>JACSVZ010000007.1:29789874-31039874 GCA_014706295.1 Lycocorax pyrrhopterus obiensis | reverse complement strand
GAATATTTTGCCCGACTTCAGCTACCCAGGAGTCAAGAAATGAGCTTGAACTACTTATCTGGCTCCATCTATCATCAGTGAGGACAGGGAAACTTGATTAATCTCCTTAGGATGGAGTGCACCATCATGCAGAAGTGCCAGTTCTCACGACTGAATAAGCAGCGAATTGCAGCCGTACTGTCAAGAACTGGATCAGTCCACAGACGAAGAGTCACAATTAATTTTGCACATGACTTTTACAGCTGACCTCAGAGGTGCAGCAGGGCCTTTGCTCACATTCAGCTCACTTGATCTGGTTCTGTGCTTATATTTCTGAGGTCAATTTCTCAAGACCAACATCAGTTATACTAATTATAACTGAGAGCTTTACAGGATGACTGGGATTATTTGGTATCTGGAACATAATTTCTGGTCTCTTCCGGAATAGAAAGTTCTATAGATCTCTGGACTGAATATTGTTAAGGAGGCATTCATAGTCAGTGTAAAAATATTCGATAATTGTAAGTTACAATTTGACAGAAAATCTAATTTCTTTTGGACATATCATGAGCTAAACATTCTACAGGATTATGTATTTACTTAATCTCATTAAATTCTTCATGAAAAATCTTCTTAACAACTTTCCAAAATGAAGATTTACTCTTCAGACAATATTATGGTCATCCCCATGTAGTCTATGCTGGGGCAATAGCTATTGATGGGGAGCTTTGCTGTATAAGATATAGATGAATATTTGATGAAGTAGTTATTTATTTAGCATATCTGTAGAGAGACAGTTTTTTTCATCTGACTCTTCTTAGTCATCAAAAAGATTTGGGACCATTTAGCTCTTACCCTCTCTGAGCCACTGCCATTTGTTGGGCTCATGTGTTTACTGTGGGACTGCTACCAGGACAGTGACAAGATCTGAAAACAGAGAAAGGAAAGGAAAGAGCTACTTTCTAAAATAATGCAGTAACTTCCCTGTGCATCACTTTAATGTGTTCTTCATCATATGCATGTATATGGCAGATGAAATAGATGATGAGATTAGGTGGCTGCTTGTCCAGGCTTCTGGATATTCTTCAGTCCTGTGTGATGAATTTCAAACTTCTCTAGGCCTGAGGCTATCTGGTTGAATGGGAAAAATATTCCTATGTAATGCATTCTGACAGTGACATAACAAAAATAAGGTAACAGTGAAATATCAGCTAATGTATTCAATGAAGACTGCAAAAGGACTCTTGCTGGTCAAACTGTTGTATAACTCATATATTCATTGTTAAGAATAATATTCATTTATGTTAATTCTTAAGAAAGTCATTCCTGTATTCACTGCTAAGGAGAAAATGAATTGAACCAGCATTCTGAAAACAATAATTTATACAGTAAAATTTCTTGGTTTAGTTTGTCTCCAATGAAAAAGTGAGTAAAAAATTACTATGAGAAGGAGAGTGCAAAAAGAGGGTATGCTCTCTCTTAGGTACAACCTCCCAGCATTTTGGAATTATTAGTAACTCAGATGCACAGGTACTTTAATGCTTAATGGCTTAATGCACTAAATAGTAACAAAACAAAACATACCATTGTAGAAGAGGAGTCTCTCAGAGACCACTGAATCAGATTAGAGAATAGGACAAAACACATTAAAGGTGAGGAAGAAAAACTCAGACAGAAAAATATGGCAGATAACTGAAAGCTGTTTAAGAATCACTGGATTTTTAAAAAGTCCCAATTTCGTAAGCATAATAGAGAACAATATTATTTAAAATGCTATCCTGGATCAATGTATGAAGTGAAGGTATAGTTAGAAAATAAAAAGCCTACAAAGCAAATAGATAAAATGGGAAATATTTAGCAATCAATATAAATTGGAAGTTACATAATATAAAAATAGACAAAATAAAAAGAAAACAGAGGAAAATCATTGGCTGGTAGGGCTTTAAGACAATAAAATGAGTTAAGAGTATATTAAGAACAACAGAAGTCTTAACAAGGGTATATGCTGCTGCTCGATGCAGATGAGGAAATGCTAAAGTTGCAGAAAAGGCAAATATTCCAGACATTTCTGTTCTGCATTTGAAAAGAAGAAAGATGATGCACTTACATCACATGGGCTGATGAAAAATTTTGGACTCTGTCAGTGACCAGGAGGAATGTAAAGTATGTACTGGAGGTAAATATTTTAAATTCAGCAGGTCTGGATGGCTTACATGGGAATACTGATAAAGCTTATTTAACTGATCTCTAGCCTGCTGATATTGATATTTCATAAACCCTCTAACAGTAAGGAAATAGCATAATACTAAAGGAGTGTCTGTTCTATGGCAAAATTAAAAAAAAAAAGGCAAAGTCAATAATCACAATAGATGTGCACTAACAAGGCTAACAGCAGTTCATGGAAAAAAATACTAACTGATAGACAATTCTTTGTCAGAGAATAAGAAAATCTAGGGATGTATTTTCCAGCATCACAACACTCTTGATAAAAACTTAATTTAAAAAAAAAAAAAAAGAAAAAGCAAGAATAATTTAAGGGCCCCTGCCATGAGCAAGAAGATGACTAGAGATGCTCTCAAAATTCTTTCTAGCCCTGCCTTCTGTGGTTCTATGAAGACATAAGATGGTAACCAACAGAAAGTCCTGACTGGACAAGACCGAATACATGTATGGGTTGCAAATCCTGCTTTATTTTATTTCTTAAATTGTTTTGTCACTGAATCAGGATCAGGAGCAACAATTTACATTTATCTGGATGACTCTCATTCTCTGAGAAATACACAGGACACAGGATGGTTGAAGCATAAGGAAAACAGTCCAGCCAAGTTTGTCTGCTGGACATAGAAAAAAATAAAGCCATGCCACCTGTGCTTTGCAAAAGCCATGGAAATAGTATTTTGATGAATTTTAGATTCAGTGCTATTCAGTATTTCCATCATTGCCCTAGAACTAAATAGAAACTCTCTGCTGATAAAATATGCAGGTATTGGGAAGCCTGGTGGAATGGCAATGATGAGGGGAAAGCATTTATATAGGACAGGCTGGATCACCTTCACGTTCGAGCAAAAAGCCTTTTACTACAGCCAAATGCAAAATTATGCATGTGGGAACCAGATAGAAGATTAGGAGATGTGTAATCAGAAACTCTACCCTGGAAAAAACAGCACTCTGAAAAGGATCAGGATCATCAGAGTATGGAGCAGTTTCACTCCAGTGAGATACTATGGCAAAAAGGATGAAATCAATCCTTGAATGCATAAACATGGGAATAGTGAATACCACTACCAGGTTGCTGTTCTTCCCTTTGTGGCACTCATTAGACTAAGCATATGCAGGATATTTATTTTCAAAGATTGCTGAAAAGCGGGGGAAGGCGCAAAGGGAACTTGGTAATTATTCAAGATCTAAAGAAAATGCCTTATTGTAGAAACCTTTCAGTGCTCAACCTGCCTGACTTACTGAAAAGGAGATGACTTGATTTATGGCTTGATTAATGAATTGGTACTGTTGGAGGCATAAAATACTAGCAGGAAAGGGCTCTGAACAGACTAAGTTGTACTGAGGACTGAGTGGAGGAACTATTAAGCCAGACAAATTCAAGTGAAGAATGAGACACAGAAAATGATTACCCACTAGAACAAGCTAATGTGGTGAATTCTTCATCTCCTTATGTCTTCATCAAAATTAGACATTTTTTATTGGCCTACAGCCAACTGCAAATTGTCAAGCATGAGTTGTAGCTTTTAATACTGGAATATATCCATGAAAATTAATGGTCTATGATATCTAAGAGGTCATTCTAGGTGACAGGAATCCCTGAGATCCATTACATTGTAGGAGAGCTATATATTTATATATTATTATGATTATGTCAAGAAGCAGTAGATAAACATGCAACTTTCTCTCTGTTTGGACCTTTAAGTACTACAATTTAATGATAACAAGATGAATTTAGGTTGCCAAGATAACTGATGATGGAAACTGGAGGACTGTAAAAGTCCATGATTGCTTTTCTCTCTTTAGATATTCCAGTATATGGTCACTTTACCAGGTGGAGTGGCGTAATAAAAAGGAAATACAATTTTCTGGGTGAGTTTCTTTCTCTTTCTTTGTTCCTCTGTCTAGAAACATCCTTGGCTGTGACATGCACCTATGATAACCAAGTAACCTGGCCTCATCTTAGATGTTTTTGTTATTCAAAAAGCTCCTGACCTGTGGAATGTTCTTGAGCAACTCATTGTGGATATTTGAAACATGAAAGTAGAGAGTCAAACCATGATTTTTATCTCTGAATCATTTTATGTATTCCTTTGGCACATCCACTCTCCACATCATTTCAAATCTCAGAGGAACACTTTTTCAATTTCATTCCTATTATGTAATTTCTCTCAACTGTCTTCATTTATCTTTGTTTTTATATTGTAAACTTTGTCTTTTCCATCACTTCCCCTTATCCATTCCCCTCTGCTCCCTGGTTTATTACTACTTGACTGATGTATGAGGAATACATTGTAAGTGACTTGGAGCAGACACTTGTCATTTTACTGTTGATCAGAGCACTTCACACACGTCACGTCGTATAAATAAAAACTACTGTTCCAGAAATATTTAGTGTCTCATTTATATTTTGCAGTATAATATGTAACAGAGACACTTTATGAGAAAGAATTATTTATTGTAATTATCCGATCTCTGGCACTGACATTCAAAAGCATTTTAGGTAAATCATGTGTGATCTCTCTTCTCTGTCTCAGTTTCTTAGCTAGCTCAGAGTTACAAGATGTGTCAGTGAAGTTGTTTGCCATTCTAGAAACTCTTCAAATGTAACACCTCTTCGCTTATCCTGTTTTGTATTGGCTTGTCTCAAAGCCTTCTAGCAAAGAAAACGTGTTCCCTTTTTTACAGCTGAGGAAACAGAAAAACAGAGAGGTGAATTTCAGGGCATTGGGAAGGCCCGAAGCATGTCTGTGAGTACAACCCAAGCCTCCAAGCCTCCAGTCTCCTGCCATTTTTAATGGGAAACACATGTCCCCAAAACAGATTATTGGAGCAAGTTGGACTGGACATGTGCAGGTTTGTAAAGTGGCTTGCCTCTCCTCAAAACTACGTTTGCATTTTGGTGAACTTGGCAAAATAACAGAAAACAGAGTTGTCACCAAACCCTTCAGGATCTCTAATTTTCATGTATATAATACTTGCTTTCTTCCTGCCCTTGAATCTAGAATAGAAACCATGAAGGATTCTTTTTACTTATTTTCATTAAAAATTCAAGCAAATACAGGCTAACTTAGTCAGACATCAGTCACACCTCAGGTAAATCTTGCCTGCTGCTTGTTCTAGAAATCTCAGGCTGCTCTGTTCCAAAGGACCTGTCTGGCATCTAATCCACATGAAGGCAAACATGGCAGAAGGTAGCAGAGGACACTAGTGCTCTGCTGAGCAATTTTTCCATCTGTCCAAAGAGGTGATCCCTGAACATCCCAGACAATACTCACAAGCTTTGACAGTCTCTATGAAATAATGTCTTACTAACATCTCTTCCCATGGATACCTTGAACAGGAACATCCATGGAGAGGGCTTTCCTAAACAGGGAAATGCTTTGCTACACGGCACTTTGGTCACATCTCTTAGGAGTAAAAGTTTCCTATTTGCAGTGTTTAGTTTCAGAGCCAAGCTCTTACCAAGCCAAAAGGCATGGCAGGTATCTATTACAGAAAAATGCTTTGAAGGAAGAAAAGCTAAATACTAATGTAAGCTTTACTATTATAATCTATATCTAAAGGAAAGAAAAAGTTCTGAGTAAGCAAATGATTTCAGCAGTCACAGAGAGAAAGGCTAGAGTTTTCAAAACCAGCTCTGGCTTCCTTGGGGATTGCTGTCTAGCCTTCAATGTTTTGAAGCTGATCCCAAGGACAGCACCTTACTGACAGAGACTGGCACATGCACTGTTAGAAGAACAAATGTTTAAATGGCTTCAATTTTGGGCAGAGATAAGTTAAGAACCTGGATGGACTCAACTTCTGCCTCTATCCCTTTGTGAATCAAGTACTTTTTCAGGAGTGATGAATACAGGGTTAGTGTCTGAGCCATACATAAAAGCCAAGCCCCTGATATGGCGAAAGAAAGAGAGGAGCCATCACTCCAGGGAGTCTCCTCCAGCTTGAAGGAACCATGTTTGAAAATTTCCTTCATGTTTTCTTCAAAAAACTCAGCAAATCTATGCAGGTATTTTTTCTACACCTGCACCACAAGGAAAAAGAGACAAAGAAAGCAATTTCCATGGTATTGCATGAAGACCTATGTAAGCTGATCTGAGACAGTACATGACTTGTGGTATTCTTCAAAATCCACTTCCTACTTCAGGGATTTGAATAACATTTGTCACCACAGTGGCTGGGGTCACTTCGGCAAAAAAAAAATAGTTCCTTCTTTAATTTCTTTGCAGGCTTAAAGATTGCTCTTTGTTCCTCAGTTTCCTGTCAGAGAAGCCCATGTTTTGGATGTACATCCATGGGGGGGTTATTAAATAAACACAGAGCATCTACTCTTTATTCTATACACCCAGGGAGATGAAATTCCCAATTTCCAATTGTGGGGCCTCCTCAGGAAAACAGGACAGAAAGAGCCAAACTTCCCCAAGGAGGAAAAAACCCTGACTCCATCTTGAGAGGCTTTAAACAATTGCGATTAAGTGTTTCATGAGAGGTGTTTCCTTCAAAGCACTAGCTGGGCTGTGTAGAGAATGGGGAGTGTTATAAGGTGAGATTCTAATTTCATTTGCTGCAGAATCCATTAGCATATAGAAAGTGAATCAGGAAATTAGGCTGACTTAATAACCCTGGCAGTTAAACCCTGTTCTGGAAACATGGATCCCATTCCTCATCAGTTCCTAAGCAATGTCAGACGACTCACTTGGACTAAACTGGTAAAACTAATTTCCAGGTGCTCCTTTTTCAAGACCAGGACTGGATTTACAGAAGGGATGAGCATCCACTGGATTAAACTGGAATTTAAATATAAAGAACCATATAAAATAAAATTCTCTGGGAAAAGAGACATTCTATGAATCTCAAATTTAGGATTCCTTTTAACTGAAACATGTCTGAACTTCAAACCCTGGTCTGCAGAGTGAGATCTTACCTCACTAGGAATGACTACAGTGGCAGTGATGTTTGTGATGTACTCTGATACCAGTGTAATGACCACATTAAAGTGTTCCTCAAGACATAAGTAGTTTTTTTTTTTTTTTTTTTAATGTAGCAACGTGCCACAATAAAACACAAATTACAGTGAGGGATTAAGCTCTGCCTGTCACTGAATAGATGAGTGAGGAACCAGTTTGGGTATTGCTGCACAGCACTCCTTACCATTTACAGATACAGGAGTATAGCAGCAAACAAACATGATTATGCTACTTTCCAAGATATTTCCATACAGTCAGGTGTTATGCTGGACCCAAATGAAGAAACCCTTCCAGAACCAGACAGGGTGGTGCAGAAATATCTGAACTGGTTCTGGGCACACATATAGAGGAACTAGATCAGGTATTATGTGTGATCTATGCTATTTCAGAAAAAGGCAACACACACATGAAGGGATTATGAGACCATTAATAAGATCAGCTGCATTCCCTGTGCCTGTTTACAGGTGGTGCAGAGAGACTAGAGAACTCTTATGGCACCACAAATTCTTTTCATCTTGGAGCCAGCTTCCTGCGCACAAGCCTGGATGCTCTGCAGAGAATGGTGCTTGCTCCCAGCACCAAGCCTTGGAGAGCTCAAGCTTCCTCGTGAATGCCTAACAAAAGGGCAGTTCTAGAAATTGTCTTGCCTTTGTCCCCAATCTTCATCCTACTCCCACTTTCACTGCATTATAATCTCAACTCCTTTTTTTTTTTTTCTTTTCCATTACTAGCTCAGGCTAAAAGAAGCAAGGCTGGACAGAATAATAACAGCTCTTTAGGACCAGCTAATGCAGCTGGGGAGAGGTGAATAAGCTCTCAGGTGTACAGCACCACCATCAGGTGCTTACTCTGACATTTCTCCCTCCTGCCTGTCCCTCAACACAGTACAGTGTCTTCATTCCCCTTATCCTGCTTCACTGCCTCCTCCTTCCTTTCTTCTCGTTCTGGGAGCCCTCTCCTTTATCCTTACCTCCTCCTTCCTCTCTGCATGATGTGACTAGACAGGAGAATGCAGATTTATGTATTCCCTACACGTGCTTCTCATTTTTTATGGTCCATCTTTGGCTGTTGATTTCTCCTTCTCGTAGGTGAGTATCTCTCAGCTCTCTTCTTCCTCTCTCTTTGACCTTTCCTCTGCTCCTTGTAAGGCATTCTTTTCTCTCATGCTGTGAAACATTCATGCTATCTCATACTGTGAAATGATGTCTCTCACACTCTCTCAACTATATCTCTAGCATAGTCCATGGTGCTTTCTAAAGGATGCTATTTCACAATAAATACATAAGCACTGCTTCAGGCTGCTGTCTTCTCTAACTGCCTAATTGGATATGGTATTTTAAAGGTCCTTAGAACATCAAAGATACCTTAGCTATTTTACCATTTTCCTTCTCAGCTCTGTTGAAATTTATATAAAGCAATTGTGGTTTTTTTCATCCAGCTTGAGGTCACCAGCACATGCAGCGCTGCCCTAGCTTGCACAGCTCGGTTGCTGAGGTAGGGCTAGCTGTGCATTATTCTCCATTTCCCCTTTAAAACGCTCCATCTTTCTGCATCTCCAGTTCTCACAGTGAGATTGTGCAATCAGGTGACTCGGTGACAGGCTGGTTTGCTGCATTGTGGCGTCCTCGGAGCAGCTACAGAGGTTTGTACACAGAGCTCCCCGGGCGAGAGCCGAGGGAACGCCAGCCAGCAGCCCGGGCACTCCTGGGTTACGCAGAGCTATGCACGGCCGCGGCGGCTTTGGTGTGTGCGGCGTCTGCGGGCCCTGCAGGTCTGGGGCTGAAGGAGCAGCCTCTCAAGAGAACACCTGCCTGTCACAGAGTCACTGCAGCCAGACATCTTGAGAATCCTTCATTATAATTGCTTCGGGGCCTGCACAGATCCGATGTTGCCTCATTATTGGGACTATTTATTATTGAAACCAGAAATGCTGAGTCATTAAACAGAGGTCATAAAAACATCCTTATTCTGCTAAAAACATTAGCTCATCATTTCTGGTACTACAGAAGGCAGGAGAGACCAGGAATCCTTGTGCCTGTGAGAAAGAAAATGTGGACTGCATCAGAGTCCTGGGAAGATCAGACAAGAGCCCTAAGTCAGTAACTCATTAGGAAAAGCAGGCTGATGGTTAAAGACAGGTCTCTGGGCCCAAGATCAGTTGCCATTTCTGCGTTTGTGTCACTTTCACTGTGGTAATGTGTGTTACCATTTGTTCCCAGAATATGTTAATGTCTCTCTCTGGAAATGGGCAGGACTAAAAACCTCGCTTACTTTTGTTTGAAGACTATAAGGCACTTCAGAGGCACTAGCCAGCTACACCTAACTGCAGAGAGCTGCTGGTACCTCCATTTTTCCAGAGGGAAGCCAGAGGTACAGAGGGGGAATTTGTTTGCTTTCAACCTCTGGTTCAGGGCTGCACTCTCTTTGCACTTCTAATGTCAAAGAAAGGCATTTTCTTCTTGTGTTTTTGTGCTGCCGAAGAGTTAATGTAGCCAGAGAAAGTATTTTAATTTTTTTTTACTACCTATGCTTCAGATTTATTTTCTTACTTTTATTCCTCGGGCAGTTTTCTGAATCTGGAGAGATCCTTCTGGGTAGAAAAACACATTTTGCAGAGATTATGTTTCCCTATTTTAATACTGAAGCTGCAGACAAATACATCCTTTGATAGCTGTGTTTGATTTCCTGCACTGCAGGGATGTCTTGTCAGCGTCCAGATCCAACAACAGGCGCATGGGGGTTACATCCCTCAGCTGACGGGGTGTGTGTGTGTTTATTTGTTTTTGTTACGGATTTCTCTGGAGTAGTAAATATGAAGAACTTCGTACTGCAGACTCACCAGCCAAGGCGCGCTGTGCCACATCGCGTTCCCGGCCGGAGCCAACACTCCAGGCGTTTGGGAAGCTTTTAGGGCAGGGTGTTCCCGACACTCACCTGAGCACACACCGGCCCGTACCGGCAGGGTCCGGTTCTCCGGGGGAGGCAGGTCCCTCCCCTGGGGCACCCCCGCCGCGTTCAGGCTCTGTCCCCCGCGATGGCCCCGGGAGGGCTCGCCGGGCCGGCCCCCCGCCTGCGGACCGAGGGAACCGGCTGCAGGCCGGCGGGAGGGCGCGGGGCCGGCGCCGCGGGGCGGGGGAGGCAGTGCGAGGCAGTGCGGAAAGAGTTAAGGGAAGGTGGCGGGGCAGGCTGGCTGTCGGGAGCGAGCATGTGCAGATTGAAACCGCATCCATACTACGGGCGAGTGTCACCGGCACACTTCACCTCCCGCCGGCCGCGGGGCACCCATGGACACCGGTGAGGACAGGAGCCGCGGCCGGGCGGGGGGGGCCGAGCGGCGGCACCGGGAGCTGCCCGCGGCCGCTGCCCTCACGGCCGCCCCGCCGAGGGTGCGCGCGGCCCGCGGCGGCCTCCCCGCAGCCGAGCGGCGCGGGGGATGCGCTGCCCGCGGCGGAGGGCGGGGATGGCGCCCGGCGGCGTTGGTTTCGCTTTCCGGGCGGGCGCCGGTCCGAGCGAGACAAAGGCGGACGGCCGAGCGGCAGCTTCCCTGCCGGCGGCGGGCCCCGCGGGGCCACCGGGCACCCGTGTGTCGCCCCCTCCCGGGGAGCGGCGCAGCCCCCGCAGGCCGGGCCCCGCCACCGCCCGCAGGTCCTCGGGGAGGCAGCGTGGTGGGTGTCGAGGGGGTTTTGCTCGGGAGCCCTCGACCCCAGCTGCGAAGTTTTCGGGGCTCTGGGAGAGCGGGATGGAAGGGTTGTTGAAATCGGAGCTGCTTTTCACTGGACAGTGCCTTTTTTTTTTTTTTTAACAAAAAAAAAGAGAAACGTCTCGAAACGTCTTTTTGTATCGATTTGTGTAAAACTTCATTCCAGACGAGGGGAAATAGCTCTGAATAAGCCCAGCGTTTGCAGAGCAGAACTGGGAGGTGGGGGCTGGTTCTGGTCTGTTCAATGACTTTTCTGCAACCTTGTGAATTACTCCTGTGTGTAAAGCCAGAAGTCAGGGATACCAATAGTACAGTCAGCTGAAAATAAGAGTTTTTTCTATTTTTTTTTTTTTTTTTTGTAATTTAAATTAGTCTCAAGATGTTTGCTCTTGTTCCATTTTTGGTATGGAAAAATATTCAGAATAGCTGAATTTTTGCAAAATGGAAAATCTGATTCCTTCTGTCCTGCATTTACCAATTTACTCTAGGGTTTTGCGAATTGTTTCTAGGATGCTTAGGAGCAGGGATGCTGGGGAGGCTGCCCTGTCCTGCTCATCTTAGGCTGGACCGCTACACTAGGACTTCCTAGAGAGCACTTCACATTGCTAGTCCAAAACTACTGGGGATGTACAAACTTGTTAAGCTTCATAATTACACAGCAGATGCAGTAAAACTCTGTTACGTGAAATACTTTGTATTGGTCTCTGGCATTGTTTATTTGACAGGATTGTCCTGTTTACTCTTATTTCTGAGGAAAAAAGCAGTCCCTGCAGGAGGTGATTTTTTTCACAGGCAAGGTGGTAACATCTCCGTGACTGCCAGAGCTGTGTGCATTGGGGATTTGCAGGAACAGATTGCCCAAAGAGCTCCATTCCGTGGTTTCCAGGAGCACAAACGCATTAATGTATGTACAACATCAGTTAGAGATGGGGCTAGCTACTGTTTGGTGGTAAATAGGAAGTCATGAAAACAAAAATTACCGTAAGTTATTAGGAAGCAGAAAAGAGACTTATTGACATGGAATCCATA
The DNA here is from genome assembly GCA_014706295.1 of Lycocorax pyrrhopterus obiensis. NCBI lineage: Eukaryota > Metazoa > Chordata > Aves > Passeriformes > Paradisaeidae > Lycocorax > Lycocorax pyrrhopterus. The sequence goes on along the minus strand of JACSVZ010000007.1, from coordinate 31,027,982 downwards.
ATGCCTGTAGCCACTTTCAGCACTGAGGAAAACCACGTAGGAAATCTGTAAGATACTCTTGTGCCCATGACACATCCTGAAGGTCCTTCTTGAATCCCAGTGCCTTGTCCCAGTGAGAAGGTATGACTTCTTCCATGGAGAAACGTCAGTTTTCCTGTGTTAGGTGACAGCAGCTTGCTACTGTGGATGAATTAAGATTTTTCACTAAATTTGAAAGTAGGTGTTTTCTCCCTGAGAAATACATGCTCTCAGTGCATATATCTGAGAATTTCATACTTCTGTGTTGAAGATGCCACTGAAGAACATGGGTGTTTCCCTGTTTGTGGAAGGGGAAACTGAGGTACAGGAAAATGGCATTTCACAGGTCATTGTCAAATTGAAACACAAGACTTAACTCCAAATCGTTGGGTTTAATTCGTAGCTATAGCAGCTTCCTAAACAAAGCTCAGCAAAAGTGCTAGAAGCAGCTTATTTAATGTGAAACATTCTGAGATCCTCTGATCACAGGAATATTGAAAAGTATGTAATATAGTCTGGTGGAAAGGAAATGGAGGGACAAGCAGGAGTTGAGGTAGTACTGCTTGTGACTGCATAACTTCTTGCTGGGGCTCTGGTAGCATGTCCGTAGCCTTGGTCAGTATTGCTGTTCCCACTCTACTGAGGGCTGATGGTGGAGGCAGAAAACAGGCTGCTTCCTTGGAGAGTTCAAACCTTGGAAGTCTTATGACAAGATCCCATGGCAGTTTACAGAAATGGTAAAGGGGGTCTAAAACAAGAGGTGTGGATAGCACAGACGTGTGGGTTGAGAGTAACCTAGATCTCTGCATCCATGTGGAAATGGTACCTGGTAGTGGGGACTCTGCAGTTTTGCTGACAATGTCATAATGTAACATGGTGCCAAACAACAAACGAAAGGCAAATTTAACCCTGAGGGGAGATGCAGGTTTGTGGCTTAGAGTGTAAGGCAGGAAGAGGTTTTTGGATAAGGTGGTGAACTTGATAGCATGTGGAGTCTTTTAAGATATCTTTTTACAATCTATACTTTAATTCAGCATCTTGGAGATGTTCTAGGGAGTGAAGATGTAGGGGATACCTTTGGCCTTGTAGTTTGTGGATCTACTTATTCCCACACATCAAGAAACGGGGAGAGGAGTTGTTTTCCAGCATTGTAAATGTGCTTTTAATACCTGTCTGCTTGGTTAAGACAATGACTGTCCTCGGATCGGGTGTTTCAGGGCTGCTCCAGGCACTGCATTGTGTCCAGGAAGGGTGTTTCTTCTCATGGCGTAATTAGTCAGATGAATTTAACTTTTGCCTTCCTCCAAAGCATTAGGAATGAACTGCAGTTGAGGACTGAGCATGCCAGGAAGAAGAAGGTCTGGAGAGGGTATGAGGGGGAGGAGAGGAGACTGTGCACTCTTCCTGCGGCAGGGGGAACCTCCCAACTTTTTGCTATCATCACATGCTTTGATGGCAAGTCTTGTTTGTATCCTTAGAATCGTACTTATCACAGAGTCTGGGGCCAGGCTTTGTAGGTTTTCTTTTTTTTCTGCAGCATGGTCACTAAATGTCATCTCTGTGAGACTCGTTTGGAGAGTCCTTTGCAAGTTTTGGAGTTGCCTCACTGGCTGTGGTGTGCTTTCTTGTGCTTCTTGTTCATGGTATGCACATCTACTTTGCTTAAACTAAAGAACTTCTGTCCTTATCCAAGTTGCTGAGCTGTGTTGCAAGAAACTGCATGAAATTTCAATAAAATGATCTGCAGGAGATTTGACTAGGTTTTAGGCAAAAGAGTCACTTCTGTTGTTAAACTGTCTGACAACAGAAAGAAGTTTTTCCTCATGGAAGACGATTGGAAAGCATCCTGAAAAAGTTTCTAAAAAGGAGAAAATATATTGAGGAGGCTTAAAGAGTGGTGGCATGGAGAAGACCTTGTTCTGATGATGAAATCATAGAAGTAATGGAAAATTTTATTGTTGCAAATTGTACCTTAGGATTCTTTGTTTCTGGATTGCCTTCAACAAATGCTGTGTTTAAGAAAATGAAATTAAGCTGTTGTGTTGTTTTGTTTCTTTTTTCAGTCTCAGACAGCCTGCTGTTACATGGTAAGAGGAGAGGTAACACCATGGCTAATTAAAGGGCAGCAGTGCTTCATTCCTTAGGGCTAATTATTCTGTAGAAAAATGGGTCAGTTACTTAAAGCAATTGTTTGCCAGAAGGAGGTAGGAAAAGCCTTTATTCCCACTCCTCACCATCCTTTTGTGGGAAGCACTTGTTACCTCCATAGCAGTTGCAGTACCTTGTTAAGCTTTCAGATGCCAGAGCCATGTCCTGCAGATGGGGAAATGGCACCCGAGCGAACTTATATGTGGTCACTTCTGTCCTGTGCGTTCCTGCATAGCTGCAGATAAGGCAGTGTCCAGTGGTGTTCTGGGTTGTTTCTGGAGTGAAAGAAATGAAATTGAACAATACAAGTGGGAGTTCTGTTTCAAAACAAAATTTGCTTGATGTGAAAGGTGAAGAAGTATGGTATATTTCCTGATTTCTTTTGAAAGAAGTTTGATCATCTAGTTAGCTAATGTTTTCCAACATAAAAGGTATTACCTGCTTGTGGCTTGCTTGGTACAGGTTTGTAAATGATCCCTTCTCAGATCTGCTTCCTGTGTGTGTTTCAGTATTTTCTGGTGGCTTTATCAGCTGACCATGCTGCTTGCTTTAGCTCTGCAGGCTCAGTACAGACTGGGTGAGGGAGCAGAGGGCTGGTTAGCTGTGTACATCAGAAATGAACTGGTCTGCTTTTCACATTTCTGTTACGATAGGTGAGACAGGAGTATCCAGATGGTCCCTGAGCTCCTAGGTAAGGTGGCTGTGCAGGCGACTACAAAAAGTCTTGAAAGAAAGCCAGACTGGGCAAAGTCTTTGGCTCTGCAGGAGCAGATTACCAACATCTGTGCCAATTCAGAACAACGCTCTCTTTCTGGTTAGTCAGAGCACTACATTCCTGGTTGTAAATGATACACCCAATAATATCTACTGTGAGCCAGAGCTTATGCACCTTGCAGTCCAGATTAAATGTGTTGTAAAAGGCTTTGCAGGTGCATGCTGCTCCTTAACATGTCGTCAGAGGCAAAATAAAAGCTAGACTGCTTTAGAGATTTGTTTGTGAGCATATCTGAATGAGCATACCTATCAGTTACTAGGTCAGAGGTGTCTAATCATTGCATAAAAGAAATAAGTGTTTTATGTTACCCTTTCTTTTGTTCTGGATTTTTGTTGGTGTCAGTGCACAAGAGTTCACCACAACCTTATTTCAAAACTCCCCCGCCCACACATGCTTCTGTCAAAGCTGGATTAAATGACTGAGGGAATCTTCCCTACCACAAATGCTGCTGTCTTGCTTTCATGGTGTAAGATCCAAGCATTAGTAGTCACTAGGTGAGTGTTGATAGCATAGTGTGGTGAAGCTGCTGTTTGACTTCTTCCCTGCTGGATCTTTGCTCTCAGGTGTGCCATTTATTGGATGTAGCCTGTATGAAGAACTTCTGTGGAGCACCTCTCTGTCCTGTTTCCATGATTCTGCTGCGAGCATGACGAAGTACTTCTGAAGGGGGAAGCTCTCTCTTTAGTATGGGTACCTCTGGCATAGTGCCGTATGTACTGCCAAGTGCCTTCTGGGGATGGGGAGTCTGTTTTGTTTTTATTTCTTTCATCCAGAATACAAGCACAGAAGATGATCCAACTCATTTGGCTCCACCAGCCTAATCTGGACTCAGAAATCTTGGCTGGGGCTGTGTCTGTGCAGAGCTGCAGGTAGAGTCATTCTCTCTGCTTGCAGCAGAGAGTTCCTGATGATCGTGGTATATTTGGCTGTTTCCTCTCCTGCTAACTGACTTAGCAAAGCCGGACTGCTTAACCCATGGGACACTTTGAGCCACATATTTTCTTTGTATTTTGTGTCAGCAGAGGCTTATGGTAAGGATGCTTCCAGTAAGTTCTAGAGGAGGAATTATTTATTTTTGTAATTTCTGGCATTTTCCAGATGTGTATCGTTTCCCCTAGTGGTATGATAGATACCGTGTGATTTGGTTTATTTTGATCCAGCAGTTCTTTCCAAGGCAGACCTCACAATTAAGCTTTTAATTGGAAGTGGACTTGCACAAGAGCTTCAGGATGTAGGGTGCAGTATATAAAAATGCTTGAATGTCTTACTAGGGAGACAAGAGCTGCTGTGAAGGTAATGTAATGATTGCTTAGCAATATTGGGCTTGGCTGTTGTTGCTTTCGGTTTTCCTTTGGTACTTAATACTTTACCATGGAGATGAGATACTTCCCAAACCATCAGCCTCAGCCACTTGGGCTGACAGAGGTTAGCATGGTATTAGGAGCGCCCTGGGTAGCTAAGCCATTTCCTGTGCAGTATATATATATGGTATATATACTAAGGTGTGTATAGAAAGAAGGCAGTTCATTATGTTATATTGCCTTATAACGTGTGCATGTACAAAAGGTCAACTTCTAGAATCCAGGTCCTCCTCTTAGATAGTTAAGGCTTTTTGGAAACAATGCCTCACTTTGGTGTTTGTATTATAAACACCAAAATGTACAGGACACTACTGCTCACCATAAGACAACTCTTAATTCTTTCATGGATTAGCTAGAGTGTAATTAGTTTTTCAAAGATCAGATCAATAAATAGAGCATGTTGATTTATAAAAATGTAATGCGTGCACATTTTCTGATTTCTCTCTGATTTTCATGGTACAAACTCCAAGAGCTGTGATAATGCTTAGTACTGCAACTCCAAGTTGTGGTGTGCTGCCTTGTGTGTGGGGCAGTGGGAGTAGGTTTTTTGTTTTATTTTTTTCTTTCCCTGGCTATGTATCAGACATAGAAAGTGGGTAAGTGTCCCATTCTGATGCGAGAAATGTAGTTTCCTTGGTTTGAGAAACAAAGGCTGGACAATGTCATGACAATGATGAACATTTGCTACGCTTAAGGACCAGGGCTTAGCAACGTTTGGAGTACTAAAAAGCTGTAAGTGCTAACACCAGCACTTCCACTGCATCTTTCATTTGAGAATCTCTCTATTCTTAATGACTTTTCAGTGTGTCTCTGTGAGGCTGGTATTATTAGTGTCATTTTGCAGACAAGTAGATAAAATAAAATGCTTATATAAGCACATTCAGCGAGCCAGGAAAAGCAGGAATAAAAAATCAGGAATACTAATGTTTCAACCTGGTTTTGAGCTACTATCTTGTACTTTTTTGCCAGAAAAGAAAGATATGAATTTTGGTAGCTTTCCTGCCCCCATCCCCCTCTTTTTTTTCCCCATTGGGTTAGGCTGCATAAAAGTGAGACATTATTATGCAACATATCTAAGTGTGCATGTGATACTTGAAAAAATGGTAATCAGATAAGTTGCCAGGCAACAGTACCCTGCCTTCAATTACCAAAAAGCCAGTGAGTGTGCTTTCATGATGTAACGTGTTCTGTACTTCTTCATAAAGAAAGTGTAGGTGGAGTTTTGTAAGAGTTGCTCCTTTTTAACTCATCTCCTGCTTAATCTGCCATATTGTGAGGTCAGATTTGACCCCAGTTTTAGAGAAAAGTATTCACAGAACTGGAAATCAACAACAACAAACTTAGATGAGCTCAGAAAGATAATGAACAGTATGTGAGTGTATATGAGTAAATAACCATTCCCTGTGATGGGTCTGTGAGTGTTTGATGGTTCAGCAGCTTACAACAAGTAGTTCAGAGCTCACCCTTGGGACCATGAAAATTAAGAAAATGGATGAGAGATTTATGTTAAAAGGTAGATGACAGGAATACATGGCAAGCTGTGAGAAGTATTAAAACACTCACAGTGGCCCACTGGCCCAAAAATGTTGAGAGCCATGGTAATTCATGAAAAAATGAATGTAAATCCAGCTGGTTCATTTTCATTGCCGTAGCAGAAGCAGAATGGAAGGAGCATATGCAGGGATGAGCGTACACAGAGGAAAAAGTCTAATAATGTAAGACAGCGTGAGGGATTTCGATTGTGTGGTTGTTTGAAACCTGAGTTTAATTTTTTTTTCAAAGATACTGCAAGATAAGAACAGCAAAAAATAAAGACTCTTGGAAGTTATTCTAAATGCATTTTTGCTTTTGGCAATAAATAGCCACAAAAGCATTTGCAGAGACTGTAGTTGTGTGGGGATGCAGGCATCTGCCCAAGCCTGTTCAGCTGTTGGGTGGTGGCATGGCTTTTAGAAAAAATCTGAAACTCCAGAGGTCTGATGTGCTCCTCAGGGCTTTGACAGAAGTTTTCAGTACAGATAGGGGACCCACTTGGATATATCTGGGAAAGTATGCACATAACCCTGAAATCCCTTGTTTTCCTTGGGTTGCAAGTTGTTGCTTTACAGAGTTGGTTTTCTAATTATTTTGTTGTTGTTCCAGAAGGAACAAAAGGCATTTGCATTTTAGGACATGGGGGACTGTTCTACATATCCCTCTGCAGTATTTCAGTCCAATGTAGGAACAGGTTCAAAAGTCCTCATCAAGAGGCATGGTGGGACGTCAGTTGAAAGGGAAATCTACATCATCCTCTGTGTAAGTCCTGCCGAAACAGGGGGAGTTTCTAAGAAGACACACGCTCACTTTCTGTTTCCAAATTTGGCACTTTCTTCCCAGGAGAATCCCCGATAAGTCACGGAGCAATGTTGTGACTTGATTTTTCTGTTGCACAGCTTATCACTGGGTAGTTGCATGGACCTGAGCTTTCTTTGTAGAGAACTGCAGAAATAATGAAGACGTGTAAATACTAAAATAGACAGTAGAAGGAATGCACAACTAACCACTTTCCAGTTAGGAATTTGCTTTCCTTTTTTTTTTGCTTTTCTTTGTATTCTCATTTGATGAGCAGTACTGCTAGATTATGCTCATGTGCAGTCCTGAACCTGCTGACACCAGGAATGTTGGTGTCTGTGTCAGAGGAACAGTCAGAGCAGGAAGTGCTGTTTTGGGAAGTCTGAGATTTTAGTTTTTAACTGTTTTTGTATATGCAAGTGGATGTTCATGCTACTCTTACTGGTTTTTTGTTTGATTTTCCCTTACTACAAACACTACACATTTTTAATTATTTGCATTTTGACACAGAAAGTCCATTTATATACAAAACAAAAAAACAAATCCCCTTTTCTGAACGGCTTAAGCTTTGTATTAATCATGTGAGCCTTAAGGTCAAATCTTCCTCTTCAGCTTTACTGCTCTGCTCATGTGTATTATGACATAGTCTTTACTAATGAAGATTTCTTCAATGAGTGTTTTCTTTCAAGTGTAGAAACCTTTGTAACCAAAAGTGTGGTTTCTCCAGCACTTTGACTTCAAAGTAATGAAGTATCTTGTGAAAAGGGAACTTCTTCCTGCTGGGCTGTGTGCTGTGAGCCAAATCTGAGAGATGATGATACAGCTGAAAACCAGCAGGCTTTAGGGTGGCATGGGCTAGCATTCAGATGGCTGATGAGTTCCTTGGTCTGGCTCCGGCTGAAGCCCCATGGGTGGCCTGAGCACTGGTGCCAGGGAAAGAGAGGGATTGAGCAGGACTGTGGTGTCCTAAAGTTAGGTTGGCTTGAAGCCTTTTGTCATGTTAGTGTTTCTGTGTTGAAGGAGTTGGGAATGTGTTGCAGTTGCTTATTTTGTATGATTTTTTTCCCTCAGTCTTTTACAAATCAAATTATAGACAAGTATGTCTGACTATGTAAAAAGCATTCTCAGTGTTCTTATGATTGTAGGGAAATACCTTTTGAAATTTTGTTTGCGTATGTCTGATAAATAGTTCAGTAGAAATCTGTGGCAAATACCCAATTGTGGCAAAATGCATATAAGGAAAATAGATTACGTGCAAATAATTTTTAGGAACACCGATGTGACAAAAATTTATACCAGCGCTAGACAACAAACAAGTTCTTTCCCAGTCTGATATACAAATATGTAGCTAGTAAAATAGCAAATATTTCTCATGATAAGAGGGACTCCAAAGTAGATGCAAGCTTCAGTGCATAGGCAGAAGGTGCTAGATGTGTCTCAATAATACCCATATTACATTGATTTAATTAGTGGATTTATGCTATTCATTGCTCCATTAATCTTGTTGGGATGATTTTTTGGGGGGAGGATTAGTTATTTAATCTGCATTTTTAATTGGAGTGGTTTTGTAGTTCAGTGTCATCTAAATAAAAACAGTGTAGGTTTGTTTTTTTTTGTTTTGTTTATTAAGGAAAACATGTCTCTCAAATTCCTCTTGGATTTTGGTGCTCAGAAATGCTGAGATTCATTAGGATACTGTGAAGAACTCATTTGTTACACAGTCTGACACATAAATGTCCTTGCTTTAACTTCTTCATATGCAATTAATCCAGAAAAATGCTATGTATAGACAAGCCCTTGGATTGTAAGATCTGTGAGGCTGATATAAGTAAGGTGTTGGATACTTGTGTGTTGAAGCTGTCACCTCAAGGCATGACTTCTGTGAAAATCAGGAATATAGCATCCTAAATGTCAGCACTTGAAGAGAAGGAGAGCCCCAGCTCATGGGTTCCACTCGCTTGGATCATGCAGCTTTGCTGCCTGAGCCCAACATGGAGGTGAAAGGCAGCTGGATCACTGGAGCGGGGACAAGAGTTAGTGCCAATGCCCCCAGGAACAGGTGGGGTGCTGGGTGGGTGGCAGTGGCAAGAGTCTGCTTACATGAAATCCACACTGTGTTCTGGAATGGGGAAGAGAGAAGAAAAGTGTGATGATTGGAGAAGTGAGGACGATAGGAGTTTGGGGAAGATAAGGAGGCACTGTTAGGAGAGATAGGATGGGGGTGGAAAGGTATCAGCAGTGAAGCTTACTTAAAAAATGGAGACATTGATGGGGAAAAAAGAGGTAAAGCAATTTCTGGCAGACCCTCCAAGGGTTAACTGAGACTTCAGCTGGGATGGTAGCACTGAACCTTTGGTCACTGACGCCAGTGAAGTTGCTCCATATGTTTGCTGTGGCGGAGATCGAGAAGGACAGTGCAGAGCAGAAAAGCTCAGCCTCACCCAAGGAGAGGCAGCTGTCAGGGTGCCGCCCTGGGCAAGGGGCAGGTACAAGTGCCATGTGGGGGCTCTGAAGAAGTCAGGTCTTCCAGGGCCCAATGTACTGGAGCTAAGCTATCCGCACACATAGCTCGTTCAGTGTTTAAAGCCTCTCTTGTGTTCTGCTGTATTAAAATTAAACTGTACTTCTTTGGTTTAGGAAGGCTGTCTGGTTGCTGTATTAGCTGTTGGTCACACGCACCTGCGCTGGAAACGACTGGCATCTGAAACGGCTTGGGCTGGCTGGAGGCAACCTAGTCTACCTGTGGATGCTGTGAACTAGGAGCTGGCCAAAAAGTGGGAGAGCTCCAGGATCCCTCCCCAGAAAAGGTAAGGTCTGGAGGGTGAAACTGGTGGGACTGCACTCGTAGACCAGAAAAACAGAGCAGTTCTCTGAGTACAGAGCTGACTGCGTTGTAGATGGGACCTTTGAAATTTAAATAAATTTAAACCTCAGGTTGTTTTCTGGAGGCGTAAGATCGCCGTTTACACACATCACCCTTGATTTCTGTCTGCTGTGAGTCACATCATTGTGATTGCTTGTAATCTATACAGCCAAACTTTTCAGTGTTATTGTCTCTTTAAAACCTCACACTCTGATAGCCTTAGGCAGTTGAAACAATCAGGACAGTGGAGCAGTATCTCTGAGCTAAACCAGAGCAGTAGGTAAAGAGCAGAGGGTTGCTCTCTCCTGTGAAAGCACAGGTGCGAGTCGGATGATGAGGAATCTATTCCTGGCCCTAACAAGCAGTGCAGTCTCTGCACCTGATTCATCAATGTGTTACTGTACTAATCTTTTTAGCTTCGTCTTGCCACTGTCCTGTATGCTGTGGCAATCAGTTACACTTCTACAGAGTGCATGTAAAATGCTATCAATTTGGAAGGGTGATTTATATCCCAGAGCAAAACTTTATATTGATTCTGGTCAGTGGGGTGGATATTGTGGGACCAGAACAATTTCCAGACCCTGCAGCACTTATGACATGCTCTTTGTGTCTGCAATATGTGGCATGGTTCAGGCTACAGTATTGTTTTCCCTATTGTGGATCAGCTTTCATGGGTAGATTGTGCACTGTACTTTATTTCTAACTGGGAACTCACTTTGAATATGTAGATACTACATGCATAAACTTCAGATACATGCAGCACCGTCATCCCTCAGTCTGTCCTGTCTCAGGTGTCTCATTACCCCCTCCTAGTTGTAGTGCCTAAGAGATCCTGTGTTGGGCTATTCTGTTGTCCCACTCCTGGGTATTCTTGCTCAGAGACCCCTGATACTCTCTGCGACTGGGGAACAGACCCAGTCAGCTGCTGAAGGAAAGCAGTAGACAATTGCGGCAGTGCTAACAGTGTGCATAAGCAGGGTCAGCTCCTGCCTAGAGCTCCAGCTGTGATTTTGCTGCCCATTGTGTAGCTGATTACAGGGCTTCAGTTGGTCAACAAGTGTCATCTATTGAGTGGCAAAGTCCAGACTAGTGCTGCAATGTTATTACAAAGCAACTGTCAGCAGCTTCCCGAGAAGGCAGCTGGTGATGGACTGAGCTTTGTATGAGTCCAGCCATTAATGTCAGTGATGCAGCCATGAATATTTCTGAAGAAAGCTGTGTCTGGCAAGTGCTCTGGTGTATGGTACTACTGCTGTGAGTAGAGCAAATGCTGCTTCTTGCTATCCTCAAGAACCATCGACTGAAGCGCAGAAGTCTCCTATTACTGTTAAAACAAAAACTGAGCGCCATATGGGCACAAGAAAACATGGATCCATTGGCAGCAGAACAAGACTATGAATTATTCATTCCTCTGATGCCTCCTGTAGGTTCCATCCACTCAGGCTGTTCAGTATGCTGTCTGCTGGAGATGCAGACAGATCTGCTTTCAAAGCCACGGGGACAAGACCCTGCAGACTGTGATCACCACTTTGTTGAGCTTGTCCTTCATTAAACTGGCTTGGGCATTGTTGTGACATACTTGAAGACATAGAATTAACCTCTTATCGTCCTGTGGGCTGTTGGTAGGAATACTTGTAACACCAATGAACTTGGGACACATCTGGTAATGCCAGCCTGGAATTGTCTGTGAGGTGAGGGCAATGAGTTAGGAGCAAGATGGAAGCCCTGGGTGCTCTGGCCCAGTTTGCAAAAGGGAGGTGGGAGAGCCGCATCTTTTGTGTAACATTGCTTTGGTTTTTGTAAGAGAATTTAGACTATGTCAGTTTGTTCCTAGCTCTGTCTTACTGAGAAGCCAAAGTGTCCTCTGCTAAAAGTTCCCTGAGCACAGGCAGGATGTCCATGCAGAGTGCTTTAGTGAAGATGAGTGTATTTAAATGGCTGCTTGGGAACATCTATAACACATAGTTTTTCTCAACTCATTTACTAGTAGGCATTTGTCTATGTAATGGTTGTCAGCTGGCAGTTGAGTTTGAGAGGCACTGAAGACTTACAGAGCTGCAGAGACTCAATTCTCCTCCAACTCTTCCATGAACTGCTGTGGGCTCAGGTAAGAGGTGCCCACTGTGAGAGAAGATGTTGCTGAAAGTTTGTTCAGAGGCTGTTCTTCAGCATGAAATGCACACACTTAGATGCAGAGGGGTTTTAACTATTTTTTTGCTTTTTTCTTCCCACTGGTTAGTATGAAGATTCCTTCAGCCATTTCACATACCCAGGCTGCACTGTGCATGCCATATTACAGATTTGTGAGCATTTTCCCCCATTTTCCTTCTGCATCTCTCAGAGTTGCTCTTGGCTATTAGGCTTTTGCTGAGAGGTATTCTGATTTTTAGTGTGGGAAAAGCTACCTGTAACTAGCAATGGCTGGAGAAATGATGATCTTAAAGGAAAAGTTCAACCTTTGCATTTACAGCTGTCTTGTAATGTGCCCTACTCCATTTTGAGAGCACTTCAAATGTTCTTAAAGTGCTTCTTGGAAAGGAAGGGAATGTTACTTCAGTCGAAACAAGACATTGTATCTTGTGTAGAGAACAGTTTTCAGCTTCTCATTATGTCAGCCAGCTGGATGTGCCCTAGAGTGAGTCACCTTTGAAGTTGCCCTAGTCCAGAAGCTGAGGGAAACTGTGGAGGCTAAGATAAAATCCCAGACTGCGTTTGAAAAGTCCTCACTAAAAAAAGTGGTGGAAGCATGCTGAGGGGGATGACTGTCCAGCTGGATTGAGAGGTTGGGTAGGTTTCACAAAGAGAGCTGTCAAGGAAGAAAGGGTTGCTTCTGAAGAAGGTAAAATGTGTTTGTCATCCTATGGTCTTGACCAAAGTGAAAAGGCGATAAACTGGAAGCATACCTTTTCTTTGTTTTTAATCCGTGAAAGAAGTAGACAAACAGAGCAGGCAATGGATTTGTGGTTTCCATAGTGATGTAGCTATGGAAGCTTTTGTGCAGCTGAGCTTTGCCCTCACTGCAATCACACTTGAAGGCTATGAGTGTTCAGCTTTCCTGCCAGGGAAATGTAAGTATGTGTCAAACATGGAACTGGCTGAAAATGCAGCTGCATGTTCATGAATTGTTATATTTGCTATGTTACCTGAATATGTGGATGCTTATTTCTCCTTTATCTGTTGTTCTGCACTGGAACAGTGCATCAAACTATACTGATACCACAGTTCTTGCTGCACCAGGCAGTGATGTATTGACCTCTGTCCTTTGCTTTCTGTCATCTGTATATACGCACACATCCCACAGCACTGGTGCCTGTGACTCTGCAGCCACACTGATTTCAAACATGCACTGGTCAGGAAACATGCGTAGCTCGGGGCATGCTAGCTGATCAAGCACCACCCTGTGAAACTTGACAGGTGTACTTCATGCGGTTCATAGCCATCAACTCACTTGTCCCTGTATCTGACATTAAATCATGCTTTATTTAATGGGCATTTGAGAGTGTTTTAATAGTCAAAATACATGATCCTTGGGGAATTTTTGCATGTGGAGAGAGCTGTTTCTGACTGTGAATGGTTGATTAATTCCAGCTTTCAAAACAAGTTGGAGGTGGAATTTTTCAGCATCTCAGTGATGAGATTACCAGTGGGTCCTAGAGGCCGGGGAAAGAAAATGCTCAGTGTGAATGCTGCATGCACACATCAGGCAGTTATGCACATACTAGTCCTGCACACACACTTGCATCGTCCAGTCTTCATGGTTCACAGGCATTTGTGAACCATTCTTTTTCACTTGTACTGCTGCTGGATGCTTTCTTGCTGTCTCCCTGAACAAATCTTCCTTACCTTCAGCATTTGTTTTGCTTGTCTAATGGATGTAATGGGTCATCTGTTCCCTTTATAGGGAGGAATGTTAATTATTTTCAGAAGGCTAATTAGGTTGCTAATGAGAAACTCTACTACAGAAACATTTCCTTTAATTACTCACTCAAGTGCTGTACAGAGAAGCTTATTGAATGTGCTGTTAAATACAAATGCTTGTATCTGGCTTAGAGATGCACCTTCAGGCACCCTGAAAGAAATATTTTGGTAAACTTGGGAATCCATGTGACACAGATAACTGAGCAAATGAGACTGGTGCTAAGAGCTGCCTAGTTGTGTAGCTTTTTTGACTGCACCTCAGTTTGGCACTTCTGCAAGTGACTGGATGCAGTTGCTCTTTCTGTTTCTGTTTTGCCTGATGACTTTTGTCAGTATAGGTAACTATTTGTGCTACCTGCCAGTCCAATCTATAATTAGATGCAGCCCTCACACCAAATAGTTTAGTCTAATCAGCCAGATGGCAGTCAGGGGCACAGAGAGGTGGAGTGACATGTCCAAGGTCATATTGCAGATCATGGCAAACCTAGTAATAAAGCAGAGGTTTCATCAGTCCTGTGTTAGTTCACTGCACTATTTGCCCTTCTGCCTCTCCTAGGGCTAGCACAGTTCATTACAAGACTTGCATCAGTTTGCATATTGCTTCATGAGGCAGCACAGCTGCTCAACAACCCCATCCGTGTAGCCACCTTGGCACTGACTTAGGAAGGTCCTTTTCTTGCTTCTACTTGCTTCACTTCCTTGTTTTAGTGATACCAAAATCAGCCAGAAAATAAACTTTCTAATACAGTTTGAAATATTAGAAAGCAGGCATTCTTTATTACAGTGCTGGACAGTTTCAGAGGATATCTCTAATCGAATGTGTGTCATGAAACTTCACAACAGGGTATTTATTCCATCATGATTGTACACATTCATTACAATGTACTTCCTAACTAATACATGAACATCACTTTCCCTAGAACTAATTTGCATTCATCTGCCTCCTACTGGAAGTCCTTTTATGGTCCTGGAGAGTCATCTAAAGGGGTCTCTAATGGTTGTAGTTACTGAGTGCCCCAATATGACAAGTGACCATTCCTTGAACTTTTCTTTGGCCATGCATGTTGCTTCTTGTTACATAACTTGCCAAAACCCCTACTATATTCCTAATTTTCTGTTTATCCACTGGTTCCAGCTACATTTATCATCCTGTGTGCATACTTTTGCGTTCTTTTATCTTTTTTTGCTAGTTAGTCTTTAAGCTCTATCTAGCAACTTCAGGGGAACTGAAAATTTTTATTGTTTGTGTTATCTGTCAGTCTCAATGCCTTCTAGAATTGCTTTGGGAGAACTACTGTAGTCTAGTTGATATTTTAGTTTTAGTACTCCCAGGATGAAAGTTGGAATGGATTGCTAATGTCCCCTGCTTTTTGACTGCTGAGCCTTCATGCAGCTCTGTGGAAGAGCTTCACTTTTTTTCAGCATCCTCTGATGTCCAGTCTGCTTGTAGCCAGACTCTTGGAACTTTTTACATGCCATGGCTCTACCAGGGAAAATGTGAGGGAAGGCTGCTGAATGGGGGCTGCTTCCACGCATAAGATGCTCCTTATTCTTTTATATACTGGTCATTGTAAACTCAGCAGGAGAAGGAAGGAAGATCTGTCAATGTCGTGGATGCAGTGCAGAACTTTGCATCTTGTACTGTGCTGCCAGAGTGTCTGAGTGCAGGTGACTCAGTAGAGTGACTTAGACGTAAGAAACACCCAAGAAAACTCCTATCAGGATGGGATGGTAAAAGTCACCCTCCATTTCTTTTCAGGCACAGATGTGTGCTGCTAGAACTTTTATCTATGCAGCACTGCCTTGGCTGAGGCACATTCATTTAAAAGTTCACTTTGCGTATGTAATATTTAAGTTAACTTTGCATATCTTTACAGCTGTGGGAACTCTCAGAGACAGTGAAGATACAGTGAAGCAAGTTACTTAGCTGCAGTGTAATCTAGCTTCTAAGTTAGTACAAGCCTATGCAAAACAAGCACACTTGAAAATGTTAACACTTTGAACACCTTGGCATTGCTATGAACTGTTGTGCGGATAGTGCTGTTTGGTCTTTGTGTAATGTGGTGGATTTGTTGTTGCATGTATCAAGACTAGTAATATTATGGAATGATATTTAGATTGTTCTAGCAGGAGACAAAAACTTACATTCTTACTCATTCTACCAACAGTGTATTGCTTAATACCTAGTGATTGTCATAGAAGTCCTGGTATGCTGACCAGAGTGTGTGTCTCCAGGACTGCCAATAGTAATTCAGGCACAAAAATGACAACTCTTAAGCGTCTTACATAAACATGGACAAGACAACATATGGTGCCTCTCTGGTTCTATTTGCTATGGGTCACCTGATGCTGTGTTTGTTGAGCAGATTTTAAAGATGGTTTAAAAAGAATTTAAGGTTTGGGGTTTTTGAAAAGGGTTATTTTTGGTGTCCACTGTGAGCATTATCAAACCATTTTACTTAAAACTGAGGAATTCTTTTCTAGTCTTAACACAAGACAGTTCCCAACACACAGATGAGAACTGGCATCTTTGTTCAGTTGGCATTTTGCCCAGAGGCATGAGGTGCCTATTGTTGCTCAGAAGGAAAGCAAGATAAAGAAAAAATCTTGTTTGATAAGACCTGAAACTACCCTCTGTAACCTCAAGTATTTCACCAAGGTGAATAAATCAGTCTTGTACATGCTTTAAGCACCTCTAAGTAGGTGCTGGAAAGATGCAGGAAAGATAGCATCAGGAATGATAAAACTCCACTTCTGTCTTCAGAATGCCCATCTCTAGCTACCTTCACAGGCTCTAATAACTACAAATGGGAGCCTGTACAGAAATGAAGCTTGTAAGGTACCTTTGTTAAGTGCCTAAAATTCGTGAATTAATTTGGGCCTCTGTATGCATGCGTGTATGAAATATTTATATGAAATTCAAAATCTAGTAAAACCATGTAATGCAAATAATTAATTTGTTAGAATGGTATCATGTTGTAGTAATAGTGTAAGGCAGATTACTGCAGGCAAAAAACCAAACAAGTCAGAAGTGCGTTTCAGTCAGTGAGAGCTCAGTGTCAGCTCAAAGGAGGGATCAGTTCCTCACTGCTTAAATAACAGCTGTGCCTCCTAAAATAACAACCAGTTGTTTAGAGGGTATCTTTAAACTTTTATTGAGATGGTAGAATGAAAGCTGAAAAAATCAGTTGAGTATTAAGGGCACTGCAAATGAAGATCTGGGCAGAAAATTGTGTGACCCTGGGAAAGCCCTGCCAGTTTGGGAACTCTGTGGCCAATCATTAATGGGGCAGGACACTCTTGTGTGATTCAAGACAGCCAGCACAGCTTCACCAAGGGCAAGTCCTGCCTGATCAACCCAGTGGCCTTCTGTGATGGAATGACTCCATCAGTGGAAGGGTGCAGGTGTCATTTATCTGGACTTCTGTAAAGTCTTTGACAAGGCCCCCCATGACATCCTTCTCTCTAAACTGGTGAGATATGGATTTGATGGGTGGACTGTTCAGTGGATAAGGAATTGTTTGGACTGTTGCATCCACAGGGTAGTGGTCAATAGCTCAGAGTCCCGCTGGACTTCAAGGAACAAATGGTGTTCCTCAGGGGTCTGTACTGGGATCCTCTGCCCTCATAAGACTCCGCTTGGAGTGCTGCATCCAGCTCTGCGGTCCCCAGAACTGGAAGGACATCACCCTGTGGGAATGAGTCCAGGGGAAGGCCACCAAGTAGATTAGAGGGCTGGAGCACCTATCCTGTGAAGACAGGCTAAGAGAGCTGGGGTGTTCAGCCTGCACAACAGAAGGTTCTGAGAAGGAAACCTTATAGAACCTTCTAGTACCTAAAGAGAGCTGGAGGGGGACTTTTTACAAGGGCATTTAGTGATAGGCCAAGGAGTGATGGCTTTAAACTAAAAGAGAGTAAGTTTAGATTGGATATTAGGAAGAAATTCTTTACTGTGAGGGGTGGTGAAGCACTGGAACAGGTTGCTCAGAGAATTTGTGGATGCTCCATCCCTGGAAGTGTTCAAGGCCAGGTTGGATGGGGCCCTGAGCAACCTGGTCCAGAGGAAGGTGTCCCTGCCCATGGCAGGCTGGTTGGAACTGGATGATCTTTGGGGTCTCTCCCAACCCAACCTATTCTGAGATTCTCTTATTCTTGTCTCCCCTGTTTAAATACAAAAGGACAATTACATGGTATCTAGGTAAAGCATTAGGTTACAGTTCAATAGAAGGAAGCCAGTAGAATTATCCATCCATTGAAAAGCCTCTACTGCCTTTGGATGAGACCCCAGGTTGGCAGGTTTGCCTCCATGCTGTAGAGGATGACACAGCTGTGGTTGTTTTCTTTTCTGGTTGTGCTTGCCAGGCTCCATGGGGAAACTGAGTCTTTCCAACCAGGTGCAGAGTGCAATAAACTTCCTCTGACAAGTTGACAGAAATTAGTGGAAGTTTGGTACTTGGCAAAAAGAGAAGCTAAGTATAGGAGGTGTTAAGAAAAGAACGAACTGAACCTCATGGCTGGGAAGTTGTGGTCTTACACTTCCTCTTACATGTTCCTATCTGGTGTAAATGACTCTTCCAGTGTTTCAGCTGAGGGTGTCCTGTGTTTCATAGTATTCAGCTACTAGGCTGCCATGAGACTTCAAAAATAAGCCTCTTCTGGGAACCAGGTGAAGTCTGTTCAGCTCAATATTCCCTTTTCTAAGGAGAGGTGATAGGTTTTACTGAGTCAGCTGATATTGAGAGGGAGGTCTAAGGGGGCCAGTAAATTACAGATACTCAGGCCATCTTTGGGCTTGAAGCTGTTTGAAGTTGAATATCATGCTTCTGTCTCTGATCTGACCAAAGCAGTAAGATCAAAGTTACTGAAAACATCGTCTGGAGCTGCAGTAGCTAATTCTTCCTGGCATGAGCATTTTCTTGTGGAGCCCTGCAGTGGGGAAAGATTCTGCACATCACAACCCCAGCTGGATGGAGACACTGGGCCACCAACTCCTTCTTTACGCTTGTGTCTCCACATGTTCCTAAGGCCCCTGCATGACCATCACAAATACTTTTGTGAAGGGAATTCAGGGTCATTGAAAGGTACTGTCTGGATTGTCCAGAGAAACATCAGTGCTTTTGTAAAGGAAAGAGAAGCTCTGATAGTGAGAACACGAACTTTCTGCATTATGCATCAACATGAGTTATCTATTCTGGAAAAAGCATTTTCCAGAGGCAAGTAAAAGAATACTTTGTTATCTTGTCTCTCTTCTGAGATGGCCAAGAATTTTGGCCAATTAGTGCCAGTGTTTCAATTACGAGGATGTTTTGTCAATCACTGGGAATTAAATGAATATGTATAAGAAAAGAGCTCTGTGTGTTTTGGAACGTTTTCTTTTTTGAAGCATGTAAAAAAGAATAAAGACAAATACACCAGCAAGAAAATTGCTGTGTCTTCTACTGCAGTAGCTGTGTGTGTGGACTTAAATTCAAGTCTCCTTCTATCATTGTGCTTTAACTTTTTGCAACTGTGCCATCTTTCTGCAGCTGAGGGTGGAAAATGTCTTCTATGCACATTGACAGTTGAGTGAAGAGGTGAGTAGTATTTTTACATCCTTGCTGAGTTTAGGATTAGAGTTAGCAGTTCTTAAGGATTTTCTTTTCTAAGGTGGAAGCTTAATTCCTTTTTCAGGTGTTTAGAAGTAGGTGGTATTGATATGACGCAGTTACATTCCATGAGTCCTGAAGCAGATGCATGTTAGCTGCTATTCTCAAGAGATGGTTTAAAATTTTTCAGAAGGCTGGATGTGTAGATTGGATCTCAGAAAAGGGGTGAATGTGAGTTGGGTCTCAACCATAAAGTGATAGATCTGTAAAGCAGTCTGAAGCTATGGTATTGCTTTATTTCATGATCTGGGCTTGCTGTACTATGTAAGGTAAATTCCTGGACTTCAGGCATTTAGAATATTCTGATGCAGCCCTGTGCACATACATACAGACTTTCCTGTCTTAAGGAACCCAAAGTGTTACACTTAGGTTGACTAATAAATACAGACAGATTTTGGAAATTCTTCCCAGTATTGGAGCAATGATTCTATTGGTTCTATTGGGGAGACTGTTCAGTAGGACACGGTCATTTGGACACGCTGCAGTCACAAAAGGAAATGTGGAAGAAGGGTGTAAACATAATATTAAATGGATCTATTTTCAGAGAGGCTCTGTAAAGGCTGAAGTGAGCACACTCTGTGAAGCTGTGATAAATGATTGGCAGATTGAAGGTATGAATCTAAATCCAGTAGTAGTGTTTGTAGCATTTGTAAAAGCTCACCTCAGCACAAAAATGAACACAGTCAGAAGAGGCAGTTACAAGAAAAAAAATCCATTCCCTTTTAAGTAGAGGGGAAAAGAGGACAAATCAGCAAATAAAATAGGACAATACATACAGGTGTCTCTATATCTTTATATGTCTATACAGCTGTAGATAGAATTCAAATTTATGTAGACATAGCAGGTTGCCTTCATTAAAGCAGATATCTATAGTCTAGTCCAAACTAGAGAACAGTCCAGGTCTGTGATTTGGGAGAGAGGCAATAAGAAGCTCAGAAACAGTAGGAAAAGAACCAAGGTGGCATCAGCTCTAGTCAGAGGAGACACAGGCCATCCTTATGACTCAGCTCCCTGGCTCATGAGGTGGAGTGCATGAAGCTGCAGCTGGGAGCATGTCTCAGTTGGAAGAATAGTGCTGGGAAACACTACTGGAACAGTACCTTCATAAGTTGACTGATTGGAAAAGGAGGGAACTGTAGGATGCAACAGCAAAAGCTTACGGAGCAATGCTGAGCTAAGAAATTGACGTCTGAAGAGCTAAGAGCTTCCTTGAATGGAAGGGAGAAATAGCCTGGCAAATACCAGTTCTACATGGGGCACAAAAGTTGAGTTATTCCTTTTTCTTGAAAGAGCTCCTGCGTGTACAACTTGCCACCTTTCAGAAGACTGAGTTTCAGTCACGTTTCCCTGTGGGAAGGCTCTTGTGCTTCCTTCTTGGGACACACAGCACATAATCAAATGAATGACTTGAAGGGGAGTCATAAACAGCTAAACATTAGAGGTTTATGGTGGATCTCAAGCTTCAGGCTTACAAAAGAGAAAAATGACAGGTGTGCATATAACACGAAGATGGTGTCTTTGTGATTGTAACTTGAATGCTAAGCTTCCTGATACCTTCAGGAAATAACAGTGCTAAAAATGTCAGCCTTCTTTTGCAAAGATGTAAATAGGAACAGAAGTACCCAATACAGTGGGGGGTATGTTTGCTGTATAGAAACCAGGCCCTAAAACCTAAGTTTCATCCATTTCATCCTGATTCTGGCTTATTTCTGAAGACTGTTCAGAAGTGCTGGGCTAAGCATATTTATTTGTTACTGATACTGACTTTTGTAAGTTGACCAATTTTTTATTGTAGGTCGAAGCAGAATTATTTATTTGCTTTTCATTTTGCTTTGGAAAGATGAGGCACTTGCTAAGAAGAAAAAAAACCCCACCTTTTCAAAAATGAACTGTCTGAATTTCCAAAAAGCTGTAAGAAACCACATAAGATGGGTGACACAATGTCTTGTCATAATGTTGTCTTCTCTTTACGTGTGTTTGCTATGTAGTGACAGTGGAAAGGATAAAATCTTGTAAACTCTCATGTTTCAGGCAGGACAAATTCTCTCTCCATTCGTTACTCTGGTTTGGGTTGCTGGTAAGGCATGATATGCATTATGTTCTTTGAATGTCTGATTTTCTTCAGTCAGCTAATATAATGT
The DNA here is from genome assembly GCA_014706295.1 of Lycocorax pyrrhopterus obiensis. Lineage (NCBI taxonomy): Eukaryota > Metazoa > Chordata > Aves > Passeriformes > Paradisaeidae > Lycocorax > Lycocorax pyrrhopterus. The sequence continues at coordinate 31,006,782 of JACSVZ010000007.1, read as the reverse complement.
ATTAAGCTCAAGCTTTTGAAACACACACAAATTTTGATTACCACTGTACTTGAATGCACAGTTTGATATGAAGGGGCCCAGCTTACAGGAGCTTAAGAGTCAGGCAGTTGCCCATTAGGGAACTATGAGGCCTGAAGTCACGGTGTGTGAACGTGTGCCACCTTTTGAAAACTGGGTTCTAGGAACTTAGGTCTGCTCTCGCTGCAGAGAAAGAAGTCAACTGTCCAAGTTAAGATAATGGTGAATCCAGCAACTTAAGCGCCCAAAACTGAAGGATGGCTGATACAGATTCTCAGAGCAGATTGTGCCCCCTGGACATGCCATCTCCTTGGGGACAGACCTTCCATAATGCTGGCTCCCTCCTCCTCTGTGTTAATGGGAAACTCCGCCTGCTCCTATAGGAGAGTTCTGGCTTCAAAGTCTCTGCTTTGTGCTGGAGGCACATCAGGGGCATTTGGGCTCTTGCTGGACATTTGCTTGTTTTGAGAACCATAATATCAGCAAATGTTGGGAACTCAGGGCAGATTTTTCCAAACAGGGAAGGGCAGCAGGTAAGGCACAAGAGCCTTATAGCAACAGGCTTGGAGAAGAACAAGACCTTACCTGAAGGAGATGCTGGGGAGATTTAGGCTTAATACTTGTAAATGTCAGGTTTGGATTCAGTCATTTTCATAGTGTCTTTCAAGTCTGCTACTTGCATGACTCTTAGGGCTCTTAACTTCTGTCAGGTACAAAGGAAACATTCCTCTTGGCCACTGTAGTAAAGAACCACTGCCTTAATTTGTTCTCAAGTTGGAGTGGTCACTAAGGTGGGCTAAGGTGCATTCACGTAAGGTAACATTTCCTGCAATGTGTGTGGCAGGACATGGAAAGTCTCCACTTTCTGCACTTCTACTGCCATTCATGAGATCACCTTAGTCAGAAAGCTATTCTTGAAACAATGTCTTCATATTTTCTCTTTGTCCTCTGAGAAGCCACCCCCCTCCACACTCCTTCCCAAGAAAACCCTACCTTTCTCCTTTCCATTGTGAAATGGTACCTTCTGGGCAGCCCACACACAGGCATTACTACTAAGAACTACGCTTCCTCATCCCTTTGGGTTAGTCTGGTGATTGGATTAATTTAATCTCCTTTTGTCGTCATTCTTTTTTACTGTATCCCAATTCTCTTTGGACCAGATTTGAAAGATAGGGATCAGAGGCTGCCAGCAGGTACAGAGTGAACTGGGCAAGGGAACAAGAAAACAAGGAGTGGCAGGGAAATGGTGTGCCTTCTATAGGAAAGGAGCTAGAGACAAAAATGAGGGGAAAACACAGATAAGAAATAGACTGTGCTTTCTTACCCCGCAGTATGTAGAAGGGAGACAGTGTACATCCTGATGGACGTAGAGTCCAGACAGAGAAGCGGCAAAACCAGATGAGTCAGAACTGACCAAAATCCCAGGGCTCCAGATCCTTCCTGAAAGCACTGAGAGTCTGTATTTGGAGACGTCTGTGGCATGCTTTTAGCTTCATTGCAGGGCTTGATTAATCGATCTGCTGGAGCTCTTCCACACTTCAGTACAGTTGAAATCCTATTTTCTGAGCCACAGTTAATTGAGGCTCTTAGTTACCTGAAGGATGAATATCTCCTCAGAGTTATGACTTCAGCACATAAGTACCACTAAGACTTTACTGTATAAATCTTTAAGCACTGATGAACTAATGTCTTGGGGCCAAATCTAGTACCTGGTGTTCTGTACACATCTACTGTTCTGTAAACCTTTACTTCTAAAGGTGTGTGAGACCTCTCTGAAAATGTTGAAGCCAGATTTGCAACATATTCATTGAATGTTGTCCATGGTTGCAAACGTATGCTTGTTAGGTGTTTACTCACGGGGAAAATGCAAAATAAGAATTACACTTAAAGAAGTATTGCTCAAAAATGCATGTCAGTTTGCACCAACACGTTCTCGTATCTACTGTAATCCTTGCTAAAGCAGAAAGCAGATAGGCATCTGATTCTCCCATTCTTAAGAAAGAACACAGTAGCTACAGTGATGTGCCAATGAAAGTAATTAAAAAGTCATGAAGAATGGTTACTTTTACGTAAGTACTGTTTGGGTAATAAGGATCTGAGGAAGGAGGACATTAGCAGTACAGCTCATGGGCAGGGAGAAGCAAGTGCCCTTCACTTCAGCGTGGTCTGCTACTCGTGGTCCTGTCGTTTGGAGAGACTGAAGTATCCAACTACGTATGTGTCTCCTTTGCACTTTTTCAAATTTAAGAGTAATTATGATATGTAATATAATGTTATAGATGTATCTAAGGCTTTTCTTAGAAATATGAACATGCATGTTATAGAACTAAATATTAGTAAATACTTGAAATATGAATTTATAAAATAATACTGTGCCCTAACTCTTTAACTTGCAGAAATAACTGGGCACTATGAGTAACAAACATGCTGCAATAGTTCAAGTTCACCTGTGGTGGATCAAGTAGCTGACAGAATTCATAGCCTCAGGACATCATTCATTAGGAGAATTCTCTCATGGAGGTTTTTGTTTGTTTTTTTCTTTTATTAACACTTCAGAATTAATTCAGAGTTTCTTGATGAGGTCTCATTACACTCTTCCAGAGCATCTAAATAATTCTGCTGGATTAGAGGGAATAAAGACAATCTATGAGAGACTTTTTTTTAAGCACAGTCTGGATTGGTAGTGGGGAAATGGGCAGAAGGCCACTGCAAAGGAGAGCTTTGAACAAAAATGAGCCAGGCAGTGATCAAGAACTTAATCAGGCGTGAATACGACATCCACTGAGGTCTCCCCTGCAGTGCTTGTGTGAGACGAATCTGCCATTATTTCTTGGTCTACCACAGTCCATTTTCTGATCACTTCCCTCTTGCCTGCCAAGGCTACATGACCTGCAAAACCAAATGTGAGTATGGAAGTGCCCCTCTTGCACAGAAGAGTCTCACGTGACGTGGGACAATCTGGGATGTAAGTCCTTTCTCCTTACTTGGCCTCGTGCATCAGTTTTACCTGTATCTTACCTTAACCTAGGGGATTATTAATACCCATTTCAGAGTTGAAATTCTAAAATATTAAAGTGTAATCTTGGTTCTTTCTTGCAGCCATAAGTCAAAGTCCTGCCCTGATCACAGAATCACAGAATGGGTCAGGTTGAAAGGGACCATAATGGGTGATCTGGTCCAAACTCCCTGCTCAAGAAGCGTCATCCTAGAGCACATGGCACAGGATTGCATCCAGACAGTTCTTGAGTATCTCCAGTGATGGAGAGAGGACATCCTCTCTGGGCAATCTATTCCAGTGCTCAGTTACCCGCACAGTAAAGAAATTCTTCCTCATGTTCAGGTGGAACTTCCTGTGCAGCAGTTTCTGCCCATGGCCTCTTTGTCCTTGCATGGAGTTACTCTTCCTCAGGTGCGGGACCCTGCATTTGTTTTTGTTGAATTTCAGACAGTTCTTCTCTGCCCATCTCTCCAACGTGTTGAGGTCCTTCTGAAGGGCTGCACAGCACCAGGGGATATCGGACACTCCTCCCAGCTTTGTGTCCTCAGTGAACTTGGTGCTGCAACCAGATTTCTGTAGAGAAACTCAGTTCTTCATATACTTTCCTGCTTGTTTCCTATAGGTGGAGTGGGCTCTTGGCCCCTTCATTGCTAGCAGAGTTATGCAATCAGGCAGGGTAGTCAGGGAAAGAACTGAGTATTCCTTGGAGGTCCATGTGTGGTTTCCATAGACTTGGCTTTTTTTTTCACAGCAAGCTGCAAAGAAGGTCCCACTAGAGAAAGAAAGAAAAATTTTGTGCTGGCCTAGCTCAGACTTCCTAATAACTTTGTATTAGAGGAACTATTTCTATTTTAACTATTTGAAATATAATTTGCTGATGATGGAAGGCATTTTCAAAACTTTGAATTGAGAAGCTCCCTATTTTCCCCAAAACAGCACAGTGCGAGCAGCCTCAGTGCAAGCATGGCCATCCATGTGCAGTCTCCATGCATTGTTTGCTCTCTGCTGAGACAATTGCATAGCTGGCAGCTGTGTTTCTGATTTTCAGGAAGCTGCTGCCCATCCCACTCTAAGTACCTCAGTAATGAATGTCATTTGTTTTCCTCAGGAGACTGAATAGCTCTCATACATTCAGAGCCTTTTGGTCAGTATTACTGTCACTCCGTTAAAAGTTTTGCATCACCAAGTTCAATTATCTACTTGAGGCTTTTCACAAATCAGTATTTCTTAACTGAATCCAGTCTTGGCCTTCTGTTCAGATGCTTCTCCTGCTAATGTCACGCAACTGCTTTTCAGCTTGATTCTTTTATCATGAATTGCTGGCCAATAAAACAACACTTTTCTCCTTTATGTCCCTCTTGAGACCTTTTTGTGTAGTATTGCTTACCAGATATATTATAATTTGGTGTGGCTGGGAAATAAGATGCTTGGGAAAAGCTGCAGTTCTAATTGTTTTGTAAATGCTCAAGTGACTTGTAACCATTAAATTGTACAGTCCTCAGCTTGTGCAAGGATGTGCTGTGGCTTGTGATAGCCCCCCTAAATGTATCCTCCATTCCCTTTATGTCTTACTATGTACTTTTTGCTTTATTTTGGATTAAATATTTTACAGGAGCAGCTGTGATTTGTGGATTTGCTTAGTGCCTAGGACAGTGGAACCAGTTATGTTTGGGCTACCACAGATTGGCATCTGCCCTGTCTTGGGATGCTCCTAATCAGCAGGAAGTCTGTGAGGACCCTTTCAAGCATATTGTAAGAAGTTTCCGTCAAGGTTGGGCCGACTGGGCACACGACAGTAGAGAAGGCAAATATTGAGACAGTGCCAGTGCATTGATGTTTGTCTCTTTGCAGTTGTGGTGAAAGCCATTGGATTCAAAAGAACTCAACGGTGGTCTTTGCAATGGGTTAACTTGTATTGTTGTATTGTAGATGTCCCAGACCTGATCGAGATTCATTCAATAATTAGACTTCTAGTGTACTGACTAAATATTTTGCAAACAGTAAAAAAGAAACAGAAAATAAATAGAGTTCTATTAAGCATGTGGTATAGAACCAGGAAAGAGAAATCTTCATTGCACAGAGGAAATAGTGGGGGGTAGAACAGGATATGGCTTGTTGGATATATTTCTATGAGTCTTTGGCTTTTATAGGGAGATATAAGGCAACGGAAATAATTGGTGAGGGCAACCTTGGAATAAAAATGGAGGGGGAGAGGGAAGGACCCTCTGTGCATTTGATCCAACTTTGTGAATAGATTTTCAAAATTACAAGGGTGCTCCCAGCTAACAGTTCAAATGCATTTCATGTAAAGCTGTAGAGAGAAGTGCAAGGACTAAGGATCACAAGTGAAGAAGTTAGAAAGGCTTACAGAAAAGAGAGGAAAAACATACAGTCCCTTGGCAACTTAGTAAAATCTTTACAATAATTTTCTTCTCTGGATAATGACATTACATATTACAGAAACATCACAGAATATTCTGAGCTGGAAGGGACCCAAAAGTATCATCAAGTGCAATACTTAAGTGAATGGCCCACACAGGGATCAAACCCATGACCTTGGCATTATTAGTATCGTGCTCTAACCAACTGAGCTAATTACATTATTATTATGTTTTACTTTGTTTCAATTATTAAACTCTTCTTATCTTAACCCATGAATTTTACTTTTTTTTTTCCTCCCTGATTCCCCTTCCCATCCCACTGGAGAGCAGTGAGCAAGTGGCTGTCTGGCACTTAGTTACTAGCTGGGTTTAAACCATGATGCATTCTTACTGCTTTCTCTTACTGCTGCACCTCTGATTTTTGATTTGTTCTTGAAATTATGTCAGAATGGAGTAATGATATGAGGATTCAGAGTCCTAAGCTTGTTGGCAACTGTGTTGGCAAACTAACCAAGTAACATTACATTGATAAACTCTCCTCGGTTTGCAGTGCCCTTATGCATCAGCTTCTTATGGACTGTGTCGATATACACTTCCTGCATATTTCTCATGTGCCACCTCCTCTGCTGTCTTGCAGGGTTTCTTGGGACTGAATTGTTAGGAGACATGAGGCAATCTCTAGTGATTCTTTAGTCCTTCACCTACAACCCCACTATGTGCCATTGACCTTTCTCTGTAGCATGTATTGATGGCTCAGTGTCCTGTGTGAAATAAATTCTGCCCTTAGAAAATGGGTGTCTGTTCAAGCACCCGAATCATATGAACTGTCAAGGCTTTGGTTGGTTGTGTGTCTGGTTAAGAGAGGTGTGAACAGATCATGGATACAGCTATGTTCTTTTCACTTTCAATATTCCTCTGTGCATATCTTCTTCATGTTTATTATTATAGTTCCGTTTTTCCTTACAGAAGTTTCTCTTATCTCCTATCAGAATGTCAGTTGTACTGCATGTTAATACTTTGTTCAGAGAGGCACTGTGTTTACAGGGCCAGGGCAGGAACAGTCTCTTTCCAGATGGCATGGAATGACTGTACATAAGGTTAGTGTGGTCCTTTCCTAGCACATTGTGCCACAGAACTGACAAGTGCAGAGCAGGTTAAATAGTGCTTGGTAAAGTCTGGAGAAACTCAACTTGAAAGAGTAAGCTTCTAAGAATGAAAGAGGTCAAATTCATCCTGTGGTGTAAATCTGCAAGTCTTCAGTAAAATTATGCTTATAATCACCTTGTGTCATTGATTGTAGCATGGCAGACTTGTGAATCTCTACAGAAAGTGTAAAAGCTAATTGTGCTGAAGCAGTTCAGTGATAAGCAAATCGTGCCTTTTCAAAACCTCTTCACCAGTTTCTTTCTGTATAGACAATTAGAGTTGGTTCTCATTTCCTATTTATCATGACTAACTACCCCTCTCTAGGCTCAGCTGTTCCTTTTTATTCTCCTCCTTTGTGCTTTGCTGTCCTGAAGCCAAATCTGAATGGATTTCAGTGGCTCTCTTGTGCTTTTTGACTTGGTATCAGGAAGTCTGACACCATAAGAAGATTAATTCCATGGTAGAATCAGAAAAGTAAGGTACAGTGCTGTTTCTTGAAAAGAGCAAACAGGTGATGTGTGCTCCTTGTGGGATGACTGTATTTTTCTACCAACTTGCAACCAATAAATTCTTTGGCAACCTTGCCCCTGGCAAAGCTCTTCTACTTATCAACTTCCTCCTTATCACCAATATAATACCAGCGGCATCCCATTTTTCAGGCAGAGCAGTATATGTTGTTCAGGCCCATCCTGAGTCATGGAGCCCTGTAAGCTGCCACCTTTCCCCAGGACTTAAAATGTGCTGTGGTAAAAATGAGAGTCACTTCTTTCTCAGATTTATCCTTTGTTACAAGTTTGTGTGTTGCCATCTAGGGGATAAGGACTTGTGACATCCTCATTGACGCCTCTCTCCCTCTCTCTCCCTCTTCCTTTCAGAGTGCTGCTGGGGTGAGTGCAGAAGAATGGCTGCGGCAGAACCCCTGACCGCTTTCTCACGATGGTACCTCTACGCCATCCATGGCTATTTCTGTGAGGTGATGTTCACAGCTGCCTGGGAGTTTGTGGTCAACTTCAACTGGAAGTTTCCAGGTGTTACCAGTGTGTGGGCACTCTTCATCTATGGCACCTCCATCCTCATTGTGGAGAAGATGTATCTGTATCTCAAAGACAAGTGCAACATTTTAGTGCGCTGCTTCATTTACACACTGTGGACATACCTCTGGGAGTTTACCACTGGCCTCATCCTACGCCAGTTCAATGCCTGCCCATGGGACTATTCCCAGTTTGATTTTGACTTCATGGGCCTGATCACCCTGGAGTATGCCATCCCATGGTTTTGTGCTTCTTTCATCGTGGAGCAGCTGGTGATCAGAAACACCCTGCGCTTACGATTTGATGAGACTGCCGAGCCGGGGGCCCCCACCGCCCCCGTTGCCTTGGCCAACGGCCACGTGAAGACAGATTGAGCAGTGACTTAGAACCATACTTAGCAATCTGAGAGAGCCCAGACCTCTACCACAGACTGACAGCTCTGGCTCCGAGGTACTGCTCCTTGCTGTATGATAAGATTCATAAACCCCATTTTTCTAATGGGAGTGTGCATGGGATATACCAGAAAAAATGGAACCAATAGATTTTCTATGGATTTTACTCTTTGGGCTCCAAGGACCAATATCAGTTACTTGTTAGTTAGGTCATTTCTGATTTTAACTTATTACTGATGAAAGCAGTCCTTTTGCTTACACTTTAAAGTGGAGAAAGAAGAAAAAAGAAATGCTACGGCAGAAATGCATCCAGAAAACCCCACCTAATCAATGGATGGGCATGGACATGCCAGCTGAGTCAGTGACTGGCTTACTCCATTAGGCAATATTCAGGTGCTTGCTTGCAACCAATACCTCCCGTGGGACCTGAGATGCTGCAGGAACAAGGAAAATCCATCTGCTGTTGAGAATTACCTAAGACTGGCAGTCTGCTGGGGAGGTAGATGGTGTTCCCCTCGCCAGGTCCCACTGGCGTCTCCCCAGGTTCTTTGTTGCACCATAAATAATCCGGTGCTGGACATCTTGCTGAATTTATACAGATCTTGTACTTTTTGAAATCTCAGTCCTGATACTCACTAGAAATTTTTTCCTTTTTTTTCTTCTTTTTTTGTTTTTCTAATAAAGGCCTTTTTTGCCAAGTGAATTTTACCATAATCTGTGCTATCTGAATCTTGGCAAAAGGCGCAAGAAGTAGTGCAAGTCTTCCCATCTCCTCTGTCTCCCCAAAGCAGATCTTGCCTGACGGTCTGCTGCAGATTCCAGCTCCCATCTCAGCCGTGCAAACCTTGTAGAGACTCTATAGCCCACAAGAGTTTTCTGCCTTCCTTTCCAGGGATTCCTCTGTTTCTGGTGATGTCGATGACTTAGTCTGGCTGCAGCCCATTGTATTTGAAGGTCAAAACCTTCATGTGGCTAACATGGCATCCAGGATTTGGTCCTCTGGCACTGACTCTCATGTTCCTTCAGCACTGGCAGGCCTTGGCTCAGTTCTACCTAGTGTTCTGCTCAGTGTATCAAGTGGATTTGCTTTTTCTTCTCAAATTCTGCTTTAAATAACCACAACCATATTGTCATGACAGTAATTGGAGGCAGCAAGAGATATACCGTGCTGCCTGATACATTTATTAAAAAAATATAAAGCAAATCACCCCTCTGAAAAGCACGCACTTTGCCATACTCTGCCTGAATGAGTTAGGGTGTGAGAGCAATTATAGAGAGGTGGAGCAGGAGGGATTGCTGTGGCTTCACTGTAGACCTACCTGCACCAAGGACAGTTTGAAATTTAACCTATTGGGAACACTTATGGAGTACAAGGACAGATGTGGTGCAGGGAAGGTGATAGTGGCAGCCACAAGTTTGTAATTCACTCTGTCAAGTCTTGGCCTTTGAAGTTAGCAAGAAACATGGAGCTTCCAGCTGTCAGATGTTTCACTCCTGAACTGATTTATGGGGAAGGTTTGCCATAGTTGTCCCCTAGGGCTGGATTAATTTTTCTTGTTCTTCCACCACAGCCAGCAGAGCTGTACCAGGGATAATGTGGCTTGAAATGCAAATCTGTTGTAGGATTCCACTCTTATTTTGGAAATAGTTGGGCCATTTCTGTGTAGGTCCCTTGTCTCTGGTAGGGGGTGCTCAGCTGTGAACCTGCTCCTTGCCCTGGCGCAGCCATTCCTGAGAGGAAAAGCGCTGCTGGCCCTGTGAGTAGAATAGTTTCTTGGATCTGCTCTTACAAGGCAGTGTTAATCCCTTTTTGTATCACACAGAGAGCAATTATTTTATTCCTTCCCTTCCCCTTTTCACATGGCATCCATTGCTGGCAATGGACACATGAAAACAATGGTGGCAAGGAATTAATCAAATTTGCCCTGTGTATTCAATGTATCCCGAATCACTGAGAATAGTTAGGTGGGTATTTAGAGTTCCCTTTTTATAGTTCATTAAATTAAAAGAGAACAAACACTGAACAGATAGTTCTTTTGATGCTGTGATGCCAGTGTTATGAAATCAGAGGAACAGTATGTAGTTTATCAGCCCTGTTGGTCTCAGGAGTATAGACCCAGGCAAAATAGTCACCTGAAACTGTACCTGGAGGAAAAAAAAGCTTTGTGTGTGGGATAATGTAGATGAGCTCTACTGGAGCAGAACAAGAATTGCAAGGTGCAGATGAGAGTTGGGATCCCACCATTTTGGCCCTGGTTATGTCAAGATCATCAAATGCAGTGTCTAAAGCTGGGTTGTCCTCTCACAGCATAGCTTAAATGTGATGTTGTGCTGCCTCCTACACCACCCCCACATCATGTAAAGCCCTCAGTTTTACAGAAAGATCCTTAGGATCCCTGCTTTCTCCTTAGCTGTTACAAAGCTCTTTGGAAAGGTTAAAAGGAGTTAGCAATGTGGCGTGGAGGACTGGCTCTCCACAGAGCTAACTTGGTGTGCAATAGCAGTCATGTCTTTTAATGCCTGTAGTTTAGAAGGTGCCATATAAATGACACTTTATTTGTGTTTTGCTGAGTGATGTAATATTTAACTGCTCAAACTATGGAAGGGTTTCCCAGCAGCATCTCGTATCCTAGGGCATTATCCTTATTGCCTGTGTCATTGAAACAGCTGTTGTAGTCTGCTTTCCACTGGTGTCTGACGTGTACCACCCAGCTCTTGCATCTTCATAGAGTGGTAATTTTTACCCAGAAGTGCACTTTACTTGCAGCTTGCACACCAGAAACAGAAAAGGACCTGGCAAATTCTGAGATCATTTAATTATGTATAATACCACATACCTAATGCAGCAGGATTAGCCAGACTTCTCCTTTCTGAGCAACATGGCTGCTGTCAGAGCTTTGTCTTTTCTGCAAAATCTCCCTTTTTAATACCTGTGATGCTTCTTATAACATCTTGCAGAACTGCCCAGAGCACGTTACCAGGATCTCAGTGGCAGCTCAGTGAGAGCTCAGGAGCTGGACTGAAGTTGAAGAGACATTTACATTAAGAAGAAAAAAAAACGCACAAGGCCTAACATTTGTTTGTATGTGTATCTTCCTCAGTAGATTAAAGTTGCCTGTTTTGAGTTCACCAGCAATAAAAAAACCTTGTGATTTATCTACCTTGTCCTAACTGCAGCAAAGATAGAGTGACCCTGATCTCTGCCTTTCTTTTCCAGGGGGTGGTGGGATATGGACTTCCCAAGGTTCCAGTTTTGCATCTGTTCTCTTGCTTATCTCATGTACAGTCCACCCTAAAGGATCTCAAAGTATGTGATAAATAAATACAGAGTCTGGTGTCTTTCACACAAGAGGCAGTTCAAGCATTACTGTGGTATCTGTTCATACTCCAAAGATCTTGCCAGAAGGGAATGTTTGATCTACAGCAGGACCAGATGGCATTTTGGTCTTTGGTGTTATAATTGAGAAAAATGTGTACATATGTACCAGGTACTATTGTGCCTTTGGTCTGAGTGCATTTTGTAATTAAAGCAGAATAATCCAATCAAGATTTTGCTTGACTAGTCCTGTGACTATAAAAGGTAAAGAAAAGACTGCAGGGCTTTAGCTGCTTTGAGAATTAGGAAGCAGGTGACTGAAGTCCTGAGTTCAGTAGCATTGCTCTGCTGCTGACTGGTTTTCTTAAACCTGCAGAGAAAGAAAGGGGATTTCTTCACTCATGGAAACTTCTGCCCTTTCGGTAAATAAAACATGAGCCACAACCAAGATGTGAACTGAAACCAAATGTTTTTCTATTTTAGTTTATCCTAGGCCCTGAATACATGCAAATATGCCCTGCATTCAAGGGGGAGGCTTGCAGACCTGAGCTCTTTTCCTCCACTTCTGCCTGCAAACTGCAGCTGAACCACCCAAAGGGGAGAGTACTCTCTTCCCCTTCCTTCCTGCATATTGGCAGCTACCAAATCCCTGTGTGGTCCATCCCCCATTGTAGAAAGAAATTTTTCTTCTTGTACGGCCCCTTACCAAACCAGAAGCTGTTAGTAATGTGTGTCACCTCACCCAGCTGCTTTGGCACCTAATGACCACTTTGGGTCACAGAGCTGGTGAGAACAGATGAGCATTGTCCTTGTTTGGCAAATGGCCTCCCTTTGAACCTGTCTTCTCTTACTCCTCCTGAAGTGCCCTGAGCCAACTGCTGGGGAAGGGACGTTACATTCCCTTCCTTCCACCTTCTGTCCCAGAGAATGGAACAAGCTCTGCAGCTGCTCAGGGGCCTTGGCACCACTCAAGTTTTTATGCTAACCACAGGTCTGTCTCCACTTGGGCAGGGGAACTTTGCTTTTAAGGGCTGTAAGGCTCTGGACTTCAGGCTCATCACAAGCAAGTCTTCCACAGACCTCATAGTGAATTTGTACCATGTGGAGTAGTGTACATCTTCTAGGATGGAAAGAGTTTGCTCCATCAAGGGTTTGACCACTGGGTTTACTGCTTTGTGAACAAGAGGAAATTTACAGAAGCAGGTGGTGCCCCCAGTACATGCTCTGCTCTTGGGCCCTGGGCAGCTAGCACAGATGCTAAAGGAAAAGGTGCTGTTTTGACAGAAGTCTTAGGCAGGGGCTGGGGGTGCCCCCGTTAGTTTGTCCAAAGGCACCACATCTTCAAATACAAAGTTGTGCTTTCCCACTGAAATTGTCACTACTTGTGGAAACACAAATGTTTGCTTGCCCCAAAGTGTATGATTGTTTGAACTTACTCTGAACTCTAAGGAGCGTTTAAAATCTCCAGTCCTCTTTCTGTCTAGGTGATTCCCAGCTTACAACTTTGTGGAAAAATACATCACCTTGGGATATGCAAGCTATTGCTCATTAAGCCAGTATAGGTACTAAAAGCCATACAGTGCTGTGCTCCATCCTGCTGAGTTAATCATGCTGAGAAGCAGAATTGAAACACCTCAGAGTGTGCTGCCATTTGGCTATACCACTTCAGGACCTGAATTAGTACAAATGCCTACTCGGGAATGCATTCTGCCTTATAAAATGTACTCTTAATTCCATGCTTAAGAGAGAGAAAGACAGAGATCCAAATAAGCTTCCATCCCTGCTTCTGATCTTACTTGAGATCTTACTTGTTTAAAATTTCAGCTGCTTAATTGAGACCCTGAAGACCAAATGGAGAAGGTGACTTCTTACAGCTCTGGAGCAGGTCAGTAGCATCACACAACTGCACTCTGCATTGCATGGGTTGTGCTGTGCAGCTCCAGTGCACAGCCAGGCTGGGCTTCCACAGTACAAGGACTGTGATGAGTAGAGGGGGTGATAAAAGCACTGCTGATAATGGTGGCAGAGTAAGGACTGGTCGTGACATTCCGAAATCTTCAAGAGCTAGACAGGTTGAAAGAAGCTCTTCATATTCTCTGTATCTGGCACTTCTCTAAAGCAAATTGGTCTAAAGCAAATTGGCAGGTTTTTTTATTCTAAGAGATGCAGATCATTTCCTTGACTCTTTACTCTGGAGTCTGGGCAGCTCACTCCTATTGTAGCCACTGGATTTTCTGATATGAATGGCCTTCATTAGTGTCTCAGAAAATAGCAATTTTTAAATGGTAATCCCAAATGTTTGACGTCAGTTTGTATTTATGCTTTAGTCAATTTAAGAGCTAAAGACCCTTAAGTATCTGGTGATGCTGTTTGTTTATACTGTTGTTTGGCATGCTTTCCTGCTTTAATGCTGTAATGCAGAAGAAAGAGAAGGAAATGCAAGCATTTTGCACTTTAATAAAATATATAAACATGCAGTTGAGACAACATTTATTAAATAGCTGAGATGTGCATATGCCTACAGATGTCTGGCCTTTCAAATATGGGACACTTTCCAGTGCAGAATTTGCTTTCCATCATAGTTAAATCATCTTTGCAATGTTTCTACATTGCTATTTCAGTGTGGTTCTTTACCTAGTATTTTGGGAATGAGAATAACAGTATTTTCACTTTTCACTGAAGGATTTTTTAAGTGCTTTTCACAAACTAATGAAATAATTCTTTCTTCTGAATTACTGAAGTGGGTCAGAGTTAACCCCAAATAGCACTTACCGGAGCTGATGAAAATGTCTTGACAGTTCCCAAAAGGTCATTTCAGAAAGAGAAAAGGAAGTTTAACACTTTACCTCTTAACTAAGTTTCCATATTTGTGGAGTGAGTTAAAAACGTTCCAACAAAGTTGGGAAACTGGGAAAGTGCTACCTGGTTTCCACCATATGAAGCTGTCCCAGAAATGGTTATGCATATCACATTGCTCTGTCTGCCCAAGTCAAAGCCAGCACATGAAGGGACTGTCAGAGCTGATAGGCAGCCCAGTATCTTGTATAAAATAGGACTGATTCCCTCTGTCTGCTACATAATCCCATCTCCATCAGTAGAGTACTTTTGGGTAAATATTCCTAGGGGCAACAAGCTATGTTAAAGGCTAAACTGAGGTGACCATCTGCTCTATCAGCTCGTGCTGCCATTCCTACAGAGCTTATCTATGATGCTGTTTCTGTTGTCAGACCACTCATCTGATAGCACAGCTTTTCCTACTGCTTTTCTTTCTCCAGCAGCTCCTTTGGGGTATCCTGTCCTTTTCCATGCTGTATCTCCACTGCAAGCCCATGCTGCAGTGACAGGTACCCAAGCCTCCCTACCCTAAGTCTGAACCCCACCTTTGACAATTGAACTAAAATGCTGTGTTGAATGATTGCTGATGAGCTGTACCTTCCATTGAAGCCTACAACAGTTGCAGTTGTCAGTGCTTTGAAAAGCAGAGAACATTTTACACACTTGCCTTCAGGTAGAAGCATAGCAGCAAGTATGCAATTATTGTTCAGTGCATTTGCTCTACCTTCCACATAATGGTACACAATAGGGTTTCAAGGCTAAATTCAGCAAAAAGCTTCTCTGGTCAATCTCTTTGAGTTTCAGTGAATGTAGAATAATACATAATTTCACTTCATCCTTCACATAAATGTGTATACACATACTGAGTATGTTTAGATGCACAAACATAGCTGATGGCACACATGCTGCATTGTAATTCCTACCAGCAAAGAAGAGCCATCCCCTGTTTAGCTGCCCACTCACTGCCACTTTCTTGAGCAGATGAGATCCAAAGAATATCCAAAATAAAGCCCACATACATATGAGAAAGGTTAAGATCTAAGTTGAATGTTCTTGACCTTGCAAGCTGCATGTCTGTGTGCTTTGGTATGGCCTCAGTTAGATGTGTCAGGGGATTAAAGCCTCTAATCGTTAAGCAGTCAGCTCAGAGAAGGAAGTTAGGCCTAGGTTTTTCAAACATGTTTTACATATGGTGTTTAAATCAGATTAAGTCTAAGGCAAACATACCATACTATCCTGCTTCATCTTTAAAAAAAGGGGAGTTATCACTTGGGGACATTCTGGTTCCTTTGATAGGGTTTGGCTTCCAGTCTGTATGCATTTTATTATTGCTAAGGAGAGCAGTGTGTACTCTGCTGAGTCAAACCCATCCCATCCACTCCTTTTCCTCAGCTAAGGCATCCACCAAAAGTACTCCCACCCGGGCTGTAGTGGTGATCCTAGATGTCCTGTTCTTCTGCTGCTCCATCTTTTGGCCACTGATCTGTCTGCTGTCTCCAATCTCAGTCACATTGCAAATTCTCCAGGCCAGGCCTTGTGTTTTTGTTGTCACATTGATGTCAGCATGTCCCTAATCGGATCTGTAAGTGCTGTGTTATCAGAGACAGTAAGCATTAAAAAAAGTTTCTTGAAATTTTCAAGGATAAGAGTAAACATCCCAGCTCTGTTCCACAAATAAAAGAGCTTGACCAAAATGTCCAGGAGGTACCTCTATTGACCCTTTCCATCCAGCCTTGTCTGCCACACAGGAATGCAAATCCCTGATAATGATTTGAGCATGCCAGCAACACCAGAGTGGAGCATGGCTTGTGGCACACTAGGAGCCTCCTCTGTGCGACTCCTCTTCAGGTGACACACAGGTGTCCACCTTAGCCAGATGCTGGCATTCTCTAGCAAAACAGATTTTTAATATCACTGGATCGTGAACTGGCTCTTCAGCAGAGGCTGATTGGAGTTAGCATGGTAATGACAGTGATACTTTGGTTGAAAAGTGTGATGACAACGCACAGCTGTCCTTTGATCTCACAGTAAGGGCAGCATGGCCCCCAGCAGTGTGCTTATGGTGGGGCTTTGTGCTGCATGACTGCTGAAAGTAGCACAAACATCTCCAAACAACAGCACAGGCTGCAGTTGTCCTGGCCACTGACCTCTGGGCATGCACCCAGCATAAAACTTGTGGTGTTACACTGTCCCAGCAAGGCTACCTGGAACCTTATGGCTGCCAGCAAAGCCAGCAGTAAGCCTGGCCTTGACTGCTGTCATGTATGGTTCATTAAACCTTATTTCTCTGCTTTATCTTCCATTGCCCATCCTGTCCTTCCTCTATGCCTCACTAGCTGCCTCCTGGCAAGGTCTTATTGCCCATTAGGGCTTTAGTGTTCATCTCTATTTCCTGTTTTGGATCTGGGGACTTAATCCTTGCCACTTGACAATTTTTTCTTGGCTGAGGCTTCACAGCATTTTTACTTCCAGCTCTCTGTTGTCACCTCCTTATGGCCACTCTGTTGTCTCTCCTTCCTCAGGAATCCCTATTCAGATCAGCTATGTCCCCAGTCCCCAGCACCCCCACCCAATTATGTAGCTTTTACTGCCATCTCCCCATGTTCCAGACCTCTACCACCCTCCTAGCTTGCCACCATCTCACTAGACCAGCATTTTTCTTGGCTCCTCTGGCATCTCTTCCTGAATGAGTTACCAACAACTCGAACCACCTGCAGCCAGGGTGGATTTCTGGTCCCCTTTTTCTTCTCATGTACCCCACTTTTGTCCTTTCTCACTGGAAGATACATAAAAAATGGGAGAGGCAGAGACATCTTTGACCTTGTCTTCTGCTCTTCCATATTTGCCTGGCTTTTAAGTTTTACTACCTTGTCCCTGCCCCCTGACGTCTCCCTCCTGGACTGGTGCTGGTGTTTCACATTACTCATCCTGTACCCAGCTGACCTGCTAGAACATACCCTTCTCCCCATGCCAGTCTGTCTCACTAGCCCTACAAAACCCAGCAAATTAAATCATCTGCGTATCTATTTCACATATTTATGAGTGAGATACTAATCCCTGCATAGTGAAAGGGTTAGATGTACAAAAGGGGAAATGAGGGCACCAGCATTAAAGGGAGAAGTGGGGGAAGGGAAGACTGAGACCGAGAGCAAGGGCAGGGCAGATGTCAAGGAGATGAGTTTACAGTGTTGAAAAAAAATACGGAAAACTGAAACAAGTGCAGATCTGAGTATCATTGGCAAGCCACCTTGATTGTTCTTTCCTTGCTAGTTCTGCATTTAAAGCACTCTTTTCTGCTCTCTACATGTCTTCAGAGCAAAGACCAAGTCCTCAACTGGCTCAGAAAAATATATAAAGAAATTTAAAAAAACAGGAGATGCCCCTTTTCTCTGTGTCTTCTATGAAAAGAAACGTCTCTGCTTCCCTTTCATGCCCAGCGGGAAAGCTGATCTGTCAGACTGATCCATTTGCCAAGGCTGTCCTCCCAGGCCTCCTTGCCAATCGTCACTGTGCAAGCAGGAAAGCTCTTCTTGGCTTCCCCAGCACAGCTCATGCGCCATCAGGTCCCGGTGGGCAAAGGATTTGCACGTGACGCCATGACCGCGACCTCGCGAAATGGCTCCATTTCCCATCTGTTGTGTGCTGTTGCCTTCTGAGGACACAAAAGCATGTGAAATGTCTGTTGGATACAGAAACCTCTAAAGGCTGCAGCCACGATAAAACATCCCTCCTTAAAGCAATAGAGAGAGATTGGGTTTTTTATTGCCCTGTAAAAGATTCTGCAGTGAGTGAGATGGAGATTTGACAGTTGCATCCCAGTCATATTTTAACACAACACAGACAGCAGATGCTTCAAGAAGATTATATTTCTTCACGTGCATTGGGTCTCCAGGAAGATTACACATTCAGGGTCAAGGGCTTTAGGGGGCTGGCTCTACAGCCCTGCAGAAGGATTTTTCTGTTACCAGCAAAAAATATCTGTAAAGGACAGGGCATTCTGCCAAGCCCTCTATATGGAGTCAGCAGGAAATGCTGCTCCCAAGAGATATTTTACCTACAGCTCTGTCAGGGATAGCTTTTATTATAACAATAGCATTGATCAAATATCCCCATTGCTGCACCACCTTGCAGCCCAAGTATTGGGGCTGAGCCTGAGTAGAGGAGCAGCGGTTACTCATTGAACTGTTAAAAGGCTATCTGTGTGCGGGAAAACTGTCTGCTTCTGTAAAGGCAGGCAGAAATGGGCACTTTGTCACAGTATGGTGTTTTTGAAATGCAGATGTCTTGGCCAAGGAAGTCATTAGCTGGCCAGCTCATAAGACCATGCAAGGGAGACAATTATGTCCAAAGATGCAATGAAAGCTCTCATGGCGTTCTCACTGTACACACTGACAAGACAGAGATGTTTTAATGAGGTTTTACAAAGAAGCTCCCTCCTCCTACTCCCAATCCTGCATGACTGTTAATTTATCTGCTTGTATATTGAAGGATTAAGACTGAGCAAACCCTGCTAGAAAAGGATGCCATGAGATTTAGCAATCCAAACCTTGACATCAGCCCCTCTAAAATCCAGTCCTGAAATATCTGTAAGTATCAGTACAACTCAAATGCAGATACAGGCACTCCATGGTGCCAGCTCATAGCCAGGGTGCTCAGTAGCCTCTGGGACCAGCGTGGCTCAGCACAGGCAGGTGGTGCTCACCCAGGTTCTGGCAGGTGCTGAAGCCGGATTATCGCAACAAGGAGTGCCTGTGCAGCCCAGTCGCTTGCAAGACAAAAGCATGCACCAGCACAGACATGGGCCTTCCCGCAACTGCTTCCTGAACAGAAGGAAAAGGTAGTGGCCTTAGTCTGGACTAATTTCTTCGTTATTCTGTGTCTCATGCTTGCAGGCTCTTGCTCATAGCTTGCAGGCTCTGTGTAAAATGCTACTAAATCATAAAGGGAATGTTTTATGCTCACTGAATGGTGAAATCAGTAATGTTGGATGAGAACCAAAGGGAACATGGACCTTATTTATTACTGCCTCAGACAAAGCTACTTCAAATTTCCATGTTTTAGTAAGGAAAGAACACTAACCAAGGAAACCAGGATTTACCTCAAGTGCTGCAATCTGCACAAGAGAAAGAAGCTGGTTTTAACAAGTGCCCTCCAAAACCTGCAGAGCCATATGGGACATCAGTATGGCTTTGTAGTGCTGCTGGCCTAAAAACATGAACTGCCCCACTATGTTCCCCTCACCCTCATGCACAGAGATTAATGGTGTCAGAAATGGTAAATGTCAGGAAGTGTTTCTGAGGTGGAATGTAGATAACAAATTTCATTTTACCAAGTCATCAGTCTTCCCACCTTGGTGTATAAGAAGAAAGTCTTGCTCTTCTTGGATTCCCTCAACTTCCACAATTTTGTGGCTGAAGTGGTGTCAGCAATTTCCTTTTTTCTCCAAGTTTTGAACAGGCAGAAGGAGGAATGGAGGCACTTGTACGCAGAGGAAGTTAGCAGTGGGGAGGAAAGACTGTGAGAATTCCTGCCCATAACGACCTATTTTTTTTCCATTTCATTTAATTTACATAGTTTTTCATTACATTTACATTTCCATTTCATTTACATAGTTTTGATATTATGTGTAGATTTCGATTGTTGACAGACAGCATGAAAAGAGTCAGTGTGTTACTCTTGGCATTTCTGGCAGATAGGAAGGCAAGCTATCCAGTTAGGATCAGCAGCTAACCCAGAACAAAGCTTCATCTCCAGCCAAAAGCTTAATCCAACAGAAACCAAACATCTGCCCTTCTCAGGTACACTGGGATGGAGACAGAAGTCTTGGCTTCTGGATGGCTCCAGAATTGTTCTTCATCTTCTGACTCTTCCCAGACAGCAAGGGCATGGGCACTCGCTCTGTGGTTTAGGTAAAAGACTGTGGTGTAGGATGGCAGAATTACAGCTGTGAAACCTCAGAGTGAACCATACATAGGTCTAGGACAATTAACAGTATCCCTCCCTTGCCCTGTAAAACATTCTGCTCTTTCTGGATTTTCTCTCCCAGTGTCTCTTTTCATACACAGCAGATTGAAACCATTATCCCTGGAATAAGAGGGTGAATGTTGCTTTTTTTTCAGTGTATCTCATTTCTGACCTCTGCTGCTTTTTACTATTCTAGTCCTGGTTCATAATAGGAAATTGAAAGCTCAAAGATTTTCTTCACATCTGACATTCATTCATCCTCCCAGCTTCTTTCTGTCCCTGTCAGATTAAAGGCAGAGAGAAAGAAACAATCAAAATTGTGTGTTTATGGTCTGTGTTTTTAATACCCAAACCTCTGCTTCTGTTCTTAGCCTGATTTACCGTAACTTTATTCATTTCACTGACCTTATTCTGAATCCTCACTAGTGTAAGAAGGAAGTCGGGTGATATATTTAAATACTGATATATTTTAAACATAACACTGAGAGTTAAGACAAACAAGTCATCTTGCTTATCTGCCCATTCCCCAGCTGTGATGACTTGTCTATATTCCTGATCTTATCATTCAAGCCTAGATATTTGAAAAGTGACCATAGATTTAGAGTGACTCAAGTTTTACCAGTCTGGGACATCTCTCTCCTGATTCTCTTCAGATGGCTCCAGTAAGAAGTATGTCAGCTGTGCACCCCTGAGGGTGAAAGTATGTCAAGCTGGAAGCCCCTAAAATGAAGCCATCTCAAATCAGAGGCTTTAAAAAATCATTTCGCCTTTGTATGTGACTTGGTGAGTCCCCACTGCAAGGTCAGGGAAGCATGCAGCTCCCAGTGGAAGCTGAATGAGAGCCAGTTGAATCAAACTTTTGGTACCATACGGCTGTTGAGTCACACAGCCCAGGATACACCTGTCCCTGCTGATGCCATGACAGCACAGCTGATGAAAGTCAGCGATGAATGCAGGATGTCTCTTTCTTCTATCAGCTCAGTGGCACCTTTCCTTGTGGTGCACTTTATTTTGCAAGGCTGAGAGTGTTCTCATTTCATGCCCTTTCCCTCTTTGGTGTGAAAACTGAGATCTGGGAAAATATTCCTTCAGTGACTGAATTGGATTGGACTCTGATGCTTCATGCAGATTTATAAGCCTATATCCTAAAGACCACTGAAACAAAAGTTCAGTTATTAGACAATTAATAGGACACCAGCTCAGCAAAACAGCTAATCATGCATTCAGCTTCTTGCTGTACAAATGTCCTATTTTACTTCAATTAAGTATAGGCCTAATTTGCTGCATAGTTAATTTAATACAATTTGCTGTAGTGATTTATTTAAAAAATAGCTATGGCTCTGTAAAATCAATTTGTCATGGGTAGTCAATGTAGGGTGAGGATAATGTGATCACAGCTATAGCATCATGCCCAAACACTGAGTGACAAACATGCTTGCCTGGATAGTCTCTATAGTAATTGAGTTGCTCATCCCAGTAAAATGGATAAGAAGTACCATGCTTCAAGGTAAAAAAATAATCACCACGGAATTAACCTGAGCTCTTCTTTCCTCTGTGGTTAAATCTTCTATAATTATCCACTAAGAGATCTCTTCCATCTGTTCTCCAACACTGCTAAGACACAGGACACCGGGCCTCTGTTTTGATCTTGTTTGAGACTGCTGAGTTCCTCGTAGGTGTGTGTGAGCATGAGTAATATCCAATTGCAGGGCATGAAGATGTCTCATTCTTTCACGGGCAAGCAGAAAACTATAAAGCACAAATACTGTGGCAGTGGAGACATTCTTCTGCTTCCTCTGCCCAGGTTTGGTGGTGTGTTCTGTCTTCCAGGCCACTCGGCCACCTTTGGAAACACTTCAGCAACGTCTTCTAGGGGAGAATGGAGAGGATGTCTGGAGTAGTTTCCTTTGTAGTTCCAGCCATAGGGATCTCATTCATTGCTTTAAAAATAAGTAGAATGAAATGCATGCAACAGCCAAAGGCCCCAGACTGAAACAATTGAAGGAGTGAAATGTTCCAGGCTTTGTTTGCATTCTGGTGTGTGTGTTTGTTGTTTGAAATAAGAGCTACTGGGCTGAGATCAGCTGCAGGGTTATCAGAGCAATCAGTCTATAACATCGCAAAGTGAAAACTCTTTTCTCCCATTTCTGGCAACTGCACAGACATGAGTGTCTGAGATCTACTCTTCTCTACTGGTGTTGTCTGAGCAAAAAAGCTCATCTCTCAGTCGAGTCCACTGGTTCCTGTTGTCTCTTTTCTCCACTGAAGAATTCTACAGATGGAGCGAGGGCTGTACCTGAAAGCAACAGATGGCTTACCCTAATTGCTAAAACCAGGCACCATCAGTGCTAATTTCATGGTGTCTGACTCTGAGTGTGATGACAAGGGATACACAGTGCCCTTTCACTACTGGTCACTGTGAGGTACTTGGATTTTTCTAGTCTAATTGCCGCTTCTCAATAGAGGCTGGATGCTGTGAAGGATCACAATGCTCCTAAAGGCCCACTCCTGTGATATTTGTCACTTCTTTGTCTATCTCAGCATCTCAGGGAAGGCTGGAGGAAATTCTGTGTTGGGAGTGGCAAGGCCTGGTTATTGCAGACAACACTACTGGGACAACCACAGCAACTTCAGTAAACAGAAGGTCAAGACAAGGCAGTAAAAAAGTGGTGCTGGTAAGGCACAGGTTAAAGGCAGGAGGATGTCAGGTTTGTTTTATGTGGGGTAAATTTGGTTTAGCATGTACAGGTAAAGATCTGTTCTGGTAACAACAACTTCACGTAGACTATTATGCTGCTGCTATATCAGTTTATGGCCTTCTCATCTACCAGAAACTTAAAGGGAAATATAAAAAGTCCAAAGACTTGAATGACTCCTCCTGTCTCTTTAACCAGAAAAAGCTAAATGAAGTAGGAAGCTGATCTTGGAGGGTAATCTTCTTAGATGAGTACAGGCTAAAAGTGGAATAATCCCCGAAGTCTCTCAATTTGTTTGTTGTAGTTTGGGTAGAAAGCAAATGCAGATGAGTTTTTCAAAGCTGTAACATGCAGGTGGGGCTGTCCTTCTGCCTGCACCAGCAGTGAGTGTGGCTAGTCTGCTTTTTTGTAAAAACAGTAGGAGGTACAGACACTCTCTTTCAAAAAACTCTACATTGCTGCTGAATATTTCTGAAATAGTTTTGGAGGTTGTGGATAATTCTGGATTCACAGCAGCATGTATGAAGAGGCAGAAAATAGAGAAATGCCTTCTGTCTGTCCTGAGGAAAAAAGCGCCTTTTTTCTGGGTGTAAAGGTGTGTGGTCAGACAGGTCTTCACCAATACCTGAGGAGGATTCATTAAAATTTGGTTTAATCCTTCCTGAGCAGGAGGAAAAATGTTAATTGCCTGGGGAGAAGCATTTTTCCGGTCCACAGACATTCAGAGGACTGGGGTGTGGGGGGAGGAATATGTCAAAATGAAAAGATGGGTTACTTTTTCACAGGTCTGTTGTTCTTGATTTGTTTATTATAGCCAATGGCAACAGGGCTGAGCAGCTTCTAGAAACAACAGAAAGGCGGTCTCCTTTCCCCCCAACCCATCCCTGAAGCAGATGCATCTGGCAAAATCTCAAGTTGAAGTAGCTTTGCTAAAGCTGTGCTGGTATGGACAGCATGGAAAATAAAGTGTTTTCAACCAGGGTGCAGGCCTCCTTATGAGATCTTTTGAATTTCTTTTTTTGAGATGGGGAAACCTCAAAGGATTGGAAGTAAATCTCCAGTTCCTTTGAGGAGACAGACACAGACAGAATACTTCATTGGAGGTTCCTTTGTGTACTGTTATTGAGCAACCTCTTGGGACCTTAGTCCCAGGAAAGCATGGGCTGTTCTATAACTGTTTTCCAGTCTCCAGAGCTCATGGGTAATTTCTTCCTATTAAAGAATGTGGTAGGCATCAAGTAGATAACCCCAAGGAATAAGAATATATTAGGCTAATTAGACACTAGTCAGCAAGCATAAGGTGGGGAATTGCTCTGAATATCTGGATTACCCTTGTGAGTCAGAATTGTTGCTGTATTCTCCTGGAGTAGACTCTTTTGGAGAGACATTTTCACAGGAGTAGGGGAACACTGCTAATTTTAAGGCAAGAACTGATAGTTGGAAAATAGTAAAAAACCTGAGGATTGTAGTCAGTATCAGCGAGCTGACACTGTGTTGGTAATTATGTGAATCATCTGAAATGTTCCAGAATGCAAACTATTATCTGAAAATGCTCACAAAAGGCTGTCTTGAGTTTGAGGAAGAAACTTTTCTGTGGAATCTGTTCCAGAAAGGAAACATTTTACCATTATCTTTTAAATTCTAGGGACTTGCAGAATTATTAACTACTGAGTATTTATTTGGGTAAGAACTGATAAGTATTTCATCATGTGTCCTTAAAATTAGACTCTGTCCCTTTCTGCTTGCCCCTTAGCAAGCTAATCACCATTCCCTTTTTTATTTTAATGGGTGTGCTTGATGTTAGATCCTTTTGATTCTATGAGACCTCATTTGTTGTTGCTGTTACACTTCTGCCTTTCTGTGACTCTTCCTCCAGTGTTGCCAGTTTAAATGACCTTCTTATGTTAATGTGGTGAAACTCCGTTCTGCTAAAGTAATCATCTCTTAGCTTTATTAGTCCTTTCTTATTATAAGTTCCAGAAGCAGCAAAAGGTTTAGCCTAGCGCAGTTCTCTGCTGTATCATGCCTGACACGTGAGTCTATTGGACCGGCACCACTTCCTCTCTTTGCAGACTAAATAGGTAAAACCAAAGCCAAGATGGAAAACAGACACTCTGTCGTGAAGGGGCTCGACCGAGGTCACAGAGCAGAGCTCTTTGCAGAGCGCCCTGATTCCCTAGTGACTACTGGCCTAGTCAAACATATGGAAGCTGTGGTGCTGCCTGCTGTGTTGCTGCTTGAGAACGTTGACAGTGACTAAGCATATGTGAACACAGCTTTGGTTATCCTCTGAATGTTCTCTCTCTCAAGTTACACAGAGAAGATGATGCACAATTATTTGACATTAGGTTTAAAGGTGTATCTGCATATCTGAGAAGCAGACTGTGGAACAGTCATGACACCTCTGAGAAATGAGGTTTAAAGAACTTGCAGGACAGGCACCTGGTTGTATTGATTTCGCTCACAAATTTTCTAAACTACTTGGCTGGTAAGATTTTCTTCCCTTGCTCAACATCCCAAAACAGTTCTCTGGTTTAATACAGGTATTTTGTTTGTGTAGAAAGTGGAAAGGAAGCCTGTTGGCCTGGAGGTGAAGGGAAAGCCCTGATGCATTTGTGGGAGGAAAGAAAAGTCATCAAGGCAATGCTCCCTTTTCCTCTGGTGGGAAGGTAGGGTTTTGCTACCCCTGTACCAAGGAGGAAATAGTAGTTCATGATGAGGTACACTATGGTCATGTCCCTTTTTACACTGAAACTAAACTGCAGCAACAGACATCTTTTCCCTTTCCTTAGACAGCTTTTCTCAATTGTGACTCACATTTTTCAAATCAACTTTTAAAGGCCAACTACACTAGGAGCAGCTCTTCCTCCATGCCATCTCTCCCTGTTCAGCTACCTTTTCACTACAGCTCTGAGTTGCTTTTGTATGGGCTGCTTTCTCCCTGGCCAGCTTCTTAAATCCTCTGACTTCTTTGAGCATGTAAGCTCCCTTCAGGGTATGAAAGAAACGCTAATTCCCTGACTCTTTTTGAAACTACGGTTGTTGGGCATTTCATGATAGCTTCTTGCTGCTTCTGCTGTTCACTCATTTGGAAGAGTGGCTGAAGTGTTCTGTAGTTTGCAGCTTCACTGTGGCATTTGCTTTTCAGAATAGACAAAAGCCCAGACATACAGTTCCCAATGTGCAGT
Organism: Lycocorax pyrrhopterus obiensis; assembly: GCA_014706295.1. NCBI lineage: Eukaryota > Metazoa > Chordata > Aves > Passeriformes > Paradisaeidae > Lycocorax > Lycocorax pyrrhopterus. The sequence continues at coordinate 30,980,817 of JACSVZ010000007.1, read as the reverse complement.
TTCTCAGTTAGATGTCCAAGGTAATTTGGCCCATTTTTTCTTCAGTTGGGTTATTTTTTAGTACTGTAAAGATTATGCAGATAACTTGTACACAGTATTAAGTTCAATACTTTCTACTATAACTTAGAGTGAGTTGGAAAACTCACCCTATAGACATTCATGTCAGTCATGTTTGATGACTGCTTCTCCCTGTTACATTCAGAAATTCCCTGTATCAGGAATAGCGTGGCCAGCAGGACTAGGGAAATGATTCTTCCTCTGTATTTGGCACTGGTGAGACCACATCTTGAGTACTGGGTCCAGTTCTGAACCCCTCAGTTCAGGAAGTACATTAAGGTGCTGGAGCATGTCCAGAGAAAGGCAACAGAGGTGGTGAAGGGTCTTGAGTTCAATGAGGAGCAGCTGAGGGAGCTGGGGTTGTTTAGCCGGGAGAATAGGAGGCTCAGGGCCTTATCATTCTCCACAACTACCTGAAAAGAGGCTGTAGCCGGGGGGGTGTGGCCTCCTCTCCCAGGTAACCAACAGGACAAGAGGACATAGACTTAAACTGCACCAGAGGGGGTTTAAGTTGGATGTTAGGAGGAATTTCTTCACAGAAAGAGTGATTGGGCATTGGAATGGGCTGCCCAGGGAGGTGGTGGAGTCACTGTCCCTGCCCTTGTTTGAGGAAAGACTGGATATAGCACTTAGTGCCAGGGTGTGACAAGGTGGTGTTCGGTCATAGGTTGGACTCGATGACCCGAGCTCTTTTCCAACCAAGCTGATTCCATGATTCACGTTATAGGGCATTTCTCTCACAGGTGGCAGCAGACCAGGTGTCTGTGAGCCCTAAATATGAAGACAAGCACATAATTCCAATGTTCTTTACTAACAGCTGACCGCGTCCATGGCACTCTCCATGCTAGAGACTTTCGGGTTTTGTAGGCGCTTTTGCGTAGAGGACGGAAAGAATTTCTACACCACAGCACAAGAACCCCGTGCAAGGCTCCCAGCTCCCTGGGGGCGCTCGCTGAACACTCCCTTGGGCCCTCAGTCTCCGCAAAAGAGAGCAGTCTCCTGGCTGAGCAAGTGCAGGCGGACACTACCCAGAACACCGCCACCATCCCAGGCGCGCCCGCTCCCGGGAACTACCGCTCCCGGCATGCCCCGCGCGCCGCCGGCTGTCAGCCCTGCACGATGATTGGCGGCAGCGCAGCCAATCGCGAGAGCAGGCCTTGCCCGGCGGCCCCGCCCCGCCGCGCCCACCGCGGGGAACCTTTGAAAAGTTGTCGGGTGCGCGGGGTCAGTCCCGCGGCGGGGCTGGCCCGGCACGGCCCGGCCGGAGACCCGCGGGGCCGGGGCTGGTTTGCCGCGGGAGGCCCCCGAGCCGTGGGGTGAGGCTGGTTTGCGGCGGGAGCGGGTTTTCTGGTGCCCGCGGTTTTCGCTGCCGGAGCGAGAGAGGGCTGGGCTGCGTCTCCGGCTGCAGGCGCATCCCCGTGACCCGGCCTGATGCGGCGGGCGGTGGAGGGAGCCTGAAACTTTGGGGTTCTTTCCTGTTTAAGGAGAATTTTGCAGAGGGGGCAATAAAGTTTCCATCTTGTGAAGATGTGGAGACCTGTGCATCTGCAAAGTCGTAGCAGTTTTGTGTTATGGCAAACGTTTGCAATATTTGCGCTTAGTACATTATAAAAACCTTTGTTTTGCCTAAATGTCTGTATGAATTGATACTAGGAATGTTGCCTAAATAGTATGTGTGAAACAGCGACATGGTCAAGTGTGTGTGTGTCTGTGTGCTTTGGGCTGTACTGGGCTGGACAGCATCCCGTGGCGTTTTGTTCCGTAGAACTCAATGTCAGTGGGTCACCAAAACTGTGTGTTGTAGTCTAGCAGTGTATGTTCTAGGGCTGAATGCTCCCTGTGATTACTCTACAATTCATGTTCAGGCATCCAAAGGTAACTTATTTCTTGCCAGTGCAGTATAGCTTGAGGTGTTGTTCAGCTCATGACTGCGTAATTTCCAGCTCTCTTATGTCTCTGAAACATCTGTTCTATAGACATTGCTGACATTTCCTTTCTTACTGGTATGTTCTCATACGTGGTCAAATATGAGGAGATGTAATTTAATAAAACTGTGTTCAGACTAGTAACGTCATTTAATGTGACACAGACTTACATGGGAAATCTATATCACATTACATTATGTGTATGTGCACACCTCCCTGTTCTTTAGCAAGGAGTTAGTGGAATTGTCCACACAGTCATGTTCAAATCATCTTTCAAACTTTTTTATTGTTTGCCCTGTAGGTTGTGAAGCATGGCTGCTAAGAAACTAAGAAGAGCACAGTTGTCTCAGGAGATGTGTGAAAGGCTGAGTCGCTATCAGATCACTACCTGTCAGGTGAAAGGGTTATTTTTTTTGTGGGGGGTGGGTTTTTTGTGCTTTGATTTGGTGTGGTGTTTTTGTGGGTTTTTTTGTTTTGTTTTGTTTCGTTGTTTTGTTTTTGGTTTTGGGGTTTTTTTTGTGTCTGTTGTTTTAATGCATGTCGAATTCACTTTTTGGTAGTTTAATTAAACAGGGAGCTTTACTTTCTATAAAGTAGGGGGCATTTCAGACTCTATCTGGCCTGCTGCCTTGTAAAAATAGAGCTTTAAAATGATAGATGCCTAACTAAAACATTTAAACTTTTACATACTTACTGTCCGTGTGAAGATAGGGAAGTTGCAGAAGCAGCTCTGTGGAGAAGGACCTGGGGGTGCTGGTGGACAACAAACTGCCCATGAGCCAGCAGGGCCCTTGTGGCCAAGAAGGCCAATGGGATCCTGAGCTGCATTAGGAAGAGCATGGCCAGCAGGTCGAGGTGATCCTGTCCCTCTACTCAGCCCTCTTGAGTGAAGGGCTATGAAGAGGGAACTGAAACGTCTCTCTTATGAGGAAAGGCTGAGGGAGCCGGGCCTGTTCAGCCTGGAGAAGAGATGTCTGAGAGGGAACGTCATCAATGGCCATGAGTATCTGAAGGGAGTGTTGGTAAACGTGTGGAATATGTACTAGATTTGTACAGATTGCGTCAATTTAGTCCCCAGCCTGGATTTCTAGGTTGAGCTCTCTGAACTGCTCTATAATCTTTCAGGACTTCTTACGTCTTTCCCTCTTGGAGCTAATGAAAGTGACGGGACAGAGCTACTATGAGGTGCAGAAGCTTCTTTGTAAAGTCAGCCGAGCTTGTGCTCCCAAAATGCAGACAGTAAGTATGCTTGTGTTGATACTGTTTTGAGACAGTATCTGGGAAAAAGCTGAACATTGTCGCTCATCTTTTTAGCTGGGAGGCTTGTGGTGTCTCAGTTTTATTGCACAGTGACATAATGTTTTTATTTTTAAATGTAGGTCTCTGATGTACTTTAGGTTGATGCAGTTACATTTATTAGGTATTATAGCCCCATGAGATTGTTCAGGCTTGCAGCATCAGTTCTGAGTGCAGCAGGGAAATAAGTCATACTCTCTGGCAATCCAGCATGTAAAAATTGTTTCTAGTTTGGATCCTGCAACTAAAAAAATTAAAATTTTGTTTAACGCAAGCAAATTATAAGAATTTTGGTATAAATTTGGTTTAGATATAGAAGTGGTGCCAAGAAGTGAAGTGATCCTGAAAATAATTTCTTGAGGGCTTTTTCCACCCATGTAAATGAGCTGTAGTGTGCCTTAGGCTACAATAGCCTGACTGGGGTGATGCAAGAACGAAACATGTTAGCTGCAATGCAGTGGCGGCATTTTCTTTTCTTTTTTGAATTCATGTGAAAATATGTCTTTTAGAACAGAGAGGATACAGACAGTTCTGACCTCAGTCAATGCAACCCCCTTTTTATTCCTGACAAAAATAATCCATGTCAAAGTTTATGTGTAATTGGCATAGTAATTGTAGCAGTAATTCTGTGAAACTTTAAATTCACTAACGTGCTGCAATAAAGTTAGTAATAGAAGAATTAATATGACTTGTACTGAATGTATTTAAAGCTAGCTAATTACTAGTTTTTCACCAATAACTGTTACTAATTAATAAATTGAAGAGAGATGGGAGTTTAAACAGAGTTCTAGCATTTGCTTTTGCCTGTCATCCACACATCTCTATTCATCAAGTTACTTTGCTGAGAAGCCTGGCGAATGGTGAAGTTTATCAGACAACAGTGGAGAAGGTCTTTTAATAGAGAGCCAGCTGACAGGTGATCAGCTGTGTAAGTGACTCCAGTACAGAGCTTTACTTCCAGAAACAGATGTTAGCTGTTTTTAAGGGATGGGAATTGAATCTTTGCAAACACAGGATATCAAATGGACTTCATGTCAGAGTGAGTGATGTAGCATCATGACCAGTGTAGCAAGAAGGTTTGACAATATCTTTGAGTAAAAAAACCTATCTAAATAAATTAGATAATAAGAGGTATAAATAAGGGGAAGATACTGTCCGGATACAACATTGGAAGCAAAATTTGAGAGTATGCCAGAATACACAGTAAAGCCCTAATTTCTGGAAAACTTGCCTTCCATTATGAACTACAGAGTGAGGACTACTGAGCTTATCAGAGAGGAAGTTAGTTTAGGGGTGGCTTGATCACATTATAAGCTGAATAGAAAAAGATAATCATGTTAGAGACCTTCTAGAATCTAGCTGAACAAAAAGCTGAGCAAGATCCGGTGTCTGGAAGATAAATTTAAAACTAAATCCCTGAAATGGGAAGAAATAAGAGAATCTTTAGAAACTAACAGAGGTTGTGATTGGAAAAGCTTGTCTAAGGATGTTACAATTTTTCACCGACTCTTGCTATAATGATTGAATTTTTTTAGTAAAAGACAGTCTCGTTCAACTTTAATTTTGTGGGCTAAATCCAGAAAATGCTGGGTAAAATTTTAGACACCATGTTAGGCAGGAAAGAAAGAATAGAATATTCTTTCCATGGTCTACAGTGTTTATTTTCAGTTTACAGGGTTTAAGTCCTATCAGAGGTGAAATGAAAAAATGATTAAAGTGTTTCAAATCCTTCTTCATTAGTACATGTGTTCACTTTTAAAGTTTGCAAACTCCTCTCCCTTTTGAGTCAGGTACAGGTCCTTGGTTATAATGGCCTGTTGTGTGTCTTGGGAGCTGTTTTGCTGGCTTATTGTCCCAACAAATATGGACTAAAACATCTGGGATTCAATGGTGTGGTTATTTATTTAATTATCAATGATTTCTGTGGAGGTGCTTCCATAGTACATTGTATTCCCAGCAGAGTGTCTTAAGACTGGAATGAATCTGATGCCTGCATTTCTCTCAGGCATAGAGAAATCTGATTTTCTGGAGTGGTCAGTCATGGCTGGTTATGGTGGTATGCTGTGACAGGGCTTCGAGAATCTCTCAAATCTCTGTTGTTGGGCCAGGAGCCTGAAACCTCTGGGAACTCTGTACTATAGAGAACTATGTTTATAGGTCTTGGGCTGTTTCTCCTAAAAATCAAACTTCTGATGTTCAGAATGCTCTGTGGCTAAGGTAGTGTCAATTTTAGCAGAAACATGTTTTGGTGTTTCCAGATCAGCTCTTTCATTTTGTTATTTTTTCTTTGTCTGGTTTAAGTTGATTTCCCAAGGGAGAATAATTCTTAAAAAACACAGAATTCTAATCTTGGACCAGTTTGTCTAGTCAGTTGAAGAACTAGGAATTCCAACCATTTTCAGTTCTGTACCTGTCCTGTCTTCTTGACAAGTCTTCCTCACCAAAGTGGAAAACTATGAATGGCTACAATATCACCCAGGCTTATTCAAAGACTTGGGAATCTTTAGGAAACCTTTCCCTCAATCCACGTCGTTTCAAATTGGTAATGAGCGTTGATCAGGGAGTTCTACAGGTTGAAAACAAACCTTGTTGAGCAGAAACAACTTTTGTCACATCATGATTAAAGGCTTATTATTTAATATTGTGGTGAGGGAGAAACAAAAGACTTAAATTTACTCTGTGAGCTATAAATGGGATATAAATATGAGGAAGGATGATGAGCTAAGAGCAGACTATAGCTGAATGTAACAATTCTTCTCTCATTGTCAAATGTTAAGTCATACCAGGTTGTTGAAAGCAAATACAATTTTCCTATTTCCATTAAAAAAAGCATTTTCTGATTTGCTTGTTTTCTTTTTCTATTTTTCCCTCTGTTTGTAGGCTTATGAAATGAAACTAAGGAAGTCTCTCAGTCCTTCTTCAGCTTTTTTATCCACCACGCTTCATAGTTTGGATAGGGTCTTGAATGGTGGAGTGCCTTGTGGATCCCTCACAGAGGTAACTTGTTTAATATATTTCACTTCAGTTGGGCATTCTACCTGGAAGTCAGAAGTCACAGATAGGTTGGACTGTCTTGTGTCAGGTACTTCAAACACTATACACAAAAATGTTTGGATGAGAACAGTCCTTGCCAAGTGCTTTTCTTTGTCTACTGTGGCAAATTGTCACAGTAGAGGAATAAAAATAAGACTTTATGAAAATCTTGCTATGAAGAAAATACTTTTTTTTTTGCACCCTATAATCAAGCTAGATTGATTTTTGATCTATGATAGAAATGACTTATGAAATCTAACAGTGATTTAAAACATACTAGAGTTCAAGCAACACTGAGTTGAGACTAAACAGTTTCTGCTCTAGGATCTCTTATGTAATGAGGGGCTATTAGTTTTTAAAGATTCTGAGTATTTTTTTTTTGTGGACAATGTAATATATGCCATGCAGGTTACCATAAAAATGTTTAAGAATGCATCCATGAACTTAAATTGACCTGTCAGAATTAATATTTTTGTCATATCTAGGCCTAGCTTTGTTGTCAATTTACTATAAGAAATTTGGATCAGAAGAACTTAAGGTGAATACAGCAAGTCTTTAAATTCTGGGAGAAACAACTTGCTAAATTCTGTTTCTTTGAAGAAGAGCTGTTCCTATATAGTAGGAAGTGTATGTAGTAGTGATATATATGGTCCTGAGATTGTAACTGTGCTGCTGTTGAGCATAGTGCCTTAGCAGGAGATGAGCTTTTGGTTCCTAAAAATATTTTATCAGCAAAGCAGTGGCTGGACTTTGTCTTTTCTTATGGATTGTGGTTCATGTGGTCAGCTGATGAAATAGCACAGTCTGTGTTTGAAAAGAAATGATGCTTGCTTGCAGCTACAATCTAGCTTTCCAGGAGTTCTGTGTGGTCCACTAACCATTCCTCACTGGAGTCAGAGAATGGCTGTTCATGTGCTTATGTTGCTTAAACTTCTGAATTGTGCTTCTTTAGCTGAAATGGAGAGCCACTGCTGCAGAGGCTGGAGAAAGAAGTAGAAGAGATGTCTTTTCTGTGACAGGATGATTTATCCTTGAGCTTGTGACTGGCTCAGGGGAGGTGCCCAGATATTTGAAATATTGAATATGAATTTTTTTTCGGCTTGAAAAACCAAGTGGATGTGATCCTTTTGGATTCTAAGAGCCTCACAGTTAATTTACAGGGCTGCTGATAACAGTGTCATAAATATTTGACTTTGTTCTTAATCCTAAATGGAGCTGTCCCTCAGCAATCAGTGCAGTCTGTCTGATGTGTTCTTGCCTGAAGACCAGATAGATTGGCTCTAGAGCAGTAATAGAATTCAGGCTTGCTGATTGCCATGTTCTTGGCATTGCTCCAGAGGGAGATCTGGGGAAAAGCAGTGGTTAACATACTGGGAGTTTTAGGGGAGTTTAGCTGACCTTTAAGTTTTATGTTGGTTAAATTTTGTTTAAAAGTAAGCTCTGCAAGCAGTTAATCTCCAACTGACGCTGTCAAATATAATTTTCCTGAGATGATACATTAACTTCCTGTAGAGCATTATTTTATAAGTGCTTAATTTTCCAGAGCTATGTTTTGTACTACTTCTTAGCCTGGTTAATTATCACAATACTGAATTTTAATATTCCCCCCCAGTGTTTTCCTAAAATATTTAGCTCTTTAAATATAAGAAAGCATGAGTAACTGTTGATAAACTGTATTTTAAGAATAGTCATACTCCCTATGTACCATTTTATTTAAAGTTAGTTGTGGGGGAATGAATATATTCAAAGATAGGCCAAACTTTTATCTGCATGTAAGTGAAAAGCACAGCACCAGGAAAAGTAGTATTACACTTTTAAGTTTTCTTCTGAAAAAAAGCATTTGAATGTGATTTTTTTTTTGTATTCTAAGATACTTTGGTTAAAAATGAGAAGACCTGCCTGGTGCAATTCTCTGCAATGGGGGATCTCACCAAGGGGGGAGATCTTGACATCTGCACAGACACGTAGTGGAGGAGACCAGAACTGCAAGCACTGCATCCTTTCGCCTGCCGCTTGGGCTTGGTTGACGACTGATACATAACTATTTATTCAGAAATATTGTAGAGATAGCTAGGTAGGATCTAGAAATTTGATGAATAACTCAAAATTAGATGTGTCCAAGAAAAAATAAAATAGTGTATTGCTTTTTATTTGCCTTTTAGATACTAAGTGTGGAAGACAATTATAGCACCTATTAGGGGTTTCTCAGCAAATGTAAAGGCAGATAACCATTAACCATACAGAAACTATTTTTTTTCTTTTAAAGCCTGGTTCTTGGGATTTTTAAAAGCATTTTTGCAAGAGTCTTGAGGTCTGAAGTAATTTAAAAGGTTGGCAGCACTAAGTGTTCATCAGGATTGTTAGATGAAATTTTAGTAGAAAGCTATCAAATGCCTGCTGCTGCTTTGATGCTGTGCTTCTGCTGCTTTTATACTTCTGCAGCTTGTGAATGCTTTCAGGTCTTTTTCTTTTTCTTTTTTTTTTGGATTTGAGTGATTTTAGGATTTAACAACTTTAATTTGCTTTTTTGCAATTCACTGGAGCATAGCTGACAAGTAGATTGTCTTTTGGTATTTTTGAATTAGATATTTTAAGTCTGAGAGAAGTTCACTTCAAAAGTATGCTGGATTCATCATTTACTTCTTGATTGGTATGGTTAAATCACTGTCTTTCTGTTACTTTACCCAGCAGTGAGGGTGGCTGGAAACTTGGAATTTTAATCCTTGTGATTAGGTACTCAGACGTGTGGTGGTATCTTCTATAGCCAAAACTTCTTGCTTTTTGAGTGCCAGAGGGATTTGATTTGCATTACACTGCCTCAGACCATTTTTTTCCAAGCCACTATTAGGTTTTAAGTTGGAGACTAAATCATAGCTGAAATTCTGTGGTCAGAGCTTTTTGCCAAGTTTTTTGAGGAAAAATTAAAATAATTACTTTTTTTGAATATTGAAGAGTTTTATCTTCTGGTAGGTGAAGAAGAATTAGCTCCTTGTGATTTCATCCAAACCCTACAGGTGTGCCAGAGAAAATAATACATAACTTATTGAAAAATAATTTATCTTTGCCTAATAAAATATACTTTAAAAAACTGTTGTAGTCTACATGTTTCTGTCTAGGTGATTTTTTTTCAGAGCAAATTTAGAGTAAAACAAACCAGACAAACTTTTTGCGGACATTCAATTTAGATTTATTTGAGGGATTTCAAGTAGAATTCTGTTGTTCTAAACACTTGCTGAACCAGTGGTAGCTACAATAAAATGTTGTAGTTTTGTAAAATCGTTCGCTGTGGATTATTTAAAAGCCTGTTTTAAGGCCCTATAAAGGAATGCAAATTAAACATGAAGTACTGTCTTTGGGAATGGAAATACTTTCTTGCTCCACTGGCTTGCTTCCTTGTCCTAGCTTGTACTGCAAGGTTCCCTCATTTTCTCTGATGTGATGCTCATACCCTTGGACATTTTTGTAGCATCTCTGCTGAATTAGCTTCTGTGTCAGCCACTGAAGTGGATGTTGGTTCCAGTGCAGCTCCCAGGCAAGGCTAAAACTACAAACGTTTTTATGAATTATCCTCACAGTTGTCCAAACATTTTAGTTTAACAAACTGGATTGATACCCTTGCCTCATTCATTTCAAGTCTTCTTTTTAACAAGAAACAACTGGTGAGATTCATTGGCTATCACAGTCTAAGGAATGTGTATTGCCTCTGCACTTTTTATATATGCTTTGGGTTCATATTAAATTGTAGCAGCTATTGCTGATATGATAGTTTGTAATTTAAGTACACTGGCTGGGGAACAGATAATTGCATAAATATGACAGATTCCTGATCTGTAATTCATTAAATGCAGTGTGTGCTTCTAAACAAAAATTGTCTAATGCTTCTCTTGCATTAAAGCTTCAAGTAGATTGATTGGTATGGCTTGGCTTTCAGGCCTTGTTTGAAGACAAAAGTGATTAAAGGGATTTTAACCAACTGTTAAGTGTAGCTAATGTGATCCTTCAGTGTTTGCCTGTAAATTTTCTGTGCTTCAAGTCATGCTGCTGCTGCTTAAAACAAAACCGTAGAAATACTGTAATATCTTGTGGTGAAAGAGTGTTTCTGCTTGAAACCAAACTATTGTGCATGTAGTCTCAAAAATCAGTTTGATTTTTAGTGTCTGTTGTAAAGTTTCTTTTTTAATTTAAAACAACAGCTCTGTATTTAGGCCTTTGTTCTGGCAGTACTAGGTGTTTTGAGAAGGCATGCTTTGTTTTACAGCTCAACCTTCCTGGAGAGGCTTGCTTTTACACCTTGCATTATTAGTTTGTTGCTGCTAGCAGCAGAATGAACCCATCACTGTGTTTTTACTGCCTAAAGTCACTTTGTTTTTGCTGGTTTTTGGCCCTCTTACTATTTAAGATTTCATCATATTCCTTCCCAGAAGCGGTGACAATGCAATACTGTATTTAAAGAGCCACCGTAGTAGTAATGAACTTGCAATTATCTGAACACAGAGCCCAGCATTCAGATACAATCTCTGGAAGATCTGCAGTGGATAAAGAACAGCAGACTGCCATCTCTAGTAGAAAAATACTGCTCTCAGAAACTGGTGATCTCATCAAACAATGTGTTCTTTGGATCCTGGTGGTTTTTATATTCGAAATCGGGCTGGAACCTTTTCATGCAAGCTGAGCGTGCTCTCTTTGAATGCTGCTTCACCACAGGGGCTTTCAGTGAGCACAGGTGGAAGCTTAGAACTGGGGAGCTGGCCTGGATCATTGCATGGTGTTGGTGTTGAGATATGGTAATAGGGAGTTAACACCAATGAAAAAACACCCACTGCATACTGCAGAGTGTAGTCTCTGGGGCAGATAAAATCTGTCATATGTATATGTGGTTCCTATTGAACATTCAGTCTTTATAAGCAATTATCCTTGTGATTTCTAGGAGAGACCTAGTTTAACCAAGGTAGTGATGATTCCTAAGGAGTCGTTTATGCCTGTGAGCTCATTAACTGTGGACTTTGTTTTCAGCTCTGAAAGCCATTGATGACAATGTCAACTGTGAATCTTCTAATTCTGCTCTGTTTTAGAAGGTAGCACAGAGACAGATGGCAGAGAGCTAGGTGTCTCTAGGGAAGATCTTGTGAGATGAGGGGGAGAGTAGGGGACCTTAAATTTTAAAGGTAATAATTATGTCAAAGAAATAAAGTATAAGCATAATGCTGTGTCTGAAAAGCTTTTTGTTCTTCAGGGGATGAGTTTGTGTGCAAGGTACAGATCCAAGAGTAACTGCAGGTTGGTCTTTGTGGGTTGTGTTGTGTCTTTTTCATGGCTGTCTCCTCCTTTGGTAACTGGAAGAACAGAATTGGAGGAACACTGGCTGATGGGACTTAGATAAGAGTAGAATTACGGAGAAATGAATGTTATGTTGCTAATCTTTTTTTTTTCCAGATAACTAGCCCACCAGGTTGTGGCAAAACTCAGTTTTGTATTATGATGAGTGTTCTGGCTACACTGCCTGTAAGCATGGGAGGACTAGATGGGGCTGTTATATACATCGACACAGAGTCTGCATTCAGTGCTGAAAGGTAAGATGCAAAATTCTAAAATACACACAACTTCTTAGCACCTTTTATCTTGGAACCTTCAATTATTTTCTGAGCAATAATTGCGCACTTTTAAATACTGGTGGTAATTATTAAGCATTCCTCTGGTATATGCAGCTATTCTGTAGACGATGAAATTAATTTAATAAAATGGTTTGCTCACCTTCCTAATTTGTATGATGTTGCAGATTCCAGTTCTGGTATGACAAGGTGGATGGCATGATTTTTAATTTATAAATGGCCTTATCAGTCCTGTACCTGAAATCTTGCTTTGCAGTTTGGTTTGTGGAGCTAACAGGAAGTTAACTAGAACATGTAAAGGCCCAGCATTTTGACTACAAAGGCAGTGGAGGTTTTCCAGTGAACCATGGGACTGACATTGCCAGTTTTCCTTCAGATTTCCATCCTGTTTCTCTTGAATGGGGCCTTGTGTCCTTCTGCATATCTGATTCCCTTCTGTAGTAACCTTGCATCTCCTATATCCTTAGCAGCTATGCAGTACTATATTACCTTACTTCTATAACATTTCAGGTTCTTCTAATATTTCCTGCTTGGCCCATGCAACCGAAATGGCTCAGCTGTGCACTTCTGGTGCATTTGAGTGCTGAATGGACAGGAGACACCCTGTGCTATATTGCCTGAGAGTTACACGTGTTGGTTGCCACTCTTCCCATGTTAACTGGCTGATTAACTGTTGAAAAATCCTGCGGTGTTTCCTTAAACGTAGCTCTAATTTACTTTACTTAGTTACCAAGTTTGCTCAACTTTGAGGCTCTGATGTTTTTGAGATTCCTATTCCTTTGTCCCTGTTGTTTGGAATGAGCAAGTTCAGAAGTTATTAAGGGTCTGGGGAAGAACAAGAAGTACAGTATTCTCATCCTTGTTTGTGTAGAAAAATGGGCAGAAAGAAGTTCATTGAAATAATTTATATATTTCCGATGATTTAGTAGCTATAGTCATGGCATGAATCTGGAGTATCAAAGTAAATATATGTCCATCGATTATTTATTTCAAGTTGTCATGGATGAGAAGGTGAGATTTCTAACCCTGTTTTTTGTCAAGGTAATTTCACAAAAGTTTGAAGTATAACGTATTAAAAAAAAAAAGCTTCAAGCAATGACTCTCCTAAGTACGGCGCTTCCTCCTTACGTACCACTTAAGTTGGTCCCTGAAATGTAAATAGTAAAAAAAAGTAGGACCTGAAGAGTGTGTTAAGACTTGTCACTTAGAAATGAATGCTGAAGAAAAGGAAAGCAGATGCACATGAAAATGAAACTGCTGAGAATAGAATAAGATGTAGAAAGGAAACATGGTGAAAATATTATTATTATTATTAAGGCTAAGAATATTTATGTATTAAATCATATTTAATATTGCTCAGTTGCAAATGATAAACACAGTTCCAGCAGACTGACTGTATCTTATACTTTCTGTGTTGCATCTTCTAAGGAGCTGAGCCATCAGAGCCAGGGAGGTGCATATCCCCTTTTCCCAAGGTGGTTGGGAGCTGGAGCATTTTCTATTTCTGGAGAGACCGAGGACTTGCTCATTCTAGCGGGGAGAGGGCGTTGGGGGAATCTAACAGTGGCCTTCCCTTGCCAGTGAGGAGGCCTTAAGGAGATGGCACAGGGGGGTGTGCTGGGAGACAGCAGGCAAACATTGAGCTTCATTTCTGGGCTGATACATGGAGAAGATTTGCAATTCCTAACTGCCTTTGTGGAGAAAAAACTTTGCCCAGAGAGGTGGTGCTGCCACCTTGAAGGCTTGTGAATTGGATAAAGACTCAAGTAACTTCTTCTGACTTCATAGCTGGCACTACTTTGAACAGGATGTTGCCTCAAAATCTCCTGAGTTCTCTTTCTAATCAGAGTTTCCATATGATTCTGCAATCCTGTATTATTAATAGATGGCAGGTAGAAGATACTTAGTTTTTGTTGTTGCTCTAAACACTTAAGAAGACAAATACTCATTTAATAGCATCTTAATTCAAAGGGCTTGATAGAGACATTTAGCTGGCACTATTTTTATTTAACATTGAAAAGTCTCTACAGGAAGCCTGAGAAGAGTGTTTGTATCCCTTCTGCTTTGTAGGGCTGAGAGTCGCTAAGTAATACAGGCTGTAGTGCTGTGCTGCTTTTAGAAAGATACTGCATAAAGCTGGATAATTTTTTTTCTTGTGATGTAAGACATGTCACTCTGCTTGGCAGGTCTTACTTCAGGAAAGGGAACTTTTTGATTCCACAAACTTTCATAGTCTTCTTATTCTCTAACATGACAGTTTGGTTCAGTGTAATAGCAAATACTCAGAAGAGTGATCAGAATTGAGGCTGGTCTTGTAAGATATGCCACAGGTTTCTGTAATTCATGTATTTTTTCCTTGTGTAAGAGAAAGCTGTAGAAGTGCAAGTGGTGTCTGTCATTCCACTTCATCAGAACATGGACAGTAGGACAGGTAAGATGGAAAGGGCCACAGTAATCTGGGAATCAAAATTGTTGTAATCAGTTATGTAGTAACCAGCTGTTAACTGAAAACTTACTAGACTTATTCAGAAAGTCTGAAAAGAATTTAAGTTGGCTTTTGTCACTAGTCATACTGCTTGTGAAAAACACTAGATACAGATTTCTGTGAACCAGAGCTGAGAAAAAACAGATTTATCTATCCCATGGGCTTCTGTCCTGATTGGAGAAAACATGTTCTGTGCAATTTTTGATCTCATAATGACAAAAGGCATTTAAATATTAAAGAACTTTATCTTGCATGGAGCTCTGTGAATAGTGCTTCAATCTCAACATGTCATTTTAGGTCAGTGTGTATTATGATGTATTTTGTGATATGCATGGCTATTGAAAAGCACAGTGGCATCTCATTTCATGCAGACTATTTAATGGCAGCTCACCATTGCCCAGATAGTCTACATGATTAATTGTACAGGTGAGCAGACAAAATTCTGTCTCGGGAAATTCTGCTGGACAAGTTTAGATGCGATAAGTAATGTACCTAATGAAGGAGATTCAGGCTATTGAAATGGTTTGCTCAGGGTAGGTATATTAACATTCAAGCTTAGTATTTCTATTTTTAAACCAAATAAAACTGATTTTAATTTTGTTTTCCCTAAAATGGCTTTAACTTTGTGTTTTAATGAAATGGGCCTAAATCAAAAGTGTTGAGATAACCACTAAGTTGTGCCCACAAGTATAATCCACTAGATGCCACTCTTCTCAAGCTATAGGTGGTGGGATGTGTCTGCTTAAAATACAAACAATTAAGTATTTTTTGTTACTAAAAAATAAAATCTTCATTGTGGAAGAAATTTTCAGTGTACAGATTGTAACTACGAGTTTCAAAGTGAAATTCTTAGATCATCTCTTTAAGGATCTAGGTGAAATTGTCTTGTTGTCAGAGGAGTGGAACTTCTTTCCAGTGATTTCAGAGGAGTTTATAGGCAGTCAGCATTTCTAAAATGCATACCATTTAGTTTTCTCAAAGATTTTATGTATAAAATATAATTTAACTGAAAACTGTTTAGTTTTACGTCTGTGTGAGAGATTTTTTTCAAAGTCATAATTTGTGAATATGAATGTATTTTGACAACAAATAATAAATATCCAGCTTCCTCTGACTTCTTTTGGTGTTATCACCTGTTATCTGATATACTTCCTTGGTCTCCTCTGATAATAAACAGTGGTATGCTTAGTAATTGTAATTCAAGCTTTTGAAGGATTGTGAATTTGCTATTAAGGTAGTGGAGAACATTTAATCATGGAACCCCGCATTCAGTTCTATCAGTAAAGGAGCCACTTAAACTGTTCAGTCTTTTTGTTACATCATGTCTTGCTGTTTGGAGCTGTGGTATCTGAATGAGTGCACACTCAGCTGTAGATGCCTTGGCAGCTGGAGCCTCAGTCACTTCGTGACACAATGGTGTTTACTTTTTTGGTTTTTTTGCTGTGTTCTAACAAGTATATTTTAATAAGATTTTATAAGCCCTTTTCATAAATAGGTAATATAAACCAGAAACCGTTTCAGTGGAAGTCTCCCATCCAAACAACATTGTTCATGTTTTTAAGGAGATTATCTGTGAAAAGATTTTTACTTTGTCAGGCATATTTTCCATACTTGTACTGCTTGCATAAATATTTGCAGTTGAACTGGGCTCTGTTCTTTGCAGTCCTGCTTCTGTGTTGGTTGGGTCTTCTAATGGTTCTTCTGTTTCTTATCAGTTTGTTAAATTTCTGTGGTCACACAAAGCCAACTTTATGATTTCACTGCAAGATAAAGGTGAAAAGGAAGATGGTTAGAGTTGGAGAGTACTTTTGTTGAAATGAAGTTAATATTTAGTTAAAATAATTAGAATAGGAAAATGCTTGGTCATTGAGTGGAACCTCATAAAAGTTGAAGAACTTATTCAGTAACTAAACTTTGCAGTCTCCTTCTAGAGGAGATATGTCCTTTCTTTGCATACAGAAACATGATGTCTTTCCCTAGTGTACCATGGACTCAGCATCACTGGAAAGAGAACCTCACTGTTTTGACTTCCACTGTTTCAGTCTGACTGATAAAGGATCCTTTTCCTTTTTAAAAGGTTTCCCATCTTAGTTGGTATCTGCTTATGGTTCACAGGTTTGCTGTGTTTGCTTTCTGAATACTTGTTGCCTTGTTAGCATGCATTATTCTTTTTGCAGTATTATGCCTTTTGGCTTTTGGATAGTTGTTTTGTTTTGTTTTGTTTTTGTTTTTTTTTAATAGATTGATTGAGATAGCAGCAAACAGATTCCCTGCTTATTTTGACTCGGATGAAAAGCTGTTCTGCATGACCCGTAGCATCCACCTGTACCGAGAGCTGACCTGTTGCAGTGTACTGAAGAGGTACTCTTTTCCAGAGTTTAAAAAAAAAAAGACAATTTTGACTGGATTGTCTATACCAATGTTTTTGTATATCAAATTTTGTAAAGAGTAATTAATTTATTTGAGACCTTTTCATGTGGATATCAGCATGGTCTCCAACAAAGTAACGCTGCTACAGTGCTACATTGCTCTTTTCATTTCATAATATGTGACTAATCCACTTGATGTTTTTTAATTTCTGATAGACAATTTCTATGTGATCTGATCCTTTTAAGCCTTTGAAGGGGAATGTTCAAGATACTGGTATTCTCTTGGATTGTGGAGAGACCATAGTATAAGAGTTTCATTTTCCATGAAATAGAGTTTGTTCCTCCAAAGCAGTTTACTTCCAGGAAGATGGGGACTCCTCCAGCAGTGGGAGGGAGGAGTTGTTTAACGACCACCAGCCTGAGTGCTATTGTTGGCAGTGTTGTATTGTCATGTTGTTACCTTATGTTAATTTGTGAACATATGTCGCCATGAAAATTAATTAAGTTACATTTAAGCGTCATGTTGTGTGTTTTATGTTAGTGGGCGAATTATTATAACAATAGTTTCTTTCTAATACAGCTTTTTCAGTGAACAGCTAGTAGCATATTAAAGAAACATGGAATGGCTTGGGTTGGAAGAGAGTTTAAAGATCATCTAGTTCCAAACCTCCCATCATAGGCAAGGATAGCATCCACTAGGTCAGGTTGTTAATGGCCTCATCCAACTTGGCATTGAACATTTCCAGGGGTGAGGCGTCCATGACTTCTCTGGGCACCTTTGTGGGTGCCTCACTAACCACTGAGTAAAGTATTTCTTCCTAACTTCTTACCTAAATCTCTCTTGTTTTGGTTTAAAACCCTTTCCCCTTGTCCTGTCATTATCTGCCCATGTAAAAAGTCATTCTCCCTCATGCTTATAAATCCCCTTGAAGTACTGGAAGGCTGCAGAGAGGCAGAGTTTCAATGTCCACTTTTCTTGCTGTCTGCCATTCAGGGGTTGTACAGCATAGTGTTGCTAACTAGAGGTCTTCCAAGTTTCTTTTGGAGAGATCCTGCCTTGGGCCCACTGAGCCTCAGATTCCTTTCCAAATCTCTTTAATACATGCAGATGTTAATGGAGGTGATGTGTGAGGAGGGAAAAAGACGGACTGACTTTCAGCTTATGAAAGGAAACTTTATTTTAAAAAAATTCAGGGTTATAAAATGGTTCTATTGTTATATAATGCTATCAGTGACTTTTTTTTTTTCAGGATTATGTCTTTGGAAGAAGAAATTATTTCAAAGAAAGTTAAACTCATAATAATTGACTCTGTTGCTTCAGTTGTCAGAAAGGAGTTTGATACCAAACTCCAGGGCAATCTGGCAGAGAGAAGTAACTTTTTGACTAGAGGAGCATCAGTGTTGAAGTATTTGGCAGAGGAGTTCTCAATACCAGTAAGTTCTTCCTTTTCTATGTTTTTGCCTTACAGTATTAAGTAATAGAATCAGAGAAGAAGGAAAATGACAGGAAGACGAAAACCAGACAATGATTCTAGTAGGAATCTTAAAGCAGGTACCAGTTGGAATGTAATTAGGAAATGGAAGAATAATAGTTGTTCTGCTTGGTGTGTTTCTTCTGTGATTTTTAAAAAAATTTCTTAGAAATTTTTTTTTTTTTGTTAATTTGGGACTTTAAATTTCTCCAGCTGTCTCTCAGTGCTTTGTTTTGGTTTTTTTTCTTAAATCCTACGTTTTGTTGCCATTAAATGCTTTTTATCCTGATGGTTCCTTTTACTGTATTGTCACTCTAACTGGTACATACTCTGGGTAGCTGAAGATCTTTTTCTGCCTCTGTTTCTTTTACTTAAGTTAATAGAATCTCAAAAAGGCTTATGCTCTGGAACAGCATAAGTTCCTTTTGTAGCTGATAATGTATGCTAATTCCTGCAGAAGGGAAGGTAACAGCTCAGCAAATCTTTGTCTGTGGACTTGCCCATAAAATGCAAAGGAAGACATGGACACTCAGTGCAAGGACTGGGTAGACCTGACTGAAAAGTGCTTTGGAAGATGTAAACTGTATATGTGTTTGTGTGTGTTTATTATGTGATCCACAAAGGGTCATTTCAAAAGATACCATTGAAACTCAACTCTTTAAAGTATTTCCTGGTATGGGTAACTACTCATCACTCCAGTGTAACAGAGAAGCTGTGGTAAGAATGTGAGTAAGACTGGTGGGGGCCCTTTTCACTCTGACGCTCCTGAGGTCACAGAAACTAGCACATCAGATATAGGAAGTGTGGATCTGGCTGATGTAACTTAAGAGGAATGGATTTCCTTCTGCCATGTGGCTTCTAAAGACTTCTGATGGAGAAGATTAAACCCCGCCTAAGTGCCTTTAAAGTTCATGTACAAAAGAGAGCATCCTAGTCAGTGCACCCAGAAATGTTTATACTGCTTTAAGAAGCCAGGAAAGAATTGTGTGTAAGCATGTACACTCTGATATTTTGAGAAAATATTACGCGTTCCTTTGAGAAAGGGGAGAATTTTTATGAAAAGACACTATTTTTCTCTGTTTCTCCATTTTCTTCTCCTTTGGACAGCCCCAACCACTCACTCTGCCTTCGCAGAAATGGGGAAGCTGAGCTGCATTGAACCTCTGACGTTTCAGGCTGCTGTCCTGCTTAGTCAGAGCAACAGTATTGATATGCACAAAAGTCTTAGAATTGGACACTATGAAGTAGCCTAAGACTGTGATCCTAATTCTACCTACATAAGAAGAAGATAAAGCTCTAACATTTAGAGGTTTCATTATGTTAAAGCTGACATGTTTGCTTTGAGACATTTTCACTACCTGATGTTGAGATTATTTCTCACTGTGAACACTTCAGCAAGGAGTTCTGGGATTTTTAGCAGGAACTTGTGCTTTGGTTACAGCCTTTGACTTTTTGAATTGGTTCTTGAGATGTCTTACCTTTTAAATAATATCTTTAGGGATCTGTCTAATTATGTGTGAATACACAAATTGAAAGCTTGTATGTTTTTAAAGCAACTATTGATTAGATTTTTTCAATTTATTTAATGCAAATGCACTCTGTTTTCATTTATCATCTTTAGCAAGCATTGCTTGTTGGTTGGTTCTAGAGTATTTTAAAGGTTTGTTAAAATTTATGTTGCAAAATAAACTCTAGCAAGTCCTATTGGTTAAGAATTCTAGGAGGGCTTGGGCTAGAGATTTGGGTTCTTGCAAACATGGATTCCTAGGCAAGACTGTCTGGCTAACATGCAAAATCCAGTGGTGGAGTGTGTTATGCATCTGCAACTGTTGGTGCATACTACAAAATCAGTCTGCTGTTCCGTATGTTGCATTAAATTCCCTTGCAGAGTATCTGAGGTTCTCACTGTAAATAACTGTGTTGGAGTTATTTCAGCTGTTTTTACTTAGCTAGAAAATCATAAATACAAACTTGTGACTAAGGACAGTAAGATCGCAAAGTGATTTAGATCACTAATAATTTGGACACACGAATATAATGCTTCATGGCACAGTCAGTGCAACTAAATACTAAATTGGGGAACAATTAGGGAGACTCAATCTGAGGCTGACAGGATTTGAACTTGAAGTCAATCCTTTTGGCTGTAGCTAAAGGTCTGGTGAAAAACTTTGAGTAGTTGAACAAGGGAATTGGAAATTAGGAGTTATCACTTATTGGCTTAAGAGCTATAACTCCTATTGGAGCAGTACATCTGCTGTTGACAGTCCAGAGAGGGGGGTGAAAAATCAGCTTCCAGAGAACAGCCTTGAAAATGAATGGGGGAGAGCAGTCTCAGTAAAGCTTCCTTTGTTTAGCTTAGCTAAGGAAATGTTAAGGGCTTCTTCATTAGTCAATATGCACCTACTCGGCAAAGAGGTATTTGATAAAAGCTCTCTTTGGCTGACACAGGTGTACCACAGTTCTGTGGTTGGAAGCTGTATTAAGCAAGTTCAGACTTCAAATAAGGGGTGTGTTCTTACTGGACTAATTAATCATTGGAATGTATTACTAAACATAAATAGCTGCTTATCATGAGTATGTTTAAGTGGGCATTCTTCCTCCATTTCCTAAAAGGGAAATGGGTTCAAATAGGGTTAAGTTTGTGGAAACCCTGTGCTACCATGTTATGCCAGAGTTAAAATGATTTTAATGCAGTTATTTTTGTTGGCATTATAAACTCTCTGCTTATAATTAAGTGTTCGTGGTGTCAGGTTATTGAGTTTGATGTGCAAGAGTGGCTAGCAGTCGTAGTTTTTACCGAACTCAAGGGGTGCTGTTTCAAACCTAGGTAGCTCTGTATGGTATGAAGTATTTGGAAAAAAGTTGACCTTGATTATACTAAAATTGATGGTGCTTGTTCATTAACCTTTCTGCACCTATATTTCCAGTTTTTAAAATGGGGCAGAACTGTTCATTGAGAGGATGCTGTGAGGATAGGGTCATTACTGATAACAAAGAACTTGTGCTGAGTCCAGGACAATATATAGATGCTCGTTGGAAAGGAGCAGTTGCCATCCTCAGTGTAAAATTTAAAACAGTTGTAGTAAATGAAAACTTAATCTATGTCTTGAGATGAGGAAAAAAAAATAAACATATTAATTGAATGGTCCCATCTTAGCCACTGAATGAAGCTAGTGAAGGTGGTTTGTGATTGTAATTTTTTACTTGACCTAATTTTTTGCTGTTGTAGGTTTTTTCTGTTTCTTTTTGTTGTTGTTTGTAAAGTACAAAGAAAAGCAAAGGGTTTTTTTTTTTTAAATTTATGGACATTAGTAAAGCTTAAGTTGTTTCTTAAAAAGTGGAGTATGATGCCTGATCACCTTTTTTGGTCTTTTCTTCCATGTAACTTAGCAGTAAGCCCAGGTTCATTCTAGGCATTTTAAGTGATGCCAGAGCAAGAGGCAGCACAAGGCTTAAATCACTTATGGCCGACTGAGAGGTGACCTGGCAGCCATACTGATGACTGAACAGTCTCTGGAGCTTTTGCCTCCGTGGGGCACTACGTAGCATTGTCCCTTTTTCTCTTTTCCTGCACAGAGCTGTAACCAAAACATGCTTTTTTTCTCCCAGGTTTGGTTGGAACTAGCCAGTCAGATCAAAAGCAATTCCTAGAAACTGAGAAGGACCGCTTGATTATCAATCAAACAAAATCCCCCTTTCTTTTTGAAATCCAGTGAATATGCAAATCTATATGAAAAATTTACATTACCTTTATCTGTTGATAGAACATCTTGTAGTTGAGACCATTTGGATCTGAATGTGTTCTCTTACAATGTGTGTTGATGCTGTCTACCAGATTACATTTAAGCAACAGTAATCAGTACTATATGTTTCCTGTCGAGCTTCCTGGCTTCCTTAACCTTCTGAAAAAGAAAGTAAAATACACTTTGGATTTTCTTTCTTCTCTTCTTCCATATTCACAGGAAACTATATATTATTAGTAGGTGGTATTTGGTGAAAATAATTCAGGGTTCATTCTAGTTGAGAGATGTCTCCTTTTCAGTAAAGAGGTAAAACTAAAACCAAATATGACTAGAATTGTTGTTGAGATTTAAATATTTACCTTATTTTATAAGTTATTCATAGACTCTGATTTTCAAGTCATTAATACTTGAGAAAATGTGTGAAGCTGGCTAGACATCTCCGTGAAAAAGTACTCCTGAAGCGGCAGTTGCAAAACCAGACTGCTTTAAGCATTCTTTTAAATGTCAAATTGAGACTGAAGATGAAATTTACTTTGGAAAACTCTAAGGCTAATCAAATTACAACACTTGCTGTCATTTATGCTTTTGTCTGGATTGTGTTCTTAGATCACTGAAGTGAGCCTTTGTTATTTGTGGTCAATATGTTGTTTATTAGTACCAGCAAATGTATAAATGGTCTGGGTTTTTTTTTAATTTGTTCTTTCTGAAAATATGAAGTAACTTAGGATGAGAAACTTTAATCTCTCATGTGTGATTTTTAGAGCAAATGAAAGACAAACCTCATGTAATTCCTCTCCAATGCTTTTATTTTCTATGCTAAATAAGTTAACAGTAGTTCAAGAAGCCCACAAGTTCCACAGGTAGTATTTTTCCCCCTTTAGAATTGACATGATCCATTTAAAATGTAAAAATACACTTGATATTTATTATATGACAACAGATCTGTCACAATTTTCTTTTCACTCCCTGATCTCATAGATTTTAGTTTCAGTGCTTCACAATCACTTATGCATTGTGCTCCTTTAACTTACACCCAACATTTTCATTTACTTTAGAAAGCCAAATGTTTAGCTAAATTGTATTTACTTTTTGGTCTAGTAAGTTTTTTCTTCTCAAAATCAGTTCATATGAAGAAATTACTTGACATCTGCACTGCCTTTTCTGCTGTCTTTCGTTAAGTGTATTCACTTGTGTTGTCTCATCTTCCTGCAGTAAAGTGTCTCAGAAGTGAAATGCTTCTGTTGGCACAGAGGGAATATTCAAGCTGTTAAGTTTTCTTTTTGTTTATAATCAAGTATTCCCGTTTGGCCTCATTCTTGCTTCTTTTTGTTCTGTTTGCACATAGATCATTGCTTGTCACCTCCTCTGTGCTTTTACCATTGCTGTTCTGATATTTGAAAATACTAGTTTAGGGAGTGCAAAACAAATTCCAGAATAAAAGATTTCTGAACAAAAGTTTTTTAGATGCCAGTTCCCTTTGAATTGGAAATAAATATGTAAAGAGTTTGGTAAAAATGGATAGTTGATTTGTTGTTACATTGTGTAGCAACACTGTATGATGACTTTTCCAAAAATATGGGGATATATTAGACTTTCAGGTTACTTTGTCTGCATCTGGAATGTAAGCTGCTGTAATGCAAATTTGGTTTTTATATTTTGCTGTTAAAAAGTGTGTTTAATACCAGTGTTAGAGAAACAGTAATTGAATTATCTTTGCAGGTTGTTTAAATCTAGAGTAAGCAAAACTTTACTTGAAAAAATTAGAGAACTAGTTCCACTTTGAAGTTTTCTAAAAAGAGAAATCTCTTACAAGTTATACCACATTGAAACGTGCGTTTCTTTAATGAAGAGTTAACCTTATCAGAAGAAAATAATTAGGAATTGAGTTACCAGAACTTAACTAGCCATGTTTGGGCCAGATGTGGTTCAAACTGTTTCTAGTGGTGAGAATTCAGTGGAAAGTATGGGTCCTTTGCTGTTAGGGTGCTGATATTTATGTATAGTGTCGTGTCACTCAAGTTTTAAGCATATTTTGGGTTTACGCATGTATGTGAACTTGAGCACCCTTTCCAACTTCTAATAGAAGCATTCATTTCTTCATGTTTCTACATAATCACACTGAACTCTTGGCCATCTGCTTGCTCAAGGTTTGTGTAATAATGTAGTTCCTGTTTCAGTGTGGGGCTGCTACTTGTGTTGTTCCTCTCCTTCTCCCTTCATATGAGTAGCTTTCATACTTTTTTCGTATTAAGTTTGTGTAATTCTCTAGGCAGCAGCATGAAAGTTAAAACAATGTGACTGATTAGAAGACACAGTAGAGCATCTGAACCTGCAGAATTTTATTAAGATAATTAACCAGGTTCTTGAAGAAACTGAGTAGTCCTCCAATCAAATCAATAGGATGAAAAGATCCTAGTCTCTTATGCTAATCATACTGTGAACATTATCCACAGAAGCATAAGTATTTAGAATAATGTCGATATTGCACAATTTGCTGACTTTATTCTTCTGTATGAAACAAAGAATCTTTGAGTAGACCTTCCTTTGTTTTGAGCCATGGAAAACAGTAGTTAGTTTGTTTCCTAAGTCAGGAAGATTACTTCCAAAACTAACTTTCTTGTAATAAAAAACAATTCTTGTTCTCTTCAAGGTGTTACACTTCCCCTGCACCAAAATTCATGTTGGTGTTCATGGCCTCATTAAACGGTGAACTGAACAACATTAGAAAATGGCATTTGTGCTGGCTGTATCAGAATTTTTGGTTTCAAACATATTCTCTTTTGGTATAAAGAGGAGCACCTAACCTTGTTTAGTCCACTTCATCTGTTTAAGTAACAAATAGTTTGTGAAATGAGTGTGGTGAGGCACTGGAACAGTTTGCCCAGGGAAGTTGCAATGCACCATCTCTGGAAGTTTTCAAGGCCAGGTAGGATGAGCAACTTTATCTAGCAGAAGGTTCCCTGCCCATGGCAGAGGTGTTGGGACCAGATGATCTTTAAGGTTCCTTCCAACCCAAACCATTCTATGATGTTAAGATTTCCTACCATGTAATACTTAGCAGTACTTTCATGCCCAGAACTGAGTCTATAGCTTTGGATTTTTTAATTAAATATTATAGTATTAGCCTTTATTTTTTTACCAATACCTGCTTAAAAAGTAAATGTCAGAATTTCACATTTATGTGAACAGTGCTATTTGTAATGTGTGATTTGGCATGAATTTTAATTTTTGTTGTTTTTTACTTGGGAAACCAAGATGGTTGAAGGGGACTTACAGAACAGCATTCCTTTGTTGCCCTTGCTAAAACTTCATAAACTCAGTTTTTATTGGCAGACTGTTTATGTTTCAATTATTCCTCCACTCCAACCCAGTTTTGATAAAAGGGAGTTAATTTGAATGTTAAGTGTTGTTAGAGTGGCAAAGTTAGATGGCTTTGTCTTTGTGGTTGTTAATTATCCTCAGAAGGCACAGCTTTGTTTTAGTTTAAAATGGCTGTTTAAAATGTAATTATAACTATCTTCAGTACTGCTGCCATTTGTGTTCTTTTTTAAATGTGTCTGGAGAATATATGTTTATGCAGTTTATGGCCTGACACTGTTCCTTTTGGACCATCTATAAAAAGTTTAATACTGCAGAGGAAAAAGAATGAGAAATGGTAGAGCAACGATTCCTGTTTTCATGTGGTGGTGAAGTATAGCAAAGGAGGTAGTTTAAAGTTATGTGATACTTCAATTCAGTTTGTTTTTTCTTTTAAAGTATTCTTCATTGCTTTTTCCCTTTTACAGTGCAAGTGACTTTGCCAAAAGCTATCATTCTGCACAATTGCACATGTGAAATGATGCAGAAAGAACCCACCAGGATTAACATATAGGAGAGGGAGTTGAGAGGAATGAGATTTTATTACCAGGTTTATTTTTGTGCTGCTATATGATTATGCACAATATTTGCTATAAAGTAGGGCACGCACTTTCTCTGATACCTGCCTTGACTTGAATTTCTGAAAGACTTCTTCCAAAATAAATAAACAGTTTCTTGTGTCTTCTAACCCTCATTGTTGTTACGATTCTCTGAGTTACCTTCAGCTGATTTACATAATCTTGAAAGTGAGGTGCCCGAAAGTGGACAATATTCCAGATGAATCTCTAGCAAAGTTTAGGCATGGAGAAGGATTTCTTCTCATGCCTTGCAGGACATCTCATGCTTATGCATTGTAACACAGTTTGCTTTCTTTGCAACAGCTTCATGCTGTTTACTTACCAATTATTAAAATCTTGGGTCTGCATTTGCTGACTTTGTTGTTCAGCTAGTTGCTCCTTCTAATGTTATTTTTCCTGACTTGCCAAGATGATTTTGAATTCTAATCTCATGGATGACTTGCAATCTCCTCCCTTGTACCTGTTTTTGCAAGAAAATTGATCATTCTTTCTATTACAGATTCTTTGTGTAACTATTGGATAGAACAAGACCTTGTGCAGACTCTACCATTTTATTCAATGAGAGACCTTTAAACACTGATGATTGCTATGTGTCATTTTACAATAAACTTTGCATAGATTAATCTAGGTTATAGTTTTCTAGTTTTAGTAACATACCTATATGTGAAGTTCTGCTGGTAAAATAAAAATACAGTATTTGGTAGGGTATTTTTTTGTTTGAGTTAGTTTTGTTTTGTTTTTTTTTTCCCCTGCCCTATCACATTGTTACTCTGTATGTGCTGTAAAAAACAACATTTAATTGTACTGATGGGCTTTTATGCCTTGTCTTGAGAGTTTAGGGTGTGACAAGATGTACTGTTTTGACTGTATAAAAAACTGCCTGAACCTTTAGGCCAATAATCTATTTGTGACTCTGCAGAGAAGTACTTACGTTTTGAGTATTCAATGCTTTTTTGCGTTTTTTCTTGTGCTTCTTCCTTGTCCTCTGATTTTATTTAAACTGTGAGTTCTCTAGGAATATTTCTGCATTTGCATAATGTATAGCCAAAAGTGATTCTAGTCTTCAGACAGGTTAGCAATGCAAAGAATAGTTGACCAGATTGCAAGTTGTTAGAAAAATCTTGATGGGTCTTGAGCTCTTTGTTCCATCTTGAGCTCCTGTATGAGCTCAGTATAGACAAATGAGTGATTTGATTTCCAGATTGTCTAGTGTTTGTTTGCTTTTTGGTTACTCAGCCCCAGGACTTCTGGGAATAGTGAGGACCAGCTCTGCAATTGTTACTCCTAAATAATATTGTATCAGCCCCCCTGAGGCATAAAGGGATGGAGATAAAACAAAATTAAGATTAGGCAATGCGTATGTCTCTTATAATACAAATGTGCCCAGAGATCAAAAGTAAAATTTTACTTTCTTGGAAACTGGCAGCAGTAGAAATGATGGTAGCACTTCCCTCTTTGTGTCTACAGGACTGCTTTGTGAGAACATTGCACTCATGTGGAACTAGGTGTGCTGCTGAGGCTGCTTTTTGATCAAGTATGGTCTGGAAGCTCCATGATGCAGTCTGCTTGCTGCTGTTAACTGCAGAACCCGCCTTTTACAGTCTACAAAATTTCCTTCTTTCCACATGTAATAACAGACAACCAGACTAAACTACTGCAGCTAGGTGGTTGATGATCCTGTGCTGCCTTGAGAATAGAAGTATCTAGGTTCACAGGACAAGCTTTTCAGTCTGCACTTTTTCTTCTGCTGTTGAGGCTCTTGTGCATTGAAGAGTTCTTTGTTTTGCTCTGGTTTCCTTACTCTGTTTTGCTTGGAATTGGAATCTATGAGCTATAACATAAAGTCTCCTGAGAAACTTCATTTTGACTTTTCTACAAGAAGACTCCATCTTCTTTATTGAGAACAACTATGTTTTATATCATTGTTCTCTGAAGTTTCAGCTGTATGTGGTAATTTTTTCACCCCAGTTTTCTATTTAAAGTAGAAAAACTATCATTTTAATAGCAAGGATTTTAATTCATTTGGCAGAAATTCGGTATAAAACTGAGGGAGAGCCATTTCAAATACAGATTTCTTTGAGAGTCTACGTGATCTCAGCAACCTCATCAAAACTGTCATGTTACCTCTCTCTAAAATGCATAGCTATATCTCATTTGAGAATCTAGCATTTCTGCTGTAATATAGTAGGCAAACAAAATGAGATTTCAAGGGTTTTTTTGAATAGGACTGAACAGTTTTCTGCAAAGTTTTGATTAGACAGGAATGAATGAGCTGCTGGTTTTTCTTGGTGAGACTACATCTGAATTTTAGTAAAGACAGTATGTCTTTCCAATTCAATAGTCCTGACATCTGATACTCCAATTTGGATAAGCTGTGTTGCCCACCGCAGCATTAAAATAACTTTCTTTGCCTCTAGATTCCAGTATTTTGTGTACTTTACTTTTGTATTTATCGTATCTCAGACTTTTGACCTAGGCAAAGACTGCTTTTCTCTTCAACAGTATGCGAGGTCTTGACTGGATTCTTTGCAGTCCATGGTATTACATTTTTCATTATGTTTTGATTAGCAAGATCAGTTCTAATACATGAAATAAATACTGGTTTTTTTCATGCAACTGGAACTCCTAGTTCTTGAGAGAAAAATTGCTTTAGAAGTGTTTACTGCTTAGATGCTTTTTGTAACTTCATGAAGATCTCCCCTAGGGAATAAGGGTGCTTGCTTAACGCTGCAGGTACATGCTGGTGCTCTAGGTACTTTACTTCTGAAGAACATTAATTTGAGGAAAATGGCTTATTGGCAGTCTTTGAAATACCAAACTGAAGTTATTTTCCTATAAACGTTGTAAAGATTATGAACAATACTAGTGAGCTACAACTGGGTAACTGGAAGTTAAGTGTGGGGTGATGCGTCTTTCTCTATCAGTCTTAAAGTTTTGCGTCATCTAAGGTTGGCATGTGTTGGGCTTGTATAACTTCCTCTGGTTGCATGGAAGAGCTTTATGTCACAACTCTTTCTTCAACTGTAATGGAAACAGTCATACCTGGGCAGTGAGCACAAAGTTTGTGAGGAGGCCTGGGGTACAGAACATATGCACAGAACTCAAGTACTGTGTGTTTAGAGCAGATATGTTTTATTCTGCTTGTGTGATGTCCCTAAAATGGAGCTGCTAGAAGCAAAGGGAGGCTGCTGAAACACTTTGTGAAGCTTGCTTCTGCTTGTTGTATTCTCAAGGAGCAGATTGACAATAGTAAAGGAGATAGTTATTGCAGAGATACTGTTTGGGGTTGGCAGCAACACTTACTGCTGTGTCCCCTTTCTCAGCTGGCTTAAGGGAGTCACAGAAGTGCCACCACTAGCAACGTGGAAATCCACTGACCTGCAGCTGCCATTCTGAAGTTGTCCCTAGGAAAAAAGACAGCAGATACAAGCTGCAAGCAGAATAAATTATCTGTGCAAATCACAAGTGACACATGGGTAGTAGGTTAACTGGGCCTGCTTACAGAAAGTGTGAGTAGTCCAAAATCAAGAGGTGGTCAACCAATGGCAGAGATTAAACAGCAATAAGGGGGTAGTGCGTGCTTTCTTCTTTCCTACCTGCCTTGTAATTCATTTCACTATCACATTTGCAACTGGTTTGTGCTTGCTTATGAGCCTGAACAAGGATGTAAACCAGCTGAAAAAACAAACTGGGGAAAAAATGTAGTGGGCAATTGTGCAGCCGAACAGGCACTAATGTAGGCAGAAAGGAGGGGCAGGAGTGTGTGGTTTCTGGCAGCAGCACAGATTTTGTCTGTAAAACTACATCTTCAGTAAAAAGGATAGCATGAGTAAAAATGCTAGAGGGATTATTACTCAGAAGAAGCAAAGAAAAAGCTTGAATCATTCTTTAAACTTTGAACAGTTCTAGGAAGGCCTGTATAACATACCATTATTCTGATGCTTTGTACTTTGACTAAAGGTGAACCAATGCCTAGTTGTATACAACCTATCCTTACACTGCTTAGGGCTTTTGTGCCCTATTAGGTCAGTGTCCTGGTTTTAATCTGCACATTCTGATTTTAAAAGGCATCATAATATGCTGTATTTGGAGTTGTAATATATCTGTGCATAATGAATTATAGCTGAGGCCAGAAATTACGCTGAATAGTAGATTTTCAAACCGCAGTATTTCTTCCTGTGCTAAAATTCAGAATGATATGTATAACAATCCATAAAATAGCTGGTATGGTTCATAACATGCTTGCGTTCCTTCATTATTAATAGTTTCATATCCATCTGTCAGTGTGCTATGGCTAAACTGTTACCCAAGTTTTTGCAGCTGCTACTTTAAGAGTCTGTATAATATCGGTATCTCCAGCTCCTGTTCTTTGTCTGCTAGTAAGAGGGAATTTTACCAAGAACTTACTAAATTGTCCAAGACTGTAAGTTCAAGTTCAGGTGAAAGTCTGTGATCTTGATTTAACTTACATAGTGTGTGGTACTTTTCCTGTTCTTTTGTTTGGACTACATTGGTTGCAGCAGTTGTTTCAAGTAATAGTGGTTTGTTTCATCTCATTAGAAGTTCTGTACATAGTTGTTGTAGTCCTGTATCTTGTTGTACTATTTTTAAGAACATTTTGTGCAAATATAGCTGCTGATTTGATCTGAAGATAGACCCCGTAGTGAGGTTTGATTTGAAATGAATGGGGCTGTGGGTAGTATGTGGGGGGCTTTTTGATACCCTCTGTTAAAACATGTATGAAGATGAATTTGTTTGCAGCAAAGATAGCTATTGATGTAGAAAGTAGTATGTGTGTAGATTGCCAAAGTACTTTGTACTTGATACTGAACAGTTACTGGAGAATAGCAGTTCAGATTATTGCTAAAGCAAAATAGTTTCATACTAGTTACTTGGAGATGCAGTGTTTCCAGAAGTATTTGTGTGGTCCTCTGTGTGTGCATGTGCTTTTTTTAAAATTCCAGTGCTGTCAAATTCCAAGGACCACCATTTGTAAATCATAATAGATACACACTTTTAAAATTTTATGGTGCCAGGTAAAATCTGTTAGCATACATATGAAATTTCTTAAATTATAAAGTAATACTTGTGTATATTTAAAGAATTTTCATCTCCTAGAATAATGTATTTTTTACTGATAGGATATAATGAAATAGTTGTAATCTTTTAAAAAAACAGTGGTAGGGAAAAAATTGCATTATATATACATGACTGTCCCACCTGCATTCAGTCCAGTCATTCACCTCTGACTGGATCTCTTGCCAGTTTAGGATGGTGGTGGTTAAAATTCAACTCAACAAGTTGTGTTTCCATTAATTCCCAAAGCCCTAAAGTTATTTTCTGGCCAAGGGCCAATTATTACCAGCCATTAAGTGGTAGTAGACTGGTCTGTTACTAGGATTGTATTTCAGTGGCCTTCATGTCTTGTTTGTTTGGGTTTTTTTCTGTTTATGGAGTGTTTGTCGAATAGGGTTAGTTTGAAAGAATGTCGTCTTTTTGGTTATTTTAATGCTCATTTTTACTTTGAGCTCTCTTTGCCCTAAAGCACTGATATTTTGCAGTTGGCTTTGCAGCCATTCCTTCTGAAGGAATAATTGACTATAAATAATAGCTACATGTTTCTCCTCTCAAGGCTGAACAATCTATGCAGAAGTCTATACTCTTTCTTCTTGGTCACTGCAGCTGAGTCTTTGGATGGTAGAGGTGAGGTCTGCACTCTGGTCATTATCTCATGGATTATTGCTACAATGACTTAGCTACTGCTTTTTTTTCATAGAGCACTCCAAATATAAGGAGATATTGAACAGAGGAGATCTGTGTATAGCCAGGAAATGACAGCTTATATAGCAACCACACAACTTAATTTGCTGTTACTGGAGTGCAGTAAACTACTGGAACTCTGTACATTTCACCAGCTTGTTTGGAGTGAACAAGGCAGCCTGGGTGGTAGATGCTGCTTAAAAATGTGAACCTAGCCCTGGTACACGTGTAGAGCCTTCTGGAGTTTGAAGCAGGAAACCTAAGAATTTGTAGCCAGGCCCAAAGCCTATTCATGTCATGCAAACACTGCAACTGATTCTGTTAAACCTAACTGTATTATTTATCTAAGTTTGGGTTTTTGTAGCTATGATGTTCCTCAAATACTGGGCATTGCCGAAGAAATGCTGGTAATTAAGAATAATCAGTCACTTTACCCCTGTTCATTTGAAGGATAGACAACATTGACTCTCTTGGCATAGCAAACTACCTTCTTTCTAGCAGCTGAATAACTCACATTTAATATTCTGCTATTTAAGGAATGATATAAGTAATTGGCGGGTTTTTTTGAGGCAAAACATAATTTAGATTTGGTCCATAAATTTTGCTAAATGTGAAGAGAAACTCAAGGAAAATGAAATTTCTGTGGTACCAGACAAAGATGCCTGGTTCATGATGCTGTGGTATCAGTGATAAAAGTCATATAGGTTGTATTCCTGAAATCTGAAAAGTACACACAAACTCAGTTGCTGTCATGTGATTCTGTCAGAAACTATAGATGGAATTATAGTGTTAAAATATTTTTTATCAATTCTAGAGATATTTCAATAATCCACGTACTAATACAGTCTGTGACCTCAGAGTATTTCTATTACTTCAGGTTTTTTCTCAGCTTCAATAAATCTCCTTTCCAATTCAGAGTTGTAACTGATGAGGTAAAGCGAAGAAAGACCGATAGGAAGTGGTGTGAAAGTTTGGGAGCTTTTTAATTAGCTCAGTTGATGCAGTCAGGAAAAGGGAGAGCTCACTAGAAATCTGAAGAGGAGCATGGGGAAACCTGCCTGTCAGTTGGTCTAGTAAAGGAGAGTATTTCTGCCTGTAAACATTCCTTCATCTAGTTTAGACTCTGTGGAGTTACTGATGAGCAGAGACATTTAGCTTTCCTACTTTTGCTGTGTCATTTAATCTGAAAAGTTCATTTATGTTTAAATTGCAGGTTTGTAATACACTGTAAGACACCAAATGCTTGTGGTCATTTGTATCCCTTTGAATGCTGAGTGATCTAGTAAAGTACACACTACTAATATACTTAATAATTTGGCATTAATGAATTCCTTTTTGGATCCACTCTCCTAGTGTAGGCATGTGGAAGTTTTATCAGAAGAATGAAGCTAGCAGAGTAGTTTTGTGAAATACAAATACTTGTAAATTATTTTGTAGAGCAAGCAGCTTATAATTTTTGATCATACTGAAATCAAAGCAGAAAGCTGACCCTCCTCCCCCTTCCTGCAACAAATTTTAAAGCAATTGGAAGTGAAAACTGACATTGGGACCTCTCTTGAGTTTTTGCTCTCATCATCATGGAGCTTAATCTATTATATATAGCAGTTGAAAACATCTGTCTTTCTCCTAAGGGTTTTCTTTTTCCTTTCCTTCAGTATATACCTTTCCTGTTTTGCAGGTGAATGTCTTTTATTGTTTATCCTTCCTCTTATCTGCTCTAATTTCCGGTTTAAAAACACCTTTAAATCTACGATCTTGTTAGATTTTATTTTGAGACTTGTATAACTTCAATCAAGAGTGATTTTTTCTTGGAAATGGTGAAAAAACTGGCAGCCTAAATTAAAGTTAAACTCCTTTGTGTGATTTTCTTGCTAGTCTCCTGTTTTCCACTCCCTTCTTTACATTCTTCATTTTATCTGTTCAAGGCTGAAGGGATGTTCCTCACATGCTTTACAACAGCTTTTGGTTTACAATGCCTGTTTAGTCATGGTTGAATCTCTTGGATTTTTTAGTTTTCTGAAATAAGCACAACCATGTTGTCCTGGCCAGTTAGGATGGAAATGTGTGTGGCTGAAAAATTCAGGCTGTACTCATCAGACTTAGCCTAATATTTTATGAATTTTATATATACATATATTTTATATATGTGGTGAAGGTGAAATAACACTCATAATTTTCTGATGATGCTGTGGACTTTTGTATATACATAAATATGTAATCATTCACAAATCTGCACTTTATCCTATGGGGTATTTAATTTTTTTCTTGAATAACTTTTTTCACTGGTATGATAGGATGCAATATCCTTGCATTTTGACTTGTTCACCTGTGTTCTGCTATAGTTCCTACACCCTTTTGAAAGGAGCAGCTGTTGCTGTGGTCTTTTTTTTAAAACTTTTTTTAGACTTTTTTTAAACTTTTTTCAAACTTTCTTGAATTCATCTCTCCCCTGCCCTTTTCTTATTTTTGCAAGTATTTCTCAGTCTTTTAAGACCTTCTTGAATGCTAAACCTGTCTTATTTAGATTCCTTCCATTTGTGGTGCTCATGCACAAGCATTTTGCAGGAACAGTATGGGGGATTTTTGGTGCTGTGGGGGATGTTGTGCTGTGGTTTATTTGTTCCTCTCAATTCAGTTAGAGCACTAATTAGACAACAGATGTGTTTTTCAGCTGTGTGAGTTAAAACTAAACTTAAATGTCCTAGTTCTTCTCAGGTGTGTTTTCTCTGTTGATAAAATGAAATATAGGTATGGCAGGTGATCTGCAAGAAATAATTTCAACAAAATTCTCTAATTATACTGAAACTGTAGGGACTGGCTCTTGAGTTATTAAAACTTAGAATTAATTCCCTGTTCTAGAAGTCATTGCAATCTATTTTTTCTTCAAATTTTTGGACATTGAAATACTAGCATTTACATTAAAATACTAATCATAGATGCATTTTCAAGAGCTGCAAGGAGATTTTTTTATTCATGTGGCTTTTTTGGTTGCTCTTTCTATGTAAATTGCATAAATGCTCTGGCAATGTTGGTAGAACGTAGAGATCATGTAGAAAGGAGCCAACTACCTTTTAAAAGATGAATCACAGGCATTTTTTGTTTCCAATATTTTCTGAATAGCAGATATATAGGTATTCTGAATTGTATTCTGTTACTCATTTTGTATTGCACCAGCCCATTGTCTTTGTGTTCCATTGATTGCTTTTCAGAAGATGTTTATGGCGTTTTGATAGGAAGACAAATTCTAGTAGCTAGATGTCAAACTAGAAGTTGTTTGGATTATATTCTTAGCTGTGTTGTGTGATACCTCCCCTGGCTCAGGTTTGATACGCACGGGAAAAAGAGCCTTTAATGAAAAGGCCTGTGGATGAAGAATTCTTTGTGGCAAATCTTGTTTGCTCAATGACTGAAATAAGTTTGATATTCCTACTGTGATGTCCAGTGTACTGTCCTATAGAGATTTTGGGTGGTGTATTTCAGACTAAGGTATTGAGTGTGTATTTTGCATGGTGCCTGATTAAATTTGCTTTTGACTGTGACAGCTGTCTGGCTATTGCTTATGGAAAACTGGTACTATTTCTACAAGCAAATCAATTGTGTTAATTTAGATTCTTGCAGTAAGTGTCTAATCAGTGCTTGCTAGAGAATAATAAATATAGGTGGGGTAGTGGAGAAGCTTATTTTTGTATGTTGTAAATTAAATTCTTTCCCTTGTAAAGATTTTACATAGTTGATTTAGCTGAAGAACTTCAGTATTCACTTTGAGATTGAACAAAACAAAGCCTTAATTACCCACTTGCTCTGGTATTCATTATTCAGTGGTGATTTTTTCATTATACAAATCTATGGTGCTCCCATTGCCAAAATTGGGGATTGGCTGTACTGGAATTTTTTCTGCCAGTTGGTGAAGCCTTTCACACAGAGCAGCATCCACAAGGTGGTGCCTTTTCATCACCCAAATGGGAGAGGAACTTTTCTTTACAAAGTTGTGTTGGCTTTCAGCCTGTTGCTTGGCAGAAATCGGAAGTTCAGATACTGAGGTGAGTGTATCCTTTTCTCCCTGAATGTGGAATGGACCCTATCATTCTCGGTTCTTTCCAGCCTTTGTGGTTGCAAACTGACTGTGATGCTAAAAAGTTCAGAGAAGAGAAAGGTAATGGCTTGGAAATCAAAATTGAGCCATGTTGGCTGAATCATGAAAAGATTCTCCCTGAAATACTGAAGTTGTACAGATCAGGGAGGATATATGCTGCCAAAGTAAAATCACACCTATAATTGCAACAATTTTTCTGTCAGGCTCAGGTCACCTTGTTGTAAGTGTGCAGGAGCCTGAAAATGGAAGAATGTGCAGTGCTTTAGGCAAGTGCTCTGCAGTTTGGGGAGTGAGCGAAGGGGAACTGGCATAGCCTTGGCCATTCTCTTGTAGTTGCATCGTAGTTTATCTTTGTAAGGTGAATCCAGCTGGAGATGAGGCAGCTGGAATATGTTCTCAAATATTGCCCTCTATTGCAGAATAAGACTTGAGAACAGAAATATTATAAAGAAAGGGTTTTTCACATGACCTATATGTAATTCCCAGCTGTGAACCCTCTGGCAATAAGCATGAAATCCAAAACACAGCTGATAGGGAAAAGGGCTGTTGTCAGCTCAGACTGAACACTTGAGTATTCATAGCGTGGTACTTTCACAAACAGACATTGGAGTACATTAGAATAATTTGGTTTTGAGATCTGTGCAGGGTCCTCCTCCTAGCTGTGTGTGCTTGCAGTTACAGTGGTAATCAGGGCTGAAGGAGAACCAGGTGTGCACCATATTGTACTTTTCCTGCAGAACAGCAGGCCTTCACCCCCCTCCCCTCAGCCACTCCCTTTGTATCCCTCTGCCAAATTTCCTTCTGTAAATTGGTCTTATACTTGCCTTTATGTACCTTGTGACCCCTTCAGAATATTTGTGGTATTTTAAACCCTGAATTGTGTGCATGACACAGTGTTTAGTTTGGAAGCAAAGTTTAATCACACATGCTGATTGTCGTGTTTATTTTGGAACCAATAAGTAGGAGGCAACCTTTCATATTTTATTAGTCTGGATGAATTTTCCCTGTTACTTGATAACCATGTATATGTTTGAACTTAAAAAAAGTTGATATTTAAAGGAATTCTGGAACACAGATGGCATTTGAATGCAGCCTCTCATCCATTCTGGGGTTGGATTCCATTGGACACCTAAACTTGGGTGTTTGTGGTGCACTGTGGTGATAGTGGTAGAGTGGCTGTTTTGTTTTTAAAGGATTGTCTATCATTTCTCTCTACATGCCAGTGAAGCTGGAGGGGGAGCTCTTCTGGAAAGAGCAACATTGGAGGAAAGTCTTTTTCTGTTTGTTTCTTCCATGTACTACATGTGAAGGGAGCTGTGTTGGCAGAGGGAGGTTATAGCTCTGAAGCCCTGACCTTATTTTGTTTGCTTCCCACATGTCTGCATTTACAGCAGAATAAGCAAGTATAAGATCAGGATTTGCTACTGCTCCCAGCCTACCATCTACCCCTAACATCCCAGCAAAACTGCTCCCATGGTCTGCAGTTGATAATACATGTGGGGGTAATTCTAGCCCCAAATCTTAACTTTCTTTGAGTGCTGAGGGGCTTGGGGAGAAAAAGGAATGAGTTTCCATGAGCCCTCTTTTAATAGAACATAATGAAAAAGGATGTAACTGAAAGCTGAGAGGCATCCACCAGCAAACTTTAATGTAACATTGCAAGGACACCCGCCTTGAGTATTTTGGCTGCTGAAGGAAAGCAATTTTGGTGCAAATTCTGTACATCATGAAATAGAAGACATTGTATGAGATATTTAAAGCTGTGTGTTGTGCGAATAACTCCAAGCTGGTTTTTTTCCTGTAATATTTTACTTGAGTTTTTCTTCTGTAAGAAGCTTTCTTTCAAGAGAAGTGTTGGAATTCTCCCCTAATAAAGCAGTACGCTTAAAAGATTTGGTAATCCAGGGATTTCTGAGATACCATGTGTTTTCTGTTTAAAGCCCTTGTGTAGCAAAATGCAATGTTGTTTTATGACAGTTATCTGGGGACTCCGGGCAAATGCTGTTTCTCTGGTGTTTGCTGTAAGTCTCCCCCCATATCTGAGTTGCTTGATCTTGTGAAAGAAAACAGGAAGTTTTAAGAGCATAATCAAGATGAGAGGAAAACCAGGCTGATTCTTTATTGTGTTTTTTTTTCCTTTGTTCTTTTTTTAATTTAATTGAAAATATGAAGATCTGCTTTAGACCATTATATTAACTTGAATTTCATACCTCAAAGGTGACTGTCTAGTCTTCTGAGCATAGTGTGTATGTTAATCTGCATGGAAGACAGTGCTTGAAGGTATGATATCTAATCTGGCATAAAATTGGTGAGTTATTTCTGTATGATGTTTTTGGCACTGTTTTCCATTTCACTTGAGTGCAGACACAGTAGATGGCACTTGAGTCACTAATTTTGTGATGTAGGAAAGAAAGCCAAACTCAGTTACAGAGTTAGCTATTTGTAGCAATAGGCACATTTTATGGAAAGAGCAGCTTCAAAGGTTTGCTATCAGTTAAGTAGTACTAGGAAAAAAGGAAAACATGCACAAGTTCCTTTTCAGTACAAGCAGGCCATCTCCAAGTCCTGAGTTCGTTGAAGTTTTGTAAAGAAAACTGGGCAGGACATGATCAATTCGAATCATAAATATATAGTGCCAGGTTCCCTTCAAACATGTTGCCGGTGTTTGGTTTCATAATCTCTTGTTTACAGCTTATTCTCTAATAGAAGTTCTTTATTTATTTTCTTCTAGTCTTGCTTACTCCCGCAGAACATTTGTGATGCGACCTCTGATAGCAGGCGAAAGATAAAAATCTGCTAACAAAGTGCATGTCTAACAATATTGTCTTATTATCAGAACAGTTTGAATACCTTGTTCCTTACTGTGGCTAGGTTTGATAACCAAGGCTAAGTGTATGCTGGTAGTTCTGCTATTTAAAATGTAAACATTTGATTTAGGGTATTCCAAAGTGGTTACCTTATGCTGTGTTTGGTAATGTACTGTTAGACAGTACTGTTTGGTCATTTGTTGATTCTCAACATTTTCAGTACTAGCATTAGGTAATGGACTGACAGTCCTCAGAATCAGAGCAGCAATATGGACTTCTCCAATAATATCCTCTCACTATGATTCAGCACTAAGGTTTATTGCTAAGTTAAGAAAGTTTAGTCAGACTTAGTCCATGATTCATTCTTTTGCCTTGCTGCTGATGCTGTTATAATACTAATTTTAATAAGGAGACTGTCAGACTTGACTAGAATTGAGCTTCATTTATGTTGACTCCCTATGTTGTTTTATCAGTCTGCCAATTTCAGGTTTTAGGGTTCATAAAACTGATTGAAAGCCAAAAATGGATGTTTATTTACTAGAGGACAGAGTTCTAACTATATCTTTTATTTTATTTAACTGATGTTTTTAAAATCTGTAGAGATCCCAGTGGTGCCTCCAAGGCTTCCAGAAGCTGCACCATGCCATGTCTCCAGGAGCCCAGTGCCAAATCCCTGCCCCATGGTGGGGCATGGGACATGTGGTGTGCAGAAGTACCCTTCCCTGGTGATCCTCTCGGGGGACCCAAGTCCTTGTGATCAAGGTGGCAGCCCATGGATGGTGTGAGGCTGGTAGCAGCCCCCTGGTGCTCTGGGCCTGTGGCTTCTTGGTGTCGGGTTGGTTGGGAATGCAGGCGAAGTGGGTAAAGCCTCTCTGGTATGGAGGAGAATGGTTGAAATGTAAGTATGGGGAAGCCTGGCAGATTGATTTTATCACACTCTCCCAAACCTGTTGTTGCAAGTGCCATGCACTTACAATGGTGGAAGCAACCACAGGATGGCTGGAAACAAATCTTGTGTCCCATGCCACCACGTGGGACACTATCCTGGGCTTTGAAAAGCAAATGTTATGGCAACACGGTACTCCAGAAAGAATTGAATCAGACAATGGACCCCGAAACCACTTCATAGCCACTTGGGCCAAAGAACATGACATTGAGTGGGTATGACATTCCCTGTCATGTACCAGCCTCTGAAAGATGGAATGATGTCTGAAGGAGGACTGTTAAAGACTACACTAAGAGCAGTGGGTGGTAGGGCCTTCAAACACTGGGAGAGACATTTAGCCAAGGCCCCCTGTTTAGTCAACACCAGATGAGCTTCCAGTCAGGCTGGCCCTGCCCAGTCAAAATTTTTATGTATTGTAGAAATGGGTAAAGGCTCCTGTAATGCACGTTAAAAAGATGCTGGGGTAAACAGTCTGGGTTATTCCCGCCTCCGTGGGATTGCTTTTGCTCGAGGACCTGAGTGCCTTTGATATAGGTATTTATGTGTGCTTTGCCAGTGTTTATGTGATTTGTCACTACATTTGGAAAAAAATGCTGGGTGTTAAGTAGATGCTACCTGGCACTGAGTTTGAACAGTGTGACTTTGCAAGGAGCTTACATCTTGGTTTGTTTTGCCTTGAGTATTTGCCAGTGGGTTTCATCTCTCAGTGCTGCTCTTTCTGACAAGTTTTATGGATGTGTACTGGACAGAAACATAAAAACAAATAGAAAAGTGTAGGGAATTTTATTTGAGGGTGTAAATTATTATAGCTGTCTACTAACATGGTGTCTTCAGTTCACGATTAGGACAAGTCCTCTGATGATGTAGCTGCATCTGTCCCTAATTCAGAATGCTCCATTAAGGCTAGAAAGTAATTAAACCCTTTTAGCAGCTAGTCATGTTTTTTCCTTCCAAGAAGCCAGCTTTTGATTGAGTGTCCCCAGTAGGAGGTGCCTTTTTGCTTTGCCAGTTGGAGAAAGCCCACATCCACTTACAAAGACTATACTGGAACTCAGAGGCATTTCATTTTAATTCCAGGCAACCATCCCTTTGCTGCTGCCTTTGGAACAGCTCAGCTGTGGAAGAAGTGAGCTAATGTGAAGTACTTAGTGAAGCCCTGAGGTTTACAGTTGGAGTAATTAAGGAGAGGAATTGCACACCCTGTACTTGATTTTTCTTTTAATTAGTCTTCCTTTGATCTAGTAACTCAATTTAAATTTTAAGATTTGAATCAACAACCTGCCACAGTATATTGCTTAATTCCTCTCCTTCGCGGCCTGTAGACCGATGTAGAATATGGTTTATGCTTTCTGTTTTTTATTTTGTTGGGGAAGGTTTTGGCTGTCACTCCTACTTCCTATTTTCTACTGGGAGTCTTTCCATCTCTCCCGTCCTCTCTTTTCCTCCATTCTGTCCTCTTCTCTCCCAATCACTTTCTTTATCCTCAAATATCTTCACGAACTTCATGTTCATTTTAGGATGTAGTTGAGAATTGTTTTAGAAATCTGCCTCAGGCATCTTCATAGATTATCTCCTTCACTGTGCGTTAGTCCCACGCTTCCCGTGTGACTTCTTAATTGTTGGAAGAGCTGTCTTTGTCACTGTTGCCAACTGCTTCCTGCACTTCTCTGCCTTGCTGGATGAACCAGCCAGTTTTAGTTCTTATTTGAAAAATCTTTAACTTCTACCTTGGCATCTGAATTCCTGTTTCCTATGTGAATATGTTCTATGCCTCAGTTTATCATCATGTTGTTTTTGTGATTAAGCACAAGAGAGTTTGCACGTACGTTTTTCACATTGTATCTGCATCTTGGATGTTGAAGCATGCTAGAAGTCTACTGTGTTTGTATTACTGATGAATATTCTTTCTTTTTCTAGCAGGTTTTGATTAGTATAGTCTATGGTTGTTGTCCCGGTCCTCTTTGATGGAAAGAAACTGCAAGCTTTAGAAAGAGAATGGCAATTTAAGTCAGCGGCATCAGGTCAACCATCATTTCTTGAAGAAAAGTCATGAAAACATTAATATTAGCATAAACCAAATAAGGCTTTAAGTTTTTGAAGTCTTATCCAAAAATTTTTCCTGCCAAAAAGCTGCTGGGCAAATATGGAAAATGGTATAGGAACCTGGCCTATCTGCTTTAGAAAAATAAAACTTTATATTGACATTACCAAGATTTGAACTTTGCTTCTAGAAGTTGGATATTTTAGAATTCATCTAAGCTATGTTACTATTAAGCTTTCGTTGTCTCTGAGTGGATGTGTGCCCTTTTATATTTTATAAACAAGCAGAAAACCTTTGGAGCTTCTGGTACAGTTCAGTGCACAAAAATGCTAATGCATATATGCTGTACTTATGATCTCTATTTGGCAACCAATCAATCTTTTCTTTTTTCTTCAAGTGAAGGAGACTGTGATTCTGATTTTTTTCCATGATAATTTGCATGATCAGTGATACAGCTACCTATTGTTTTTAATTCCTACCACAATATGTATATTCCTGCTAGCTTTTAAATTTTGCCTGCTTTATGTTTCCTGTTTTGTTCCTGTCCTTGAGAATCCCCAATGCAGCTGCCGTGTGGCCAGTGGAATTGCTAGTAGGTGGATGGAAGGAGACCTCATTTAGCACTTTGCCTTATTGGTGAATTTTAGCTAGCTGCTCTTTATTTTAGTAGCAGCATTACAAAAATACCTTTTATGGGTTTCTTTAGTTTGGTTATCTAGTTGAATCCATTGCATTTTGAATTAATGAACTAGATAGGAGTCGTGTAGGATTTCTTCTCAAATGTAGTGGAATCTAGCTTTCATAATTCTATATTTACTCTCTGATATTATACA
This sequence comes from Lycocorax pyrrhopterus obiensis, assembly GCA_014706295.1. NCBI lineage: Eukaryota > Metazoa > Chordata > Aves > Passeriformes > Paradisaeidae > Lycocorax > Lycocorax pyrrhopterus. The sequence goes on along the minus strand of JACSVZ010000007.1, from coordinate 30,938,413 downwards.
TCTTAGCTTTGATAATGACAATGAAAAGCCAAAGCGGTTCAAGTCTCGTGTGACTCCATGGTATAGCAGATTGTGTTGAAATATATCAGGTAAATTTTTCTCCTTTAAACAATGAAAGTGCAAGTCTTTATAGCCTTGAAGCAAGCAAACAGAACCTAAGGAACAAGTGGAGACAACCAAGTATTCAGTATTTTAAAAATCTGAGTATGCACCTTAAATAGTGTAACCTTTATATGCTCCTTGTCTTCGATTCAGGTGGTGGGAACTTCTTTTGAGAGAGATTTTTTTCTTGTCGTAGTTAGGGCAGTTTCCAGTAAAACTGGTCTTTCTTGACATTTTGAAGAGCAGCAATGAAATAGCAATGAAATGATAACCAAGAATACTGTCTTGGCTTTTTTTTAGATTGCATACCCTGCAATCTAAATGCTAGGCCATCTTGGATATTCCATTAAACTGTTGTGATGTAACATATATGCATTTATTCCAACAGTTCTGATTACTCCTAACTGCTTAAAGTGGGGTTTGCCGTTCACATTGTAGCTATTCTTATGATAGTGGCTCCCAACAGCTGACATGGAGCTGGAATTCTTGAATGTGGTTCCAAATCAAATAAAATCATACTTGAAAAGCTCCAAGATAAGTGTAAAATTGTATCTCTACACATCTTTCATATGGAAATAACTGTTTATCATAGAATATTTTAGACTGTTTGCTTGCTAAAGGAATCTCATAATCCCTACCTAGTAATGCAAGTGATGCTTTGCTGTTGCTTTTAAAGCATTTCAGTCCTGCAGGTTGTAGGATGGCTTGGAAGGAAGTAAATCTTACTGGGCTCAGGCTTTTTCAGTATCTCTGGTAATTTGAAATACAGATGATGGTGCGAGTGTTGAGTATATGGTCATATATGAGTGTCCAAGAATTGAATGGGGTAAGGTTTAAGACAGGATGAAGACTGGGAGTCCTCCCAGCTTTTCATGGTGCAAGAAGTTTCTACTATGCCTTGCCTTATATCTTATTCAAGTAAAAGCTGTTTATAGGTGTGCCAGCCTTTCTCAGAAAACTGCATAGAAATGCATCCCCTTAGGCCAGAGATCTTTGAACACAGCACTGAAGAAGAGGAGAAAGTTATGCTTGGCTTGTATTCACTCTATTATGACTTGAAATCGAGAAGTAAAGATAATAGTCATATGACCAGGTTCAGCCTTGATAAAGGAATAAGTATTTTGTACTATTGTCTATTCCATGACAGTGGGAGCTTTAAAAAAAGCCTCCATCCAGAAGGTTGTTCCAGATACTCACCAATCTATTGATTCTGCTCCAATTACTACAGGGATGAGTGACTGTAATAGTGTGAGTTTTTTAGGCAGATAACCACAAAACTTTGCAGTCTATAAGATCTCTATTCACCATTTCTCTTTCCATCTTGCAGTCTGCCATAGGTTTGACCTCAGGTGCTTGAAGGACCTACAGTTTCTCTGAGAATGGTTTTGACTGTCTTACAAGCTTTCTAGAAGAAAGCACTGAGAGAAGAGGCTTGTAAGCAGAATGTTGGGACTTAAACAGGAGCTTCACCAAAGGCTTTCATTTCTGGGAGAAAAGAGAATGGTTAAACAATTATTTCACAAAGAAATACAAAATTCCCTTTGACTGCTTGGCTTTTGTAAGGCCTTTATTACAGGCACAGTTCTATATGCTAAGTGTTGAAAGTGAAACAAAAAAGCCCACAACCTTGTAAATAAAGTTAATTCTATCGACACATTGAAAATTGGGAAAGCAAAAAAACACTGCCACTGTTTTAGATCTGAGGAGGTTGATGAAGCACTGCATTGTAAGTTACACATCATTACCTTGATTACTTGATTTTTTTGTTTTTACGGACCTGCAGGACAATATTTTTCTGATAATCTTTAAATAAAGGTTCATAGTATTGCAACTGAGTGAGTCGATTTCATTCTAGGTTTTGAAAAAGCATGACTAAAAAATGGTTGCGTTGGTCTTTTCCTATGCTTTGACCAGAAATGACTTTAATGTAATCTGAAGTCTGGACTGAATTCTGAGTGATTACAGAGGTTCAACAAAACCCAAAAACTGGACAATTTTTCCAAATACAGGGAAATTTTAGATTGTTTGGATAAAGTGATTGATCTCTCTTGCATGACATATATAAAGTTCTGTTGCCTCTGTTGGGTCTGTTGTGGAAAAAATTAGAAACACAAAAGAAAATGTAAACTAATTTAAGGAATGAGATGTTTCCCCAGCAACTTGTCTATTTTTGTCCAGTCTTGGAGAGCTATTAGCTTGTTTCATTAATATGCTGCAGTGTAGAATTCCATGGGCAAGAACATGTCAAAAAAAAGACATGGGAGTTTTTTAATAACGTGACATGGAATTTTGAAAATTGTGTTAGCAAAACATGGTTTTTAATCATTTGAAGACAGCGAGTCACTTTTCTGGCTGGCTGAGAGCAATATCCATGTGCTACTTTTCATATGAGATCAATAGCTTTTAAAGCATTCTGTTTTGGAACCAATGCTCAGCTTAATTTAGCTTTCATAGCTTCTCTTAGCACCATGCAAATTAAGTGCAAAGCTTGTTTAACATAGGTCACAGCAGTAGATTTGGGGGGATGGGGAGGACATATTCAGAATTAAGATGAGCAAAATTTTAAACAGCTTTAAACCCAAATAAAAGGTATAATTTTAAGATCGAGTGGATGGAAGACAGAGCCTCTTTTGCAGGAATGTTGCGAGAGTTCGTGTGAAGAAGCAGGAATTACTCAGTGTTTCCCTTTTCTTGGCATAAAAGGTGTGGTGGTGGTGTGGGTTTTGATGTGTTTTTCTGGAGGGATTGTTTTTTGCCTTGTCCTTGTGCTTTTTCCCAGCCCTGGTTCTGTCTGATAGCCATGCTATTTTTCGCTTTTGCTTGGTCTGGCCACTCTGGAATAAATCCTGCTCCATTCAACAAAGTGTATTGGCTTAGGTCCTGCAATACACTTTCACTTTGTAAGGTGGTATTTATCACTAGTGATGTTATTTTGGCGAGGAGCTAATTGTCTGTGGGATTTTTTATTGATGGGAAGAGAGTCCTGTTTTTTCCCTTAAGAAGTGTATAGTGTCCTTGGATTCATTTGCACTGAACTACAACAGTAGAATTACAGTCTGTGTCAAACAGCTCGTGCTTCTTTCTGTTGTGCTGGCTTTATCAGGCCTGGCATGGGTACCCCAGTGTCATTAAAGGAGCAACTTTTCTGCTGATGAAAGATGCAGGTGCTTGTCTTCACTAGGTGCTTGAATAGGTGCTTGTTTTCGCTAGGTCATGAGTGCTAGTAACTTGTTGAAGCTAATTGGTAAAAGTAAGTGGGTTTTCTCCACCCGTTTGATCTCAGCTGCACATATATGGGCCAGCTGGTACTCATACTGTCCAGTTACAGTAGTGCAGTCAGATCTCTAAGGTGAGATGGCAGTCAAACAGTGCATGCAAAAATATAACCAATGATTTGGCCACATCTTTTGATTTCATTAGAAATGCTGTGAGATTGTTGTCCAGTCAGTAGAGAAAAATTAAGTTTTTAAAGTCTCATCTGAAAGATCTTCATATGGTAAACTCTACTTACTTTCATTTGCATCCTGATGCAGATTGAAACTGTGGTTCCACAGAGTCTAAGTATTTGAAACTTGAGGCAGAGAGATGCAGGTCATTCCTCTGTAGCATTTAATGGAATAACAACATTTTGCTTGTAAATCTAATTGGGTATCAGCTAGTAAATGGAGAAGGAATGAAGGCAATGGAAATGCTGTTTTGATTTTGAAATATTGTATACTTTCATTTTGGAATGCAAATACCAATGGGAGATTTAAGAACAATAACAAAACAGCATTATAATATTCCCCCCTTACCCTGCCACTTTTTTTGTTACAAGGCAGATCTTTTGGTATTTTGTCAAGTGCCCTTAGTCTTTCATATTCAAGACAGACTGGCTGAGTGGAAGTTTTGAGAAGAATAAATAAAGGAGTGGGAAACAAAGGGGGTGTGTGTATTTACTTGTCAAAGATGTGGAATTTGCAGATATTAAAGCAGAATCAGCCTGGGATTAAAACCTAAAGAAATGGATAAAATGTTGTGCTGCTTTAGGTAGATGCTATTTTCCCTGTGGATATTTGAATCTGACTGAGGTTGTTTTTGTATAGCCAAACATGATTTATCCTTTCAACATGCCCAGTGGGCTAAACCTGAAAATGTTTCATAACAAAGATAACCAGTATAAATGGTATATGGATTCTTTATTCATTTGAAGGTGAACCTCAAAATAAACATCACTAGTTTCCTGAATGTTTAAGTGGTACTTTACTGTTTGACTAATGGGTGTTGCGAGTTTGGGAATTTCAAACAGCAGGATGTATTTCACAGAGAATAATACTTGAGTGAAACAGTGGTCTGTCCAGCAAGATTTTTTTTAACATAGCTTTCTTGGCCGTGTAAGTTGCCAAAAGGTTGTAAGTGCTCACTGGGCAAGGAAACTAAGTCTCTTTAAAATGTGTTTGGATGCTTACCATTAGTGTTTAATCTCTTAAAAATTTTGTTCTCTTTGAGAGATGACCCTCACAGATGATTGTTATTTCTTTTTTTTAAATACAAAATAATTTGAAGGTTGTAGGAATGGGCAAAAAAAGTACATACAAGACAAATGTGTGACTATTGGTTTATTTAAAGATAGGATATTCAGAAATAAAATTACTGTTGTGCTGTTAAGTATTGTGACCTGCCCTGAAATTACAGGGCACTGTAACTTCCTTATAGCAGCAAAGCAAAAGGGCAAGATTAAGGTTTTGCTGTAGATGGTACCAGATCCTTTAACCATTCATTTGACTGTTGGAAATTATTCATCTTCCTTTGCTAAAATGGCACCACCTGATAACTTGACTCTAAAACTTAGTTTGTAGTGATTGTTCTTTAAATTTAAGTGCTTGCTTGGTCATTATCTGTTTGAGGCTTTTTATTTATTGCAACAAGCATATATTCAGCTATCATTGGTATATTTTATAAAAGCTCAAGTAATAGAAGGCTATTTTTAAACTCTAAAATCTATTGTGGGTAGTCTAGTTACAAGGTACACATCAGTCTTGAGATTATAAAGATAACAACCATATTGTTGACCCCTCAGCACCTTAGGTTCAAGTCTGACAGTATTGTGAGTAAGCTCCAAATGTTCCTTCTTTTCTATCTGTTGTAATTATGGCTGTGAATAATTTTTTCAAAGTGTTTCTCTTTCCTGTAAAAAACCCAATAGCCTGTCAGCTAGAGCAGCAGTATCATAGAGAACCCTTCTGTTATGAAGGGGTTGTGCTGAGTTTTGCCAGTTCAGATACCTTTCCTTGTTTTAAACTCCACTGGTTGTGACGAGTGGCTGTTCCCTTTCATCCTTCTGTATGCTCTGCATATATGTTATAAAAGACATTAGGGTAGTGCTTTCCTGTCAGGGCCTAAGTAAAACTAGAATAAGGTACCTGGTGAATTAGAAATGTGAATTTCAGTTTTTTTTAGTGTGGAAATTTTAAAGTAGATGAGGCAACTGATGAAGTAGGATGGGGAGACCAGAAGAATGGTGTCAGTAGTTTACCGCGTGCTTAGTTTGCTTGCATTTACTTTTAAAGCGAGTTTTGCATGTCCGTATGCACGCACACACACACTTCTGCTACAATGGAGAATTTACCAGCTGCACAGAACCTGTTGGGCTCGTTTAGGACTCGAAACAACAAAGTGATTATGTGGTGCTGTGCAGCACTGTTAGCCCTCGGGCATTTATTGTGTCTACACTGTACCGTGTAGGGTGTGATGTGCGGTATGTAACTGCAGTTATATGTACGTGTGTTGAAGAAAGGGTGTTTCCTTGATTCTGAAGATTGTCTTATTCTTATTTGGAGATACCATTGGCTCGATGTGCCATGTGTTAGTGAAACAGGTATATGAGTGTTAATAGGAACTGTACCTTAGCTAGCTGGGGATAAACAGATCTGTACAGTATACAATGCCTCACTATGGTGCTAAGGTTTTCCTTGCATACAAAATACTACAGACAGACAATTACAGACAGAATCTGAGCTATCTTTACAAACTATGACTTTGGCTTCTAGTTCCCACCTCAGCAGACTGTTACCATCTCATTTCATACAGATGAAAACTGCATATAGTGTTAAATATATTCCAGGGGATTTATAGAGATGTTGGTTGGGCAGGAGCTCCCTCTGATTTTGATTTATCTGTGCTCAATATGCGTAGACATGCGAACTACAGTAAATTGGTGAATGCCTTGGATTAAATTAGAGAGATGAAAATGAATGCAGAGTAAATGCATCCATAAACATATTTAGATAGATGAAGGATCCCAGCAGGCATCCCAGTTATAATTAAGAAGCTAAGCATCAACGGTTCTCCAGCTTGTAGTCTGTTTGCAGCCTATAGAGGAATAAACAGAAGTAAAAAGTTATGTCATTGTCAAGTAGTGCTAGAGAAAAATGAATATGTAGCATCAGGTCCATCTGTCAGGAAGAGACTGACTTCTCTTTCTTACCAGAATCCTGTCCTCTAAGTTCCCATAAAATGAGGAAGGTCTTTCTACCACTGAAACGTTATTTGCTGTCTTTATTTCTTTATTGTGCATTAAGGTAATCTAAGATATTACTTGAGTATTTTCTATTATATTGAAAATGTGTATTCCTATAAAAGAATCTGAAATGGTACAACAAATAGACACCAGTAGTTTTATTTCTCAGAATAATGTCATTAGCATAGTTGCAAAGTAGTATAATTTGAGGAAGTACTTAATTTTCAAATGTTAATAGCAGCTCACTTACTTAGCTATACTTTTGTGTAAAGTATGTATGTGTAAGGTATGATAAAGGAGCAAAATACACATCTGCTGAAAGGTGTATAGGGCAGACTCTCACTTCTTGAATGCCGCAATGTTAAAGAAGCTTCCAAGTTAATCTCTTACACCAAGTCATTATCTTTTAATGGAAATTTTGAAGAATAACTACTTCTGTACAGAATTTTGTTGTTGTTACAAATTTCTCTTCAAGTTCTACTTACCTATTATGTCTCTGTCAATTATTAAGAAGTTAGGAACTACTATTAGATTTGTATTTGTTTGCTTCAAGTGTATTTTTGCCTTAACTGGCTTGCTTTCACTCACAATTATTAAATTTTGTTTTTTCAAGTTGTTTCCTTATATAAAACCTTTTCACTTTTGTCTTGAGGTTTTCAGCATCATTTGTTTGCATCTAGCTTTTCTTTTCTTGGATTTGTTTCCACAGAAGGAAAATTAAAGTTCAGGTAGCAAATGCCTTCAGGGGATCTGAGATGCTTATGTTCTTTCATTCTGCACTGTCAGAAATCTTCTAGTGTTACTTTTTCCCACCTCTCTGTCAGGTCCACTCTGCCCCCCCAGCCCCCAGTTCAGTCGTAGCATCCTTCTGGACAGTTGTCTTTTGTCTGTAAGACTCTCACCGAAAAGAGTGAGGGGGAATGGGTGTGGTGTGGATGGAGTTGAAATGGGCACGATGCCATTGGCAACCAGTCATGATATATAAAAATAAATAAATAAATCTAAAATGAAAGTCTGTCTGCAGTTCTCCTAAACTTTAAAGCATAACTCCTAAACTATAAAGAAACTTCTCATAAGAAATCAATTTATAACCAACTTAATGTTGTGTATGGGAGATGAATGCTTGCTTTTCTCAAGTATTATATTGAAAAAAGAGCTGCATCTTGCTTGGCTTGCTGCTGCACTGTGTGTTCTAACTGTGGTGTCCATGAATTAGTTTGGGTGCTAATTTTTTCCATAAGTTACCAGCTTCATGTCCATTGAGAGGGACATATTTCTTAACACTCTTTGTTTTGACAGACAAGTTGCCTTAATTCTGTGTTTTCTGGAAAGCTTGTTTTGTTTTGTTGTTTTGGTAGATCACAGGCATGTTGAATGTTCTGTTTTTATTAAACAAATACCTATAAATGGGTATCTATGAAAAAGCAGGTTTCCAGTTTCTTTGGTAAGAAATGTAATGAAGTATGTTTCTATTTGTCATGTCTGGTGCAGGAATGTAAATACATTTGTTTTTTGGCCTTACTGACCCATTGTACATCAAATTAATGGTTCTGAAGTTACTATTGTCCTTTTTCATTGCTATTAAACCTCATACAGGCTAGAACTGTATTTTCTGTAGTTATTCAACCGGATTTATAGGTAAGTAAATGATAGTGACCTGGTAAAAGAAAAATATTACAGTCTAGTAGATGAAGCATTTAAAAGCATCTTTGTTTAAAGGCCTTCATGTAAATGAAGTGTATGTAGTATTAAACCCTTACAGATGTGCACTTTTTCCATGATCACAAAGAAGTCCCCAGAGGAAATCTGGGAGCTGTATTTTATTGTCTCAGTGAGGAGTATTGCCATATGAAATGATTCATTCCAGAAATCTTCCCCCTAGTGGGTTTGCAGGACTGGCTCTAAGCCTGTAGCTTAGAAAGCAGAAAGTGTCAGGGAGTCTCCAAGCAGTACAGGTATTAAAAAATGCGCAGTTCATTTGGTGTGATTGCCACACTACTGCAGATTTAAACTTGTAGCCAGTTTGTCAAAACCAGAAGGATATGGGAGGTATGTCTCTGTTTCCTATGGATGAGGAGTTCAGCAGACTTCGTATCTTTGCAGGGTTCAACATCTTAGTATGTGTAAATGAACAACTGTTTTAATTAACTGTTGTTTTGGAAATGAACACAGGAAAATACATTCCAATTTAGAGTTCTCATAGCTCACAGTTTTGACTAATTTTTAAAAGTTATGTAGTTTTATATTTTTGAACTGTGTATCATGCTAAGCAGGGATTTTTTCCTGGAAAATCACACATGCACACACATACAAAATATATGGCCAGGTTATGATTTCTGCTGTATTAATCTTAGAATCACTGAGGCTGGAAATGATCCTTAATATCATCGAGTCCAACCATTAACACAGCACTGCCAAGTCCACCACTAAACCAAGTCCCTTAGCACCACAACTACATGTCTTTCAAATACCTTCAGGGATGGTGTCTCATCAGGTTCCCTAAGCAGCCTGTTCCAATCCTTGATAGCTGGAAGCTTTTGGGTTTTGATGTAGTCTTTAGTCCCCTTCCTTAGGCAATAAGTAGTAGTACTTTTGAATATTCTCTGCTAATGAAGTGATTACTTCATTAGTGAATACAAGGCTCCTTTCAGTTGTTTAGAATATGTAAAAATTCATGGTATTTTCTTAGATCATCCCTTAACTTCTGAGAAAAATAAGGACAGCTGTCAAAATCTTTACCAAAGAGGAAGGGCTCCAAGAAAGGAAAAATAATAAATGCTTTGTGTTTCTTGCTTGGATTATTTGATACATATAAACCAGAATCTTTGAATGGACAAATGTCTGGCTTTTGTGGCCCGTATGTGCCTCTCAGTTGTCACTTTCCAAAAAATACACTATCATATTAAATACAAATTTAAAATATATTCTGTTGCTCTTTCCATCAGAAGATGTTTCTCTGAGGTAAATTTGTTTTGGTCACCTCTTCCCCCCTTTTTAAGGGGGTGCAGTCAAAATAATGGTCACGGTTGTTGATCTCTAGTCCGGCTGAGTTTTGGAACTGCTCAGGTAGATGCACCTCACCTCATAGGTGAGGCATTGCAATATAGAATTTGTATCCATTGCAAAAATGCATAAGGTCACAGAACATGGCAATAGACATTTATATGAGGTGCAATTGTAAATAATGACTTTTCATGTTTATTTTCCTTTTAAAGTTGGAGAACAACTAATGAGTCAATGCGAATATTTTATATTAAGTCAAAATCTGTATTAGTTTTTTAATCTCAACTGTAAGATTATACACACCAAAAAAGAATCATTCACTTTCCATTGATATGGAAACTAAAAGGTGAGCAGAAGGAAGTGCAAAAAATATATGTCAATTTTTTACTGGCCCCCACACCTTTGTCAGACCAGGTTAGCATCATCTGATCGTGTTTTGAAATTACAGTGCTATTTGTTATGCTTAAGTGTGCTGACAGTTTACTGGAGGTTTTTGTTGGTTTGAAAATTCTGGTCATGTTCTGCCAGAGGATGTACTAATCTAAGTGCAATGCCAAGTAAGTAATGAAACACAATCTTTTTATCAAAAGACATACAAACTTTTCAGACTTCCTGGTTAGTATAAATGTTGATAAATCTGGTAGGTTTTGGAGCTTGGGTAGCCTTGGTTGTCGTATTTTCTTTTAATACCGAGAAGCTCAGAAATGAGAGATTATTTTCAGGAATTGTTTTGATTGAATATGTAAATGTAAGTCAGAAAGGTTACCAAAAAAAGTAGAACTTGATGTCTGCCTACATTTTCAGAAAAATACTTGGCATTTACAATTTAGCCTTGAGATAGAAGATCCCTGTTCTAGAAGCTACTAAAAAGAAAAGGTATCTCTTAGATAGTGATATACTTTGTTTAGAGGATATAGAAGCAACTCTGAAAGAATTTCACTTCTAGAGATCAGTGAGGGCCTAATTAGAGAAAAATGAGTAAATTTAACAAACAGGTTAATAAAAATTTCATTTTGTAGGTGTTCCTTTACCCAACCACTATGTTGAGCAAAATATGGTTATTTTTATCTTAGTCCAAAGTTAAAACACTCCACTGGTTTCACTTATTTAAACTTAAATAAAAAGTTAAATGTATTAAATATATTTGACTAATTTGTTGGACTTCCTTGGGAAAAAAAGTGGTTTGATTATTTGGCAAAAATGCAGCACAGTAGAACTGTAAGAAAGTATTGTTTGTTGAATTTGTTACTTCTAGTGCTTTGGGTTTTCAGGCAGTTAGGAAACATTTTTGATGCATTTGTCTTTTAAGTAACTTAGGAGCATTTGTTAGCTTGGACTTGGTGCCGTGTTGTGATCAGCTTAGGGTGGTGGATAGAACAAGCCTCTGTTAAGGGCACAGCCTTGTCATCTGCCTGCAAAAGGTTATATGGATGTATGCTGACTTACTCTGTTTCATGCTAGCAGCCTGCCTGAAAGATATTCTTTGTCCCAAAATAGTGTTTCAGGTTCACTGGGATTCAAGTATTACCTCACAAGTCTAAGGCTGTTTCAGGAAATGATGAGACTCTTGGATCCCCTACCATGTTGGATAACTTAACCTCCAAGGAAGAAGTCTGCAAGTCCTTAATCCATGAAATGGCCCTGCTTAATACATCTCCTAGTTTCCCAAGAAGAAAGTGAGCGTTGCTCTCAGATGTTTAGTGCCAACAAAAGCATGGAATAAAATACTGTTCACAGTAAAAGCCAGGAGAAAATTTAGGGCCAAGGCTTCCCTTTAAGGAGGTCTTCTGCAGTATCCACTATGTCTTGCCCCACTGATCTTTATGGCTTTGAGGAATTAATCCAGTGATAATATATTTATATAGATGGGATGTCTGCCTGGGGTCTTATTGCCTGGTAACGCATGATTATCTTCCTGAGTCAGTGTCACTGTATGTTGTTTTCTGCAGGCCTCAGTGAGTATGCTCTTCACTGCTGTCACCACAGGTAAGGTGGATGGGAAAGATCCCGGCTCTGATAGCAGTCTGCCCTTTAGGCATTTTCCACCTTGAATATATCCTTAATGATATGCTCCAGCTGTCTCAAATACAGAAATGGAATTTCTTTGAGGTAAATCTCATCTTAAGCAAAACTTCATTCACCTGGAGCTTCACATGTCTTTGCTGAAGGCATGTTCTGTTTTGTTTTTCTTGTAAATGGCTGAATAATTAACATCCCAATCTTGGCTTGTCACAGGTACAGCGAGTGAAGAGAAGGCTCGGGTAATCACTCAGCAAAGGCTTTTTGAACCAGGCTGCAGTGGCACGAGTGTGAATTTAGACAGCCGTGTTTTACTACTATGTTGTGTGTGTCTGTTCCTTTTAAGGTGCTTTCCCTGGTACCTCCCTCACTGCCCACACACGAAGTTCAAACACTGGCAATATCCTGAACATCTGTAACACGGCTGCCTGGAACTCCTTGCATCCTCCCAAGGTTACATTATTTCTGGGGCTTCCAGAAAATGCTTTCAGTTTATTTTTTTAAAATTCTTTAATGTCTAATTTCAAATTAGGTGGTGGCTACCTTAGAGCTTCTCACAGGGTCGTGTGTGACACAGACAATAATTTGGAGTAGAAAAAGACATGCAACCTGTTGAGTTGTGGTGCCAAATATCCAGACCTGAGTGTAGTCTCTCTCTTTTCTGCCTGGTTGTGTATAGAGGGTGGTGGCTGAGCAGAATGATAGAAACATTGCTTTGAAAGGTCGTCCAGTTCCAACCACCGTGCCATGAGCAGGAACACTTTCCACTAGATCAGCTTGCTCAGTGCCCCATCCAACCTGGCGTTGAACACTTCCAGGGATGGGTCATCCACAACCTATGTGGGCAACCTGTTCCAGTGCCTCACCAACCTCACAGTAAAGAATTCCTTCCTAATATGTAATTAGGACACCTACTTCTCCCCTGTCAGGTATATCATTTGGATATATTGCTCTGATCCGAAATCTCAGCACTCCTGTGAATGAATTGCTTGTTTGCAAATGACTTTGTGATGTCTTTCTTATGCTTCAAAATAGCACCTCAGAAACCTTTTTAATCAACAGTAAGTTTACCTGATAGTACCTAATGTTACGAATGCATCACGTGGCCAGGGTCAGCGTTCAGTATGTATTGAAATACCTGTAGCTGGTTAAGTTAAAACCACCTTACGGCTAAGTTCTGGACTTCCTCTTTTGAAAGATGCGGTGCAGTGTGGTGTATTATTCCCCTCTGTCTTTTTGGCAGCTTCTTGTTTTTTGTGGACTGTTTAAAGTTGTGTACTTTCATGCTTTTAAGTGTGTTTATTTCTTGGGGTTTTTTAAATGGATGTAAACCAAGAGGGAAAAAGAACCACTGGCACCACCTAATTCCTGTGATTGGAAAGAAAAATTAGGTTCCAAAAATACTGACTTGGGGTGAAACTGCATCTTTATGACTTTGTATTTCCTGGACCATTGTAAGCTTGTTTCACAGCCTTAACGTCAATTAAAGGGAGCTTGTTTGGTATTTTAAGTTGTATTTTTAATAAAAGGGGAGTTATGAGAGGTCTTTAAAATACTTCATCGTACTCGGGAAGTAAAGTGGTTTGGCTTCCTAATTAAATACAATGTTTGGTTATTTATGTAATGAAAAGATGGCAGCTGCTATTTGTCAGATAATCAGAAAGTACTCAGAAGGAAAATGTTCAGTCCCCAAGAAACTGGTTAATCAGTGTATATCTCACATCTTGGATACTAGCCCATTGTAATGGATCTGAAAGCTTGGGGGCACTGTCGTAGGCCAGGTCTTCATCTATCACACTGTGTTGTTTCCTATTCTGAACTGCACCCATGTCTTCTCCCTATGTTCCAAATCTCTGCAGATGTTCAAGGATGATAGTATTAATAGTATTGATTTGAGGAGCGATTTCTAGGTCACAGATAAGCATCACTGTCTGATGTTGTCTGAGAGCAGATTAAATCCTTGTAAGACAGGGGGTTAGAATGTGTTTAAACTTATAGACAAAGATACAATTGTTTTAGCCAAACATGGGTTGTTTGCATGGGTTCTTGCAGGTTGACACATACGTGAGGAGAAACTGAGACTCATTTTTTTGATGGTCGGCTGCTTATTTATGAGTTGTGTACCAAGTTTTTCTTGCCTGAGTGCCAGCAGAATCAGACAGACAAATAATTTCTTTGCTAATATTTCAGAGTTACCATCAGTCAATACTTAACCCAAAAATTCTTTCTCTGGCAGTTTTAGACATTTTCTGGAACTTCCTTTTCTATTTATTTCTATCTGCTGTTTTCTTCCACGTGAGTACATATACATGCCTGTTTGAAACAACTATCAGCAAAGCATTTGAATTCTTTCCTAGATTCTCCTAAACCTTTAATTTTGAGCACCATTTGTAAGCCTGTGATTGGTTTTAAACTTTCTTTGCGTGATACCTGTGTTTTTATAAAAGCTTAAACATAGAATGTAACAGCAAACATGAATGACATTTGATTAATTGGTTACAATGAAAATAATATTTCAGAATTGTTTTTGTGATTGTGGGAACAGATGTGACCACTTAAGAAGCCAAAGGTTTTTTTTTAAAATTTCACATTGGTGCTGTAGTTTAAGCTGTTGCTTGGACAACTAAATTTTATTTCCTCCCATCTAGATGTTACTAGACTGTTACTACAGTCTGCCTTCAGAAATCAGATCTGGGGATTCACTGTTGATATGCAAACTAAAACAGTGTCCATGCCACTTTTCCAAAACCAGCTAACTGCAACTGCAGTGTTTTAAAGAATACATTTTTAACAAGATGATTTGCGGGCAAAAATAGGACCTTCAACATTTGACTGAAAATATCAGGTGTGAAATAGGATTTTTCTTACTTCCAGTTGTTACAGAAATGAATAGCTTTTAAACCACTACATGAGGAAAACGTTAAAACTGAAACAATCCTATGATCAAGGTCCCTTTTAATATCTGTATTGTTCAGATTTTGCATTCTACTTGGGTAGTTTCCTGGGAAAGCAGGAAAAGTGTTGTAAAAAATTTTACTTAGAACATGTAAGCAGGTTGAACTCTGCATAAAACTAAGACTTTTTTTTTTTTTAATATGAGTATGCAATGCACCCCAAAAGTTCTCTCTGCACATGGCCTTCTGTTCTGTGAACTTCAGGTTCTTGAGGACCTGGTGTATAATCTTTTGATATTTCTGTTTAGACAAACCAGCTTTGAGTCAAGCTTGGAAGCAATATGAGGGCAGTAGTCTGTATGTGAGTAATTATTCAGTGCTTTCAAAAATATCAGAAGGACTTGTTTCTTAGTTTTGTAAAAGCGGTTTAAGTCAAAATGTGGTATTCCTCAGACATTGATTTACCAATAAAATGTCTTTTTGTGCCTTTTGTTGACGACATTCTCTAGTGAGTTGACCCAGCCCAGCAGCTACGCACCCACCAGCTGTTTGCTTCCTTCCCCTCAGAGAAATGGGGGAGAGAACTGTAAGAGCAAAACCAAGAAAATTGCATGGGTTGAGATGAAGACAGTTTAATAAGTGAAGGGAGGAGAAAAAAGAATAAAAAGTGATGCAAAAGGCAGTCACTCACCACTGCTCACTCAGCATCCAAGCAACAGTAAACATACTGAAGAGACAGTAGACATACTGAAGCTGCAAGTGACAGTACTGGGATGTTAGGAAGGATACCTCACTTTCCTGGAAGTAGTGTGTGCAAATAATGAGAGCTAAGATTAGTCAGACTGAGATATGGTGTTTGACGTAATTTGGTATTCTATTAGTATTACTGTACTGTTAAGCTTTAAATTTTATCTGTGTGGGACTTTGGAGGAAGTGTGCTGGGACAGGATTCTACTGCCAAAGTTGGAAGGGTAAAATGGAGAGGGACTGACTTTTAGACCATTAGTTTAAAAAACAGATGTGATAGGTCGAAAGAAGAATGTGTTTTGCTATTTGAGTGTTGAGTCATTACTATATTTTGGGTAAGTTTCACACTAGGTTCTTTGTGGTTGGCATTTATGGCATGGAATATTTTCAGTTTTCATGAAAAGGAAAACTTATTGATTAGCTGAAGCAAAGTTGACTTCCTTTGGGCATCTGAGTTATGTTAGTGGGCCACCTGAAGTATGTTTTGCTTTTGTAAAACATGATTTAGGAGTGTCAATACTTAATGTCAGTTACTGAATTAAGAGACTGAATGCATGACTTGAAAATGTGTTATCTATGCTTAAAAATCAAGATGCTGACATTTGTGTGTCTACTCCTGTTTTTTTGGTAACCTGACTTATAATATGGATATATGAAAATACTTGCCAGTTTTCAGAAGCTTTGTGTGAATAGGGTACTGTATTTTTTTAAACTGTTTTTTTGCTCTGTAAAATAATTTGTAAAGTAAAATAACACACAGTAATTTCTGCTTTGCTAAAATATTTTATCTTGGGATCTCAAAATGCTTTGTAAATGCTGATGAATAAAACCTCCTTTCACTTCTGCAAAGCACATGGTGATGTTCACATTTAATGTATGGAATGGAACCCAGATGTATTAACTTACAGTCCTGTGCCATAAGCAGCAAATTATCTCCTCCCCTCTGTTTTTATGTGAGTTGTCTCTGCTTTCCAGCTCTTCACTTCATGAGACTTTTAAGTGCAGTGTAGTGATTTACTGTTGATCACTTTTCTAACATTTTATTTTAAGTGGAACAACCCTGCAGGTTATGAGTTGTGAAATGACAGAAAACAGGAGCTGCCCCAAGTTCAAGCTGTTTTAAAATCTAAAGAATTACAATAAAGAAAATAATTAAATGAGTGGTGTCAGAGAGGCCTCGTTTTACTGTTAAGCTGTCACCGGCTCAACTCTTAACATTTTTGTATTGACAAGTTTGTGGTTGCTCCCTTTAAAAAAACAAAAAGCCAAACACAACTGTCCTCTATCACTGTTGAACTTGCAACTAACATGAAGACCTGTCCTTTTTGGTTTTCTTTAATATATCTTTTTTCAGTTGCAATACCTATTGGTGTGGTCATTGCGTGCCTGGTACCTTTGTAGCATTGTTTCAAAACTGCTGGCTCCATAGGTTTGAATAAGCCCAGCACATCTGTGATGTCCTTTGAGGCTGTAAGCAGAAGACAAACATCTGTTACTGCAATTGTTGTTCTTACTGTGTGCTAAAGACATTTGCAAAAAAGTGCATCAGAGATTAAGGTTACTTCTGTTGATGCCTTTTCCTGGTCTTAAAATCAAGAGTCAAACACGGTTAGACGGGAAAAAGGGGTTTTACTTCAGTATTTATTTTAAGGATCCTTAGGTGCACTATGTCCAGGTCGAATGCACCTCAGTGCACACTGCAATGCTTGTACCCAAAAGATCTGGTATAACATTATAGGTCTTACTAATTATCATATCTATAATAAATTCCTCAATGAGAGGCTTGAGTGAGCCCCGCTCCCCAAGGAACCTTCCCCTGGATGGTTCTATCTTAGTTTACAAAATGTGTTCTGGAGAGGATCTTGGGGTCTGGGGCTTCTAAGATGTTTAGTTTTCTAACTTAATAAAATAAGTCTAAGAATGTAGGCTAAAAAACACTAAGAATACAAAAAGCTATAAAAAGATGTATTAAAGGGGTATAAAAGAAAAGGCAAAAAATCATCATGGCATCACTGTACTCCAGGAGATCTTGTGGGAAAGAGGGTCTTTTATTGGTGACACTGTGCTGAACTTGTCCCAAGTTGGGAGCGGTGCAGATGTTTTGGGAGATTCATCCTTGATCTGCAGAAAAAACAGATGTATACACAGATATAATTTAATTATTGGATCTCTGTGTAGTGCCTCGCTTCTCTACTGAAATTGTTTAGCATATACAGTTCACATAATTTTAAAATGGTACCTTGGAAGCCCTTAGCACTGGGATATTGGAAGAAGTGCATCATCAAGCACCAATTTCATTACATCCTGCTAGTGTACTCTAGAGATACCTCAGCTGGCTTAAACTGACACCAAAAGGGGACTAAGGGCTTTCTTTCTCAGATACATAGGCTTGTTTCTTCTTCCAAGCAATGGATTTTAAAATTAATCATTTTGTTAAATGAGCATATGCAAACCCGGAGTGAAGAATTACCTCTGCAAAGCATGCGTTAGATGTAATACTGCTGTCAAAAGGCCTTCCTTTCTCCCCATCACTATGAAGCAACTGTGCTTGATTCAGAATAACAAATTGGGTAGAATGAGGAAAACACATGCCTTTTTTTTTTTTTCCTTTTCCCCCTCTCTACTTAGTCTCTGTATAACTGAATGACTGCAAGTGCTGGTTAGTGAGATTTTGTGCAGTAAGGGTGAGAGAAGGGACAAAAGGTAAGGAAGGAGCTGAAAAGCAAAACTTCTCCCTAAGGACAACGCTGGGTAAGAGAGAGGGCACTTACTAGTGAATTTGTTCTAGAAATCAGTCTAATAACAGCTTTGAACAGCTGTCTCTCTGTAAGCCAAAATTATCTTCAAGGTTTTCAAACTTGGTTGCTCTGAGAACAGCAGCTCCATGGTACTGAAATTAATGTGTTGTCAGGAGTTTTGTGCATCCCCAAGTTTCACTGGTCTGAATAGAAGCTGGAAAGATTAGGACTTTTACCTGAATACTCACGTGAGAATGATGAGCTTTACATTTTCATGGTGGTATCAATATACTGCTATTGAACATTGCTCTGTGTGTGCCAGTATAACAGGATAATTTTGAAATAAGGGGGAGGGAGTGAGCATTTGTCTAGTAACTTTTAGTTTCTAGCAGAAAAGCATCTTATAATTTTTATTTCTTGAGAAGAGTTGGAAGAAGAGAAATGATGTATCAGAGAAACTGGTAGTTTTCTGATGGAAACTGTTTTAACTTTATCTGCACCAGATTAGTTGATAGATCATTCTGTCAGAAGTTTCCTGACAGTTCTTTGATATATTTAAAGATAAACTATGCTACCAATGTTGCATAAACAATCCTTTTAATTTTTGCGGATGCCTTTTCTGAAAAAAAGTGCCAAAGTTACTTGGTGATGAAAATACTCTAAAAACATTGGTTGTATCTAAAGGAAGACCTTATGCATTTTAAGTGTACTCTCTAACTACTACTTCCTTTCCTGGCACATTGATAATACAGTGTGATGGTGACAGCATTGGGGCTCTATTATAAATTATGTAGCTGACTGTGTGTATGTATTGTCTGGTTCTGAGTAAACCTGCCCATCAACAATTTAAGCATGGAGACTTTTCTCACTTAGGCAGTGTTCATGGTCCTTATCTTCTTTGATTTGCATGGGTGACCTAAGGGCAGCCAATTCTTCACACTCCCCTGCTCATCTTAACTTCCTTAATTCAAGATTCAAATTTTCATTCGCTACTTTCTGCACTGTGCTCTAATTTGTTTGGTTAACAATCACTAACAATCTAAAACCTGTTGTTCTGTTTCTCCCCTTTGTTTTTAAAACCTCCACTTGTTTCTTATTCAAATGTCCCTATCTCCTTGAGGATTTGTTTTGGTTGTGTCATAGGAAGACTTCAGATTTCCTTGTCTTGGGCTGTATGACTGTTCAAAGCCTCCAGAGGCTTCATTTTCACTGCACTTTGGTCAGGTCTTTGATATTTAATATCAAGGTTTGTCCCTCCTGTTATGAGCTATGCCAATCAAGCATAGGCAGAACATATGAAGCTACTACTCCTGGAGATGTTAAGTTGCTGGGATATGTTGTGTTTATAAATTGCTGAGTTCCTGATGAGGAAAGGCTAGTATTTTTGCCAATTATAAAGTAATCTCTTTACAGCCTTTCACTTTTTCATTTATCCTAATAGGCATAAGGCACTACAAAATCTGAACTAAAGAGGATTAGATTGTAACAATTCTGATGATGACAGCCAAGCTTTGGCTGCAGGTTTGGACTTAGCTCCAAGGAAATTGTGTGTCCTTACAGAAACAAAAAGTTACCCGACTGTGAGTAAGCTTGAGTAAGATGAAGCATGGCCAACAAACAGATATGGCCAATGTGCAAAATTCTCAGTGGTAGGGCATTTGAAATCTGAGTATGTCTGATGAACAACTTACTTTTGCTTTAAAATAAACAATGGTCAGTAAATTTAATAATGAATGCAATGTAGAAAGTGAACAATAACCCAAAGTACACTCCTATGCACCCACCTTCTATCTAATTAGTCTGAAATGACCAAGTGTACCTAATTGGACAGATGATTCAGGCCTCAAACAAATGTACCTTCCTAAAAAGTTAAGAAATTCTTACAGGCAAGTTTGTTTCCCTTCCTGTTTTTGAAAGATGGGGTAGAAGTTGCAAGGAATGAGAAATTCAAATAACAAAGTTTAGCTTCTAAAATAATCAGAGGCAACTTGCTGAAATAGCAGCCTTTATGAAGATGTTTTATGTACTATAACTATGCAGTGTATTCCAGTAAGATTATAGTAATTACCTCAAGTTTTGCTGAAAGTATCTTAACTGTGCTCCGTCCACCATAGGCACAATTAGTTGGCACAAAATGAGGGGAAGTGTATTTTTCCTGAGATCAGGAAGCCTAAACTGCAGCTGTTTTCTATGCTGTGTATGTTAGCAAAGCTAAATAACCTCCACTGCCCTTGTGCTTACACAGTTGTAGGTCAGAGGAGAGCAGTTTTCCTGTAACCTACTCTTGATTGTACTTCTTTTGATGGTTAGCTTTATTATTTACGCTTTTTTTGGTACCAAGTCCAATTAAAACAATTGGACTCTGAACAGGCTTCTGTCTTAAGAAATATCCTTATAACGGGTAGCATATGGGAGCACAACCTGTTAACAGCTGCAAATTTTGTTGATTAAGCTAGGTGCGGACAAATTTACAAGAGAAACTGTTCTGTGAAAAATTCCAGTTCACTTACATACAAAGGCATCCTGACTATTTTCTTACCAGTTTCCACAGTTTCTTGCCAAGAATAATACAAAGCTTCTTGCAAAGTGTTGACACTGAAGGTTCTAAATGCTAAATGTTTTAGCAATTGTTTTGGGTAGTCTTGATTCTCTGTAAACAAACATGTCTGTCTATGCAGACGCCTGGAGATACTCTTAGCTATTGCATACCACATTCATTTCAAGCAAGCTTTCAGATCCTTGTGTGGCCACAGCAAAGTTTGTTTGCAACATCTGCTGAGATGCGCTAGAAGGAAATGCAAATTACAGGACTCCATTGCCTAATTTTTGTTCCTGACAGAGTTTAGTGAAATTTAGGGATTATATCTGTAACTTGTTTTGACAGGAATACCACATAAGTCCTGACCAAACAAGACTTTAAATTTTGAAAGTTTAAGATATTTTATCTTACAGTCTCAAAACACATTGCAAATAAATGTTCCTCTGTTTGATATAAAAGAAATTAATATAGAACTAGGTAAGTAAAGCATGGACAGCATAAAGTACTGCTTCAAAGATTACTTAAATGAGTCAGTGGCAGACCCAGCATCGATGAACTAGTTGGGAATGTCAGAACATTTTGATCTCAGGTTAGCAGTGAGACCAAATGCAATATGAAGTGACAGTGTCATATACAATGTTTAAAACAAGACCAACTTTTTCACTTTTGCATGTGTCTGTAATCATCCATCATTATTTAGTTTTTGGTTACAATACAGATACATAAAACTTTCTTGAATTGCTGTAGGAGCTTTAGTCTGCTTTCATGTCCTGAAGTGTGTTTGCAATGCTCATAAGTGAGTAAATTCAACTATGGTAATTGCTGCTTTGAACTCATAAATTACCCTGCAGGAAAAATTTCTGTTGAAGTACAAATGGAAACAAAAATTTTTATAGATTGAAGTTTCTAATTCTCAGGTTGGGATTATATACATAGAAGCTGAAAAAACTTCATACTCTCAAGAATTTACTGAAGTATGTGCTACTAATTAAGTAACTATGTCCGTACATATATGGAACAAGCCTATGGTGGAGCCAAAGTAGTAAAATTTAGAGCTAAATGTCAAACAAATGCAGTTCTTACATAAATATTCTTTCTTGTGAATTATAGATGGAATTTTTGTTGTTCAGTGTGTATTACATGAAGTGTGCTTCCCAAGGAACACATTATTTCCTTTTCTGCTTGTGTTTTTGTCTAATGTATTTCAGTAGAGATATATATACACACATACACATATTTTTCTTTTTTTCCAAGACAGTTACTTTTGATATCAAACAGCCTGATTTTTTTTGGTTGGTTGATTGTTTTTTGTTTGTTTGTTTTTAAGTGGAGAATAATCGAACTGTTGCAAATTGTATTTGTTGAATAACAGATTTTTAAAGGAGAAAAACTGAATATTAGAGAGCACTGTGGATAACTTATGAAAAGAGCTTCCAGACTAAAGATGTATTCTGGTTGCTGGTTAAGAAATACCAAGTTTTTCACCTGAAAGTCAGCTATTCATGTCTAGAGCATGAGCTCAAATGAATCAGAATAATGGATAAATGTTAGTCATCTTACTATAACCCATGTGAAAAAAAATATAGAACTGTGTTTAAAAATATCAAGACGTTCTTGAGGGCAGTAGGACTGAAAGAATTAGAGAATTGAGGATTAAATTTTTCTATGCAATATTTTCTCTTTTGGTATTATGAGAATATCTGATATCACTTTGTATTTAACATGATATCTCTGCCTCAATCTGTTCAGGGAATCTGTTTGCAGCGAAGGGAACAGTTTTCAAGATCATTGCATCATTGGTGTTGCAAAAGTTGATTTTTCTGAGGTGAATAAGACTAATCAAGACAGCTGTTTTCTTCCTTAGAGAATCAGATATGCCTTTGGTAATATAAACATATATAAGTATACTTAG
The DNA here is from genome assembly GCA_014706295.1 of Lycocorax pyrrhopterus obiensis. NCBI lineage: Eukaryota > Metazoa > Chordata > Aves > Passeriformes > Paradisaeidae > Lycocorax > Lycocorax pyrrhopterus. The sequence goes on along the minus strand of JACSVZ010000007.1, from coordinate 30,915,960 downwards.
GGATGACTAAACTATTCTAAGCAGGCCGTTCACAGCTGAACATTAATAGTACATCTCATTGTGGGTGCTTGGTTTGTGAGATTAAAAGTGAAGTGCTCACTTCTACAACTACATTCAGCAGAGGCTGTTCTTTTAATAAATTAAATGTTCCAGCATGCCATATTAAATGGAACAATCAAGTCCCAAGTGCCTCAAAGCAGGCAGCCAAAACTCTTCACATCAATCTGTTGTGGCTCCATTCCTTATCTGTAAATGGATGAATCTGTCTCTCAGGATAGAGGTACTGTGAACGCAAAGCAGCTGTGAAGCACTCAATGTAGGTTCCAGTTGCTAAAGAAAAGGGTAATTTTGTGTTCAGAACAGAACTTTATTGGTGTGCAGCAAGTGAGGGCTTGGATGACAGGCTTCAGAATGAAGAGAAAACAAAATGTGTACGTTTTTGTTGAGACCTATCCTCCACGCTTGTAATTGTCTTTTTGTAGCCTCATTTTAGGTCTCACGCTGGAAGTTGAAACAAAATACGTCAAGTGCAACAAAGTTCTATGGGATTAAAAGTGAATTATAATGGAAAGAGCTAGTTAACAAAGGGGGCTGAGACCCCCATCTGCAATATTGTCGTATTGGCACTGAGACGGAATTTTCCGAAGCAGAAGCCTTGTGGCATAAAGCAGTCTTGTAATTCTGGCATATTTCTCGACTGTCCAAAAAAAAGGAAAGTAAGCTTTTTCCTTTCTGAAAATTTTATCCATTTTATAAACTTTGTAACAGATGGTGGATAGAACTCCTTTTTTTAGCAGCCTCCCATTGCATCAAGTGTAACGCAGTGGTATTTTCTGGTAACGGTTACTGCTAGGATGAGGTTTGTAGGTAGAGTTATCGACTTGTATTAAGTCATCTAAGATGGACTGTAATGCCAGAGGCAGGAGAACTTGATTTAGGTTAAAATGCCAGCTTGAATGACTGTGCCTCTGCCTTCTGCAGCATGTAAGGCAAATTTTATTTAGGACTGCAGAAGCAGTTAATATGCTGCTTAACATCTTTTCTGATTAGTCTTGTATTTTTTCAGCTCTGTGCTGTGGTGCTTGTGAAACCTGGTGTCAAGACAGATTTGATTCTCTTGTGCTTGAATCCTCAGAGATTTTTAAAAATGCTCATGATTCCCCAAAGCTTGTGATTCTCTTTTATTTAGGAGGTAGAAGGAGATGGCATAAGGTGTATGGGAACAAGAGGCAGATGGAGCAGTTGTTTTTGCCTCTAGAAAGAATGACTTGGAACTTTGATTTATTGAACACTTTTACAAATTACTTTTTCTCCCCCGGATGATAGTGAAATTAAAATAATGTAGGTCCTTCTTTGAAGTGAAAACAGAAAAAACTTACAAATTATGCTGCCATCAACCTAAATTTATTACTGAATTTGTCTACATATTTTGATTTATCCTGAACTCATCCTGATGTATCCTTCACTGCATGTATTGGTTCCTGCATTAGCCGAGGCCATATGCAGTTGCAGCTTAACTCCTGTGCTTGCTTCAGGTTTGAAAAGATGTTGTGGGGAGAACTCCTCAAGTTTTCAGCTCTGAATTGTTTTGCAGTGTAATAGGGGACACACAGGTACACATTTCAGATAATTCTGAGCCTTATATAGAACTTCACCAATCTGTGAAGTTTGTAAATAAAAATATATTGAGTGAGGCGTGTGCTTCTGTCTGTGCTCGCTCTTCTGGTTAGCACTGCAGATCTTACATACTATGGCCTGCACACGTAGTAAACCTCAGAGCAGTGACTTGAATCCTCTTTTCTTTCCTCTTTCTTTGGAAAGCTGAGGATCCAGGATAGGAGATGTGATAGAGTATTTTGTAGTGGTTTGTTATCTTGAGATGCCAGTGGCATGCAGACTGTATATCCATGTTTTAGTGTAGTGGAAGTAGATTTGACTTTCAGTAGTGATGCTAGTCCTATAGGGATGGATCTGATAGATCTACACATCATACACATACTGGATGACTGGAAATTTGCTCTGTTTGGAGATGTCATGTATCACAGAGTTGCCCAAACAGCTTGCTCTGATTTTTTTCTTTCCATGTTAGGTTGGTACAAATAAGACAAGGACCATACAAAAGCAGCTTTCTAGGGCCATCTGGAATCTGGCTACTCCCAGCTGCTGCAGGTCAGAGACTAACTGGTCTCGTGTTGGCAGGTTTAATGTAATGTAGTGGTCTAAGAGGAAATCATTGCTTTTGTTTGATCTTCCTGTACTTGTTTCACAAGCTTTCATATACCACTCACTAATCAAGAATGCAGCTAAGTGCTAAGAGAAAGGAAGTAGTCCAGCTGCTATCGCATTAATCAAAGCACACTAGGAATTTATAATCAGCTGTATAAATAGACTTCACAATAAAACCAATCAGTGTAGTGTCACAGGAAGTGGAATCGTGTACCATCTGTATTCTTTCCCTCTGAGTGCACAGGGTAGCATTATGTTGTTAGATCTATTTGATCATCTTTGCACTACAGAAGTGTGAGCTACATGGAGGAAAGTCCACCTGAGACGGCAGGTGCTGGGATGTGCTCCTCTTGTCCATCAATCTTAAGTACTTGCTGGAGCAGTTAATTTTGATCCTGTTGATCTAACAGTCTGTTTTTGCAAAATACTCAGCAAGTCATCTACTCTTCTTTCTCTCTTCTTCCCCAGTCTGCTTTATCACATCAGGAGGTCACTTGTACACAATCTTTTTGTGTGCCCTTTAACGAGTTGCACTCCTTGGCCCCTCCCTATCTCATTGTTCCAGAGAAGAAATGCCAAGCAATGGAAGGTCATTTTTTGCTCAAAATGAAGAAAAAGTTAATGTTCTGTATTACAACAGAGGGAAAATTTGCATATTTTTCCTCTTAGTGCATCTGTGTTCTGTTTCTGTATTGTCCGTCTGTGCCTGGCCCAGACTGCGACACTGTCTTAACTGATTCTGAAATGACCAGGCCACCAAAGGGAGGTCTAGTGACTTTGGTTATTGAGTTCTAATTATTGTGTTTGTTATCTTTTTAGATCGTCAGGGTGTAATAGGGTTGGGTAGGATCTTTTAAGTGGATCTTCTATTTTGGTGATCTTCTTGTTGTATTAGGCAGTCAGGGAATGAAAAGATTTTAATTTTCTGAATTGGAAGAGGATGAAATGTGTGTTAGTCCTGTGTCAGACGCCCTTCTATTTGTGAGTGACTTGTTAATAAAATTAAGGTTTGGCATTTTGCTAGCTAGGAAAATATCATTAATTTGGTGACAATACTTAAGCTTGGGTTTGGGTTTTTGGTTTTTTGGTTTGGTTGTTTATTTGTTAGGGTTTTTTGAGGGGGGTTGTTTGGCTTTATTGTTGTTGGTTTTTTGCTTCTTTCTGTTTCTGTTCTTAGGCATTTTTTCAGATACCTTCTCAAGATTCAACATCTAATTGCTGAACTGTGACTATTTCTTAACATCTACCTTTTATAATCTGGAATATGAATGAAGTGATATTACTTATGATCATGTGCATTTTGCTCTGCGGTGGAGTCTTTACGAAAGTTCACAGCTTTTAGTTTTTTCTATTTGAAACTAAACTGTGGTCTTTATAACAGTTGATAATTTCAAATACCATTCATGAATTCTTTTTGTTATTACTTTTCATCTTGCTCTTAATCCTGCTTGTGCTCATAGAGCTACTGTAATTTGATAATAAATAACATAATATTATTTCTTCTGAGCAGTTGCGCTTTTTAAACCGACCAACCAATCTCATTTTTAGGAATGTGAATCATACAACTGTACTGTGTGTCATCCACCCATCTGTAGGGTTTTGAATTCACTAGATGTACTTCTTGATAAAGCTACTTGTTTCCTTGGGGACAGTGTTCAAGGCTGTGCTCTGGGCCTTGATGGTATTTATGTTCTGTTTGTGCTTTGAAGTTACACTGATACAGAAAATTAGGAAAAAAACATTTGTGTATTTCAAGCCTCATTTACAATATTGTATTTTTTACTTAGGCGTATTTTTTCCTGCCAGTCTAATTGCTCTTCTAAGAAACATTTCAGATTGCAACTCAGTCTTATAACTTCATATCTAAACAGCTTTCGTTTCTTCGTTTGAAGCCTTTAGAGAAAACGTTGTGTTTTCTGGGTGAATGTTAACACACTGCATGTTAGTAAAAACTTCAAATCTTTCAACTTTTGTTCTCCATACCCTTCGCCAGTCTTCATAAGTTTCCTCTGCAGTAGGGTTTTTCACTTGCAGAATTGGATTCCACCTTGTAGAGAGACTTCTAAGAGAAGGTAAAACAGAGATTTTATACTGCTTCAGGGCCTCCATATGTATTTAGATTTGCTCAGTTCTTGCAAGTGATCTAGCCTGATTTTGGTAGGCCTTCAAGGGACTGTCCTGTTGTAGTCACCTTGTCTGTGTTCTCAAGAAACAGCTCTCTCATAATATCTGAAAAAAAGGCAGTGAATCAGTTGGTGCCCACTTGTGTGTCCCTGCTTGTGACAAGTAGTGTAATATTTGTAAAGTGAAGGCTAAAGTTTTTGGGTTTTTTATAGCAAAAGCTTTTCTTTGGCTATTTCTATAGCTCAGTCTCAAAATCAATTATCTGGAGGTTTTTTGATCTCATCTTTGTCCTTCCATGCTCTGTATTTTTCTTTTTCTTTATTTTCTTTTAATTCTCTTTTTCTCTTAGATATATGCTTATCTTTCATTTGCACATAGGCCATTCATAAATACTTAATTCTCTGTGAATTGTGAGGTGTATGCATGAAAAGGGTTTCTTCTGTCTCATTTAAATGAAATGTGTATGTAATAATGTATAATTCTGCTTTTTGTAATGTAGATGTGAAATACTTTGTTCTTTTATGGTGTCCTGTATCTTTGCTTGAGTTCTTGATGCTTTCTGTATTTATATTGGGTATGCCTTTTTTTGACTCTGGTTTTTAAACTTTACCTCTTTATTCCTTCTATGTTTGTTTTACTTAACTGTGCTGGTATTCAGTGTTTGCTCTCCTCTCAGAGCTTTTTGTGTTTGCATTTACCTATGCCTTGCCGGTGCATTGCTGAATATTTGTTCACATATCTTTTTCTTAGTATACAAGTTAATAATGTAATCAGATTCACTGGCATCTGATTCATAACTAGAATATACTTCTAGGAATTGACTATAGCCAAGTTTTTCTTTTTGAATTCAAGGTTCTTCTCTTTTCCCAGTAACATGGAATACACTGTACTTGCGTTGGGTTTATGCACCACCTGGCACTAACTGCAGGGCAAATTGTCTATTTACCTTGGTTTTACTTGTATCTGTGCAACCTACTTAAAGTTTAAATTGTCTATGTTTCAGTGATTACTTAAGCTGTCCTAAAATTAGTGTCAGTAATCATGCAAAATGATGCAAAATTCAGTGCTGACTTTTTAATAATCTGTAAACCAGATCAGGCTGTGGTCTTGTTTTTTATTCTCTTTAGCAAGTTCTTGCTGTTTTCAAAGTAAAAAGAAAGTATAAATCTGCTGTTAAAGTTGGATCTCTTAATGTTACAAACTGCTTCACAGCATGTGGGTCTCTCAAGTTTATACCTCACACGTTCTGTCAAGAAAGCCGGTTACAGCCCAGTCGGCAATAGTTGGCAGCTTCATTGGTAGCTTCTGGAGATCAGAAAATAAGTAAAAATACATTTCACTATATGGTCTGAAAACTTTTGTTTCTTTCACTCTGTTAAGATGGTTCTCTTGGGCAATATGGAGGCAGGGAGAGTGGGATTTGATAGCTTAAATTAAAATTGCCTCCATTGCATCAGATTGTTTGTACAAATTGATCTCCAGCAGTGTCAGACAACTGAATTGTCTCTTACTAAACAAAAAATGTTCAACTGAAATCCCTGTGTGATGTTTTTAATGTAATCCTGGCTCTGGATCTGACATATAATGGTGATAAAAGTGTAGTATAAACAAGCACAAAAATACTTAAGGAAGTCATGGGAGAAACGTAATGCAAATCTTCCTTGGGTCACATTTTTCAGTATTTAATTAAATTTAGTGATTTTTTTTTTTAATAAATAATGCAAACCACAGTTGTAAAAAAAGGAGGAGAGCAGATGCCATTTCCATCTTTTTAAATAGGCAATCATTCTTAACAGAATAAAAAATAGGCTGTAGAAGCTCTGACTCCTCATGACGTTGTTGTCACAATCATCACTAATGCGACATCAGAGGTTGTGTCCATGACAGGTTTACAGTGCAAAATTGTGTTACTGCAGTAGAACAGTGGCATGGGTGAGAGCTCGAAGTCTGCGGTGCACTGCTGGTGCTCAGAACTCCCCAAAGCTAACGGGAGGGAGCTGTGTGCTGCAATCAGAGGGAAGTTATTTGCCTTATGCTTCTGCCTACCCACTTGGTCCATATCACCCTGACTTAGAATTAGGGTGGGAATGTTCGCTGTCGAATATTGGAATATCTTTTCTCTGTACATTTTCATATGGAAAGGAAGACCTTAAAGTACCTACAGGTAGATATTTTTGCTAGATTTGTTTCTACATTATTTATGAAAACATCATGAAAATTCTTACATCAGATCTCATTTTTTTCAGAAAACGGTAGCCGATTTGCATAATGCAGTTTCATATAACTGGCTAGAAATATAACTATAGACTGTGTTTCTGAAGTATATTTGTTATGTCTTTTTCAAAGAACATTCTGGATTTTAAATACAAAAAATCATCTCTGATTTTAGGTACTTCAATATTGAGTTGCTGCTTAAGCAAACAAGAATAGATTATATTGAGCATCATTAAATGCTTTTGCCCATTAGGTTACCTCCATGATTGTGTTGCTGCCTCATCTTCTTGTCCCTACTTTTCTGGTTTTTCTTCTCTTCCATCTCTACTGCTTTTTTTTTTTTTTTTTAATCCTTTAACATTACCTTGTCTGATGGAAATAGTTTTCCATTTTGAAGTGCTTGTGAATGTGCCATATACCTTTTAAAAGTGCCTAATTTATAAGTGTCAAAAGTATGTTTTGGTTTTCAAATAGAACAGCTGAAAGCTAGGCTGACACAATCAACCATCTTGACACCTCCCTTGGAAAACAGCTTAGTTTGCACAACTTGCAATAATCTATGGTTAATTGTTTCTTTTTGTTTTCAAAATAATTAGTAGTCAGTAGTATGTAGGCATTAGAGTCTTCTCCCCCACTCCTTTTATATTACTTTCTTTTATTCCTGTGGCTGGAACAATCTGCTGTGTTGAGTATAAAAAAGTAAATTGATGTGGCAAAGTAAAAGATACTGCAGAACTCATGCATACTGTAGTATTCTTAAATCTGATAAATATATTAATGTATATTTATGCAAAATAAATTATATGTCATGTTCTAAGTTACCTGGACATGTTTTTGTTGTTTGAACCCATGGCTAGTGAATTATACAGTAGGGTAAAAATGATAGCAGTGAGTTAAATTTTATTCAGTTTGGCTTTATTCTATCTCTTTCCTTAATGTGCATAAGCAGGTGATACTGTTTAGAGGTCAGTGTTACATAAAACCTTAAAGGCATTTTAGTCTGTTTTTAAAGAAGGAGAGTCATTCAAATTCCAGTTTAGTATCTTTTCTCATCGACAGTTGCATACTTGTGCCTATGGAGATTTGCTCTGACATACCTATTTTCATGAGAGCACTGCTCTACTTTTTGAATTCAGTAAACATGTTAATAAGCATGACTTGGTTCTGCTCTTGGGGAAACTCAGACTTATCAGTGTGGGTCTATTGAGGAAGATGAGCAAAGGTCCTCTGGGTGTGCCAAGTCAGTGCATGTTGGGGCCAAGAAATGCATTAAAGAGACTGCAAGTTTAGCAAGTCAGAACATTTTCACTATTTCCCTATTTATCAAACACGCCAAGGAATGTGATCATGAGGCCTTCCACGGATTAACTGCTCTAGTATTTTGGTAGTTTTAAATTTTTTTTTAAACTGTGACAAAAGCCAAGTTTGCAATGTGCAGCAGTGATTTCAGATCTATGAATGTGAAGAATGCCTGGCTGAACTTTGAGATCTGTTCTGAATGGTAGGCAGAGTTCTGGATATGTTTTCACACCCTGAAACTGATGGGGATTTAGACTTATAGAGATGTATAGTCTTTTGGTGCATTTCCCATGACCAAAAGCCTGGAACGAATTTTCTGTAGAGTCTGTAAATATTCTTCTGTAGATCAACTCATCATTAATACTTGGAAACACACATGGGCTCTGAGCAGTGAATTCAATCTCTTTAGGCTCGCAAGTGTTATCAAAGCATTTCGAATACACTGGCTTAGCAATGAGCACAAGATTTTGAAAATTGGAACAGACATGTTCACTTCCTACCAATACTAACCAGAAAAAGCTAACCAGAGCTAACCAGAAAAAGAGGACAAAACATGAAGGAACCCAACCACGTAAGAGAGACACCTGCAGACAGAGGTCTGTCTGCAAAATGGGTTTGATTTCATAACTAGCTTGCTGAAACCTGACTCTAGGAATTATTCAGCAGATTGATCTATCCCATTTAGTGGTGCTGTGTACTTTTTTTGTATGAACTGAATGATGGTAAGTGAATTGAAAATTGTATCTTGACTATCTGAGGATGAAAAAATATAGGTAAGCATTGGAATGGGTGGAAAAGTTTTTGCTATTTTTGATATTTTTTTCATTTCCAATAGTTACATTCCCCAAACTTCATACTTTATTCCCATGGCCAAAGATACTGGATCACATGCATGTGTATGCATGTGCTCGTGAACAGGCATGCAAAATTACCTTTGAACTTTTGGCCACTTTCAGCCAGATTTGTCAGAAGATTTGGAAAAAAAGTTCTTACAAATATGGTGGAAGTAGATGACCAGCGTAAGAAGGTGAAGAAAAACTGTATGTACCCGTAACCATGAGAGAACGTTCAACAGATCCTCAAAACTCTTAACCCATTGCAGATGAATGAGAAAAATAATCTGAGTGTAGTAATAGCATGTGCTGGCTCTAGAACCTTTGCAAAAATAGTTATGAGTTCTGTTTGAAGACCTGATTTTTTTCCTTCAGGAAAAAAACCTGTGGAATAACTGGAGCCTTTGTAATTAATATAGGAATATTGATCAAATACAGAAAGAGTCCTTTTGATGTTAGTGAGTATAGAAAATGATTGTATCTTGTTTTTATTCACATTGTTAAAAACTCAGTCATGTTTTTTACCATAGGCTTATTGTGATGAAATATTTAACTTTTTTTTCTTATCTTTTTCTTGTTATTTTGGCATTTTGAAGGGTGGGGTTTTTTCTTCAAACACTTGCATTTGTACATTTATGTGTTCCAGCTGGTAGTTCATGGACTAAATCCATGAGAAACTTTGTATCCTGCTGTCTTTTTCTTGAGGAAGAAAGGACCACATATGAAGGCTGTACTTGCAACCCATGCTGATTCCTGCATGTGGGCAGCAGTTGCAGCCTGAGTCACATGAGTGTCAGTGTAGAAGAATAAGGTGGAGGTGGACCTTCTGGTTGTGCATTTGGCTTTGCTCTTTCAGCTGCTCACTTTGCTGCAAGGTTGGGCAAGTTTAACGAGAGAAAAAAGTATTTTGTGCTTAAATCTTTGTCTAGAAAGCTGAATAACAATGTATGGGCACTGACTGTTAAAATACTGTTTGGAAGCTTGGTAAAAAACAGGTTTGGGGGTTTTTTGGTAGCAGTTTAAAAGAGAACAGATTTGGCCAATATTGACCATCATTCAAACTATTAATGAAATAATCAAATATGATTTAATATTTATTGATGTCCAGAAGGTGCTAATGTAACTTTCCACATTAAGGTAGGAAAGAGAATTTAAGCATGTCATAGATTGCTCGAGCTTAGCACATCTGCTGATAGCATTGATTTTTAAAAGAAAAAACCATCTTATACAGTGAAATCTGTCTGCACTGGCTAAGTATTTTAGCATCTCCAGAGTCCAACATGTAGATATATATGATCCTTGCTGAGACGTGTCTAGTATATAGGGAATGAGGATGAAAGAAATATTTACTACTAAAGTCCTCTAGAGAAATGAAAATAACAATAATGCTATTTCTCTATTGTCTAGCATCTTTTGAATCTGAAACATTCAAAGCACTTTAATGCCATTTAATTAAGCTTTAAAGTGTACCTCTGTTAGAGATTTATTATATTCCCTTGTTTACAGATGGGAGAAGTGTAACTCAGTCCAGTATAAAACATTGCAAGGTGAGCTCTTGAGAATAGCCAGAAATAAAACCCTAGTTTTCTCCTTTAGACTTAGATCCAGCAAATGCTTCTGCAGGTGGTTAAATTTCTGCACTGCTCTCATGTTTAGTGCTAAATGCTTGAATGAATATGTATATACTAAATACTAGCATGAATATTCCTACTTGAATGTAGGAATGGGGACAACAGTTAGGAGTCTTGCATGTTTCAATCTGGGAAATGTAAAATCCCAAACATATTTGAGGCTGGTCTTGGGCTTTGCATTCTAAGATACATGAATAATTAGTTCTCTGGGAAGTGATGCTGGGTAGGTGATTGTTTTCTTTGAAAATAATAATCAGCTTCTTATTTCATATAGATCAAAATGCAGAAATTTGAAATATATCATAAAAATGCGGTTCTATACAAGTTGAGCTTGGAGTGGTCTAAGGATTGAATAATGTTTAAGTTCCTCCCTTTTTACTGTCAGACATCCATACAGAAGAGTGAAGTACGCTAAGGGAGTTGAATGCCCTCGAAGACTGGCTCAATCGAAAATGCCATTAAACAGCATCACAAATAGTCATGTACTTATGTCCTAATAAAAAAAGTTTGTTTTGTGAAGGAGGTAGTAGGTCATAATTTGGAAACAGGGAAAGTAGTGTTGTGTTGGCTATTGGGGTGAACATCCATGGGTAAAATGAAAATGTGAATTTTAGAAGAGGTGCATCTTACAGATGAAGGGAAGTTTGCATGCCAGCTCATAAGGTACTCTTCAGACTTTGTGTGTAGAATTTGTTGAGAAGCCAACAGAGTTTAAAAGATACCAAGAAGAAATTAAAGAAAAGTTGTCACTCTTGTCAGGAGTCTCTCCCTTTTGAGAGGAGACTGAAATCCATTTGGTTGCGTACTGCACTTGGGTAAAGATAGGAATATTTGGATTTTCCCTATGCAGAAGAGGTAGAGTATAAACTGGCCTCCTCTAATGGCATAAAACACAACTAGCGAAGTTGAAAAGTAACTTATGCTTATTGTGGAAATTAGAATCATTGATATCATCATGTAGCAGTGGGGTCGTAAATCTGCCCAGAGTAACGACTTTTAAATGTCCTTTGATCAGCCAGAGGAAAGTACTGTATTTTGTTGCAGCTCTGAGAGTTGGATACTAGACATGATGTCTCGATAAGTGTCCTTGTGCATTAATTTTATAATATAAATGTTCCATAAATACCAAAGGATATTTGGAAACTGTGGAATACCATGAGGCTAATTTCTCAAACTGCATCACTGCTTATTTTAATACAGCTCCTTCAGTCAATTTAAATCCTGCCATGTACCTTGGCCCAGTAGCCTTAACATACATTTTCAGACAGCTGAGAAGCACAAGCAGTGTGGTTTGCTGGGGCCGTGCATGAGTGTCTTTCAGCCCTTCCTGGGTCATTGCTGAGCTGCTGCCTGGTGTGTTTGAGAGCCATAGGAAGGCTGTTGGAACAAGCTTCCATTTGCTCTGTGAGTTTGTTTTAGCATCTCGCTTTGCCATTCTTTGTGGCAGTGTAGAAGTGTGATTGTGAAGAAACAGGCAAGGGGCTGCTGATATTACAAAATGTTTTCGTGGCAGTAATACCCAGAGACAGGGCAGCTTGAAATCACAACAGAGGAGCAAAGCTGTTGAAAAATCATTTAAAAAATGAGAAAACATAATCAGTCATCTTCCACGCAGTCTACTTGTCACAACAACGCCAGCTGTTTTGAACACAGTGACCTGTTTATATTTTAACTGTAGCTGATGTTAAATTAGTGAAATAATAACTAAAATATAGTTTATATGTCAGTGAAGCGCTCTGCAGGGGATGTACCTTTTAAATGCCTGAATATAAATGTGGAAACAGACACATAATGATCTTTTCTCATTTTTTTCAGTTGCAGAGAAGTATATTCTTAAAAAATAGTTACATTGTAGTATGAGAAAGGGAGGAAAAACTTTTTTGAAAAGTATTTTAAAGTTTGCAAAATTATATGGTGTAATTATTTAACCATTGTCTATCTGGTGATTGTAATGTAACTAGTTTATTCCCAGCTGAGCTAGTAATTAAAAATACAGCAAAGCAGAATATTTTTGTTTGGTCTTGCAGCAGGGAAGAATGATACATTCTCCTCTGTTTGGCCCAGGCAAAAGGGTGCTATAGTCACAAAGGGAATAATGCAGAATCACTGGCAACCCATTTCACGATTGCTCATGTACTGTAAGGATAAACTTTACTCATACATCATGCACATCACATAGAAGCACTGTATTCTATTTTGGCCCTTTGGCAAAGATCTCAAGTGCCTGATGAGATGACAAGACAGAAGTTTTTCCTTGAAAATGCTCTTCTTTGATGGTAGATATTGTTAAGGTAGCAGATACAAAAGCATCCAGATATTTTTGTATGTCTCTATTAGTTTGTAACCTTCAGGCATACTCTACAGCATGAAAGAGAGAGAGAAATAAAAGTTGCACCTGCTCCTAGTAGGGTTGTGTGGCATTAAGGGATATGGAATAATCTGGTGGCCTCATTATTTCCCTGACCACTTGGGTAGCTGAGCATCATGTTAGTGCGACAGTAGAGCTGGTAGTACCTAATTGCTAGTGAGATGTAAGAATGAGTTATATGCTGAGTGTTATGTACTGTGTTCCTGGGTCCTGCAGGTAAGAGGCACCAAATGTCCTCTTGTCTCCTCTGCCCAATGGGTTACACACCATTTATTCATTACTTTATTATAGAACTTGAAAGACTTAGATATAGTCACTATTGAATGTCAGATATATTTTCAACTCCTTATTTCTCCTATTTATGGTCAGTTTAAAAGTGGGGGTATATTGAATTTGCATCACTTCAGTAAATTTGAGATATGCTGCTGATATTTGGAGGTTGTGATGAATTGGGGACAGAAGCTGAATCTGTGGACAGGACAGAAGGAGAATGCAGCTGGTGGAGTAGTGTGCAGGCATACCAAGTAGGGTCCCAGAAGTGCACCAAACTTTTCAAATTCACTTTAGCACCCCTGTCCCCACTCTGTGTCCCTTCTGTACAAAAGATTTCATGCAGATTGCTATATTTAATTTTAATTTTCTTTGTTAATTGATTTCTACCACATCTTATGAGAAATTTAGAGAATAAAATATACCTAATACCTATGTTTTGAAGAAATACCGATCACCCATCACTGGTGAGAAATACATCAAGTAGAGCTATGCTGTAGTGGTCAGGTGCGCGCGCAGTGTTTTTTAGAAAAGCTGTTCTTAGGTTTTTTCGTTTTGTTGAAAAGGAACAATAATACTCACCTTGCCATTTGTGTTCTGAGCCAAAATTGACTTTATTAAGCTATAAGAGGCCCAGCAATTTAAATAGCGGCAGCAGTCTCCCTCCCCTGTGACTTGGTGAGAAAACAGGGATGTAGCTGAAATGAGGGAATGAGAAACACGGAGTTTAGTAGGGGAGGGGAAAATTATGTATTTGCCCCTTGGGCTGTATACAACAACAGAAAATAATCTAATTACCTTTTTCATCTCTGTGTAACGTGGTGGGAATCATAAGTAACAGAAGTATGGACAAGTACAGGGAAGAAAGGTACAAAGATGGTGAGCTGGTTTGACCGTGTTTGTGGTCGCTTGTGCAATCAAGTCAGTCACAGGTTCCCCTGCCTCACCTCCTTCACATGCTGATAGAGCCAGATTTCTCTGTTCCTTTGGAGACCTGTTAGCAGCAGCCACCTCCCTGATTCTATGGGAGATCATCTTCCAGGAAGCTGACAGCAGATATGTTTACCAGCACCAACAAGGGACTAGAGTAAATTGAAGGAACATTTTTTTCTTTTCTTTTGCCTGAAGGAGTGAATGAAGTATTGTGATGGGACCTCCTTTAGAGGAAATCGTAAACCATGTGATTTTATCTTGGTTGTGATGTATTAAAAGTTGCACCATTTTCGTACTTAAAATAGTGGGTTTTGTGTTGTTTAAAATGATGTATGTGTTTGAAAATAATTTGGCTTTAAAAAAATAATGTCATACTAAGTAGACTGACCCTACATAGTTTTATATTTAAATTTCTTTACTCCAGTGGTATGTAGAACGGTGGAATGTGAGTAAGGCTGAGAATTCATTAGGTTAATGTGTGTACACATGCATAAGATGAGGTGCCTTGGGCCACAGAATGTTTACAGTCAAAATGAACATTGAACCTTAACAGATGAGTATATGTGTGTTAGGACATGTGCTCTTTGATTTCTTTAACCAGAGACTCACATGCTGAATTGATTACTCTGTAACTGTTTCCCACATAATTTCTTACGGTTTTGGCTGAAACATCCCATACCAACTATTGTAGAGACAGGACACTAGACTTGGTTGAAAAGAGCAGTAGGATTTAGTGAGACTCTTTCCTGTTTGTGGGCTGTTGGAATCCTATTTGTGGGCTGGTGCATGGCTGGAGCGTGGGAGATGTAACCCCCATAGTGCTTCAGACTGCCTGCTGTGTCTCCATTTTACTTCAGCCCATCTCACCCAGCCCCTGCTCCAAGGTTAAGCATTTTGTCTCTTCCAAGGGTCCTATTAATGTTTCACAAGTTTTCAAAAAATGAATGTAGGGCTTCTACATGAAGTAATAAGACACTTTTACTAAAGCTTTCTAGAACATTGTAATCAATCTTAAGATTAGATTTAGTTTCTTAGGCCAGTTTTTTTTTCCAGACAGACACAGACCTGTGCTGGAAGTGCTTACTGTGATACAGAGGAGAGTTTAAAAATAAGTCTCTTAGTTTTCCTTTGAGGGAAACTCAACTGGGAAGAAAGTTTCATTGCATGCTGAGTGATTGCAAAAAGGCCTTTAGAATATTAACCTTATCTGTAGATGTTTCACATACACTTCATTAGCATTGCATCCCAATGAGTCTTTCTATTTGTGACTTTCAGAGCTGGAATTTCTAGGGATGGGACAGTAGATATCAAAAATACAGTTAGAGCTAATTATTGTGAAATAGGTATTGGCACAGATGACAAGAGTTGAGAAATACACACTATCTTTCATCTGTGCATTTCAAATCACTTTCCAGATGAGCTAATTAGGCTTCCTAGATAATTAGATGTAACTTATAAATAAATAATGGGAAGTGACTTGCCTAGTATCACACAGTAAACCAAAAGGTACCTAAAATGAAACCTGAGAGCTAGCTCGACGTTTCCTACCATCAGCATGCAGTTGGTCTGTACTGATGTTGCATCTAATTAAGATGCATTTGCAGAAGACTGTGAAAAGTTGAGGACTTGAATTTTCAGATCTCTGTTGCAGCTTGTACAACATTTCACAGGGTTGCTGCAGAAGAGGAGCAGAGCTCCTTTGCTGAATCAAGTAATGCTTATTTAAGAAGGCAGGCTATGGCAGAAGTGTGGGGAATGGCTGTATATTCCTGTAACTAGGTGGAAGTTTTGACGTTGTTGAATTGAGTCCTGCTTTGAGAACAGTCTCTAGATTAAATAAACAGTAGTTTGATGTTCCCGTAACACAAAGGATTGCTTTACTTGAGGCACTGCATGTGCGTGAATGTTTTTTGTTGGTTCTTTGTTTGGGGTTTTTTTTTATTAGTTTGTTTGTTTGGTGGTGGTGTTTTCTTTTTTTTTAATAACTGAAGATCTCATTGATCCTGAAATTTCAGTGTTTGTTTTTTGTGATAATTTCTTTATCTTTGTGAAAGAATGGACTGGTGTTTTGTCTGTAGATTACCCCCTTTTGGTTGCTTTGAATGTCCTCTTATGAACTCAAATCTATTATTCTTAGAGTATTGATGTTGCTGATAATGCTGTCTCTACTGAAGAATGGCATACTCTTTTGGAACTGTATGCATGTGATTTATGAACTATGGAGGGCTCAAGTGCTTCATATGTAATGAATTAGTGTGCCTGTGGCTCTTGCCTCTGAACTTCCAGCGTGAAAAGCACGTTGCTGACCGTGCAAAACTCACTGCTGCACTGCAGTGTGTAGTGGCACTCAAAAGCAGTAGTGTCACTTCAAGTATCTTTGTTTATGTTTGGAATGAACCTTTTAAAGGCTTAAACCAAAAGCTGTTTGCCCGACTCCGTAGTAATTTGCTTTGATGCATGTGCTTGCGAAACTCTCTGGCGGCTCCCTGGTACAGCAAGCGGGGCTAAGATGCTGCATTGGACCCCCTGGAAGTGGGAGGGATGTGTACTACAGAAAGAGACTCCCAGCTTGTGAGATTTTATCCAGTTTCTTTGAAGTTTTGGGGAGACCGTTCAGGAAACTGAGTACACCTGTATTCAGACATCTGCCTTACAGAAAGGCAGAATTCATGTTTTTGTGTTTCAGGGATCACAAAAAAAAATCAAGATGGCATTTTTCATATAAAACTAAGAACAAGATAATGTTAATGTTGTGATGTGTGTTTTGCATAGTCTAAGTTCATTATGGTGGGAATAACTATACAAATTCTCTCTCTAAATAACAGTACACCTTTTCAGTATTTTTTTTTAAGTTCCCCTGATATTAAATAAGAACATGCAAAAGACTCTTTCAAATCTTACTACATCATTGATAACTTTTTTAATTAATGGGAGTTACGTGTTTGCATACATAAGCATAAACGTTACTTGACAAGAATTACTTCTTACCACATTGTTCTTAAGGTACATGTAGAGAGGCAAATCAATTTCTCATGGGAAAAGTAATGTTGATGTAAGTATGCAGCAAATCAGGGAATTAATTTAAATAATGTGTTGTTAACCAAACTGAGTGGTGAGGCAACGTGAGCCATGATTAACAATGATTAATTTATCTTGAAGACAAATTCATCATAATTGAATTACAGACACTGCAAGAAAAATGGCACTCAGTAGCTAGATTTTTGCCAGTAGATTACCAAGCAGCTCTTCTGTGTCCTGTGCATTCTCTGTATAACAACATTATGACTCTACAGTTCTGTGTCTTATGTAAAAAAGATTAAATAGCAGTTGTATAAGAGAGAGATCATTGTTGAATTCACATTTTGTAATGCAACCAGATTCTAATACCTTTCTGTAAAATGATACCATGTTCTGAAAACAGTTCTACCATCTTCACTGATGCTATTTGTAGAAAAAAAATTACTGCCTAACAAGAGCAAGGATAGCAGATTGTAAATATGTGACATTCTTCTAACACTGACAGACCCAAATAGCTGCAAGAATCTCTAGCTGAGTTCCAGTATAGGATGAGATCCTTTTAGGCAACAAAATAAATTAATAACTTAATAACTCATTATGAAAGTTCTGTTTTGCTCTCTGGTGTTCATGAGAGATTAAAGATCAGATTTGAAGACAGCCAAGCAAACTTAGCATTTTGTTGCTGCTGGGAGTAGTCCTTCATCTTTTTCCTCCCTTGCTTGTTCTGATGTTCATCTGATCCTTTGGTAAGTTGATTGAGGTTATCAACTTGCTCATTCTGGATAAATCAGCTTCTGCCAGTGAATTGGCTCACTGAAGGATTACATGAATCAGAACTCGTACAAGGAAGCATCAGGAACGTGTGGCTGAAAGGGGAATGCTAAGAGGAGTAGGGAGTATGAGACCTGTTTCCTACAGCAGTTGATCTCTTACATCAACTCAGCTGAGTTCCTCTTACTGCACCCTATCATCTGAATGCTTTAAATTGCTCTAGCTTTCAAAATGTCAGTCTGTAAAATAATCAGTATCTTCAGAGAGATGGGGCTCTCTGAGAAGACTCATGACTACAGAATATTTCAGTCCTACCAACAATTGATTACTATGTCAACTGGGAATATGGACTTTCTGCTGGTATTGTGAATGACTGACTTTTTGAAAGTCATGATGGTAAACAGGAAAAGCCTTTTACTTTCAAGTATTTATACACTTTATATATTTGTATATGTATATATTATATGTATTACTTTTATGTTTCTCATTTACTAGTATTCTACCATTGTATGAAATGAATTCAGTTGTTTCAGCCAGCAATACTGTGGATGTTGTGTTGCAGCAGAAACACAATGTATGTGTAGGGGTACTGGCCCTTGCAGTCATTCATGCCCCGGTTCTTCCCGGACTGGGGTCAATAGCAGAGTTCTGCTACATGTGCTGTTACTGTACTGAAGAAGTATATGATGTCTGTCTCCTTAGGCAACCCAGAATTCTTTAATCATCTGCAGGCCCAGGCTTTTTATGTTTTCAGAAAAAATACATGTATTTAGACTCTTTTACAATAGACTGTTGGGTACATTGCATTTATCCTTAAGCACTTGAGCTGGAAGTAAAAAGTGCAGAAAGCCGCAGAGGCTTGCTGTTCCTTAGTGCATCTGCATAACAGGTATTCTCAGTGCTGGTGATTGCTTTTGCAGTGTGCCAGAAGAGTACTGGAGCTCATGCTGACAAGGCTTAGTCTTTTATTTATTTTTTTTCTTTTTATTCAAAAGCAGGATACAAAAGTATCAAGAGAGTCTGCTTTTTACTGACCTTCTAATTGTCTGTGGACAGACAAGAAGTTGCGTATTTCCATTTTAAAGTTGCAAAAATGTACTTGTTAATTATCTTAAACAGGATTTTAACATATTCCTCTACCTTTATAGTTTAAGTCCTGTGCCTGCATTATACTGGATTGTAGCCTTGCTGCTGTGACCCTGTCTTTCATTTTCACAATACTGGTTTTCTTGTATGTCTTGGACTTATAGAGGACTTCCATACTTCTGTCATGTGATTCTCAGTAAGCATTTACACAAATGTGAAGGCATGGTAAATAATCTTTTGGGATGAGTATTTAAACTTAACAGGTTTGTTTATGTGATTATTAACATAAGCATATGAAATTAGCCTTTGTGTCTGACTTCCAGCAAAAGCTTTTTTTAAAGAGCTCACAGAAGTAACAGGTTTGTTCAAGTGCCACAGAACACGATCAACAATGAGCAATGTGGTGTTAATTGTGCATGTCAGCAGTGCAATGTTACCTCTTCCTGCAGTGGCTATCTTGTTGATACCCAGTTAGGCATGATTCTTCTTTGCTTTTTATTGGAGAAACTGTGGATTGTTGTTTGCTAAAATGTTTCTCTAAGACTGTTCATGTTTCCTGCCTATACATGTCCCACAAGCAAACATTCTGTGAAGTCTGTCTCAGTTTCTTGAATCTTTGATTAGAGGCAGGTTCAGATATTGTCTCAGAACCACAGTTTTGTGGGGATTGCACAGGTGATGGCTGTATTGACATTACGTAGAGCTAGCTTTGTGGTGGCAGTCTAAGAGTTGGAATCACGAGGTCAGAAATCTATTCCTGCCTTTGTCCTAGGCTTAGTTCTTAATATAGACAAGTCACAGCACGTCTCTGCTGTGAAATAGGGATTATGCCTATCTGCTTAAAAACTGCGTAAGTTTGCTACCCTCTTTAAAGAAAGAAGGTTGTAAAAGAACTGCAAAATGCCATTTCAACTCTGTTTGCATTTCATTAGAACTCTGGATTTTCACTGCGAAGGAAAATGAGTATTTGTTTTATTGTCTCAGATCCCTTTGGATCCAAAGTACTGCAGCTGGAAAAAGACTTTTCCATACCCAAAGTTTCCAATTTTCTTTCTTCTTTCTCACATGTTTTGAGAGCGTTTTGATGTTGCTGCATCTGCTTCTGTCAGTTATGTCAATTAACTGCTTGCTAGTACTTTTGAAAATAAATTTTTTCCTGTGTCTGGTAGGCCTTAATTTCTTCAGAGGTGAGCCTTGGCTGCTCTGTATGTGCAGCATTAGAAGTCATGGGGGCAACTAAAACCAAGAACCATTTGACTAATGGCATCTGGCTTTTTGTTGTTCCTTATTAATATATGAAAATGGGAGAGATAGATGTTAGTGTCACTTTTGTCCTTGTATTTCTCCTCAGTCATGACCTTGGAACTTTACAGATTGGAATGTTTTGGTTGCTTTATACCGTTTTTGCTGTTGGTGTAAAAATTACGAAGTCACCAGGTATTTTTTTCCTTTTATTGCTATATTCCTTGGTTTGGCTTTTATAAGCTTTCTGATCCAACCTCTGTTTTAATTTGCTTCAGTGCTGCTTTGCTTCTCTCTTTGTATCAGGATAGTCAGGAAGTGAGGACAAGAAGTCCTCAAGTGTTCAAAATACGGAAGTGTTGGTTGTACCTTTGATCTCTCAAACCATGTAATGCAGCTCACCATGCTCTTCACAGCTCCTGTTTTATGACTCATTAGCACCTTTTTGGGAAAGGTTGCTCCTCCTAGGTTACGGGGAGGCTGAGGGAGGAGGGGGACCCCTATTTAGTCTTTTCATGGGTTTTGTTTTAGCCTTCTGTATTTATAATGGCCTGGCTTGAAGGCGAGCACCTTCCTGTGGGTGCCACTACCTATTTTTACCAGACGTCCTTCCTTGCATTGAAGACTTAAAACGTCATACTTGGAGATTAACAGATAAAGCCATTAACAAGGCTTCAAACAGCCTCTCAGTGGAAGAAATATGTTTGGGCACCTTTATGCAGTGTTAGTAAATTGCTGGAAGTTTGCTCCTCGTGCTTTATTTTTTTTCTACTTTCTTTGGACTATCTTGATAAGTTACCTGTTTCTGGAGTAACAGACAGATTAGCAAATTACATAAATATAAAAAATACCAGTTGTTCCTTTTTTGTAGCTTGGGGTGCCTGGTAGGAGTTTAAAATAACAAACATCCATCCAGGATTGTTTTACTGGTTCAAATGGCAACTGTTTGAAACATCTGCTGGCTAGTGATGTGTGGGTAACATACTTTATTTGAAGCCACATGTGTGGCGAGTTGTATCTGAGCCAGTGTGTTTTAGTTACTGTTTTTTTATAACAGGCCATGCTGCTAGTATTTCCCCAAAACCTAGGCTTTTGGCTGATGTTGCTCAACCTGAAAGCATGTAATTTGGCTAAAGGAGATACTATTTTCTTCAACATTTGTGTAGCATATAGGTATGTGAAGTGCAATGAACTGTGCTGTAAGCAGCCTGTCCTATTATGTATTAAATTTTGAGCTAAGCTTATTGCTGTTAATCCTACAAAGCATTCCTAGATCTTGGCTATGTTTGTCTTCAGAAATGGGGGTCAGCATGAGCTAATAACAGATTTTGGACATGCTTCTAACAGCCTTGTTTATCCTTACTTGTTTCCTACCTCCTTTGTTGGTATATTAGTATAAATCACTCTAATTTGCTTGAAGGAAATGGAGCAGTGCTGAGTAACAACTGCTAAGGAATGAAAAATCTAATAAAATGTCACAAAGCTTTTAGTTGTGAAGAGACAAATATAAATACTGGCAGTCGTAAGGAGCTTTGTACACATCAGTGAGGTAAAATGAAATAATACAGTAATAATACTTTTGTTTCCCTCTTTCAGTGGTTTTGAAGAATTCATTATAACTTAACAAAAGATAGTATCTGTTTTCCTTCTAAGTCCAGATCTTGCAGTCAAAACGAGTTGAATTCAGAGGAAGAAAAGGATTCATGGGGAGGATGGTTTTCGGTTGTCGTTATGTTGCCAAGGCCTACTTTGGGTTTTTTTTTGTTTGTTTCCTCAGTGAGTGGTACTGCAGCTCTCTTAGGCTTCTAGCCAAAAGGTGATTGTGATGCTCAGAAATCAGCTTCCCGCTTTACTGACAGTACACTTCTCCTCTTGAGCATCAGAAGACAGGATCGGCCTACAGTAGTTGAAACTAGGCCCTAGAATAGTCTATGCAGTGGCAAGGATCTGAAAACTGGGATTCTCAAGTTGTGTCTTCCTTGTAGTTGAGTCATTATTCAAACTTGATTGAAGTTTTTCTCCTTTTAGTTTCAGTATCCTCAACTGTGAAATGGTAATGTTGATAACAATTCTTAAGTGCGTGGTAGTAGAAAGATAGTCATTCTAAAGGTAGGAGTGTTTATAAGAATCCTTTATGTCTTAGGAATACCAAAAATTAAAAAAAAAAAAACCCAACACTGTTGTTATTATTCTTGGATTTATTTTTTTTTTCTGAATGGGAAAGCATTCTTGGGAGATCTCCATGAATTCACAAGTTTGTCTTCATCTGGAGACATTTGCCAGCAATGCCAAATAACACTGGAGCTATTGTTAGAAGGTAACCTGATACTGTTATTGTTCCACTTAAATGGAATTGTGTGAGTCAATGCCAGCTCTCCTATTGAGGGAACTCAATCAACTGGAAGAGTTTTTGGTTTCCTGCATTACTGGCCAAACAAATGAGAAGAATTCATTTAATCCAAGTATGACAGCTTACTCAACAAGCATCTGAAGGAATGAAACACAAATGAATTGTCCTTTGCAGGGGAGATACCTGGACTATAATACACAAGTGAGAAACACAGTTTTGGAGCTGGTAGAGTTTACGTACGTAGAACAAAGCCTATTTCTTTCAGAAGATGTTTACATTAATGTAGAGTGAGGCACTACATTTCATTTAGAATATTAATAGAGAGGAAGAGCAGTTAGTTTGGATCAATTGCATTTCATGGAAGTTTTATTGTATTTCAGAAACTTTTCACTGTTCCTTTTACCAGATCTTTTGCTCATGTGTATGAAGGATAGATACCAAATGGCTTGATTCACTCACAAAATCAGAAGAATTAGCTACTTCAATCGACTTGAGTGAAAAAATACCTTGACGTTGAACTGCTTTTCAAAATTTGGCTTTCTTAGAACATAGAATGAATTAGAACTGTTAGCTGGACTTGTATCATTCAGTTACTTTAATTGAATTTAATTTTTGGGCCAGAGGCTTAAAGCAAAATGAAAAAAGGAAATGGTGTTACATAAAACTTGGAGGTGGGGGATCACTACTCTAAATTTAGATTGTAGAAATTCATATAGACCAGTTTGTAGATTTTGAAGATTCATTGCCATTGTAACATTAAGTACTCTCTCTAAGTCATACAAGCACAATTTTTAGACATGTTTCTGTTCACTTCTATGGCAGGTGTGAGACATTTACCATTTGAAAGGAAATAAAGAACCTGGCAATATTTATGTAGAATCAGCAGTGTTTAAAACCTTGGTGCTTTGTACAGGTTTTAGCTCTTCCCATTTCCTTTTCAGCTTAATTAGCTATAATATGAAACTTTGTATCCTAAAGTACAAGGCAGAGTTTCTTGTAAACAAACAACTTTGTAAACAAACAAAGAGCTTTGTGATGCATTGGCATGAAAAATATTATGGAACTAAAGGTAGTGTTTGGTTTAGACTGCTAAAAAACAACTGCTTGACTGATGTTGAATACAGCTAAAAGTAAATTTCACTACTTTTTGTGTATGCTAACTAGATATAGTGTAGGAAATGCAATAAAACATATGAATTTTATAATCTAAATTTATTGTTAATTTTGTAGCGGCATTCACTTGACTGTAGGTAATTTCCTGAAGATTAAGGACCTTAATCCTAAGGATTAAGCAGTTAATTGACTGCTCCCACTCAGTCACTAATCTTCAGGGACTTGTTTTCAGTGCCTATACCTAATTTCGTAGGATGCAGTGAATTTGTGTGCACTGTATTTATTGTAGATATTGTATTTATTGGATATAATACAGAATCACAGAATAAGCTGAGTTGGAAGGGACCCACAAGAATCGAGTCCAGCTCCTGGCCCTGCACAGGACACCCCAAGAGTAACACCTTGTGCCTGAGAGCCTTGTCCAAACACGTCTTGAACTCTGTCAGGCTGGTGCTTCCCCACTTCCCTGGGGAGTCTGTTCCAGTGCCCAGCCCCCCTCTGGGTGAAGAACCTTTTCCTAATATCCAACCTAAATCTCCCCTGACTCTGCTTCATGCCACTCCCTCGGGTCCTGTCACTGGTTACCACAAAGAAGAGATCGATGTTTTTATATGGTGTGTAGAGGGAGGAGGATGAACACAATGTTGGTGAAGTTTCAGTGAGTGGTTGTCTCCAAACATCTGTGCTCCAATATCAGCAACTAATTAAACAAACTCTTTACGTACCTGGCCCACATAATAATTGGGAATTGCATGTTGTGGTTGGCTGTATTTCTCTGCAGATGCAGTGTGGCTTACATAGGGAAAGTGGTTCCTGCTTGTGGCTATTGTAATTTATCATATAAAAATAGTAAAAATTGATCATGTATTTCTGAAAATGTTACATGCAGATTTCACTGGGTGCCATTTCATGCTGCTGGCACTCACCCAACCTGTGTCAAATCGGAATGAGCTGGGCAAGGCTTTCATGATGACCTCGTCCGTCATATGCTCATTGGACAACCAGTTCATTAAAACTGGGGTATGTGTTCCATTAAAATTGAGACAAGTTCCAGAAATACAAGCCAATGATGTCAGCTGAATGAGTTCACTTAATTTTTAGTTGGTATTTTTAAGATCAGAAAGTGTAGAAATTCCAGTATTTCTTGCCAGGTCCCATTTAAAGGGCAGCTTCTATTTCTGTATGAATGGAAGTTCTGGGAGATCAGCCGTCTTTATTAGTAGACAGTTGGAGCTTTGAACCGTGTTCCTTTGATAAACTGGGTGGAAGGAAGGAATTTCACTCAAGGGAAACTTGGTTTTGTGGTGTCTTCATAATCCTGACTGTAATCATCTTTAAAACACATGATTACATCATTGTGTTCCCAAGTGTGCTAGGTGTTTTGAAGTCTTTACTGTGAAAAATAACTCAGACATGTGGAAGGAAGAGGAAATATGTAGCAAGTGTGATCATAGTAGTTAAGTAGGTAATGGCATGAGGTGAAGTGACTTTTATGGTTTTCTTGGGTCTGAGTTTTTGTTTTGGGGTTTTTGGTTTTGGTTTTTTTTTTGGTATGTGAGAATGGCCAGATTTGGGAGAAACTTCAGGCTTGTTAGAGTAAAAGGATTTTTAAATGAGGCTAAGTGATGGAGATGAGGAAGGGAGTTTGAGGGAAGAGGTCTGGGTGAGTGGCTGATTCTGTAGGGAGGTCTGGCAGAGGAAATGTGCTTGGCTGGTTTGTCATTGTTTTCCCTGCCTTTTCCTCTTCCTTTTCTAGTCAGCAGTCATCTTCCTTCTCTCTTGCTGATCTGTCACAGCACCTGGAAAGATGCTGGTACATAGGCAGAGAGCTGCCTGCTTTTTCTCTGGCAGTTGTCTTTAGCACTGAGCTTTTCTGGGCTCCCAGTAAGGACGCTGCTATTGTCCAAGCAAGAACCATGGCATGTCAGGCTCCAGAACTGTCATGGAAGATTCCTGGCAGAAGGGGAGTACAGGGGAGGGTGTGAATTGCTTCAGGATTTCCATCTCCAGAAGCTCCTTGTTTTATGGAATTAGTACTTCCAAAATTTTTCGTCTTTCCTTTATGGGCAGGATTTGCAAGTGACTTGACATGTTTGGAAGTATTTAATTTTTCAGACAAAACAGGAACTGTTTTACCTCTAGATAATATCTCTGTTGTCATCAGAGACAAGCTTCATTGCTGGTCTAAGCAGGTGCAACTGTATTGACTTGAGAGAAGTTGCACACATATTTGCCAGGGGTGAATGTCTCCTGTTTCCACCCACATAACAGTTGAGTAAATAATGATGCACCCAGTTCTCATAAGGGGATTATAGCAAAGCCACAATGGAGTTTATTCAGTTTTGATAGAATCAAGTGACTTCACTTTATAGGCTGATAATGTGATTTACTACCATACCAAGGATTCAGGTCTGAACCAGATACAACTCGTTTCACTTGTGCACACAAAGCATTTAACTGAGTTTGAGATATGTTTTCTCTTGGCTCATTTATGAGTTATTTAATGCAGCCATGTTTAGGATCAACCATCCAAGATCCTCTTATGTCTAAAAGGGACTAAATTAAGAGCTTGTGATGCAGCAGTTTTTAGTGGCATGGGATATATACAGGGGTGAAAATAAAATAATAAACTTTTCTGCAAGCATGTCTTAAGTCATATTGGTGTGTTTATTTGGGACTCAGTATGAGGGGGTAGGCAGGGGGGCTTGTCTTTCCCAGGCTCTGTGCACACTTCATTAGGGTTACTTTATTTATATTACAAGGTCAAATGTGATCTTGGTCTCTGATTTAAACAGAAATTCCCTTGATTGTTAGTGAGAATTTTTTTTCCCCCCTCCCAAGTTACTTTCTGACGTCTGGCCTGATTGAAAACAGGCAGAAACTGGCACAGACCAATATTATGTCATCCTTTGCTTATATTTCCTACCCACTCATTCTTTATTTTAATGTTATATGAGGTCTTCAGCAGAGTGTGACATATTGTTATAATTACATCATTTGGAAATGTGTTTATCCCCAAGAGTTGTAATTTGATTTAGGAACTGTTTTTCCTGCTTTCAGTCTGTTATTCATAGCATAGCATGACCATCAGGCTTCTGTAGCAGGACTTGACACACCACTTTAAATATTTGCAAATCATAACACAGGAGTCCATTGATGCATGTGGGGAGGAAAGAAGGAAGGGAACATGATTTAAGATTTGATAAAATTCTTGCAGGTTGAACAAACTCTAATAATATTGTGGTAGTTTCTGTGTAGAGTATTAATTCATTCATACCTCTTTGCCACATAAACAAATGCATTTTTATGAGTGTTTTTATATGTTTCTGTAGGGCGCATGTAATGGAGCTACATGTCTGGCCCTTGGCCTTGTGTAATAGGAAGCAATAGCTCTTGGAGTATGTTTGTTAAGAAAATTGCTGTGACTTTTAACCATGTCTTTTGATGCCTGTAGAAAAACTTAGTTAGTTAGAACACAGAAGTCAAGAAAACTTAAGGATGTTCAAGAACATTTCAAGTCTGCTGTATGAATTAAACAGCTGTGTAAATATGGGAAACTGCCATTTTTTTGATGATAAGAAGCGGAGTTCCATGATGTTCATCAGGCATGGAAGAGCTGCCCTCAGAGATGTGAAGTTTAAACTTGGTCCGTGTTTCTGAGTCCTGCTGTTGCACAAAATATATGTATCACAACAGTGTATCAAAAGGCCCAGAAAAAAGTATGAGTTGTGCATTTAGAAAGAGTAAACTAGAGCTCTTCTCGCAGCATTGTTTTCCTGTCTCTGGTGATCCTTAAGGATCATTAAACTGTTTGCTTTTAAATTTCCTGCTTAATAAATATTGTTGAGTTTTATATTGATACATATGAGTTGAGAGAGAGAACATCAAAACAAATAAATGAATTAAGGCCCACTAATCTCATCTTTTGTAATTAGCGTGGGATTACTCATGCGAAAGGAACTTTGTAGGGCCATATCTGGGACTGTGTTGTTTTGTACTGTGTTATTAGAGCATTACATATATATTTCACTTAGGTTTTTCTTCAAGGAAGAAACATTTACCACATATTGATCAAGACTTAAAGTTCATGCATGGAAAAGGAGTAGGGCTTAACTTTTCCCACACTTGATTCTAAACTGAACCAGAATACATTTGTCTCAGTATTGAGCCTAGACAGATCAGATGGCAACTCCTCACTTCTCAATTTTCAAACGTACCGAGCCTGATGTAAAGGTGGACTCTGCAGAGTGTTCTTAAAACACATACATCCCCCAGGGGAAGTTTTGGCTTCTCTGCTGGCCTGACTCTTCTATCAGCCTGTGCAACTATCAGTGACAGTTTATGTCTTATACAGAAATGTGTTCTTTAAGTCTAAGAATAAAAGTTGTTGCTTTAAGCAAAATGTAGTATTATGACTGCTGCTTTTGTCAGATAATCCTCAAGGAACAATAGTGTTTATTGGGGTCTAAAGAATGGGCCTCTTAGAGCAAAGTAAAGGTCACATTCAGGATTAGATCTGCATTTCCTCTTCTGAGTGCTCATTTTAGTTGTGGACTTGGGGTGTTGAAGGGAATGCAGCTGGTTTGGTGCACTTACACCGTCCTTCCCAGCCCCCTTGCTGCCTTGTGTTCAGGACTGGGGAGTTTCAGCAGACATTGCTCTGGTAGTCTAGCTGAATCTCACGAGCATAAAAACATATACCTTGCAGAGCTTCAGGTCAATAATCTTAGTTTCTGACATTTTCCAGTCTTTTAAGCTGTTAAAAAATTGTATAAAGATGTGAGGGGTTTTTATTAATCTGCTTAGCAGACACTTTAAATTTGCTTGGTCGTCTGAGTTGCTGAGTTCTTCATCAACTCAGGCAGACATTGAAATTCCTCTTACACTCTGTCAAACTCCTTTTACCCAGGAATGGTTTTGCCACTTGGCTTTGTTTTTTGTCTAAGCATAGGAAACAAAATCAGGGACCCTCATTATTTAGTTTTTCAGTTTTACTCTTGCTTACACTGCTTTTGTGGTGGATTTCAAAACTTTGCTGGAGTTACTTTTTCGTGAGATTTCCTCGTCATAAACCCATTCATTGAAGAATTCATGCCATAACTGCATAGAGAAACCCCACACAAAATCCTGTTTTGCTTCTGTCAGAGCCTTGCAGTCCAGGTGCATGTTTATGAATGGGCTTCGCTTTTGTATTTCTTGGAAAATGTACAAAAGGTATTAGGGTAATAATTTTCTTTTTATTGTACTGTTTGCTTCTATGCACTTCTTGCTTTCTGCAAAAAATTCTTCTTGCCCTATATTCTTAAGTTTCTCCTCTGGCCTTTGCTCTTCATTGTCAGTTCAAACTGCTGCTGTAAATTACCTCTCTTTTTAAAACTTGCTTTTTGCTTTTTAGTTTTCACTTGGGAGATTGGTGTGAAAGAGGTGACTGGTTTCAGACTATTGCTTGACGTGCTTGCATTAAATCTTGACCCTAAAGCCAGAGAAAATTAGTTATTCACAGTCATTCTCACAGGGAAAACTTGAAATTATTTTCAGTGTTGCATAACAATGAAGTGCAGCACAGCTGTTGGAGAAGAGCTGGCTGGAGGCTGGCATTAATAATTCTGATATTATGCTGGGCAGGAACAAGTGTGATGCTTAATCAAGAAATCTGTTTTGGCACTGTGGTGTAACATCAGTGGATATGAATTTTAAAGAGAAACTGTTGAAATTAGGCATAGGTATTTGAAATAATTTCTTTTTACAATGGCAAATAATTAAATTGAAAACACCAGTGTCATTGAAACTAACAGAATCCAAATATATTTGAGTTTTCTATGTTAAAAAGAAACCTTTTTGTAAACAATGTGTCCCTCAAACTCTTAAACAGTTTTTTTTCTCTGGCTTTGTAACCTCATCTGTTTTAAAAGGAGGCATATTCGGGATCAGTGTAATGATCTTTTAATATTCTGATGTTTAGAAAAGATACCTCAGTATATTGGTTGTTTGAATAAGGGCTGACTGCCACATGAAAACTATAGTAGCTCATGTCCTTGAGCTTACACTCTGCCCCAAAAATTTTGTTTACATGCTAAGGGACCTTGAGCAAAATGCTTTCTTTGAAGTTTTTTTTTTTTATATTGGGTAAAATGGAACACTGATGTCCTCTTGAAAAAACTACTCTATTAAATAGCTATTATATAAATAGCTAAATGTACTTTGTAATACAGTAGTGCATTTGCTATGAAGTCATCAAACTTCTATTGCTTTTTTGCATATCAATGGGAAATTATTTCTGCTGAGATCTTAAATCTGCCAAAAATGTGGTTTATTTCAAAATATTATTTCGAAATTATTTTTCTAAATTATTTATGAAGTGGTGATTTATATTAATGTGTAGAATTTGTTATTGTCACCTGATTTCTGCTGTGCTTACTTGTGATAGAGTATTTAGAAATTACTTGCTGGGGATGTTTAATGCATGTCATAGTCAGAGTGGGTCAGCAAAGAGTTGGGGTTCTCTGGTGTATTTTTTTTCTTGTCTCTGATTTCTGGAGTTAGTCATGTTTATATGTTGTGAAGTTGTGGCAAGTAATGCTAGATGGCATGGTTACAGGAAAAGATTACAAGAATGTGAAGAAATGTTCAGGTCACAGAGTGAGTTACAGATCTCATTTCCTCCTTTTGAGAAAAATGAAGGCAAGCTTTTGCAATAGTCAGCTTGTATGTATTGACCAAATTAATCTGTTGTGAAACAGTTCACTTAGATAAATTGGGATTGTATTTGATCTCTTCAGTCAAGTTGATAAATCCGTATCTCTGAGCAGAAAGACTACATAAAATTAATAAACTGTTTTATCTTTTTAAGTATTTTAAAGTAAATCTTTATATTTGTGTGTTTCAAACATATTTATTATGTTTTGCATCAAGGCAGTTTATTAGGTAGAAAAATGGGGGGAAGTTAGCTGCTTTCTTTTCATAAGTTACTTGAAAAAACTGTAGTTTCTAAAGGTGAAACAACCAGCCGCTAGAAACTGAATTTCACTGCCTTTCAAAATGAAGCCTAAGGTTCCCTTTAGCTTCAGATGATCACTTTTCGTGTACATACCTACTTCACATTGAAGTGTTCTGCTATTTGTAGAGGGATTTTTTTGAGGACAGCATTTCAAAAACACTGAGAAAGAGCAAAGCATTAATGTTGTTCCTCAGATGTTTACCTAATAAAAGAATGCACTGAACTAACAAATATTGAAGAGGAATATGTCCAAAACCCCAAGCTTTTCAGCCTTGTGTTTATTGTCATCCTCAGGCTCTTGGCTAATTTCTAGTTGTGTGTAATGTCTCAAACTCAGGGCTCTAATTCAGAGGTAATTATCATATGATCAAGCTGTAGTTGTTGTTTTAGTGCAGATTTGGAAAATTAAAGCTGACAGCTGTTTTCCAGCTGCATTTCAGCTGTACTCCATTAAAAAAAGAACAGAGAAGCAGCAGCTTTACGGTTTTTTCCATCATTGCTGAGCTCGGTGAAGCTGCCTTATCTGCTTGCCCTGTGAAATATTTACCATGTGTCTTTGGAGCCTAAGTAAATAAAACAGGAAGAGAGGGTTCGGTAAATAAATGGAAAGATTGAAAGTAGCAGACTGAACACACAAACATGTATGTGCACTTGGCTCTGCTGAATATTTAAGAGCTCAGCTATTAATTCCTGCCAGACTTTTGTGTAGGGTGGATCAGAGGTTACTAGAGAGGTCAGTTCCCTTAAGTAAACCAAGTTCAAGATACATTCAGTAACTTCCCTGTCACTTCTTATTAAAAGCTATCATAAATCTGATATAGAGAAAACAATTTAAAAACTTCTAATAGGCTGTGATTTTTCTAAAAGGACAGTATATGTTAGGTCATCAATTGCTAAAGCCACAAACCCTATTCCTTAGGCATGAATAAAGTTCTTTAATGTTTGAGACAGAAAAAGAAAAAAAATAAATTGTGGCAAAACTGAAAGTTAGAACTGTAACTGATTGGTCTGTAGAAATGTGAAATGTACAAGCTCTACAGATGAAAACTGAGGTATGCAGACAATCTGGGCTTCTATTCTAAAATTGAACATATTTAGAAGTATTTGATCATCACAGGGGTGATATTTTTCAAATGCTACCAACTGATTCAGGAGCTACTAATGTTAAGGCAATATCCTGTAGTATGTAATTATTTTGATGCAAAGTTTTCTAATATTCTCTGATTTGTTTTGCTGAATTTTTATTTAGGTTCTTAAAGATCTCTCAGCATTTGTTTGTGTTTTAACTGAAAAAACCCCCAGTGGTTGTGTCCTCTCAATCCATGACTCCAGTCTGAATTCATGCACATGGTACAGTTGAAATCTCTGTTTCTTTGATACCTGGATGAAAACTTTGTGGTTTGGATATTTGAGAGGAAAGCACCAGATGTTTGTTTTCAGAATTATGAGTTGAAGTATTTGTAAGGTGATGCTAAGGAACTGCTGTTCCTCAATTTTCTCTCCAACCTCTCCAGTGCAAAAAGAATCTGTTTTCTAGAAAGAATAAAGATGCCATTCGTTTGAGCTGCTTTCACATGGCAGCAAGCAGTCCAGAAAAAGAAAAAGCACAGTGGATCAGCCTTGGAAAATGGCTGATGAATGATTGCGCGTCTCTTTTTCTTCTTGGTATCCTGTAATTTATCTTCAAAATTGCAGAATATTGATGAATGAATCAATTAAAGAGATGATAAATCTTCTAGTCATCTTGTAGTGCCATCTTTAACTGCTGTGCTGCTGCATGGTGTGAATGCAGGACTTTAAAGAAAGCCAGGAACAATGGCATGAGGTTAGGGAACACATGGACCACACTGACAGGAAGCATAAAGGTGACACTTGAGTGAGGTTGATGAATAATGACCATAAGTAGTATGTACATTAATAACATGACTGGGGCTCTTGGCAACTGAATGGCTGCCTCTGTGTCTTTCTTTGCTGGAGCTTGCAAGACGCATATGCAGTGGTGCTAATGAGTGGGAAAAAAAGGGGTATAGCTTAAGTTAGCCCTTTCATTTCCTTGTTAAGTGCTCCTAACTTATGCCTGTTAACATAGAAAAATGTGGCTTGTTTGAAACTTGAATGTTTAAATTTAAAAAAATTTATTAAACCAAAAGCACTTTTCAGAGAATTTAAACTGACCGGTTCCACAGTGTGTGAAGCTCCCTTTTTTGAGAATCGTTGCTTTTTTGTTCATATTCTGTAGCTGGAATTGTTACAATGAATCTTAAGGGACTCACAATTGTCTTCTCTTCATTTAAATCCTAGAGTTCTTCTGTAATGTGTTTCATATTTAGTAAGTGGTACCTATATTTCTCTGATCAACATTTCTGGTCAAGTATGAGAAGTGATCCCGTCTTCTGAGTTAGACAAGTCAATCACAAATCTTTCTCATGCTCATCCTTTCCTGCCTAAAAGACTAATTATCTGTTGTAGACGTCATCATGCTGAAATCTAGTTTGTTTATTTCAACAAAAACAGATTTAGTTCTGTGTTGACAAATATTTCACTTGGAGGAATTATTTATTTATTTATATGTTCTAGTAACAGCTGTTGTACTGCAAGAGAGCAGCATTGGTTTGTGTCTGGGAGCAATGCCATGCCTGTTCTTCTTTACAAACTGTCTTTTGAACATCATGCAGGGAGGGAATGGAGAGTTAATGATTAGAAAATTGATGGAGGGGTTTGTGCCCATCAAACTGAAGAACTAAAGAGCATGCACATGGCTTTCTGTGCTGAGTGTACATATACCAACAGGGTAAAGTTTGTGCTTCCATAAAAACATGTGAAAACATAGAACTTTGGTGGTGGAAAAAGGCTGTAAGACTTCAATCAGTTCTACATTTTTCCTTTCCAATCCCAGTCAGACCAAGAAAACTCCCAATGTGCTGCAAATCAACGTAACAAATCAGACCTTTATGCAGATTACAATGCACTCTTACCTAAGTTTGTAGCCATTTTAGGAAGCTTTCAACAAAGGGCAGATTTCAGAAGTGAAACAAAATGGTTGTAGTTGAAAGGTTAGAGCCAGGGCATTTGGGTGGAGGCAGAATGCAGGATGGAAGACTCCCTACATGCTATGGAAAAGTACCAAAAGGGATAGGTGCAGATTTCATAAGGTAATTGTGTGCTCATGGCCTAGATATAATTTTCAAAAGTGATTCAGGTCAGAAATCCCAAATCTTTTAAGTCAGTGAGATGTTGCAAATTAAATACCTTGGCCAATTTTTAAGAGAGCTGAATTCTTCAGCCATTTATGGCTTTGTGTGGCTGAGTAGAGCAATGTCACTCTGTAACCTCAAGGAAGTCTGTACAGAAAAACCTGGCAACTTAGGCTGAGTCTTTCAAGTACAGAATCTAGTCTTATGACAGTCCATTAGTGACAAACTAATACTGGAGTTTTCAACCTTCTGACTGAAGTTTATAGTCAATGAATGTTTCTTTGAACCTTTCGTCATCTACGGCGGTTTCTCCTTTTGAAGGCTTATGCATATTTCTTGGTAGGTTAGCTGAAAAGCGGGAGCAGCCTGTCTGACCTGAAAGAACACTTGTTGTGTTGGGATTTTAATGAATATGTTGCAGAACATTCTCCAGCTGTTGCCCTCAAGAGGAAAATTACCAGGGTCCGTTGAGCAGGCAGAATTATTTTTAAAACCACCAAACTATGTGCTCTGATACCAAGCAGATAAGTTTATCTGTGAAGCTTAATAGAAACAATTGCATTATAGCAAAGGTGGAAAATTCATTCAGTTTGTTTAGCTCAGATGTGATAGGACAGCTCCTGTGGAGGAAGATACAGTTCCTTGTGACTTTATTGCAGTTCATCAGGATTTTACTGCAGCTTGGGAAAAGTATGTGATGATCAAGTCAGTCAATAAAAATGTTGACAATATTTTTGTCTGCTCATTGGCTACTGCAGCACCTCTGTGAGTAAAATCTCTCATGCACAATCGAAGGAAATATGCATGTAATCTTCTCAACATATTTTATCCTATGTTTTTGTCTTGCTGCATGTTGTCTGTTATGCTCATTTATTACATTTCATTTCTGATTAGACTGTAAACTCAGTGTAGATGACTCATTGTAGTTGACTCCCTGTTTATATAGATTTTTATATAACAGAATAAAGCATTCTTGTTCCTTGTCAAATCCTTTTACTCGTGTGCAGTGTAGATACTAAATTCTGCTACCTAAGTTCCAATAGTTTTCAATTTTTTTCTGAACATAGACCAAGGCCTCCAAGACTGTTCTTTGCTATCAGCATGTGTAACAGATGGAGTGTGAGATTCTGCCTTCAAAAATCAAAAGGTCAGCCAGGAAAAGAGTTCTTTGAAGATTGTTCCTTCTTACCACATGAGAAGATGGTTCTTATATGTGTTCCATGAAAGAGAAGCCTGAAGGTTGGGATGGTTTTACATTTGGAGTGAATGAGTCCTCATCTCAAAAGAAAACATAGTTTAAGTGGTCAGGATAGGCAAAGTGGAAAAATGGCAAAACCTTATGTACGGCGTAAGTGCCTAACACAAAGCAGCTGGTTTTGCTCGTAAAAGGCTTTGTCACACTGGAGTTTTTACCAGGATATAGCTGATGTTGCTGCTGTTGTCAGAGACTTAAGGTGACATCTCAGCTCTCTGTGTAGATTAATTCTTCAGCGCCAATTCAGTTTAAAAGATAATTAAAATATTTATATGTGGGTGAGTGGACACTGATCTCTAACAGAGATTATTTAGTGTTGGCAGTGTTAGGCAATTTTTAAAGTTGATACTGCCTAACTTCCAAAGTTGTCAAAGAAATTGGTGGTAGACTGGAGTGATTTCAGTACAGTGCTATGAGGACTGAGACTAGAGTTTAGGAATATTTCAGCCTTGTGTTCAGAACTGGCATGTCATACACTGTTCTATAGAAAATGTGTATATGAGCATAGGGCTTAATAGCATGAGGTGATTCATGACTGAGTTTAAAAGCAGAGATGGGCTTAACAAAGTTTTGAAGCCAGAAAACAAGAAAGCAAGCCAGAATATAGATGGACACTGGAGTATTTTTTCAGGCCATGAATTTAGGAAAAGGGATTCTTGAGTCTAGTTTGACAGACCTTGGAAGAAAAAAGGTTCAGAAGACAGAAATAGGCACAGATACTCCTCTGTCTGCTGTAGTCTTTTTCATACCTTGTATATTCCATTTTTCCGCTGCTGTTTAAAAAACAATCTCCATGATAACTATTTGTGAATGCTTTGGGTAGTAAATGAGATAAAATGAGTTGCTTTTTAAATTTGTTGTGAAGCTTTGTTAAATCTTGAAAAATCATGGGAGCAGTGGATAAACAACTAAAGAAGAGCATCTTAAGCTTTCTGTGAGTCTTCCTTAGCTTAATCTTCTGTAATATTACACTTGTGGGAGATATACACCACCACGCCCCAGGTGGGGAGAAAGGTGGTTTTGTCATGTAGCATTCAGGTTTGTTCAAGTTGCAAAGTTGCACAATGTCAACTCAACTTTGTGCGCTACTGAGAAGTGCCAAGAAAGGGAACTGGAGTGATTTCACCAGAGATCTTTCATCATCTTTTTACTTTAAAGCTCTCAGGACACTGTACAAGAATGGATACTGAAGTTTGATGAACTGAACCAAAAACACTTCATAGAAGCAGATTTGATTTCTACATGGTTGAGACAGTTGTACGTCAATGCTTTGAGGTGATTCAGAGCAGCAGATTCCCCTGGCTGCTGCTCCTTTACATAGTCTATGAATAGCTCTCCATTTGCCTGCTTTTCTGAGGCATTGAATTGGAAAG
Source organism: Lycocorax pyrrhopterus obiensis (assembly GCA_014706295.1). NCBI lineage: Eukaryota > Metazoa > Chordata > Aves > Passeriformes > Paradisaeidae > Lycocorax > Lycocorax pyrrhopterus. The sequence continues at coordinate 30,879,663 of JACSVZ010000007.1, read as the reverse complement.
GACTCTAGGTCCCCTGTTTTTATGTTTTTTGAAAATGTTATTGAAAGGGTTTGTATGTAAGCTGCTGTTACCCAGATCACATCCAGAGATGCATTTTAGCTTTCCTCAGTCACTGTGTTTCCCTTATCTCTTCCATTTATTTCTGTGAGATCTTTATGTCATGGGCAGGCTTGCTGCATGTTTAGCCATACCAGTGCCAGAAATTATCCCTGGTGTTGCTTGTTGTTATCACCAAGTTGGCAAACAGATTGCATAAATACTCTTTGGGCCATTCGTCAGAAAGTTATCTGGGCTGGCTTAAATGGGAGGTTGCACTGAAGCAGATGTGGAGCACTTGAATCAGCTGATCTGTTAAATCAGCTGTTGAGGTGTAACAGCCACTGACAGAGGTTAAAACACTTCCCTTTTTCAAAAGACAGGATTTGTCTTTGTCCTAATCCAACACTCACCTATGCTTCCTCAGCTGTATCTGACTTGCGAACAGCATAGAGCACCACTGTGAAAGCTAATTCTGCTCTCATTCGTTACGCTGTACCCTGTTACAGTGGGCCCATCCTATAATGGAGATCTTTCCCCAGTTGTGGACAACTCATTTTATGATAAAACAGCTTAGAAATAATTCCCAGGTAGGAGTTAAGCCTGAATGTTGAAAACCATGTTACAGTTTTAATTACTGACAGTATTTTTATGGATCACTAATATTTAAAAGGCACAGTTTATTTGTTTTTAGGTTATTTGGAAGAAGTACTGTTGTTTGTGCAGCTCAAGTTAAACTGTGATGTTCCCTGGGGAGAACTTGGGTACAAACCAAAGATTTCATGGGATTTTGTAAAAAGAGACAGGAGTGACCTCAGTCTTTTTCTCAGGATAAGCACTACTATGCTAGTTTACTGTTAGTGATTGCTGCTCTGTTTGTTGGGAGTATTCACACAATGTCTTTCAACCCATTTAACAGACAGATTTGACAACCTGTAAGGAAATATAAAGATTTTTTTTTTTAGTTGGCACTTGCTTTGTTCTTTGATGCGTTGTGTGGTGTAGTTTGCTTTCTCTAATTAATACCAACTCTGTATGTTACGTTAGAGTTTGGTGACATGTATTTTTCCTCTGATTGTTTTCTCTGAAGTGTAAAATTAAAATAAAATTGCATTTAAAGAATCCAAATTATTTTCTACACTTCTGTGCCTAGCACTTGCTTGGCAGTAATAGCAGCCTATACTGGTTTTCCTCTTTTAATCTTTTTTTAAAATTTTTCTTCTCCTTGCCAGCTCTCCTTTCTCATGCTGAAAGGATAGCCACCTGTGATATGAGCTTGCAAAATTTGTTTCACTTGGAAGGAAGGATGCAATGGAAAACACAGTGGTCATTTCTTAGCTGGTAAAAAGAAATTCTTTTAGAGCTTATAATACAAGGAAGTTACAATTTGAGGAGTCTTAAGCATTCAATCTTTGTGTTAACTTAAAAATATACTTCCTTCAATATAATTAAATGACACCTGGATTAAGTATTACTATTATGGACCATCTGCCTGAGGTTTTGGGGTTTTTTCCCTTTTTTTGTGGGGCTTCTTCTGGCTTCTTTTGTTATATACTCATGTCGTTCAAGGCTCTACCCTTTCTACTGTCCTTTCTGTGCTCCTGTGGTATCTTCCCATTTGAATTTAACTGCTCTCTCCAGGCTGGAAGCTTTTTTGTCTGTCATGTTCTATTTCATCTTGAATCTGAAACTGTTCCTGGACCTTGTAGCACAGCTCAAACTCAGTTCAGTGTTGAAATCCTTGACAATCTTGACCTGAGTCCTCCCCAGCATTACAGATGTGCTGATGTGATATCTCCAAAAGACCCAAATGAGTCTGGGAAACCAAATAGCTAAAAAAGAGTTAATCTTTGTAATTCTTTGTCTACAGTCCGGGGCTGCAGAGCTGATCTGATGTCTGGAGAATTCTCTGCTCTTGAATGTGATGCAGCTCTTGGTTGCCTTGAGATGCTTCTTCCCAGATGAGATTCTATGTGTCTTTCATTCCTAAAGGGGTTTATTCCCAACCAGAAGCATGTATTTCTGAAAGATGTGCTACCATAAAATGTGGTTCAAACCAATACTTAGAGTTATATGTAACTCCTGAAGAGGCCCATATTGTTGTCCAGTTTGACTGCAACAGTGCAATGACTTGTGTTTCAGAAAGTGATTTGCAAGCATTTTGTCTGCCAGGGAACCTTCAAAATGTGTTTCTTTCCTTTCAAGTGTCAGGGAAAAATTGATATAATAAGTAATTACTTGCTGGCCATGTCTAGGCTTCATGTACTCTTTTCCATAAGCTTGCCCTTGAGAGTATTATATTATAGTTTTGGCTTTCAATAGGAGAACATGATAACAGTTTTTCCTTGCCAACTGATATGATTGTTTATACTACAGAATACATGGACATGACAGGTTTTGGTGAGATTTTTAGGTGCTTCTTGTAGCTGAGTGTGTGATCTTCCTTCTCAGTAACTTTATATCTGGAATTCAGTTACTATTTGGTAGGTTCCTCTCCTACTTCTGTGCATGTTCAGTTTAAAAGTTATACTCAGTACATCAGTAACTCATGTTTTGCTAGGGCCATTCTGTTACCACTCTTTTCTTGCCTGATTTTCCTTAATTCTACTTTGTTTTACTTATTCTTGTGACCCATTCCTACTTTGTTTAGTATCACTTTAAAGTTTGTATTGCTCCAACTCTGAGATTTATGACTTCTGGCAGGATTTAAGAATGGGATTTTCCTAAGATCTAGGTTAGAAGTAAGTCAGGAGCGCAGCAATGAATGGGGAAAAACAGCCAGAGGCTGAACCTTGAATTACAATAACTATAGGATGGAGTAAGAAATTGCATGCAGCTATATTCATTTGCTTTTTACCCAGGCTGTTGTATGCTGTTACTGTGAGCTGCAGAAGAGCTGCTGTGTTCAATTCCAGATGTACCATGTGTTTTCAGATGGTTGGACATGAAAGGCATGGCAGAAACAAAAGTTGCTATTCTTACTTTTACCCTCTGTATAATTAATTTCTCTTTAGGGAAGTAGACCAAGATAAGAACATAGTTTCAGCTCAACAGAAGTGAGGCACAGTAACATATGTCCCACTGGTCAACATTACCCCAAACACAAATATTTGAAGGTGGAGGGAGCAGAGCAAAAGCAAACGAACTGTGTGCCATTCTATCCTCCTGTGCTTGAGAGCAAGCTGTGTGTTTGTTGAAGGAAATGGTTCTGCTGAACTAGTCTTGGTGCTGTTTCAAGCCAATTGGTGATTACTTTTTCCATGGGGATTGAAATGAATGTGCTATACTTTAAAATAAGCTGCTGCTGCTATTCAGAATTTCTGTCTGTTAGTTATTTGTTCAGCTGGGCTTGACAGCTTCTGTCGTAACTGCATGGAGAGGCACTAGCTCAGCTTTAGTTTGGCTTAAGTCCCCTCTACTTTTCCCCCTCACTTTAGTGTGCTTATTTTCTTTCTGATCTTGAGAACAGTAATGTACGATGAAGGATGTCTATAAATATTAAATTTTAAATGAATCTACATTTATTCTGTACGGCTGTAAAAGAAATAATGCATGGATTTACTGTGATCTGGGAAGTTGTTCTGAATTTCTGAGTACTTAGCCCAATCCCCAAAAAATGTTGTTCACTTGAAGCCAATTAGTGTGTAACCTGGAGAGGAGGGGAAGGGAGAAAAAGGGAGAAGATCAAAAAGGTGAAGTGTCACATTTCTTGAGTGTTAGTTCATCTACAAGGTTGAATTTATCCAAATTGGATCTGGAATCTGATTCAAATCTGATTTTCCTCAGACTAAGGGGGAAAGGGTGATCTAAGATTCCCTTTTAAGTGAACAGGCTTGGACATTTGAAGGAGAGTTCAAATCTGAAATCAGTAATACTCAAATATTGGTAAACTAATTTCTGCATTTTGGTTCATGTGTGTCTTATTTCATTATCAATTAGTGCAACAAGATAGTGATAACCAATACTAAGATCTACTCTGCAATCCAGATTGTTTGAGTTGTGCTGAGGGTGGGCTGTGAATACAGGTAATTTTATCAAAGAACTGCATGTAAAGTATATGGCTTTTGCTCATGCTCCATAGAGGAAAAACTGCTGTCCATAGTGATGAGTAAACTGCTGTCAGTGGTCTAATTGAAGTGGTATCTGTGAACCCAAGATTATTTTGTTTGTTTTCCTGCCTGGTTATTTATCATTATTTGTAAAAGAATGGACAACCTTTGTGGAAATTTTTGGTTAGCTGACAGATCTTTTCATTTATCTGATGTCATCAATTCATCCTTGTTGAAGCTTAGACATAAGTGTTGTTTTCCATTATCTAGGCAACAGAATGGAGCTCTGTCTGTGTGTGTACAATAATGTTTAAAAGGTACTGCAGTGGTTAATGTTTTTTTTTATTTAGGTTAAGTGTTTTTGGTTTCAGCATTCTGGTAGCTGAGGCACCAAAACCATTAATGAATAATGCAGTAGGTAGGGATTTAGGTATTCAGACAGTATTTTTCTTTTAGCTTCCTGTCACTCTCCTCTGTTTCAGACAAAGGATAAAATTCTTTAGTGAGTGTATATGGTGAATAAATCATGTGGTGGAAGGTCTGAAGTACATGCAAACTAGTTCTAGTTCCAGTTTAAAACAAATTTATAACTCTCTAAATACCCACTGTAAGCAAAATAAAGCAGATGCAGTCTGAACTGTTGGTTTTTGACCGTACAGCTGAGAAGATGACCAGCTAATCAAGATTCTCATTGAAGAAATGTTATAATGTAAGTGTCTCATTAGTATAGTCTTAGATACTGTGTTGAGGATATGTTTCTGAAGGAAATAACGAATGAGAATCTCATTGCTGCTAGACTTTCAGCAGATTAGCATGGTCGTGTTTGTTTTCCAGACCTAAAGATTTGTGCTTCCCGGAAATGTACGTCTTTTATCCATCTACATAAATTGGTAGTATGAGGAACCATGGAAGAGTAAGAGTTCCTTCATTTTATAATGTTTACATTAGATTCCTTAAAGAATTACTTTTTCATGTACAGTTGCATTTCAGAGGTGAAGCAGAGCTGATGGAGCTTACATCCTGAAGTGTGAAAAAACATGGGAAGTGACTAATTACACTTTATTGGCTCATACAGTAGTTTCTTTGTGTACTGTGATAGGGTCTAAGAGTCCTAAGCACTAGGATCTGAATATTGGTAAGTTGTTACACCTCAGAATTTTTCCCTGTTTAATTAAAAAAGTAATGACAACTGTCTGTGCAAACTCAGCTTGGCTTCTTTAAACTTAGTAATAAATACACAGGTCTTCATGAATGCTATCTGTCATTTTGCTGCCGGAAAAGTTTTGCTTACCTGACATGTAGTGACTGAATTAACATGACATTTCACTGTATAAGTATATTTTCCAGATGTATGACTGACCATAGGATATCATCCATCAATGCTCAGGAGTTCCTCTGAGTTTTGTTAAATTGTATCCTTTCCAGATTGTAGAATGACTTGTTCAGAAAGCCTCATATCTTAATTTCTGTAGTCCATATCTGCCTCATCTTGTGACTGATATGTTATTCTGCACCCCTGCTTTATGTATGTATAAACTGATTCTTCTCTGCCTTTTTCTGTGCGTTAAGCTTGAGCCCTGTGAGTGCAGGAAGAGGCCAGCCTGGGAGCTAGCTGCCTTGGTCTTGCAGGATTTCTAGGTCATTGGCCTGCAGATTTGTGGCAAAAGCTTAGTGTGTCTTTTTTTAAAACATGCTATGCAGCCAGTTGCTGGAGGCAATAAAGCTGCCATTTGAGCGAGGAGAGCAGCATTGCATAAGCCTGTGGGATGTCTAACATCAAATATCCACTGTACAGTTAAAGCTTCACAAGACTTTGAGATAAGCTGAGGTCAAATATCCCTGGAATTTAACACAAACGGTGACAACACTTTTGTTCCTGCCAGTTGTTCATGGAAGTCTTTGTACACAACCATACTTGTCTTTCATTTGTCTCCCACACATTGTCTTGCAAAAGGCTGTATGTTTAATCATCACAAATCTAAATTTACTGGCAATTCATGGCCGCAAATAGCTTTCTTCATTCCTGATGGCTGTGGTGCAAAGATCTGTGTGTAGTGGTCTGGTAACCTGGAGCACCCCTTTGTGGGGGGTGGTTTGTGATTTTTTCTTCCCTCAGAGGCACCTGCCCTGCAGAGATCAGTTAAATTCAGTTTGAGCACTACTAGGGAGTGCAAGGGAACTGGCCAAAAGGCAATGGATTGCTGACACCTCCAAGTCCCCTGTTTATGTACCTGAAGCAGCTCTTATCCTTAATTGTTAAAGTAATTAAGGTGAAGACAAAGTCTGGCCCTTTAAGATTTGTCACAAATGTTTTTCTGAACTACCAGAGTACAACCTGCTTTTTATTAACACAGGTCTGGCAGACCTTAAGTACAAGGGCAAAATGATAGCTCTTAAGTGTAATTCTTCTTCTTTCTGATGTGCTAACTGGCAAAATTGAAGCCATTTACAGTTTCCACATTCGTAGTATTTTGGTTGGAGTGAGCATACTTCCTTTAGGAAATAAGTGCAGCTCCACCTAAGATTCTGCAGGCACGACTATATGCAACAATATAAAATTAAGATGATAGCAATTTTCAATTGTAAAGACTGGGCTTCTTTAAAAAGAATGGTCTACCTGATTTCATAAGGTATGTTCTGTTAAGAACATATAACATGCAGCTAAAACAGTGCTCTTCAGTGTATTTCGCTCTTTGTGGACTTAAAAAATTTTTGTAATGGAAAGAATATATAAAAAAAAAACCCAAAACATTAAAGTCTCAATCATGTAATAGAAGATTGTAATAGAAGATGTGTATTTCAACATATGTGCCTCAATATTTAATGGTTAAGATGTTCCCCTGAGTATTTGGTCTTTGCAGTTCACGTTAAGTACCTTACTGAGAGAGAGGAGTTTGTCAAGCCTGCTCTTAAGACATTGGTTTGGTAGTTCTCACGTTTCTGACATTTTCATTTTGTAAAAAATTGGCTGATGGATGCAGATACTGTTCCTCTATCTTTGTAATATCATGCAGCAAGGCCCATGGATTGCAAGCAGACTTTGGTGAGGATTTGTCAGAAAGTTTCTGGCTATTCTGTAGCACTAACTGGAGTCTGGGCTGTCTTGGTGTCCTGCTCCCTTCTTCTGCACAACTGGTCTGTCCTTTGAGTTCTGCTGGAGATACTTGCAAGTCCATGTCCGTGAGTCAGGATTTATTCCGCACTCACTACATTCCTTTAAACTTCTGAGAGATGCGGTAGTAGTCCTGTTTGAACTCTTGTTTACTGGCTGCAATAGTATCAACTGTTGGGTCTTAGATGTGGTCACTGTCCTTTCCTTTCAGAAAAATGCTGCAAGAGTCCATAATACACATGTTGGGTCTGTGGCTTAGCTGCTGTTTTGACTGAGCTGGGCAAAACTGGTGCAGAGTTGTCTTACCTAAGAATTAGAGACCATAGCATTATTAAAAGGTGAAGACACCGTGCAAAGAAGACAGTCCAAAAGCAAACAGGAAATCAGATCAAAAGGGGAGTTGATGACTCTCCAAACCCCTGCAAATTGAAAGACATTGACAAAGGCCAAATGGACTTTTGGGAACAGTGAAGATGTTAGAGATTTGTACACAAACATTTGCTAGTTTTCCGTACAGTAGCTCTCAGACCTTGTGTTCATGACAGTCATGATGGCCAAATGCCTCCCTTTTTGCTTACCTCACAGGAACTGTAATTTTGTAGAACTACCATCTCCTGGCCACACAAAGAAATTGCTTAAACTCAAATATTTTGATTACAAAAATATGCTTACTCTGTCCTTCACCCATTTTAACACTAAAGGAAGATGGAAAGAACAGTCTTTGTTTAAAGCATATGCTGACTGAAAACCAAAATCAGAGAAACATAACAGGTGAATGTGTTGTCAGTGAGAGAATCATTTCTGCCTGGAGAACACTGGTTTATATTAAGTACATAGCAATTGTTGGCACAATTCTTTAGCCTATGAGTGTCTGTTATTAATAATTTTGTCAATAGGGCCTTTTTCCCCTCAAAATTAGTATTAGGCTTTATAGAGAATACAGTATAGGCCTTTGAGATTCTTTTGCTGTGCTTTGCATGTTACTAATTGTAGTAGACTTCTATCAGCAAAGAAAATTCAGTAAAGGAAACTGGTCTAAATTATGAGCAGAGCTGAGCTAATTGATTTCAAATTCCTTCCCTATTGATGACAAAATAATGATTTTGTAAGTTATCTTGTAAAACAGTTTTCTCTTTTGTAGCGGTGCTTAGTAAGAACTTGAAATAGCTGTGTGTGAAGCAGCGTCAGGAACTGGTCCATGATATAATCCGAACACTCCCACACCTTTTATTCTAATACTGGCTCTTTTCCTTGCACTAGGAATTGCCTGCCTTAGTAATGTGCTAACATGGTATTCATGAAAATGTGAGTCTGAATCCATAGTTCCGTTTCATAGTCTTCAGTCTCCTATCATTATGATGTTTTTTATTTTGGGCCTCAGGTTCAATAAACCCACTTGGATACTACTGGTTGTAGAACAGGGCTGCGTGGATGTGTTGGGTTTACACAGCAAGGTTTTGGTAGCTGGGTGGGCTGCAGGGGTAGGCTCTCTGGCGTAGAGACTGGGGGCTGCCCACTTGTGAGACAGCTAATTGTTAGATCTGTAGCATACGCAGAACTCGAAAGAGTCCAAAACTACTTTGCTGTTGGTGGACACACTTTGCTGAATGTGGCTATGGTTGTCATTTACGCCCTTCAATGCTGTCCACAGAGAGGATGATATCTGCCACTGCCGTAGTGTTCTGGCTTTTCCTCAGTGTTCAGAGTGTGGCTCTGTACTTGGTTTCATACAGTGTATTGCCTGCTCTTGAGATTTTCCTGTCTTCATGGGATTTTACCCAAGACTAGAGGATCTGTATGTTTCACGAACAGTTGGCTTCTCATGGCATCTCAATGACAATGGCATATTATCAGCAGCATTTTAGAAAAGGAAGCAGATTAGAGATATGTAAGGCAGGTAAGACATACTAATTTTGGAAAATTTGAGGACCCTGTTTTGAAATCCCTTTGACCTGTTAGATTTGGTGTGGAATGTGTTATGCTTCTGACTGAGTTGAGGTCTTGAGCCAAGAAATTAATTGAATGAGCAGCAACAACTAGCAGATACTCAAAATTTGGTCCAAATGACTTCAACAACAGATTTGAGGAAGAAAAAAAATATTTTCTCTTTATTAGGAGCTAAGTCAGAAAAATTCTAGTTAAATTCTTTGTGGTTTTGGGTTTTTTTTTTTTCATTTTACTCAGCTGGTCTGCAGGTGTAGAGGATTTTGGCCAAGGTTTCACCCGTTGGAGGCTACAGTCATTACTAAAACTCCTGGGCACACATTTCTGTTGGAATGCAGCTGATGTCATGGAAAAACAGGACCTTTTTGGTAACCCCTAACAACCAGAAGTACAGTAAACAGTAAATATTACCTCCACTGAGATACTCGCTTTCAAAGAGACTTGTTAGGATGGTGCCTGTGTGCCAAGAAATACAAACTTTTACTGATTTAAAGACGTTTTTCCTAAAAGCACAAACGTACTGCTGAGGTTTAGCCATGGTTTTGATATGCCTAATAAAACCAGAAATAGTTCTGTTTAAATCCTAAAATACTCAGAGTTTACTGTTCTTTCCACCACCTAACAGTTTTATGGTCTTTCACATCAGAAATCAGTGATGGTATGTTAGTTATAAGGGAAATAGCACTGTAATTTTCATCATTTGCAAAACACAGGGTTTTTCCGAGGTATATTTTCCATCTAATTAAATGAGTAGAGTTTAGTAGAAATGTAGAACTGTTCAAATATTTTTTCAGTTTAGTTTGTTTTTTAAAAGCCCATTCTCAGCTTCAAGCTGTGCATTCTGTTTTGCTTTCATGGGGTTACTCGTGACTTCCAAGATAATTTAGATGTTTGTTGTCCAAGGGTAATTCATTCCTTTACGTGATTTGTATGTTTTCTTTTTTTTCTCCTCTGCTGATAGAAATGCCAACCCCACACCTGTGAAAGCCCCACCACTGCCACCTTGCCACATAAAGCTTCACTTTGTAAGCAGGCGGTAACATGGGGAGAAGTCTGAGCAGCCTAACATACAGAGATACATTGTTTTTTGAGAGCACCGGTATAGCTCCCAGTACACTTTTTGTGACCCAGTTGACCATTAGATACTGTATACGTTTTATTATTCTTTGGCTTAGATGCTGAGGTTGTTGTCAGTTTCTTTCTTCCAAAAGGGGAGATACCTAGTCAAAAATTACAGTTATCCACTGAATTGGTCCTTGGAAGGATGGTACAGATGGTACAGCACTGTCTGTGACTGCCATTTGCTTTCCCCAGTGTTAAATAAGCCAAGTAATGAACTTAATGGTTGTGGGATTTTTCTTGGCAGTACATTTACATTACCCTCTACTGTAAATCATCTCAGATCTTTGCTATACTTTTAAATAGCAAAAGATTGCAAGCCTTAAGCATTTAGAAACGGAGGCAGAAGCCTTAAAAAATAGTAGTTACTTAAAAACAGTTGAAAAAACTGTTCTATTCTCAGTCTTTCTATAGTGCCACCTTTTTTGTAGGTTTTTAGATATTCATATTTTTCACATTTTGCTTGTGCATTTAAGATAAAAAACTGTTATGAGTGTTATGATTCAAACAGGATCCACATATCAAGAAAAGTGCCAAGCATCAAAGGTTCAACATTAAATGAGAAGAACTGGCAGGGTGATTTATAAGTTAATTATTTCTTTCTTAATGAAACCATGTTCCAGTTTCTTACAGGTGTTTATATATGACCATACTTTGTTAATATTTTCTAATAAATGTTTAGCATTTTTATTCTCTCTAGTTCCTGCATATTTTTTTACCACTCCTTTCAGAAATATTTACTTTTTTTTCCCCCCTGACTTAGTGTTTGTCATACTTACTAAACAAAAAATTTCTATTTTAATTCTGCTGGTTTTTGCTTTTTGTTCTGTGGTCTTGCTGCCTAGACACTAGCAAGCTGTATTGACCTTATCTTCTCCAGTCACACTTTTGAAAAAAGGAGTTATAGAGTCTGTAAATCACGGGAGAACAGCAATTAAAACATGAAGTTCTTCAATTAGATGTTTTCAGTTACTTCCCAGCCAGACAATGTATTTGGAACTAGGACTGACATTGCTTGTCCTGATTTTTTTCTCCCACTCCCCTTTTATGCAGAAGAATTGCCTTCTGCTTCCTAAATATTATCTGAAAATATATTTCCTAAATATTATCTGGAATAATATTTTCCGGTTGTTTTAGAAAATGGTATGGCCAGAAGATACAGAAAATAAGGTCATGTGCATTTTTTAATGGTGGATTTCACTTGAATGCAGGTACTTAGTAGTTGCAATACTTGTATACATCAGTGTTTTAAGTTTGTTATTTTTAACTAAGAATTTTGGGGATATAGTAGTTCACAGGATTCTATATGTAATTCTAAAATAAAAGTATAAAGCTCAAAGAAACCATAGCTTCAGTATTTGTCCACATCATTCAATGTATATGTCAAAAGCGCAGAAAAAGGGAATGTTTCCACTGCTTTCCAGAACATAACATCCAAATCATCTCACTTGCTCTTCAAATCAGGCATTATATTGTCTTCTTCTAACACAGGTAAACTACTAAATATAAGTCAACAATTACCATGCAGATAACTCTTCTGTAACCCAGAGTGTGAAGGAGTGTGAAGAGCTGACACTCTTGCTTGTGTTACTGTGTGTATTTTGCCCCAGCATCCCTGAGCGTGAGCTTGTGTGCGTGCGTGTGTGTGGTGTTAGGGGGCTGCTGAAAAGCACACTGCAAATAAAGAGGATAGTTCACCCTATTCTGAGTTTTTCTGACTCACGGAGGTGCCATCCACATACTCCTTTACAGTCTTTGGTGTTTATCTCTAGAATGCTTCTCTGAAATTTATGTTAGGTCAGACAGAGGTCAGTGTGCCCTGTCTGAAGCCTGGGTTTATGCCCCTTTGACAGTTTTAATAAAAGACTCTCGTCTTTTGTCATATGTTGGTTTGCTCTTGCAAACCTGTGACAAACTAGGTAAGATTGAAATGCATACTTGTTTTGTCGCTTGAATTAACTTCTGTGCTCAATAGTTCTGAGTAGATGTGTAATTTTCCCTTATTCCAGGGGCTATTTATGTTTTGCTTACTAGCTGTCAGCGTATTGCTAATGACAGTTGTGAACGTGACTACAGGCAGAAGCGCTGCCTCAGTGCCTCATAAACCTGAGTAACTGATAGGAGATTGCTTTAGACTTCCAACACTGTAAATTTTCCAAATAATGTTTTCTGAGTTTAGAATGCATGAACGAGTGTTCCCTTATCTGGCTTAAATATCTTGTGAGATTTTATCTGAAGACTGTTGGGTAGTTCTGGAAATACACATAGAAATAGCACTGATCTGTATCCTGGTGATAGGGACTTATGCCTCAAATCTCAAGAAGAGAGGACAGTGCTCAAGACGTGTACCAGTGTCTTCTGAAAGGTTTTTACCAAAACTGTGTAAGATCTTTCAAATAAGGAATTGTTGTGGGAAACTGCTGCTTAAAATGCCTGATTTACATTGACTAACTGTAGCAGATTAGTTTAAATGAGGATTTTGTGTTGTGCTAGTTGGGGAAGAGAGGAAAAGAGGAAGTGGCCTATTTCTTCATTTGACTGTGAGTCCTAAGAAAGGAATGAAGGTAACTGTGTGACAACTCTCATCACCCAGCAGGTTGCAAAGTACTGAGCATTAGGCTGCCAAACTCAATGTCTGTGCATACAGTGCTACATAAGAGGCCATAGGTTACTGTGAACTCTCCGTCCTATCAGTGAAGGTTCAGGTGCTGGTCATTGCTAGAAGCAAGATCACAGATTAGGTGGTCAGTGGCCTGGGTTATCCTGTTTCTGTGGTGCTGAGGGTCATGAAGAAATATCAGTCAAGAAAGCCAAGAGTTGTCACTGCTTTACAGGTCAGATTTTGGTATGCATCTGTATTTGTTTGGCTTCTTGAGCATCAGTCCTGCCTTCTGTATGCCATTTGAAGTCTGGAATTTAGATCATGCAAGGTAGCAGGTTTTAATTTCTCAAGGGTTTTGCTTCTTTTTAAAACCCAGAGCAAGTGTGTTTCAAGTTTAGTTTCCTTTTCCTAGGTTGTTTGCTGAGGATTGAATGAAACATTGCTACATAGCAGCAGGGGAATTCACATTAAACAACATTCATTTTCAAGCTCTTCACGCAGAATTATGTAGGCTGGAAAGGACTGCTTGAGATCATCTAGTCCAATGCCAAACTTCCTGCGTCATCTAAACACTAAGCTATAAATAGACTGATGTGGGCCAAATTTATTATCAGTCAGTGTTGTATGCTTTTTTAAATCAGCCTTTACACCAGGCTTTTCAACAAGCACACACTAAAAGAAGCTATAATTTTAATAGTTGCAAAAATTTTTTAGAAATTATTTTTGAGGTGTCACACCCACTTGAGCAGTCTTTTATTTGATGTACTTGCTCAAATGTACTTAGACTGACTAAACCAAAACAAGATAGGCAGTATATCAGTGACAAGTGACCAGTACAAAGCATTTTGTACGTGAATTTGATGTTAACAAGGAAAATTTTTCTGGCCTAATCAGTTGAAGCCAACTTAAAGGCTACAGCCAAACTAAAACATTTGCTGTCAAACACAGAGCTGCTTCTATGAAAATACAGGTGGAAGTATTGGATGTCACTCAAGCACTAGTGTTTCTTTCCCATTCCCTGTTTAGATAATTTGTTACTGCTGAAGGATACCGGCTTTTGGTTTGAGCTACAGACTTCTTTCTCTGGTGTCTTTCAGTAGGTAGACACTAGTTTATACAATGTACAATTGTGTGTTTCACCCTTGCATTTATGCTCGCTGGAAGTATCTGCTGGAGATTTGCTGCAGTGTTGCAGACAGCGCCTAAGGTTGCAGATGTGATTACTGATCAACTGGGAAAGAGTAAGTTAGAGAATATTTGGTTTACATGTGAGGACTGGCGACTCCAGCTGCAGTGTTGTTAGTAGTCAGTGTAGGCAATGTCATTGCAATAAAGCATGTCTTCAGAATGAAGTCTGCTTTGTAGCCAGGCAGCTTTAAAGACAGCCCTACAGCTAGTGTTCAAAGACTAACCACAGACGTTGTGTGCTGGAAGTTGATCACTTCCTGTGATAGTTTATGTTTTAATGTATATTAAACAATAGCAAAAACAGTGGTTTGCACCACAAGAACTCTGTGAACTCTCAGACTTTCTTACAGGCCATCCAAAAGAAGCAAATTTGGTATTTACTCTTCATGGTGGTTCCTGATGCTGTTTGCCAAATGCTGCCCAATTCCAGACCATGGTTTGGGAATCAGTGCTACAGAGAGTCACTGAGAAGATGTTAGGAAGAGAGTGAGCCTAAGCGTGTAGGATGCATTTGACCTAGAGAGGCATTCTGTGTCATCAAAGACTTTGGGAGTTCCTAGATGGCCAGATGCATCAGCCCCCAGCTGCTCTGCTCACCTGGGTGCTGCCCCTGTCTTGCAAATTTGACAGCTATAAGACTGTGCTGTATAATTAGCTACTTCCCTATATGCAAGTGAGCTGATCTGTTTCTCCAGGCCCAAGGAGGGCTCTGAAGCACCCATTCCTTTTGTTCTCTTTTGGAATGAAGTTGAATCGTTTGGTAGAGACCAAGTGGGAGTATCAAAGATGGTCACTTCCTGCACTGCCATCAGTTAATGCTCCTGGGGGCTTTTTTTCCTGCAGGTCATTATTTTAGAATCAGATATAAGGAACTTTCTCTTTCCTCCTGTCTTGCCTGCTTCTCTCTCATCCTCTTCTAGAAAATGTCTGGCACTTTGCAAGTTGGGTTGACTTTGCACGTCAAACCTTCCTATTTGTAGCTACCTGCTCTCAGAAAAGTGAGTGAGGAGGAGAGAGGTTGAGCAGAATTACAAATATACCTACCCTTGTGTAGAGCTGGCCTCAGGCTAAGACAAAGGGCTTGGGAGATTTGAGACCTCCTGGATACCTCCTGGATTCTTTTCCTGTTGTGTCATTTCCTTTCAGCAGTGTTTGAACTTTCAGGCTCACCTGGGTGTGTTCACAGGCAGCCAGACCGTTGTGAAAGAGAAATTAGACACTTAGCCTTGGCAATAATTAACTCCCATAGCTTGTTTATACCTCTCTGTCATGCATTCACTGTGTTTGCTCACTTCTAAGGAAATTATTTTTGGCATTTTATCAGGTTTTTATGAATTGGAGCAAGTGCAGAATTAAATCATAAGGCTTGAATGCAGAGGACAGATTGGTCCTCCCTCCATCCCTCCCTCCCTTCCTTCCTTCCTTCCTTCCTTCCGTCCTTCCATCGTCCTTCCTTCCTCCCTCCCTCCCTCCCTTCCTTCCTTCCGTCCTTCTGTCCTTCCTTCCATCGTCCTCCCTCCCTCCCTCCCTTCCTTCCTTCCCTCCTTCTCTCCTTCTTTTGTTCGCTCCTTCTTTCCTTCCTTCTCTCTTTCTCTCTCTCCTCCTCCCCTCCCCTTCCCATCCCGTCCTGCTGGGGATGGGTGGAGCTCAGTGGTAATGCTAGTGGCTTAGAAACATAATAAACAGGTTTTGTGTAGTGTTTCTTGCTAAGAGCCTGCTTGAGAAACCCCTAATCCTGTCTCCCAGACTGATAACCTTCTTGCCCTGAGCAGGGTGAGGAGGACTGGGTGAATTGCTCTGCTCTTTGTGTAATGTGTGCTGAGCCCTGCAGAAAGGTAACTGGTATCTCCTCTTGCCAATACTGACATGTCAGGGCATATAACACCAAGAACAGCAAGCCTGGCTATTTAAGTGTTGTGCTCCCTGACAGAAAATGGTGAAAGCCATCATCTTGAATGCACAAATTCTCTCAATTATTTTAATCCTTATTAAAAAGAGCGTCTTTTCCAAGGTGACTTTTTAAACTAGGGCCTCTTGCTTTGTCTTTTTTGTGTACACACTGTGCTTAGCAATACATTGGTGCCTGCTTAACAAAGCAATGCTTGACAACTAATAAAAAGAAGCAATTCACAGCTATTGAGGGATATTAATCATATGGGAGTGAAACTTTATCTTTGTGATTTAAAAAAAATATTTTAAAGTGGAATGTTTTATATATATATATGTGTGTGTGTGTCTCTTGTGTACACAAGAATGCTTTTTGTGCCTGTTTTGCCTTGGAGACTATATCGGAAGCAGGATTTGGGTCTGTGTTGAAGCACTCCGAATTGACTTAATTTTACAGTCAAGTTCTCCTTATCTACTGCTGCATGTGCAGTGAATTTCTTCTCTAAAATTTCCCATAAAAATGTTTCAAGAGAACTCAGATGTACTTAGACTGCAGTTCCAAGGAGCAAAGTGAGATGATGTACTAGTCCTTTCACCCAGTTCTTTGCTCTTCTTACCTAGTTTATGTGTTCACTGCACCTAGAAAAAAAGATAAATTCCTGAACAGTTTTCTCATCTTCTCCCCTTTGCACTGGCTTCAGTGCTTATCTGGTCTTCTGCTGAGCCATTGTATGTACTAACAGAAGAAGAAAGTACATGCAGCAAAACAAGTGGTTAATTTTCTGTAGGGTTAGCATGCTGAAGTGGCTTGGCTTGGTTCAGTGAGCAGAGAAGTTAATATGAGCAAGTCAAAACATTTGAGTAGGGCTCATGGGAAGAAGATCTCCAGCATTTAGAGAGCCCTGAAAGTTGAAATTGATTGCTGATGTGTCTGTTGATGCTGCTATCAAAAATGCTATTTTGAGAGTTTATTATCCTGTGTGAATTTAGTGGACTTACTGAAACTGCAGTCCAGAAGTCCTATCCTATTTTGAAATGCATATTCTTCCAGATGGTATCTTTTTGGTATCTTGCATAATACTATTTTAATTTCATTATTGCTGGCATTTTTCAGACACTGTCAGAGAATTTGGATGACTTGTAGCGGTAACTTTCAAGATTAATAACTACAGGTAGTTCTGGTATTTTTGTGGAGCTAATTAAAAGGCTGGATATTAGCTCCCTTCCCTGTGCTGTGCTTCCCAGCCCCTTCAATGCCAGCCTAAGGGTTTGTGGTGCCATGCAGTAAAACAGTTTACTGAAATAATCAAGGCTAAAAATAACCTTTTGAAAAAATGTGGCATGAAACAATAATGAGTAGCTGAAGATAAGTAAGGCTGGTGGTTTTTTAAGCCTGCTTTGCTGCTGAAACAGAAGCATTATGTAACTGCCCTGACAATGATCATTCCCATCCATAAATGCCAAAATGACTGTGGCAATCTTTGTGGCGTCTTCACCCAGTGCTTACTGGTGTCCACTTCTGTGATGCACTTCTCCCGTTGTGGGTTCAGTTTGGTTGGTGCAACTCTTTCAGGGGCCACCTGTGAGCTGGGTAACAAGCATAAATGAATCTTAAAAGCCTGTATAGAAAGGAGAAAAGGTGGGGTTAGTTTAAATTCTGACCACTGTCCCAGCTTGACATGTGGTGCTGCAGAAATAGTACTGATGTAAGCTGCTCAGGTTGTCAGTGCTGTACAGGGAAACATCTGTGGAGGCACTGCCTCAGCCTCTAGGGGTCTTTGATAAATGAGAAGGTCCTAAATTGCTGGAAGCATATGTTAGAACTTGGAAGTATTAAAGCATACATGTGAAACTGGTGTATTTGAATGTATTTTTGCCATTTACTGCCTATAATATATGGAAAATTTTCTGGCAGCCAAAATGCTGTACACCCAGTTTTACTTAGGTCTATCATAAGCTTTCTGTTAAAGAATATTTTAGCATGATGATGTGGACACAGAGGAACTGCAAAGTGTTGAACAAGCCACATCTTGATTTGTAATGTGTGGCTCAGGCTCTTGTGTTTTATGTCCGCGTTCGATGTGGACATTCATTTGATATCAGACTTTGGACATACTGGACACAGGAAAGGGAGCAGTGAACTTTGCAGATCATAGAATAGTCTGGGTTGGAAGGGACCTTGAAGATCATCTCATTCCAACCCCTCTGCCATGGGCAGGGCACCTTCCACTAGACCAGGCTGCTCAGAGCCCCGTCCAACCTGGCCTTGAACACTTCCAGGGATGGGGCATCCACAGCTTCTCTGGGCATCCACAGCTTCTCTGGCAACCTGTGCCAGTGCCTCACCACCCTCACAGTAAAGAATTTCTTCCTTATATCCAATCTAAACCCGTCCTCTTCCAGTTTAAAGCCATTCCCCTTTGTCCTGTCACTACATGCTCTCAATAAAAGTCTCTTTCCAGCTGTCTTGTAGCCCCCTTTAGGTACTGGAAGGTGCTACAAGGTCTCCCTGGAGCCTTCTCTTCTCCAGGCTGAACAACTCCAACTCTCTCAGCCTGTTTTCATAGGAGAGGTGCTCCAGCTCTCTTATCGTCTCTGTGCCCTACCTCTGGTTTGCTCCAGCAGGTCAAATCAGAAATTAAAAGACAGCTAACAGAAATTCAGTATTTCAGTTGTTAGGGTGGAAAAACAGACTTTCACTAAAAACTTTTCACACCTGAAAAGTAATTATTTTGAATTGCTTTTTTAATTAAAAAATCATGTTTTCTTAAGTGCTGTAATTATTCTGTGTCCAAATTCTGCACTTGGCAAAAGTAACATTTCCCATGAGCATGGGTTTCATCTTCTATCCACATCTCAGTGACATTGCCTGCTACATTTTCTCAGAATTTCATGTGTTTGTAGCATTCTATTTTCTGCCCCAAACTGTGCTGTGATGTTTATGACTGTAAATATGCAGTGCATCAGCTTCAGTTTTGTTTAGTGGCCATTTCTGTGGATTTGTGTTTGTTTAAATAGTGAGGATTGACTCAACGTATTACTCTGAAAATTATTAATGGTTAGTCTGTAGGCCATTACATCATGAGGAAACCAAAGCACACTTGGAGAGCACTTACTTTTTTTCTCTCAGGATTGCTGAAATACAAAATACAGCTGTTCAGCAGTGCACACAGTATTTGCTGCAAGTACTAGAAGAAAAGAAACTATACAGGAGAAATGCAATACCGAGTAAAGCTTCAATTTTCTTTTTAATAGAAAAAACTGTTTCTATCTCTGAATACAGATTTTAATAAAAATTAGTAGTGTTAAAATGGGATAAAGCTGTGCATCAGAATTTTGTGAACTGCTCATAACCTTTCAGTATTGCTGTTTCCTAGTATTTTCTACATAATAATTGTTAACATTTTGTGTATATCTGATTCTGGAGTCAGTGTGTGTCACTGAATGCCTATGCTTAATCCTTCATTTATGTATCTTAGTGTGCAGTGCCCAGTTGATATTCATAGAATACATGGAATAGAAACATTGATTTAATATTAATTGCAAATTCTATTGCTTTTTCTATTGCTTTCCACTCCCACATCAGCTTTCTACGTGTAGTTTAGATAAGCACATGGTGGGATGGTCAAAGTTGGAGCTTCTCTTGCAGTTAAGTGTCTTGCATGTCTCTTAGAACCCAAAAATTTTAGAGACATCTGTGAATAAGTAAATGGCAAATGATGTCCTTTAATTGAAATAGTAAGTAAAAATACCTTAAGCCTCCAGAAGCTGAGCTTTTTTGAGAGTATTGCCTTTACTGCTATTCCAGGTCCAATTGAATCAGCTGTGATGTGCATTTGTTCTGAGTAACCATCTCTTGAAGAAAAAGGTCTGTTAAAGTTAGAAATCAAATTATTTTCTATTACACTAAATGAATTGCTGCTTTCTGTTTGCCAGAGGCACTGCTTCAAAACAAAAGCAACCCAACTCACAGGGAGTTAAAATATTTTAGTCCTAAGTCGTCATGTCTGGCTGCAGAGTGACCTCAGCCTTCTCCTGCTCTGAATCATTGTTGAGAACTCACGTGGTCTAAATAGACTGAGGTAGATTTCAGTCCCAGAAACTGTTTGTCTTTTCACGTGTCGTGGCTAAATGAGTACAACCTTGACATTGTTAGAAAGGGCACAGCTACACCCAGTTACTGTAGGTGTAGTAGCAGATTAACCACTCTAACTACTTTCATGTGTGTAATCTTTCTAATCTTGATCAGGTGGCCATGCTGCTTTTCTCCTGTGGCACGTAGACAGAGCTTGATTGTGGTTTTGATCCTGAAACTGTTTTTATGGTGGTAGGCAGACAAAAAAAAAAAAAAGGAAAAAGGTATTGCGTACAATGTTGAGAGGGTTAGGCTGCAGTTATGGGAAAAACCACAAACAACATGTATTTGAATTAAAGGAAGTTATTAAAGTGATCCTTCAAGAAATGTCTGAGAGCAGTGCTTTTCGTACTTACTCAAGTTAATGAGAGCATGATGCAGTCTGTCTGAGAAGACCAGCACAGTTTCTGGCAGTAATATGTCGGGGAAGAGATTTTGGAAGCAAAGAAGTTTTCCTGACTGATGATTCTTGCATTTAGAACCAAAACCATAAGATGTGCAATTACAAAACTGACTGGTGAAAAAGCTATTAACACCTTTCCTTACTGTTACCCGTTAGGATATGAAAGAGAACTTGTTTTCTTTTGAAAGCAGAAAGGAGAGCTGGTTTCTCCTGGTACTTGTGAATTACAGTAATCCTAGTTAGGCTGTTTTGAATTTGCAAAGAGTGTATATTTTGGTTTTACTAGTTTTGCTTTCTGTTTTGCCAGCAAAGAAGAGCTTAAGAAATTCATTGGTACCTCCTTAGTTGCTTCCAGCTCTTTGTTTTCTTCTACAGGTTTGTGATACTCTTGCCTAAGTTTCATTGTCTCTGAAAGGGAGTAATAGTTTCTTGAATGGGTTTTTTTTTCTTTAGGTAGCTTTCCTGACCTTATGTTTTCTTGTAATGCGGGTGTCTTCTACTCTCCCTTACTTATACTGTCACTCACTTCATGACCTCAATACAAAACATATTCAGGACCTCTGAGATACAGTCTAACAAGCAGTATTAAGGTCTAGTGAAAGAGTATATAGTAGTGTAACATGAATATATTAGCTGAGTAGCTCTGTACTGTGTTAAATATGGCAACAAAACTATAGTTTTATCATGCTTGTAGCTTAGAAGAATAACCATGAAGCCTTCAATGTAGAAAATAATGGAGATCAAATACAGTAGCAGTTGCCATTGGAGCTGCATCCACAAGTTGCTTCTGTCATGTGGAACAGCTACCTTATTGTGCTCTCCTGCTTTGTACTTATGCATTTTTTATCCTTGTGATATCTGAGCATTAAATGATGTTACTGACAGTAAACTACTGAATGCTGTTACCAACACCTGTTTCATGTGACTTTCTCTGTTCTATACGTAAGGTGGGTCTTTTTTGTTAGACATTATCTATTTGGAAGTAATACTATTTGTATTAGCTGATGTCTAGGAGATACTCTTTATGCATATTTCTGTGTAAAACACTGTCGTGGTTTCGCCCCAGCCAACAGCCAAGCCCCATGCAGCCGCTTGCTCACTCCCTGACCAGCAGGATCAGGGAGAGAATCAGAAGGGTAAAAGCCAGAAAACCCCTGGATTGAGATAAAGGCAGTTTAACAGGGAAAGCAAAAGCCATGCACACCAGCAAAGCAAAACAAGGAGTGAGTTCAGTGCTTCCCATGGGCAGGCAGGCGTTCAGCCATCTCCAGGAGAGCAGGGCCCCATCATCTGTAATGGTGACTTGGGAAGACAAACACCATCACTCCAAATGTCCCCCTTCTTCCCCGAACTTTATATACTGAGCATGATGCCATATGGTCTGGAATGTCCCTTTGGTGAGTTGAGGTCACCTGCCCTGGCTGTGTCACCTCCCAACCTCCCATGCACCCCCAGCTTCCTCACCAATGTGGCCTAGGAAAAGCAGAAAAGGCCTTGGCTCTGTGTAAGCTGTGCTCAGCAATAACAAAAACATCTCTATGTTATTAACTCTCTGTTCAGCACAAATCCAAGATATAGTCCTGTACTAGCCACTATGAAGAGAATAAACTCTACTCCAGCTGAAACCAGCACAGACATTCCTAAGCCTGAAATTGTAAAAGAAATTGCCACAAGAGCTGTAACCATACTGTGGCTCTCATGTCCCTGTCACTCCCACAATAAATGAACAGTAAGGAACAATAGAGAGATGTGGGAACACATCAGGGTAGAAGCTATTACTGTATAAACATAGTTTTTGTCTCCGCAGGGCCCAAAGAGACCACAGTGCTGGCCAGGCAAGGGGCTGTGGTACAGTGCTGGTGCAGATGTATGCCCTCTGTGACAGTCCATTAGCATAATGTATTTGCAGTGTAGAGTGGGTATTTCTGGGAAGGAAATCTGCACTGAAGTGCAGTAACACAGATTATAAGAAGTTTTCTTTGAGTCTCCCATAACCAAATCAAACACAGCCTTCAGTGTTGGAGATAGTAAAGATAAAAGCTTTGTGTGTATAAATAAAAGATCCGGCTGGTGCTTTTTTGAAGGTATTCATTGTCTTTAATGTTTAAGAACGTTTTCCTGTACATTTAGTCTGTTAAGTAAGAGAGCACTGGGAGCAGAGAGGTGGAGCAGGCCGACAAGTGAAATTCTGTCTGTTTGGCTTCTCAAATAGCAGATCTCTTTAATGCAGTCCATGTGTTCAGTGTTGCTTGCCTTTAGGTGGTAGAATTTTCATACTGGGGGAAGTAATGATTTGCAAATAACTATTATTTTGCAATTCAGTACTAAGATTAGTAGTACTAAGTAAGTAGATAAGTAGTACTAAGATTCAGTACTAAGTGTAGTTTTAGCTAGAAAGAACTCATTGCCTTCGCACAGGGTACAGAAAACTGTGATATTGAGGGTTACTAGTTTTGGTTTGATTTCAATGCCTCTTTACTCAATGACACAATAACCCTCTTTGTACATACACTTCATGCATGAATGGAAGTGTGAACAGGACCAAAAGCAGGTGTTTGTGTTAGAGAGGAAAGTTAAAACAATATTTATAGGCTATTCATTTATTATTTAAGTTATTTGAAGTTGTTTCATAAGATAGAAGTTGAAGTAGAAAACAGCAAAGTCCAGCTTTATCTAGAGGGTGGGTCTCAGCTTTGCTTCAAACCTGCACAATTAAACATGTTCACAGGAGATTGTTTGTTCTATTAATTTTTAGCTTATTTAGAGTCTGATTCTTCTTCTTTTGTAGTGCCTTATTCATGCGTTAAAACTAACTGTGGGTACTTTCCATAAGCTTCTGTGTAACGTAACTATTTGGAATGCAGAGTACTCCTCAGGACTGTGGAATTGGGTCCTTTGGTGTTGTAGAAGAAGAATCACACAGCTCACAGACTTGCGCCTGTAAATGTTAGTGATGGGTAAGCATAACCAGACAGTAAATGGATTCGATGTCTTTGCTTGTCCAGTACTAACTGTTCTGTATGGAAATACATGAGGCGGGTGGTACTTCAGTTTGTTCTTTGTTTGTAACACCCTTCAGCTTGTTCAGGGAATGTATGTGCCAGAGTGAACCTCTTCAGCCAATGACAATGTGGGAAATAGATAACTAAAATTTTAGCTGATACATATGACTGCAGCATGGATAGGAACTTCAGTAGAACCGTTTAACTCAACTAACAGCATTGATTCCTATTTTATTTTTTTTCCCCTCCCTTTTCTTTTCCTGGGAGGGAATGTGTTTAAAGTGTTGGTTTGGCCAGAAAATTGACTAAAACTGATATTAGTTTATATATAATTTAGGAAATCAGATATGCTTGTTCTACTTACAGAAATAAGTTTTTGTGTAGATTGGTTCAGGGGAACAAGGACAAATTAAGAAAACAATAAATTCAGGCTATTTCTCTTTCATGAATTAATGCTTCATTTTCAAGTGAAAAATTGTTTCATTACTGGTGTGATGTCAGAGATGTGACTCCATGTAAAATTTACAGCCTGATGGTATAAGAAAGGCAGCCTGACACATGGGTTTGTAATTTGGGTATGTTAGGCCGGAATCATCAAGGAAAAAAAGCAATGGAACCTTCTCTTGTCACTTATCCATTTGGTTTTCCAGTAGAAAGAGTAGTTTTAAGATGCAGCTAGGCTCCAGAGGGGACAAGCCATCTTTTCCAAGAAGTAGCTTTTAGATTCTGAGAAGCACACCTAGCTTGCTTAACGATGTGAAGAGAGGAATAATTCTCTATGTTTAATATAACCTCCCAGTATAAAATAACGTTTAAGGGATTGTTTGGAAAGCTGGTTAGGACTGTAGCATGTTATTTTTTAAAATCCTGTTTCTATGTGCTCTGATTTCCATGACACTATTCTTTAGGGACAGCACATTTGTTCTAGGAGGCTAAATTGTTTCCTTTTGCAAAGCCTTACAGGCTCTGAAACTCCCACTGGCTGCTGTCCAGAAAGAAAGATTTGTGGGTTCTGCCCAGTGTCTGCAAATGTGTGGTGATATTTATATCCATTGAGTTGTTTTCACTGTAGCTAGATCTGGTAAAACACTTGTGGCTTTACTGCAACTAAGAGACTTGTGGTAAAGACTGAGAACTTTGAAATTAAGTTTTGTGCTTGAAGAGATGTTCTGACTTCCACTGCATCCGTGATTACTGGGTGGGGAGGAGGATCAGCGTAGTTACACATCAGCCCTCGCAGAGAGGGGCAAAGTCAGCAAACCATTAAAGAAAGAAGTAAAACTTCCATTTTGCTTGGAAAGCAATAAGACTGTTTAAGTGAGGACAAAAGCAGAATATTGTCTCAACTGCGACTTCAAAAGTGATTCACAATTTTTTTATTGGTAGAGTCCTTAAAATCCAGTTCATTCTGCACAGCTGTAAGTTGTGTTGATTCAAAAGTCTTTCACATTGGGACTTCCGAAAGAAAAAGCTGCCTTTTTCTTCTTATATCTTTCTAAACTGGTGAGAACAAAAAGAAGGGCAGATGTTTCACTTCTGTGTATACTCTCATGTCTACTTTCTCTTTTCCTCTGCAAGAAGCTTCCACTAAGAAGGGAAAAAAGACCAGTGACAAAATCTCTTTGTTCTGGGAAGCATTTCCAAGCATAAAAACAATACCAATGTGATGCTTTTATAGAAAAATTTTTACTTAAATTGTTGATGATGCACTTGATCTTCATTGGAAATATTTTCATGCTATTTACCACTTCCTCCAGATATGGCTTAATTGAATGGTTCTTTCGGATTTTTCCATATGGTGTTCCCTTTCCTTCCCTTTCCACTTGATATATCATAAAGAAAGGATGGTCATGGCCCCTTGAAACTTTGCCACCTTTGAGTTTGAAAATCCACAGTGTAATCGGTAGATAAGGGTACTGTGCAGGCTTGACCTTGTTCCTGGCTTTGCCCTATGTTTTCTGTGTAGTCTTAAATAATAGCAGTGGTCAATCTATCTGCAGGTTTCCTATTTCTGAAGGAAGACATACGACTACCCTAATATCTCCTGATTTCCATTTTTATTTGAAATTAATGAAGTCTGACTTTGAGATCCTTAGAAAGATGTTTGTATATGGAAATAATTTTCCTTGAATATTTTCTTCTAACTTAACACTTTTCAAATGGATTTATGGCATTAGGTCTAGAAATAAGTTGTATTGGATGAAGCATATGTAGCATAAGACTTACTGGCTAAGTTCAGTATGTGTGACTGTAACTGGCTGAAGATCCAAGTACTAGTGAAAGGATGTGGTAAATTTTCCTTGGAGCTGGAAAAAGTTCCTGTATTTGGAACTTTTAAAAACAACTAGGTTGGTATACTGGAAAACATACTGCAGAGAAGACAGTGCTTTATCAGTAGAAATATAGGCTGGTTTTTCCTGTAGGCCTCTCTGTGTACAGCTGGTGAAGTTGTAAATGATAGTTATTCTAATTCGCCTTCATTTTGTCTGTTTTGTTGGATGTGGCCTACACTGTGACTGAAGCCCTCAGTCTCATGCCAGTGAAAATGGTGATTGACATTTCCTTGTTAGTTTCTCTTGTGAGCTGCAGAGCGAGACTTCCAAGGGTGTAGCTAAGAAAATTCTGGATTTTTTTTTTTCCCAGATGAAAAGTTGCGAGCATCTCACAGTAGGGTGGAATAGAAAAGTTGTCTTGATTGTGTAACTCCAGCCTTTGGCTATGCAACCCTGAGAACACTGAAGCAATAGATGAATGCTGTGTGCTGTTCGCTAGATAATGTTGTTGTTTTTAGGCTGTGGACTGCAGATTGACTTTCACACAAGCCAATGGCATGGGACTTTCCCACACTTGCAACATCACTGGTTTTCCACCTGTACAACACGTCTTGTGCACAGAAGATAAAGTGCAACTGGAATGCCCTGTGCTGAGGTCGGGCATCAGCCGGGCAAAGCCGCGCACTGCCCCATCCGTGGTGTCTGTCAGCACGAGTGAGCACAGTACCACGCAGTCATTTTGAAATATACACCACAGGCTTACGGCTGTACCTTCTTTTAGCTGCAGATTAGTAACCTGCTTCTCTCCAGCTTGAGTTTCTGGGACATCCTCCTGCAGCTAGCGTGGCTGAGAGGGCATCTGGGAGCTAGAGGAACTGGGAGCTTGACCTTGTCTCACAAAGAGTTTCAAGTAGACCTGGGTCAGATGCATGAAAGTGGTCAGATGTATGGCTGCAGATGGGCACAACTGCAGTTGTGGTACCTGGAATATGTGGATGGTACCTGGAATATGTGGATGTTTGTGCTTTAAGACCCTCAGGCTGAGAGCTTGCTGAGAGTCCTGCTCCAGGGGTCTGTGTGTACACGTGAGGCCTTTGGAGCCACTGGTTTTGTTTGACTCTGGAGCTAGCAGGGTATTTTCTTCATTTGCATTTTTCTTCATTCAGCCTTAGAAATGGCAGATACAAGTCGTGAAACTTTGATGTAGAAATTGATTTAATCCAATTAAATCTCCTAGGAAGCTTGTCCTGCAGTCAAAGCTACTTTCTTTTGCTTGATAGCATTGCATTAAATGTTCTGGAAGGAAAGGAATTTAAGTTCTGAACTGTTGACCACTGGAGTTCTCTGTGGTGCTCGCCTAGGAAAACATTTCCAAGACAATAGCAGAGATTTTAAATCTCAGTATAGTACTGTATTTTGGGGGCGGGGGGGGGGGGAGTGTTATGTAAGAATAAATGTTCAAAAAAGTGTTTCTACTTTTGTCAATCTTGTGTGATCCAGGATCAGTTCATATTACTGCTTACTACATATTATCAGTTTTGACCTGGGAGGAAGTGGATAAGTAAAATGAGTAGTATAACATTTCAAACTATTTTTGTGGCAGAGCTTACTGGTATTAATTGTTTTTGGGAGTCTGCAAGCCTCACTGCAGACTATACTATACCAAAAATAAAGGTGAAGCATCATTATTATTATTAGAAGTAGCATGAATTAATACTGAGTTGAGTGAATTTATGATACACATGCCTGTGTAGGTATGGTTTTAAAGGTCTAGAAAAAAAAGGCAAAAATATTGTGAGCTGATGTTCTCATCGCTGCAGCAGGAGCAGAGCTGTGCTCCCGTGAAGGGTGGTCTGGATGTGTGGTACTTCTCTCCTGCTGTTATAGTGCTGTGTCACTGAGTCGCAGCTTCCCAAACCTCATCACATGGGACTATAAACACATGCACCTTTTGGGTAGCGAGTGCATAATGTTGTTTTGTATGCCCATCCTGCCAAGGGATCAGAAAGTTCACTGGTCATTTTTTTCCTGGAGCTTTGGAAAACACCCAGGTGGCACACAATGCAATACTGCAAACTCTTTGATGTTTATACTAGCTGTTTTTGCTTTTTAATAATCAGAGCAGGAGGAAATGTGTGAAATTAGCTGCATGGCAGAAGGAATTCATTAAAGCAAGTAAATTGAATTCTACTCAAGTTTCAAGCTTCTGGGTTGGAGTCACAAAGCAGTAACCATCTTCTAGCTGTTTTTAATTATTTATTTTGTGGCACTTTCCTTGTCCGTGAAACTGATTTACTGTGGGTTAGCCTAAGAAAACTAGCAATGCTATTGAGGCTTTGAGCAGTGCGAACATTAACAAGTATCTTTTTCTTGTAGTCTCTGACGTGTTTGTCAAGACCAAGGGGGAGAGAAAGAATGAATCAGGATGTTATGTTGGGTCTGTGCAGTCTTCACCTGTAGTTTGCCTTTCAGGTACAACCCAGCTTGCTAGCAACTGGAATGCTTTACCAAGTGATGTAATTTTTCTATTGTAGGTGATATAAATAAATGTATGTTTGACTTGATGTACGGCTTTAGAGAAACTCCCTGAGTCTTAGAGCAACATTAGGCTGTGGGACCCTTCTTTTATCTGATTAGAAGTTAGAGCAGGACACTGTGTCTACAGACCATTATATCATGCACAGTTTGTCTCATCTGTGGCTGATTTTCTTGCCAGCTTGAGGTCTGTGTGGCACATCTTTTTTTATTTCAGACTTCACATGACTACACAGTAGCCTCCGATATCTCTGTTTCCTCCTCCAAAAAAAAGTTCCCTTGCATCTCTTTCACTGTAACTCTAAAGGAATCCTGGGATGGATCCCAAGCCTGTGTGGTTTACTGAACTACTTAGCTGAGGTGAATTTGAGCTTTACCCTCCACATATTTTGGTCCTTATCTACAAGGAGGTGGTCATTTTTTTACATAGGAATGGATGGCTGATTGCTTAAGATGAGTTGCATTTATGTAGTTCTTTAACTTAATGTGTGTAGCTAAGGCTGATAAATAATGGGTGTGACTTGAAAAAGCAGATGTGTAAAAATGTGAACATGTATTAGCTGGGTATGTCAAACATGCATTTGAGACATGGCTTCACCAGGACGGCTGATGGGACTATAAACACTTTATTACTGCTGCAAAGTGTGATATCCAAAGTCTGTGTTGCTGATGTAGAAACAGTGCACTGTGTATTAAAGTCTGTGTGTCTACACAGTGTTTTGGGGTTGTTTTTCCTTTGGAAACAGTGACCCTTTGGTATGTAGATCCACTTCTGTTTTTATTGAATGAGGCAAGTACCAAAGCTACACTACACTTAAATGTAGCAGCTAAGCTTTGGGGCTAACTTATCCTGTATTAGTTTTTCTGGCTTTGCTATATTCATCCTGGCATCCATCTCTAAACTGCAGTCACTCAAGAAATGCCTTAAATCTAATGTTCAGTAGCTCGATCTTATTACAGATAAGACTTACACTACATGCAGTGTAGAAACTGTGTTAAACTAGAGAATGAGATAAATTATGTCTTGCCCAAGAGTAGTTTGGAAATCTGCAAATAGAGGAGTCAACAAATAGAGAAAGACTTGTGTTACTGATGAGTGAAAAGTATGTTTGTACTAATTCCAGAAGAAAGTGTCAGAAGAACTTTAAAATAAGATTTTTGTTTCCATTATTAAAAATGTGAAAAACCTAAAGAAAATGCTATCCAGAGATCAGATGGTGCAAATGAGATCAGGCATATTTAGAAACACATGCTATAAACAGATTCTAAAGGGAATAGCTAGAGGTATGCCCTCCAACATCCCTAGGTTAATGACTGTAGTTGGTAAGGAAGTTGGTGAGGAATAGCTCAGCCGCTTTCTAAAGTATCATATGCTCTCCTGCTGCCGCTGTCAGGGACAGGGTGCTGGATTAGATAAACCATTGCTCTGATCCAAGTGTGAAGAGAAACTGCTTCCTTATCCACAGCATGCAGTGGGCAGAATTGCATTGGAGCTCTCTGCATAAACGTTCGCTGAAGGTCTTTTGAAGCAGGATTGGCCGGCCAAGTGTGTGGTCAGTCTGTTCGTTTGTGGTTGTACAGTGTAGGATGTGCAGCACAGTCTTGATTTGGGAATAGAGTTTATGGGCACTAACATAACACAAATGATATTGGTGGTCTACAGATCTGGATTCTGGCCTGCTGTAAGGGTCAGTGTGGCAGGAGCAAGATCTACTGCAGACGTAAGTGGGCATGAGAGGGAAGAGTGAAGAGTCTGGTTGTAATCATTAGAGCGCTGTTTTGAAATAAGTCCTAGATCCTGCTCTGACTGGTATTCTGTGCAAATGGACATTTTTGTAATTAACATCTATCTATAAGTTGGTGCATGTTCAAGAGGAGAGTACTGTCCTGACTCTGTTACAGAGACAGGATTCATTTTTTAGTAGTCTTGAGCAATAAGAATTTCTCTGGCTTTTTTTTTTCCACTCTGTAGAGGCCAGAGGTTAACAGAAGGACATAGAGAGTCTGGATTACATCTTAAATTGTATTTTGACTAGGAGAACATTTTCTTTTTGAAGTGGGAGTTGTAAGTTTGAATCCACCTAATATAGGCAGATGCTTGTAATCAGCTTCTGGGAGAGACATCTGCCTTCTGGGCCACGCACAGGGATCAGTACCTCCTGTTGGATCGCGATTACTTGACTAAGATCCACAGGGGATTAGCAGCAGCCTGACCAATCTACAAACCACATTGTCTTATTCTGGTTTTGTGTTAGATTTGAGCACAGGGTTTGATTTAGCACAGTGTTCTTGCTACATTTGTGTATTATGCAAGCAGTTATTTAAAAATTGTAATTAATACTATATCGTGTTACAAGACAGCTATGGGTATGAACTGAAGTATTGCTATACAGGTGATCTTTTCCAAACTTTTCCTGGTTGTTTCAGTGATTTTGCAGATTTGGCAGTTCTGATAGCAGTTGGTTTTAATAGTTTCTGTAGCTGTACCAGAAAAATGCCTTATATTTAATACCAGACACTTCCTAGGAAACAGATAGGCCCACCTGAGGGTTGGTGTTGTGCTACAGCCTTAATATCTAAAGGATGTCATAATTTATGTGAACTAGATGCTAAGAAAATTTTCCTTTTTGAAATAGAAAGATCTAAGATCTAGAAGCAACCATCAATTTTATTTTTAGTGCCTCACAGAAAGTGTGATTAAAAAGTGACAAGGAAAACATTTCAACTGCTACTAAGTATTTCTTCTCCCTATTGGTTTCCAAAATTCCAATCAAGCATTTATATAATGTGAGATGATTAACTTTGAGAAGCTGTTGAGAAGTGTGTGTCAGCATGCCCAGTATAGCACTGTATGCATTACATTTTAAATCCTGTTTCTCTAGAACCACAGACTCAAATTCTGGCAGGGTTAACTTAATCCTCTGTCCTTCCATAGTAGATACGAGTTGTCCAGTGCCCTAAATATCTGCTGGTCTCTCTCCACTGTTTATTTTGTGTCAGTGCTTTTCTTCACCTTGATGCTCTGTTACCATGAGGCATTTGTTGGTTTGTTGTTTATTTTTTTAATAAAAGCCAGCCGGTAAACTCTACTCAGTTGCTTTTGGGCATTTTTTTTCTGAGGTAAATATAAATGGTAAAATAAATCTCCAAAGTACAGTTCATTGTAGAAGAATAAATAATTTTTCTTGATAGCCTTGGTTTTTTACACTCTTGCTGTCTATTGTCCCTCCTCCTAGGCTTTGTTATTTAAAGAAGCTCTGCAGTTGCTTCTTCAAATCTTTCATCAACCTCTTCGGTCATTAAAATTTTTTTCTTTTTTTTAGAACTTTTTCTTAACAAGTTGTCACTATCCTTTTCAGAACCAACGGGGGCTGGGTGTGCTGTTTGTTTGAAGGCAGCTTCCTTTGTGCTACAGTCATTCTAAAGTGCCAGCATAACCTGATGGTTACGAATTTGCCAAATAATCCAGGAGAGAGAGAATGGGGCTGGGACACTGTTTGGAAGAGCAGTCTCCACAGAAATACTTGGTAGGTCAGTATGGTGGGACAATAGATCTTGGACTATCATTTTAGAGAGTCCTGCATGGTTTAAAGGTAGTTTTTATGAAGAAGGGTGAAGCCAAGGCCCAGGCTAATTGCTATGTTGAAGTATTTATTTTAGGGGTTTTTTTTTACACAGGCTGTTACTCATTAAAGTTGCTGAATTTTATTACTTATATTGTCCTTGCTATAAAAAGTATGGCTTTTGGCGTTTTGTGATAAGCAGTTGGGAAACATGTATGCTCTTGAAAAGCAGCTTTCTTCTGACCTCAGGTGCTGCTATACTTCAGTGATGTTATAGAGCTTATGGTTATGCTCAAGAGTCGTAACATCCAGGTGTTAAAAAATATAAAACGTCTATTTATTTTGCACACTTTTTTTAGGATGGCATTCCATAATGTCTTTCATTGAACAGCTTTATTGGGAAAAATCAGTGCCGTTCTCTCTCTTCAGAAGGTGCTCGTGTTTTCTCTGCCTTCAAGAGAATAGTGCTATTGATCTCCCATTTGACATCAGCATCACATTACACTCGTGTAAAATGTTAGTAGAAATCCAGCTTACAGGAAGCCTATGGAACTGAGTTGCATAGTTTCCTTTTTTGGAATGAAAGACTTCTAGAAATTAAGATATCAGTATAACAGCTCTTGGCATGCTGTGTGTTTTAATCCAAAGCAGTTTCCTTAACTACTACATGAGCAACTTCAGATGCTAAAATAGTTTTTGAAAGTGCTTTCTCTCTCCAGCTGGTGACAATGATTACCCTGCCCTTACTCTGTAACAACCACGGATAACATGTGTGGTTTGTTAAAATAAAGAAATACCCATCCTTAATTTATGCACATATGCTTTAAGGGATATGCAAGCCCCACAGAACAGGGCAGATAGGAGAGAACAGTTCAGTGACCTTCCTCTACCCTTCTTTCACAGACCACTGCTGGATGTGTATGTTGGCAGAGATTCAACAGCTTGGTCTTGCTGGGGTTTCGGTTTTAGTGGGGTTTTCTGAGTTGTTTCGGTGAGTTTTTTTCCCTGTTCTTCAGGACCTTGCCAAGTTTTATGATATCTGTGTTGCTTTGTCCTCTGGTTAAAAATTGTATAGCGGCTAAGTCTGATGACTTCAGAAAAGCTGTATGTGTCATAACAAACTGAGTTATGTAGTATTCCTTTGTAAGTTGCTTTTTAAATTGTTTAGGCTCATGGCTGACTGATCAGTCATTAATTCTTCTACTCTTGCCCAGTGAGATTTGGAGAAACTATTTTTGCAAGCAGAAAAAAAACCCTCGGTGCAGATGTGAATGCTATTTTTTCTTTATTGAATTCAGACAAAAGTATTATCTCTCAGGACATTAGCAATATATTTTTCACCTCTACTTTAGAATTAATAGCTTCAAAGGAAAAACTTCTGCTTTTGAAGCATGTGACCTTAACAGACTGATTCCCTGATGAGTTTTCTTTCTTTTATTAATCTCATATAGATTTAGTTAGATTCATATTTTTGTCTGGATACTTAGTGTTCCCATGTGAGTTTTGGTTTGTGAAAAGAAAACCACTGAGAATTCACAAAATTATTTGTCTAAATTCTTTATTGCAAGATTATAAGATACTGAGCAAGATCTTAAACGTAAATAAATACATGTTATTTTAGTATACATTCCCTGGAATGAGAAATAGAGTACAATACAGCTTGCCTTTGTATAATTGCTTTGATGCTATTTCTGAAAATAGGAGTTAGGTTTGCTTTTGTTGTTCAGCCACAGCTGAAATACGATTTAAAATTGCTCAACGAGTTGGTATATTGAATTCAAAATATCTAATGGTGCCATTTCACAATATGACTATATGCTAAGTGAGTGTTCCTTGAAATAAAAGGAATATATGGTGGCACTGTGAAAAGGGACCTGGGGGGTCCTGGTTGGTGACAAATTAAATATGAATCAGCAGTGCCCTGGCAGCCAGGAGAGCCAGCTGTGTCCTGGGGGGCATCAGGCACAGCCAGGCAAGGGAGGGGATTGTCCTGCTCTGCCCTTCACTGGTATGGCCTCACCTCGAGTGCTGGGGGCAGTTTTGGGCACCACAATATAAGAAAGGCATTAAGCAATTAGAGAGTGTCCGAAGGAGGGCCACGAGGATGGCGAAGGGTCTGGAGTGGAAGCCACGTGAGGAGAGGCTGAGGTCACTTGGTCTGCTCAGCCTGGAGGAGACTGAGGGGAGACCTCATTTTGGTCTTCAACATCCTCATGAGGGGAAGTGTCAGGGCAGGTGCTGATCTCTCCTCTCTGGTGACCAATGACAGGACCTGAGGGAATGGCCTGCAGCTGTGTCAGGAGAGGTTTAGGAAAAAGTTCTTCACCCAGAGGGTGGTTGGGCACTGGAACAGGCTCTCCAGGGTAGTGGTCACAGCACCAGCCTGACAGAGTTCAAGAAGCATTTGGACAATGCTCTTAGGCACAAGAATGGTGTGATTCTTGGGGTGTCCTGTGCAGGGCCAAGAAATGGACTTTGATAATCCTTGTGAGTTCCTTCCAACTCAGGATATTCTATGATTCTGATATCCAGTCCTGAACCCCTTTTTAGCTTAAAGTTCAGAATGAAAACATTCCATGTTGTTAGGGAAAAGCAAGTCTGCCTTTACCGAATGGCTTCCTTTTAAAGGTATTTGTGCTTGAAAAGTCTGCATTGTATTAAATGTGAAACAATGTAAATGCTGTAGTGTTTGGCTCTGTTTCAGCAGGGTAACCTTTGAAACATAATTCCTCAATGTAGAAAACCTGCTGTTAAGCGTTGTTGTTTATCTATTAATAAAGTTTTATTAAAAAAAACTTTCAGTTTTCACAGCTCTTATTAGAACCAATTTAATGCTGGCAGCAATGTCCTAGCTTGGGTCCTATATGTAGTTGTTCACTCACCCCTCTGTTGAGCCTGTTATGCTAAGATGATTTTTTTTTTCAGATAATAACTTTATATAATGTTAGTTTAAGATTTTAGGATCAGATCTACCCAGAAAAAGAAATCAGTGCTATAAATTTCATGTGCCTTGCGAGGCTCCAGAGCTGATACTCACAGAAGGGTGAGTTATCAGAGTGGGGATGGTAAGGTCACTGATTGTCCCAAGGGCTGGGTTTCTCTGCTTTCTTTACCTGTAACAGAATGACAGACCCAGAGGCATTGCAAACTCTCCCTCTCTCTTATACAAACTTGCTTTTGTAGACTTTTGAAATTGGGACCAGTTCTAAAGGAGGGAGAAGTTTAGTCTTCAGTTTTGTTTGGTCCTTCGCCTGCTGAAAGCTGCTAACAAGAGCAGTGGTTGGTGCCAATTGCAGTGTTTTGTTTTCTTTTTCTGTGATCCCAAGAAATGTCTAGTACAAACCAGACCATGACCACCCACTCATTTCACATGAGCCGTGGATCACTTGCCAGATGGCAAAGACTAAGGAACATAAGATTTAATACAGCAGATCTGTCTGTCTTATTTATTCTGTTTAGCTCAGAATAAGGCACCACCTCCTCTCCTGCCTTATTCACCCTGTCCTTACAGTCAAGGGGTGAGCAGACAAATACTCCCACGACAACTGTGGCAACTGTTTGTATTCTGTGGTATGAGATTTCGTTGTCCTTATCTGAGTTTGCATAAATACGGTGTTAGTTTTGGTTAATCATCTCTTTCCTAAAGGAACACTGCATTATAATGTTACATTATAATGTTGTCCCAGGCTGAGTTCTAGCAAATGAAAATCCCAAAAAAACCCTTTGCAGGCCTCAAGTGAAAGGAAGTATCTCTGTTGCTGTATAAAAGCTCTATTGAAAAAGGTGGGTTTGAGTAATGCATTTTGAGAGTTTGCCACATGTATGTCACTTTGTTAGTGATAATATATGAATGTGAACTGACTACAAATATATACAAGTACATCAAAGTACAACTGTCCACTCTGCTTCTGTCCAAGCTGAACAAAATGCCTAAAGTAGGGCTGAAATCTTGCTGGATAAGATCATTTCAGTAGATGATAATGCTGATCCAGGAAGACTCACATTTTGATTTCAGTCACTCTTAACATATGGTTAAAGTCTATGCTTTAGGTCTTTTAAAATCATACTCTCTGGCAAGACATTAGTGTTTTTGCTTCACATCTAGAAAATATAGAGAAGCAGAGTTAACACAAACCTGGTGCATTATAAACTTTACACATTTCAGTCACCCTAATTTTTGCAGTTCACATTTTTGGGGGGAGAGTTGAGTACGTCTTTCTAATCTCCTGATGTTTGCCAAAAGTAGACAAAAAGAAGGGAAATTTTGAAATTATTTCAAAGAATCATTTCTTTACTATTACTGTTGTCTTAACTGTTGTAAATGAAGGGCTTTAGATTGTTAGAAGAATGGAAGGAGAGAGCAGTGCGTGCGAATAACTTGCACTGACCTGAGATTTTTGTCTGGAGGCCCTCAGTAAAGAATATTATGTCCTTTTTCCTTACCTGTGTGGCAGCTTCACAGTTTCTAACACTGTGGGTTTTTCTGTGTCCTAGTGATCATGTAGCATGTTATGAACTTGAAAGCAAAGCTCTGAAGTGCTCCCCAAAGGAGGAGGTGGAGTGTGTGGTAAATTCACATGTTGAGTTTTTCCTAGCCTCACTTGCCTTACAAAAAGGCCATTTGATAATTATAGTTGCTGTGCTAGTCTCATCATCACTTCTAAATAGAAGGAACTTGAGTGATGTCCTCTGGAGCTGTTTAAAATGCAGATATGATTTGAAATATCATTGCCTGATAGGAATAGTTGCAGTAAAAGTTGCCTTTAATTAGTTGAGAGTACTGTTGCAGTTAATAAACCTGTAATTGGTGTTGAATCCAGCCAAGCCTGGAAGCAATGTTCTATTTTGCTTTGGGGGAAGGAACCCCCAGTAAAAGGTGACATCAGACTGTTGGCTAGCTGTTGCTTCTTGTGAGTGTTGCCTTTGCTAAGATCATCTACCCTGATCTAAAGCTGGCTTTCATTTGTATCTGGAAGGATTGCATGAAACTAAACAGGAGTTGCAAGGTATGCAGGACACCTTGCAGCTTCTGTTATGTGTCTTGTGTGTATTCGTAGAGAAGAGTTTGAAAGGGACTACAGGGATTCGTATCACCCTGGTCTCCCAAACACAGGATATAAGTCATGTATGTGTGTACTTGGGTCTGAGCATTAACAGGGAGAGGAGATGGGATTGTGCTTTGCTAAATTAAAGGTCATCTTGGAAGAAGAGAAACTTCTCGCTGTTGATTCTGTGTGAGGATCTTGTGAGGGAAGTCAGAGCCAATAAAGCAGGGCAGAATTCATACTTCTAGGCCCTCTGCACTGATCAAAATCACTGTGTAATTTGAGGTGATGAAAACTGTCAGGATCTCCTACATTATAAATTCAGCCTTTCTTGAAGTCTCTAAGCAGACTCTTTCATTAGGATCAGCTGTTAAAGAGAAGGATTTAAGGCCCAGTTTAAGTAAAATCATCACCATTGATTTTTTTTCTCGTTACTAGGTGACTTGATAAAGTCACAAAACCTGAGTATCCCTTTCTTTAGGAGTGATCACATTGTCCAGTGCTATGGATGGTAGGTTCCATACTCCAAAACATATACTGATACTCCCAATCTACTTTTGAGACTGAGTTTCTCCACCTTTTGTGAGGCTGTGAAGGGTGATCCTGTAATGTCTTTAGGAGGTACTATTTTGAATTTTTTAAGATGGTGATCCCTGGGCATTTCAAATGTAATTGTAAGGAGATTTGCTGAGCAAACAGGACTACTGTAACTCTATCTAATTTGAAGGACGCAAAGAGGAAACAAAGAGTGGGCAAGAAAAACATTTCATTTTCCCAAGTTTAAATTAAGAGTCTTATCAGTGACTGTTCACTCAGCCAAAACATAGTAAACTATACTCCTCTGGATTACTGGTTATTGCCAGGTGATAGATTCCCAGAAATTACAGTAATCTAGTTGTTCTTTCATGTGTGTGAAATTTGTTGCACATATTTGGCAAAAGTTACAAACACCATCATTTATTCAGCACTTGAGGATTTAATGTGTACAGAGGAGGAATTTGGCCAGAGGTAGTTTAGCAACTCCGTGATAAGGTAGCATGGAAAAAGATTATTTTGCCTTGTACCTGCTGTAATTAATCTCTGTGGTGAAGCTCTGGTTGTCTAAGACTATAACAATGGCAGCATTTGGAAACAATACATTTCATCTAAAAGTAGAAGAAATTCTATATATAAAGTATGCATGTGTCTATACATATAAAAATGGTTTTTAACATTAATATGTATATTTAAAACTAGATAAATATGCAAAAGATAAAATGAGGGGAGTTTTAAATAAGAGTTCTGAGCAATTCAAGCTTATTATTGTAGCAAAGAGAATGGTTTTTTTGAGGGTAAGCAAATTCTTTTGAGTTTTATTTACTTGTGCCTAAGTGTGTTGCTTTGTTTCATCTCTGTTTTCACAGAAGAGTAGCTGAGTGCCAGCCCTCAAAACTGTTGACTTTATCTCTTTCTCTTCCCTTTAAATAACACAATGCTCCATAGCACCTTTGCAGTTTAACACACAGAAGCTAAGTGTAAAATCTGTCATCATTTGAGTGCTACATCTCTCTTAGAGCATTCATACTTGTAATACTGCCATGTGATTTGCATGGATGAGCACTAGAATGATGACTAGCATCCTTTTATTTTCTGGTACTGGCTAAGTCCATGCTTTAATTACTTCGGGGCTCCAGTAGGCACAGGAGTCAGGTACCAGCACCTTCCCTAGCTGCTTATATTTTCTTTTTAGTGGGGCAGTGGAGTCTGGTGCAAGGTACCTCTTTCTTGCAGCAAATGTAGATGTGTCTCATTTACAGCATTTACCTGCCATTTTCCTCCTTACCATATCAGTATCTAGGGTTGCAGGTAGATGTGGGTTTGCTTTGAAGCCTGACAAGATGTGCTGTGTGTTTGCTTGGTCTAGGCATTACACTAACATGTTTTCCATTCTGCTTGGACCACAGGCACAGCAAGATTGTGTTTGCCTACGAAAGGTCATATAGCTGTGCCCTGTAGATCTCTCTGGCTGAATGTAGCATCAGAGATAAATAGCCATTGTCTATCTGTCTACTGCTCTAACCACAATGTCAAGAGAGAAATAGCAAAGCACCCCAGTATTATCAGTCTGTGGAAAGCCTGAGCTTTCTGAATGGTGCAATCCTTGCTTTACAGAGGCTTTACTTAGGGCGATTTTCTTGCAGCTTTTAAACCTCTTCATTTTGATTAATCATTTTCATGTCTTGACTTATTCAATCTCAACTAAATAGCTTGAGGTCCTGGCTGCATTGCACTATGTATCAGGTAGGCTGGATAATAAATTGGCTTGTTGTTGATGTGTAGAGGAATGGAAGCACTGCCAGAAGTATCTAAGCATGCTGGGCTGAGGTGCTGGCAGACTGTTGCCAGGGGCTACTGTGGGTCAGCCCCGTATTCAAAACAGGATGTTAACTGAAAAGCCTTTTTATATGTATTATGAAATGTTTGTTTGTTTTCACATTTTTCAGGCCCTGCAAGATGTATTTATTAATAGGTTACTGCATTTACACTTTCTTTAATGAAAGGTGCATAATGTACAGGTTATGTAGCTACACCACCTCAGGCTGTGATTTTTGTCACAATTTGCAAATGAAGCAAGGTTGAGTCTGGACAGTAACTGGATGGAGGACCACTCCCCTGTGAAGGGTGGGTGTGTGGGTAACAAACATGTACTCGGGGGCTGTTGCTGGCAATTTTTGTTAGAGATGTTCTTCCTTCTGAGTCAGGTCTGAGCCCATGTCCTGGAGTACAAGATTACTGCTGGAAAGGGTGCGTGGTTGATGAGATGCAAACCCATGGTTTCAACAGCTTGTGCTCACCAAATCACCCAGTGTTCTTTGTGTAGAGACCTAGGTGTTCCAATTAAATCCTGAAAGAGCATCCCTGTTTTCTTCCCTAAAATAATCTTCAGATTTGACTTGACAGAAGGATTTTTGCTTTTCCTTTTATATGTATTACACTGTATTGTAGTTTAATGACTCATTCTTAGTCACAGCAATGCATGAAATTCAGTGGCAGTATAAATCATTTCTTGACAGTGTATGGTAGTTGATACAGCATAATGCAATTTTTCAGTGTATGAGAAATTATACAGTAGATTCTGTAGGGTCTTTGGTAGTTTTTAATGCACTGGACAGCAGCACTTCTGCTGCTCCGCCTTCATTACGATCTCTTAGTGTGTGTATATAGAAGAGTTAATAAACTAATGGGTAGGAGATCTTAAGCATTTCTTCTGGACTTTGAAGCTAAATCAGAGGAAAGGTAGGGGGAATCATGATTTTCTTCCTGCTGCAGCTGTGTTGTGGATTATTTTATTTGACTCCGTAATGGGCAGTTGGATTGGATTTTCTTTTGTCTTTCTTCTGGTGGTCATTTATTAACATGCAGTTGAATGAGGGCTGTGTCAAAAATAACTTTACTCTGATAAGAGTCTGTCATGTGTAACTTCTGCACTATCAAATGCAAGAAAATTAACATTTTAAATCACTGTAGGGGGGGATGCACAATCCAGCCACGATACAGCTCTAGATGTCATCTGCTTGACCTCTCTTTTTGTGCACTGTCCAGGTGTGTTTCCTTAAAAAACTGAAGTCCCAAGTGTGATCAAAAAGAGGTCAGAGAACAAATTAATCAAATCATAGGGTGTGATCTTGGTAGTACATCTTATTTTATCAATAGATAATGTGGCTTCAGGGGAAAAGTACTTAATTATCTGCCTTGTTGAAAGGGACAAGAATTATATGAACAGGGCACTGCAAGGAATAACATTCCTTATGGAAATTCCTATGGGAAAATACCTTATGGGAGGAAAAAAATGAAATTCGTCATGTTAGAATGCAACAAGACAGCCTGGAAGAAATGCTAGTTAGCTTCTGTCTATGGCACAAACAAGGGAATTAGATTACTGTAAAAGGTAAAACATCTGCATAAATTCTTAATGTAACAACTACATATACTCATGCAGCAAAGGATAACAAAATTCAGGAGCAGAAAAAAATACTGAGTTTGTACAGGATGACCTTCCATTTTAGTACAGAAAACAGAACTCTGAAACCAGAGCTAGTAAAAACACTTTTTAAAAAAACTTGATTTTTATGCATGAATGTGCTATTTTGCAGGTTTATTTAGTATTCATTACAAGAGAAAGACAGGCCAAGATCAGTATGAGGAACTAGATTTGGTATAGGTTTTTTTTGCTTATCTCTTAGTCACTTTTGCCATTCTGCTTCAAAAAATAGAGCTAATAATGCTTAGCATATTATTTGACACAGAGAGAGGTGAAAGCTGATGGGTTTATATAAATACCTCAAGATCTGGTTAAAGTCTTCTTCCCATGCTATGCAAATTAGAAATAGAATTTCACTTGGAAATGAAAAGCAGTAATTAATGTTGCAACTCTGCTCACTGGGCTGAGCAATGAGACAAATCTACTAGAAATCAGGTAAGCAAGAGACAAAACCACTGCTGAGCTCATCTAACTGGGCCAACAAGTCCTTACCCCCTTTCCCACCACAGTGGAGAGAGCACAGCTATGTGAGGTTCCCTTCAGCAGGTGAGATGCTCTTTCATTCAGGGACTGCTGGAGCACTTCCCTGAGAAGAACCAGCAGTGGAATGCAGAGCTGTTGTCTGGAGAACTAATTCCTGTACTTGACCAGGGGGCAAAACAAAAATTGCTGGGAGGCTTCGTGTGAAAGAGTGTGAAGCTGCCATGCAGGTACCGCTTAGAAACAGGGGTTGTACTCCTGTCTAATGTGTAACAGGCAATAGGATATCAAAGGGATGAAGAGCCTGAAGGAAGAGCTGAATATTAATTGTAAATGGCAGTGGGCAGCTGCCAAAGCAGGGCAAGCTTTTAGTAGTGCTTTAAATGAAGAGTAGACCAAGTAGATATGTTTAATACAAAGAGCGGTTAACCCTGCTGTCTTGTGATCCCCCTCTGGTCTCATGAGCTAGGCAAGTTTAGTCCAATCTCTTTGGATGAGAAGCAACTCTCTTGTCCCATCAATATGAGGAACCCTTTGTAGGACAGAGTAGGGGATGTGTTGCGTGGATATTTGTTTTGTGGTGTCAGGGTTTCCTTCTCTGGTCAGGGATTTTTTTGGGTTTTTTTTTTTTGTCCTGCAGTTTGGGTTACATCTAGAGTTGTATCTTTCATTAATTACAATAATTAAAAATCTGAAGGTATTTTTCAAGTGAGTGGATCATCTTCCAGCAAGTAACTCTGCTGTCCCTGACTTCCCTCTGCAGTTCTTTTGTGTGTCCCATCTCTTTTCAGTCCTTTACCCAAACTGTTCCTATACTACTGCTGCCTGCCTGCACTGCAGACAAGTATTTAAGAGTGTGTGAAGCAATGGGCAACATAAGGACAGCATGTGATGTAGCCACTCTAGTTCTGTGCAAAGGTGTTGTGCATGGCCAGATATGAGGGGGTGGCACTTGTCATTGATATCCTGAAAGTAGGTGGTGGGTGCTGCCTGTTGGGGTGGCCACCTTCTTGTCAGTGGTTTATTGGAACAGGACTTTGCCAAGCTTGCTAAACCACCAGCTGTGTTACTGATAGAACTGGAGGTGTAAGAGGAGTTACCTTTTCAATACCATTTGCTCTAGTTTCTCCCCCACTCAGACAGTGAGTGTAAACTGGTGAATTTCAGTATTTCATTTAACCTGCTCTTTGATTTGATATAGTAATCCAGCAGTGTTTAGGATTGCAGTTTTCAGACTAGAAGGCTTTTAGACAATTACTCCTGCGTGAATTTTATGACACTCATGAAAATACTTTGTTTTATGAGGTTTTGTAATTCTTTCCTTCCTAAAGTTTTTTCTCTCTTTTTTTTTTGTTTTTTTAACCGTGGGCTTTTCCCTTGTACCAGGCTCTCCTCACCTCTGACCCCCTCTGTCTTGGTGATAAGCATATTTTGGGTAACATACTTGAGAAATCAGCAAGAGGAAAAGAGTCTAATGTATTAGTGGTTCATAATTAATAATCAGTTTTTCTCCAGTAAGGAAGTATCTCCCTTTTTTATTAGTTTTTTTTTAATTGAAAAGATTTGGATTAAAATATCTAGTATATCCATAAATGCAACAGCAGGTGGCAGAATAACTTCACTAGAACTTGGTTTCTTGGCATGCTCAACTTTTTTTCAATGAACTTAGAGAGAAAAACAGATGCCTCTATGTGAGATGTGACCAATTGCTATTCTAAATAGCTGTCTTAACAGAATGTAACAGGCAATTCCCAAACACATGGAATTGTGTGCTACAAGGTTTTCTTCAGTTTTTAATCTGATTGTTTGCTTTTTATTTCTACAGAATAGTTAAATGCTTATTAAGAAAGTTTCTGAAGAGATTGTAGGTGGTGCCTTGCTGTTGCAGAACAGTCAGTGTGTAAGTCACCAGCTGAAGTGTAGCAAATGCTATTTTCAGCAGAAGTGTATCTATGTAAATATTACATAGATATAATCCTTTCCTGTTAGAGAAAAGCACCTATGTAAACATATTGCCATGAAATGCATTGTTCTGGTGAGCAGTTTTGCTGTCATCTTTGAAGAAATAAGCTCCCTGGGAAATTACTAGAAAATCTTCACCACTGTTACTTAACAATGAAAGCCTAAAGACTGTGTGAAAGATGTATCTTGTGGGTTGGAGAATGGGGAGGGTGCAGCTGTGAATTGCATTTAATGTCTCATGGTCTGTTTAGCAGCTCCTTGGCTTTCTCGTCTGCATCTCCCTGGGAAAAAGTTACAGTGTTCAAAATTCGGAGCACCTCCAGACAATACCATTTAAAATAAATAGGACAAATAGACAGCCTATTAGGTAACGGCTTCCTTCACCTTTCTCAAGCAGGATGATAGTTTGAGCTATACATTGGGCTGTAGCCAGTTCTTCAGTCATAGCTGAGCTGGCTGGTCTCAATTTTTGAGAACTACCAGGACCAGAAACAAGGATGTACTGAAAGGTGTTTTCCCACATTGTAGCAATGGAAAAGAGCATAACATAAGGGCAGTTATGATTTTTGTTCTCCTTTGAAAGTCTGAAATCATAATAATGGTGGAATATTTTTCTCTTATTTTTGGTCCCAACGTGACCTCTGCTTTAGGTCAGACTCTTATCCTGTAATTCTACAAATGTTCTATGCACACAGTAACACAGCATGACTGCTGAAGGAGTCATCCCATTCTCTCTCCATCCAGGCTGGGCAACTGCAGAAGTTTAGGCCTGTTCAGTTTAAGTCCACAGAAACATCCTCCTGCATGGAATGGGCAGCCGTTCAGGGATGGAAATGAGATGCAGGAGTGGGCAGGGTAGCTTCTCATTTCAGTCTCATCTTACTCCATTTAAAACATATGTGAACATATGTGAATCTACAGTTTCATATAGTGATTGTTCTGTGTAGAAAAGATACTAGAAGTCATAAAGATTAGAGTTGTGGGGTTTTTTCCCATTATGGATACCTGTAAAGATGTCCCCAAGGAAACACAGGAGCAGTAGTTGGGCCATTAGTGTGTTTTCTTATTTTCAAAATATGTCTAAAATGGTTTTGTGAAAAAAAAATTATTCAGATTGTATTAGATCTTATCCTTCAATGGCTGAAGATGCCCTACACACAGATGGCAAAGCCTCAAAGACAGAGATATCACAAACTTACAAAAATGATCTTTATTACACAGTGCATGTGTTGAAATGTAAGATGTTCTCATTATACAAATCAACATTCTGAAGGAGAAGGAGAACAATTAACTCCCAGGTATCTCAGCCCAAATGACCTCACATTGCACATTTGGTGCATCAGATGGTGAGTTTGTGGAGTTCCAGGAAGGCCTGAGAACAAGGGAGATGCAGGTGGGGGCTTTATGCTAGAGCTTATGAGAGAATTTTATTTTGTGTTGTGAAAAAAGTAATGGTACGGAGCGTAAGTGTACAGATGGGAG
This sequence comes from Lycocorax pyrrhopterus obiensis, assembly GCA_014706295.1. Taxonomy (NCBI): domain Eukaryota; kingdom Metazoa; phylum Chordata; class Aves; order Passeriformes; family Paradisaeidae; genus Lycocorax; species Lycocorax pyrrhopterus. Next base: position 30,834,825 of record JACSVZ010000007.1, on the reverse strand, counting down.
AAATATGGTGCCTGTATGGAGTGAGAAGAGGAACTTGGGTGTGTTTGTGTGTGTTGTGATGCTGCTATTTTACAGTGGAATTTTAAGGAGTTCATCCACATGAATGTGAGCTTTGCCACAGTTTTTTTTTTTCAGGCCTCCCTGTTGATGCATTTCTCTTGTATTTAGCTTTATTTCTCTTTCATTTAACTTTATTTCTCTTTAACTTTTCCCTAGTTCCTGGAAATGCCTCATCTCTGTTACATGAAAATAGCTGTGGGATCAGGATAGTATTTGTGTAAGGTTTTCCGTTGAGAACTTATTTAACACAATCATATTGCTTCTGTAAGTGGTCCTTATCCCCTTTCTCTTTTTTTATGCCAGCAGATTCTTTGTTTACTTGCTTTAGACATACTTCAGGAATTTGTTTTTATGTCTTCATTTATTTGCTTTTTAAATTCATCACAGTTTCCTAGATTTTATTCTTATATATTGACTGCTATAGTTTATTTTCCTCTGAATTAGCTGTATTAGTCTGAATATTAATTTTCTAAGGTCTAGTTGTGTATCAAAAATAATATTTAAATTTTTCACTTTATCTGTTATTAGGGCTGTCTGTGTTTTCTGAGATTTATTCCTTCTGTAAAAACTGCAGGTTTTTAAAATTACTTTTGTGCTGAAATGCTTTTAACTTCATCTCTCTTTTCTGAATTTAGCATTGCTAGGCTAGCTTCTGAAGTTTTCAGTTTTGGGGATACTACTGTCAGTTAAGTTTGTGATATTTCCTGGTAATGCCAGGTGTCTCTAAAATGCTCAGTGCTGACCATTGATTACAGTTTGTAAAAGAAGCAATTAAAAGCAATAATCCTAATAGACTTAATTGCCTTTATTGTTAGTAGGAGTGTTGGTGTTATTAGTCTCAACTTTTGTGCTCCTTGTCCTTCTCCTGAAGTATGGAAGAGAAATATAACTCTACCTGTGACCTCATATTTTTGTGGCTTGGGTTTGTCTTAATGAAGATTCAACAATATAGTACGTTCTCTGCTATTCTTTCAGTATAATGTTACTGTGTTCTACTCGAAATCTAGTTCCTTCTCTGTGGCCAGATACTGATTTTTGTTCCATAGCCTTTTTTTTTTTAACATACACAGTTTACCTAAATCCTGTTCTGTTGCTACATCCTCTAATTTGACACCATTTCCTTTATGCTCTTAATAGTGCTATGGTAAATGTATATTCATTTTTTAAATGTGCATATTTAAAATATTTGCTTGGTAAAACTTTCTTGTAAACACCTTGTTTCAGTGATCTCTGTCCATCTTCCAGTTCTGCTATAATGCTTTTTTCCCTTGAAGTACTGATTCTTGTCTGCAATTCCAGAGTGTAGAGCCAGGCTGGCTGCAACTTACACTTGCAAGTATACGCAGCCTCTGCCTCATACAGCAATTTGTCTTTGAATAACTTTTTGCATGCCAATGTTAAATAGAATGCTACAAATACTGCCAAATTTTTTCCATCAATGGCTGATTGAATTCTTTGGTATCAACTCAGGAAAGCACTTAAACGTATTTTAATTAGTGTTTTAAGTATATACTTAAAATTGAGTACATGCTTAAGTGCTGACTTGAGTAGGAATACTTGTTCAGATTGTTCTTTTGTTCTTTTGTCTCTTCCTTCTGATGTTTTGTTTTCTAGAAATATGTGTGAATGCTGTACTATTAACTCTTTCTGGGCCCGACATTTTATACTATCTCCAATGAACTGAGAAGAAATTTTAGAAGAATTTATTAGACACTTCCCTTACAGTCTTCTGCTGCTTTTAGTGAACTTCACAGCCTTCTCTTTCAAAACAGAAAGACTGTCTTGATGTTTCGGAAGGGAGGTGGGCTTTGTCTGGTTTAGAGAGATGTGCAAATGGTTTACTGACTTACCAATTGTAGTTAAAAGAATGCTTCCAATCCCGTATGTGTGTTCTAAAGTGTTTTGTCTTTGTTTCAATAATATTTCTGAAAACAGGTGAAGTCAAAAGAATGATTGAGGGGACACAAAGTTCATAAGGGCCCAAAAGACAGTTTCAGGAATGTATGCATGCAAAACCATGATGTTCAGCTGGGAGAAGGAGAAGGAAAGGAAGACAAATACATCCCTTTTGCGTTATAGCTCTGGGAAAATTTATTACGATTTACTGAACAATGATTTCCCTGGCAGTGTTTAACTTAAACTTGGTTTGATCCAACAACACAGAAATACTTGTGAAAATTAGGAAAGCTTTCTAGTTTTGCGTATCAGCTTGTTTCAGTATCTCCAGTGTCCAGTCTTAGGCAAGTAAAATGCAGTTGGGAATGGAGATGTGCAAAATTTCTGCAAGGATGTGATTTATCTGAGTCTTCTCTAACATGTCTTTTTTTTTCTGACTTGAAACCTCTTAACTTCAAGGAAAAGAGAAAAATTGGGACATGCAGGATGTCTTAGCTGCTAACTTACAAATAAAACAAACAAACAAATAAATAGACACTGTGTGTGCCAGACCTCATAGTGCATGTTCAATGTCCTAGACATGTCAGATTTGCTTTTGTATCATGTATTGTACATATTCTTACTTTTTGCCTATTAAGGATGATTTGTTGGCCCATTGATGGCCTCAGATAGTATTGCTTCCTCTCTGTTCAGCCCCATGTCCGCTGTTTTCCTTGGTCAACTGAAAGTGTTACGATAGGCCTTTAATACCATAATTTCAAGGTATCTGTAAGATATTTACATGGTATTAATCCTCTCTTTGTTACCCATTTGGTTATATGAATTATCTCTCAATGTTCATTCAGTTGTAATAATAACGAACAAAAAAAAAAGGTGAATCAAAATCTGCCCTATGTTTGTGAAACACTGATGTAAACTGTAACAGTGTACATATAAAGCTGCTTGGTTTTTTGCCAGTCTGCAGTTGCATTTTAAAGCTGTTTGACACTGAGAATTGTCATATGGCCTCAAATAGAGAATTATTTCAGGGAGTACTCAGCTACAAAAGTTCCAGGTAAGCTATCATTATCTTTGAGTGGTGGATAAACCAAATGAGATAAGTGTAGAAGTAATTTTTTACTCAGATCCATCATTCTTCCTGTCATGGGAAAACACTATTCGAAAAGTTATTTTTGAAGATTTAAGTAAGAGTGTACTATGTTCTGCCCGGTCTTTTTGGTAAATGAATGTATTATTCTCCTTTCCTGCACAACCACATAGTCCCAAATATGATGCTGTTAGACAACAATCTGAACAATTTAGGGCAGTCTGGTTCTGAACTTTTTGCTCTGAAAATTTGAATTTTAAAGCCATCTGCTAAAATGCCTTCCTTCAGCATATTTTTTTACTTTCTAACAGACGCTTGTGTAGTTTCCTATTTTCTTCCTAGAAAAGAGAAGGTAATGTCAAACCTGGGCTTTGTACTTTATAAAATCCAGGTGTGGTAGATCAGTGGGCATTTTGTAAAAACCTGCAGTTATTGTTCCCTGAAACTATTCTTCAGTTCTTCAGATTTGCTGCCTTTTTATTGCCGTTAATAAAGACCTCTTAGATACTGATGCCCTTTAACACTTAAAAAGTCTCCCAGACTCTTTTCTTCGTTTTCTGGTCTGTAAAATGAATGGTATCATCCCTGTCTATCTTTTTTTGAGATTCAGGATCTGACTGTTTGTAGTATTTTGAGAGCCTCTTCTGAAAAATATCATACCAGGGCACTTTTTTATTGTGTTCAGGCTTTTTTATTTGAGAAGCATTGTCACATATATGTCTGTGTTTGTTGTGTGGCTCATAGATATAGATAGGATTTGAGTAACTGCTTGTGTGAATATATAGGGCATATTATATTGTTCATACTGTTGAGTACTTATTAAATCCGAAGGTAGTTTCTGCCTCAATTTATACTTTTCCATCTTTTACATAGCCTGTTTTAGATGCAGGCAAAGAAAGCAGCTGTACAGGAAGGCAGAGTGGCAGATTTAGCAAAATACTTCCATTGCTGGACAAACATAACTCTGCTGCTCTCTTCTGCCTATGTTTGAATGCCGTGTCCCTGGTTTGAGAGGGAAGATGGAAGGAGTTGTTGTGCTAGCATAGAGCTGAGTGGCATTGCCCTTCTCCAGCCTGCAGTGCTACACTGCAAGGCAGGGGATTTTTGTGTTCTGGTTTGATCTGGGACAGAGGAATTGGGAAGGGAGTGATCGTGCCTGGACAAGCCTCTGACGTGATCCAGATCTGGGGCAAAGAGCAGGTACATACTGTGTGTACATGTGTATGTTACAAAATAATGGTCATAGGCTTCAAAATTGAACTGTGTCATGGCTTGACTTCTTGATAAACTGGATTTGTAGTGCAAACAGACCTATTAGTTAACTTTTTTCTACTTAGTGTTACAAGTTCTCAAGATTTCACTAGGAGTCCCACAGTAATGGTTATCTGAGGTGTTTCATGCACTCCTGTTACAGTAGTTATTACAACGTTATAGGAGCTTAAGAAAAAATTTTAATCTCCAAGAATGGAGAGAATCTGCTTATGACACAAACCAGAGTGTGAATAAGAATACAGTCCTATAAAATGCATTATTAACTCTTCCTTTAATATCCTCAAAGTGCTGCAAGTTTTAAGGAAAATGAAGAATGGACATTGTTTGACCTTGTTTATTTGCCTAAAACATCTTCCTGGTTTTCTGGTCCCCCCAAAATAATGCTGCACGTTGGCAAAGTGGAGTTGGCAACTATCTATATCTAGATTATCTTTTAATCACCTAAATTTGATGCTATCTGCAAAGAATTTCAGAAATATGTTTCACAAAAGCTTGTAGTTTAGTGCTACCTGTGGAATTTGGGCTACTGTGACCCATTTAGGCATTGGTGAGTAGGCCTGAACCATAAAGGTCGTATCCAGCCTTTTATCAAATTGAGAAGCATTTAGATGGGTTGGTTTGCAGTGGGTCTGCATTTATTCTTGAGGCTGGCTCTTGCTATTTGTAATCAGGATAGAAACTGTGACAAAATGAATGGTGGGTCTCTCTTGTGATGGTCATTGCAGATGCAGTTCTCAGTCTGTACTGCTGAGAGTGGATGGCTTCTTTCTTGGTGAGAATGGCTTTTCTGTTTATGGCCTCATTCTTGAAGTGTCGTGAAACTTGAAGCAGGCACTTTGCCTCCAAAGCATCAGTTTTCAGGACTTTGTGCCCTGCTGTGTTCTTGTTGTGTCAATTCTGTTCCTCCCATTTATACTTGCTGCTGATATTCCAGGCAGTGTTCATTCCTGGAGGAAGTTCGTATTCATTTTCCATAAATCATGCCTTCTCTTTAATTACTTGTGCCTCTTCCCCTTTCTCTCTGAAACTTCAGTGCAGACGTGGCTCTTGGTGAGCCGTTGCAGGCTGCAGTTTCCTCAGTAACAATTCTTTCTTGGCTGTTGAGATGGAGTTTGGACTGAAATCTACGTAATCACTGATGTATTCTCCAGCCTGTTGAAACATCAGCTTTTACATCTGAGATGGAGCTTTGTATTTCAGCACTGACTTGATCTTTCTCTGTGTGTATGTGTGTTTTACCCTGTGCTTTTGCAGAGAGGAACAGAATACTTTATCATGCTGCTTATACTGATATATACAGATCCTTATTGAGCCTCTTATTTTAAAAGTAGTCCAAAGTCTGTGCTTGTTGATCTTGTAACACCCTGAAGAATAACTGTTTATTTGCCTTTTACTGGCACAGGAATGATCTGAGTTATCCAGTTCAGAAAATAAATTAGTACAGGGCTGATTCGAAGCTATTCTGCATTGCTGTTATTTTGTTGTCTTTGCTGCTCTTGAACTATTCAGTACTCCCTGCTCTATTAAACAGCTCTTTAAAACACCCTCACTAAGCTCAAGAGAGACCAGAAGTTGTTTCCAAGAACAGAGATCGCAGCTAACATTTAAATAATAAGCTGGCATCTATTTGTTATTTTCCATCTGTTTTAAATACAGTGCTAATACTTTACAGAATGTTGTACAACATACCAGAAGTTGAGCCACGAGGAATTTTTCAGATTTACCCTTCCCAAACTTGCAGTGAAAACCAGTGATGCTTTCACTCCCAGCTCAAGCAGACGCGAAGGATTTTAAAAAACACATCAATTCCCCCACCCCAAGATGCTGAAAGGAAAGAAAAAAGCCAGTGGATTTTCTGGAGGGAAGTTTTAAGAGTTTTGTTACAAGACCAACAAACTCATACATAGAACCTACAGAGGTCAGCTATTACTGCTAAATTGTATTAGATGTTGCCCAGCTATACATTGGAAGACTCTGGGAACACAGGGTGGTTTGTGGTGGTGTGCTATGATCTTAATCACACTTCATGCAGTGAGTTCAAAGCATTAAGAAAGCAAAATACTGAATCCCACAATACTCTTATGGGGTAGGCATTCGGCCTGCTTTGAAAACAGGGCACAAAGAATTTATTGTATCTGTAAGCAGTTGCAGCTACTTAGCCTCAGAACCAGGATTAGAAAACATGCGATTGGACTTCTGCTCCCTCCTGTTCTCCCTTCAGTATTAATCGAGGTGAAGAGTTAATAAGAAGAGAAAAAGTCTGAACTGGTTGTTTCTCTGTGCATGTATTTATGAACAAAAGGATGAAGCTGGACGGAGACAAGTCCCTGGTCATGTTTCACTTTGGTGTAACTCCCTTAGGATCAATAAAACTAGACTTCCATTAAATCTTACGTCGTCTGGAATAAAAACTGAGTAATATTAATAAAATTCAAAATGAGAACTTACCTTGTCAGGCTGGTTTCTACAATAAAGTGGGTATCTAATGTTCTGGAGTAAGGGAGAAGTCTAAGAGGTAGCTGGAGTATAATCCATCCATTACATTATGTTCTTTTCATGCATGGAATTTTAAGGCTTGGTAACAGCACATAGGGATTGTTTTAAATAGAAAATCAATAAGTAACTTTTTGAGGAGAAATTTATTGTAAAACAAGCCATAGTTATCTTTAGTTAGACCCAAGAAATAGCCAATGGAAAAATAACTGTATTGAATTGATAGCACTACTACTGAAAACACTTTTCTAGTTGATACGTTTTGATGATTGCAGGAATCAGGCAGTGTAACTAAAGGGGCGTATGCCATAATTGCCCTTCTGTCTCCAGAAACTGTACATCTCCACACCACACGAGGTATTTTGCAAACTAGCATCCAGCTAAACATGAAAAAATGTTCACCGAGATTCAGATATAATTGAGCAGTTAGCTTTAATATGTCACACACTCTGCTCTGCTACCTTGCTTTGAAGTTCAAGTATCTTGCATTGAATTATTTTAGTCTTTGTTTTAGAAACTCTACAAATACATGCTATCCTCTCCTGAGAAAGTCTACTGGGCTACTATTCCACTGTCAGCTTGCCAATCCCAGTGTGCCAGCATCTGTAGCTGTTGCTTCCTGACCCACACCTAGTGCATCTGAAGATGCACTTCCTGCCTGACCTGAGACATCTAATGGTTTTTTTGCTCCTGATTTCCCACAGTGTTTGCTCATACACTTCAGTCCAATCCAGAAATGCATTTCTAATCTAGGCCAGGTTTCCTATGTGTTTGCCCAGATATCTCACTCCTCACTGGAAGAAGCTGTTCCAATCATGGGGCTGCAGAAAACCTACTGTCACAACAGAATATCCATTCTGTTGACTAAGGCATCATTTGCTCCTCTTAACTTCTTCTCTAAATTAAGTTAATGTAATTAATTTTTAACATTACTATCTTTGCAATTTTTTGTGGGACTCCACCATGGATGCTCTGATGTGGTGTTTTTAAGAAAGACTTTAGATGAAGCAGTTTCAATGGAGTCCAAGGAAAATGCATGTTCCTGTGAATTTTAATAACAAGTCTAGGAAATGACATTGAAAAATTCCTAGCTACAGTGAACAATTAATCTAGAGCTGCTGCAAAATTTCAGTTGGTTGTCCAGAAGACACCAGCTGCTTTTCTCTGATGCCTGTATGTGTAGTTTGTAGGATGGACAGCAAATCTTTGTTGCACCTGGGTTGTTTGAACAAGGTGCAAAAATTACTTAAGTTTAATTCCTAAAGAGCAGATGCTTTCTAATTGTGAAAAAGCTGAAATCCTGTACCATTCCCAAGGTTTTCTGAGAGCTTAAGATCGCTGAAGGTGCCACAGCCCGATTTTATTCATCTGACATTGTCTCTCAAGATTTCTGTTGTTGTAGTAACAGCTGTAAATATTCTAGAGTACTCAAATAGTTGAATGAAGATCTTTGGTTTTGTTTTATTAGGTGTTTACAAATATTTACATAAAAAGTGAGGTGCCAGCAATACAGAACAGTAATACTGGTAGACCCAGTGTCACTTCCAGTGGAATCAGTGGACCTAGTCTCAGTGATTACCAAGTCAAAGGGGGGGTGTGTCATGCTGCAGTCTCAGCATAAAAATGATTCCTTGCATTTTTCAGAGTTCATTTTCCATCCTGAGTCCTAACTTTCAAAGAGGTTCCTAAGAAACCTCTTCCTTATTCACGCTTCCAAGAAAAATACACTCCAATTCAAGTAAGTTGGGTAGCTTAATAGAAAATTTAAAATGTGACATAAAGGCTGATTTTATTGGAGAAATACAGACTAATTATATTTCCTATTGAAAGGATTTAGAAAAAAATAGGAGACAGAGGCCAAGGTAATGCCACTGAAATTCCAGAATGTTTTAAGCCACAAAATTTTATTTTTTTTTCTCCCAAATATTGATGAAAATAAATTTGGATGATTTATATCCCTTCTCCTCTTCTTTCCTCTAGGTGATCAGTTCTGACATGTTTGGAAAATAATCATAGCATGTTGGGCATGTTTTTTTCCTGTCTCATTATGACCTATTTATCTATTAGTAGTAGACTTTTTGTTTTAATGTGCTTTTGTGGAAGAAGCACTTAGGATCATCTTACTACTGTGTAATAAGGCTTCCTAAAATGCTATAGCAGTCTTCTTTATGCTAATAAAACTTTGTAGCACAGTCCTCCACTGTGCCTTTTGTACAGGTTGCATTTGTTAATTTTTTTAGGAAAATTGTCTTCAGAATATCTTAGTTTAGAAAATGCATTGAACATTATAAAAGGAAGAATGTCAAAGGTTAAAACTCTTAACTGTCTAACTCTGCAGGTTTAGGAGACTGACAAAATGTACATAAGTAATCTTTTGCATAAAAATATTGCACTGCGTTTTAGAGGTATGTTGATATATTACAAACCTCAAAAAGCTAGGTGGTAAAACTTCAACTTTCAGTCCAGTCGGACTAAAAGATTTTGATTATGGAAACAGTCATTGGTACTATGAAAAGTACTACCCAGCATTCAGACTGGTGTGTTTTGTATGATTGTTGCATTTTAACAGAGGCTGAGGCTACTGATGGTTTTGTAATACTGTAAATATTTCTGGTAGAGGAAGATTATTGGCTAAATTGTAGGTTAGGCTCTAAAGGTGCAAATGCAATTCAGTATATGAAAATGTCTAAAATGAAATGTTAATAGGTATCTACAGCTTGTAATACATCTAATTCATTCTCACTTGTTCTTTCATACCTTTCTCAGCCCTGGGTCAGAAGGAAGGGAAACTGATGGCAACTTGAGAGGCTGTTTGTTTCAGCATCTGGGTATTTTGTTTTCTGCACGACTTCTACTTTTTTACAGCCATTACAGCTAGAGAGGTTGATAAGTGAACTTTGAAATCAGCAGGAACACAGCATTCACCTAATCAGCCACATTTGCACTAAATAATGCTGTCAGAGTCTAGTTTGTTTTGTGAAAATTATCAATGTGTTGGTTGTCAGGCTTCTGTGCAGTATCAGTTACTACCTTAATACTCTACAGACCTGTCAAATAGCTTGGGCAAATGGGGGCATGGAGTTACATATCCACATTCCCTGTTACCCTGTGCTTCAAACCTACTGACTGCTACATACACTGAAATAAAGCTCCATGATTATCTAAGCATAGCCATTATAGACAAGTATAAAAATCCTGTGTCTTGAAATGAGTTCAGTGAAAGGCCATAACACACTAAGAAAACTTTTCTAACAGGTGTGCTGTAAAGCATTCTGTGTTCTCTGGTGTAACCATAGGCTAGAAAAGATTTTCTCTGTTTCTGTGGTGCTGGTAAAGTATGTTGTGTGCAAAAAAAGGTAAGCCATGTGATGGTGGTAGTAGTTACCTGCTTATAAAGGTTAAATGAATGGACAAGGGGAACAAATATTCCAGCACATTCTAAAGGTGCTTTCTGCTGCTTCCACAAGATACCAAGGAGCAGTCTAAACTAGCACTGTCCTCCCTCTAAGAATGTTGGCATAGGGTCATGATGTGGGATAAGGTGGAGCTAGGGAAAGTGTTTTAAAAACTGTTCACCAAAGCTGTAAATTACAGTAGCCCATTGAGCTGTTATAGTTTGTATCCAAGATTCAGTGAGTCTCCTGTGACCCACTGCCTTGAAGGCTTGAATGAATTAATTGGAAAGAATCTGAGGAATTAATGGAATTAATGACATGAAGTTGTGCTTTATATGCAGTATCTCTCTAGACCTGCATGTGTATATTAGTACAAATGGTCTTTCTGATGGGCTTGTCAAAACATCAGGATCAAAGAAAATTGCTGGTGGAGTGATTATCAACTTGAAATAGGCCATGAGCCCTAAGTAGACCTTGTTATGAGTGTTTCATTAGTTTAGTAATGAATAATAGACACTTCTCCAATTACTTCATATTCCTGTTGAGTTGTTAGGAAAAAGCTAAGTATAGACAGGTATAAAAAAACTAAATAAAATAAACCCCAAATAGGGAAAGAAATATAAATATATAATTATAAATACATAATTTCTAGTAATAACATACTAGATAGTCCTGAGGTGTCCTAGAGCGCTTGGGGGAGTATGAGCCTTTCCAATTTTCAACTCTGTCCTTGAAATCAGGGTTTAAGAATGGTAGTAAACATTTGTGGTACCTTTAGTCAGTTTGCTTAGTGTCTGAGTATCTGTCTCTATGATAGGGGTAACAATACCTTTATTCCACCAGAAGGTAATGAGATTTAATGTCGAAGAATTTGTGTAAATTTGGTAAATTTGAAGTGCTGGATGAAGCAGGGTAGATGCATGGCAGAAGGTCTGAACACAGCAAGTGAAAGGAAAGAGCCTTCAATCTGTTTTGATCTGCTAATGAAACCTAACTAGTGACAATAAACTAAACCAGGTTTTTCATTGAGAAAAAAGTAAACATAAATTTTTACTTCCTTGCAGTCTTATGAAGGTGTAGGAGATGTCTCTCCTCTCAATTTGGAGCATGCCAGTGCAGAACTGAAGTTCTGTACTACTTTGCTGGTGTTCCAGGCAACCCAGTTTCTTCCCCATCCTTCAAAACAAAACAAATTCAACCAACCAAAAGCCCTGTTGCAGAGAACAGCACACAGTCTAAGAGTGAACTGTGAGTTCATAATTTTATTTTATTTTATTTATTCTGTTACAAGACAATTTGGCATTCATCAGAAAACTCACTTTTAAGCAGTGGTGCTCTCTGCTTTTAGAGTGCAGCAGGTTTTGGCTGTAGAAGTTGCCTGTGAGGTACTTTGCATTGCCTTGGCCAGCGTCAGACCAGTCTCTTGCTGTGGTACATCACTACTTACACACAAGAAAGCTCAATTCAGAAAGCCATTGTTAAGCAGAGGCTGGAGGGGAGGGTGGAGGAGAGGAAGATCTGCTGGAAACTCAACAAGGAGCTCTGGGGGACTGGTAGGGTATGAAGGCGGGTGGCAATCCCTCTCGGGGTCGCGCGTCTTTGCGAACAGGTCTGTGCAGGCTGCTGGATGTGGAGGCCTTCCAGGTTCACAAACCATTCTCCAGGCAGCACAGCACAAGGGTGCTGCGGTGTGGATTTTGAAGGTTACGTTTGTGTTGGCTGCATTCCTTATTCGCAGAATAGGAAAGGCTAAAGACCTCAGGCTGTTGCTGGGTGGTAGCTATTTCAGCTTGAAGGCGTGTAGCTGCCTGAGAACAGCATGCTTTTGTTTTGCTTTGTTTCTTTTTTTTTTTTCTCCTGGTGGAAGTTTTAATTCATTGTGATGCTTTTTAAGTAGTTGGCAGAGATGTGAATAGACACTTTACTTCTTCAAAAGGCTTATGGAATAGAATTGCATAACTTTGTGCTTTTCCCATGCAAAGCAGAATAAGTTCAATGAAAATGCAGTGGCTAGTCTCTGAAAGATACCTTGGTTTCTTCCAAGTCCTATTTATACCCCATGAAATCCAGTAACTATAAAATCACCTCTGCTGCTATGACTTGTCTCACTGAGGGATGAAAGAGGAGAAGTTTCAGTAGAGATAACCTTGGCAAAACAAGAACTGAAAGTTCTCTCTCTCCTAGGAGCTCCAATAAGGTTGCAGCTAGCCAGCAATGTGTCCTAACGACAGATCTCTGATCTTTTAAAAGATGTTAGGGAGCCTTCCAGAGAATTCTGCTTTCTTGTTTCTGTGCTGTTTAATTGCCTTTTTTTTCCTGGATTCTGATGAAAATAGATGCAGTTGGAATTCCTCTGAGGCAAGGCCAGCAGTTTTAGGAGAATACATTGCGTATGGGATTAGGAAGTGTTTCTCAATAGGCTTCCAGTGGTTTATGTGTATGTATCTGTTATTCAGGGAATTATGCCAGATTCTGGTAACACTGGTCGAGATGTGAATTCTAACAGCTCTTGGCTTTGCCTTCAGTCAGGGTAGCTGCTATGCTATGCCTGAAAATATCTGCCTGCTTCCCTCTAGCCTGCGTATCACTGTTACCAGCCTGTTACTCTGTCATACTATAGGCAAGGTGGCTGTAGTGGGTACTTCATCTTTCAGCTGATTTGGATTAGCAACAGTTGTTAAATGTGGGCATTTGTGTATTGCTCATGCCTGCAGTGAAGCAGCTTTGTGCTACAATCATTTTAGTAAAACATGTAAAGATACTTTTGAGTATCTTAGGTAGACCTTGCTTAAACACCGGAAGTGGTGTTTGACTTTGGACATGGGAATTTCATTTATTATAAGGCTTTTTACTTGAGATGGCTGAGCTTTGTAGAGAATTTCACATTATTTACATTCTTCCCCGCAGAAACCTGAGCTGGTGGGGCTAATGGCTGCTCAGTTTAGGAATACAGGACACCTAGTGGGATAAGTGTTGGGTGGATGTGGTGATTTACTTGGATTTGAGATGATAAACTGTTGGATTTTTTCTTTTTTGTTTGGTTTGTGTGAGCCAAAATAGTTTGCATTTTCTAAGAATGAAGATAGGCATATATATTTAATCTCCCGTAATTATAATAGTTATGATATAAATATGTTTAATTTGGTCCTGGAGCCCAGAACTGTCTCAATTGTGCAGAGGCTTTTCTCACTAAAAGCCGTTCTCCTGTGAGATGAGGCCCTGTGGAACAGTGCTGCAGTATCTGGCTAAGAGCTGCTGTAGCTGTTGGCACTTGACATTGTCTCTTGAAAACTCGTATTTTGGTTAGGAGGTCTCAGTATTGCATTCAGATCTTTCCTTTTTCTGTTTATAACTCCATGATTTCACCAAAAATGCTCAGTTTTAAGCATATTTTCGTCCTTGTGAATATTAGGTACAAGTTCTGCTGCAGTCTTGCACAATTTTTGACAGCTTTTGTGGCAAATGGCCACTGATGCTGAAGAAAATCTCCCTGAAGAAGCAGAAGTTGAAGAAAAAGCCTATTCAGTGTGTAGCTTAGATGAAGATCACAAATACTCTGTTACTGTGGCAGATGGTGGTAATTTAGGATTCTTCCTTGAGCAGACTGATGCCAGTCTTGAGGATCTGTAACAGGTTTTCAAGGAGAGTGCTGCGGTTCTCGCAGCTGTTTGAAGTGTGATGTTTCACCCCATTTTTCTCACTGTTCCGTTTTCTGTTTTCAGAGTTGCTGCCTGCCCCATCTGGCTTTGTGGTGTTGCTTGGTGCACTGTCCTTTGTTGTTTTGAGCCATTACTTGAATGCCTCATTAAAAGCTCTGTGCTTCAGGGAAGGGGAGAGAGGTGTCTTCTCAGGGACTGGAACTAAGGTTGGCTGGGGATCAGTAAAACTTCCTTTCCTTCTCCTCCAGCATGCAGAGTCATCATCCCAGCCCTACTGACTTGTCACTTGTACTTGGTGCTCCCTAGTGACGTTTCTTGAGCACAGCGAAAACCACAAAATACATGGACTAATAAGGGTGGAGTAATTTGGGATTATTGCAAGTGTCCTTGTGCTTGCTCTCCCAGCTCAACAGGAAGCCTTTAATAAGAGTTTTCCTAAATAGTGTTGCATGCGAAATGGGGATTTCTGCTTCGTTCTTTTAACAAACAGCCATTTCATGAAACAGTGTGGTTTTTTGCCTTTTGGTACATTCCAGAAGACTTTATACCTTTGCTGGTTACTGATTGATAGTTCTGCGCTGAGCTGCCTTTAATTTTGCAATAAACTAACAAGGAGGCTGAGACCACAAGTTTACAGAAAATGGCTTATTTACTCAACTGGATTTACAAGGATGACAAAGTCAGATTTAGTAGTTTCAGTGTGGTCTAGGAAGGGCAGGAGGAGTACTTGAAAAATTGTACTGTATAAATAACCAAACAAAAAATAGTTTGCTTATTCTTCTGTGTGAAGTTCTTAGGCCAGCTCTCTCCCAGGACCTGCAGGGATTTTCTGCATATGCAGAAACTTTGCTATTCCTAATAAATGGGGGTGTTGTGAGTTTAGGCACAATAAATAATTTTTTTTTTACTTTTCTAATGTGCTTCCAAAAAACTAGCATCTGCTGAAATCACATCAGTGGAAGGTAACTCTGTTTTCACAGCCACATATAAAGATTTTAACAGGGTATTAACACTGTTGTTGACTTCTGGATTAAATCTTAGGAGTAGCAATGATCTGTCTAGAACCTGAATGCTGTTTTCCTTGAGAAATCCTTGTGTCCATTTTTTTCCAGGTATTGGCACCTATAAAAAGTGAGAAAGTGATCAGAGGAGTAAGTTGTGGGGTTTTTTTAACGTGTCTAAAATTAGGAAGTTGAAAAAGTATTCCTACTGTCTTCTTGTGTTTATCTCTGGGTTTTCTAACTAAGAAGGATTCTTCTTGCTGTCATAACACTTCTAATTGTTAGATGGGGTTATTTTACAATCTGAGGTTGCTATGCTGAAGTAAAAATTTGAAGTAAAAGATTTGGAAATTGTGTGGTCCATCATTTGTGTTGTATTTTAAGTAGTAGACTTTTTCCCAGAAAGGATTTTGAAATCTGAATCTGAGTGAATTTCTAAAGAGTTGGTAATTCTGTCAGAACTGGAACGCTGAGGACTGTAAATTTTCACTTGTTAAATAGCTCCCTTAACCAATGGCAAATTAATAGGCTGAAAGCTTAAAGACAGTGGTTCGTTGAACTCCATGGGAGGCTGCATGAGGCATGTTTCTAGCGTTACTGAGCTGTCTAGCTGACCTTTTCAGCTTTTTTCCCCTCTTTCAGCAGAGAGTGGAGAGTGTTTTCCATTCATGCACAGTTGCTGACGGAAGAAGTCCTACACCCTTTGTTCATCACAAAGTAGAAACAGAAAAGCAATAGCACAACTTCCTTACCTGTTGCACATGTCAGGACACAGTTGTGCATGGAGAGGTGTGATGGTTTTTTGTGACTCTTAGTGACAATGAAAACATTTTGTTCCATTAGTTGATGTTGGAAGTAGGAGTTCCTCTTAAAATACTGGCTGTTTTTAAAATACAATATATTTTAAAATACTTTGTATTTCAGTATGATAACATCAAAATACCATGTAGCATTATTCTCACTGTTGAGTGTTCTGCTGGAAGTTAATAAATGTATGGCTGGCTTTGAACCTCTTGAGAGGAAGCTGTGCTTGGCTGGTAATGATGTCCAGTATCTGTCCAAAGGAGCCACAACAGAGGCAATTTTTCCTTACCTGCTTAGCCTGAGGACTTGGCAGGTCTCCTGCACTAAATGGGTTAAATTAATGGCAGATCTACAATGAAAAGTTGAAGAAGTGCAATTGCTAGTTCAGTGCAAGGCACTCTCCAGTAAGTCTGCTTGGACTGGCGGCCCAGCTTGTTTCCAAGCACTGTTTAGCAGTGTGAGGTGGTTTCTTTCAAGTGTGGCACCTATCAGACCAACCCGAACCTTCTCGTTGGTGGTTTGTAAGATACAGCATAATTAACATCAAAAATAGCATTATATTCTGTGCACACATGTATGAAGCGACATGTGAGACTCAGCTGATGCTGTCCATGCACAAATGTGATTCCTCATCAGAGAGTCTGAGATGTTTCACACCAGACCTCCTTTGTCTGCCTGTATGTTCTCTCCATGTCACACACAAGTTTAACCATTCCCTCAAACACCTATTTGCAGCTCTCTGAATGTGTCGAACCATTTCAAAGGATAGCAGAATGGAGTGTAAGCATGTCTTTCAGGTTAGTGAAGGAGACTTTGGGGAAAAAATTAATAAATTCTTTAAATGTGCCTCTGGAGTCATGTGATACCAGTATTCAGGGCTTCAAGTTTGATGCCTGTAGGGCTGATGACTGCTGAAAACGTAGGGTCTTGTTTAAGTGACACTTTTCACTGCCAAAATATTTGTGACCAAAGTTTTACTCATGGAAAAGTAAAACTTGGCACTTTCCAGTAAGGACATATGGTTGAAGTTTTGAAGATAGATGTATCTATTCAGAGGAGTTTGCTGAATCTGTGTGCCTTTTTTCTTCATAACAGTAGCAAAGGACCAGATCTTTTCTTCTGTTAGTGACACACAGCTTGTTTGAGTTAGTGAGAGTTTGGAGTACTCTGCACACTCTCAGAGTGAGGTTCAAACTATATTATGGGAGCTGCACAAAGATGCATGACAATACATATATGTGTGTATATATATATATGATAATAGGAATACCTGTACTTGATGAAAGAATTTTGCAGTAAGCAAGGCTGCAGTGACGGGGAATTTGATACCAAATTTAGTGCTTAGCTAACAGCCTCGTCTTGTGGCTGAACTTGTCTTATGGGAGAACTGCCTCTGTGTTGGTTCTGCAGGCCTATAGAAATGAAGAATGATCTGCGATTAATTCCAAAATAAGCATTCTGTATATACATATGGCTTCATCTCAGAGGAAGTGTGCTTATTCAAGATAATATTTAAATATGTATTTAAGCAAAATGTGTAATCATCAGTGAAGTCATGGAACTAAGAATATGCTTAATTCCCATCCTCAGAGCAAGTCAGAAAAGAACATTTACTTGGGTAGGACTCTACTTTTTTAAACTGATTTTTTAAACAGTATAGCAGGTAATCTAGGGTAATAGTATTGAATAGTTACTGGAGGATACATCAAAAATGGAAATCTAGGTTCAGAGGCATAGCTTGAGTTAAACACAAAAGGTGAAGAAGATTTTCAGTCCTACAGGTAATAGTGCTGTGGAGTTTCTGGTTAAGGAGGAATCTGCAAGATTTAAAAAAAGCAGTTGCATTATTCTTGTTGTTCATTTTTCTTTTGATTTTTTTTTTGAAGCCTTCAAAGTTAGTTTCCTTTGAAGGAAAGCAATAGGAAATATGGTGTGCTTAGGTATTTTTTTCTATTGAAAACGTTCCTCAAGCGTGGTAACGTTTCTTTAAAATGTGGTGCATAAATAATAAAATACGTGACGGCACAGTACAAAGATTATCTTGGCACAAGTCTGGAGTGACTGAATCACTTACAGAGCTTGATACTTGTTAATAATGTGATCATTGCAAAGTATGCCAATGAAAACTTCATACCTCACTGGTACGTGTGAGTATAAGTCTGTTAGTGTGTTCTGTTTAAGCACATTTTCTAGTATTGGATTCTATGGATACGTGAGTCTGTGGCTTTTGTGACACAGTGAAAACAAAGAGAATGGTTTCAAGAAGGAAAGGCCTCACATCCTGTTCCTTATCCCTGCTGACTCTGGGCTGCCTACTCCTTTCATTTGCCTTGAACCAGTTCTGATGCCCATCCTATCACAAGGATGAACTAGCTCACTAAAATGGAAGATAAGTATCCTAACAAGAAAAAAAGGGAAAAGTGACTTTTTTTCCCTTTATTAATAAATTGAATTCTCTTACCTTGTAATCTTACGAACAAGTCAGCCATCAGTGGCAGCAGGGAGCTGCATGCACCAGACCCTTTGCTATCTGCTTTTGGGTGCTTATAGGTGCACGCAGCAGCTCCGGGGGAAACAGCAGAGGGGCGTCATGTGTTTCTTGTATGTTTGCTGCTAGCAGTATTGCAAGTTGTACCTTAGCTGAGGTGTATGACCAAACAAGGCTGTTATCTGCCATGTCCATGTTCACTGCAGTGATCATAAATGCCCTGTCCCGAAAGGTACATCCTGTGGTTGAGCTGTGCAGAGTGATCACAGCCAGCTGAAGTTTGTCAGAGCTTGTAGTCAATAGCTATGGAGTTTTGAGGGTCTTGAACTACTGTTGAGTAGGTGAAGATTTGACTTACACACTTTTCAGTTTAGTTGATTCAGTCCATGCAGCTCTCAGGCACCATCAAGCACAGAGATGTGTGGGCTTGCATGAGCAGGGAGGTAGAGTCTTGTAAAGGTCACATACTCCATCACACTGCTGGCACCTCACGTCATGCTGCCTGAAGAAGACACCCTGCAGCACCACCACTCTGATTACAACTTGTTGATCTGACACAGCTTATGTGGGGTCTCAAAATGGGAAAAGAAAGGGGAGAGTGTGTCATATCTTACTGCTGAAAATATTAGAAAGCAGGAGGAAGCCATGATCGGAGGGAGGGAGGGAAGAGCAGAGAAATTCCTCTTCCTTTTGGCAATGGTAAGCTGTTAGTTTATTCCAGTAGCATCATGAAACTGCATCCACCACGTAGTGTGTAGGATTCCTTTCTCTTGTGTCAAATACAGCTGAAGACAGGCCATTAATTTCAAAGAGAGTTTGTTTGGAGTGGGGTCTGTTCTCAGTGCAAGGAGAAGGATAATTTTGGTTCTTTAAAAAAAAAAAGTAATTTTTGAAGTTTATGTCAGTCAGCAAAGTGGAGACCAACTGTTATTGCAGAAAGTGCAGCGGCTTAGAGATCCAAAGCATTACAAGACGATTGTGGCTGTAGCAATGCTCTTCTCTCTGAGGTGTTTGCTTAATGTTTTCTGTTACTAAAAAACAGTATGTGTTCAAAGGTGCAAGAAATTGTTCATTTCTTGTAAACATGACTATTGCTCATGCTGTCAGAGGAGAGCACTGTGGGTACTATAGTCTTGTTTACCAGAATTTTGTGATCCTGAAAAACACTCAAAAATCCCCTTTTGTAAAGATAGCCCTGTAGCATTTAGTACTTTTGTGCTTCAGATCAATGGGGATGTATCCCTACCACACCTTTCTCCATGGCACTGTGTTTCAGCCAAAGGGAGAAAGTGTGTAAGTTGTGTGGAAATTATTAGGAAAATATATTACCTATTTGCCTGTGAAGAAAATGGTTGGCTTTTTGTAAAAAGCATCAAATTGTTCATGGAAGACGAGCAAAAGATGAATGAAGCTCTTCAGAACAGTAGTTCCATTTAAGGTGCCTGTACGTATCAACATACTGTTGTTTAGTATTTCATCCTTTTAACAATATCCCTTTACCTCCACTTCTTGCAATTGACTCCTTCAGTTTCTGGAGGTAGTTCAAAATGTGTTGAATTTGCTGAAGATCAGAATAGAGGGTCATCTTGATGCTATGCCTGGAGGATTCCAGTCCTGGGCTTCTCTCTGCCTTCCAGTAGCTATAAAAATTCATTTCCCTTCCCCCTCTCCTTGTCTGTTTGCAGGTTATCTTGACGAATCAGATTACCACATCACTGAGCAGTGGCCCTTCGATCCAGGCAGACCTGGTGTCTCCAGCTGATGATTTGTCCCTGTCTGAAGGTAAGAAATCCCTTCTATCAGAACTGAAACTCTACACTGACACAAATCCACACTGTAACTTGCAGTCTTCTGTTGAAATACAGGGGGCTGAGAGAGTCGAATTGTCAAGTCTAACCTAACACAGTCTTGAAACAAAATTATTTTCCGGTTTCTCTGAAAATCCATTTATAAATAAAGTATGTGAAGTAGCTAAAAGGATCAAACACTTTCTAAAGGCTGGGAATGAATTTATGAGCCATGTCAGTTTCTCAGCATTGTACTGTCACTCACGTGCATTTAAAGCATTATTTTCTCAGTCTTCTAAAGCTGCTGCAAGAGTAAATACACAGGCCAGTCTGCAAATTTCATCTTACCTAATGATTATCAGTGATTCCAAAGAGAAACAACTGGTTACGAAGGAAGGAAAGCCAATCCTCAGTCCTGTTCCTTGAATTACACTTGTCTGGTTTTCAAGTACAGTGCCTCAGGCTGCATCTCTCTGTTGTGTGAATGTAATACAGGGATTTTTATAATGCCATATATTACTTTACATCTTCATGATTCTGTTTTCTGCAAGGAATTACAGAAAAGCACTTTTTTTGAGTAATAGTGAGGACTTAGTGTGCTAAGAAGAAAAGATAATTCTGAATCAAGGTTTACAAAGTAATAGAATAATTTTGGTTTTTCCCACTTGCAAAGAATAGTCAGAGTACCCTCATGACAGACAGATGCAGAAAAGTTTGTTATTTACTGTTCAGTTCATGCGAACAATGACCCAAATGTGTGATGCAAAGCAATGCTCATCTTCCTTGCAAAGGCATGATAATTGCATGTAGACCTTCCACTTTGTATAACATGGGTGTTTCCCCTCCTTGTCTCCTTGCTGCACTTTCTGGTGGTTATGGTCAGATTCTCTGTGTTCTGGTTGATCACAGAGTCATCTCAAGCTTGTCTGATTTAACACGAGTACAGCTTGGTGGCAAACACAACTAAGCAGTGGTTAAAACTGACATTATTTCTGCAACTCATTTCAGTGGACAAGAGAAAGAGGTTGAAGATAGATTTAAACAGAATTTCAGGGAGTAGCAAGTAACTTCAGTGCAATGTCTTAACACTGATGTGTTTACTTCATGGTTTTGTCAATAGGGGCTTGGCAAAGCATGGCCCATTAAATAATTTTGGAATTATCCTTGTGGCTTTTATTGGCTCCACACATTGCCAAAGTATCTCTGAAGTACACTGCTTGAATACTGCTCCCTACCTCTGGCAGAAAGAGTTGAAATTTGGTAACTAGATTTGGAAGATCAAGGCATAGTTTTTCACCTTTATGATTTCCTTCTTGGCACAAAGCTGTCATGTGTTGTCTTATTAAATGCTCTTGATCACAGTACGTGTGCTTCTCCTTGTCCTTTAGAATTGCTATGTATGAGTACCTCTGAAAAGAAAGGCACAGCTGACTCTGAAGTGGGAGTAATAACAAAATATGTTTTCAGTAAAACGTATTTTTGTCCTGTGGTTAAAATATTTGAAGATACTTTGGAAAAACACATGGAATAGTTGAAGTGTTTCTAAATTTCCCAGCACATATAAAAGATTCTCAGTGCTGTGTATGAGCCGTAGTTCAAGAGTATTCTGGAATCAGGACTACGCAAGAGAGGGCATAATGATTTTTCTAGCAGTTACAGGTTATTAACGAAGCTATCATGTTGTGCCTAAAGTACCACCACTGCTTTTCACCTTTTAACTTAAGAATGAGTTAAAATGTATTGGTGCTCTGTGTTTTATTCCTTTATTGCTCTCATCCCTTGTTTTTAATGAAGGATCTGAAGTGGTAAAATGTGCCAGCATCACATTTTTGAAAAGGGACGTTTGTTTTGCCACAGGACAAGAACAGTGCAGACATCAGTAGTGCAGGCTCCTTTGGTAATTCAAGTTTTATCAAGGGATGTAGGGCTGATAAACTCCTTTCCTTCTCTCCCTTCCCTTCTTTCTTGACTAAGATTGATATGGCATTTACTTACTGTGTTGTGTAATGGAAGAATGCAGACATCTCCACTCTATATACTTTTCTCCCTATGTCTTTCTTATTTATAGAATGGCTGCTTCTGGATTTCCATTTTTCATCACTTTTAACCCCTGCTGTCTATCTGTGAGTAAATGTGGAATTTCAGGCTCATTCAACATGTGATTTCCATGTTGATCTTCCTACCAAAAGACACCGGTGTGCCCAGTGTGTTTTGGTGTGTTCTTTTAACATCATGGTGTTAACCTATCCTGAGGAGGTTCCCCCTTAATGTATTTGATGTTAGCTCTTGAACAGCCTGAAAGCAGCAATAAACTTCTGATAATCTTTTGTACTTTCAGAATCCTAAATTAATTAGTCTTCTAGAGTTAGTATGATAGTAATAATACTTACTACTCTTTTACAGCTGTAGAATTTACAGGAAGGAGTAGTTAGGTGAGTAGCCCAAGTGCACAAAGAGTATATGTTGCAGAGTAAGGGATAAGAGGCCAGATTTGTGACTGAGTTCTTACCTCATTGTTCCTTGTCACTCATCACCAACTAAAGCTGAATTTGAACCAGTGACCTAGATGTGAAAGGACCCATAGCACATTATTAGTCCTGTAAGCAACTCAGACTGCTTGGTTTGTATATGTCTAATATGTTGTTTTAATCCTATCTGAAATCAGAGTGCCTTCACTATAAATGGTTTGCTAAGAGGGTAATCTTTCTTAGACAGAGGCAGAAATGAAAATTTCAAACTGAATGTGCTATTAGAAAGAAGTGGAATGTTACAGTGTCCTTTGTTTTTGCTTCTGATTGCGCTTGAGAAGGGAATTGCTTGGGTTATGTGTTAGATTAGGCAAGAAACCAAGGAAGCTGTTCATCTGATGTGTGACAGAAAGTTAATCTGATGAACAAGCTGAAAGGACATCGTCAAGCTGTTTCAGGCTCAGAGCTTGTCTTCTGTAAAGTTGTAATCTAGTGCATGAAAACTTGTGTCATAAAAATACATTAGATTCTTATGAGAACATTAATGGATTTATGAAAGCTGTGCTGGCTGTAAAATCCCACTGCTTATGTAGCAATGTAAGAATTCATGAACTGTTTGTTGGTATTTCTTGTAGGAAATGGTTATGTCCAGCTAAATTCCCAGATCTGTGCATACTTCTGCTTCCAGATAGACAAAAAAAAAAAAAAAAAAAAAGCATAGTTTGCCACAAATTAAAGTTATGAATAAAATACCAAAGTTTCTCTGCTTATCGTCTGAGTCCTTGCATTCATTTGGCCTTTACATACTTGTCAGATTATCAGCTGAAGGAGTTAGGACTAATAATACTTTTCTCCAGCTCTAAAATTCTTAGACATGTAGGGCTGTCACTTCTTCCCTAGGAACCAAACTCAGTTTTTACTTGTAACCTCACCATTCTTACATAGCCATCTCTCAAACCTTGTCATCAGAGGGGATAGTCTGGAGGGTGATGGTGGACATTGCTGTTTCACTTCCATCCTTGCTTTGTGGAGTAGCCTCTGTTTAGTTCTTCCAAAGACAACTTGGAGAAGCCTAAAATTATTTTACTTTGCAGGGGTGGTCAGATAAGCCTAGGAGTACCCTAAGAACTAATGTTTTATCATTTAAATATAAAAAAATAGCTCTTAAAATAGTAAGATCAAAATAATATCTTTAATTTAAAAAAAAGTTCAAGCTGCATGAGGCTACATGACCAGTAGAAATATTTTGTATGACTGTTAATGGATTTTTTTAAAGTTATCTGTGCCTGTGACTGTACTATTTTTGCTATTTTTGTGAAGTTCACATGACTAAACTTTGCCTAATATAAAAAGTCTTTAGAAAGTAATTCTAAGCCTGTGTATTTTAGCACTAGGCGAACAGGGAAATTTGTGTTTAATTTGTGTGCTGCAGAGATAGGACAAGACGACCTGCTTGAGGTCCCTTCTAGTCCACTAGTGCCTATGCTATTAATGTATTTGCAAGCTCTAACTTCCTCTCACAGACATCAAAGCCAAACTCCATCTTTCTTGGAAAAAATTCAGGGGTGTGTTGGTATGAACAAGAACAGTATCCCGCTCCCAGTCTGCACAAAGTGTCAAGCAAAAAAAAGGAATGCTGTCTTGGGCTTCTTCAGTCTCAGCTAGTACTTTCAAATATTTGTTTGAAAAAGTCAGAATTACTTTGTGTTTAAAATTGTCTCTAAACTTGCACTAGATCTGGAGAGGCCAGTGTTCAGTCTTCTGCCATTAGTGTTCATCAAGTGGTTTGTCATAGCATTGTATATTTTTAGTGCACAGTGTGAGCAATGAGTTTAGTCTGACCTTTTCATCTTTGTTGCTCTGATCTTGAATTCTTTTAAGCTGCTGAGCAGAAGTAGGCTTTTGTGTTTTGGAGACTGGAGAACACTAAGCTACCATAACATCTCCCACCCACAGGATTTTTCCTACTTTAGTTTAGGAGCAGAAGATTTGAAGCTGGAATTTTCAGCTTCTCTTCCTTGCTTTGGTCTTGATCCCTTGACATATTGTGGTTAAATTGTTTTATTCTTCCAGCCTCAGTTTGCCTTCTTTTAAAATTTGGGGCTTTATTTTTCTTCTGCAACTATTTTTTTCTTAGTATTTCAAGATATTCCTATAGGGAAAATAATGGATTGGCCTTCTCTTCACCTCAGTAAGATCAGTTCTGTAGTTTATTACTTTTTTCCCTTCAAATCTCCTTCTTTCAGTCCTGGTGCCAAATGCAGTGAAAACACCAAAGGAATTATCAAGTGAACTAAGGAGCCCCCAGAGATCAGAGGCTGTTGGTTGGTTTAGGATTGTTTATTTATTGATTTATGTGTACACTTAATGCTTAGGGCTGGATCCGCAGGTGACTTAATTAAAATAAAAAAAAATATTCTGTGAAACATAAACATACCTGTTTTGCAGAAACCGTGAGCTTATGAATCAAGCAGCTGTTAAACAGGTTTCTGAAACATTTCCTCCTTGTAGTTTTAAAGCTGATGCAGAATACTTCATGTCCTTGTGAAGTTCTCCAGAATGATAGGAATTTAAATGCATTGGAAAGTATCGTAACAGCCTGCCATGTTTTAGGCTGTTAGTATGTTAGCTGAATGCTCTGTAAACTGATTGCAGTCTGGTTTACACAATTTTGATTGAAAGAGGAGCTAGTTTGTATTGGACCATAGAAGCAGTATGTTAGTTCATTATAATACATTTTTGAATAGGACAGTTCATAAATGAATATCATATCATTTTAATATGAATTCACTCTGGTTTTCTGAGACCCAAGTATTCGGGAATAGTTACTAAACCCCCTTTATTTTTTTACCATTATGGTATAATCTGTATGGAGGCCACTAGCATGTTGAAACTCAAGAACCTTCTGGCATGGTGTAAGAAAGGTCTTTTGATTGTGACCCCTTATATAGACCCTGTGAAACTTAGTGAATTTTAAATACGCAGAAAGGCAATGAGTACAAATAACACTAAAGGTATTTCCAGACTGACTGGAAGGTGAATTCCAACCATTAAGCCATGTCTGTGCATACTGAAGAGTAAATTTCCCTCAGTAGAGAACTGAAACTAGTGTGCAGGTGTGAACCCTAAAAATTAAAGCACATTCCTGTAAAGGTAAAGAGGGGACTGTATCACTGTATATAAATATCTGAAGGGAGAATACCAAGAGGATGGATCCGGGCTCTTCTCTGGGGTGCCAAGTAACAGGACAAGAGGCAACAGGCAGAAACTGATTCACAGAAAGTTCCACCTGAACATGAGGAAGAACTTCTTTACTGTGTGAGCGAGCATGCACTGGAATAGATTGCCCAGAGAGGTTGTGGAGTCTCCCTCACTGGAGATACTCAAGAACCATCTGGATGCAATCCTGTGCCATGTGCTCTAGGATGACCCTGCTTGAGCAGGGAGGTGGGACCAGATGATCCACTGTGGTCCCTTCCAGCATTACTGATTGTGTGATTCTCTAATGCAGTTCTCTTCTTGGTTTATGGAGATAGGGAAGTGCTACAGTATAGCTTTTGCTACATGATTTTGCTACGGTCATGATGACATAGGGAAGCATAGTGAGATTTGCCTCTGTGTTTGCTTTGATATGAATTACTATCCTCACTTGATGGTTTGGTCGTAAGTCACACCCAACATCAGGAACTCTTCCATGATGGGACAGGAGAGCTCAGTGAGCCACAGGATTTTGCCTCCAGGTCTGAGCCTTGGGCGTCTCTGACTTCAGTGTCAGAGTAGATAGAGTTGCTTAAGTCACTGGTTCTCATTCATGTGAGCTCAGTAATGCAACAGCTGGAGTAGTTTCTTTTTAATTCTTTATTTTGCTGCTGGACTTCATGTCTCAGCTGTGTGTTAAGAATCTGCTCCAGCAGAGACCCTGTAATCCTCTTCACCAGCTAACAATGCTGTGGGAAGCCTTTTATTCCTTCAGGCTGTTCCGTCTTTGAGTTACTTCTCCAGCTTTCATGAAAATGATTATTAGCCTTACATACTCTCAAAGGTGAGAAGGAGCTCATCTTCCTTAACCTGCTGGAAGACAGCATAGTGCATCTACTTCAGGATAGGTAAACAGAGGGCACCAAAAAAAGGAGCAACCTTGGTAAAACTCATTAATACATGTTGTAGGGAAAAGCAAGCCTCCTCAAAATAGGATTTCATTCTTGTATTTGCTCTATATTCACATTTCTTGTAACTCTGTGCTCTTAACAGTAGAGGAGTCTGCACTCCTGTGCTTCAGTGGAAGGAAAAAAGCCCTTCTAGTTGTAGAGAACAGCACAAGGAAGTGTACCATCATTACAGGGCCTGGAACAAATTATATTAACCATTAGGGGAAATGATGCTGCGATTGTTTCGGCATGAGGCAGGGTTGTGGTGGTGTATGGAGCAGTTAGATTTCATGATTACAGTTGTCATGTTCTCTAATGTTGATGCTGTATTTCACCAAGTGGGAAGTAGTGACATAATAACATCCAGCCAAATTTTAACGGCTTTTTAATCAAAAGATAAATCTCTCAATAAAACAGTGTTGCAGAGACTGTATGTGTCTGTGGAAGTTCCGAGTTGAATGACATATGCATAATCATTTGATCTAGACTACAGAAAGGTCGAAAACTGTCAGCAGGAGCATTCAAAGACCTCTATATATCAATTTAAGAGAATCTCCATTCCTCATATCCTAATTGCCACGATGAGAGCATACAAGGTTTTACTGCTTTGTTGTGGTTTCTTTCTGAAGACGTGATGTGACTTACAATCATTAATCAACAATTTGTAATCCAAAAACCCTTCAGGTACATTTGCTGGGAATCATTCATCTATATAATGAGAAGCACAATAGCAGAAGTGATTACAGTCGTAGTTGAGTGGTGGAGTCATACCTCCACTGAGAAAAAGTGTGACGGAGTACATGCTACACCTTCCAGTGCAAAGTAGAGTGGGTGTCCATGAATCCTGCTGCACCAGCTGACTCCCGTGTTCCTCTAACTGCAGTAAGCTTGAGAGCATGCATGGGTCATGTACTGAGTTTCAGTTGTTGGCATGTAGCTGTAAAGTATTGTAACAATTTGCAGTTGGTCATTTCCTTATGCCATAAAAATATTTACAAGTAAGATTAACTCATATTTCAGTGTGGGTGAACACAGAACTTTTTACTGTGGTCCTGTAAATCAGTGGTTTCAATCAGAAACATGAGGCCTGGCTTGGCTCTTGAGTTCCTTCTGCAGCCCTACACGTTGCACCTCCTTCTTGGTGGAACTTATCTTTTAAATTACATTGTAAAAGAATGAATTCAAGGGTAAGAAAGAGATGAGCACCACTTGTCCCTGTGCACAATTAAATTCTGTCTTAACTCACTGTGGGTTATCCGTAAATCTCTACAGAGGCTGAGGAAAAAATATTCATCAATAAGTAGCATTCAGTCCCATTTTTTCTGGAGTTTTATAGTACCAGCACTGGATCTTTATTCTGATGGAGCTGGAAGGGACCAGAAGGATTTTGATACATGGGAAAACATCGCTATGGGAATTTTATTTGGCTTCAGGCATTACATGAAAGATGTGGCTCACCTGTCAAACTTGAACCAGTTTAGAGTGACCTGAGGTGTGAATGTTATGCCAAAAGGGAAGGCGAGGGCGAGGGGACAGAGGATAATTTTAGAGTCTTATGTCTGTATTCTAGTGGCAGTTCCAGCTGGGTTTCCTCTGGGTTTACTGCAGGATGTTTGAAAAAGCGGCTCCTTGTTAGTCTCAGGCAGTCTCTATGATTGATGGTTCCCCTTAATCGTAAAAAGAGCACATTGGTGTTTCTGCTTAATTTGTGTCTATTTCCTGCTTTATTATTGCAATAATGATTTATTATCTTAAATGATGGAAGTTTATAACCTGTTAGCCTTTTTTGGAGGTTGAAGCTGGGTGCTCTGGCATGTGAATGAACTTCTTCCCAGTGACAGTCTGCTCCTAAAATGTTACATGGAAACCCAAACATAACGCAACAATAAAAGGCAGTATACAGCTAGTGCATTATTTCTTAATTTAATTTTAAAAGGGAGCTTGAGCGTGAGCAGATTTTGCATGCTTCAAATGGAAAAAAATAACCTAGTTTGGACTCTACTAGTCTTCTCATAATATCAGTTATACCAAAAAATAAAAAAATAATCATTCAGAGGAGGGCAACCCAAGTGGTCACAGTGCAGTACAGGAAGATGAGTGAAGAAATGGTAGAAAGAGGAAATGCCTGGAGCTCAACTAAAGGAAGGCTATGTTTTTACTAATTTCTGCTCTCTAAAAATGTCCTGCTGTTGCTCCAGTCCCTCAGGCAACCTACAGAGTATTCCTGCATGAGCTGATGCCTAACTAGCACCAGGAAGGGTAGAAAAGACAAAGGCTCAAGTATGAATAGCTGCACTGTTAACAATGGAAAATTTGTCACAAAGAAAGCAAAACAGATGCTACTATTGAGTATGCAGCCATGATTCTTTAGGAGTAGTTTGAGCCAGTCTGATACCTGGCAGGGCAGTTCTTGTTTCAAGATGGCACATGGATATGCAAGGCAGTGGTTTGGGCACGTTTTAGCTGAATATCCGGAAGTTGTTTTTGAGTGCGAAATCTGTTAGGCCAGCTGTTCCCAAATGGTTTGTGTTTGTGCCTCTGTTTTTGGTGGTGAACTCACCCCAGCCAAGCTTGCGACCCTAAAGACTAACATAAACAATCACGTCTCTGTCAGTCTTGCGACCCCACTCTGTGCGGCTGTGACCCTGCTGGAGGTTACAACCCCCAGGTTGGGAATTGTTGGGGTAGACTGTCAGCTAGTCCTGCTGGGGGAGCGCTGATATGCCCCATCCAGGCCAGGATCATCACAACAAATGCCTTCAGATCTCACAGTAATTTGTAGGCCCCTGCCACCAGTCTGAGAGTGCAGCTTATTAGAGCTGACATGTCGCTTTGGTACTTCAGGAACATCTTGGGGATCAAAAGGTCATAGTCCTCCCACGCTGCCGCAGTCTTTCTTCATGAAGTCGTCTCTCCGTCTTACTTCCCCGTCGGTTGGCTGGCAGTGAGCCCCGGCGCCCTTGTGGCGCGGCTGACTCGGCCACGGCTGCTGGATGGGTACCAGCTGCAACTTCTGCCACAAGCCACTCTTCCCAAAACTGTTCTCCCTGAATGCTCCTTTTCTTAACGAAAGGATTGATGTCTGTCTCTGCTGAAATACTTAAAAGTTATGTTCAAAATAATTAAAAGCTGTATAGGGCAGTGCTAGTGGAGATGGGCTAAGCCTTCCCCTGTATTTTGTGAAACTAATTCTGTTATTCATATACCTGTGCATATGAGCACAGTCTTACAGTTGTAGGATGCTGATGGAGAAATAAACAGAAGGTAGCCTTGTGTGATGGCTGGTGTAGCCTGCAAAGGCTAAAGTCTTTGATGAGCCATGCAGACAGCCTTTTTAACATAAAATGACCAGTTACAGATGTCCTAATTAGACATCTGATTTTTAAGCCTTGTTCTGCCGCAATTTTAAATGGAGTTTATAAACAAAAACAAAAATAAATTTCAAATATGTTCTTTTGAAAGCATTCATTACTATAATGGAAAACAGTAACGTTTTAATATCTAACTGATAGTCCAAGGCCAGTGACTTGATAATTTGCAGGCATGGAAGTTTGACAGTGGCATTGTTGTGTAAATCCAACAAGGGGAGGAGCTTGCAACAGGTGATTTATTTTTGCTTACATTTTTGTCAATAGATCCTGAAAATTTCCAGTGATGGCAAGGAGATGAGGATATGGTACAAAAAATATTAAAATTGCTTATCATTTGGATAAAAACCTGCATTGCATGAAATTAGTCCAGAATTCAGTCTGTGCAAGTCTGGTTTCAGAGCTCTATATGGAGTGCTTTGTTTAAGGATGTTGCTGGACTGGTTTTCTGTCAGGCAGGTGCATAGAAAGCACTACACTGAAAATGAGTACAGCAAAGTCAAGTTGTGGACCGTGTAAGCCACTCAAGTAAATGGTCAGAAAATCTGTTGTCATAGGCTGGTTACTGTACATGTACTGTACAAAAGAAAAAATATTTTGAAACTTTGTGTCTGTAACTTGGTCATCCCTTAAACTCTAATTACATGTCAGAAAATGGAGCATAAAGTCTCCTCCATCTGTCCAGGTTGGATTTGGTGCACAAAGGAGCATATCCAATTCATAGTACCTCTTAGGTAATCAGATTAATATCTCCCGAACTGAATTTACCCTTTTGATGGTGAACCTTTCATAGGCTATGTTTCACATGTCACGTTCTGTTGAAGCTCTGTGGCTTTTCAGTAATTTCCTTGAAATCTGTATGTGGTATATCTGCCCTCTTTTGAGCTGTTCTTGGGACATGCATCAATTAAGTATGTTTCTGGCACTCTCTTAATGGCACGGTTTCCCTGGAGTCAAAAACTGCTCCAAAAACTGAGATAATTTGTTTAATTTAAAAGCAAAAGGGTATGGAACTACAATTTCAGGATTCAACAGCTACGCTTCTGTAGCTTTGAAGGAATGGGGAAAAAATCTTGTTATCTTGCACACAAAATAAATAAATTCTTGAGTTCTTAAAATATCTGATTCCATCCAGTTCTTTGCTTCCCTTGCTTATCTTTCAATTTTCATTCTTTTTTTTAAATAGCAGATTTTTGACTTGTCAAATTTCATTGTTTATCGATTTTGCTTAGCGAAACAGAAAGCTGGATTTTGTAATTTGGGTTTAAGGAAGAACTGTAAATTATGCAGGATGGTACATAATTAACATTTATTATAAACAATCTGAATACAGAGTTCTATTTCAAGTGTTTGAAGCTTTTGGCTCTGGGACATTATGGGAATGTATGCTGTATAGGAGGTCCTATATTTTTTCAGGTAAACTGAAAGCAGAGATACATAAACTCCCGTGTTCAAGCAGCTCCTCCAGTAAGATTTATTTTGTACCTCAAATTTCTCCTAGCCTGCATCTGCAGTGGTCTTTTCACTGAGATTTTGAAACTAGTCCTCAATGATCTTTGCTTGCTGCATGTTTGTTCATTATGTGGGGTGGTTTTGATGTGCACCAACTAGAGAAATTTTATAAGACATTAAACCAGAAGTTTTGCTGCTAGCTAGCTCTGTGCTGTCCGGTAGTGCTCAAAGCCATCATGAAGGCAGAAGAATCTAAGCCAATTGCTGGTCATCAAGCCACAGCCAGAGCAGGGACATTCTCACCAGGGAAGCAGAGCAGGCGAGTTTGGAACAGAACAATGATGCACCTACAGGGTAGTTAAAGGGGGATCAACACCAACTCTTTTGGTTGTCTGACACTGCTGTGCCAAATTATTCGCTAATGGGGACTTGCTTCTTAAAAGAAAATATGAAATGTTTTCTCTTGTGTGTTTTTGTGTGAGTCAGGCAATACAGACCGCTTCCAAAGATCAGTAGGAGGGGTTAATAATAAGCTGTAATGCCCATTGCCTGACTTGTGGTTACTGAACTCATGTAATGCTTGATCACAAGAAACAACAGTATGCATTTCAGCAGGGTAACAGTTCAAATCCTGGCTGATGGGGTTTGGCAAGCTCATTTGTGCTGTAGCCTGAGCTGTCATGTCTTTTATTTACTGTTGTTTATGCTATGAAATATGACATTTTGTCTCCCTTTGGCCTACAGTCACATCTCAGAGGCAGTAAACATTTGCCTCAAGTACCAAATTCCTGGGTCCAGTCATCAGCATCTGCTGCTGAATGATCTTTCATAAATACCATCCAACCTCTCTTTTTCCTTGCTGTCTCCTCTGTTTTAACTTCAAATTGATAATGTTGATGTTCTGTTTTAAGACTTGAAACAAGGCCTGTCATATTTGAGAGTTATGCTACCCACTGAAAACTACTACCCACTGAAGGACGAGTGACTAAGAAGATGGGCCTGCAGGGTTTTTAGAGCTTTAGAAGTCTGTAAATCTTTTCTTGTTATTGTTTGGTAGGAATGAAGTTTAGGACAAACTTTAGTGCCTTCAAGCTAGTATAGTGCCTGTCAGTGACCGAATCTGAATCTCAAGAGGAAAAGTTCATGGTGGGTTCAGGTTAAATGCCAAAAACCTCATGGAGCCTTTAGTTTGTTCTTTTGACTGTGCCCCAGAATCATGCAAACTAACAAAGACTGGTGACATTATTTTCCTCCAGGTTAGTGTTAGGTAACTCTGAACAGCGTGGGATCAACATGTCAGGTCCTTAATGGTTTTTGGCCAAGTCCTTGTCTTGGTTTACCATCCAAAACTGCCCAGTTCTGCTTTTCCTGAGGGTGCATCTGCTTCTTAGTCACCACTGTGATGGTCATGTGAGCTAGCGTGAAATGAGCTGTTGGGATCCAGAGGGTTCCAGCAGCAGATGAGTCACAGAGGCAGAGAGGTCAGCACAGGCTAATCTTTCTAGTATTTACCACGCACAGTCTAGATGTATCCTGAGATGAACCTGCCGTCTGTTAAAATGGAATGCCTGGATGAGAAGATCCTGTGGGTGAGAGGAGGTTCTATCACCTTAGTGCCATTCTGACAGTGTAAAGGACTTGGAAAACTTATTTTAGTGAGCTGTGGATTTTCCTTAGGGATACCTTATTTTCCTTGTTTGTTCTAACAAGGTATTTGAGTCCAGCAGGCTGAATAGTAATTAAAAGCAAGTCGAGTGGTATGTGATATGTTCCCATGAAATATAGGGCAATTTTGAGTTTGTTATAGCTTCAGCCCAGGATTTGGTGGTTCTTTCTAAGGTGGTTGAAAGTCACCTGCATTTTGGTGTAATGCAGTTTTGAATCAAAAGCATTTTGAACAAATAAATAAAGTAATGATTGCTACTTTCTGTCTCTGTAAACCAGTGGATTTTCAGCAGATTTCAACATGATAAAGTGCTTATTTTGATTGTGCTGAAAATTTTTGTGACAACTGTGATATGAATGGAAACAAAAATGTGTTTTATCAGAAGCAGCATGTTCTGTGGAAATGTGGTTTTGCTGGTAAAATAAAAATCTTGAACACAAAAAGGAGACAAGGCACAGGTTCTTGTTCATGACATGCTACACAAAATAACGTCTGGGTTATTGTCTGGGCGTTTCTTTTTTTTCTGTCTCTCACTATTCTTGCACCCTCCCAACTAAAAAAATGTTGTTTTACAAGGTTTTACTTTTGCTAAACCAGTGAAGAATAAAACAAAAATAAAACCGTTTCCCAGTTGGCCCTGCTTCTTAATTCCATATGAAATTACGTGGCATTTGTCTTGCATTTTGCACAGGTACCTGTGTTAGTGGTGTGCCATATTCTAGTTGCTCTAATAAACAATACCTGGCCAGTGGTTGCCTTGCATATAGTGGTGAGCAATTCCTGCACTCAGTGGTGCCACTGAAAATGTTTGAGAGATTGCTGTCCAGTTCCAGCAGTTTAATTGCTAATGATGTGTTATTACTTCAGAATTTAATAGCTGTTTCTGGTTATGATAGAGTTGATTTAAACCTGCAAGCTTTTTAAAACTGCATTTGTTGCTTCCTCTTTGCAGTGTGGTTTCCTCCTTTGCTACCTTCAAAACATTGTGGTCCAGGGTGTTGGGTGAGGTGACATGTCCTATTTACACTCAGTTGGAAAAGAATGCGTCATGGGCACTTGAAGCTCTGTGGGGTTTTCTTAGTTCAGGCGCTCAGATGTGGCTTCCTGTCATCACCTGGTTACTTACTTTGAATGCTAAAATAATCTTGCTACCTTTGGTATTATTGTCTCAAACTTAAGAAGAGGACAGGCATAGATTTTAATGTGCTGTCTGTTGTGGAGGGAGCACGGCGATCATCAAAACTTTACGTGGCATACTCCCTCATAGTTAACCTCAGAAGAAAGCCTTTTGTTTGTCTCATCAGCTGCTTCTGCTGCCTTTCCAGTCTCCTCTCCATCTCCAGGGACACGATTCCATATTGATTCAATATTGAGTCAATACTCTTGCCAACACACAAGTCTTTCAAACATTAAATCAAGATATCAAGACCTAGTGATACCAAGCAATGTCAGTAAAAAAAGGTAGGAGGGTCTGAACGGAAAATATTTTTTACCCCTTAGTCTCACTGAATCTTGTGATGCCCTGACTGGTTGTGGTCAGTATAAACTCTACCAGCCCAGGCCTTGTGCCTTCAGTGTCTGAGCTGTAATAGCCCTCAGTGTCTTGTTACTATTAGCTAATAAACCAAGTGGTGATAATTTTGTTCTTCCATTTTTGTCTTCCTCTGGCTTGACCATGTAGTGGCAACAGAGTTGATAGCAAGTATTCTTCCTCTTCCCTATTTCCAACATTAAAGCTGTCCTGTACTTGAAGGTTCTGCAATCAGAATTGTGATAACAGAACAAATAGGCCAGGAAACAAAACTTAAAATGTTTATCTAAATCTTTCAATTCACCAGCCCTAAAAATGGCCCTGCCATGCTTTCCTGCCATTTCCCAGTTCCTTGCAACAGGAAACATTAAAACAGCCATATAGTAGATGTGTTTAGTTGGAGGGCTCACAATCAGGTTCTTATCTGATGGAACTACAAAGTTCAACATGCTAGATGGTGTCATTCATTGTTTATCCTCAAAGTTTTTGCAGAAATGTGTCAAACAGTTCAGCAGGATTGCTGCAGCCTATTTGTTTGAAAGCAGCTAGTGATTTGAGGTACCTCAGGTTCTGGAGTCTATGTTGAGATGGCTTAAGGGGCTTAGGTTTTCTGTTTTGGCTTGTTGTTTTATTGTACAATATCAAGCATTAAAGAATCAGACCCTTCACATTAGGCTTCTGGATAAATTGAAGTACTAAAAAATGTTTTCCTGTACTTGTTTTCTTATATACTTTCTTCCCTTACCCTTTTTTTTCTGTGACAGTCCTCAATATCACTTTGAGGTTCTTTTGTGTTTCCTTCTGCATTTTTCTGACTGCCTGTTTCTTTCTTTCCATCTACACTCTGAACACTACAGATTGTCCAGAGCAGCTGTACTGTCTGTCACCAGTGGTTTTCAAAATCTGGATGGGTAAAGGCCTGAGTAAGCTGGTCTGATGTAGCTGTCCCAGATACAGGAGGCAGGAGGTAGGATGAGAGACCTGAAGTCCCTTCCAGCTGGAAATATTCTTTGAGCTTATGATGCTACATTTTTATCTGTTCTGTACTTTTCTTTATTACTGTAATTTTTAATATATGCTCTTCTTTGTTGCGCTACGTTTGTTATACCTATTTACCAATTTATACACAAGGTTGCACATTTTGATGAATCTCTAATATGTACTTGATCTATTAGCTGGGACTCTTTCAAAAGACAGGGATCTTAATTCTCCTAATAGCTAATTCCCTAATTATAAATGTCCTTACTTTGATGCTGTTAAATGTGCTGATGGTTTGAAGATTATCTTTTCTGCCAACTCAGGTTAGTAAATACTTAACAAATTTTGAGATGGAATAGTGCTGCTTGAAAGCAGGAGTAGAAAAATATTTTCTCTTCTGAAGCCTTCTGTATGATTTTAGAATGTTTTGAAGAGAACTTGATGAAATTCTGGTGGGTTTTTTCCCCAAATCTGAACTCTGCAGATAGGATAATTCTTTTCCTCTTGAAATGAGCAATGGATTTTTTAATGGAAAGACTACTTTTGTTGGTAAGCCCCAGGTAGTGATTAATAGCATACATACAGACCTAGGACATCCCTAATTTTGGCCTAATGAGAGCTCTGGCCCGCCAAATCTCTTGCAGTACACGTCCCCTCGTAACTCACAGCCCACTTCTCTCCTCTCATATTAATCCCAGGATAACATTAAACTGCCAGTAAGTTACAGCCCTCAAATGTTGACATTCCTTGAAAAAGTAACTGGGCGTAACATCAGCGATGAACTTACTGTAACTAACCAGATGTAACCGAGGTGTGTTTAAAGGGACCATTTTAAATCCCACCTCATGGTCAACATCAACGTTTTCCTAGCACCTAATATAGGCTAGATGAAAAGAATTTTGGTGCTTTCAGGGTATTGACAGAAGCAACCGTGCCTTCTGCTTACATCTGTAGTTAGGAAAATATTTGCTAAAAACAGACTGTACTTTTCAATATATTTTAGTATTACTGTAAGGCACTAAGCTGGTCTCTCTGCAAACCAGTCTCTTTCGTCTTGTCCTTGGACTGTTGAACACAAGCAGTGGTGACACCAGCTGTTCTACTGGCTTATCACTGTATTTCAGCTTTGATCTGGAGACTCCACATCCCATCACTCAGCATGGAAGCTCAGGCTCTCATTTAGTCCTTTGCTGAATGTCTAAAGTTGTGAAGGTCATCAATGATGTAGATCCTGCAGTATGCAGTGAAGCTGGTAAGTTGGCAAATTCATTTTGCATCAGACTGTAAACAGCTGTCTGATGGTTATGACATTCAGCTACTACTGACCTGCACTGGATGCAAACCAGTGACCTAAAGGTGGAACATTTCTCCTACGGCCAGTCAGTTCCTTGACTTAGGCCAAACTAATGACCCAACAGTAAAAACTGTATTTTGCTCCATGGCCAAAGACTGAGTCAGAAATTCCAAGTCGATAGACCATGGTTTTTTGAACTTTAAGCACTTGGGCACAAAATGCGTGGAGAAGTTGCAGCCGTAAACTGGCAGATAGACCCGATTTTCTGACCATCTTTTACTAACAATTTCCACCAGCAGGTTCCCTGTGGTTCTAGACTTAAGGCCCTGTGTATGATACATGTGTGTATGTGTATATGTGTGTGTGTGTGTATATATATATGTGCATGGGTGTGTTTACAGCAAGCTATGTTGATACTTATATTAGCTTGAGTTATTTCCTTGTTAGTGAAGAAGGAATGTGTATGTAAGCAGAGGGTTTTGCTCCCTGTCCAGACTGTTCTCCCTGCAGGCTTACTGATAGGGTAATCCAGTATCTGTGAAGTTAGTGATGATGCTGGGGAACCTACTTCTGGCCTCTGGATAAATCTTGGAGGTGATAGGTCACTGATAAGGAAGCATCATGCTGTTTACATTTTCGGGCTTGTGCAACAAATGTTGCAAAATGAAACAAATAAAAGATAATGTAACATAGTTCTTGAAGTTTGGCCTTTGGCCCTTGGGCTTTACAGATAAGTACCTCATGGACCAAAGGTGGACAGGGTAAGTCCATGTGTTACACTCCTCTTGACTGTGTTTTCATTTCAAGATACAATCTGTTGCCCTAAAGTGAAAGTTTCAATCTGTACTGAAGACAACTGTAAATGCATATGACTAAAACCAGTTAATAAAATGGGTGTCCATATTCTCCAAAATGTCCAAATTATTTGAAGTAATAGTGCATAAAGGAACGCTGGGATGCTAGAACGAACGGACACTTTCCTTCTAAATACCGGAAGCAACTAGTAACTATTTTGAAGATTGATTTTCGGTTGTGAATTTAATTCTGTGGAATAGTGCCAGATCCATTCCATCAATGTGATGGTTTCCCAGGCAATTTCCAAGATGGACAATGGGACAGAAGGCTTTCCGCTTTTTGACTCACAGCATACTTGTGGGATACCAACTTTTATGGGACATGTTCGTGATTTAATGGGTTATTTGATTTCTCTCCCTGTCTGGTTTTTAGCTCCTTTTTCAAGATTAGCCATCATTCTGTGTAGTTCTACTATAGCCAGATAAAGGCAATGTGAATCAGAGGAAAGAATGCAAGTTTGTTCATACAGCATAATAAACAGCCTTAAACTGTGATCCAGAGATTATTCCGGGGTGGGAAAGTAGTTGAAACTTCCTCAGCAGAAGCTGTCTTTCTAATCAGCTCTGGCCAAGAGCCTCCTGACAGGATCCTGATATGCTTTAACAGGATTTCCAAGTAGAAAGGAGGAATGCTGTTTATTTCTGTACCCAGGACTGGTAAAATTCTGGAATTTGTGTTCAATTTTGATTTTCAGAATTTAAGGAGGATAAACAGGAGACCACAAAAACCAGTCCATGTTGTAGAAATCTTTTCCATAAAAGGCTTTAGGAGTCTGGTGACAATGTGAGATTACAGTGGTACTTATGCTTGGAATTATTTGGCAGCTCAGTCTTCTTGCTTGTGTGGGCAAATGTGTAAGAGTGTGCAGTGACTGGAAGAAGTGGTACAACTTCAGCCTTAAAAAGATACAGCTTCCTAGCAGTATGGGTGACAACTTTGGAGCAGCTCACCTGTGAAGCTGATATGCAAGTTATTCATATATTTAAGATCACATGGAACATCTGTATTGAAAGAGACTTCAACCCAGCTTCTTGAGGTTTAGACCAGGGTAGATGCTCACAGGAAACTCTTCTGACTCTATGTGCAGCCATGATTGTACTGTAAGGGAAAATGAGACTGGAAAATGAAAGACCAGCTAAATGCAGTCTATTTGGTATGTTTTCTAGATAAAACTTTTATAAAATATAAAAGTTTTTTATATTAAAGTTTCTATAGTTATAAAACTTTTTTTGCAGTGTAATCATTGGGTTTCTGAATAGTTTTGTCAGAACCTGGCAAAGAAATAATTCTGTGGAAGAAATTAAGATCTGAAATCATCCTAAGGCATGAAGTAAAGTGCATATTTATAACTCTGCACTTCACTAACAATATTTATATGTTTTTCTAGAATTCTTTATAGAATATTTTCATGGAAAACTCCTCTTTCATTTTTCTAGGCATTATGCCTAAGGAGTAACTTATTCCTTCTCACTGATAGCATGTGTGTATACTGCTAGTTTCTGCATGCAGTGACACATGAGCTTGGTGAGGTGCACAAACCATGTGTTCTTTTGAAACATGCCCTAATGGAACTTCTGTATTTCTGAGAAAGGATGGATGGGTGCGAATTACAGTTTCTGAATACATAAAGTAGAACTTTTGTATAAATAGTTGTTGCGGAAGAGCTTACCTTCCTTTTTTGCTGACTCTACAGGCAGGAGTTTTCATAACCTCTCACTTGGATGCAGCTTTTCCTGGCCACATGCTGCTCAGTCCTTTGCGTTTGTAGTGGAGATCAAAAGCATAGAAAAGCTCCTTTGAGCTGCAGCCAGTAGTATTTACAAAACAAACAATCATTCACTGAGACACTGGATGGCTCAGGAAGCTCTGCATGTTTGCCAGTGTTCTGGATGCAGAGGGCTCAGATGAAAACCACAGGTCAGGTTTGGAAGATGTGTGGTAAGGTGTGAGTGCTGTCCTGTTTTAAGGGAATGTTCAAACGGTTGATTACTGTCACTGTCGTTATAGAAGTTGTTCACTTGTGATCTATAGGCATTAAAAATATGTCCAAAATAATACCTGCCTTTAACTGAATGCGATTTCCAACTTGTACTGAGGCCATCCATGACTTCCACAGCAACAAGTTAATGGGTTTACCTTTGCTGTCTGGTTCTGTATAGTTTTCTGTATAGGCAGGTGTAGATTATTGGTGTGAAAAGTGATGATCCAGTACAGAAACAGATCCTGATGAGGTTAGCCACTTATATAAAGTGGGATTTTATTTTTTTTCTACCATGTTACATATCACAGACCCATGTTAAAATATGTCAGTAGATATTTTGTGAATAACGTCCAGCATCTCTCATCAATCTCAAGAATCTGATCAGTTACAGGAGCAGGAGGACAAAGAATGCATAGGCTGGGTTTCCCTATAGAAGACTTCAGATTTTTTTTCTTTGCAGAAATGGTTGTCACTGTAAATATCTTGACAATAAAAGCAGTGATGATGAAAACAGCTGTTGTAGCCATGGCTTTTGAAATATTTACTATTGTGTGAGTCCCCAGTGCTCTTGTGTGGTCGGCTTGCAGCCTAGAAACACCAGGACTGGGCTGGCAGCCTGGAAGGTGATATTCAGGGGGAAAAAAAAGAAGATTAGTCTTCAACATAGTAAAGTAACATCCAGTTACTTTACTATTGTTATGGGCAGAGGCTAGATTGAAGACGTGTTGATGCCAGAATTGGTGGTTTGTGGAAATGTCTGGCTAGGCCAAGTTCTCTCAGTGGGCTATGGAGTAACTGCACTGTAAACTGGTAAAGATGTGGAAGCAACTTGAGAAGTATGTGCTCAAAAGACAGTAGGTTCCCAGCTTAAGGTTAAGAGCTTTAGGTCTAAGTGAAGCCCTTCTAGCCAAAGAACAAAGCCCGAATGCCCAAACTTCTCTCAGAACAGGTAAATTCTGTTGTGTTGTGATACATTTCACGAATTGGCCTTTGATTCACAAATTGTTTCTTTGAAGTCTC
Source organism: Lycocorax pyrrhopterus obiensis (assembly GCA_014706295.1). Classification (NCBI taxonomy): domain Eukaryota; kingdom Metazoa; phylum Chordata; class Aves; order Passeriformes; family Paradisaeidae; genus Lycocorax; species Lycocorax pyrrhopterus. The sequence goes on along the minus strand of JACSVZ010000007.1, from coordinate 30,794,122 downwards.
CATTTAGGAGTTGGTTCTGGTTGTTTGAAAGCAGAACATTAAGTTAGTTTCTGGATTAAGACATTTGACGGAATTTGGAGGTGTCTAATGGAAATCTGTATGTTCTCCCATATTATGTCAAGTTGGGACAAGGAATGTTTTTACCATGGAACCATTGAAAGCAACAGGAATGAGCCTTGAATCCTGGTTTGCTAGCTGAAGAAGTACTCAGGATCTCACTTGGCAATCCATGGCTCATATAAAAACTTTTGCTAAGACTATTTACAGAAGTGAAACTTTTTCAAAAGAAGCACTGAAGTCCCTAAATCAAAAGATGGCAAGGATAAACCACAGGAGAGAACCTCTGGATTTGTCTTTCCTTTGGGTGACCCAATTTCATGTGTTTTGGATTAATGAGATGATGCCTAATTGAAGGTACTAAAAGGGACTGGAAATTTTTGAAGCTGCTTCATCCAGTTTACTCAGAAAGCACAGCTTAGTCCTTATGGTATCTGCACAAGTGTTGATACATTCTGAAAGCTGTAAGAACAGCTTTCTGCTTGAGTATTTTTTTACTTTCTGAATCAAAATTAAATACCAGCTACAATATTGTAGCCTTTAAAATGTTCTGAGAATGAAGATTTTGGGTAGGCAAGTTTCTTATTTATCAAGCCTTATGGTATTGTGGGTTGTTCTTTTTTTCCCAGTAAGTACTTTATAATAAAATCCAGATCAAGCCTACTCAGTATGAGGAATTGAAGGATCACAAATGAGAAGAGATGAAGGAGTTCTCCTCTGTCCACTCAAGAGGAACTGGGTACTTCTTTCTCAGCACTTCTTTCCCAACATACCCAAGCCCTGCTATGTTTGGAAATCGGATTTAGATTAAAAGTGACCTTGCTTTGTGATTTTTGTGCATTCAGAAAGAAGTTATCTGTCTTGCAAATGGCATGTTCTTGCCACATCTGGCAAGAAAGCAGGAGAGTCAGCAAACAGAGGCCGTTGCTTGTGTCTTACTGTGAATTAACATCTCATTTTTCGATTGGCTTCCTGTTATCTGTCAGAACTCTTGTGTAACTTCACTTCCTCAGAAATAACTGTCTCTCCTGAGTATCTCATGGTGAAGTGTGGTTTCAACTTCCTTTTGACTGAGTTCCAACTTAAGGGATAATGGATCTTTCTGTTCTATTTGGTTGCTGCATTCCATGCTCATCTTCATAATTATTACTGAAATTGCTGAATTATTTCCCAATGCCTGCAGTGGTCTCCTCCATGTCTGTAAGGAAAGTTTAAAATGTTCAGTTACTAGCTTGACTGGGTTACAGATTGCAGTGCAAGTGCTGTCCAGTTCTATTATTATTTCACCTTTGTTTATACCTGATCATGCTGTAAACAATTCCATATAGAAATTAATCGTCATCCTTGTCCTGAGGGATCTTTCCAGGAAGTCAAGGACGTGAAGTTACAGGAGACAAAGCCATGCAGCACAGAATGATATATTAATATACTTTCAGAGAAAATGGTTAGTAGATATAGTTTCTACAAATATGATTTTTTGTTGTTCTGGGGCTGTTGAAGAATGAAAAAAAAAAGAATAGGGAAGTTATTTAGTAAAATTAAAGGAAACTCTCAGCTTACATTTGTAAAGTCCTTTTATTTAGCTGCTTCGGCTGATCTAAAACCATTTTAAATCCCATTTCCATACTTGCTCAAGCTAGGATTCTTCAAAAGACAGGAGTATCAAATTCTAATGTGCAGTTTCCTTTCAGAATACATATTCTTCAGGAGATGAGTGTCTGAACCAGCTGTGACTTTCACATTCCACCAACCTCTCCTAAATAAACACAAAGCTGGTTTAGTATATAATAGAAGAGATAGATATCTATGTGCCTGTGCATATGTATATACATATAGATAGATTAATTGATAACCACACAGAAGTCTGGAAAAGAAGTCTTTTGCAATTGATCTGTTGGGGCAATTTGGATGGATGGTCATTCCTTTTATGTTTTTCTTTGGAGTTGTTATGATTATCAAATCTTTTTCCGTGTAATAGTGAAATACTTTACTTTGGGAAATTGCAGACTAGTCTGTGGTCAACCACTCATTGATTTAAAACAACAACAACAAAACGTCCAACAAAACCACAAAAAAACCCCAAAGTGGTCTTTAGAGCCAAAAGCTTAGCACCAGTAGCTTCAGGTGCATTTGTCCAAGATAGAATTTGAAGTTGGAGACACTAGTCATAATTCTGAGAGAATATGTGTAGAAAAATTTGCATATGTAAGTGTTGGCAACTTGGAACTTTCAGGCATTATCAATTCTTTAGCTGAACACATCATACACTTCACATCTTGCCTCTTGTTATATTTGCAATCCTAGCATTAAAACATACAAATTTCTGTTGAGATAATAAAAAAACTTCCTAGGCCAAGGTTCTCAAAAAGCATGATAATTTTGAAATTTGTTTTTATGGATTAAATGTCAGGAACAGTTTTCTCCTAAAACACAACACAGTAAAAGATCACGGTTGTGGTTGGTGGTAAATTATTTGTGGTAAATGTCGCTGAAGGAGTGACTTGTGTACCCTAAAGAACATGAGGAGAGTGGATCATTTCCCTTATTCTACGAGGCCTTCTCTTAAAAAGAGAAATAATATTAAATGATAGGCCAATCAAAAGAAACCTTCCAAGGGAACATTCTGATATGATTAGGTCTGTTTTTACTAGCCTGTGTAGTATCAGGACTAATGACAAAGTTGGAATTACATCAGCACACAACTGTTCAAGTAAGAGATGTAAAGCTGCATCCCCTACAAACCTTTATCACTAACAAAATTAATCCTTTGTACATGCAGGGTACTCTTTTGCTCTGTTGGATTGTAAATGTTGGTAATAATAGCTCTGCTGCCACTTTACAGAGCATAAAGCTTGCATACAAATGCTGGCTTGTATAAGCACCCCTCTCTTCTTCCCAGATTTGCCATTTTCATCCTTTTTTTCCCCCCCTTCCTGCTTTTTGTTTAATTTAGTATCCTTAAATTTGTTTATTGCGGAGAGTATTTAAATATGGATTTTTTCTATTTAAACACAATTTTCTGAAACTGTAGATCTCAGATGATGGAAAGAAATTTTGTTCTCTATGATTATAACAGATTCAGTGTGTTCAATCACAAAAAACACCATATCATCTTAAAATAGATAATTAATATATTCTTTTAGGGTTCTGCTTCAGCACTGAATGTTAGCAAAGTTTGAAAACAGTGTCTTTGAATAAAAGACAAACCAACAAAAGTGACTAACCTTTAAGGATCTAAACTTCAGTTTTGAAATAAGTCAATACCAGTGAAAAATGACTGGAAGTTTTCTGTTGCGTGTAAATCTGGTCTTGTGTTTTTATGAGAGGTGATGAGGTCAAACCTTCAAATGGTAATGGTTGCCATATAATGTCTTCATAGGTATTTTTGTCAGAGGACTGAGAAGTCAGAGGGAAAAAATACTGTGTTCATAAATACAGATTTTTCTAGCACTAGCATTGGGTTTCTCTCTGTAAAGCACTTTTCTTTCTGACTCTGCTTGGCATCTTATCAAATACAAAACCAGAGCTTATATTACATTAATCCTGAGAAAGAAAAAAACCCGAAGAATCTTCAATACTGAACTTATTACACATCTCTTCCTTTTTTCCTCACAGTTTAAGAGCTTCAATTTAGCTAATAAGTTGGTCAAAATTCTAGAGTCCGTCTTCTGAAAACGTAAAGGATAATTTAAAATGCTCACAGACAGATGCTGGTAATGATTCTGGTTCTGCTTATGATTTACCCATCATAACAACTGTAGATTCTCTATCCCAGCCAGAGTTGTTGTGTGAGGGCAAAAATGAGACAAAGCTCAGTAAGGTCTCAAAAAGTTAAAAAGTGATTTCTTTAATAGACATGGTCTTCTGAGCACAAAGGGCAGAAAAGTCAGCAGAAAAGAATATATATATTGTGAACTGGAAAGAAATGGTTGTCTTTGAAATTTAATCCCTCGCTTTGCCCTAAATCTAACTGAAGCTTTTAGCTTCCACCACATGTTTACATTGGAAATATCTCTTTGTGCATATAGAGTTTGTTCTCTTATGAAATTACGTCTCAAGGGAAGGATAATTTAAAGCCATTTCCATTTGTTATGTCTGTGCTGAACTAAGCTATTAGGGGCTGTTAATGCTGGATAAAGTCAAAACCTACAACTGCCTTCATCTGTGGATTACAGAATCTGTCCAACAAATTGCACGCTGATATTACCAGAGTAAGGAACTAAGGGCAGTTTCATGTTGGAGCCAACACTGGCATAATTTTATAATGTAGCCAACATCCATGTTGTGCTGATGATGCCTCTGACTTCACTTTATGAAGGCTATGTTTTTAAAGTTCAAGTCTGATGATAGCCAATGTAGGTTTAGGTTTCTGGGTTAGGAGCTCTTTCTGGACAGCCTTGGAGAAAACGTGGATTGTGGGTTTTGTAATTCTAGACCTAGCATCAAGTTATTTTGCATAATTACAGGTTCAAGAAGAGCCCTAAGCAGAAGACATGTTGTACACTGTTCTTGAGAAGTAGCCACAGATAGCACTGAAAGTTGGAGGCACATCACTAAGCTGAAGTTTTTCTTTCTTCTATGCTTGGGCAAGAGAATGATCATGTAACAGTTTAACATTGGCTTATTTTAGCTATGAATTAGTATTTCTTCATTACTTCAGACCATAGCTTAATGAATTTTATGTCTGGGAGCCAAGAATCAACCCATTCATCATTCATTTTACCTGTTCCTCATCTTCTCTCTGACCAACAATTTTAGCTTATTATGAATAATCAGGACTTGAATAATTATGGAAGTTTTATGAGCTTGCATTGGTTTTAAGGTACTTCAATTTCAACTTACCCAAATAGAGATCAGAGGTTGCTTGACTCATTCAGAGAGATTACCTGCGAGTAGAGCATGTAAAATCTGGTCCTGTATCCTGTAGATGAAGTGCAGTATGGAAGAGGAAGGAGAGGGATGTACCCATGAAATGTTTCATGTGCATGACAAGCTTTTTTGTCAGAATGATGGGGAAAAAGAAATCCAATTACCAAAATTTCCAATCAGTGCTAAGTCAGTGATTACCACTGATAATGGGGAACTGATTTTTGTCTGCCACATCTGGCTGTTGGTTCTTTACTGAATGCTCTTTTTAAATACACATTTGGTTGTGTTGTTTGCTGTGGGGTTTTCTTTCATCTTAGAGAACTCTGTCCTAACTGTCACCTGAATGTCCACAGGAGAAATAGGGAGCTGCTCACAAAGTTAGCATGGCTCCAGTGGGACAGCTGCAGGGTTTCACAGGGAGCAAGTGTATGACGAGGACCAGGAAGCATAAAGTCAGGTATATCTCTAGCTGTCAGCCACAAGCACCTGATGAGAGGAAGAAGTGAGTGAAGTCACATATGTCTCCATCAGAACAAGGAGAATACTTGTTGGGAGCTGTGATCATGAGTCCCAGTTTCCTCAGCTGCTCAGTAGGAAGAAACACTTGCACAGTGCAGGTATTATCTAGGCCTCTATGTCATGAGGAAGAAACTGTTCATTAAAATATCTGCAAATACTCCAGAGACTTGTACTTCAAATTAATTCTGTGCTTTAAACCTTCTAATCTTGAGCATATCCTTTCAATAACATTCAGAGGAGGGCTAACTTTATGATTATCTCAGCTATGCTATGTTTGTTTTTCTTGTTTGCAGATGTTAGTTTAATGACACTGAACAAAATTCTCGAATTTGCATCCTCGTAATTTTGAAAGGATAACTGACATTCAAATAGGAAACTATTTGTTTCTGTGTTGTTTTATTAATCCATTTTGTTTTGGTTAATGTCTTTTATAATTACAGCATGATCAAATTTACTTCTTGTTGCTTGAATTTCTTCCTGTTTTGAAGGTAAAGGCAATTTGGACAGTAAAGTTCAGTGTTGAATGTACTGGGACCTGATCAGGAGGCATTGTCATGCATTCCTCATTCTACATCAATAACAATTGCAGCATTCACTTCAACAGAAGTGGGGTTATTTTAACTATCTAAGTTGTATATTGAACCTTTATGAGTTGGATTACGCAAAATATAGACATCAGTATCAGCTGTGATATTTTCTTGTAAGAAAAATTTGAAAAATTCATGGAAGGCAGGTATTTAAAATGAGATGTAAGTTGCACATAAAGTTCAGCTGGAATGTTTTATCCAAATGTCTTACTCATTGCTGCTCATTTGTAAGTTTTGAAAATAATTACGTATTCAACTCCTGAAAGTGCGTCTATTTAGAAACCAAAATTACAAATATAGAAAGAATGCTCTGTTATTAGATTCTTTTCTTTATTGTTTTCATTTGCTGTGTTTTTAATCAATCCAATACAAATAGTGTGGTATGTCTGTATAAGCTTACACACTTAACTTTTGGCATTCCTCCATGTAATAAACTGCATTTGCCTGGGAAGGATAACCTAGATTATGAAACCCAGGGACTGGTTGTTGTGTAAGTGTGCTGTGTGCAATTTTGAACTTGTGTTCAAGGCAAAAGACCCAAGAAGTTAATGAAGAGGGAACTAATCTTCCCTCATGCTCACTCGCTAGAGATCATGGACTTCAAGTTTTGAGGAGATAGAATAAAAGAAGATCTTTGCTGGTAGTGGCCATAAGGCTGAAATGCTTTTATTCTCTTGAGAGCCAGAACTCATTTGCAACTTCCCCTCATTTAAACTCAAGACACTTCAGTTTCCTGTTTAGTTTGTATCTAAGTGGATTTTCTTTTATATTGTAGATAGTTGTTTGTGTATTTTTTGCTGAGGGTTATTATTTTTTCCTTTAGCTGCTGTCTTGGGAATTGCCTGAACAGTGTTGCTTTATTGAAAAGGATTATGCAGTACCTTGGCTAGGGAATCCCAGAGGAAGCAGATACCATATAAAATGAAAACACAGTGTCTCCAGGTTGCCACTTCCTGAGTCTTTTAGCAATGATCTACTTGAAATAACCTTGTGGGAGAACATTTAGTGGTTAATATCTGCAGCACCACTCGCAGTGACAGAACATGGAGAATCTCTGTTCCTGTTAGTGGGACAATCATAGTGAGTCTTTGAGTCTGGCACCCAGCTGCTCATGGTCATACAATTTTTCTTTGTTTGTTGCATCAATGTCCTCCATCAGTCTGTAGACCAGCGCAAGTTTGTTTGCATTCCTTTTGTGGCCTTCACTAGTTTTTTGTTTAGCGAAGCACCTGTGAGACTATCTAAAATTTTTCTGAAGACGTAAGTCTTCAACTTTGCCCTGGAATTCCTGGTGGAATGAGGAAGACTTCATTAACTAAACTGCCTCATGTCATCTGGCTTCAGAGAAAAGGCTGTGCTCCTTTCAAGTCAAGTAAAAGCCTCCTTTGCCTGCTGCTGTGTCACTTCTAGTGGGTTTTTCTAGTATAAAAGCTCTTTTAAGCTCTGTTTTTTTCCTAGAAGAGAAAAAACTTGGCAGAATTCTGTTTTCATAGATCACATAGCCATTTCTTACGGAAGCTTTGTGGACCGGAATGGCAAAGATTGCACGGTGTATCATAAGTGTATCTTTCTGTAAAGGAAAGAAGCTGAACTGGCTCAGAGGTTTGTGTTTCAAAATACAACAGGTGAGTATGCTGCTAGGCAATGATCAGGAGGAGGAACAATAGTTGCTTCTCACTGAGATAAGTTTTTTGCCTTTCCAAGTCTAGAGCTGCAGCGTTTAAACTCACCAGCTTCTCCGTTGATGGCTGATGTACATAGCAGTGCAAGAAACAGAAATCTTAGCCAGTATACATTTCCTTTTAACTCCTTATGGGGCACACCATTGATATATTTGTGTTTAACTCACTTCTAGAGAAATGAGCCACTGGTGGTGTTTTGGGACAAACTAACAATTGCATGCATTGCATATGTACATGCCTTGTAGTTGTGAGGAACAGCTCTGAGCAGGCCAACAGTAGGGAAAGGTTGCTACAAAGCTAAAGTAAAATATGGAGAGAAGCTCACATGTTCTTTTCAACCTCTAAGCAAGTGCCATCATACAAGTGTTCAGACAGGAAAAATGGTTCTATATGTTAATTCTGGAAAAATGTAGTCTGTTGCTAGAAAAAGATCATCCTCTCTGGATTCCCCAACTTTGTTTTATACTAGGTCTGAACTAATATTTTGTTATGTTTCTGCATATGCAGCAGGGAAAGAAGCTAGAGTATGTAGGCACATGGGACAGAAAGAACATAATTTGGAGAGAGAAGAAGAAAGAAAACTGACCCCCAGGATGGAGGATGCTGCAAACTATAAATCTGGTTTCCTCAAAAAGCATGCCTCTCAAATCCCCTGCATCCGCTGAGGGCCTCTTAGTAATGTTGTAAAAGATATGTTTTCCAGAGTGATTTGATTCCCATAGCCATAGGCAAAGGCACCCAAGCAGCTCTTGTTTGATTAAAAAGCTGAATTGTTTGCTGGTGACTGTAAACACAAACAGCTGTTTTCTGAAACACAAAAATGAGAGCCAGATTGGTACTTCTGCTGTAGGACAGAGTTCTAAACAACTCACGAGCTATCTGGGAATATTTTGTTTGGGAAAATAATTGGGATGTGTGTCAAACGTTGAATATAATGTGTATGTATTTAGCTCACCTTCACTCTGACCTGATTATTTTTAATACAAGCTGATCAATCAGTCTTAGAGCAGAACAAAAGAGTCTTAATTTGTTTCAGGGGACTTGAAAATACAATTAAAAAGAAAAACCTTACAGAAACAGTCAATGCTGCCTACTTTCCGTTTTGTCGTGACTTTTCTTTGGGCTGGGGAAGGAGGAAGACGTTATTGGGGACCTTATACTGGCCTCACTTCATTTAAATGATTCTCCTTATACTGGTTTTGTTGATTTTTATGATCGTGCTTTTCTACCTGCAGAGTACATAAGTAGCGTATAACTGTACTCAGGGATGTGGTCTCCTGGGTTTCAATGTTTATATTTAATCTGTTTTAGTGTTCTTTGGCACTAGTTAATCTGAAGGTTATGGACTGTCTTTCCCATGTCACTGTGTAGCTACTGTGCTTAGCAAATATTATTCCATAGATTGTGCAATCATTTTGATTAGCTTTGTTGTGTGTAGGTGCTTATTGAAATGACCATCAGCAAGATAAATACAAAACATTAGACAATTCCCTATCTGAGACTACTAAAGGCTGTGTATAATCCTGTTTATTAGTTCACTACTTTCTGTTCATGTTGGTTTTTTTCCTTTCACTCTGAATGGATAGTGAAAACCACTTGTGTAATTGTTGTTTGCCAAGAACAGAGAACATGAAAAGCAGTATGTAAAGCCCAGTTTTATTACAGAGATTTAACTTCCCATTTCTCAGATGCTAACTAATACCTCTGTACTGTGGTTAGGTTCCTAAGCTCTCAGATACAGTCCATGTGACACTTAGGCATTTATTATATATAGACATTGCTTTCAAATGCACACAAGTCTTGTCAGAAGTACTCTGAAGTTACAGGACTAGGCATATGGAGACCTGGCTTCTGTACACGGCTTTACCATCAGCTTCCTGAAGGACTTAAGCAAAGTTTGAAAGTGGGGTTTTTTACACAATTACATTGGACAGTGCATAATCCTGTTCTGGGGAATAACAAATGTCAGTACAAATCTGTGCTGCTTTGTGGACTTTGCTCTCCCCTGATGGATTGTGAACTAGGGCTGTTGAGGGCTCTTCCAGCTTTTCGCTTTCCTTGCTACACGTCTCTGTGTCCTGGATACATTTTACTACCTTTAATCCAAGTTTTGTTGGTTTGAATATGTTTAGCTGTTGACCAGCTGTAAGGGCAGTGCTTCTCTCCTATCTCTGTTTTTCCCTCCACAGTGTAACCTGTGGGTTATAACTACCCCAAAGCTGTCTTTCTGCTGATTCCCCTTTTATGTGCACTGCGGATAATGCAGCTTTTCTAGAGAGACCACAAGACTTGATTCATTGATGTTGTAAGAACTGTCAAAATCTTGTGACAGAAGCGGAAAATTTTGTTGACATTGGAAAGAGAGGTGGCTAGAGCTGTAGTCCGGGTTCCAGCTGTAGGGGGATTTCTATTAACTAAAAAGGGATTCAGAACCTTATACAGAGCTGTTTTTATGAATTTAAAATAATTAAGAACAGTTTTGTTTAGCCCTGGGTATTTCCTGAATGCCTTTGCAAGTCAGACAGTGTAGTGCTGGGCTTAAAAGCCTGACTTCAGCGTGAGCTGTATTAAACAAAATAGCCAAAGAGAATTTTTCATGGAAAAGAATGTTAACATTTTTTAAAAAGTATGTTACAGTTAGTGTTGGTGTTACTAAAGCAGCTATATACATTTTAATTGCAAATATCATGTATTTTAGAGTTGTCTGTGGAAAAAAACCCCTTGCATATGCAATTTTCTCCATGCGCTACCCAAGTGTCTGAGCATGTCCTAAATCTTTAAATACAGAAATAAGGTTAGTGTTAATACTCTTTTCTTTTTCAGCCTGTAAAGAAGGTGGTTATTTCAAAGGTGATTTACTGCATGAACTTTCTGGTGTTGTCATTAGGGGTTTTGGAGAAAATCAGTGAAAGCTAAGTTGAATGTTGTCTATAGTTCTGAGCATAGTTATATCCATGCTATTCTCTGTTTGTCCAAGAGGTAGTTTCCTCCCTGGTGCAGCCAGGAGCATCCTCTTTAGCTCTGGCAGCCTGGTCTGACTTTTGGCACTGCAGGGAGATGATTACTCCCACAGTGTTGACTGATATCCAAATATCGAAGCAGAAATCTTGAATCAGATGCTGAGCAGAAAACTGAGTTAGGAGAAATTTAGATTCCTGATCCAATGGACTTCCCAAAGGTGCTGGACTTCACATCTTGGTAGAATTTAGCCTGATCAAAAATACTAGTCTTGTTCTTTAGAGCAGAGTTGAATATAATAGAGGATGGTGTTCTATTTAGGTGTAAAAGACAAAAGATTGATCTAATGACTGGAAGGAAGGTTATGAGCAAAAAAAGAAGAGACCAGAAAGAATAAATGAGGTTGTTTTGTATTCAAAGTACTATGGCGAGTGCACGTGTTTGTGTACTGTATAACTCACCTTTGCATCTCCCAGTATTTCTCATAACCAGACACTCAGTAAAGGATATGGGATAAGCATTGGCTATAGATACTTTTCTTCTACACCAATCCTTTCTGTCCCTTTTTCCCAGTGCTTCATTTACTTGTTTGTTTCTCTTTTGTTTGTTCCTGTCTACCATTTTCCCAAGTGAAGCAGGATTTTTTTTGTTCCTTATTAATGGTATAAAAAAGTACAAATGAAAAGCAGAAGGTCTGAAGCATACCTTCAACCATTAAGCTTGAGTAACCAGCCAGGTGGAAAAACCCCCCTGTGCTGTTGGGGAAGGGTGTCTTGCTCTCTCTGCTGAGATTCCAGTTTTGTTGCTGACTGGGCTGCAGCAGGAGCTGCATGGAGGCATGCGAAACACCTCCATGCTGTGCACTGGGTTGGCACAGTGGGGATTTTGGAAAACTGGAGAGTGAGGATGCTGGCCCTCCCATGGAACCCCCTCCCTCTCCCCCTTCCTTTTCTTTTGCAGTTGCACACAGCGCTGTGGCTCGGAGGTCATTTGTTTCCCACAGCTTCACAGACCACTGTAGCAGAAAGGGAGACAATGGTCCCTTACAAGGGATGATGTGAGGCCTTCTTTCATCTCTAATAAGCCCCTTCATTTGCACTGTGAGGCCTGTTGTGTGTTTGTGTGCGTGCACAGTTCCAGTGTGAACTACTCTGCAGCTTCCACTGATACAAAGCAACCAGGTTTTTTGTTTTGTTTTTCGAATGGACAACTCTTGGCATGTTACAGCCTGAGGTGGGTTTTCTGTTCAGTGCAAGCACATCAGGAGACATCCCTGCTTCTTTTCACATAGCTTTTAAAATCCAGGGCCCATCTGGTCAACATCGGTCATCAGAAAGACTGAACTCAGAAAGCAAGGAAAGGAGGGAGGCAACTGTCTTTAGCTCCCCTGTGCCGACCACAAGCTCTGCCTATTGCTGTGCTTGGGCATGGTTGCTGACTGAGCATGTCACGAGAGCTCTGTGAGAGCAACCAACCTGGCAAAGCAACAGACTGTCCCATCACAGAATCTGCAAGCAGAGAGGCAATTTGAGACCTTTTTCTTCTCTGTTATCCTGCCACAATGAGTAGAAAAGGAAAGGGAGCAAACACTATGATGTAATTTTAAGGAGCAGGAGTTTGGAGCAGTGGTTCTTCCAGTCTGAGATACCATTTTTACCATGTCTTCTGCCCGATCCTTTGAAATCCCGCTCTTTGAGCCACACTCTTCAGTCTGGAGAACTTTCCTGGCTACATGAAATAGGAAATTTTTAGCTGCCTTCTGTGCAGCAGAAAGTTTGTGCTCCAGTGGTTCTCCCCTGTCTGAGCCTGGATTCTTGGACTAGGAAAGCAGATTCATGCTGGTCATGAGGTTTTTCCTGCTCTTTGTCCCCTTGCTTAGCCTGGACAGCCTCTTGCTACAGTTGATTCAAAGGGCTCTCTGTGAAGCCCTGTTCAAATTCAGTGCAGGCTTATCTTAGGAAATGGCTTTGGTAGTCCAGGCCTGCTAAAGCTTTGTGTCTTTTGAGTACAGTATTGCCTCAGCCAAGAGAAAGAAAGTCCATCTTCTCACTTGTCTGTTTGGCTGTTGCACTTCTTGGCTACTTAACATCATTCAGCCTCATGTTTTCACCCCAGCATCCCTGAATGGTGTAATGGTCCTAGTGTCAACCTTCTGCCCAACCTTGAGACCTGGCCTCTCTTTCCTTAGCTTATACAGGTTATCTGTTTAACATAGCACAGCCTGGAAAAGACATCAAAGTGCACTAAGAAACAGTTATGCAAAACTGACAGACTCAGATTTCAGCTGTACGCTACTTCATGGTTTTCTCCACAGGACAAGTATTTTATATTACAACAGGTATTTCACTGAGTCTGACTCTGAACAATTTTGAGCAAGGTTCGAGACCAATTTCTCAAAAATGCGAGACGAAGAAACAGTAAATCAGATTATTCCAGGCAAGACAAGTGGACTTTAAGAGACTCCTTGGCATTTATAAGCTGGACAGCTGAGGGATCCGTATGCAACCCCATTTCCTAGCACTATCCATATGAAAATGAACCACTTTTTTTGAGCTTTCAAATACATGAGGTAGAGCAAGTGTTAAATTGTCTTCAGAACAATGTTTAGTTGATTTTAGTGGCCAGTGCATTGCTTTGGCAACTGGCAGACACTCCACAGTAATACAGCAGTTTGGTAGCTGGGATACTGGGAATTTCAGGGAAAAATACAGATTAAACTTTGTTGTAGAGGGGACAGTCTTTGGAGAACGGGTGTCTTCCTGCTGTCTCATAAAAATGAGTGTCCATCATTCGTTTCGGACAGGTACAGAACACTGATGGATACATGAAGGTAGCATGCAGCATTAAGTATAAATGTGTTTGTATGTCTTCAGTTTTGGTAGATGATGTGCAACAGTTGAATGTTTGATCTGGAGGAGAGGTGGTATGTCTAAGACAAATAACGTTTTTCTGAGTTCTTCAAACATTTATATTTTCATCTTCCCTGGATTTGCAAGGAAGATGCCACAGTAAAGGAATTGTAATTTGTGGTCTAATTTCACCATGATATCTGTAAATATGCCTCTTTCTTCTGCTCAAATGCTGTTGCATAACTTCTTGCAACAGGTATTGTCTTAGGGAATATATCACTTAGCCTTTTTGCTTGCCTGAGCAGAAGAACACCAAATGCACTTTTTTTCAGGTGATGGAAATACAGTAGTTTTGTTACGTGATGCTGCCAGGGCAAGGGTCTAGTTATTTCACTACTTGTGAAATTAATTAAACTGTGAATCAATTAAACTGCTTGTGAACATGAAGCACATACGTCTCTAACAGAAGTAAAGAGAAGTGGAAAAGGGCAATAAACCACATTTATTTTAAATTCATTAATAGCTGGTTACAGAGCTCAGCTAGCAGGGATTTCAAATTGCTATGGCTATACTACCTTTCTTTCAGTGTAAAGACTCGGCAAGTCTTGTGCACTCCATCTGAGAACACAGGTTATTGTTTGCTTTTAAGGTAAAGTGGAGAAAAGTCTTCACACTTGAGAGTCTCCCATGAGTATTAAGAGGTATTTCTGAGTATGTGAAGAGGTATTTAGTGACAATGTATTAGAGTTTCCAGTTGATCTCCACAGCCCTGTTAAAGCATGAAAATATCCTCCTAAAGAATTCAGAGCCGATAAAGGAAGACTACAAAAACCTCCACAGTGAATTCTACAGAATGTGATCAACACAATGTAATAAAAAACTATCAGAAACTTTTTTAAAATTAGCGTGGTTCATGGAGTGCAGGTGCAGTACATAAAGACATCTTTGCTCTGTGAAGTTTCAAGGAGCCTTGAAAGAGAATCTTGTGGAGTCGTTACCTATTGTGCTTTTCAGCTGACATGCTAGCATAAGGAAACCATTAGAGTTGCTTAGAGCTGTCTATAAATTATGCGGTCTCACCTGAGAGACCTCTGGACTTTGAGCAGATGAGAGGTAAGAGATATGATGCCTTGTGGATCAGTACTCCATTCATTTTTTGCGATATTGTTATTCTGAGTCCAATTTTCTCATATTTAAAATACACTGTCTTAATAGCACTGTAAAGTCTTTCCCGTGGCTTCCTCACGTGGCCTGAAGTGCAGTATGCTCATTGCTTTATGCTGCCCTGTCTCCTTCTCATGATGCTTTGCCAGCTTCAGACAGTTAACCATTCCCTGCGGTCACAGGCTCAGCCATCCCCACCCTGCTCCATTTCCTGCCACTGACCCCATTTCAGTCTTGGCTCCCCTCTCTAATTTTTGTTCTCTCTCCTCTCTTCCCTTTCCACTGGCATATCTTCTTCCTTAAACCATCCAAAAGTAAAGTAAGAGGATTATTGTGCAAAATACTCATTCCTAGGTAGTAACTGGCTATTAGCTATACCTTGGAGAGCAATGAGACGTTCACACTGCAAAGTTAAATGGTAATCTGGATACTTTAAAAACTGGATTACAAAGGGGGAAAAATGAACCTGCTTTTAGTGAGAGGGCCAGAGATACAGTTAGGACAAGAACTTAATCGCAGGACAGCAACTTAATTTCTTTTTCTCTTTTTGCGTTGGAGTGGCATCTACAGACAAACAAAATCCTCCCATTAGGGTGTTTTCTATTTAATCCATCCAACAGTCCCCTTCGATGAGGATGTGTTTATTCTGAGCAGGGTGCATGATTCATCACCCTTGGGAGATGAGGCAAGGTTTGGTGCTGATCTCAGACAATTTTTCTCCACTTGCTCCCCACCCTCTCCCTCTTCCCCCCCAGATATGTGAAGGAGTTTTGTACAAGGGAACGGCATCACTGATAAAATCTTTTAAGGGCAACATCCGTCACATTATTAGTTTCCATGTCATTGAGAACTTTTGCTGTTGGGTAATAGTGAAGGCAATTTATCGGAAGTTTGATTGGACAAAGCAGAGGGCACAAGCAGATTCTAAGAAGTGTTACTTTGTTGTGGAATCTCACTGAAGCTAATAAAAAGTAGACTTGTCCTGGATGGGAGTGGGAGAAATGAAGAAGGGGGGAAAAGACAAAAAGTAAAGATACTGCTATAAATGTCAGAAAATTCGGAGTCACGCTTCAGATCCTTTGAGACTGCAGTTTCTTTACCTCTGGGAATCAGCTACGTAAGAAGAATTGAATTCATAATTTTTGAAAGAAACATAGATCTTTATCTTGCAGAAAGAGTGGGATGTAATGTTCTGCTGGGAAAGTTAACACATGCAACAGATTTCCTTACTGTACTAGAGCAGGCGGGACTTTGCAAGTCCCACACACGTATGTTTGATGTGATTTTAATCAATTAAAAGAAGCATATAAAAAGAATGAATAGTCAAGTCATTAACATTCTGTCTGTTGCCAGCACTGTCCAGTATGAAAGGGAAATAGTTATAGCTGAGTTGATAAATATTTATTTCAGTTTTACTTATTTTGGTGGTTGCTCAAATGGAGAACTTGAGCATCCCAAGCAATACCTTCTTCTGAGCCAGTGCTGAAATGGTGTGTGTCCTCCACAGTGAGTCACTGCTGCTAGATACGCCAGCTTTAACATGGAAAGCAGAACTGAGTTGCAAGAACCTTTAAAATAATTTAAGAACTCATGCTAGCAAAAGAAAAGCAGCATGTTAATTCCATTAATGTGGCAAAACTCCCATATGGGTAATAGCCAAGACTGTGCAATGTGGTTGCCAGAAAACCCAAAAGGTACGCAGAATTCATTCGTGTGTTAGAATTCATTGCGAACTCAGTTAATCTGAGGGCTCATTACAGTGTACTTAGAGCAGTCTCTGATTTTATGGCTTTATTTGGTATGATTCTATTTGGATGAAACCACTTTTCAGAAGAACTTTGGTTTAGGTTTTCCACAATGTTTTTGCATCTGTAACTTTAAAAGAGAAATCCAGAAACAGCAGCAATGTAGGGCAAGTGCCTGCCTTGTAGTTACACACTTAATAAAAAACAAAAAGCAAAACAACAACAACAAAACCCCCCCAAAACCCCAAACAAACAAACAAAAAAACCAACCAAAAAAACCCCCTAAACCCTTCCCCCCCAGAATTACCAACCCAAACCTAACCCACCCCCCAAACCCTCCAAGCTTCTGGCTGTTACAGCAGATGTCTAATAATCACTGTGTATTGTTGTAAATGTCCTGCTATAACAAAGTTTTTGCTGATTTTTAGGATAGGTACTCAATGTAATAAGTCACCCTTGGGACAGAGTTCACTGCATTGTTCTGCACATGTATGTATTCTGGGTTTTTTCTGCCTTGCAGATATGAGTTGTTGAATACAGTTTGATTCACTTCTTACCCCAAGCTGCTAAACAGTACAGCTGTAGAGCTACTAAGCAGGTATTGAGTTACAGCCTCAAGTACAGCAATTAAAAGAAGTTAATTGTGTGCTATAGAGAATGTAAAGAACTTTATGCATGGACTGTTCCAACAGATATGGTCAGTTTTGTTTTATGTTAATCATTCTTTTTCTCAAATAAAGTTTGAGTCAGAGTACATAAAATCTGAAATATTTATCTACTTAGGGATGATATTGAAGATGGAGCTGTGAAAGACATTGATTTGAAAAAAACTTAATGTTTAAAGCAGTAAAACATTAACACATTTACAGAGAAACATAGTTTTTGGCTGATTATTTCTAGAAAATAATTACTAAGATTCAAGAACACTGATGGAAATACCAGTGCTATGTTGTGGGAGCAAACAAGATTTGATATTTTCCATTGATGTATCTCATTTATGTATATGGTTTAGAAGCCAACATCAAATTTAGGATGGAAAGGAGCTGAATTCTTCCATTCTGAAGTCATTGTCAACACTGATATAAATATTAGCACTAACTGTTTGATGTGTTCTGAGTTTGATATGTTGCTGTGTTTGGCCCAGAAAGCACTCAGTTTTACAAGAGAATGAGTAAGTTTCTACATACAGATTCCACTGCAGAGTTCTGTGCAGTAAGTGAACATGAGTTCATTTCTCCTTGCCTGTTCCCAAAGGTGGTGAGCTTGAAGTTGTAGGCAATGAAAAGATCACCTGAGAGCACGAGGGTAGCTCTAGAAACACTCTGCCTCTTCATTTTCTTTCTTTTTTCCATAGATGCTTTTCTCTAGGGAAGAAAAGCTCAGACAGTATAGTGGCTAGAATGAGAACAATTTGGCTCTTTTGCAGCCAATATATACCTTAGTTTTTAACATTATATTCCAAATTGATTCATACACTACGTGCATTTTGCTTTGGATATGACAAGACACTTATGGTCTGGCAAATTCCTTTACAGTGCCTTATTTACTCTTCTGCCTCTGTTTGAACTGACAAGATACCAAGTGTTAGCCAAACTCAGCACTACTGCTCTATTTTGGTTATTAAGGGGAAGACTAAACCTGGGGTGTCTTGCACTAATGGCAGCCTCCTGCCACTGACCATGGCTTTCAATTCCAGTCTCCATTCTGTGAAGAGACTGCCACTTGTAAACTTAAAGCAAAATATGTTGTATCATTGTAGGTTTAACCCCACAGTACTGCCTTTGGAGAGCATACTAATACAGTTAAATGTTACTGGTATTTCAAAACTGTTTCTGTACCTTTTGTAATTTCACCGAAGTTGCAATGGTTATTGCTTAAGTAAGTCACTGCATCTGAAGAGAAAATCTAGAGAAGCCAATGGAGAATGACTAATCTCAATTTTTCATGAATGTGTTCTTGCTATAGTCAGCTGAGAGTGTTAACTGATAAATGACTGTGCTGCCTCTGGCTCTTATCTTGCAGCGTCTTGTAAATAAAGTAGGATTGGGTTGAAATGATCGTGGTAAGCTTTTGTTGGGCACTGAATAATAATACTGGTTGTTCTGTAAGCATCTTATTTTCTGCTAGATTAACATTGAGACAGTCACTGGGAGTGACATAAAGAGGCACTCTTTTTGCTGAAACACTGTCTTTCACATGAAGCACAAGTCTGGTATTTTCACCATTTGAACTCACTGAAATTCCTGTGGCATTTCTTACAAGAGATAGGATATAACATGTCTTGGCTAAATTCAAAAACCTGATCGTGCAAGCCCAGCCAAGTAATTTGTTTTTCTTTGGCAATGCTTGCCTTTAAGAGAAGGATTATATTAACATTGACTAGGGACATACCAGGAAAAGTGGTAAAGTTTATTAGTATCCCTACGAATTTGGGCACCTCTTCCCAAGCTTCATGCTGTTTCTGCCACTGTAACCACTGAATGGCAACAAATGTGTTTGAGCCATAGCTGTCCCCATATATCATGTACAAAATATGTCCACATTGAGGGTCAAGTATCATGGAAGTAGGTACCAGTTCATCAGTAGTAATTACCAGTTCTTTCTAAGGTACTCTAGAGGTACATTATGTCTGCATATAAATAAAGGTAAGGGTTGATAATTTATCAAAGATGTGATACCCCTGTTCCACAATTTCTGTCAGACCTTTGATAATGTAAATTGGTCTTGCAAATTGCCTCTTCCTTCTTGAAAGTCATTTGGTTATAGTATGAACAGTCTTTGTGCACTGTCCTAGCCAACAATGATCAGATGTTAGAGTAGGAGACTGGCCAGATGACCTAGAATACAGTACGACTCCAGGTAAGAATGAAAATTTTGCAGTGGGGTGAAGGGAGGGAAAAGGGAAGGGCAATTGAGAAGCAGTTGATCTGCTTTCCAGTAAAGGATTAAGACTGTTGTTCTTTGTAATAGGAGTGGCTGGTAATTGATATTTCTTGTTGTGCAATAATTCCTGAGTTTTCAGAAAATACTTTTAATTGGAATGGAAAGACAAGTATTTTAGTGTCTACTCAGAGTTGCAACATATTTTTTGAAATACGATGTGAATGTGGATGCCTTCCCCTATTCTTACACTGCCTAAGCTGTTTCCTTGGAAGTCCTAGGTCCTTGGTCCAAAGCTGTCATTTGGGCAGGCTGCCACGGAGTGGGCTGGAAAGCAGCAAGGTTCAGCAGGAAGTCTGCTTGGCAGGTATCAGCATGGCCTGTGTCTGTCAGAAGATTTACTGACAAGTACAGGTTTTCATAAAGCATTTATTCTTTAGCAGATTGACTGATTTTAAAAATCAGGGGGGTTAAATTTTTTTTTTTTACTGGCTGTGGTGAGGAAATATTGCCAGCATAGTCAGGGTTGGAGTGTAGAATATACAAGTTGTTCATTTGATTCAGTGGGCATAAATGTAGGCTAGCCATGGCTGCAAGCTGTTGATATGCTTCTGTTCACCAGCAATGGCTGGAAACTACAGATATAAAACTAGGCCCAAATTTGCCACCAAAGGTGTTCCTACAAATCTTACTGCCTGCTGGAGAAGCTGAGTGCATGTACCTATCCACAGGGGGAAACTTGAAAGCTGTGATTCAAGTCTGCAGTTAGTAGGAAAGCTTTGAATCCAAGCACCCATCTTCTGTAAAGTGTGCAAGTACAGGAGAGCACTTCCATTTTCTGGGTTTTGGTGCATGAGCTGTCATTTTAACAAGAAGTCATGTTTCACTAAGTTGGAAAGGTGAATTTCTTAAAGGTGAACCTCTTATCAAATTCTGCTGTGTTTCCAAAGTAGCTTGATACTGTTGGCTGGCTTCAGAAGTACATGGTGATATAGTTACATGGCCTCATTTTTGAACTGACCACATACTATAAACTTTGTTTTACCTAAGCTGATACTAGCAAGATCAAGATTTATACCTGCATATCGTTCCAAAGTAAATTATGGAAATCCTATTACTCATTTACAGAACCAGTTATTTAATTTGATATGATTCATTTTCCTTCTGGATTTTTTACAAATTGTTTTGAGGATTAGTTTTCCTTACTGAAAAAAAAATTGTCAGAAGTTATGGAAAGAAGAGTCTGTTCTGGTTATCTAGTTTGAGCAATCGTAAATCTCTTCCAGTAATTACTTTGCTGGAAGAGCTAAGGCACATTTGTTAGAACCAACATAAAAGACTTTGAGGAATGGTTGGTCTCCAGTAGGTACCAAACATACAGACATTACTTATTTCTGGCTGAAAGCTTTGCCTGTCTGAGTAGATAGTAACATGCGAGATGCCTCACATCATGCGCACCGCCGTTGACAGTAGTGGAGGTTATAGAGTGTTGTGATGATCGACAGTATCCAGGAGGCACTTTCCTAACTACTACTTTCTAAAAAGTTTTCTTTTTATCATGATTATAGCATGATAGTTAAATGAAGAATCTTGTTCAGTTTAGAGTTATTGAATGTGTAATATATATGGCAAATGAATATGTAGAGCACACTTGTGTCATATCTGAGTGATACCAAACTAGGCTACCTAAACTGTCATTAACTTGCATCCATCCAGCATCTATAAAATGGTTGTGGGCACTGCCCTTCAGAAAAGAATGCCTGCTTTCTTCTGAGAAAATCCAGTGTCACTGTCACTATGTGCTTTCCAGGTCTGCTGTGCCTTGAGGGCAAGCTAGTTGTATTTCTTCATGCAGCATCCTCAAAGAGCAACTCTACATGTGCTTTTGTCATTTTTGCCTGTCTTGAAAATTGCAGATAATAAATAGATGTTTCCACTTCCCCAAACACTGTTTTATGGAGGAAATCAATCTTTCCACATTATTTGGGCCTCCAGCTTTTTGTTGACACTTTACTTCATGCATGAGTTTGGATATAAGGCTCTGTGAGATGACTCTGTGCTATTGTGGGTTAGCTCTGAATTTCACATTCAATTCATCTAGGCCACCTGTAGCCTTCTGTCAGTTACAGAAATTTTCTACCAGTGGAGAGCTTTTATGAGAGCTTATGTAAGGGCAAAATTCAAAGTTGGCTTCACAAGAAGGTCAAGTTGTTTAACCACATTCACTAACACACTACTTATTCCATATTTAGTCCTTTCTTTTGTATGCCAAGTATATTATCTTTAATCGTACTGTTACTTGGTAACAAAGTTGATCTCATAATTATTCTACTTTTTAATTACTGTTCTTGTTGATTTGCATTTTAATTACTGTTCTTGTTCATTTGTTTTTCAAAGTCAAGGGCTCCATGGTACGAGTTCTGCTTGAAAAACACATGCGGCGTTCCCCAGGGATTGTATTCCATCACAGCACTCAAGTTATTTGTTTTACATACTCCTAGCCCAAGTGTGAAGAAATTTGAATTGTTTCAAAGTGTAATGTAGTCAAATCATGGAGTTTATGCCAAAGGTAGGATAGGCAGCTCCAGAAGAGATGGAAAAACAGCAGTTACTTGGTTTTGCTATGTGGAATAGATGGTCTTCCCATTGTATGTCTCTTTTGTCACATCAGGCTGAATGAACTTGCCCGTGGTGTTGCCTTCCAGAAGCAGAAGTCAGTTGGCTTCACTGATTCCAAGACAGATAGTGAAATCACAGTGCTGCTTTATGGAGAGGATGCCTTAAGGGTGTATATGAAGTAGAAATGCCTGAAATTACCTAGTTGGTCAATGACTAAAGTTGCTTTACTTTCTGACAATTAGGTTATGCTGGAAAACAGCCACATGCTTCATATCACTGGATGTGCAGTTTCAGTCCTAAGTTTCAGTCCTGGCTCCATGGGAAGTTCTAAGACATTTGCTGTGTGTTCCAGTCATGCTTTATTTGAACATGGTCACACAGTGGCATCCTTTGCCATGAGGCATGGTCTTGGGGTCTGTCACACAGGGATCCCCTATAACATTTCAGCGGAGCTCAGACTAGAAGGTTTCTTTTTAATTGAAAAAATAAAACAAAACAACAGCAACAAAAGACTGTGCACTTGTTTCTATTGCATAGTTTTGGAGATGATGCTTGTACTGCTAGTATCTCGCATGATGAGACATTAGCTTTTCTAGCTGACGTGTGGGGCTGTGCTGGTAAAGTACTTGAAGGAATGCTGAATGTTGTTGGAAATGACACTGGTCATGCAGCAGGGGCCAGTCTCCTCTTACAGTCCGTAACAAGCCAGTGCCCAGTGGAGCTGCAGTGCTGGTTCAGCGAGACGTGCCAGCTTCTGCCCAAGGTGCAAACCAGACTCCCAGCTGTGGGTAGCTGCTGCTATCTCGCAATACTTTGAGCAAGAGCAGAAATGCCAGCCCTCGCCACCTCTCCCAAGTACAGCCCAGGCTGTATTTTCTGCCTTCTATGAGTAGCTTACTAGTTGAGATGCAATCAGTGCTTTGAATTTCCTGGCCTCAGATCTTGATCGGTGGCTCTGTTTCATTAGTGAGAAGAATTACTTGCAGCCATATGTTTTTAAAGCATATTGATTAGATTCATTCTTGTAGGGGAAAAAAAAAAAGCATTTAGTGTTTCCATACCTCCTGTAGGCCAACACTAAGCGCTTATAGAAATCCCACCAAGTTTGCTTATACATACATGGGAAATGTTTTGATTAATTTTTTAAAGCAGATAGAGGGGGTTGTAGGGTGAGAAAATGTGTGAATCACCGTAATTCTCTAATTTTTAAAAATTTCCTGTAGATCAGCAGATACTTGGGTGGAAGAAGTCACATCTAGATTCAGTTTTATCGTCTGGGCTATTACAGCTGTCATAAGTTAATTCTCAAGTTATCTTCTCTGCAAGATAGCTGTGTAGTATAACAAATTAAGATTGAGCTCTTTTTTGAAATTTATAATCTTGTTGAAATGACAGAGAGCTCATATGACATACAAGGTCAGTTGCTATGTTATATATAACTTCTTGTTTTCATCTCCTACTGTTCTTGCAGGGAACTAAAAATGTTTTAGACAACAGATGTGGAACACTTAAAATATTTGGAATGTGTGGGAATATACTGAGGGACCACCTGTCCTGCAACGTGAAAGACAGAATGGGTTTGTGAGCACTATTGGTTACTGTTGCAGTGAACAGAAGGACTCATATATTAAAAGTAAAGCAGAATGAAAACTATGGGGTACTAGCTTGACTTTACTCAAGGAAACATGGGAAGAAAGTTGAATCCACAAGTTCAATACTTCTGGATACTTAGTCAATAATCTGCATTTGAGTTTCCCTTAATAAGTATAGCCTGGAGCAGTTACTCAGTCTTAGGAAGCTCATGGTTAAGAAGAAAAGAAACAGAATTTATCTGATTTAGCCTAAAATAAGGTATTTTATTTATTGTTTGACTACTTCCACTAGTCAGATCCTATCTATTTAGTTACTAATTAACAATTACAACTAGTAATGACTACATTGGCTATCCTTCGTGAAACGAACAAAACCCTACAAATTATTTCCATATTGTAGAAAACTATGGTTTTAATAATAATTTGGATTGCTAAGGATATCGAGGTGGTTTGTTCCTGGTATCTATTTTTCTACACTTTTACTACTTATTGATTAAGGTAAACAAATGCCATTTCACAGATGAGGGAGCAAAGGTGCAGATAGGATCAGTATGTAGCATTTGCATTTCTTCATTTGGAGTTCTGGCATGTGAGCACCGTAGTTCTTTATTATCTTTATCCTTCAATGATTTTTAAAAAGGAGGATATTAAAATTGAGATGATAGCCACTTCCCTGCCTCAGGGAAGGATTGTGAAGACAGTTAATGTTTATACCATGTACCCCCTCTTTTCCTCCCTGCAACTGTTGCGTGAAACTGCCATCGCTACAGTGAAAAGGGAAGGTATTGCTCAGTGCTTCTGCCCGTAGGCGAGCTTTGGCTGGGAAACAGGCAGTACATCAGGCTCTGCCTTAAACATGAAAATGATACAGAAATCAGAGAGAAATTCAGAAATTGAGATTCATCTCTTGTTCCATGGACTTTGGAAACAGTGAAGTCTGGTTACAATTAATGGCTCAGGTTCCTCTTTAAATTTTGGGTGTGGATGTGAAGCTGTCCTTCAAAACTGAAATCTCTATCTGATAGCACATATCCAGAGTTGGTGAATTAAACAGCTGTTGATGCACTCTCTTGGTAAGACTAATAGAAAAGTCAGGACACACATTAGCAGTGTTTCCCACAGCAGGTACAATTTTCCCTGCCCTCAGGTATAATGGCTTTCTGCTGTATTCTATGCAAACAAATTACACATACTGTGGGAGCCACAATTTTAAATTTCTCCACCTTTTTGCATGCAAAAATCCAGCATTAACGATGCGTTTCTATGTTTAGAGTTCTTCATAGTTTGCTGGAGGGAGGTCTTTGTGATTAAAGGAAGCAGGTTTCATTGAGCCAGACTTGAGCTCTGGTCTGTCCTCTTTTTCACCTCCCCTCAGGGCAAAGACCAACAGCTTGAGGGTGACCTCTTCAAGAAGTTTTCACTGAAAAGGAAGACGAGAAAGGCTGGACAGGCTCTTTCTAATGCTCTGCACTGGAGCCAGGAAAAGGCAGCTGTTTCTAGCCTTTCTGATGTTTGTGGGGTGTTTTTCGTTCTTGGTTTTTGGGGTTTTTTTTCCCTTTCCTGGTGGCTGGGATCTGGGCTTGCTGCCATATCTGTTTGTCTGTCTGTCTCATGTTGTTTTTCTCAGAGAGCTTCAGAGGCCAGTTGCCCATAGTCAGTTGCTGGGAACAGAGGTTGTTCCTTGTATCATCTTAACTCTCCATGCCAGAGTGTTCATGCTTGAATAGGAAACAGCAAGATCTGTCAAAATAGCCCTTTTCTTTAGAGCTTTGAGGCTGCATTCTCCATGGCCATCTGTTCCCTTTCACCCTTTTGGACAATGTTGCTATTTGAAACCAACCACTCTTTGCTCTCTCCCTTTCCCCTTGCCCTCCCCCTGCCCCCCCAAATCTGGGAAAAAAATTGTTTCTGGCCCTGACTGGCCTCTGGAGGTTTCAACCATTTTGTAGTCCAAGGATTAAAAGTGGTATTTTGCAATTTTTTTGTTTTTCACTGACTTTAAAAAATGTAATACATCTCAGGAGAGAAGAGTCACTGCAGTCAAAAGATCATTTTGGATTTATGCATTAGCCTCCACAGAGCACTTCAGTGTCCTGTCACTGCCTGATGCAGACTACTGTGAAAATTTGGCACATCTTGGAATATTTTGCATTATAGCATGAACGGAAGGAGCCTCCTATAGTTAAGGCTATATAACTGTTTCCCTTCTAACCCTGTGTCTTCAGTCAGAAAAGCTTATCGGGATGAAATTTTCCAGTCTTGGTTGTTGTCCAAAACTGAATTTATTTGCTTAATTCAGATAAAGTAAGTCATTCCTTTTTGAGAATGAGATGAAGAAAAATAGCATATACCTCCTCTGCTGCAGGATGGGTGACTGTGCTGTGAAGAGAGGGACTGACGAGCTGAGAAACTCCTGGAAAGTCTGCGTCAGTCAGAGAATGAAGCCAGACCCCTGTAATCCTCAGTCATTTTAACATCCTACATGTTTTATACTGCCTCTGTGTGTGTGTGCCTAAGTACATAAATATATATGTATTTTCAGCTTTGTAGATGAGTCAGTTCGGAACAGTGGGCCCTGTGGTGTCTGCATGTACTAAAATGTTTTGTCATACATCTTCTAGTGAGAGGGAACACCTTTTCTGTACATGAGTATATTGGCTGTGCAATTAAAAAAATGTGAAAGTGCCCAATTAATGCATGTTCAGAAGCTACTCCAAGCCACGTTTTGAAGGAGCTCTGAGTACTCAGGTGCATCTGCTCAGTCTTTGTGTAGGGTTTGCTGGGCCAGCCCAAAAGATAGTTGGTCAGAGAAGAGTTTTGCATCTTTCATCTTGTGTCACGGACCACTCGGTGCTGAGAAATAGATACAGCTAGAGAAACCTATATTGGCAAGTGCAGACTTGTGGTTAAATGCCAGTTAAGAAATGCCACAGTCAACCGTGATGATACTCATTGTGAGTAATAATTGGGTCCGTTGTTCTGTGTTTGATAGGCAGAGATGAAATTGCACATAGTGTTTTTTTACATTTAATGTTTTCTAACTTTTATGTTCTTAGTCATGCAACCAAAACATTCTTACAGTTCAGCTTTTGTGATGGATAGTATTAAGCATTTGGCCAAATCTGAACTCCAGATGTGAACAGCTGTAATTTGCAAACAGTCATCTCTAGCCCCCAAATGTTTGGCTGACCTCTGTTTCCATGTTGCAGGCTGAAGGAGGATTGTTTCCTTCTGGAATTTCGGTTTTGATAACTCTGTCTCATGATGCAAGCTTTACAGCTCTGAGACTGTTGTTTTTATTTACACCTAGAGGGAATTCTTGCAACTGTAATGTATGGGACCAGCATTAAGAATGCTGAAGGCTAAATTTTCAAAGAAATTATGATGGTCATCATGCAAAGTAAAGCAGTTTGCTCGGTTTGAATTACAGTCTCAACTCTAAGTACTATTTAACACTGATTTTTAAACCTAGTCCTTATGGCTATCAGCCCCCCTGTGGAGTTTTAATTATTGCATGTTTCAACCCTCTGTATAAAAAGTTGTCACTCACTAAATTTGAAAATTATTTGGAAAGATACTGCTAAAAGTAAAAGACACTACTAAAATACTCTGGTGGTCAAGAGTGAAAAGAAGATATAACTTAATTCACTAGTTCAAAGCCATGTAACTAGGCTGTGATCAGAAATTGTTATTCGTTTAGACAATTTATGCTGAGTATGTTGAGAAAATCCACCCCAGTGTAGGCTGTCAGTGCTAGTGCTAATTGAGCAAACTCAGGTACTGACAGTGACCCGACTGTAGCAGCACAATGCTCTCTGTGACTTCTTAGCAGAATATATTTACCAAGGAAGACCTTAGTGCTCACTGAAAACCAGCTTGCATACACCTACTGTCCTTTTCTGTCTGCCATGTAGGCACGCACCATCAGCCTGCTCCTCGGGAGATGGGCAGCCGTGTCAGAAACACCCTGGGTAAGTTAGTACTAATTGGTGCTTTTATTGGCCACTTTGCTGGAGAACTCATTGTGCAACAGAAAGTGAAGTCTCTCCCTCCTACCCCCATCACCCTTCCACACCCTGACTCTGATTTTAAGGTTCATTTGCAGACTGGCTCCTGCCTTGCCTGGAGTACTGCTGCTTTTGCCTGCGCTGTGACAGTTTCCTGGGCATGAAAGCTGAATTGCCATGGCACTGTTTCTTTACCAAGACATATTTTATGGAAAAAAAATACAGACTGTGGGAATAAAATCTGCATCTCAGACCACAGCATTCTAACACGACCATACTGCTGTGAACTGCATTCTGAAACTCACTGCAGTTTCAAAGCTGTATCTCACTCTCCTCCCCCAGCTGTATTAGCTTTTGTTCTGCCTTTCTGGGATTCAGCCATTTAGGCTTCCAGGCTTCAGGCTGTTATGTTGGAGGGGTGAGTGTGACAGCTGGCTTATTCGGTTCTAGTCTGGAAAGTTCGGAAGTGGCAAATCCAGATGATGGGTAAACACTAGCAGAGACTGATGAAGTTTAGCAGCTGAGATTAACCATCCTGGGAAAATCAGATATGATAATGCCATGGCTGTGTAGGTCAGAGGGCTGAGGCTTGCAGCATGCAAGGCTTCAGTTGCTCTGACAGTAGGATTCTAAATCTCATTTCTTTATTCAGGCCTTAAGGGACCTACATACATGTAACTCTAGCATTCTGCCCCCTCCCTCCTACATACCTTCTGATTAATATCATGATCTGTTTTATTCCCTGAGGGAACTTAAGCAAAAAAATTGCAGCAATAACTTGTAGCATGATTGGTGAGGTGATAATTAAAAGTGTTTTCTGGATTATAGGGCCCTAGCATTGCCAGATGCCATGATTGGGCAAGATTTGTTTTTCAACCTATGCATCTTTTATATGTGCAGGCAGGCAAAATTCCAGATCTGGGTTGTTTGGGGTTTTTTTTCCCTCCCTTAGCTCAATGGTTTGAGATTTTATTTTCCAGTCTTGGAGAGACAGGAAGAAGTGACTGCATAGGAGAGGTTCAAAATAAGGAGCTGCTTTAAGTTTTAATGGTGAGCAATGTGGGAGAGAACTCTGGATACTAAGAAAGTGGTGTAAATTTGTATAATTTTAGAAAAGGAGGGAATTTCTCAAAGACCACCATTAGAAGGGGAAGGAGGTTTAGCTGAGGGGTAAAGAACTTATACTCAGTTACAGAAAGGAATTGCCTTAACTGCTTTCTTCTACTTGTTTTTCACCATCTCTCCCACCAAATCACTATTTGTTCCTTCATTTGCAGTAGCACTGCAGCAATGATTGAGAGCTGGAAACTCATCACTTTGTGGTGTAGTGTCAGGCCACAGAGGCAGAACATTTTCACTAGTATAAAGAAATATTTGTTCCCAAGGATCTCAGCTCCACAATTCCCTGATTTGGGCCCTGTTTCAGGTGCTGTAAACCACCAGCTGTTTTCCCACCTCCACAGATCTCCTGAGACCTGATCATTTTGGTCATGGCTGGTAGATTATCTGCCAAGAAATCAGACCAGCTAGATTTTTTCATTACTTCATGTCAATTCCTTTTTTAGGTCAGCAGGCAGGAGTCTCAGTACTAGCATATGTGTGTTTCTCAACTCAGAAGAGGATTGACATGAACTCACCAATGAGTTCAATGAGGGAATGAGATCTTGTGGTGTAAAACACACTGGTAACACCAGGCATGCTGGTGTGGGATTAAAAGTAAACCAGCATCTCTCCAGTTCTCTGGTGGACCCTTCCTAAATTTTGAGCTGTCTAAAGGTCCCAGCTGATTTTTTGGGGGACAGAAAAACCTAATTTTTGGTTAATGTTACTTATTTGAAAAGGCTTCTAATGTTTCATGGAGAATACTCAAAGTCCTTATTTATACACAGTTCTTCTGGCCTGTCACATATTTTGATGTATTTTCTCTCATCCCTTAGGGAAGACTGTTTGTAAGTGGGGAATAATCGTCAGCAGCTAAGAGGCTTGTGATCTGCAATTCTCATGAAAAGAAGATCTTTAGGTCAGGAACTATCTTTTTGTTCTCTGTTTGTCTAGTGGTTTGCATCTCGAAGACGAGAGATCTAAGAGCTGTCACAACAGAAATAATGAATGACTGGAAAAAAGACAGCAGAAAGGACCTTAGTCTTGATCTAATATGAGATTAACTGTGCAAAAATCACCCAGAGTGTGTACACATAAATACATAAATATGATTAACAAAAAAGTGTGAAAACTCGCCTGTTTGGGGCGTATGAGATAGATAAACTCTGTTGTCTGAGATGAGAAGTGAGCTCCTTTCATTTCTATCACATTCACTGCTGACTGCATCAGAACTTGGCAATTTTTGGTCTCTTGATGATGACGACTGAATCAAACAGCCTATTTAGTGTAATCTCAGGTAGGCACATAATTAGGGGTGATCAAAACAGTTTCCATTGATACACATTTGGGTTTTTTTAACTGGGGGATAATTTACGCCTGTTGCTTCCTAAGTATATTTTGATGACTATGCTATGGAAAAAAAGGAAAACTAAATTACATGTCATTGATTACTAAACAATTCCAACTTGCAGATAAAATATTTCTACTTAATTTTAATTAAAATTTGAAGTAATATGGAGTAATCTGGGGTGGTGGTAGGATGTGTGTGTAGTTTGTACAGATTTAGAACTAGGAGGTTTTTAGAAGTAAAGCTGCCAGATTCCCTCTCTTAATAAAAGGAAGAGCATAAGCATTTTAAAAGTTAGGATTTTCACATGGCTAGTTTTGTGGCCAAGCTTGATTTCTTACAGCAGCAACTGTTTTTCCTGCCATATGTCCTAAATAATAAAAGACTGTAGGAAGTCAGTAGTGTGCTTTGAGACATACCTTGGCTGACCAGTGCAGAGAGTTAGACGGTCACCACTGCATGGTAAGAGAATCAGAATCACCTTTTGACTTAAGAAAAAGCTGTGGAGAAGGGCTGAAAATGACAGAAGCCAGCAGTGGAAGTTTGCAGAGCACTGTGGTTAGTTGCTTCACAGATAAATTTGTCCTGTGGGTTGTTTTTTACTGTGTGATGGGTTTTTCCACCATTGCATATTTTTATACTTGTACTTTCTGAGTAGGTGATGATGGAAAAATAGATTAGGGGTTGAAGGGGATTTTTTTCTTCTTTTTCTTCTGGTCTCATTGTTAGAGATCTGCACCAAAAATACAGACAAAATGCAATGCAGGTGAAAAGTAGTGGTCTTTGAGCTCTGCCAGTGAACCGGAAAGCTTCACAGCCTGAGCGAGAGGCAAAGTACTTTCATTCTTATTGCATGGTGTGCTGTTTTTGTTGAGCTCAGTAGTATAATTCTTTATAAATATTTTCCTTGTACTTTCAGAGAGTTTTTTTCCTTCTCTTTGATAGATCAGGCTTTTATCAAGATGGTTTGATGTTAAGATTTGAAAGATTTGAGGGCTTGTTGCTTCACTGTTTTGTTATTTTACTGTCATTTAGTGCACTGATCCATTTTTAATATTTGATGAGAAAATATTTTCAAATTACCGGTTGATAGAGGTTGCAAGGGGCCCAGTGTTGGGAATGAAGCTGACAGGCAATGATATGTCCATCTGGAAAGAAAAAAATCAATATGTGAGAATGTGGACAAGGTGGAACTAATTGTTCTGTGCAGTTATACCAATGAGGAACATGTTCAGTTTTTTTAATCAAGATATAGTCACATTCTGCCTGCAAGGACTTCTTGCATTTAAAAAAAAACTGTTTTAAGAAGGTTGTTTCATTTGATTCAAGATACTGGTCTAGTTATCCAAATTTTCATAGGATAAGAAACTAATGGAACTGAAGTGTCTTTATGATTAAATCGCCTTCCAACATACTTGCAACAATTGGGACTTGGTTACATGAGGATTTAGTCTCTAAAATGTACCACCTTATATGCAGAGGACAAGAAGGTCTTTGAGACCAGGTCTGTACTTGCAATGCTCTGTTTGGACACAATAGAATAATCCCAGAAGCAGTATTGAGCTGAATAGCTTTAATCCTGCTGTTCCCTCCAGTGAAAAATGGAAGGTGAAATAAAACCACTTTCCCCATCCTGCCTATAGGTGTCATTCCTCTCAGTGACAGGGAAGTTATTATAGAAAGTTTGTTTTGATTGCGTTGATAAGGAGAAACAAAATTAATCTTGTTCTCATGTCTAAGTAGGGCCAAGTGTTGTGGCCCAGTTCTACTGACAGCTCCTTCCGGGGCATTGGAGCCCAGTGCAAGCCTCTTCTGCTTGGAAGCAGCACTGTGGGCCTCAGTTGAAGTCACCCTTTCTTCTTTGTTTTTCCGCTGGTTGTGGAGAGGCATTTACTTTGCATTTGACTCAGACCACAAGCAGCTTTATTTTCACTTGTGACAGCTGTTCAGTGAGAGTGAAGCAGCCAGTTCCTCCTCTGTGCTTGCAGTCCAGAACAGATATGATGTCTGCTGGTGTCTCTGCCAGCGCTCTGCGAAGTTCAGTTTCACAGGAGGCAGTAGAACAGGCATCTCATGCAGTCTTTGGCCTGCCTGCTGATGAGCCCTTTGAAGATTAGTTTCATGCTACTTTTTTTTGGGTGAGGAAGAAGGGAGTGTTTACAGGAATTGAAATCACCCATTTTACTAGTGGTGGACCTGATACAGAAAGCAGGGAGTTGTTCAGACATCTTCTTCCAGCCTTCTAACATTCACCTTCACCTCCCCATACTAGGATCCCATCTCTGTGCTTCTGGACACCCACTGCCTTACTGCATCCATATACTGAGATCTGTCACCTTTCTCTCATTGGTATGTCAGCTCTATTTTCTTACTTTCCCAAATCCCTGCACTCCCTGTATCACCTGTGTCCTGAACAGAAACCGTCATACCAGCAGTGTCTGGAGTAAGGACTGGCTTTAAGCAGACTGGAGAGACTGGAACTGCTGCCCATCAGCTGACTGCACATTGCAGGTGCTGTGGAAGCATCCACCCCTCAGCATGGGTAAGCACTCCATACCACTCTGAAGTGGTTCAGGTTGGAGAATTTGGGGACCTCTAGGCAGACACCCAAGTCTTATAAGACTGTTTTCTTCTTGGGCCAATGTTGGTCTGATACTCCCATCTCTAAGTATGAAAATACCAGGGTTTGGAAGCACAAGGCAATGCATGCTGAAAAAAAATCACTCTCTCTGAACAGTGTTATTTATCCACTTCCTTTGTCCAGTTCATTAATGTCTAAGTAGTGGTTGAAATAACAGAAAAGATAAGTCCAAGGTTTTTTTAAGGCCATGTTTCAACATAAATCTGTTTTCTTAACATATCCTCTTTCCTTCCTCTGAGACATTTACTATCTTTTTGTGTTTAGAGCAAGAAGAAGGAATGCAGCATGTGTTGTCACTGCCCTTGAACTTCTTTGCAAAGCTGGCTCTGCTTCCTCCTCTGTTTGCTTCACTTCTTGTTTTACCTCTCTATCTGCCTAATGCATCAGTTCGCAGGAGGATCCCTTATAAAATGGAAACCTTTCCAGAGAGGCATTCCTTTCTACCCTGTAAAAAGTCTTTGCTGTAAATTTGCTCCAGATTTACTAACTACTTTGCACCAAAGTCATAAATTTTAATAACTTCACAGAAGAGGATTTGCCCTCTTCAGATAGGGGCTGACACAGTATGGTACAGTGTACTTTCTCCTGTATAAGAAAATAAAATAAATTACAGCAATTAGCTTGTTCTGCCACAAACCTTACACATATAGCATTTCTGTTCACTTTGGGACAGGTTTTAGGCTTGAAGGAATGCAGAATTAGGAATTGCTATGGAGTGGTATCTCTATAGTGTAATAGCAGCAGGTCCTAGACATTTAACCACTTAAATGCCTGGCTCAGGATTGCAACAGCGAAGTGTTCCTCCTTCTGTTACCTAATAGCAGAGACACATGATTTGAGGGAAGTTTGGGTGTGAATTTTGTGACTGTTTTATGCCAACACTAGCTACTTCTGGAATGTCTGGGCCCTCTGTAGTGAGGGGCCCACAAGCAGGGGTGAGTGAATTGCTTCTTGGTGGTGTGGAATGGTGGCTCCCAGCTTTAAACAGGGGTGCAGTTACATCAGCTGTGAGGGGAACACCTCCACACCCGCCAGAACTCACACTTAGTTGCCTCACTTGAATTTTGTGATTCTTACCCATTTCTAACGGGGTAGGGAGGGAAGGACTGTGTTGACTGCAGCTTATTCCGCATGAAAGGTTTGTGAAAGTTTAAAGCTGCTTCAGTGTCTTATATTCACCATTATCCTGTTTGTACAGTAATAGCATTTTACTTTTGTGGTGTTAGCACAAACTCAAAAATCTGTAGAACTTAATGAACTTAATTAACTTGCTTTGAGTCATCTTCAGGGAATGGAACACAGACCTCCCAGCACCCTGTTTTAACACTTGAGTGTGTTGACTCCTCCAGCTGGAAAATAAAATCCAAAACATAGATGAAGATAAATTATTCTTGTTAGCACATCCACCTTCCCAATAGAGATGGGCTAGATTAATTAACAGAATAGCATTCCTAGTACTGAAGGTTCCAGTTAGATGCTTCTCTGGTGAGTTATTCAGGTGGAAGTTTGCTGCTTATCAAGATATTTTTTTAAGTATAAAAAAGCAGTCATCCTTGCTGGATGGCACAACTGTAGCCTGTTTTCGGACTAGAACAAGTGTTCTGGAGAAGCAGGTGTTGTGCATGTCCCTGTGAACTCCTGTGATGTGGGAAGTAATTCAGACAATTTCAGAGTCCAGACTCTTGTCAAACTGTTGGCTTGAACCAGGTGCTTCACTCCTTTCTTTTGTAGACCTTAAACATTTAAAGACCTAATCCAAATCCAGTTGAGGTTAATTGAACCTTTCATTACTTGGGGAAGGCTTGAGGCCTTCAGCTGAATCCTGTAGTGCACTGCAATCATCCCAGGCCCTTCTCTCCATCCTGCTGCTCTCCTCTACCTAATGCACTAATAGTGTCCTTCTCATTGCTTGCAACTACCAGCAGTGATATAAGTAATGATTATCATTACATGTCAACACTTTTGGTCTTATTCTTTATGGAGTATTTTTCCAAAATAAAAGCTTTAGTGAATCCAGAAATTATGCTTTTGCTCTGAATAGTTAGAAGGGCAGGTGGGGGGAAAGTAACAAAGCCCACTTCCTTGCAAATGTAAAAGTAATGAAGTGTTTTAAACCTGAATCTTCCAGAAGCTCTGCTGGGCTACAGGATGACTTTGTCATCTCAGTACAGTTTTGCTAGTACTTATAATTTAGATTTCAACATTAACTGTTGCATTCCAGATCATTTTGACAGAAACATAAGACTGCTTTATTGCAGTGTCCGGTCTTTCATTGACTTAATTGAGGAGGTTTTCACAACTGTCCTGGGAAAGCAATTTTGTTTGTTTCCTGATAGATGACAGGAAGTTACCTGACTTTAAATCTGTGTCTCATTCACTCATGGCTTTTTAACAGTATGGACTGTCTACCTCAAACAGTTCAATTTTCAAATTGCACATGATCATTTATACCCACATAACAACTAGGATTTTGTTTCTGAATTTCAGGGGTTTGTCTGTCTTACTTTGTTCTTGAAGTGTCATATGAAGTGCAAACAAGTCGCCCATCAATCTGTTCACTGTACACGGAACTTATGATAAGTAAAGATGAAGGTCTCAGGCACCTACCTGCCTGCATGTGTGTACATGTGCATGTCTCTGGTTTCAGTCTGAGAAAGCTCGGGTGCAATGGCAGTTAAGCAAGCTGCATCATGTGACATTATTGGAAACACTTCTTTATGTTGTCATTGCTGATTCCAGCAAAGTCCATTTTCCTTCAGGGTTATATAAAGTTCAAATTATTTCAGGGACAGCAGAATGGTAATTACAGCTAAGGGGCTCTCTTCTTTGCAAATCTTAGGAAAAGTGTAGATGTCTGATGGCATAAATCAGTATTCTGATTTTTAGGTCAGAGTATTGTGGTAGCACATTCTGCTCCTTTAGATTCCCTTTTTGTTATGTCATTATATACTGTGACTCTGCTGGCCTGCTTCCCTCTCCTCTGTGACCAGAGAAAGCTGGTTTGCATGGGGATAGAGTAGCTAAAGAGGAATAGGCAAGTGTCCCACATGCGTGGTGCACCCCTAGATATTTAGAAAATATACTGGTCTCTCCAAGAAGGTAGGTAATACTTTGCAACATCTCCTTAATTCTTGGCACTTTTCATTGATATCAGAGGGTGAGATGGAGAACTCACACTACCGTTGTATAAATAAATCAGAAAGGTAGGAAATTAATGCAGCAGTGCCATCTATTAAGTGCCATTTGTAATTACCTAGCTTAGGGAATAATCTGAGATGACTGATGAAGTTTCAATGCTGAACCCTTTTCTGTGCCACAGTCCTGATGCGGTTTGTGTCATATTTATCTTCAGGATCTTCTGTAAGTGGGAAGAGGGATTCTGGTTGTGTGACAGCAGCCCTTGGCAACACGTGGAGTCACAGCGTCAACACCAGGCTCATTCTACAATATCATGACTTGCTGACAAGACAGGTGAGAACTTAACAAAACAGAGAATTTAAATAAAGGTACACCAGCAGTCAGATGGGCTGTGTCCTTCAGCCTCTCTGGTTATGCCACATGTGTTGAGAACTTGGCATTTGAGAGCCCAATTGCTTATTTGGGGTGCGGGTCAGTCAGTGTCCTTTGTTTTTAAGGGATGACCAGCACTCCAGTGCCTCCGTGTGTTAGGGTGGGGTTTTCTGAGTCACAGCTGGGACAGGCGTACAAGTTTCTTGAGCCTTTAGTGCATTCTACGTTGTGGAGATGAAAGGTAATCCTTAAAGTGCTTTCCTGCACAGGAATTTTAGGACAGGAGTAGAACCATAGTCTTTTCACTGCCATGATTGTTTTGCTGTCATGCCATCCACTCTTTGAGCCCAATTCCAGCTGTGACTGTTAGGACAGGGAGCACTCTGTTTTCTGTGACTGCTGTTTGTGAGTAGAAGTTTGCTGCCTGCCCCAGCAAGCTTAACTTTGAGCAGTAAGTATGGTACCAATTTCCCAGAGGTATGCCTGTGAATACAAGAATAGTGACCCTTTTCACTGAGAGACTTTATGCTTTTAAGTGAAATATAGTAGCATCTTTTACTGCAGTCTTCACCTCTTAATTTAAAAAACGGAAAAACTAGGAGACAAGACATTTGGGATATGATTGAGGGAATGACATTTTTTTTGTTTTCAAAAACATCATAACGCATGATTTCATCTGTCCCTTGGGATATCTGTGGTTATACTCTCTTTTGGCTTTGTCTGTTCTGTTTTTGCATTGATGTAACTCTTTCCAAAGGCTGTGACCCTCAGTCTTAATGTTACTGATTTTCTGCCAGTTAAAGTAGAGAGCTGTCAGAAAAATTGCTACGTGGTATTTGTACCATCCTACTCCTGTACCATTACTACCCATGTGTGTTCAAATCGGTGCTTCTGGGTTTACTGCCAGAACACAAGGTTTCTCACTTTTAGATTGCAGTCTTTAGAGCCAGAGGAGAGGAAGCCATCCTGTTTTATTAGAAATTTATTTATTAGAAGTAAAATTATAATGATAGCACTCCTGTTTCTTCAAGTAGCGGGCACTTTGAAGCAGCAGTAGTCCTCTGGCCTTTGAGGTAGAAGGTTAAATGTGTCAAATGCGGGTAGAAAAGGCATCTTCTGTACCTACTTCTAAAGGCTATGCATAGAAATATACTCTCACTGCTACTGGTCTTAGAAATTTTTTTATGTACTGCTTCTTATTCTGGTCTGTAATGTCCTTTTTTACAGAAATACTAAGTTCTGCAAAATACAAAGCTGTTCATAAATTTCCTGGATCACTTTGGAGTTACATGAGAAGTGGAGTTGGCAGAGGGTAAAGGGCAGAAACTGGGCTCTGTGCTACTTCATGATGCACAAAGTCAGCTAAAATGGATTAAGAACATTCCTCTGGTGGTGGAAAAAGGGAGCAGTTTTCCTAAAGAACATTCAGATATTACGTGTAGTTTTTTCTGATTTTGTTTGAGAAGTAATAGATTGTAGGTATATGAAAAGTTGTGTTCAAGGCTTTAAAATTATGGTCTGCTTACTAGAGTTTTCCTCTCTTCCTGATGGAATTTATCAGGTGCACCACCTTGCTTACAAGTGAAGCTATGGGCTCATTCTGTTTCAATTAAGCAAAGGAACTAAAGCTACAGTGAAGAAAAACAACCTTAAAGTAAATGTTGGTATATATTATTAAAACCGAATTAATTTGAAGCAGAAGTGTGATATAAATAGTGATGTGCCTGTGAAGTCCATGACTGAAATGTGATATGTCCAAGATGTCCTGTAGATATTTTCCTGTTGCTGATATCTGTGTCCTTTTTTCAGATAAATTTTCTTTTCTTAAACTCATAGAAATCTCTCAGCTAGACATGCAGTCTCCAGTTAGAGGAAGGCATCTAGAGTTACCCTACCTGTCACAGCATTGTATTGATCAAATTACTATAGTTTTACACACATGTGCTCCTTTATAATTGCTTTATACCCACTTTCAGAAATGAACTGTGAATAAAGGTGCCTCAGTTTTTGAGATGCCATTTCAGTCATCGTAAAGTGGTTCTGCCAGAAGATATTGGATATCAGTGCTTTGAAAGCCAGCACTTTTTAAGGAAGCTTAACACGAAGATTCAAAAATTACCAAATCAGTAATCACATTTACAAATTCTCAGATGACTGTATTTAAAAAAAAAAACAAAACCAACTAAACAAAAATAAAAAAGAACCAGAAACCTGTGATTATCCGTAGTCTTGGTTTTAAAGTGAAATTTTGCCCCAGGAAATTACTGAAAGCACACAGTTGGTCCAGAGGTTTGGGTGAAAAGTCATTTCAAAATCTAGTTTTTCCTGCTTTTCCATATTTGTAACCTTACAGAATCAATACTGTACAAGGAATAAGCTGTGTTTTCATAGAACTGTAGAAACTTCATACAGTTGGTGGTTGCCCATCTCTCTAATTTGTTGAGGTCTCTCTGCAGGGCCTCCATGCTTTCGAGGGAGTCAACAGGTCCTCACAATTTAGTGCCATTGGCAAACTTACTTAGTATTCCTTTGAATCCTGTGTCCAAGTCATTAATGAAGATGTTGAAGAGCACAGGGCCGAGGATGGAGCCCTGCAGAGCCCCACTCTGATGTCACCCCATTCACTGTAACTGTGTGCCTGACCTGTGAGCCCATTGCTCACCCAGCGCATGATGTGTTTATCCATCTGTGGCCTGGACAATTTGTCCAACAGGATACCGAAAGCTTTGCTGAAGTCCAAGAAGATTACATCTGCTGGCTTTCCTAGGTCATTTAGGTGGGTTACCCTGTTGTAGAAGGAAATCAGGTTCGACAAGCAGGACTTTCCCCTTATGGAGCCGTGCTGGGTGTGATCAATGACTGCGTTGTCTTCCAGGTGTTTTTCAGTACTTCCCAGAATACTCTTTTCCATGATTTTACCTGGCACTGAATTAAGACTGACAGGCCTGTAGTTTCTGGGGTCCTCCTTCTTTCCCTTCTTGAAAATCAGGATAACGTTCACCAGCCTCCTGTCAGCTGGGACCTCTCAGGATTCCCAGGACTGCTGAAAATCATTGAGAGAGGCTTTGTGATGATGTCAGCTAGCTCCTCAGATGAGTCCCATCAGGCCCCATAGATTTGTAGGGATCCAGCTGGAGCGGCAGATCCCACACAATTGGAGAATTGATCATTCTCACAGTCACGGTCCTCTAGGTCAGGGCTAGAGGCCCCTGTGGCCCATCATCCATGTTGAAGACAGAGGCGAAGAATGCATTTAAACACCTCTGCCTTGTCCACGTCCCTGTTTGTGAGGTGACCATCTTCATTCTGTAATGGGATGGTGTTTTTTCTACACTGCCTTTTGCCATTAATGTATTTGAAAAAACTCTTTTTATTGTCCCCCACAGTTCTGGCCTGCTTCATCTCCAGTTGAGCTTTGACCACATAAATTTTCCCCCTACCGTGGCAAGCAGCATCTCTGTATTCTTCCCATGTCACCTGACCTTGCTTCCACCAGACATACACCTCCCTTTTCCTTCCACAGTGGATACAATTTGTTCTTTCAAAAGGTAGAATTCATTCTTTAGTCACTCACTTGATCTCCAGAATATTCTCTTTCTGGATCTGCTTTCCCTCTTTCTTTCCCTGAAGGAGCTGGAGCAATGGTGACAGTCTGAGGGATTTTCCCTCATTATATCCGACTTCCAAGGTAGTAAAGCCAGTGTGCTTTACTACCTCGCTTTACCTCGCTGCAGAATCCCACCCATCAAGAGAAAAAGCATCTCTTGAGAAGCACTGGGCCAAGGGTGGTATTCTTCAAAACATGGAGTGATAATGTGGTCTTTCAGGAGGATTCAAGCAAGCTGTTTTTCAGAACTATGGTATCTCCTGGACAGCCCACTGGGCTGCTAGATGCTTGTTCTTACTCATGCAGTATTTGTTTCTGGGAAAACTCATGGACATAGTGCCTGTTCCTGAAACCTTGGGGAATGCCAGGGCAGCAGGTGGCAGAACAAGTATGTAACAAACCTTAGGAAGCTGAACACAGAGTTCCTACGCAGTTGGGATTTTTTTATATATTAAGTAAAAAATGCCTTTATTTTGTTTGTCCAGTAGATATTTTCCAGCCAACTATCCCTATTTCCACCCCACCCTTCCTGTGTCTGGTGAACATTAATAAGACAGCAGCCAGTTCAGCAAAGTAATGAAATTTCTGGGATGTCCTGCCTGCCCAAAAATCAGTTAGGTTTGCTTTATTGCTAGGATAGGAACAGCTTTCTGAACAAACAGATGAACTTTGCTCTTTTGCTTCCTTCTAGCCGCCAGGGTTCTGGTTTTTATTTTCTCCAGGACAGAAGCAACACCACTGGGGGAGGGCCGAAAGAGATTTCCAGTCTGCATTTAAATTCATTATGTCACCAAAACCCAGAAGCATGGACAATAGCAGGAGTCTTTTAGCTACTGAGGTGGGACTGAGCTGTACCATTTTAACAGCAGCACAGTGGCAGAAGAACATGTGAGAACATGGGAAAAGTTAATTGTTTCGTACAAATGCCTTTCTGAAGGGAATTATCTTTATGGATACTGATACTTGGTTCTCCCTAAGCACTCTTATAAGTAGTTAACCATGACATTTATTTTCCTGAAACGTGTACATAAACATGCAGACCCCTTGAGTTTGGGCCAAAACCAATGGGGCTGCACTACAAACTATCAGACTCCTCAGTTACCCCTATGTGTATAATTATCCTTGTTTCCTGAACTGGAGTCAGCAGACTTCAAGGTTGCTGTTTTTCATGTGTTCTCAGCTGGCTTTGGGGGTCACCATGGTAGGGTTAAATACATTGCCATGCTATATTTAACATTTTGTTCTTGTCCATTGGAGGCAGGGTGCTGGATTAAATGAGACACTGGCCAGATCTGGTATGGCAACTTCTATGGGCCTGGTTTATTTTATAATTTTCAAGGTATTTGTGAGACTCGTAGTATTGTGTTAATCTCTGTAACATGTTTTGAAATTCTCGGATGGGAAATGCTTATGGAAGTGTTATTTTACAACAAATCAGTGTTTTCCTGTGCTATTTTCAAGGAAGAGCATTTAGAATCACAGAATCATTTAGGTTGGAACATACCTTTAAGATCATCTAGTGCAACCATTAACCCAGCACTGCCAAGTCCACCACTAAACCACGTCCCCAAGCGCCACATCTACATGTCTTCTAAATACCCCCAGGGGTGGAAACTCCATCACTTCCCTGAGCAGCCTGTCCCAATGCTTGACGACCCTTTCTGTGACGACATTTTTTCCTAATACCCAATCTAAACCTCCCTTGGCACAACTTGAGGCCATTTCCTCTTGTTATGTCACTTGTTGCCTGGGAGAAGAGACCGACCTCTACCCCCCTACAGCCTCCTTTCAGGAAGTTGTAGAGAGCAATGAAGTCTACTCTGAATCTTCTTTTCTCCAGGCTAAACAAGTCCAGCTCCTTCAGACACTCATCATCAGACTTGTGCTCCAGACACTTCACCAGCCTTGTTGCCCTTCTCTGGACACGCTCCAGCACCTCAATGTCCTTCTTGTACGGAGGAGCCCAAAACAAGACAGAGGATTCATGGTGTGGCCTCCCAGTGCTGAGTACAGGGGGACAATCACTTTCCTGGTCCTGCTGACCACACTGTTCCTGATACAGGCCAGGATTCCATTGGCACTCTTGGCCACCTGGACTGCTGGATCATGTTCAGCTGGTTGTCAACCAGCACCCCCAGCCACTCTTCCCTCAGCCTGTAGCATTGCCTGGGTTGTTGAGATGCAAGTGGAGAACCCAGCACTTCACCTTATTGAGTCCCCTGTAACTGGCCCATTGATCCAGCTTGTCCAGATCCCTCTGCAGAGCATTCCTACCCTCCAGTAGATCAACACTCCTGCCCAGCTTGCTGTCACCTGCAAATTGACTGGTTGTGCACTTGATCCTCTTGTCCAGACAATCGATGAAGACATTAAATAGGTCTGGCCCCAATACGGAACCCTGGGGAACACCACTGGTGGCTGGTCACCTACTGGTTGTAGCACCATTCACCACCACTCCCTGGGCCCAGCCACCCAGACAGTGTTTCACCTAGCAACCAGTACACCCTTCTGCACCATGGGAAGCCCATTGCTCCATGAGAATGCTGTGGGAAACTGTCAAAAGCTCTACTAAAGTCTAGATAGATGACATCCACAGACATTCCTTCATCCACTAAGCAGGTCACTTTGTCATAGAAAGAGATCAGGTTGGTCAAGCAGGACCTGCCTTTCACAAACCCATGCTGGCTGGGCCTGATCCCCTGGTTGTCCTGCATGTGCTGTGTGATGGCACTCAGGATGGTCTGCTCCATGACCTTCCCCAGCACCAAGGTCAGGCTGACAGGCCTGTAGCTGCCCAGATCCTCCTCTGGCCTTGTAGATGGTGTCACATTTGCCAGGTTCCTGTCACCTGGGGCCTCCCTGGCTGACCAGGGCTGCAGGTAGCTGATGGGCAGTGGCTCAGTGAGCTCTTCCGACAGCTCCCTCAGTACCCTTGGGTGGATCCCACCTGGCCCCGCAGACTTGTGTGTGTCTAAGTGGCCAAGCAGGTCACTGGGCATTTCCCCTTGGGTTATGGGGGCTTCAATTTGCTCCCCTCCCAATTCTTCCAGATCAGGGGTCTGAGTACCTGGAGAACAACTGGTTCTGTTTAGGATTATGGGCTTTCAAGCTGTGCTAAGTGAGCTGTTGGGCAGGAATTTTCCTGGTGAAATGGTAAAGTGTTCAGGTAAAGTGTTTCAAATGCATAAGTATATGGTGACTCATTCTTAATAAAACAAAACAGAACATAACCCCCTTATCTCATTCAGACTAGTGCCAGACATAACTTTTGTTGTGTCCTTGGTTGCAGACCAGCTGTTTCATCTTGCTCTGCTTACTATCATATGAATAAGCCCTGAATAAGCATTCCAAAATTATGATGGTGAAGTAACCCTGGTACTTTCTGGATGGGGGAAGGGCTGGAAGAGAGCCAAGAGGAGTGAGGATGATGTTTTACATTTATGTGATTTGCAATTCTTTACCTTATATTTTTTATCATATTAGTAAAGCAGTTCTTTCAAAATGTGCAGATATTTGGCTGTAACTTCACCAGGAGATGGCTATTGGAAGTGTTGTAAAGTGTATATTTGTTCTGGGCCATCTTCTTATATAATAGGCTTATCCTATGGAAAGTCAATTCTGTAAAAACAAAAAGAGATATAATTTTTTTTAACATAAGAGTGATGGTGTGGAGTCATGCAAGGAAAAAATAATAGGAAATTTTACAGGAAAGTAGATTTTTTTCAGATGAGATTAATTTTTTATGCTTCTCCATTATGCTTCTTTTGAGAAAATAGCTAGGAAAAGACTGCAGAAGCACATACTCGAATTCTGCAAACCCTTCCATTTAAAGAAATGTTTTTTTCCTAGGATGCACAGTTTACTTCAGAGACTTTTGCCTCACCTCAACTATCGATTGAATATTTTCAATCAGGACACAATGTTGTTATGGCTTCAAATTTCCATGCATGTTTACAAACCACACCCTTAAAAATGCATAAATGGGCTTATGGGTTTTTTTCTGATTAAAAAGGCTGTGAATTGATAACCCTTATGACAGAAATCGTTTGCTTATCCATGGATCATATACAAGCATAAGCAGCAATATAATCTTGAGTAGCATG
The DNA here is from genome assembly GCA_014706295.1 of Lycocorax pyrrhopterus obiensis. Taxonomy (NCBI): domain Eukaryota; kingdom Metazoa; phylum Chordata; class Aves; order Passeriformes; family Paradisaeidae; genus Lycocorax; species Lycocorax pyrrhopterus. The sequence goes on along the minus strand of JACSVZ010000007.1, from coordinate 30,750,284 downwards.
AGAACAGTATGAAACTGGACACAAGGCACAACAGTAGCATAAACAGATGGTTATCAACATAGTATGATACTGACTTAATCCAGCAAAGTGCCAAATGAAAGGATGCCAGGAAAACAGTGATGGTTCATTAACAAGTGTTTGGAGCTCTAACGTCACCAGGTGACTTATTTTCCTGCCTTAAGTGTTTGTTCATGTCTCTCTTTGCAGCAAGCCTCCTTCTTAATGAACTTTTGAGGGATGATCATATAGCCATCATTGGAGCCCTGTCTACATTAAATGGGTCTGGATTTATGGCCCTCTCCTCTTACCAAGACACTTTTAGAGAGAAACATTTCTATCATTCTTGAACAAGAATTAATTTACTCAGGTGCTTACAAAACACTAATCAATTTATTATCTAGGAATCTAAATAGAAATGAAAAGACCCTAGGTCAAATACAAAAGAACAGAAGAAAACCTTGAAATAGTTAATCTTGTACTCTTCTCTGTCATTTCTTTTATAACCACTGCAAGTTTTCTTAATGGGGATTATTCTATAGTCAGATAGACAAAATGTAGGAGCAGCTGTACAAACTTCAAACTTGTTCCCCTGTCGTTCAAAGCATCCTAAACAGAGGAGCAGGGACATCTCTGAGGCAGAGAGGCACACTCAGTCATTAAGTTACGCTGAGTCTTCCTACTGAGGCTGGTGACAGAGGTGGGTTCTTTCTGGTAGGTATCTTTGACTGACAGACCAGTCAGCTCTCAGAGGAGACTCCTCCCTAGTTGCTGGTAACCTACACCAGTTGCAAGTTAACCATCTCATATTATGTTATATTTTCAAATTACTATGCAAAAGTATTTGCAGAATGATCTCTGCGATGCTCTTGCAGGTGCTCATAACCAAGGAAACTGAGTCATAACTAAGTGACTGGCCAGAGTAAATCCTCTGCAGCTGCGAGCAGAGCTAGAATCTCTTCACTGCCATTGAGTGCCAATAAGCTTGATCTTGCTTAACCTTTACTGCCTTTGTTTCAGGCACTTACAAGTCTTTGTATCTCCTGGTACTATGTAGTGAAGGTACTTCTGCTTCCTGCTCCAACTTGCTCTGTAGATTAACTCACCCGCTGAACTGATTTTCAGTGTGGTCACTGACTTCGGTCTTGAATCTCTCTCCTTAGCATGCCATAAACTTTTCTTCATCAGTGAAGGTTAATGAAACTGGGACTATGACTGGAGCTTTATGGCAGAACTTTTTCTCTAATTCCTTGTTTCCAGGTTCTGTTGATACCAAAGGTGATTTTTCCAAGCCTCAGCTCTAGGAGTCACCTTGCATTCCTACGTCTCTCTTCTTTGCAGGCATCAAAACTGTTCCAAACTGCAAGTACCCAGCAAAGACAGTAGCTAGCACTTAAATTTTTAGATTCTTAAAATGCTTGTCCTGCCTCTTATCTCCAGGATAGGTTAATGCAACATTTCTAGCGTTATCAATACGGTTTTTTCCCTCTTTCAAACACACCACAGAAAATAGAATTGTTACCTTGATGAGACCTACTTAGTCACAGTGATGCTATTGTTTTAATTTTTGCATATTTTCTCAGCTCTGTAACTGAGGAAATGGCCTTTTGCCTTGGTCTAATTGATAATTGTGCACCTTCGTATTAACCAGATAGCAATTTTCAGAAATTTGGGCTATACCTCCTGTTCTTTATTGGGAGTCACTTAAAGGTCAGAATGGGAGGGGTAAGATTACTGTAACAAAATCTGTTCTGAATACAAACAGAGAACTTCTGTTTGTGATGCTGTTAATCCAACACCCTTTACAAACACTGTACTTACAGTTAAGTAAAACAGCATAAAAACGGGAAAGAACCAGATATAACTTTTGGGCTCTGGTCTCAATTGTCTGAAGAATGCCTTGTTTGTAAGCTTAAGTCCCTTTGCACAGAGGGAATGAATGCAAACTCCCATCCTGTTTATACAGAATCACTTTTCTGTGATTTGACTTCAGTGTGAGTTTTCCCCTCAAAACAGAGAGGAATTAACCTAGGGCAGATTCTCTCATCAATAACTGAAATGTCATCACTCCTAAAGACTGGCAGTGACCAAAGTTGTTTATCCTTGGAATGACTTGGCAAATCCCCTTGCCTCCTGTCTTCTACCAGATTCTCCTCTTTTTTTTCTTTTTTTTTCTTTTTAAATTTGAAAACAAAGGGCAGCAATGCCTAGCTCAACTTTAAGTATGAATTATTCAGAAAAGTTCTGCTAAGTCTTTCTTGGAATATAGTATACCTAAAGACATTCTTAGTAGTGAAAAATATCAGAAAATCACTGTGAGTGAACTGGACAACCTCAAGTAATGAAAATATAGTGGAATATAAGATTGCTAATAGAAATAATTTGCAAAATTATATTGGGCATTACAAATGAGTTTCTATTTTACTTAAGGAGCATACAAGTAAAGCTAATACTGGAATAGTTTGGTTTATCACAGAACGACTAATTCAACACTGTAATGTAACCATGAAAAGGGTCTGGGCTATCCTAGAATAAATCAGGCAAGGTGTTTTCAAATGAAAAGTGTTTGTACCCTTGTGGAAAGGCACCATGGACATCTCTGGAATACTGTATATGGCCTGGAAATGTTTGTTCAAGATTCCTTCTGCTTTCTTCTCTATCTACTTTCTTCCCAGCCAAGGTCTGTGCTAGATAGAATATATTCATTGACACAGTAACAAGTTTGAGCTGTCACTGGTAAATCTCAGATAAAGTTTTAAAACCAGACAAACTTTGACATATTGACTTCAGTGGGCAAAATGCATGGCATCTTGTGTGAAAAGGTAGGGATCAGACATGATTCTCATGTTCAGGCATTACAATTTTATGATTCTGTAAACATATTAAGGGAGAATCATATCAGGAGTTCATGCATTTAGGATATTGTACTCTGAACTTGAATTTTTGCTTGTTTTATGAATCTAAAGTCATTTAACTGTTCTAGATTGACAACACTGGAGAATGGCAGCCGGTATAATCACAATATAAGTGATTTTTAAAATCTACTGTAGAGAGAACAATGTGGGGTTTTTCAGTTCAGTTTTATCAGTCTATCTACCCTGGGTAGGATCAGTTCATCTAGAGGAGTTTGCTCTATGCAGACTTTTTAATCTTTGATCCCTGTAATTCCCATGCCTTTAGCTGTGATGTAAAAACAGGCTGAAAAAGAAGAAACTCTCTTAACTGCTTAGGAACTAAATGCAGACTACTGACCCACTTTAAGGAATAAAACCCATTTTGACATAGCACTGCCTGAGATGGACTGGAGTTTTGATTATCTCCAATCTCGCAGACTTAATGGGAGCTGCCTGGCCGACTTTATCATATCTACCCATCATAATGCATCAAGAAGATAATGAAATATATAATTTTCACAACATTACCTTCCCTTGGACTGATTGTTTTAACTGTTGGAAAAATACCATGGGATTTTAGGACGTCTGCTCAATCAGCGTGGAAAGATGTGTGCAGCAGGTGGTAGTGTATTCTACCCACATAGTGGAAACGTTGGAAGATACTTGGGACTAAAAGGTAAAAGGCATTATAAATAGCTACCTGAGCCATCCTGCATCCAGCTCTCACAGGTACTTTGATTAGGGAGAGCTATGTCCTTTGGATACATATTAACAGAAAGCCATAAATTCCTCAATCCATGTTGAAGTTCAGTGTTTCTGACACACTTGTTATGTACGGGTGGCTTCAACTTTTCGAATACTGGTAAGAAGTACTGTAAAGTACAGCTCAGTTAATGAATTACTTCTTCCATGAGTATTCATATTAGAGCAACACCAACTTGGGAATTACTAATGAGGTCACTTGTCAATAAATCCCCCTATCTCATCAAAGTGGTAAACTTAGGTTGCAGAGTAGTGTGTGAGTCACTCCTGAAGTTCTCCACTGGAAAGGGCTCATTAGACTTATCTTGGGTTTGCAAGGCCCTTTCACGTTTGCGTAACAGTGATGGTTCATGGTCTTTCTTATCAGTCATTTCCTACAAGTGAGTCCGGAATCTCTGGCAGAAGTTCTTGCACTAGTCCTGAGTGAACAATCAGTCTTATTTTTTTCTGCCATTTGATTTCATTTGTCTGTGCAGATATCTTCTGCAGTTCGGGGTGTTTATATACTGCACAGCATTGAAGTGGAAGTTATGGACTTCAGAACACTTGAGCTGGCCTTGTGCAGAGCTGACAGTGGTCGAGAAGGTTTAGTTTGGAGACTGAGCCAACAAAACTTTATCGTGTCTGAGCCAGCACTGTCGTTTTTTTCAACACATTGATGGTTCTGGTCCAAGTTATATGTTTGTTCTTCACTGTACGTCACTGGACTTGTTTCTTTTAGCATCAGCCTTTATTTATCTATCTAGTAATAATATAAAACTGTACCCACAGTCATCTCCAGCTACAGATAAAAAAATCACCTAATCCTCTCTTAAGTTGTGTTGATATTTACAGCTGGACGTGGAACATTTCATATCAAAAACAAAAGGAAACTGATTTTTTCTCTATTTTCATATGTTTTGTCTTGCTTCTCGCTTGTGATCTTGTAATGGCCATCTCAGTCTTAATTTCAAATAACTGAGCAAGCTGAAAAGAGAAAATAAAAGTGTAAAAAGCACTAAAAAATCAAAGAGTTTCTTACTAGTCTTACTAAGCTAATACCAGGTGTACTTAATTGGTATTAAATATATAAAAGAAAGGTAAACAACTTACTGTAAGACATGTACTAAAGGTTGCCATTTGGGTGCCACTGCAGGAAAGAAGAGGTTGAGATTTTTTTTTTCCTCCTACAGTTTTGCATTTTCTTTGTAATGGCTACATTTTTGTCCTTTGAACATAACTAAACTTTCCTAAAGTTCACATGTTGTTAGGATCCCCAAAGTCTGAATTTCTTAAGCATAATCCCCATGCAAGAGAATATCTAAGAGCTATAAATGCTGCTCGCAGTAATTTTGTGAAAAGAATGATCATTACATGCGATCTTTGCTTCTGTTTCTTCTCCAAACATAAAAAGGTTTATTAACCTACTGATCATTGTTTGGGGCATGTTGACATCAAAAATTTCAGACCTGATGTGTTATAAAGCAGTGTTTCAGGCCTTAAAGGGCTGACCAGTCTTTAGTGAATCTGTGCCATGCACTGGAACAAAAATGCTTGCCTTTGCCTGCTGGGGTTTGCTGGGATCCACTACCCTGTAGAAATGTAAATGAGGCCTTCTAGAACAGTTCATGTTTGTTAGAGAAAAGTTTTTCTAGAATTTTGTTGTTCCGTGGTTGTACATTCAGCAATACAGATGATGTCTGTAAGGCCATTGGTTTCCAATTCATTGGTAAAACCTCTCCCAATAATGTTCTTGCTAGAGAAAATCTGACTCTTGTAGAAAGATTGAAATTAAATTTTAAATTAACTCTATCACCTTTTTCTTAACATCAGTAGAGCATGACAGTACTCCAAAAGCACACATACTGCATCTGTATATATTAGCTCACAGATCTGTGAGCATGACTTTTTTCCTTGTCCTTGTTGTGTGATGCCCACTGGACTCTAACACACACTCTGCTGAGGCTTTACATAAGATAATATTGCTGTCTCTCACATGTGAACTTAGCAGTGTTTTGTTAGCTTATCTCCAGGGACTTTGCTTTTGGGAACAGAACAAAGTGAACACACAAAAAGAGCTGGAAAGGGGTTTTGTTTGTTTCGTGTAGAAGGCATTTTGCAGCCACTAGTGTGGGTGAAAAATATTTATGCTATGATCTAGGACTTCAGCTTCATTGAATCCCAGGCTTTTTGGCCCAGGTCTGGGATTTTAGGATAATGCCTTTACACCAAAGAAGGACACTTGTTTTTACTGATGTTCAAGACCTATGAGTGGAGACCAGGAAGAGCCCACTTCTGATGCTGTTTTATATGGATTAATTTTCTTTCAATTTGTAAATAATAATGTTGGTGTTTTTCATCATTTAGAAGACCAAAAGAAAGTTAAAGAGGGAACGAGTATTATTTAAATAAAGACTTGAGACACATTAGAAACAGGCATTGAAGTTGAATTTACAGAGGATACCTTTTTATCTGTAGAGGGTAAGTAAGTTGCTAAAATTATTATAGATATTCGAAGAATAATAAAAGTAATAAATCATGATGGCAATACACATGCTAATTACATACTTAAGAATGTATATTCCTCACGTGGTACTGCTGAATTCACCGAGCTGACTTACTCCATGCAGGGACATGGGCAGAGGAGCCAGTGGCATCTCTGTCTGAGCATGTGGCTCTCTGGAGGAGAAAGTGTGCAGCTGCTGGGCTGCCGGGCTGTGCTCCCTGCTGGTCCCATCTCTTCCAGTCATGTCTGGCAGGCTGGGTGGAAGCAGCCATGTATTCTGAGAAGAGCTGCTCTGGTGCTATTGTACTGGTACTCCCTTAGGAGTCCTTCACGATTTGGGACACAAGATGTCTGGGATAAAGCAGTGTTCCAATATGTGTCGTAAATAAGTATTGTGTCCTTCAGCTTTTTTCTTATTTGCAGAACTAGAGTGAAATGGAACAGTATGGAAGGCTCTGAAAAGCTACATAAACTATTTTCTGTTCTTCTTACTATTAGTGTACTGTTAATCTCATGAGTGACCACAAGTTGCCACATAGGAGAATTCCCATCGGAGGCTGTGTTTATGTTGCCTAACTACTTTATCCAGCCACAGCACCATCCTCAGATCCCTTTTCTTGGCACTGTTTTATTGTGGTAAGCAGGACACTCTTGCTGGCTGGCTGCTTTCCTGCTTCATAAAAGCTACAAGCATTTTCTCCTGAATTACCCTTCTCACTGGACAATTACCGGGGCCTTGAGCCTCAAAAGTATTATAGCATAGGAAATCATCATGGCCCAGTTCTTATGAAGTTTCCTGGCCTATAGAGGACTCTCCATTGGGAAAATTAGGAGAGACTCGGAAACAGAAAAGGGGACGAAATTCATTTTATAAACTAGGGAATAAGTTTGTCCTGTGGCAAGGAGACAGAAAATCCTTCTGGGGAGAGGAATTTCGTAGGATCTGGTGTTTCATGAGCTGAAGGGAGCTGACTACCCTGCATACCCACCCTGTATTTCACCCTGGGGATCTTTCTCCAGAAGTCCGACTTCAGCAAAGTAAACTAGAGGCAGCCTGTTTTTGTGCAGTTCCCTGGCCATGCTGCTGCAGTTCAGACACAATTTGAATATTCATGTGGGATTTCATTTTCTTTTCCAATTAAAACTTGAAGTCACATGCTATTTGCCTGCGTAGTGCAGTTCCCTGCCACTGAAGTTATTGTTATGTACATCAGGCAAGAAAGGCTCTCTGGGTATAAGGGCTCAGGAATGTGCTGGCAGTCTGGGAAAGGACAGCTAAGGAAAAGCAAAATTTTGTTAGATTTGGCCTATTGCATTCAGGACAGTTGTTGCTCTGGAGCACGTCAGGACAGTTCACCTTGGAAAGTTTTGGTTTTGTTGTCTATGATTGTCTTTGATACTCATTTGAGGCTTTGATGGTTTTCTTCCACTGAGGTTATGTTTACTCAGTCCAAGGATATTCAGAGCTCCTCATTATAGTGCCTGGTGCTAAAACCATGCCTGAATGGCACTACATATTTCATGCTGACCTCTCTCACTTGAAATCCAATGTTTGGCACACCACAAAGACTGAAACAATTTGCAGACTGGTCATCTGTTGCTAGCAACTGCCTGGGTAGGCCCGGCCAAAACACATGCCTTTGTTCTGGTTTTATGGGGGTGGGGGAGGAATTGACCCCACTGAAAAGAAATAGCAGAGCTGTTGCTTATTAGTCCTTCTGGATCGTACCCTCTGGGTACAGGAAAGTAGGGTACCTCTGGAGCTGTGCCTACCTGGCAGAAAATTAATACAGTGAAGTTGCTACAGATGTCTTATCTCCGTATACAATTTTCATGTAGTTGCTCAATAAAACAGTGACAAAGTTAGGAAGAATAGTCATGAATCCTGGTTCCCAGTTCCTGGCATTGTGAACTGTGAATAAGAGCTCTATACATATATTGCTTTTTATAAGGAACACCTGAAGCCAGCTAGGTATAGCAGGCTTGAGATTTGCAGTGTCCTCTTTCCTGGACTTGTCCTCTCTGTTTCTCCTGTATTCTTAAAAGATTCTTGGTTTTCATTTCTATCTCCTTCTTTTGTTTGTTTTCCTTCCATTTCTTTCCTTTGCAAGTATTGAATGTCTCCTGTGGGAGTAAGCCCAGCCACATGTGCGTGCAGTGATGGTTTATTTTTATTGGAGTCTTTGCCTGTGACTGTTACTCATTACTATAGGAAGAACTGCGCTAACAAACTGCTCTGAGAGCTTTTTTTTCTGTTGTAAAAAGTCCTGTTTTGTCCATAGCCATTGGGAGTATCTACTGCCATCATTAAGACATTGAGAGTTTGGAGCTCAGACACTGGTACTGCCTCCTGAATGTCCTGTTGTGTCTGGTGTTGCAAAGCAGAATCTCAGCACCTCTCAGCTTCTTTGCATGGTGTCTCTTTAGGTCAGCTTTTTAACAATCTGTCTATCTCTCTGCCACCTAAGCAACTCAACTGACCTCTGCTTGGGGAAGAATTTGTGCTTGCACAAAGTGCAAAGAGGGTCACTGGCTACTATTATACTCTTAGGATAATAAAGTGTACAGCCAGATCATCACCAAGCCAGGTCTGCCTGAGATGAAATGCTGCTTCAGAAAAGGCAAGTAAAAAGTACTATAAAGTGCTTCTATCTCACTTGCACTTCTAGCCTTCACACTGGATAAGTAATCCTCACTTTTATTTCAAATTATTGCATGTTCTGTGTCACAGAACAAGACAACATGGGCAAGACCATGATGTCCCATCTTTAAGGTCATGTGAGGAATTCCTGGTACTTCTTTAAGATGAATATCTAGCATAAATAATAAAACTGTTGGTAGTTGAATTAGGAACATATGCTTAACATAAATGTATGCTAGAACTTAGGTATGTAAGCAGCCTACATAATTTCACATAAGAAATACAGAGGTGTAGAATTAATTTTTATTAATTAACCTTCTGAGAGTGGAGCACAGAGAGGAAAATCAAGTGGTCTGCCTAGGCTTACACAAAAGAATGTATGATTATATCCTAGAAGTTATTGCTAGGAAGAAGCAAAACGATGAGAAGTTATTTACCTGAAATTTGGCTATTCTTATGTAGGTTCATGATTTCTAGAGATTTGGTTTAAATATTTCAAAAGCTCTGCTTCGCACTAGCACTGACTCTTATAATTAAAGGAAATCTGTCGTAATTTGGCTGAGAAAGTTTGATCTCTTTGATATTAATTTACATTTGTTAATATAAGTGTCATGCTGATATTTCAGGATAGAGATTTCTTTGAATTCTTCCTCCGATGCTGAATGCATTTCATGTTTTTCCTTGGGCTTTTGAAGACTTTCTCTTCATTAATTTTCTTACTCAAGTCAGTGCCCATGGTTGCTGTTTTCCCTGTAAAAATGTCTTAAGTGCATCTGCATTTCTGCCTCCATCACTTTTTCTTAAGATGATAAACAGGCAATTCTTGGCTTTGCAGTATTAGCAATGTTTTTAATATATGAAATTTGTATGCATTGCACTAAAAGAAAATAAACAGATGTGCTGCTGCATTTTGAGGGATTGAGACAACAGCAGGATGGTCAGTTGCCTTTTGAGTCCATTCACTTTGCTGTTTTTTCCAGATGTGTGTTAATGGACATTTTTAGGATGTACACAAACTCTGCTTGCCTACTTTTCTGCACTAATTGGTTTGGATTTATGGAATGCTTCTCATAAAGTGTCTCTAGCCACCATTGTTGCTTTTCTATAAAGTACTAGAAAGGAAACTTGTTCCTAAACAGTTTCCTCTGGCTGGGATTTTCTTGTGGGGAAAGGGGAGATACAATCCATTTAAACTGCTCTATAAAGAATTTTATTGAGTTGTGGCCCATTAACCTGGTCTTGATGAAAGCTTTTTCATACAGCTGGACTTCAGAGAACCACATCTTGCAGGTGCTATGTATGGCAAAATTAAATTATAGTTTCCTAAGAAATCATTTTAATCCAAATGATTATTGTTTTTTAATGTTTTTTTTGCATATATGAAAGCAGTAGGGACTCCACCTCTACTCTCAGTACTGGGGCATGTTTGTAGCCCCACTTCTCATAGTTTCCTCTCTAGTGCTCAAGACATCATAAGCATGCCCTGTTTCAGTCCACCAATTCTTTTTTTTATAACAAGGAAATACGTGTGCGGGGTCTGGATGTTTGGGAAGACTGAAAGATGACTGCATATATCTCTTTTTCCTCAGCCTGTCTGTTTTACCTCTTTATTTCCAATAATTGCACAGCCTGCCCAACCTGTAGCCTTTCTTACTGACAAGTGTACGGGTGCAGACATTACAGCTGGAGTGGCTGAGCTTTCTTCTACTTGAACGGGGAAAATTTGTGCATAGAGAGTTTTGCTTGCAGTGTGACTTGGAGGAAGATACAAAGCGGGGGATAATTGTTTCCATAAGGAAACACTAGGCCCAGATAAAGTCAAACTCTGCAGTGATTTGCTTATGAAGGCAGTATGATTTAATGACATGTTATTCAGATTTTGGTGCTGATATCAGCTATAAAATCTTTAGGACTGTATTTAATTTCTGAGCTTCAATATTCTGTGCATAATGGGGTTATTTTTTCCCCACCCTTCTAAGGCCTTTTTAAAATCTGTAGATTAAGTACCATATATAAGCAAAATGTTGTTATCCAGAGAGTCATTTGCCATCAGAGATCAGTTAATTGTTTATAGGTGTATCTTGTGAGCGTAGTAAATGATTGCAAGAGACCTAAACTCCTTTTTTTTCCACCATAGCGCTGGAAAGGTGTTAGGGTCACTTTTTGTTTCTGCAACAAGGGGCAGTTATCTCCCAAGTCAAATCAGAACCCATGACAGGACTGAAGTCTCAGAGAGCTCCAAGGTCTACTGAGCATTAGTGTTTGGTAAGGCTTGGCAGGAAACACAACCATTTTTTCTCTTATGGTGTAAAAAGCCATCCCATTGCCCTAAAGGATGCTTCAGTGTGAAGAGGGAGCAGGGAACAACTGGTATATTGCTCTGTGAAGCCTTGATGCCGCTACGGTGTTAGTGCCCTTTAGGGAACTCTTGGCTCTCTCCTTGGGTACCTTTCTGGTGGGCTGGAGGCAGTGTGAGCTGTGGAATTGAGAAACAGAGCTGGCCCTGGGAACTGGGTTGCAGTTCCTGCTCAGAAGTAAATGATCTGCAGAAAAAGGACGGCTGCTTTCATTTCTAGAATATATCAAATTCCGGCACACTGGGCCTAAGAAGAAGCAGAAGGGAGGGCAGAAAAAACAGTTATGAAGTCTGCTGGGATATCTGATGCAAAATCAACTTTGTTGTTTTCCTTACTGGCTTTTTCCTGGGCTCTATTGCAGCTGAAAAAACAACCCTTCTGATCTACAATAAGAAGGGAAATTCTGGCATGAAGATTGTCCACCCGGTCAGTTTGGCACAATTGTGGGAAAGATTTGTTTAGCTTAGCACTGATTTTATTAGTACATGAGTCTAATCAAACCTTGAGAGATAGTATTCTACCTGTTGAGTGACCCTGTCAATGGTGTAGGCTTCCTTCTTAATTCTCATGCTCTTTCAAGCGAATGTGGTGTTACTGAAGAGTTCTCCTGAAATGCACCAGCTATTAGCAAGGCTTGTTTACTGCAATAGAACAACATGAATTAGCAAAATATCCCAGCAAGCCAGCATTGTTTCAGTAAGGGCCACAAGCATAAGGAGAGCCAGACTCCTTTCACAGGTCTCCGGTATCCAGTCAGTAGACCTGAATTCCAAAATATTTTTTGACTGTAAATGTGGATTTGTTTTTCCTTCAGTCCTTAGTGCATGTATATGCGTTTTGTCAGTACAATAGACAAGAATAATATAAGTCTAGGAGACAAGATAGTGTAAGAAAAAGCTTGACACAATAAAATAAAAAGAGAAGAATCTGTTCACTGGTAAGAAACTGACATGCTTTAAAGGAGGCTTCAAATGGTTTTATTTATGTTTGTCTGTCATTGCTAAAAACCAATTTCTTGTAATAGTTTCCATTAAAAAATAGGGACATATAGTTGTCTTTCCAGTCTAAATGGAAATGATGTATTAAATGTTAATACAGTGATTTTCTCAAGTATTTCATTGAAATATCTTAGTCCATTAGTTTTGATAAAATCAGTGGTTTTCCATTATAAAATCATAATTTTTTAATCATGCGAGAGCTGATAGCTCAGTCAAAATCATCATGTTATTTCACTGTTTGGTAGTTTATCATCCTGGCATTTTGATAACTAATTTGATATAAGACTCTGTCCCCTTCATCATCTTTACTTTTTTTTTGGCAGGACATTGGCTTGATTTCTGGTTATCAGAGTCTTTCTGAAAGTTCATCCAATACATTTTCCAGTTCATCACTTTCCTTGCTAATGACAGGAGGTGTTGTCCCAGTAATTAGTATTTTCTACTGCGCTTCTGCAATCAATTCTGTGATTCGTTTCTTCCATAAAGCTTATAAACAATAAAATGTATTAATGGAAAATGCTTTCTCTAATTAAAACAAACTTTAATGTACAATATTTCTGCTGTCATCATCAATTCTCTCCAGGCCTTTTGTTTCTCAACTGCTCTGCCTGTCTCACATTTATCTTCCTGTATCTAATCTAATGGCATCTATCCAATTTCTATTCCCTTTTCATCAAGGTGATATATTTCTTCTTCCCTAGTACCTTTGTGTTCTTAGCATGCCTCACGGCAGAAATGATTTTTCAGTCATTTAATATTTATTCTACATTGTTGTCAAATAATAAATAATTATTACAAACCTCTTGACAGGGAAATGTGATGCTAGAAAGGAAAGAAAGGAAACTAAGATTTGACCATTTTGTAGAGGTTGGACTTGGCAAAACTTGAAATTGCTTTCATTTTTACTTCTCTCATCCATCTCTGTCATTCGCACTTTACAGGAACAGCAGCTTAAGAGTAACTGCAACTGGATTTTACATTCAATTCCAGAAGCTCATGGGTAGCTCATGGAGAGCATTTCAGAAGTATCATAGGATGAATTAGAAGGACTAAGTACTGTATCATCATTATTCTATGTCTATTTTCTATTAATTTCGCTATTTTAAAAATATTTTTTGTAATCAAAATGCCTGTTAATTTCTTTAGGCTGTTACTTGCCATTACTGTTTACTCACTTCAAAATGTGTACTACTTTTGGTGCAGCTTTAACTGCACTGAAGTGTTAATAGGAAAAAAATTGGTGGGGCCTGGATTAATTTTTGATTCCATGATTAAATAGTGCTTATCACTAGAGGTGTGTTTTTCACTTATCTGGCTAGGAAACAGTGCAATAAATTCCTTTACATACATCAAGAACATTAGTGGAGTTCTATTTTCCTTTCTTTTCCTGAAGCGAAAAAGGAACCAAGGAAATCTTTTATGTTGGACTGAAAATTTAGGTTCATGATCTTAAGTTTTGTAAAGTAAGATTGTGGAAAGAGGTCTGTGTTTCAGCTTGTTATTAAATGATTCTGATTCAGATCCAGATTCAGATAATACCTCTCTCTGTACTTCCCAGTTTTCAGCCTGGAGTGATTTAGAATTGAAACAAGCTGAATATATGTGAGTTTTATAAATTCCTATTCTGCCTGTGCTGCCTGCTTCTGAGTTATTCTGGAAGATCCCATGTGTTCTCCATATCCTCAGATAGCTGTTTGTAATCTTACGGTGAGGAGCAGATGCTCACCAGAAGATACAGATGAGAAGACGTTAAATTACAGGTTCTGTATTTGAAAACCAGCAACTTTTTCTTGGTTTATTCACCACAAAGATCCTTAGTTGCACGTGGCCCATCAAAGGACATTGTTTGTCTGTATTGTTCCAACTCTGTCAGTTCTGTCAGCATAAAACATGGGTTGGCAGGGCTTCGATGAGCACTCCAGTCTCCTTGCCAGCATACAGCCCATCTCTTGCAGTTTGAGTTCATAAGTGACCTGTACAGTACACGGTCTCCCAGATTAAAGCTTGCTGGTGTCTTGTACAGAAACACCCACATATCCCTGGTTTTACCACGTGCGGTGCACCGTGCAACTGGATCTGCCCCTGTCTTGGCTACATCACCTTATGATGTAGATGCTCACCTTATGGGTCAATCTAAGTGAGATACTGGTATCTCAGATACACCCAGGAAGTGTCTTCTGTCCGATAACTGACTGTTTCCCCTTTTGTCTTACAGCTTCTGTGCTTATCCTTGTTTACGTCATTACCAGTGCTCCTTTAGCAGTGTTAAAAGCTTTACAGAGATCTGAAGAGATGAGTTCAAATTTACATCAGACTTCTAAAAAAAAAAATCAAATAAGGATGTCTGGTATGTCTGGCATGACATCCATGTTTTCTTTTACCCCATTTTCCAAGACTTTAGTTCATAGAATCATATAATATCCTGAGCTGGAAGCGACTCACAAGGATCACAGAGTCCAGCTCCTGGCCCTGCACAAGACAGCCCAAGGATCACACTGAGCCTGAGAGCATTGTCCAAATGCTTCTTGAACTCTGTCAGGCTTGGTGCTGTGACCACTTGCCTGGGGAGCCTGTTCCAGTGCCCAACCACCCTCTGGGTGAAGAACTTTGTTATCATATCCAACCTAAACCTCTCTTGACACAATTTCAGCCATTCCATCAGGTCCTGTCACTAGTCACCAGAGACTGGTGCCTGCCCCTCCTCTTCCACTCATGAGAAAGTTGTAGACTGCAATGAAGTTTCCCCTCAGTCTCCTCTTCCCCAGGCTGAACAGACCGAGTGACCTCAGCCACTCCTCATACGGCTTTCCCTCAAGATGCTTCACAATCTCTGTAGCCCTTCTTTGGACACTCTCTAATAGCTTTATATCCTTCTTATATTGTGGCTCTCAGAACTGCCCCCAGCACTCGAGGTGAGGCCGCCCCAGTGCAGAGCAGAGCGGGACAATCCCCTCCCTTGCCCGGCTGGCGATGCTGGGCCCGATGCCCCCAAGGACACGCTTGGCCCTCCTGGCTGCCAGGACACTGCTGGCTCATGTTCAACTCGCCATCAACCAGGGCCCCCAGGTCCCTTTCCACAGTGCTGCTTTCCAGCCCCTCATTCTCCAGTCTGTCCGTACATCCAGGGTTGTCCCATCCCAGGTGCAGAATCCGGCACTTTCCATTGTTGAACTTCATATGGTTGGTGATTGCTCAGTCCCCTAAATTTTCAAGGTTTCTCTGCAGGGCCTCCCTATCTCTGAGGGAGTCAACAGCTCCTCCCAATTTAGCATCATCAGCAAATTTACTTATTAGGCCTTTGAGTCCTGCATCCAAGTTGTGGTATTCCTCACTTCAAAATTTCTTCTAAAGCCCTGCGTGGTACTGTCAGGTTACAGGCTTCAGCTCGCTAGTTTACATTTTCTTTTCTCTTCCTTTAGGAAGTTTGCTGCTTCTCAGTTATGTTGCATAGTCTTCAAATTCATAGAAAAGTGACAAATACTAGCTATCAGACCTAAATTCACATGCTGGTTCTTACAATGGTTTTCCAATAGAGATTATCTCCTTCTGCTGAATGTGCTAAATTCCTGGAGTTTTCGTTCCACTCAGTTGTTACTTCAATATCAATGTGATGTGGATAATTCCTATTACCTGCCTTTTCTTCTTTTTCAGTATTGTCCTACGTGTGGAAAACTGATTATTTTTTCACTGATATCTAAAATATATTTAATCACTATCCCAATATCATTTCATTAGAAATCCAACTTTTATTTCTTTTTGCTATTGTTAATAATCTTTCCAGAGTCAACATTACCTTGATTTTTGGTAATCCTTGATTTATACTTTCACTTCCTGGCCTTCAAAACATCATTTTCTTTTTTTGATATGTATTTCTTTCTATATTTTGTAAGTTCCTTGTCTATATGTAAGAACCTACTCTGTATTGTCTGTTCCAGCTAGAGGATGGTTTGCAATAACCTTTTACAGTTTCGTTTTGCTTGAAAAACAAATCTAAATACATATTTGCTTCATTTTTTTAATGTTCTGTTAAATATTACAGTTTGTTGTTATAAAAATGAATTCTATGTGCTCTATCTGGTTGTGAAATATGCAGTTGTACTTTAAAGGTTCTTTTTCTCACTAAGCAAACATTCAAAATAAAGCAATACCTTTGAATATTCTGAGCTGTTTCCACTTCATTTCAAAAAGGAAGCTAATTCAGAGCTCAGATGTAGCTGTGCAACAGCCACCTTTCAGAGGGGCCCTGTGATGTGCTGCTGAAAGGACGTGATTTATTATATTTTTTCATTGCTATACTTAGTTATGCACATATTGTAACTGCATAAAAATGCAGTAACAGAATGTACATAGAGCTATTTGGATGTCTATCCGTGTGCACGTATAACTGTGCCTGGTGCACATGCATATATAGGTTAGTATTTATGAGCATGGTAGTGCATGGAATGCCAAAAATTTGACCTCAGATGTCAGAATTGTAACTGTTTCACTTCAGGCCTTTCCAATTAAACATCCAGCTGTTGTGGGAGACTCTACCTGCCTGTTTGCACAGTTCTTCCACCCCATCCTCTCCCTTGTGTTTTCAGGGCTGAGGGAGTGTGTGAAGCACCCGGAGGCAACTCCTCTTCACTCTACTTTCTTCCTGGCAGAGTCTTCCTCCTGCTGTGCCAGTGGGAGGTGCTGTCTCTGTGGTAACCAGTGACAGGACCTGAGGAAATGGCTTGAAGTTCTGTCAGGGGAGGTTTAGCTTAGCTATTGGAATAAGGTTTCTTCATGCAGAGGGTGGTTGAGCACTGGAACAGGCTCCCTAGGGAAGTGGTCACAGCACCAAGCCTGTTCAAGTTCAAGAAGCGTTTGGACAATGCTCTCAGGCACATGGTGTGACTCTTGGGAATGGTCCTGTGCAGAGCCGAGAGTTGGATTCGATAATCCTTATGTGTCCCTTCCAACTTAGATTATTCTGTGATTCTGTGATAATAACAGGCAATTCAGGTTTTGTTAGAGTGCATGGGGCACATGGGATGTGACTTGCCCCTCTTTTCTCCAGAAGGTAATCCCAGAGAGAATGGTAATTAACATGGAAGAGGGGAAAGTGCTGCTACAGCGGTTTTCCTAGTTGGAGTATTCACAAAGTATTCACGGTATCATATCCTGAGGTGGTTTTGCCAGCTTCATAAAACAGAAAGGAAAACATTGACATTTGGACTGGTCTGATGTTCCCCGACTGTATTTGTGGTCTTTGTGCCTGCCTTTATTTTTCGCTTTCAAAGAAGAAGGGAGATTATGTTTGGTTTAAATGCTGAAGGCCATAAAATGTTAGCTAGCTGTGGGTAATAATGGTTATGTTTGAGGAACCAGATATGGGGACATTTTTAATTCAGCCTGGATCAGAATCAGATTAGAAAGAGTTGCAAGACTAAGCACCTAAGCATGGTCCTGTCTGCAGATTACATACAAATATAAATGAAACTACCTACTCTACAGACACCCTTAGCATTTAAAGTGCTTCAGGAAAATCTCTGTTTCAGTCACTGCTGTCAGTGACTGAAGCAGGGCCACGTGGGCACCATGAGATCAGTGTTTGTGCTGATCACATTTTGGGCAGAGCATATTAAATTTGTCATTAAAATGTCACTTTCATGTAGGTGACAGAATGAAGGTTATTTTGAGGCAAGCTGTGGAGGAGCAGTCCTTGGCAATGAGCAAAAATCAAACAGGCAAGCAATAAAGCTTGGCACGTTTGTGTGAGTTTGCCACCTGCAGGTCCCACATTCCCTACCCTGCTAACAAACCCATTTCTGTCTCCGCAGCTCTGCTGCAGCTCATCTTCCACAGAGGACAGTTCTTCCATAGTGGAGCCAGGGAGCTGGGTTTATTTCTGGCATCACCCTAACACCAAGCTAAATTTAACTGCACTATACACCCCGAGGGGATTCCAGTTCCTATTTTGATATTTCAAGGACAAGATCCTTGAATAAAGCTTGACATGGTCATTACCCCTTTTGCAAAAGAGGGCATCCAGATACTTGCAATGGCATGTTACTATCTCCAGTGCGATGACCCATGAGTGGATGTGCTGCTTCCAGGGGCTGGAGGAAGACAGTGGATGGAGTTCTTGGAGAAGGCAAGGGAGCATATCTGTGGAATGGCTAATGGCAGTTAAAAATTGCCATGCACTGTGGCAGTTTTGTTCAAAATCATCTCTGAGTGCAACAGCCTGAACCAGCAGGAATGGTTAAGCTTAACAGGATGCCAGTAAGACAAGCGAAACTTACTGCTTTCATTACTGCTTTCGTGATGGTGTATTTTTAGGAGCTGTGAATCTTTTAAAATTGCAGCATGATCTATATATGTGTATAAAAAGACCTCAATTACTTGGAAGTGACAGGGCCAGATCAATAACTACATGTTATTTCTGAAGTATGCTTTACTGCTTCTGGGAGTTAAATCTGGTGAGTTTGTTTTGCAGATTTGAGCTTTGATCAGTATGTTATAAAGATGCATACTTACATCATACGTTTGTTTTGCAGCTCCTGGTTGCTAAATCCCCTGTTGCTCCATTCTCCGCTTTTTTCTACACCATTGAGAAATCAGGCTTGATTCTTCAGGGTAAGACCAGAACGTTGGTTGTTTTGCCTTTTCAATTAATATTTTAAGCAGACTGAATGTAGATAACAATTACTGTTGAAAATGGTGCTGTTTATACAAAATTAAAACCCCACACATTTAAACATTGTGGTTCACAAGAGCAGCATTCTGCTGAATTCACTGTTTTTTCTTGGATTACACTAAATTAGTTCTTGCATATTGCCATGGATCTAGGAATGGGCCCTGAAATTATTAACCAGGCCTCCCTGTTTTCCTCCAAGGTAAAGTGGAATGGTCTGGGTAACATGGGTCCTATTGGATAGGTTTCTTCAGAAGAAACATACCCATCTATCATTAATAACCTGCTCTAATAAATGGTTCTTCTTTAGCAAATGGGTTGACATCAGTAAAAATACAGGAAATTAATATCTGTTTTGTATTTCTGTGATTCTTTTAATGCTAATGCCCTGTGGTCTTAAATATCCTCAGATTCTCTAGGATATGAAGTGGTATACTGAAAAGCTGGCTATTAGTACCATGCTGATGGGGAACTAGGATTCCTCGTGGCTGTGTCCTAAATCATGTACTTTTAGACACAGTAAAGAGGGAAGTTCAACTCTAACTTCTTCTCCCGATTTATCCCAACAAACATCCTTACTTTTTGACAAACGTTCATAGATCAGTTTTGTTGAGTTGGTGTCTTTTGATATGCAGCCTGGCTCCTTATCACTGCATCAGTTTAACAGACTGAATAAAACTAGTCAGCGCCTGCCTCTTCCTGTTCAGGGAAGACACTGTGATATGCAGCCATGGCAATAAGACAAGTGAATATAGCTGGTTCTCAGGTTCCACTGATTGAGAATCACTGATCCCATGAGGCACTATGAATATTTTAAGGGATGTGAACAGTTCTCCTCCTTCTGATTGCACATTTCTCACATTCAAACAGGCTGTACCAGACTAATGACATATTTATACTTCTTAGTGACTCAGTATGCTTACATCTCAGGTGATGCAAAATGTCAGAAAACAAAAGAAATTAAAATGTTTTATGGTGCATTTTTGCTTCCATTTGATACATCTACAAAATTATAATGGAGGGGAAAGTGTCCACACAGTGTTTCCTAAGCCTTTGGGTATTATTTTCAGTATATTTTAGATAGCATTTTGGGCACTTGATCTGCTTTATTTGGTACCAGTAATTCTAAAAGTCTACAGGAACTAGAAACAGTTTTCATTAGTTTAAACTGAGGTTACTTGCAAGAGTTGGTCTTGACATGTTTTGTTTCGGTATAGGGCAGATGACAAGCTACTTTTCTATCTTGGATATCTTGAGTTACATAGATGTTTCTGGTCATTATTTAAAAAGGGAGACAATTTCCTGCTCTGTCCTCAGGCACTAATGTAGTGAAAACTTTGGGAAAGAAAGTTTTCCCGTTTCAGAAACAGGGAGCATTTGTTCCGAGGCGATCTTAATTTTTTCAGTTCTTTTCTGTGAGCCATGAATATAGCTTTCCCAGGACTGAACCATGCCTTTAAAGAACAAATGGGCTTGGTTACACGTAATGATGATGGAGCAGCACTCTGATAGGAGGATATCGCTGTGTTAAAAGTGTGGCAATTCCTCTTTTCACTATACCTATATGTTTCTGGGGTGTACATTTAAAACATCATTCACCATTTTCCTACAAATAAATAAGATACCAGTTTGGATTTCTTTAAGTAATTGATGTCTTGATGTCAGGCATTCTTTGTGCATATTGAAAGGCAACTAGAATGTCTTGGTTTTGTGAACCTTTTATTATTTTCTGACTACATCATTATGTTTCTATTTTAGATATTTTTCTCCAAGATGCGTAGCAAGGAAGGGCATGGTTCCCCTGATTATGTGCCCCAGACTCTTTTACAGAGACTTGTAAGCACTTACACATGAGCCATCTCACTGATTTTTAGAAGTAAATATTGCATGGTCTCATCCCATATTTCAGTGATCATTATTTCTGTGGAAAGAGGAAGTGAGCAAATCACCAGGAAATGTCTGGTTTGGATAAGATGCAGAAAGTGGCACCAGGCTGCCTTGTTCAAGAGAGGCTAGAGTTTTTCTGAGAGTTGTACCTGGTGCTTCTTTCCAAAGGGAAGCTGGGTGCAAGGTAAGGTGACAGTAAGGCAAGTAGCCACGGGCCAGCCAGTGACTGCTTGAGGGATGTCACATAGAGCTAACAAGTGGAATCTGTCCCGCAGCCTGATTGCAAAGGCAACTCTCCCATTCAGGCTTTGTTGTTTAATTCCCTTGGTGTCAGGAGGTGAGCACATTCAGGGTGGCTGATGGGAACAAGTGGATGGATGTGGGAACTGGTGAGAAGCAGCAGCTGGCTGAAGTGCCCAGGATTCTTTCTTTTTACTCAGGGGGTCCCATCCCAGGACCATTAACCAATAGGCCATAAACAAATTGATATCGGAAAATGTGGCTGGAAGCTCCCTGATTAGCGAGGGTGAATGGGGAATGAAAGACAAAGTGAAAGTGTGATTTAACAGTTCCACAAGCAATTTCCATTGCCACCTCTGAGGGATTACGATGTGTGGAATAGGCTAAAAAAAAGAGGAGGAGCTCCCCCCGCTTTGTTCTGTGGGCTGGAGGATAATAAAACGGCAGGAGAGGCAGTGCGGCTAGTTAGGGATTTCAGAGACTGCTATTTGATGCAGTTTAAGGAGCCCTTCTGCTATTGTTGCAGTTAAAATGGGAAGCGGAACTGTTCTCCATTTGCAAAAATCTCCAGCGTCCTCAGGAAGAGGGCTGAGAGCAAAAGGCTATTAAGATGGTAATGCTGCCCCATTTGGAGGAGTGTATCAAAATCCTCTTTGTCAGTGTAAATCGCTGCTCTGTTTCCCTGGTATCTTTGCATCTCATGGCCTCAGTGCAAGCACAGAAATTTTTGGAGGAGACCCTAGTGAAGGCAGAACTGCTCCTCTTTTATTGTCAGAGGAGATGTCCAGGCTGCCCAAGGGTCTCTTGGAGAAAACTTCTTTGCTTTTATAAACTTAAAATGTTCAGGGATGAAGAGAATCCATTTATGCACTCACTCTTTTATTTCCACTTTCAGAGTAGAGAAATGAAATGTGATGATTGAAAAGCAAGATTGGACAGTCAGAAATTTAGCAAGAAAAGTCTTCAGCCTCCTCCTTTCGTTGCTTCAAATTGCTCTGTGCTATAGAGGGAGTGGACTGCAACCCCAAAAGTACCCTCAGTTGCTTTTACGTTACAATACAATGTCATGTCATGTTCTGCCATGCTGTACAGTGTCACTCTTTGATGAACCTGAATTCAGAGTGCAGAATCCAGTCTGACAGCAGATCTCTATTTTGTAGACATCTTAGACAAAAAGGCAGAAACCTGGATCTAAGGACGGCAAAATATGGGAAGTTTTGCTGTCAACTTATGTTTGCTGTTTTAAGAACTTGCTGTCCCTTCCCTACTTCAATATACCAGTTGAAGTGAGTGGAGTTATACCGTTAAAAAGAAGAATAAAATTGAAAGAGATCCAGATCTACTTGATTAAGTGGAATGATTTTTCTCATTGGCAGTGATATAATTTCTGTTTTGATTGGAAATTACTAGCTGGTAATTCTGTTCTGGTATAACAGTCAGAAGAAGTTTTGAGCTGCTCTTGCCTGATTGTAGTTTCATTGAAGTTGAACGTAGCACATACTGGGTTAGGTCAGCTGAACTAGAAGATGTTACTAAGCTTTGTGCACTCATATGCGAAAAAGATAGGCTGAATGAACTGATTTTAAGCTGTATTCTCTGGGTGATCATCCAAGTCTACTTTAAAAGCAGCAGTGTTCTAGGGTATAAATACAAGCTGGCAACAAGCCTAGCTGTTAGCTGCCAATAACTCAGCTGTTTGTGGAAGCCTCATTCCATCTTACTTAAGCAAATGCCTTCTGTTACCAAGAGGATGGTGCTGCGAAAGGAGACAAGGGGTCATGGTGGCTGTTTGCCAGCTGAAGAGTCTATTGGGACTGAATGCTTTAACTAAGTGATCAATGTTGCTCTTCACTGAAAAAGCTCAGAAACACTGAAAACATAAGGCAAATTATATTAATGAGCTAGGATTTGCTTTTGAGTAATGATATGCTTTCAGTTTCATAGGGTTTAAAGATGGATAGAATTATCAGTTCATCCAAACTGACCTCCCATATATGTTTCCTTCAGGTACCTGGTAACTTTGTTGCACTGAATCATGTCTTCTAGAAAAGTATTCACTGTTATTTGCAGACATAAAGAAATGTGAGTTCCTGGTTTGCCTTGACAGTGTTTTCAAGTTATAGCTGCCTTTCTGCTAAACCCTTGTTCTGTATTTCAGATTAGAATTTGTATGCCTTCAGCCTTTGGCCTCGGTTCCTGTCATGACCTTCAGTGCTAAAAAAAGCACTGTTGCTGTTAAATGGTTGCCATTTTTCATGAGTGTACTTGGCATTATGATTTATCTTGCTATGTTTTACTCTTCCTTTTGAAAGAAAGTTATAACTATCTATAAATTTAACCTCAAAACTTTTGTGTCTCCTGCTGACTGGCTCCCCTCACTACACAAAGAAAGAATAGAATACCTTGTATTGCTAAAGGGAAGAGTTTGGGGGTTGTGCCACAGGACTGGATTATTACTTGATTAATCCACCCTTTCTCCTGCCCTCTTTTGCACTGCACACAACCTGTCTGAACACAAACGTGCTCACCTTGCATGTAATGTCTTATTGAGGGTGGTAGCTTATTATATGTAGAAACGAAAGAATGTGGCACTTGGAAGAGAGTGTCTTAAGTTTCACAGTAGTACGGGAAAAGATCTAGTAACAGCTAAATCTAGGGAAACCTTGGTACATTATGATTCATTTGTCACTAAAGTAATGAAAGAGGCTCATTTTGATCTCAAAATAGCATAGGGTTTGGGTTTGTGGTGCAGCATGGCAAACTGT
This sequence comes from Lycocorax pyrrhopterus obiensis, assembly GCA_014706295.1. NCBI lineage: Eukaryota > Metazoa > Chordata > Aves > Passeriformes > Paradisaeidae > Lycocorax > Lycocorax pyrrhopterus. Next base: position 30,726,594 of record JACSVZ010000007.1, on the reverse strand, counting down.
CTCCAAAGTGCTATAACTAATTTCTATGGTTGAAGCAAGTGAAAAGTGCCTCATTTTATTTTGTAAAGAAACAAGTAGTGAGGTAGAAAAGGAATTCTGAAAGAAAGGGCAGCATTATTTGTATTGTATTGTGTGGGTTTGAACAGTGAAATACAATGATTTACTGCATCAAAAGCTTTTATTCAATTGAAGAACTGTAACTATAAAGTGACCTTTGTCTGGAGCAACATGGATATAATCTGTAAAATGAAGCAGGATTGTACTTGATGTGTGAATGGGTGGAAGACAGATTAATGGGAATAGAGTTGTGCATTGCTATTGAGATGGTAAAAGATTTGCAGTGCCACTGGTGATTTCCAGCCCTATTGGAGGGATAAAGATGAACTGATCTTTGTTAGGATCTCTGTGGGGTGGAACCATTTTTGCTATATTCCCCACAGGACACTGAAAGTCTCATGCTATTTCTAACAGGTTTGTAATAATGAGAGCAAAGAAGCACTATCAGTTTGTAGGTTAAGTCTATCCTGGCAGTAAGGCATGAGAAAAAATAAGACTGCCATTTTCCCAAAGCCAGCAGCATCACCCACACAGATATAGCTGACATCAATGAAAATGTCCTTTTGTTCAGGCAATTCATGACATTTTGCGGAGTGCGTTACTAAACCTGGCCCGGTGTTCACTTGGGGGAGAGTGTCCTCGTTAGATGGGTTTGTGGGAACTGCTCTACTGCTCTGCAGCAGCACTGGCAAAGCCTTGCTGGAGTAGCCAAACTCCATGGCTGTCAAATGAAGGTCAAATGTCAGAGAAACGGAGCACAGGTGCAAAACCAACTAAAAATGCTAATGAAGAGAAATGGAAGGAAAATGGTTTAATGGTGAAGGAAGACTCAAGGCATCTTGGGTTTAGATCCAGTAGAAACCAAATAAACTGTCATTTCAATAAAATTAAATTCTTCTCTCTGCAAACATGACCTTTCACTTAGTGGCATAGTAGGTAGGCAGTAGATTGGTAAAGTTTCTGGCCGTATTTTTTCTGTGAGCTTAATTTGTGAGAGTTATGCTGGGTAAATCCAGTTTAGCACAATGTTTTGAATTGCCTCCTTATTTCTGAAGATGCATGTAAAGACAGTGAAGATACAGTACTGCTGTCTTGCACTGAAAGCCAGATATGTCCCTAAATTCTTTACTAGATTGCAGCTGAAGTGCCAGCCTTTAATTTGTCTGAAGTTCTACTAAATGTAATATGAAAGAAAACTTAAGTGCAAGCTGTGTGCCAAATCTGTTCTCGTTTACACAAGTGTGAATCCAAAGTAATTTCTTTTAATCCAGTGTTGTTAAAACAATGAGATGAAGAGTGTAAGTCTGTTCCCCTCTTTTCAAGGCTGGCATAGGCTTCCTGGGACAAAATGATCTCACTTCAGAGAAATCTTCTCCTTACCAGGCTCTCTGCCATGAATTCCTGATCAAAGTAGGCTGCTCCCCTGGGTTTTCAGCATAGTGCTAAAGCAAATGGAGGTTTTTCCAAAAGGCTTTTAACGTAAGGAGTGCAGTTGTCTGTTGATTAGAGGTAGTATCTGTAATTTGTGACAATATATTGTTCTGGGAACTGAACATTGTCATGGAAGACGAAGACTTTACTAGTAATTGCCTGGATTTAATGTAGATGTTACATCTTTCAAGCTACAGATTTGTAAAATAAGGTCAAATGTGTCTAAAATGGACTTAATGTTCTTAAGTGAACACATTCATGAGTAGGAAGCCAAATAAATATCTGTTCAAAAACATGTTTTTCAGCCAGAGTAAAGTCTCATGCTTTTGTGTGCAGCTAATGAAAGTAAAAGACAGTTAAGTCTCACTGTGATTTCTTCCTTTCTCACGTAGGCACAACTAGGTTTCTTTTGCTATCCTCAAAGGTTGTGTTTTTTCTGGCTTCACCACTAACATGTTTGGTGAAGCCATCACTGCTGTCATTTGATCTTGTGAAATGATAGTTAGCAACAGAGGACTATGACCCAAATTACTTACCTTTGGTAACACATGCAACTTTTCTTTAGCTGTAGGAATTTACATATTGCTAAAATCTTGTAAAATCTCTAAGTCTAGAGCCTATTTTCCAAAGAGAAATGCTGGATACTTTATTTTTCCATCTGCTGGGGAGGGAGAGTGCTGTGGAGATCCAAGAGTTACCTACAGTCTGAACTCTGGAAGTCTCCAGAGTGCAATTCTGTGCAGACAAGCACACTTGAATAGCACTTCATCTAAATTAGAAAATTTTGCCTGAGGAGGGACTTACTAGCACAGGGATAACACTTTACAAATAGGGCTTCCACTGCTTTGACCCCAGTGCTGTTTTTCTTTGAAACTTTCTCTGTGTTTCCAGAATTAACACACCTCAAACAACCTTGTGCATCTGATGTGTTGACTTGCCCTGTCACAGATTTAAATTATCTTCTCATATGATCTTAAGTCTATCTTGATAAAATGGAATAGGAATATATAGCACTTTCTTAGAAACAGGCATGTGACAGGCACCCTCTCAGCAAACAGTGGTTTACTTCAAATGCTTTTTTGCATTCCCTAAAATTCATAATATTGGGCTGTTACTGTAAAGTATTTTCTGCAATGTTCCTTTGAACTTTAGCACTGCTCCTCAGTGTTTATGTTGTAATGAAACCAAATCTGGTCCTTTGTCATTCAGTTCTGTGAAGACCCCTGAAAAACTTTTGAGATTAATTTTCAGGGCCAGATTGAGTTAACGAAGCATTCTAGAGATAAGAGAGGCAACAAGGTTAGTCAGCAGTTTGCTAGAGTGTGGTGTATCAGCCCAGGCTGTTCCTTGGTTTGCCACCTGAATAACCCTGGAGGGTTTGCCTTAGGGCTCAGCACACTGGCAAGGCAGCACATGTATGCCTGCAGGGGTGAAGAGGAAGCAAAGGCAAATGATGCTACAATTAACAGTTCAGCAAGAGATCTTGTTGTTGAAAAGATTTTACTTTATTGTCCACTGAATTTCTTTTTCATTTAAACTTCCTAGTTTTTGAGCTACAATCTCCCATACAGTCCAATGCTCTGTGAAGATGCACTTTCCAGAAGCAGCAGCAGAGACGTGAGGAGTGATGTTTCTAGAAAATGCTGGGGAATATTAGTCTGAGTAGTCTGAACTGAGTGCTGTGTGCTATTGTGGAGACCTCAGTTGAGATATGCCTTAATACTCAGTGAACAGGCTGAGAACAAGCAGGCTAATATCCAAAGTTGTGAACACCAAGTGTTGCATTGGTGATCTGAGTGAATTTAGGGATGAGATTCTTTCTTAGTAGCATATATAAATATCACATTCCTCCTTCAGGCTGCGTATGCTTGATGAAGAACTTCAGTCTTGAGACATGACAGGTGGGAACTGCACACCACGTCTTTTACTTTTCTTCATGCTATATATGTGCTGTGAGTGAATTACCAAAACAAGGTATTGGGCAGCCAGGCACATACATTGCAGCTGTGAGTCCTAGCTGTGAGCTGGACCATATCCTGTCTGCCGTGGCATTTGCTGAAGTCCACAGAGGAGCAGAACATCCTGTTTGCTTAGTTTTCTTTTGTCTGCCCCATACCAGCACAGGGAGAGTATTACTCTATATCTTTCCTCTTCTGCTCTGAAATTGGATCACAGCACTCATGATTGTGTTCAATAGCTGGAAATGCTGAGGATATCCGATTGCTGAGGTCTCTTATTTTAAACACCACATGCCAGGAAAAGTATGTGGGATCCCACCAGCTTAGCACTGGAGGGTGCAGGATGCATCAACAGGAAAACCAAACAAAACATGAAGTGAAATTCATTTGAAAAGGGAAGGGACTCATAGACCACCAATCAGCAGTGTTTAAACTCTTCATATCTACACAATAGGCCTTTTATTTTCCTTCAGTTCTTCTCAATATGCAAACTATCGCAAATTGATTTTTAGAGCTGCAGCTGTCACCAAAGGCAGTGGGACCCTGTAGGTGCTCATTACCTTTGAAAATCAAGCCAATGTATTCTAATGTGTTAGCAAAAGCCAAAAGCACTAAAGCAGGATGGTTAAAGCATAACTTTGATAGTTCTGTTATGTGATCCTGGCCACCTTCATGTCTGACACAGAGGCAGGGCCTCACGCAGAGCACACGAGAGCTCAGAGGTGTGTTGTTTCTTCTCTGCCTTTCAGCCTTCCTTCCTCTACAGTTTTGTTGCCTTGTTTCATCACGGCAGTCCTTCCAGCTGAGTAACACTGGATAGGACTTCGTTAGAATTTAGCAGAGGTAATTTTTATTCATCCAGAATACTTTCTTTTCCTTGAGAAACAGGTTTTCTCCCCCTTTTTCTCTCAAATGTGTGTTAGGCTGAACTGGGGAATGAATGGTCACACAACTGACCCATAGCCAAATGGGTCAGTTTGGCTAGCAGTACAAGGTAGCAGCAGCAAGGATGGGCAGCCACCTGAGTCACAGTTTGATTTTCATTTGGAGGACTTGTCGTGCCCTAGGAAAGGTTCCTAAGTAATGGATAAAAGTCAGAGCAAGCCCTGATTACTCTAGTGTAGAATGAACTGAATTCCACTGTCACATCTGAACACAAAGGGAGAAGGGTGTCCTGGTCCCAGCTGTCTGGGCTCAGGAAGGACACCACTTACTGCTCTATCACTTAAAGGAAAACTTAATACACAAACTGAATTTGCAAGCTCAAGGCCTCTTCTGGCAGAAGGGGTAAGTGAGCTGGCCCACCGAGGGCTGCAGCCAGCAGTGTGGCATTAATTTAGGCCAGCTTGCCTCACACTCAGTTCAGGATAGGATTTTTTGTGAACACTTCTTTGCAGAAAAAGAGCCTTGGCTGAGAATGAAGCTGTCTGCCCCGAATTGCTCCCCTTCCCACTTACCACTGAAACAACTTTTGCCTCCATAACCTAGGAGGGAATAGTCAGCAAACTGCTATGCAACTTAGACCTGTACAAGTCCATGAGGCCTGATGGGATTTGCCCAAGAGTACTGAAAGAGCTGGCAGAAGAGCTCACCGAGACACTTCCAGTCATTTGCCACCTGTCCTGGTCATAAGGCACATCCCAGGTGACTAGAAATAGGCAAATGTGATGCCCATCTGTAAGAAGAACCAGAAGAAGGATCTGGGGAGCTGTCAGCCAGACCTTGATGCCAAGAAAAGTCATGAAGCAGATCATCTTGAGTGCCATTACAGAGCATGTACAGGACAACCAGGGTATCAGGCCCAGCCAGCATAGGTGTATGAAAGGCAGGTCCTGCTTAACCATCCTCGTCTCCTTCTATGACAAAGTGACCTGCTTAGTGGATGAAGGAATGTCTGTGGATGTCATCTATCTAGACTTTAGTAGAGCTTTTGACAGTTTCCCACAGCATTCTCATGGAGCAATGGGCTTCCCATGGTGCAGAAGGGTGTACTGGTTGCTAGGTGAAACACTGTCTGGGTGGCCGGGCCCAGAGAGTGGTGGTGAATGGTGCTACAACCAGTAGGTGACCAGCCACCAGTGGTGTTCTCCTGTTTAATATCTTCATCGGCAACCTGTACAAGGGAATCAAGTGCCCCCTCAGCAAGTTCACAGATGACACCAGGTTGGGTGGAAGTGTTGATCTGCTGGAGGGCTGGAATGCTCTGCAGAGGGATCTGGACAGGCAGGATTCATGGACCAAGGCCGATTGTATAAGGTTTAATAAGGCCAAGTGCTGGGTCGTGCACTTGGATCACAACAACCCAGGCAACCCTATGGGCTTGGGGAACAGCTCATACACAACTGCTCCATTTAAAAATGGCTGAAAAGCTGCCTGGAAGGAAAGGATCTGGGAGTGCTGGTCACCAGCTGAACATGATCCAGCGTGTGCCCAGGCAGCCAAGAAGGCCAATGGCATCCTGGCCTGTATCAGCAACAGTGTGGCCAGCAGGACCAGGGCAGTGATTGTCCCCCTGTACTCAGGACTTGTGAGGCCACACCTCAAATTCTGTGTCCAGTTTGAGGCCCTCACTACAAAAAAGACATTGAGGTGCTGGAGCATGTCCAGAGAAGGGCAACGGAGCTGGTGAAGGGTCTGGAGCACAAGTCCTATGAGGAGCAGCTGAGGGAGCTGGGGCTGTTTAGCCTGGAGAAAAGGAGACTCAGGGAAGACCTTACCACTCTCTAAAACTACATGATAGGAGGCTGTAGGGAAGTGTGTGTTAGTCTCTTCCCACAGGCAGCATGACAGGACAAGAGGCCTCAAGTTGTGCCAGGGAGGTTTAGATTAGATATTAGGAATTTTTTTTTTCATGGAAGGGTTTGTCAAGCATTGGAAGTCTGCCCAGGAAAGTGGTGGGATCACCATCCCTGGAAGTGTTCAAAAAACATACACTTTAGGACATGGTTTAATGGTGAACATGATGGTGATGTTGTGTTGATGATTGAACTTGGTGAACTTAAAGGTCTTTTCCCACCTTAACAACTCTATGGTCCTGTGAACTGTGTCCACCAACACCTGTTTTCATTGTAGGCGCTTGACTATGCCTGCATCAGAGAGGACTGCCCAATTGTCCTTAAATTTGTCCACCTGTGTGAATGAAGTGTGAAAAGTGAGAGATAATTCAGTAACTTGTCCAAAATAATTACTTCTCTGGGAAGAGTAAAAGTCTGCAGGAATGCGCAAGTGATAAATGTGGTAAATCAGATTTGCCATCTATCTGTGACAGATCAGAGAGTATGGATTTTGTTAAATAACTAAAGGTCTTTTAGTTCATAAAGTAGGAGATATGACAGGGAGTGGTCTGCTGTTGAGTAGGTTTCAGAAAGTGTGAGCAGATGCCTGGATGTTTTCAAATAAAGTATATTCCAGGCCTAAACTGTGTTCTTCATGTCCATTTCCTTCAATATTTGCCAAGGATTAAGTTGTTTTGGCTTGCTTTGTTGTTGGTTTGGTGTTTCATTGGGTTTTTTTATAGTGCCCAGAATCAGTAGCTTAACTGGTTGAGGGAAAGCTCGTTTAGCTGGCCTTCTGTTACTGCTTGCCTCCGACTAGAAGCTTTCTCTGTTTGCTGGGTGTCTTTTTTTTTTTCATAGAGCCACATATTGTTGGTAAAATAAGGAAACTTGAAAACAGAGGAAGTAGAGGTAATGTTGATCTTGAAACACCAGCAATTGAAAAGACCATTCACAGTTTCCTTTAAAACAAAACCAAGGGGTAAGATAATGCTAACCAGGGCTGGGTGCCCAAGAGAGCATCATAATGAAGCATCCACTGTTATTGTTCAACTCAGTGTTTGTTCTTCATGTGAACAAAAGGAAGGAAGAGCTCTGCTATCAGGCTGGAGAGGAAGGAGTCTTTGTTGCCCTTGGCTACCCTAACTTTAAATGTGAGGAAGCGCAGGGCACTGCAACATAACCTTTCTGCAGTACTAGATGAGGAAAATTGATAGTTCAGGAGGTTAAGGGCGGACACTGTTTATCTAAAGACTAGGCTTCCCTTTCATGACAGCCCCAAATCAGGTATGTCAGTGCTAGTAGTTGTTTAGGTCACGTGATGTTTTAAAAACCTGGTTCTAAACCCTGGTTCTTCTGCTTTGCTGCTTCTCTGCCATTTGATTCCTCCTCCGCATTGTTGCTCACCATAGGAGCACTAAGAGATGCCATTTCCTTATGCAATGTGACAGGCACCCAGTGTCCTGAGTGCAAAGTTCAGTCATGTTGCTGAACATATCTGCTAGAGACTGAGTCAGGTTTACTGTACTTTTCTGTTCCTGCTCCACCCATAGAGTTGTCTGCTGAAGTGGCAGAATTCCTGCTGTCCCTCTCCCCATCCTTCAAGTCATGAGGATGACACACTGTCAGATTAGTGACAAAGTTTACCATGCTCAGAGCCATTGTTTCAGATTTTCAGATGACTCAGCTAAGATGAATCAGCTAAGCTCAGGTTACAATTTAAAGATACCCCTGGCAATTATGAAATTTTGCTTAGCTTGCCTGTGTGTTAGTCTTACTCCAGCTTTGTCTAGTCCATGTACTATTTCTACATACCAAGAGACACTGGAGAAACAGATTTGCATCCCATTAGAGGCAATGCTGTGGTGTTGGGATGTTTGAAAAATGTAAGTGCATATTTTGATTCTGATATACAGAGTTCATTCCTTGTATATGATGCTTTGAAATTTCTGGACAGAAAATAAAAGCAGCCCACAAATACATGTCAGCTTTGTCTCCCATTCAAGGTGCATCCCTGCATTGATATCCTGTTAATTCGCAGGTTACCATGGTGCATGATGTACAAAATGACACTTTCACACATTTGTGTTTGAGTCTATTTCCATAATCCCAAAATCTAATTGTTCTCACAACAGTATGTTTTGTGAAGGTTCTACCAACGTTACTGTAGACAGAGCAAGAACATTAATTAGATAAAATAGCCTTGTTTTGTTTAATGCAAGTGATCCGAGGACATGGTGATTTGTCAGAGTGAAAGCATTTGGTTAAAATGCAAAGAGAATGGGGAGAATCCCATGAAACTACTGAGAGGGTCAAGTGTAAGAAATATTCTTTAAAGGGTCATAGTGCATCAACTATATACCATTGAAGGCAGAAGAATTAGGGCCAGGCTCAAATTAGATATGCTTCTTGTAGTTCTGGGCATGATCAATTTGTGTGTAAAACCATGATGGATACAGGAAGAAATAAAATGAATACTCCATATTACATTATTGGTATTGTGGCTCTGGAAACCCACTAAGTTCAACAGAAAATGGTAAGAAAACACTGAATGTCCTGGGAAATTAAATTAAGAAATAAAATTAATTCAGACCACCCACCAAAGTAGCCTTCTGAAAACAGGTTGGTCTTTATTTCACATAATAGATATGAAAGCTCAGTAAAATGCTGAAAATCCAGATGGGCCAGTGAGGGAATGACTCTGCCTGTACTTAGTTTTCTTACATTACTAGCATCTTGAAGTGTGGTGGTTCTTTGAAGAAAAAAATCCAAGATTAGATTTAGCACAATTTAGTCAAGCCACAGCAAGTATACTCAGTTTACAAATACAAATGTTTTGTGTTTGTTTTGTTTTCCTAATTACTAACCCTGGAAATTACTTGTTTCTTAAAAGCTAAAAGGACTTCTTTCCTTCTCACATATCATCATGAGTGGTTTTAATAGAACAAATTGTGTCTTTGCCAGTTTAAACAGTTGTCTTCAGTTATGCCAGTCATGGTGGCTTATGTATACAGTTACAGTTTTTGTACTTGGGTGTTAAAATAAATCTGAAGAGGCACAGAAGAAACAGAATTTACTTTGGTTTTTCATGACCTCTTTGCTGAACAGAACAAGCAAGGCTGAGTGAGTAACTAACATTCATTAGTGCAGTTGAAGACAATAGATGAGCTTCTGAGTACTGTCAGGGAACAATTATCTTCAACAAAAGTAGGTGCTGGTTTGATGCATCTGTAATTAGGACTGCCTCGCACTGTGGAAAGGGTTTCCTTTCCCTCCTAGGACTAGAGGGCTTGGCAAAATCTCCTTTGGGATGAAACTAGAGCATTTATCTGAAAGGCTTCTTGGGTAAAAGACAACCCTATGACTTTCTTTATAGAAACTGTTTTTATGACCATCCATATCTATCTATGTATCTGTCATAATTTCAACTTGCAGAGGATGTAAAAAAACGTGTAGCAGTTACAAGAGGATTGGAAGTCTGCTATCAAAGCCATGCCTAATGGAATTCCTTTTTTTTGGAGCAGTATCTTTGACAGACTTAAGCAGTGGTTTTAATTAGGAGTTAGGGTCCCATTATAATAGATATGGAGGAGTGGCAGTGGATAAGGCCATGATCTAACTGGAAAGAAGAGGAGAATCATGGACAGCAGAGTTCTGTGTTGCACTGCAGCAGTACACATCTTGCAGGTCATTAGTGGAAGGGGGTAGGCTAAGCTGTTGCAGCATTCCCCTTCCCACTGCCTCACCTTTACACCTGTTTGGAAGGGGAAGGCTAGGACAATACCATTTTACAACACAAATCAAAAGACAGCTCTTTGATACAATGAAATTGCGTGTGATTTCTTCCTTTTCCTTGCATAGAGACTGACTGAACCCTGGACACAGGAAGAGACGTGCAGTCCTTATGTGCCTCCTCTAATGAGTTTTCTCACCAATGGGCTAGACTTGAGAACAGTTTGCACTGGGAGAAGGCTGAATGCTGCCTGTGCACAGGTAGAAGCCTTTTATAAAAGCATCCTGTTAAAAGGAGTAAACCTGTTACCAGGGTGAAATCAAGTGAACTGGTCTGACAAAAGAAACAAGAATAGATGACACAGTGTTACTGAAAAACTGTTTCTTAAAGAAGCAAAATGGTTTTGCTTCCACAAGCTAGCAAGAGGGATATTGGTTGCTACAGCAGGAGTCTAATGGCATCGGATTCACCAGCCTGGTTGTTTATTTGTAAGGATATGTTCAGTGAACATTTCAAGCACTCCAGGAAAAAAGGAGAGACTGAGGACTTAGCCATGTTTTATTAAAATTTTCTTTCCAATAGAAATCAAACTGAAGAAGACAACAGATAAATCCTGATTTCACTTTATTATTAGTTGTTGAGATATGCATTTATCAGAAGAAATGAGAAACAGATTACACCAGCAAACACATCTGGCCTTAGACTGGCCTACAAGTCATCCAAAAAGAAGCACGAAATATGGAGTTGTTTACAGCCAGGCACTTAAAATCCCACACAGCTGCAAGGGTGAGAGGCAGCGGAATAAACTCTCAAGACAAGCTGACAACAGCTCCACTGCTGGGGTGCCCCTTTTGCAGACGAGACAACAACAGATGAAGAAATCTTGAGAATGACCCAGAGCAGTGCTCGTTAGTGAATGAAGCACAGGCAGGAAATGGGACAAGATTCCTTTTGTCATAGTTTTTCACCCAGCTGTCCTCCTGTCCCACAGCCACCCACATGCAATCAAATATAGTCATGGTCAAACTCCAGAAAAGTTATACAAATAAAACCTCCAGTGATTGCATACAGACTCCTTCCAAGTTACATTTGCCCCATTAGCAAGGAATGAAAAATCACTGGGTTTAATCCCGGCATGTTTATCATTGCAATTGAAACTTATTGAGGGATTGTATTCAGGTAAATCTGATAGAACCGTGTGATTCCTCTTACTGATGTCATCTGTACATGTGTTTCTGTGCCTATCTACTGTTTATTATTGATTTACTAGCACTTTTACTACATCTATTTTATTTCCTTCTTATGGCAAAGCTATGATTTTTACTTTATACAGGTATCAACTCTCTTTGTGTTAAACAGATGTGTGCAATTCCCAAAATGAGAGCATTAACAAGCAGAGAAAAAGATTTCTGGGCTTCTGAAATGGAATCTGTGGAATCAAATGCTATTTTGAGATTTTTAAGTTATTATAATGACATTGAGACTCCAGCTTCTTTGGGACCTTTCTTTTGTGAGTACAGCTCACTTAACATCTTGCTCATAGGCTATGAAAAACATTTTGTTTTTCTTATGGATTGAATGCAGTTTTTCATCTATATTTTTCAGCTGGAGTTAAACAACAGAAGTCTGTTACAGAGAATTCTATAACTCTTGTTTTTCCAAATGGCAGCCATCCTGTTGCTCTCCACCAGGAGACACCTGTCTGTAGGGTACTGTGAGTAGTTACATTCAACTCCCGTGCTGTTCATTGTCCCTTCATGTTTGGCTTTGCTGCTCAGCTGCAATGGCCATTTTTAAATGGAGCAGTTGTGTATGAGCTGTTCATGAGAGTCCTCTAAAGGGAAACTTTGAATGCATCAGCACTGAGGTTGAGCATCAATAAAAATGAGTGTCACATTTTCAGCCTATAGCAATTATTTTCAAGATCACGGATTCATGCACTCTTGAGCCGTCCAGTGTGTAGAGTTCCAGAGTGGCATTAGGCAGACAGAGAATTCAAGTTGGCATTAAAAAAAGAAAAAAAAAGCCCAGGCCCTTCCCCCCCAAAATTACCTCAGCACTGGTCCGAGGCCACTCTCTCTAAGGTCAGCACCTCTATTTAGAAATCCCACTTGAATCAGTCCATGTGAGTATCATAGCATTCTTTCACACTCTAAAATATCTACAAGGAGCTAATCTGAGACCAACTTATTCCACCTTAGCTACCAGAGAGACCTGAGACAGAAAGAGGTCATTTTTGCTAATCAAAGTGATTTTATGTTTAACAGGGAGGGGTTGCTGCAAACTATCAGAACAGTCTTTGAAGCATCTGGTTTGTTGCTTTTGGATTCCCATTAATATCTCTTCTGTGTTGTTACAATGGTAATGGTAGCTATCAGACATTACTGCATCTCCTCTTACCACTGTGTCTGGGTGCAGTATCACTAGAGCTTTTAGTTGTGTATTTTTCTCCCCACAGCTCTCATTTCTCATCTTTATTTGAATCACAGTCTTGTTCAGCAGGTCAGCTAATGGAGAGCAGATTTTTTTTACTCATTCTGGTTCTTTTTTCCCTTTTCCCTCTATTTATATAACACACAATTTGTAATCTTTTTAAAACCAAAGAAGAGAGAAGTCTTGAGTTCATCTAGATTAAAATCAGCTGCAGCCTATTAATGGACTCAGCCCAAGACTGGGACTTTAGGAAACAAAAACACTGGACTAAATTATACTGAACTGGGCTCTGTCTCATGGTGAGGGGATTCATATAGCGAGAGGAAAGGGGAAAAGGGGGGTAAAGGGAGAGGATCTCCATGTGGTTTTAATTCATTTTGATTCTCTTCCTGAAGCTAATTTACCCAACACAAAGGCTCTGTAGTGGGCAGCCAGCTTTTTAGAAGTTTGGCTTCCACTGATAAACAACTCAATTCCTGTTCTGAAGGTCTGAGATAGCTCAGACCTGTGTGTAATCAGCCAAGGTTTAATGTGAGTATTTTGGTACAGGGTATTTCAATTACATATTAGAGTCTTTTCATCATCTGTTAGGGTGTATCCTGAAGACTCTCAGATAATTGATCTAACTCCTCCATTCAGTCTGTCCCCAGAAACAGACAGTGAATTGTCTCATTGAAGAGTCAGAATAGCAGACACATGGGCCAAAACAAGTCAAGCCAAAAGTGCTTCCATTGGCATGGCACTCACAGAAGGCAGTTCTTAGCTTCTTCTGGGCATAGGACCCTTTGCCACCGAAGTAGCAATGTACTGTTCTCTGCTGAAGGGAAGATACTCATTGATTCTATTCATTCCCTTTGACATTAAATCTTTTTTATTGCATTCTTAGTCTCATTACTGTGTGTAGTCCTCTAGCAGCATGCAAGAAGTTTTGTCTTTGCCCTTAAAAAGCCAGACAGTGGGTGGAGAAGTGAAGCAAACAGTAAATTATTAGCTGGAAATTACTTGATTAATTATGTTAGGCACAGACTGTCTTTGGTTACAGTTTTCATGTACCTAGTGACAATAACTTGTAATCTAAACAAAACTAGAAGGCAAATGGGGAGATTAATGAAGGGACTGAGATGGAGGAGGGAGTGGGACTGGACCTTGGAAGGAAGGGTTGACTTGAGACAATAGCTGTGTGCGTGTATGGCTTCCCAGTGCTTCAGTCCCGAGTGCAAATATCTGTTATAGGAAATGAGGATATGCATGGGCCGTATCTATCACTGGCTAGTAAGCCACAACAATCAGCACCAGTTGTTCACTGCTCTATTACATGTGCCCTAGGAATGAGAAACATCAAAGAAAATACAGTTTTAAGATTGAGGTCTGGGGATATCTGGCTTCAACTGCTAATTCTTGACAGTTTTGTGTAATAATAGACAAAAGAATTTCACCATGTCCTGCTTTCCATCTTCTTTTCTAATTTACAGAGATGCTGAAATGTTCAGCATTACATGAAGGATGCTCCATTTCTACAGTGTTAAATTCTGTATACATATGATCCAGTTGCTGCATAGTTAACCAGGAAGCCTTATATATCCTTATCTGGGCATATTTTTCCGAAGTGAATTTTGCATTTTCATGGCTTTCCTTTATGAGGCAGGTCAAGCAAAGATTTAAATACAGGGAGAATCCCTTATGCTTTGCTTGACAAATAATTTCTCACATTTATAACAGGTCATCTGGAGACTAGGTTGAGCGGGACATGGTTTTTCCATGGGGTTCTCCTGTAGTCCTTCCTTCTCCTAAGCACATGCTGTACCTCTCCTGTCAGCACCTGGTTCACCTCCTGTGTGCCACAGTGCTCTGAAAACAGGCCAGAGCTGCTGCAGAGCTTTTAGGAATTAGACTGGGGTTTTTTTATGGCTAAATCAAGTTTGAGTTGATGTACTGGAAATCTTCTTAGCATTTCGTGCCTGTATTTCTTCTTTCCAAAACTTAAAGCATGAGGTAGCTGAAATAAAGTGACCCAAAGGCTTTTGGGTGCTGTAAGGTGTTTCACTTTTTCCTTTGGCCTTCCTCAAATGCTGCCAGCAGCAGATTGGTTTGCTGTCCTTTTTGGTTACGTTTTTTTCCTCTGCTTTTATTCTGTCAGTAAGTCTGTTATTTGTCTAATGCTCAGACAGATCACTTTCTCCCCTCACCCCAACCTGTTAGATACTGATGACTCCAACAGAAGTGGTTAAAACTTTATTCAGAAATAACTGGAAGTAATTAACCATCTAGGACTTGGCCAGAGATTTATTTTAAGGCTCAAAGTAACCTAATAGAATTCTGAGAGAGTAAACTTAATTTTGGATGGCTTTGGATGGCTTTTGTAAGAAGAAACCTGGTTTTGGTATTCTTTACACACACACATGCACCCCAACAAAAACAAAAAGTAAAATGAACAGTTTTATGCTTTTACTGTTTCACATGCTTTGAGTGACAGCTAGCAAATTACCAAAGAAATAATTACAATAGTTCGATATAGTAAAAATTGTGTAAGTTACATTGGCTTACAGTAAGCTTCACATGCTGAGATATGCTTCCTCTGTCGACAAGGATACCATATTCATCCCCAACACTTTCAGAAGCAGAGCTGCACTTCTCATTGCCCTTATCTCCACATTTGTGGCATCTGCTCCCGTGATTCCCTTTGTCTTGTCAGGTCCAGACCCTGCACAGCCTGTGTCTTTTTGTAGTCTTTTGTTTTTAGCAATTACTAAACAAAGGGGTATTTAACTGTAGCCTTATATAGCTTGAAAGGAAACGCAGTGCTAGAGCGACCAGTTTCAATAGGTTTTAACCCAAGACATAACAAAAAACCACAGTCTTTTTCTTTCATTGATTCCAACCTGAAGAAACCAGATAGTTCGAACAAAAACCTCATGAGAAGGATGGGGTTCAGTTAAATGAAGTCATGAAGATATGACGTAATTTTGAGAAACCTATTTTAGTGTGTTTGCAGACTTGGGCTACTTATATTACTTACTCTTGGTTCCCAACATAAAATTATCATCACAACCATAAAGCTAGAAATGCACTTTTGAAAAAGAGAGAAAAGATTCGAGAGCACAATATTCAGTTACCATGAAAAAAGTTTTATCTTGATATTCTCCTGTGACTGTGTCCAATTTGATCCTTTGCTGTCATACAAAATGGTGTAGTGGTAAGGTGTTGATCCTGGAGGTTCCTAGGGATCTGGCACAGCAGAAGTGATGTCTTTTTATGGGGCTGAGCTGTAGTTACCTGTGCACTGTTAAGGGCCTGCAATATTTGCCCGCATTTTACCTGTAGAGAGGAGAAATCTCAAAATTTTTTCAGTTTTCAGCTACATAAAGTTCTCTGCATAGATGAAGAAAGTTGAGAGAGAGAGAGACATCCTGCTTTCATGTCCTTCTCACGGTCCTGTAGCTGGCTGCACAAGTGCGTGGGCAGCCACACGTGCCAGGGCACCCAGAGCTCAGCGCTCTTGCCCACGGAGCACACGTGCACTTACGTGACTCAGACTAAGTTTCACTCCTCTGCTCTGGTGGCTGTTGCAGGACAGGAAGCAGGGCCCGCTGGGAGGACTTATTTTAAGAAGCTGTTGTGTGATTTTGGTTCCTTTTGGCTGCAGTGTTCATTGTAAGCACAGAGCTGCTCTCCTGGGGATGCTCTGTGTGAGCTGTGTGGCTGTCATTGCTGTTTCTCATTTGCCCTGCTGTGCTCCAGACTTAGTGTGGTTTCAGAGTACTCTGCTGATGTGTCAGGTCAAGCTCCTTGGGTTCCACTTCTCAGATAACCAGGAGTAGTTCACCCTGGCTGCTGTCAAGCTGTTCAACTTTCTTTAAAACTATTCCTGCTAGTGTAACAGTCTACCAGTATTTTACGATGACATATATATTCTTTGGGGAGCTTCTGCATCTGTGATGCTCTGGGGAAGCTATGGGCAGAAGCTGCTGTACAAGGTGTGCATGTGCTCACAGTCTGAAACTAGGCTTAAGAATAAAAGGCAGAATAATATAGATAAGCATCCTGTAATACCATAGGGGTTTTACAGAAATTCCATTTGGAGGATATTTATAGTCATTGCCATACTTTGCCTGGGATGCTTTTTAATAGTTTCTAAAATGAGATGGCTTTATTGTTTAGAGAGCTCCAAGAAATAAAATTGTTCTTATCTTGGGAGTTTTGCTGCTGGTTTCTCTAGCAGCTGTTGAGGAACAGGCCATGAGTTCTTCCTTATCACTTCTGCCTGGTGGGTGAACAATGCATTTGGAGTTCTTTCATTTTGTTTTTAGTGTGTTGGGGAACATTGGCATACAGCCTAAAGCAAAATGGTAGAGGAAAAATGAAGTTATTTGCTTCGGTCATCAGCAGTTTTTAACAAAACTAAGACAGCTCAGTCTGGTGCATTTTTCAGGAGTTCGATGTATCGTACATTGCTTTCAAGATTTTCGTGCTGGGCAGCACTTACTTTGTGGATCTTTGGTACACTCAGACTTCCAAGCAATATAGACTTCCCAGTGTAGGCCAAATTCTCTTACACTTTCTGTCTTCTTTCTTGCAGCACTTTCCACAAAAGTATTCTAACAGTATCAGATTATTTGTTTCTCTTCCTTAATTACTAGTTCTAAAAAATCTGTCCCATACTGTTCAGAGAGAAACAGTCCAGTCAATAAAAGTAGAAATTGAAGAACAGTTGTCTGTGTTAAGTAGAGCTTTGAGAATCCAGTCATGCTGCTTTTCTGAGTCTAGTTAGCATTTTGCTTTGGTGCTGTGAGGTCCTGTACCTTCACCCTGTGAAGGGTGAATACAAAAGTAGAATGTTGGTGCTAGTCCAAAACTTTGTTTATCATTCATTACCTGAATTTTACATAACTGCAAAACTGTGCTTGATGGTCCACAAGAGAAGTTTTCTTTTGAGGTTTTTGCTTTGATTTGGGTTGGATCTATCCAGAAAATGTCTTGTGGCATGTTATTTGAATTTTTGCAGGTTTTTTTATCCATCAGGAAATAAATTTCCTTAAGTTCTGAGCAGTAAACAAAGATGAAATAAGATAGAAGATGCTCATGTAGACAGCTTCACATTTGTTCAGAGGATTAGTCTTCAGATTTTTGCCAAGTTTCATATAAAAGTTTGGTCTGGCTCTGATGTAATCCACAGTGATTCATCTGCTTCTCACTGTCTCCCAAGAGGGTGAATCACGCTGTATATCTCCAAGATAAAATATCAACATACACTGACAGAGGTGTCATTCAGGTAAAGAATGATAAACAGAGGACTCTAGAAAACATACTGTCCTGAGGTCAAACCTTTCCATGTAAGTGACAGCAAGCAAATACATGGAAATGTCCTTTACTGGTTCTAGATTGTCTGGTTTTTATTTCAGCTGCCTAGAATAAGATGAGACTGAGAAGCAGACAAGAATAAGTTTCTTTCCTGATACTGAGCACCAAAGTTGGGAAGGTGATTTTCTCCTTCCTGCTAAGTCCCCTGTCATGTGGTTTTTTCCTCAGATATTGCTTGGCAGTATCAGCTGGAAGAGATGGTTCTGTTTGGGATAAAATCTTATTTATTTCCCCCCACTCCCATTTCTTTTTTTTTCTTTTTTTTTATACTAGACAAGAAAACTATGTCATTTGAAGAACAAAAATCAAGTTTCTATTTCTATATCTGATATTCTCCCCAATCTTTTATCTGTTGATTTGACTGATTTGCAGCCCTTCTTCCCCTCTCTCCTTGCTGATAACTAATGGACTTTGGTATTAAGCCAGCCTTTCAGTGCACACACCACCATGCCAACGAGAGTGTGTGCAGCCATTCTGCCTGCTTTAGAAGCCTACAGATGCAGCCAGAGCTAGAACAATTCCCGTATTGATCCCGCACTTGTCAGTTAATCCGTCATAAGGCATGGGAATCCTAGCCCTATCCACATCTGCCTGCATAACTGCAGGGGGAAAACCAATTCTCTGAAGCTCTCACCAGGAAACAAGAAAGCAAAGAGAAATGGGAGCTTGCTGGGAGAGAGGGCTGTAAGCTGCTGGGCCAGAGGGCCGTGAGATTGCCTACCTGCTCCACCCTTTCCCCCCGACTCCTTTTCATCCTCCTGCAGGTCAGCAGGATCAGGTTTATGTTAGTGAACCATGAAGCTTATCAAATAAATGTTGCAGCAGCAGGTGTTTGGCTCTCTCCACAGGCCAAGTCTAACAAGGTTGATATTGTGTCTGTGGCCAAAGTAATGCCGTAATTACTTTTCTGGGCTTGGAACGCCCAAGAGATTTCTGGGAACCAGTTAGAAAAACAAACCTTGCTAAGAGCAGGGGATTTTTGAAAAGGAACAGTGGTGCTCTCTGTGCCAGAAGGAGAGGACAGGCATTTTGAGTGCAGCATCCAGCGTGGTGCCCCATCCCCTCATAGACTGCTCATGTTACAGGGGCCTGGAACAGAGGCAAAGTGCTTAAGTTTGGTCACTCACGTTGGGATGGGCAGCTTATTTTGGCCCATGGTGGCATGTGGAAAGGCAGCAGCTTTCTTTAAAGTCCTTAATGTGTACTGTAAGAAGAGCGAACCCTGGATTTGGGGGACCTTTGAGTGTTTGCAATTCTATCTATATAATTCAATTTGACTTACACATCAGGAGTTGCATAGCATGGTGTTCCCAGTGCCGTCTGTTTCTTGCTTTGTGCATTTCCCTTGTAAGCTCTGAACACAGAAACCGAGTTACAGACCATGATGCAGCCTAATTACCCTAAAGGAAGAATGAGATCTCACAGCACGGCTCTGCTTTGTCATGCGCCTTTATCTCTTGTAGTCCCTCTCAGGCCAGGGAGGGGAAAGTTAAAACAGGTCTGTACAGTGACGACATTTAAAGGCAGCAATTGCCATCATTCTTTTTGAAAGAGTATTGAACATTTAGGCCAAAGCTTTTTCCCTGTAGCTGATTATTATATGTGATAATGTTACCATAATGTCATTTAAACCAGCTTAAGTAATTGCAAAAATGTCCTGAACTACTGGAAATTTCTTCCGTTGCTGTGTGGTTGTCCAGGAGACCAGAATTTGAAAGGGAGAAGAGGAAGAAAGCAAACCTGATTAGACATTCATAGGATTGCACATTAGACTTGAACCTGGTATGTTTAAAAAATTACTTTTTTATAGAAAGAACCTATAAAATTCTTACTACCTATAAGGAATTCTATAGGCATCCTTCTCTGCTGTCGAATCAAGCTACAAAGCAATGCCTTTGTAGTGATGAATGAGTTTTCCCAAGCTAGGAAAGTTAGCATTTCATCAATGTCTGGCAATGCTTTTCCGTTCCTCCTGTCTATGTTAAGCTCTATTTTTGCATATTACTTTGTATCATGAAGACCTGACGCTTTGGCAGCGGTCCAAAGATACCATGCCATTCGCTCAGTGTTCTTCAGTGTTTCTTGCTAAACTGTTTTGTTCTTGGCGCGCTGTGCTGGGCACACAGTAACCGAGTGTGCTGTAAAGCCCTGCTGTGAATGCCACGGCATGCTAGTGCTCCGCGTTTAATTCTGTGCTAGGAATACTGCACACTTGGAGGCGAGTGCTGTGGGTGGGTGAGACACCTGCTTCTTCAAGGTATCCGGTGGCTTTCCATAAACACTGAGTGTAGCAAGCAGTGAAGAACTGCTGTACTAAGACTGCTGGAAGGGAACATAATGGAATTTGCCTCAGCATTATCGCATTTAGGGCAAACCTTGTCTGCTCTTGAAAAATGGCACCAGGGTTCCTTCCACAGCAATTTCCCAATGCTAGAAATGCAATACAGATCAGCCAAAAATCAGGCAGGTTGTGTACGACCTAAGACGGCCTAGATGGTCCTTATAGAGCTCACTACTTTAATCTGGGACATATTTGCCTGATATAGAAAGGTTTTTTTTAACGTGGTAGTTTAATTTGATTTTTTATATACATTGTTGGAACACTTGTTCAGCATTTGGAAGGATACACGAACCTAGTTTAACTAGGACAGATTTTTTTCATCATGTATTCTGTAAACATTCAAGAATGATGTCTGAAAATTGTCATTTGGAGGAAGCGTTGCTGCAATATTTGGCCTACCTGCCTATCTGAAGTCTCGGATTCTGAGGGAAGATGAAGGCTCATATATTTATTTTTCTGTAAAAAGCCAAGACCAGCTATGGCCAACTCTAATAAATCTCCGCTGGAGAGGAGTGGATCAGCAAGAAGCCGTTCAAGACTGAGTTGTATGGCAATGTTAAAAAGAGCCTGCAGGCATGTTAGGATTGGTGTTGCAGTGCCAGAGCTATGTATGAGAACCTCACACATGACTTATCAGTGTTCACCTGAGTGTAACCAGACATGAACCAGAATATATTTGCTATTAATATTGCAGCTGTGATTTTTTTTCTTTACTTTTGTGATTAGAAGAATGTGCCAGCTGTGTGTATGTCTTCTGGCAGTGGAGGGATGACGGTGCTTACAGTTCCCATATGAAAGCAAAAGCATGGTTTCTCTAGGCCCAAAACGCTCACAAAAGTACTTCATAAAGCTTAAGAAATAATGACAAAGAGGAAAATAAGTGGCAGTGGATTAGACCAAGGTATTTTATGTACTGTGATGTTTTGTATAGTTGTCTGGAAAGAAATGGAAGAGATCTTTTGAAGACCATTGATTGGAAACAATCTTTATTACCGATCAAGTTCACCTTTGTCAAAAAAGATGATTATTTAAATATTAGACATCTTTTACTCCCATGGCACAAAACTAATTCAAAGACTTGATCTGATAGATAAACTGTTAAATGGCTTGTTAGATTAGATAAGGAAGTTGGAATGTATTTGATGTTAAAATTACATCCCTACATCCCTACATATGAAATCTCTCCTCATCTATCATCTAGAGAAATATACCTGAGTATAGGAGGCCATCTGCATGTTGTGTAGTTTTCTGAAGGCTGGGGATTGGTTTGGACATTACTTTTGTATTTACTGCTTTTTATCCCAAGTGGAAAAAAAATGTTTGTATTGGCTATACAGAGATGAAAACATGTTGAAGTTTTCAGGTATTGGTAATGGACACCAGAGTTCTCACCTAACAGTCAGTTTACATTAAGATCTGGGCTACATCCGGAAGAAGAAAAAAGGACTTCTAACCAACCAGAAGAGAGTTATTTCATTCCATTCTTTAATGGAGCAGATTATTCCTGGCCTTTTAATGTAAAAGTTGTCAACATGAATGGAATACACAGACCCCTGCAAAGACTCTCCTCTAATATAAAATACCTAATATTGTCGTTTTTTGTCAGATTCCTGAAATAAGGTAATGTGTTAGGATGTGACTTACTTGACAAGGATGCTAAAAGCACATTTATCACTTTAATTAATTCATTCTTTTTTCCTTGATTAAGAAGTTCTATTACTCCATGGCCCAGAATCATTAAACTTATTTTTTCTGTAGCCCATTTCCATTCATGGCTTGTGGTCAAAACAGGAGTTTAATTCTCCATAATTAATCTTAAGCCCTTAATACACCATGTGATTTCTGACCCAGCAAGGACTTGGATCTCGCAGTAACATATGCAGCAACAAAGTGATACAAACCTTCCTGTTTCTTGTCTGAACCTGCCAAGAGCCACTATGGATACATGTCACCACAATAGTGTTGCAGTTGCTGAAGATGCTATCAGTGATTCCAATGGGACTCCTGAAAATCAAAACAAAACAAAGTCTTCTTTCTTGAACTGGTGATCAATTGATCGTGAGAATGAAAAGGTTTTAGTTGTAATTTGGCTTTTTATTTTATTTTCTAAGCCTGTGATGAGTAATGGTAAACACTGACAGGTGACTAGCATGGCATGTGCGTGTATTTTGTATTTGGGAGCCAGTCCTGATGTGACTGGGAAGTATGCAGAAAGGCTGCCTAAGCAGAGTTCCTCTTCTTCTGGGCAGCATTGTATTTTGAGCTTTTAAGCATCATTTGAATCCTCAGTGTTGCTTGAATGACTTGTCATATCCATCCCAAATCTTTTGCATCCTCGACATGGGCAATTATTCTTTTAGTGAAATGCTTTCAATTAAAAAGTGACAAAATGAGCCCTTGAAAAGTTTCGCATGAACTAATTTCAAGTGCTCATGTATTCCAAAAAGCGAGTCTGAGGCAATGGTTGGAGGTTCTTACTAAAACATGAAGATATGAACTCTTAGAAGAATCCACTGGGGAGGCTCTTTTGAACAACCACCTGTGCAGAATTGCTTCTTGTCATCCCCAAGACAACTGGTTACCACTGTGATTTGAAGTCTCTGGAAACAGTGAGGCTTACTGTGAACAATATGAGACTGAGTCTGACTTAGAATTTTAAAAATTCAAATAAAATTTAAGAAAGTTCTAACTGGAATGCTGAGAATTTCCCTGTTGATTCTTGGGAGTGTGAGCCATCTTATAAATGGTTCAAGCAGTTAATGCTAAAAAAACAGGAGTTTTGAGGTCCATTGCATGGGAAATATATGAAGTTTGTAGTTTCAGAAGGAAACTACAGATGTGCCTGGAAATCACAGATTCCAGTTTTCCTTGTGAAGCCATTGAATTTGTCTATTTTCCTCTCTTTCTGAAGTTGTCTTGCTCAAAAGTGCTACTTTAGTCCATTTTTCTTTACATGTATCTTCTCTGTGCTAGTTTCTGAGGAACTGGTGAGAGTATTAACATATATGTATCTGTATATAAGTATCTGCATTAGTTAGACACATGTAAATAAAAAATTCCTTCTCTTTTTTGGAACAGTGGTCTTAGGCGACTGTTAAGATTCCTGTTTCCCAATCATTTAATACATTGGAAGTTTAATCAAGGGGTGTCAAAGAATGTATCTTTGGCCAGGGAAAAACAGTTTGGCAAAGGAAAGGTAGGAATGGTAGAGATAGGAAGTTTTTTAATATGTTTCCATGAGAAAGGACAGAAAGAAAACAAATGCAAAAGAAGACTAAAGGAAAGAAAAGAACCATAAGGCTGAAAAAAATTAAAGGACAGTGCCCAAACTGAAAAGCCATTGAGGAGAAAGAATCATCTAAGAAACTCCAAAGGGTGGGGAATGGAAAACTGAAATTAGGAAGGGACCTTAAAAAAAGCCTAAAGCTTTGTCCATGCTGCCAACAAATCTATTTTGCTCAATTTTTGCTAAGCTGGATAAACATTTTTTCTGGCATGTATAGGTAGTTGCCCAAATTTGTTTGTTACAAGTAGGTTGGAACGAACCTCCCAAAAATGTTTTTGCCTAGTCTCGTGAATTATGCTAAATCATATTTTTACTTTGAGTCAAAAAAAATTTGGCCCCACAGAGGCCAGCCAAACACCGAGGCAGCTCAGACAGTTGGATTTCACAGCTGTTTTTACATTCTGTGGTTTAAGCTGTGGGGATGTGGCTTAACTGCAACATCCCGCCAGATCTCCGAGGGAAGGAGCACCCCAAGGTAGCATTCTCCAGCTCTGCCAAACATCAAGAACAGCATAAGCAAGGGAGATTCAGCCCTCAGTGCTCTTGATGTCTGTAGTGTAAAATTAAACAAAATCTCTGCAGAAGACTGTAACACAAAGAAACCAAAGACACAGTCTTTGCACAGTCAGTGTGAATGTGCTTGCTCTACACAGCAGTGTTTGGCTCTGTTTTGTACAACTGCAGCAGGGCTGGGGTTCCAGGTGGGTCAGAATCCTGCTTGGAGAGGGAAGAAAAGTGGCTGAATGTTGCTTTTGCGTTTAGCTTCGCAAAGGTTTGTTTCTCACTCAGAGTGGCACTGCCTGCTGTGTCTTCCCAAGGGAACCGATCTGAATGAGGGTCACCAGATGCAGATGTTTGACTGTGACCACCCACCTAAGACCATAGCCAGGTTTCAGGTTGTAGTAATGCTGATCTCTCAACTCCTGGTCATCAACGAGTGTCCAAACCAAGGCCAACTTCTGCATCACTTCTGGTACTCATCAAACCCCTCGGTAAGTCGTCTGTGGGAGCTGAGTAATCTGTTCACTTTGTACTTGTGGGTTAGCCTTTTGCCCCCTTTGCTGCCTGAATTGATTTCTTGTGGAGTAAGATGAGCACTAGTGCAAGGGAATCTGGTAAGGCTGGGTGAAAGGGAGATGGAGGACGTGGAAAGAGAGACAGGGCCATGTCTTCTGTTAACCATTCCCAGTTAGAGCAATTTGGCTCCAGTGTCAAACCATGTGGGACAATGAAGTAAATCTACTTGTGTCAGACAGCCTACCCTCAGCTGCTGGTGTTGCATTGCAGTGGGAGAAAAGACTGATCGCAGAATCCCAACAAAGCTGTATATTTCCACTTTTTCCTATTAAATAGGCAACTTCAAGTTTTTTTGTAAACTGTGGCAAATCTATGAGTGTAGCAAAAACTAATAAAATGTGGCTTGGTACAGGTCTGTACTTTGTGGTTGGTTGACTGTACCTACAAGTCTTTCCTGTAGTTGGTACTCAGAAGTCCTCTTTGTGGATTTCATGGAATCTAATAACGGGTAACTTAATAAGTCAGCCAGAGATATTTATGGTCGCTCTCTCCTCTACTTTGTCGTCACTTTTCACTGAATTTCTGTAACCTCACTTACGTTTGAGAACCTCTATCCTTTGTCAGACTTGGTTGAAAAAGTTATAGGGGTAAAAGCTAGTGGGGTATGGAATGTGATTGCAAAAGTGTTGTCTATGTAGAAAACCAGACTAAAAAAGAACCTGATAAAACAGTATTAGAAGGAAAATGACACAACTATGTTGTTTGACTTTAGTGATTGCAAACATGATTTTATCATTTCTTCCTTCAAGCAATATCTAATGTCCTACTGCTTCAATTCATCTGAAGGTTGCGACTTGAACCTGTTCGTTTTTAGTTGAGCTGAGAAAAGACCAGGCTTGTAAGTGCCAGTCTAACTCTTCTTAGGTCTGTTCAGTACATGAAGAAGGACTAATAGGGATGTGTTAAACTGATTCTGGCCATTAGAAATATGGTCTACATCCGTGGTGCTTAGGCAGCTTTTAAGGCTGAGAGTACTCCATGGGATGTAGGGCGTTTGTTTGGGGCAGCTAGTTAAGGCATCTTCGTCCTATTCAGCACCATTTTCTCTGATGTGCCTCCATTGAGAGGTAATTGAGAAACAATGGTGAATTGAACTGCTCGGCCTCATTTTTCTGACAGTCTGAGTACCTAAAGGTCCTTGTGCTGTTACTGGTTGTTTTGTGATAGCATCTGTGACCCCTATTCAGTATCCAGAGCTCCACAATGTAAGGCAGTGTGTACACACAAAGAATAAAACGATGGCCCTTGCCCTTGCTGACTTCAAATATGGTTTATGGTTCATCCAGCAACCCAGTGTGTCAAACTGAGCACCAAAAGTAATGGTCAACAAAATCACAAACCACTTGTAAACAAACAGCAGCTTAAAAAGTCCACGTGGATCACCATGTAAATGTTGTCCTGTTTTACACTGGAAACATTTCTGACTTCTATTGGCACACTGATAAATTCCTGCAACCAACATCATGTGACAAAAGGGCAAACCTAACATCCAGGATTCTTAAGTGCTCATAAATGGGATCACACTTCTTTACGAGCTCTCAGAAAGGGAAAATATATTTTTCAATTGCCATATTGGCAAATAGGAAGGACAGATAGGGAAAACCAAGAACAACATATTTAGTTGCAGTAAGTGCCCAAAACAAATACCAGTGCTTTATGACTGGTATTTGCAAACAATTTGAGCAGTCCATTTTTCTTACAGAGTTATCTAGCCATAAACTATTCCCAGTAGATGAACAGTGCCCACCAGTGTTTGCCAACCAAAGAAAAAGAGGGAAAAAACTTTGCACTTAGGTTGCTCTGGTCCATTTTTGATTTGCAGTAGTTTTGCAAAGCAGTGTTCACAGTCATTTGTTCTGTTTTCAGCAGTGTCCTTGACCATACCCCCTGCCAGTAACAGGACCTTTAAGACCAAGAGAAAGAAACAACTTTTTTTTTTACCCAACTAGCAGAGGATATGCTGAGCCAAAATAGAAATAGCAAGGTCAGGTCAGGGCAAGGCCCTGCATTTCATTAGCTAGGCCTGGCTAGGAGTGATTAAATATGTACAAGAGGCTTTGAATAGATCCAGGGAGGAGGGATGACATTGTGGAATACAGAAAAATCATTCTTTGGTGCTGTCAACTGACTGAAAACAGGATGGTACTTAATTAGAGAGATAAAAAGAATTTATTTTTATTATTTTAATTCTGTACAAAAGAGGGGATTTTTTTTTTATTTTCTGTTGAGTGTTTTGAAGAGAAGGAGAGGAGGGTCTGGACAAAATGCGTCAGCCTGGCTTAACAGAATCCAGATAGCCTCGAGATACGTGTTGACCGAGCCTGCAGTTCTCATTAATTTAACTTGATGAAGACTCAGTAAAAAGACAAAGTTACACTGGCAGTGAAATCAAGGCCCTGATAAATTTTGGAGATCCTCCGGTTAGAAACTGAGGACCTTCGGAGCACATTGCACTGTCTGTTTCATCAGACATGTTAGAGAATTGGAAAGAATGGAGCTTTGAAGCCAGAAAAAGTACTGTGTCAAGTGGTGCTCTGGCTGCCCAGCTCGAATTTGCTTTTGGGGCTGCCTGACTTCACTGACATTTTATAGCTGTATTGTAATTCTTGTATGACAATCACATTGTTGCATAGGCACCTAGGCACTGAATGCCTACAGTTTGTAGTGCTTTTCCATAGAAAATACCAGCCCAGCTGGTTGAAGTATGTTTGCATTTGTCCAGAACACCAACAATAATGTCTTTGCAAAATTTCTAGGGGCTATTTTTTTAGACCAGCCCACTGGAATATGAATTTCCATTTTATACCTCTTCTGAAAAATGATTCCTGCAGCAGCATAATGCTCCTTAGTGTCATGTTGGAAGGTCAATTCAGAATCAGCTGCAGGGGATTTCTGCATACTCATTTTTGCATGAATGTAACTTAAAACATTGTGAAAGCCTGGATTTAGTTACAGTAATGCGATCTCTGTGTCTAGACACTAGCATATTTACAGTAGTACAAAGATATTAGTATCATTCATACTGGTTCTTGTTACCTAAATAGTATATTTTTCCTTCTGGTCCAGTATATCTTAACTGCCTAAAAAGTGTTTTCTTGGGCAGTGTTGTATCTTCTTTGCTGTATTACAGAAAATATAAAGCTTATAAAAAATCTTTTGCTTTTCTGAAAGTTATTTGATAGTGGAGCTGACGTTAATGGTCAGTTCACTGGCAGAGGTATATGGTTTGACTTACATGTTTTCTTGCTAAGATGTCAGATTGACAGCCCTGGGAACAGAAATACTCAGCTAATTGCCCAAACATGCAGCATATTGCAAACTTTGCCAACCTTTCACAGCGATAGTATCTTGATCCTTGAGCGTGAGAGCATATCTAAGCCTTCAGAGGGCATTCAGTGCTGAACCTGATAGGGCCTAAGAAGTACTTTTTGTTAGCTCTCTTCGTGATTCACGAAGGTAAACAATGACCCTGAGTTTCCTTTGTAAAGCTAGTGAGCAGCCAGCCTGGCAATAACAGCTCCAAGTCAGAATTAACAAGAGCTATGTTTCAAGCTGTGGTAACTTTATTTTGAAAGGCTGCAGATCCCACTTTCCATCCCATGAGTGAGCACTTGCCCCTGGTCATTGTATCTCTCCCCGTTGTTCCACTACCAGGAATGACCAGTTGTGGGCCTGGAAAGTTTAGGTCACACATTCTTGAAGATTTCTAAACTAGCACTAGTGTAAATTTAGTCTCTGAGGCTGGTCAGAAGCAGTATTTGTCAATAAATAGTTGCTGAATCAACATGGCTGTTCTGAAGTACCCATCACAGCAAGTCCTAACTGCTGACTGATTGTGAAACTTTTCATTCTTTCCCTGATCCTTCCTGCATCTGCTCTTCTCCTTTTCAGGTTTTCCCCCTCCTGCTTCTCTCACCCATGACCTTTGCCATTTCCCTTCACCTTCCCTCCATCCATTCCTTTTCTATTTTTCTTTCCCTGCTCTTGTCAATTCCAGTCCTCTTGCATGCCCCTATTCCTACTACTCTCCCTTTCCAGCATTATATCTTTTCCTTCATACATCTCCATGTATTTTTAATTTACTCATCTTCCTACTGCTTCCTATCTCCCTCCCCTCATTGTCACATGGAATAAGCAGTGGTGTTATGACAAGGGGGGTGCTATTAGCAGCACTGCATTGATCTATTCTGCATCATTCTTCTGTCTTGTCCTCATAGTTTCTTCTTACCAGTTGCCTTGATGTATTTAATATATCAAATTTCTTTTTTCTTCCTTTTCATTAGAAATCTGGAGGAAGGAGGACAAGCAATAGGGGGGTGCTTTTTTGTCCTTTTCTGTGCACAAGAAAGGGTAGAGGCCCTGTCTTGAAAAACTTGGCTTTTTCTTTCCTTGAGGTTTTCTTCCAGACCCTTTTCTAAGTGAATGGAGAGGAGTGATTTTCTTATATCACCGGCATTCTTTTCTTTCCCTCCTCCTCTCTGCCCAGTCACGTCCCTAATTAATTGAATTCCCTACTAGACCTTTTGTGAGTCATTTCAATTACCCATTAGTGAAGCAGCCTGGGATTTCTGCTGTGTTTTCACTCATCTTCCTGGAATTTCTCTTCTCCTCCCTCCCCCTCCTTCCCCTTTTAGTCACTCTGGTCTGTGAAAAGCATTAGATGGACTTCAGCGCCGAGTGCCTATATTGTTTGCAGGCCCAGCTGCATACTTCCACACTCTGCCTCGTGCGTCACAGCTATTCATCTTGTTTTGTACTTGGCTCTGCTGCAGATGCTGTAAATATGGTAATTTTAGATTCCCTGATTGGAAAGGGTTGCAGGGCGGGTCTAAGTGGTAAGAGCACTGTTTGATTTACACTAGTTCATTCTGGTTTCTCAGGGTTTGGGGTTTTACTGATACAACTGAAATGAAACATGGTTGTAAAGGCAGTCTCTTTTTTAGGGTTAGGAGAAGGATAAAGGTGAGGTTATCTTTGTGTATGGACATGAAAAAGCACTGCCTCAGAAGCTCTAGGGAGACTGGAAAGAAATAAAACAAAAGCAGGAGGTAACTCCTCAGATTATTATGTAGGATGCCTTCACACACAGATTGCTGCAAAACGTGGATGGATGTGAAAACTGCAAAAATTGAAAAGATCCAAGGCAGAGAACTGTGAAAGGCAAATCTGGAAATTGACAGAAATGCCATCAGTACTCAAGTACTGTAGACTTACGGCAATCCCTGAAGAGCAAAATCAATGGGCAGCTTATTTCTAGAAAATTTTGAAATACTGGGTGGACTGTAGCAGGTAACATGCATTATATTTCTGAGGAGAACAAGGTGGTGATAAAGCCAGCTTGCTAAAATTGTGATGGATGCAGTGACTGCCTGAAATGTGATATATGGAGAATTGCATTTCTATTCTGAAATTGAATTTTTACAGCAAATGAATCTTTCATGCTTGGGGTAATTCTCAAGTGATACGGAGAGGCAAACAGCATCATGGGGAACCAACCTGCCAGAAATGTGCCGCACACATCCCAAGTTACAAAAGTAATTTACAGTCCTCAAGCTATTGTGATACTTTCATATCATTACTATACTTGTCCCTGTGAGATTAGAGTATTTCACAGGAGAACAGACTTTTGATAATCAGGCTGTTGTGAGAAGGCTCTCTCTCATGACTTCCCAGGGGGAGCTCATTTGTTGGACTGACGGGAAGTGAATTTACGAGGGCTCCCTGCACATCGGTATTCATAGGTACTTTTTTTTCTCCTCTGAGCTCTTTATCCAGTCAAAGGAGATAGGAAGGGAACGGTGTGAAAATACCGCTCAGTACAGACAC
Source organism: Lycocorax pyrrhopterus obiensis (assembly GCA_014706295.1). Classification (NCBI taxonomy): domain Eukaryota; kingdom Metazoa; phylum Chordata; class Aves; order Passeriformes; family Paradisaeidae; genus Lycocorax; species Lycocorax pyrrhopterus. Next base: position 30,696,320 of record JACSVZ010000007.1, on the reverse strand, counting down.
ATTAAGATGTTCTTAGGAGACCTACTGGGAATTATTTTACCTTTAATGTCTTGAAATCTTGGCCCCCTGTTAAGCAGTGGTGGATTTCAGAGGTTCATTAGATGACTCTGGAGTTCTGCTACTTCACAGGGTGACGCTACTCAGGTCAAAACCGTAAATGTGAGAAAGGAGCTGGTGAAGAGTTGCATATGTGAGCCCCCTCTATCTTTACAGGGCATAAAGCAGCAGAGCCTGTATCATTTTTTCTGAAGTTACCAGGTCATGACAACACCTTTTTTTCGCTGTCTGTAGTGTTGCCCTATTTTCTTGCACACATACCATTGCTAGTATCACGTTACAAGGTTTAGTGATTTTGCAGTTCCTACACCTTTTCATTTCTTACGTATGCTTTTAGATTAAGTTTTCCACTGCAGAGTTAGCCTGGTGAGCACTGCTACCCAACTTCTGGGCTGAGCAGCAGCAACATCTGAAATGGAGCTTTGGGGCTGCTGTCATTTCACCTGATAAGCTGTCCCGTGTGTGCCAGAGGATGCCAGCTGTGCCACGGATACTGATTGAATTGCCCATGCTCTGGGCAGCTTTCTGTGCCTTTCCATGGTAACTCCTTTCTTTTCCCAAGAATACGCAGCGGGACAGAAGACTTCTGCTTCACTAGACTGAGAAAAGCCATTTGTCACAGCACAGAGCTGGCTCCTGTATCACTGGCAAGATAGCACGCATACTGTAGGTGAAAACCCTGTTAGCTCTTCCATGCCAAAGAGTATCTGATGTTCCTTTACCTTATGTGGACCTAAATTCTCCTCCCGTAATGTTACTAGCTTTCTTTATATGTTTTTTGCCACTGTGTAACACTGCTTGGCTCCTACAAAGTACTGCTGTGTTTTGCTCCAGAGTTGTTTGCATCTTAGCAGATGAAAACCTGACACAAACTTAAGTAATGTAGCTAGTTCAGTTGTTAGTAAAGGAGCTAAAGAAATTTTAAGTTTATTGTATTCATAAACTCTCTTGGAGTTCTCACAGATAGGTTGGGTGTATATAAAAAAATCCACAGCTTCTGGAAAATACTGTTCGTTGTGGAGCTATTTTGGACTTCCAGGATTCTAGGCTGTAAAATGCTCTAGAGCCTGATAGATTCCCAGTTATGGGCTATTTTCATTCCTGTATTTTTTTGACAGAGCAGCAAGAAAAACAATGATTTTTTAAACAACTGAACAGTGACTGGGTTTTCTATTTTTACTTCTGTTTTGATACACAAAGCCTAGATTTAGAGCATGTCCACTAAATCCCGCTACACTGTAAAAAGCACATGGTAAACATGATTTTAATTCCCCTTGTCTCAGGACTATCCAAGAGACTGGCTCAATCTCTAAACACATAGCACATACTAGTGATTGCTCCAGTATATGCCCATTTATAGCATTTTTCTTACAACACCTTCTCACTTGACTATCTGTCACTGCTTGTACTGTAGACAAGATGCACTGTTGGAAAAAGGAGTATAACGTGTGACATGAGAATTACAGTGTGCCAACATAGTTTTCAAGGATCTTTAGTGGATATCAAAGTTACAGATATCTAATACCAAGGCTATGGAAGCGTACCCATAAGGTGCAGATAGGAAGTTAAATATCATCTGCCCAATCTTTTCATTTGCATGCTGGCAAATTACTTGCTGGTTTAGAGGGAGAAAGGGTTCTTTGAATGGGACTTACCAGGAGAAAGGGAAAGGTATCCATGTGTGCAGCCATAAGGTTTCTGATTTATCTATGCTCTGTACAAGTTGTTGGTTACTTCTCAGAGCTGTAGAGCTGAAGACGGGATAGCCCCATGGTAAGTGAGTAAGTAGGGAGGGAAATTGCATGTTGGGTTAGTGAAGTGTGAAAAGAACATCAAGGAGAAAATAATTCATTAAAAAGGGATGATCTGGGAAAGAAGTTACAATGCAATGATGGGAAAGTAAGACCTTACTAGATGTATTATTTTTGGAAGATGGAGAAGGGATCAGATTAGGATAATCTGAGAGATCGGGGAGGGAGAGATGATTTGTACAGACCAAGCATTTAAGCGTGACTCTTCAGGCAACCTGTTGCCAGGTTTGAGATCAAATTAGGTTGGGTATATTATCAAATTAAGTGAGTACATGCATGTAAAATACGTATTCAAGAATACTTTGCAGAGCTGGACTCAATACTGTGTAGTACAGAGAATTTTCAACTCTTTCTGACCTTCCTAGCACCTTCCAGGAACTATTCAATACTTCGTTTTGCTCCCAAATTAGCTTTGCTTCAGCACTACCCTCATCCCCACTGGCAGCTCTTCCCATGTGCAAGTTGCTTAGTACACATGGCAGCTTTCAGGGCTTCAGGCTTCAGTCACATGCAACTTGGAAGTAACCTGGCATGAGTTACACGTGTAGCAGAGTGAGCCCATTGCCAGCTCTCGCCCTTCCCCTACCTGTTGCTGCATTGTCATTTGATGCATGAGAATGGTGTTGAAAAGTGTCTTACCCAGTGTCCTTAACTGGGTTAGTATTTGTGTATAGGGTAGTCTTTGAGCCAGTTAAATCCAGAATTTCCTAGGTCCCAATTCTGTATCTAATTCTCCTCCAGAACAGATGTCTAATCTAGTTCAGTCCATCTGTTGGATTCCAAATGGCATGTTAAATCACATACATGAAACACAGTCATTTAAGAGGGCATGCAGTTTACAGGGTGAAAACAGGGAGAAATCTCCTTTTAGTTGATTCTCTTACTCACACAGAACTTATACACAGATATTTCTTTTTAAAAGTAAATTATTAATCACACTACCCTTTTTTTATCTAAGCAGCTGGATGGCAAAAGTATGGCCTTGTCACCCATTGTATTTGGTTTTACAAAGAATTGGCACTTGGAGAGGGTCAGTTTGCATTCCTCTCTCTCTCCATTATGTTGTGTGCTTAGAGGGGTTTGTGTGGGCTATCACACTTGGCTCCCATGAGATCCCACATCTGCTAAAGGATAGAGTGTATGACCCCGCTCTCAGCCTCTTCCTTACCTCCAGCCTCCCCCCATCATCTGAGAAGGTTAAACTAAAAGCAACATGTATGATGGCAAAGGTCCAAGTTTGAAATGTGTCCATTGTATGTGTTCAGTTCAAAAACAACATATCAAGGCGAGTGCAGTCCTTACAAGTAGCACCCCTGGGCCTTCTTTTATTCCAAAGCAGAGATATTTACCCAAGGAAAAGAGGGAAGTGATGGGGTAACAGAGTATACATGTTGGGAAAATATGCAGGCAGAGACTGAAGAAAAAATAACATTCTGCCACAAGTAGCTGCCTTGTTCCTCAAGTTTTTTTTCCCTTCAGATTAGAACCAGCCATTTCTTGTGCTCTTTCAAGCACCTTCTGTGGTTTCCTGACAGCTGGCTAGAGAGGATTGAAATCTGGCTTGAAAAATAGGCCATGGGTCATGTTATTTTCAAGAGGGGAGAATCAAAAATTCCCATAATGGTCAAAATTCACAGGCTTGAGTTTTGTTGGGTTGTTTTTTTGTAGAACATCAGTGTTGGATGTTTTAATAAATAACTTTAGTTTAAAATTCTTAATAGAGAACAACTGCAGAATCAGCTCTTCATTTCTCTTCCCTCTGATTTATAATGGCAAGCAGTATTTTGTGTGGAGTTGCAGCATGTCCTTTTTCTCTGGAGTGTGAGAGGGAAATGTTCCGCTTCATAAAAGAGTATGCTGGGGTTTTCTGAAATTTTTTTGTTTGTTTTTTTAAGGATATGGCAACACTTCTCTTGCAAAAACTGTTTCATTAACAGAAAGATAAGTCTGAGTAACAGCCTGCAGACTGGTGTTCTTTTTCCCAACTCTCCTGAGCCTGAATTGAAAATACCAATACATTCTCAGCTTTATGTTCAAGCAGATGGTTCCTGTTAGGAGTTATAAACCTTTTGGTGTTTTGTTCTTCTGTGAATAAGTTCTCTTTTTAAAATATTATAAAAGGAGAATACTTAGTTCACAGAAGTGCTAACTTATTCGACCTGCATTTTAGGACTCAAGGCTTCTTCTTAGGAATACAGTTCACTACTCCTGCAGCCAAAGGGCACAGCCCAAAAAGGTCGTCCTGTCAGCTAGGTTTAAGGAAAGAAAGAAGAAGCAGAGCAAGAAGTACAAGAGAAAAATGTCAGCAGGAGGCAGCAAGTAGAGAAAGTCAACTATCATGCCCTGCTATATAGGTAGAGTCAAGAATTCCATCAGAAGTTGTATTATAGTGGAGCATGAGGAAGGTGAAAGTGTTGATTGACTCTTGACTTTTGAACAGATGGATGAACAAAACAACCCCAGGCAGTGGCAGAGCACGTCTGAGTCACGTACGGCATCACAGGGTGTGCAGGGACTGAATGAGTGGAGAGCTGGAACCGCGTCACCTGACCAGGGCATACCCTGCATCAGCAACTCTGCATCCTCCAGATATGTCTTTCAGAGCATCTTTCTTCTCTTAGTTTTAATAATGTGTTACAGTCCCTTCCACAGGAGAACTAAAATGGGGTCAAAGGAGAGTACTGTCAGCATTGTCCAGTCCATCCATAACACTTGTAGAGACTTGTTTAAGGGCAATTTTAACAAGGGTGTTTTTTGTGTTACAAACAGACATTCTCTTAAGAACTGGAATAGAAGCCCATGCCATACAGCCCATTCACTGAATAAAGGGGGTTTTGATGGGTAACTGAGATGAAAATAGTCATCAATTCTTACTCTCAGCCAACTCCTTTAGAATGTGAGTAAGAAGCATAGTCTAATGAGTAGAAGGTGTTGGTGGAAACTAGGAGCTCCATTCTAATGTTTGCTCTGTTCTGGACTTGTTGAGGGACAATGGATAACACTGGTGAAGAGTTTCGGCTAGTAGTTAGTAATACTGAATTGCTTTGTGAAAATGCGTGGAATAATTAGTTAGCATCTGCAAAATGTTTTGAAGATACCAATTTCCATATTTCTTGTAGTTGTGACAGTGCATCATACTGCATGAGGTAAAAGATAACTGTTAAATTAACTAAACAGATAAATGTGTCTCATCAGATCCCCTCATGTCCATGCTACGAATGATAAAAACCCACCGATAAGAGATTAAACTGATTGAGTCAAATTTTTTCATCACATCACTGAATTTACGCTGATTTACATGAAGCTATGCCCATCTGTAATGATTTTGCTTAGTAGGTCCCATGTCTTTATAAACAAAATTTATAAATTCCAAATTTATCAAGTGAGAGGGTATGGTGTCATAACCTATGTCTATTTTCATTAGGGATTTCTGCACCAGAGGTACAAAAATAATTGTGAAAGTATGTTTCATAGTCTTCAGTTTTAGACTGAGCCCTTTCAAAGGTTTTAATGGTCCCACAGTTACACCAGAAAGTTGACTTGGCTTCTGGAAGTAGTATTGAGTGCCAAACCAGATTACTCCTACTGTGTAACCAGTTTTCACCTGTTTTTGTGTACGCAGACATTAATGAAAGAATACTTCTTGGAATAGTTTAATGGTTAGAGGAAGGTAGTGCTATTCATGGTTTTGCTAGGCAGTAGCCTAGGTACACTCAGGGATTGTTTGCAAACCACAACCACAACAAATGACTTTAACTATCTGTAAAGAGCCTTTCCTGTCAGAAAAGTGGATGTAAGTATATTACCACTTTTCAGGCTTTGTTACTCATAAGCTGTAATACTTAATGCTCCAAATCACTAGCTATTCTTACTGTAGCACCATTTTTTTTTAAAGTCTCTTTTTTTCTGTTTCTGGTATGATTGACTATCATAGCAATAGCCCTGTTTTTCATATGACATACTGTACTCACTATTGTTTGAAATTGCCATTAGAACATTTGACAATAACGTTTTCTTTCCAAACTGACTTGTATTTTTTCCAGCACTGATTTTTTTTTTTCTGTTCCTTTCCTGTTTATCTAAAATAGCTGAAGGAAAAGGACACATTGCGTCAAGGCTGATAGGACAAGAATTAGACCTACTGTATATGCTGGTTGCATTCAGGCCTATGAGCACTTCCTTTCTCCTCCCCCATACCCAAACCCAGCTCTGCTCCATTCTTTGGAGCAGGCAGGATATTAAGATTTGCAAGGCCTCTAGTCTTTGATGAACTGGGAGACCATGGCTCTTTCTCATTTCTTTACAAAGCCTGAGCCTGAGGAAAACAGGTACAGGGATCGTGAGGATGGAAAGCTTAATATTCCCCACATTTCAGGTAGTGTGTTTGCCCTGAGAGTGATAGTAAAGGAATACAAGGTTTGCTGTGATTTGGTGCTTGGGATTGGTTACAATCTAAAACTTTGTCTGGGCTTAGTTCAGAGCCAAATTCTAAAGTGATTTAGTCCTACTGCATACATGTTTACTCTTGCATGGATATAGACATAATGGGAGAATTTACCCTTACCGAGTTGCAAAAGATTTGTTAACACGAGGAATTCCCACTGGTTTAATTTAAATAAGTTTAATAGGTTTACTGGAACTTGTGCCACACCCATGTTCCTCCTCTGTTTAGGCTACATTTCACTAAGTGCTTACACAAGGGTTTGCAATAGTTTAGGTAAATTGGATATAAACTGTGCATTTACTTAAAGCAGTGTAATTTCCCTATGTAAACAAGAGTGAAGTCAAAACCCATGGACAACCCCCTTCCTCCGGACACAGCTGGAAGGCGTTGCTGAGCTCAGTTACTTACCACAGTCCTCCGTTGGCCACTGCCAACTGCTCAGCCGTGGACAGGATTTGTGGGTACACTCCCCAGTACGTTTTGGGGTGTAGGGTAAAGGTGCATTAGCTCAAGCCACTCATTTAAATTGATGTGACGAATCGTGCCTGGAAGTGCTCACACCGGCGGCTCTGCCAGCTGCTGGGGAGACAGCAGCCCTGAGCGGGGTGGCAGATAGAGGCAGCTGGAGGGCAGCAGTCTCTCAGACTAGGACAGCTGTATGCAGTGAGCATCTCCCCATCAGCTAATTTCCACACAATCTAGAGTCCCTTCAACCAGCTTATTCACACTTTACCCTTTACTAAAGACTTCACAGTTGATTTAATTTACGAGTCAAGGAGCATCAACTTCTATCCACTACTGTGCCACTTCTATCCACTACATTCAAGCTGTCAGACATCAGGAGATTTGTCTACTATAAATCGTTTCCATTTCCCAGTTAGTGCAGAATATTCAAGAGAGCAAGTTTCAGTTCAAAATCCAAAGGGGCTCCACTTGCCATTTCTCTTCAGGGTTTCTTTACTGTCTGTAATTCTAATTGTAGGATTTCTCTGCACAGCTGCTTTTCAGTTTCACTCCTTGCTTGGTTTGCCATTGTTGACTGAAAGCAGCCTGTTTTCTTTCCACTGCCTTCAGTGGAAGTGCTGCAGGGTCCAGTTACCTCTGTGATAATCAGGGAAGATCTTTTGTAAATATCTGAAAAAGTGCTTTAGCATTAAGTGAACATGTAGAAGCTCATGTGCTACATTCAGTAGCAACTGAAAAGGATCAAATAGTTTCATGGTTCAGCTCCATAGTAATTTAAACTGCTCATTCTGCTGTGCTCCTACTCATTCAGCTCCCAACTCCCTCTCCTTCTCTTGCTCTGGCACTGGCACTTTCCTGACCTGAATAATTGCACAAACTGGCTTAAACTGCCTGAAAAACAATCCAGGGGGATTTTTTTTAGGCCACTCAGCTTAGACTGGTTGAAGGTGCCATGGAATGGCATCTTTAGATAATCGTTCATCAGTTCCTCTAAGCTCTCCCCTTACATAAGACAGCTCTGGCTGGTGCTGTTTCCAGGACAGTTTCTGAATTTGGTGGCCTGTGTTTCACAGCTGACTTACAAATGCAATTCTCCATGCAGCCAGGACCTTCCATAAAATGTACTAATATGTATTCTTAAAACCACTGAAAAGAATGTCCTAAGTTAATTGCTGTATAGGCTCTTTAACATCATGAAGAGTTCAGTTTCAGTAGGATAGTATAAATCTCCAGACTTAGATATTTTGCTCCGTAAGAGTGGGCCTGCTTTGTCTGTAAGAGTCACTAGCAGGAAACTAACAGTTCAAAGGCATCTGCCTTTCAGAAGAAGTCTCTAGCAAGAGCAGGGGTTAGAATTCTCTTCGCTGTAGCCTGTTTCTTTTCCCTCCCAGCAGAGAGCAGTTGGTTACCTTGATTCCCTCCATGAGGGATCCTTACTCCATGTTGACATACAGGACTGCAGAGCAGCATACACATCTAGGGTGGGACCTAGAACTATACTCCTTCTTCTCATCTTTGGTCTTTCTGCTAAGAGTCAGTGGTCCAACGTGAGGTTAACTAGGGAGAACCACCTGAAACCTTTGTCACTGATGTCAGCAGAGAAGTCTCAGAGTGAATGGTCAGAGGCAATGCATCATTCCTGTCCTCAGTCTTCCTCTGCCTGACTGAGTGACCATGCAGCATCAGAGAGTGGGGAAGCTTGTGCTGCTGCTTATCTCTTACGTGTTTTGTAGTTAGATCCCAGCATTCTTAGGGCTTTTTATTTTTGAGCAACACTACGAGCAGAACAGAATAAAAAACTTTGATCATGCAATCCTGGTTTGTTTTCGCTGTGTTTTCTGTATCTATTGAGTAATTCCTGGCAAAGGAGAGTGATAAGGAGTTAATGGATGGCTGTTTGTAAGCACAGAAGCACGCACCACTACACCTGCAAAACCAGAAAGCATCTACAACAAAGTTGCAGACACGTGAAAGGCCAGGCAGTGACCTTCAAAGGAAGTACATGGATTGAGACTAGTGCAGAGATAGGCATGGAATCGCCCCTGTTATCTGGGGAGCAGGAAGCATCTGGTATATCAATGTGCCCTAAGTGATCTGCTGAGGAGTTTAAGCTCATTTTTGAATGTGTTTGGTCATTTGGACATTTGGAATTGCTCTCACCTTATTATTGATGGACAGGCAGAGCTAGTCACCTGCAGATTGTTGCAGTTGTCTTATACCTTCCATTATAAAATCCTGTTTTCATCTAATTATAATATACCGTAGCATTTGAGCCAAAAAGGCTAAAATAAGGGACTTGTTTCTGAATGGTTTGGATAGAAAATTTCTTCAAAAAGTTTGTACTGAGTTATGAAGAAAGTGGTTGTTTTACAAGTTATTGAAAGCAATTCTTTTCTAAGAAGCTCTATGGCCTCCATTTTTGGGCACGGATTGCACATTGTTGATGGATGAATGGGGTATTAGGAGAAAAAAAGGGAAAGGAGTTTTATTTTCACATAAAAATTTACCACAGATAGTCACATTCTAGGCATGCTCCAGAACAATGTTGAGTCCATTTTCTTTTGAAATTCCTTTTCCTAACCTTTAAGAACTGTTGAGTCACTGTAAGGCAGTATTAGGACACAAGAAATTAATATGTGTCCCCAGTTTCACAGTACCTGTCTGGGCATCTTGAAGGAACTGGAATGGAAAGCAGCGAGCAGTAGAATCATGGCAGTGATGAGCTGGGAACCTGTTGAAGCAGAAGACTGTGGAAGTAATAGCCACAATGAGGTTTAAAACTGGTGTGGCATAAGAGGAGATCTGTGTAGGAAGATTTAGCTTAAACGAACTCTCCAGACCTTAAATATATGCTGAGGTTTTTGAATCTTGCTATATTTCACTGTTGCATAGCAATTGGCTGACAAGATATTTGCTTCATTTCCCTCTTACCTTTAGAAAGAACAGTGTGCTTCCTATTTGTGCATGCAGTTAAAAGTATACACCTTAGATCTAAAGCTACCCAAACCCTAAAATACCAGCATTTTTTCTCTGATGGAATGCAATTTGACATTTTAAATTAATAAGTGTTTGACAACACTAAACCAAAACCTGATATTTTGGCTCTGGGATTTGATGTCTAATACAACTGAAACTCAGTAAATTTTGGAGGGAAATGCCATGCATGGCAACAAGTCCCAATGCTGATGTCTATTCTGTGAAAACATTAAGGGCATCTCATTTATCAATCCTCTGAAGAAAGCAGTTCAGTAGTTCTGTCCAGAGCAAGGAGGACTTTTGCTGAACTACAAGGCAAGAATTCTATCTAAATAACAATTTAAATTTTAACGATCTCTTGGGTAAAATTTTATCTACTTCTTCAGTACAAATGAGTTCATGGTAAGGACATCTTTTTACTTTCTCTCCATAAGTTTCTTTAAACTTTTGGAGTGCTTGTGAATGTAATTTGAGTTCGACCTATTCCTAGCAATCACAGAACTTGCTTCAAAACTCTGGCTGTTCTGAAAATGCTCTGTTTTGATATTGGCAGCATTTAAGCCCTTCTCATTTCCTCCCTAAAAGTGGAAACTATCTTTTGATTTGTGAGGGGTAAGGAGTGGCCTAAATGATAAAATTGTCTTAAGAGACTATGACATTTACCATGAGATGGAGTTCTATTAGCATGTAAAATTGTCTTTACCTTGAGTGCGTCTCGAAGTTTACCAGAACGTACTCAAACAATTTCTAGTTCTAAGAAGTGTATAGACCTCAGTTTTGCATATGGCCATCTCTCCAAACCACAAGTCACTAAAGAATGTCAGTGTGATGTTTGGCAAGTTAAAGGAGGGTAACACTCCTAAAGCAGGCTTGTGGTTTTATCCCTGCAGTAAGAAGACTCAAATGTTAGGGAGATTATTTTCTTTCACATGTATTATAATTTATTTTTTTTCCACAGTCTGAAGTAGCAGCACCTGTGTAACCTTATTTAACTGCCTTCACATATTTTTCTTTCCCTCAGCTAATATTCTGCCAAAGTGACAAACTTTCCTCACTTTGAACTGCAGAACACCATGAAAGCCAGCATTTCTCAGCCTTGTCCAATACTGTAAGTCTTCTATGCACTGTTCATTGGGAGCTGTCATTTCATTAATGCTGTACGAACATGACTGCTATAAAACAAGAGTATATCTTAGAAAGACGCTGTTACAACTTGCTAAAATTAAAAAAAAAAAGAAAAAAAGAAAAAAAAAAGGAAAAAAATCAAAAGTTGATGAATATAAGGATCTACTATTTGCTTAGGCCTGAGTCTTTCCCAAGAGTGGATCATTCCAGATAACTTGCTGCTGCTCTTTGATTAAGAATTTTTTCTCCAGCAGAGGCCGTGAGAATCATACATCCAAAGACTACAATTCAGTGTTAACAAGAGGAGCTTGCAATTATGTTTCCTTACCTTTAGGTTGATCAAAAAAAACCCAAAACCCCTTTAAGTCCTTCCTCATCATCTGGGGACCTGAAGGATGCTTATTCAATTTTTGGCATCTCAGCTGATTTTGATAATGAGAATGCTAATTAGGCTGGGGTATTTGAAACCTGCATGTAAGTTCACCAAGGACAAGGGAGGCCTGAGACTTGTCACACATTTAATTTCTGCTCTCTGGGACACTACAGAAAAATTATTGTAATCACCATTTGCACCCAAACCAAGGAATCTTGTCTCCATTCCAGTTCATTTTCCACTCACAATAATCTATCCTTTTCCATCACAACAGTGATGGTAGTTCACAGCAAATGATCTGCCATGTGAGTAAGTGGCATTCAGTTCCTCACTTGCTTCTTTCTGCCATCTGGTGCCATTGCTTTGCTATCTGTTACTTCTTATCCAGCCTAACAGACCTCACTGTCCCTGGAATGGCCTAGAATTGATTTCAAAGAAATGCAGGTCTGTGAAAAGATAGGTACAAATACCAAAGAGGAGGCAATTAGTAGCTTCTTCTAGTAGTCCTCTTTTGAGTCCAAAGTACCTGCCTTCCAGTGACCAAAAAGTCTTATTTTTACAGTAAACAGCCTTTTTGTTAAAGTTCTAACTAACATAGGGAATGGAATTTGTTAAAATACTAATTTTATTTCCATACTATCCCTTTAAACATGAGCCAGCTCTGTGTTTTCCTGAGAACCAATGAGGCTTGAGATTTTTTTTTAATTAAAAGCCAGCAAAGGTGGGGGTTTTATTTCCTTTCCTGTCGAATGCATTTGAAGCACCTCTGTCTCCAGCTGGCTGTGGGAGCAGAGCCAGCCCATAACGGTTTCAAGCCCAGTGTGTGCATAGGGGAAAGGGTTTTCACCTGATTGATGACTATGAAAGTGCTTGCAGCGCAGACTGCTGAAGCTGGTAGCACCGGAGTTGTTTAGAAGATAAGAGAGAGGAGGTGGCTGTGTTTTTGAAAAGCTGGCAATTCTTCCCAGTCAAGTGCAGTAAATGGCACATGAAGGGTCTCATTTCATCGGCTTGTGGGCAGTCTGCTCCATGAAACCCTTTGAAATGGTTGGCAGAGGTTGAAGCTGAGATTGGTTGAACTTTCTTGCTGTCCTGTTCACTGGCCTTACAGCCATTCCTTCAGCTACACTCAAAAGTTTTGTTACTGGGCCTATCTATCCTTCAGTACCTTGTAAGAGTAGGCCTGAAAATTATTGTTCACCATGTATTACTTAAAAATGCAAAGAAGTGTGACATTGAAATACCTTCCACAACTGTGGTATCCTTTCCAACTTTACATAAGATTTACTGCTTTTCAGGCCTCATATTGCTCCAGTTTTAGCATGGATTTCTTAGGAAACTCATAGTATCTTATCTCTACCTGATCCATCGCACAATGGCCACATTGTCATTTCCTTAGGTATGATAACATTATTGGCTGGAATGACTTAATCTTTGCTTTAGGGCCTTGTGATGGTTGCAGTCATCCTTATAGCACCTCTCTAGTGAGTATGTTCCAGCAGTATGCTGTAGAGGAGAAGAGGAAATATCTTTGTAAAGGAGTCTGCTCTCAATCTTCACGTGGGTAGAAGTGAAGTGTATTATGTTCAAGGTTCACAGCTTAGAGGAGCAGGAAAGAGGATAGATTGTTAAGCAGAATGTGAGACGGCCCCAGGATTGCACTTGGGAGGAGTTGACTACTTTTTGAGTGGGGAGGACAAGACATCCTCAGAAGCACTTAAAAGTACAAATAAGGTAGAGGAAATACAGAGACTAGAAGGAGGGGAAGGAGACTGAGGAAAGAGCAAAGGGCAAGGGGGCACACCTCTTGCTCATTGGGGTTTGTGTCTGTAAAAATGGAGCTGGATATTTGCGAATGTGCTCGTCTGCGGGTTTTCAGGTTCCTGCCTCTCACCAGCTCAGAAGCTGCCTGCATGGCCTATTTAATGATAGATTAGTGTTTCCATGTGGAACCATAAAGTGCAGACATGCTTGAAGATGGGCAGGTGGCAGGAGAAATTATCTGAGCTTTATGAAAAACCAAAATTTCAGGAAGACAGACGTTTGGTTTCAGTTCTGGGCAGATGCTCAGGTCAAGTCTTATTTTGTCCAAACCACTTCCCCTACCCTTAGGCATGATATTTTCAGAGTGAAAGGACAGGCAAAGCCCAGGGAGATTCCAGAGCATGGCTTGTTTGCAGCTGGCTGGACGTGGAATTCATCAGCAACAAAGCAAGACTCGCTCTTCTCCTGCGAATATGGGGAGAACTTGGATTTGTGCACGCACACAGAAGCATGCACGCGCATGTGTGCGCACACACCAGAACAAACCAGTTCTTCCCTGTCTGCTGGGGAGGCTTCAGTTACAGTATCTGAAGCCAGAGATTTCATTTAAGCAATTTGGACCCATTCGGACTCTCGGAGCGCTGTAGCCTTGCCTGTCTCCTTCCTCTCTCAGCTCCCAGCCAGAAAAATCCTCCCCCTCGCCGCCCTCCCTTTCCAGCACACGCAACACAGAAAGCAAAAACCGACCCAAGCTTGCCTTTGCAGCTGGGACTTATCAGCCAGAACACACACATGTAGGTCATCCATGGGAACTCAGCAAAGTGTTGGATCAACAAGAGCACTGGGGGGGTGCAGGGCAGCGGGAGGAGCAGGGACGGAATCTTTTTTATCATTTTTATTATTATTATTGTCTGCTTTTTTAGAAAGGAAAAGGAAGAAAGATTACAGCAGCTTTTCTATTAAATGAAAAGATTAGCATGCCGTGGATGCTTTGCAGGGGCGTGATGAGATTTGCAGCAGATGAGTTGGTTGCTAGGCAATGCTAATGAAAAGCAGGCTTTCAAAACTTCTGTGCTGTGTGGGCCCAAAAGTTATCTAGCCTCCCTCCTGCAGTCTTCACTCTCCCCAGCTACCCCCCCCCCCCCCCGCCCCATGCAACCTCCCAAATATTTATAAAATCCTCACCAGGAACAAGAAAGATAGATGCTGGAGTGGGCTTTTGACAACTCTCTCTTCCTGAGCTACCCAGGAGATACACACACACACATACACACACGCAAGTTTGCTGATTTTCTTTTCCTCCTTAGAAAGGTAAAAAACAAAACAAAACAACACACCATCCCCAAACTAAACCAAAGTAAACAAAAAAAAAAAAAAAGCAAAGAAAAAAAAGGAGAGAAGAAGAAAAGTTAGCAGTGGCTTCCAAAGCAGCTCCGTCTCCAATTTCAGAGTTCAGTCAGAGTTTAGGGCTGGCATGTGTGTGCGTGTGCATGTTGGGGGTAGGTACGTGTTTGTTTTCGATTTCTCTCCATTCGTGTTCAAGCTGGGCTCTAGCTCTTCCCCTCCTCCCATCCTGCTGCAAGCCTCCTTTCCCTTTCAAGGCCTTCTGACACAATGAGCTTATTTTCCCATGCTCCCTGTGAAAGCCGGGGTATGTGCGTGAAAGCTGCAGCCTCAGAGGACTCTTTTAAATACAGAAATTGAACGTTGCTGAAGTTACAGACAGGGTTTCTGCTATTTTTACAAATGACCCATGTCTTGCTCCCCTTCTCAGAAGTATCAGCATTCTTAGATATCTTAACATGTCTCTCTCAACTGTTTTTTTAAGTGAATTTAATGTTGGTATGACAGCATCGAAGACTGGTGTTTACTGATTGCTCCACATTCTCCTTATTGCTGTGGCTTGTGTGCCCCAGTCCTAAGGCAAAGTCCTTTCATGTGAGCAAAAAAGGATATTTTCGTGGTCAGTTCTAGGCTAAAACTGTCAAAGAGGCATCATTTAACAAGATCTAATTCTAAATAATCGAATAGAGTAGTATAGCCCTGTCATGAAAAAGCAAAAAGTTACAAATTTCAAAGGTACTGAGCTATCTTGGGCCTGTGGATTGGGCAGGGAACCTGCAGAAGCAGAGCCTCACTGCACTGCCCACTTTGAGATTTCACCCAGCCCTTGCTGCTGTATATCATGTTGGATGTAAAGTCTCCCTGCAATGCCAGTGTTTATTTATAATGAATGCTTCTGGGGAGGTAAGAGGTTAGCATGAATTGGAAACAGAATTTCAGATTACTGTGGAGAGTGAATACAAGCCTCATATGGTGGTCCCATATAGTCCAAGTCTGACAGTTAATGATCTTGGTTGAGGTCTGCAGAAGTCAGTGGCACTTGGCCTAGTGAAAACAAGAGCTTGTGGGGGTGATGTGGGATTGTTTTGTTTTGTTTTGTTTTGTTTTAAAACATGCTGGACCAGCTTTGTTTTGCCTGGACTCTTTCTCACTGATGCCAGTATGAACTGTTAATCAGTAAGAAATTCCTTGGGCAGACAAATTTTGTGGGGCTGCTGCAGTAACCTCTTTATACCATATTTCAGATGGCAGGGGCCTATATGTTCTTTCTTTTTCATTTTCTTCTTTTTTTCTACCATCAACCCTGTTTTAGTCAGTACGGTGTGGATAGACGATATATTAAGCCAATGTCCTAATCATATGTGGTCATTGAAAATCTCAAGGCATTCCCTCCAGAAGTTAATCTTTCAGTTATCAGTTAGGGAAATTCAATTCTGCTTCCACAAATTCTTCTGCTGTTTCAATTAAATAGGGATGGCAAATTTCTAAATGCTTGGGAATACAGACAGCTGCTGTGTGCAGACTGTGGGATGACTGTTCAAGTAACACTCCATTATTTGAAGTAAGAAATTTGGCCCTGCAGGATATGTTACAGGACGTGTTAGGAAGTGTGGTAAGGGCAAATCAACCATGTGCCCTCCTTCCTCTCTTTTGTCAGGCCAAGCAAAATGCCTGGATGGTACAGTTTTGAAACCTGGCTCCAGGCATTCCAAGTCTGTATAGACACGCCTGCAAGGTATTGTTGGCCATTAGAAAGGGAAACTTATTTGTGTTGTTTTTCCTAAGCTGTTGTTTAGTGCTGTCCATGAGGCTAACTGCCGCCCCAGCTCCATTTCAGTTGTGGATATAGGCATTCCCCTGTGTAGCTTGGTCCTCTCTACTTTGATATTTTCTGTAATAAAAAGTGATGTACAGATTGAAAATAGGAGCATCTCTGAAAAAAAAAAAAATTATCTGATGTTCTACACACTGAAGTCAAACCCCTGCACATGCCTTTCCCCCAGGGTTTTGCTCCCACCAGAGTGGTGTCCCAAAGCCTTGCAGGCACGCACTGTCTGGAGTCACTCCTTATACTGCATGTCTTAGCAAGTGACCAAAGCGCTACAAAAATACTTTGTTTTGTGATGTGAACAGAATTACATAACGAATGTAAAAGATGGCCACCTTACATTCACACGTGTAAAAGCATTTTTTGCTTTTACACTAGCAACTACTGAATTTTGACCAGTCAGGTCTTACCAACATGCCGGTCATTAAGGGACACATTTGATGGCCACCTCTCTGGACACTGTGCATGCTATAGCTTGTACTCACATATGCAAGAATTCATAAAGAAAGTGCTAACCCCTTCAAGAAAAAGGAGCCAGACCATGTGATTTATCTGCATTACTTGTGGGAGATAAAGTTGGGATAAATCAGGTGAAGCATTTTATCCTGTAGGCTTTGATTTGTTTAAAGAGTAGCTGAGACATTTCAAATGTGTGGCTGAAAGCACTCCAAATAGCAAACTTTCCCTCACAGAAGACTTGTCTGTGTGCCCACTGGAGTCAGTGGACATTCTAGGGAGTAAGATAGGGCGCATAACAGATTTGGGGGTAAGTACTGGCAGACCTACACAAGCAGAACAGTATTTGCTGATCGAGAGATAGCAAAACATGTAATTTTTCCCTAAAGAAATGCTATGTCACTGAAATTTGCTTTGGGTTTATGGTTCCATGACTGCCACTACCATCCCTATGGATTGTTTGGAGAAGGTCCTCTGCAGATTCACATACACTCAATTGATCATGAATGAAGCTAAGCGCAGTTATTAATCTTACTGCCTGGTTGCACTCTAAACCGCCTTCTAATCCTGCTTCTGTTCTCTTAGACAAAGAATGCAGTGAGATGAAGGCAGGATCAATGCCAGCATGGAGCTGCCCTTTTTAGTAGTTGTCGTGGCAGGGTTTTATACATCAGCAGCAGTGAGTAGTTCCCAGTGTACTGGGGGAGAAGGGAGTGAAGATGAATTAAAAGGGTCAGATGTTGTGCTCCTGAAGGGATGGCAGAGTCCCATCCTGACTCTTGGTCTCTGGTGAATTTTTCAGTTCCTTGTATTTAATGACTGACCTAACGAGACATTACAGCCCTACTGCCCTTTGGAGATCCATGTAGAGCTCAACACAAGCTAAGAAAGGGTGCATTGTGTCTTTGATCCAATGGGCAGTATTTCACAGGCTGGCAGATTTAATAAAATCTCAGAAGAACCTCAGCTCATTTTTTAAGAGGCTTAACATTGAGTTAAAAGTTCCCTTTACTCCTGCATTGTTGGAGACCATTCCCTTCTTGTGTGCTGCCAGAGGACCTGCAGGGAATTGGGGCTTCATGAGACTATATTGGATGTAGGCAGCTGGTTGAGACTGGTTAGAAATCTGCAGGAGGAATAGCGGGATGCAAGAAGCTTTCTAAGCCTTTTTTGTTTCTCAGTCTTTGAAGTCATCCAGTGCCTCACATGCAGCGTGACAACTTTGCTCCACACCTGAAAGGAAAGCCAAGCTGCTGATAAGGCCTTTTGATCAGTAATTTTGAGCTGCATGACGTGAAAAACTGTGTAATGTCAGTACTTCTAGTAATGTTATTTGTCCCACCATCAACACTAAGTTGTCCAACTGACTTGACAACTAGAAATATGAACAAATCACTATCACAAAATCCTCCCCTGATACAATGTTTATGGACATAGCCAGAAAGCAAGTATGAAGGTGGAGAATATCTTACAGATTGATAAATGGATCCTTGGAGCTTCAGATCGTGCCATAGTTTCTTGTTCAAAGCTGCTGATCTAATGAAAAAATGCAAAAGGTGGGGAAGAACAGCAGAGAGCCAGGCAGGCTGGAATAGATTCCTTGAGCAGCAATCTTTCTTTGATGTTCAGTGCTGAGAACTTGGGAACTTTTGCACCAGGAAGCAAATCACACTGTGCCATTTTGGAGTGCAGGTCTAGAGCAGGTCAAAATCTGAAAACTGATGATTCTGAGAACTGCAGAGTTTGTTTTTGAACATCTAAACACTTTAACCACTACTCTGCTCACTTCTGTTATTGTTATGGAGGTGCTGGTTGTGGACTGCATGGGTAATTTCACAGCAAGAGTTCCAGTAAGCCATATGTTGATCCTTCAGTCTAAATTTATGTAGAACAACCATTGCTAGGAAAATTTTAGTGATTAGTTTAAGGGGGCAAAAGGATTCTGCTTAGATTTTCAAAAATGCAGGGTAAATATTTCCAAAGTACCAAGCACTCAAATACTACCCTTTTTTGAGAAATGAAGTATAGGTTGCATGGTACTTCAGTCACCACTAACTCGAAAGTAGAAACCTTTGCGAACTCAGAAGTTCACTGCTAGGTTACTGCCCACTCCCATGGATATGGCAGGCTGCTGGAGTTTTGCATTTGCAGCAAAAATGGAACCTCCACCTAAGGACCAGTAGTTAAAACTTTTATTGTCATTGATTGAAGTTTGGCCTTCTCTATCGATAAAGGTTCACATTCTGTAAGAAGCTTTAACATGAGCAATTAGTCAAAATTGGCACCTGAAATAATTAGAGATGGGAAGGAGAATGCTCCAAACCCTGCTTTATAAGAACTTTTGCCAATGTATACATCTCCTGTAATATAGCAGCTGAGGCCCCCCAATTATTGATCCTTGTAAGACCCAGCAGAAGCATGCTCCCTTCCTGTTGGCAGATGCAGATCCTGCAGAGATGAACAAAATACAGTCTCCACAGATATTTTTAAGATAACTCCTTTCTTGAGAGAAGACAGTGAAGGGGAACAAATGCTTTCAGGAAGAAGAAATTGCTGTTTGGAACTGATATGTCTAGGAGCACTGTTGAATATCAAGAGAAAACAAAGTTAAATGAACTATCACAAAGGAAGAGGCAGTCATGTAAAAGGCAAAGATGATTTGTGAGATTTCGCAATAGCCTCCCAAGGGGAGCAAGGCCTTTTGCTTGAGACATTTAAAATTAGATTGGACAGAGCAATGGAAATTCAGTGTACGAGCACCCCATGGGACAGAGTGGATAAGGCACTGGGTCTCCCTTTGCATGTTCCCTTACTCTTTTGTAACTCTTCCTGAATACCTCCATTCCAAATAATAATTTGTTTTCCCCAGATGCCTATCCTGGTTCTCTGTTCCTCCCCTTTTCCACTTTAAGAAAGGAGCTGTGTT
Source organism: Lycocorax pyrrhopterus obiensis (assembly GCA_014706295.1). Lineage (NCBI taxonomy): Eukaryota > Metazoa > Chordata > Aves > Passeriformes > Paradisaeidae > Lycocorax > Lycocorax pyrrhopterus. The sequence goes on along the minus strand of JACSVZ010000007.1, from coordinate 30,676,751 downwards.
TGATTCATGGTGTCAGCTATCTTCCAAGCTCCGATTCAATCCCAGGGGTGGGAGCTCATGGGACTGATGAGGGTAGGAGTGATCAACTGCAGACTTTCCTGTTGCTGAGCTTGCTGCAGGCCTGACCGTTTTTAAGACCTCAACAGATGTTTCTGCTTAGAAACTATTGGCATCTTTATGGACTGTTTTTTCCATTCTTCCCTCCCGGCCCATGTCCAAGCAGCAATGAATTATGTAAGACTACATTCTAGCCTCTTCTTTATTATTACTTCTGTAGACACATCTTTAGGAAGTACATCTACAGTTCTCTCTTTACCTAGTTTTAGATGTGTCAGCTTTCTCTTTGACCAAAACATCCAGCTACCCTTAAAAACACTTATGTGCCTTTTCGTCATCTTTCAGACACAGATGCCAAAAATACAAACATTACAATCCCAACTCGTGGCTTTGGATTCAAGACATCTCTCACTGTTCATACTGTGGTTTCAATCAATATGCCTTTTACTTAAAAGTTAACTCCTTGCTATGGAGCTGCATTTGTACTTTTCTCTTACTGTATTTGTCTCTTACTAGTACTTAGCAAACAGTAATTAATAGTAAGTAATGGAAGGAAATTTAGAAACTGCTGCTGGAGCTCAAAATGGCTCCAACAAGCATCATCCCTACCTGGTTTAGTGGTTTAGCTGTCAGTTATTAGAAACGAACACGTTTCAGATGGTCTTGAGTAGAATAAAAGCACTGAGCCGGTTTATTTGCACTGTTGGTAAGCACTTGTAATCCTGCAAAATACACGGTGTGATGTGTGCAGGGCACCTGATGCAGTCTGGGTAGTCTTAACCCTTTACCATTGTACAGCAAAACTTCAAAGCTCAAAACTGGCTAGATTAAGTCTCTTAAAAAGATGATGTAAGTAATATGCACAAGACCACATGCAGATTACTTTAACTCAGAAGACAGAGCAACTTTCTGCGTTGGAAAATTTGGCAGACTACCATTTAATTTCAGATGTACTATAGTAGCAAAAATAAACTGTTTCCTTCTTTGGGAACACGCTACTAGAAGGAGACAGAGTAGTTTAGACAGTGTGCCACAGCCAAATGTGGGATTTTCATGCAGGCCTATGTTTAGTTATTACAGCAAAGGGTTGCTGTAAATCCTCTTGGTGCACTAAGCAACTGAATTCCCACTGGAAGAAAAGCACATCTTTTCCAGTGTAATACTCTCATTGTTCACCTCAAACTCTTTCTGTGATTGTGCTGCTCTGACAAGGCACAATGTCATTGCAAGTGGTCCTCTTTGCGTTTTACCCTTTCAGCAGTCTAGTGCTGCTAATATAAAGTTATTGAGTAGATGACTTCCTTTTATTTGCAGTATATGTATATTTCTTTAGTAACAGCCAAGCAATTACATGTTGTCCTACCCAGATGCCTCTGCACTGGTTTTGCAGCACTGTGAGGGCTAAAAAAAGACTCAGTCCTTTCTTGGTACCTTGTCTGAGACTGCCCAGCAAGAGAGGCAGTGGTACTGGTGGATGTGATGTGGCTTTGGATCACGGAGACAAGCAGGACTGGTTGTCCGGCCACTGGAGTCCCACTCTAAACAGAGCAGAGTGCAGTATTGTCAGTGCAGGCACTGGATGTGCCTCAGCTGGCCTGTGTGGCCTGGGCTCACAAGAGCCCTCACTGAAGTACCCTGCATTTTTTCTCCTGAAAGTAGAGTGCTGAATCTCACATGGTGAGAACTGAAATATATACAGTAGGAGACTATGAGTTAAATTGCCCCATCTTTTTCTGACTTTCAGTAGAAAACCATACTATAGAGATTGTGAGGTCAACCAGTTCAGCATCTTTTTTCAGCATCTTTTCTCATTTGTGTGAGAATTGAATACAGCAGGCATTATGGTAAACAAGGATTTTTTTTAAGGCTTTTAAATATTTATTTACTGGAAGATAAAGCATTACTAATGGGAGCAGGTATTTCCCCAGATTTGGACAGGGATTGCCACTGCAATTGTCAACATTTTGTTGACTAATGTAAAGAAGAAACAAGCTCTGTGCCCTAATGTTCAGAGAGCTTGACACTGCGCAAACATCTTTGTTGTACATCCTTACTTGCTGCCTGGTTTTGCTGTTACTGTTAACACCTGATGCTCTACTGGTGAAAAGTCACCACAAACTGAAGAAACAAGATCTAAACTCAGGAATTCCTGTGCTTGCTCCTTTACACCTTGCTGTTTTCCTTAGGAGAGTTTAATTCACTTCAGGATTCAGGAGAGCTATGAGCCAAGCTTTGAGCCATTATCCACTAACAAAAATCTGCAGTAATAGCAAATGGAGCATGTAAGCTGCCTTGCCAAGGAACTTGATGCTCTGTTTTCTCAGAGGTCTCTGTGCTGAAGCTCTCCCCAGATATCTCCCTGTTAAATATGAAATCTCTTCGCTCCCCAGAGCCCATGCCTGACCCCCTGGCTAATGGCTTTTTGCCAGTCTTTTTTTGTATGTTATATTGTTGGCTGACACTGCATTTTTACAGTTCAGTTTTGTTTCTCATGGTCTTAGAAGAGGCCATTTTAATTTCAATAAATATATCTCTTTGCCCAGTACACAGTATTCTCCTGGCAGCTTGGTGCTCACAGACTATAGGGAGCTGTAAACAACACTGTTTATACTTTCTGCTGATACCAGAACATTAGCATATAAATAGGGGAGAGATTTAAACAGGCTAAAACAACTCCAGCCTGGCCTATTGGGAAGGGCAGACAATCTGCTTTTCACTCTCCTTGCCAAGGATGTCAACTTTTCTGTGGGACTATTGCAAGAATGAAGGGTTTAAAGAGATGGGAAGCTTTTATCTGACAAAAGAAAGGTCGATGAGCCTTAGAAATGCAGAAATACACTGAATAACAGTCTGCCTGTTGGGATTTCCTTGTAAGCCCTGTTGGTGTTAGTGTGGGCATGTAGAGGGAGGGGAATTACTTAAAAATCACCACAGAGCTGTTGGATAAGAGCTTCCTTTAAATGGAACTTGCAGCAAAGTGTTAAAAATATAATTACATCTGCAATGAGCATATTGCTTTAGAAGAAGTTGTTTGATTTACCCTAAAGAAATATATCATGTGATATTTACATTTTTTAGCTGCAGAGTATTTTAGAAACATGGTACAGCCAAATACTAAATCAAATAACCTCCCATATCTTATTTATCTATTGAATTACTAAAATTCCAATCACCTTTGGCACCAGTGAGAGATAGGCATGAATGCTGCAGTTACCATCAAATTGTTTGAATCCTTTTTTATGCAGTTGAAGTTTAATTTTATTTTTTGTCATAGAATATGTAAAGCAGGGGTAACAGGAACATAGATACAATAGAGAAAAGAGGTTCTCAGTTAACAGTCCTTTGGAAACCAGAGACCAAGACAAGAAAAAAGAGCAGCCAGAGATGATATTTCCAGGTGAGAAAGAGGTACTGTGGGATTGTAAAGAAAGCTGTCACATGAAGAGTGGGGGTGAAACTGTGAAACAGAACTTAACTGTGTTGGGATTTGTTGTGGGCTTTGCAGATGTGCCTCAGCAGCCTGTAGACCTTTGGACAGACTTCCATTTCAGGGCTGGACAGCTTTACGTGGAGCAGCCACTTGCCCCATTTTCCTTCTCTCTGCTGGAAGGGGGAATGTTTGTGATGTTGGTTTTCCTCTTCAGAAGCAATGAAGTTTTGTGTCAAAACAAGAAATTCCCATGGTTATTTTGTACCATCACCTTTCTTTTGCCTCTAGAAAAAAGAGTGGTTTCAAAGTTACATTCTTCAAAACTGGTAGAAACACTGTGATTTGCACAGTGTTTACTACACAGAAGTTGCTGTAGGAATGTCCTGCATAGCCACCATAAATATGGCAGTGAGTGGGGCACATGAAAAAGAGGAGGGTATGGAAACTGGACTGGCTTTTACTCTAGGCCTCTTCTAGAGCTCTTCATCTGCTGCTTCTGCATTTGATCTTCCCAGTGGCTTCACTCAAGTCCTGGAATAACTGGCAGTGGTGGTAAAACACAAGTCAAAAGGCACTTTTCAAATCAAACTGCAGTGCACACACAGGCTCGTGCCTATGCAGTCAGGAGCTAATACATGCAGGAGACAAACCTGTTCTTTGCTTGGGTTGCAAGTCGCCAGTGATAAACCACTGCCTTTGTGGGGTAGGCATGACAATTGCACACTGCTGGGGTGGCTCCATGAGAAAAGGAGACGTCTCTGTGCTGGGGGACAGTGGGTGTCTCAGAAGGGGAGAGGCATTAGGATTGAGGACCGCAGAAGACTCTTATATTTCAGAAAAGGCCTTGATCACAAATCCACCGTATTCTCCCACAGGATTAGTTGCCCTTAGATTAACCTCATTAACAGTAATTATAAAGTCTGACACATTTCTCTGTCATTATCTCCCTTGTATCATGTCATAGGATTTCTTCCCCCTGCTTCTGTCTTTTTATCTGTCTGTTGGATTAGAGACCAGAGTTTTTCACTATGTTATCTCTCAAGCTTTTTTCCTCCAATGTAAACTGGCCAGTTTTAGCACAGGATACATTGCAGTGATCAAAGTTTAGTATCTCACTTTTGTCAGGCAAATGTGAGATGAAAAGGACAGCTAGTTGTTGTTCAGATAGTAACCTTAATACCACTGGGGGTAAAACTGTGCTTTGTCTTGAGGCTGGAATTCCAATCCCCTGGTTTTTATCAATCTTTAATGAGTGTGGGCCTGGAAAAATGTTCTCCATCTTATGGAATTTCTGGGTCTCTGTTGGGAAGGAGATGGCTAGAGCACTACTGTCCTGGTGACTTGAAGGAAAGATTAATAAAGTACTAAGAGTCTTGTGTTCAAGGCAGGGTGGTCAACCAAAGACCTAACAGAGGAGAGGAGCTAGAAAGTGCATATACAGTATGTTAATTTGTTTAAAGAATGTTGTTCCCAAATGGCAGAGGAAAGATTCTGTTTAAAGCTGGCAAATGTGGAAACTACTCTGAGATGCTCTTTGCTGCTGTTGATCTCCAGCACTGAAACTAGAATGAAAGTGAAGCAGGAATTGTGGCATTGGGACTAAGTGAGCTCCTTGACCGTGCAGTCCCCATGCTGGATTTAAAGTATCACAGTGGACATTTTTTTCTTGTGGCCAAAGATCAAGAAGCAGAGGGAAACCAGAGCAAGGCTGTAATCATTAAAAGCCCAAGACAGAGGGCTGATATCTGGAGCTGAACTGTATTAAATGTTCCCTTCTGCTCCATAAACTCAGTTTATGTTATATATAACAAGATAACCAGAAGTTTCCCATTCCTCAGTTCAATTGTCACTTGTAGCCAAGGCAGGTCCCATTTGTTCTCCCTAAAAAAAAAAAAAAAAAAAAGGCAAAGAAAAAAATTGATAGGCCCTGTTGTATATACTCCTCTCACCAGAGGGCAATGAAGTCAAGTCTGTTAGTATAGGCCTGTCTGGCATTACATAAGCAATGCCCACTGTGTGCTGAAACCCAAAGAACACCACCTGAACTAGGCAACAGTATTTGAATAGAAAGGTGGCACTGGGTCAGGGTGACTCCAGCACAACAGGTGGCACACAGATAAGCAGGCTGCCCCAATTGTCGGCAAAACAGCATGGGATACCAGTAGGAGGACTTGGCAACAGTCACTGCAGGAGTAACTGGCATTCACACCTACTTTGTGGCAGATAAACTTATCTGCATCTCAGTAAATCTGCTTCCAAAGTGGCTTTAATAGCCTGCATTAATAAGCCAGATGCATTGCAAAAACAATGGGGTTTGGAGGCAAAACCCTTCCATTCCAAGCAATTGAATTTAACCTGAAGCACAGTTCAAGTGCAGAGAAGCTGTGATGGACAGAAGGCCTGCAGGAAGCCAAATGGGAAGAGAGTAGAGCATGAGCTGCTGCCTGTCCTTGGAGGACTGTAAAGAGGGTTGATGTGAACTGATCGAATCAAAAGTGAATGGGAGAGGTTAACGAATGCAAAGAACTGTATTTGTAATGTCTTCATTTTACCATTACCTTTCCTTATTCTCTCTAGAGTGCTGCTACTCCATCTCACAGCAATAAGCAGCTCAGCCAAGGACTGTCATTTTGTATTCTAGTCTGACCCAGTATTTTGCAGGGTGCCAAACAACCACAGTGTGGATGCCTCAACCCTCCCCCCAGCCCGAACACACAGAGGAGCATCTATGCAAAGCCTTACAAAGGCTTTCAAATGTCCTGCAAGTGGGACAAAGATAGGAGGAAATGAGATCTCTTCTCAGATTTCAAGAGTCCATTTAAATTTTATACTATGTGGGTGAACTGGGGTTCTCACCAGTAGGCTTTGGGAAATGAAACTTTTGCTTTTGTATACCAGCTTGACTTTAATTCAGGAGCCCCATCACAGCTACTGTTTAACATTTGACTCGGAGACTGTTGGAGGTGAATGTGTTTGGAGAGTGTTTTGAGGGACAGTGACTTTCTGCGAAGCCTTGTGGCCAGGTTGCAGCTGAATCTGAGCCTGTTCAAACAGGTGATCCTATTTGTAATCAGAGCGGGCTGAGGGCAGGACAGGCTATGGAGGACCAGCTCCCACTCCCTCTTGGAGCAACTGAGTGGTGTGCTGCCTTACAGCTCTTGCTCATATGTGTGCTGTGGTGAAGGATTTTAGCCTCTGGAGCTATTGATCCATCAACATGCATGAACACAAAAGGTGTATTTGCTACAAAAGCACTGACCTGGGAAGATGGCGACTTGGCCAGGCCAAGCTGGAGTGCACCCGCTGTGCCTTCCCTACTTGCCACTTGATAAATACCCCGCTCCTTCCCCCACCCTCCTGCCCATTTTCCACAGCAGAGAGCAGACACAAGGGGACCCTTTCATCTTGGCACATCCCCTTGCTGATTAATGTGATGCAATGTTCCCACAACACCACCACTATGCCGGCCATGTAATTAGGCAGGAGATAATGAATGCTTCAGAGACTATTCAGGCAGCAGTGCCCGCCTCCCCGCCGAACAAGCTCCTTTCTCAGCAGTGAAGCCAAGTGGAAGGAGCAGCAGCAGAAATGCCATTGGTGCTGTGCTTAATTGTGCAGGAATCGGGGGCTCTCGCAGCAGAAAATAGAGTAAGGGCCAGTGTGGGAGAGATGGGCAAGCGGACCTACTCTGATATCTTGGGGCCAAACTTTTTTTTGTGTCTTTTCATGTGTTTGACCTTATGGCAGGAGAAGCCTTAAATGTGCACATCTCTGGTTTTGTGTGTGTGTGCCTTTTTTGTTTCAAATCATTAGGGAAAGACATCATTTAATAAGCATAGGAGTCTGTCTTCTCAGTAACCCAGAGGCAAAGATGCTGGTGCTACTTAGTGGCCTTTGAAATGTGGGAAACACGCTGGGGACACAATAGGCTTATTCTCTTTTAGGGGGCTTTACAGTTAAGCTGCCATTGTCTGGCTAACGTTAGCAAGAAAGATACTCCCCTTTCTCCCCGACCTCTATGTGGACTCCGAGAAAACAACCAACTGGTTTAAAATGCACTATCCAAATGCCTTCAGATCACGCGAGAATAAAGCCAGCAAGGAGCTGAAAGTCTGTCTCATCAGCTGGAAACCAACGAATCTACTGTCAAAGGTCTTAGCAGAAATTCAGTCTTCTGCTCGAATTGCTTTCTGCACTTTCTTATTACTTTGTTGATGCAAAATCTTTTTAGACTTCATACCTGACCATACTACTTACTACATGTAAGCAGTGCAACCTGCTGTAAGCAACTGGTAAAACTTATCATAAACTGGTTTCAGGTTATAAAAATAAAAGGGTAACTGAAGTTTTGTGCTCAGGACAAATAGGTAGAAAACAACTGTTGTGATAGTGATGAACCAGGGAAGCCCAGTTTCTGTAAGGATTAGGTTAATTTCTTAGCAAAAGGTCACTGGAGGGTGGAGTACATCAGAAAGAGCAATTTACAAGTTAGAAAATAGAACAATTCATATGCACACTCGCATTTAAGCCTGTTTCACTCCAACAAGCTCTAAAGCCATAATGTGTCCTTTTGTAAATAAGTACGTTCCCAGGCAGACCCACTGATCACCCTACTGAATTAAGTGACAGACTCTTTTGTGCATCCCTTCTTGAATGACAGATGGATGCAAGTTATATTATTCTATTGCTTAAACACATTTCCTAATCAATTTTATATATAATGTGCTGCATGTCACTGCTGCGCATTTTGACTCCGCATCAGGAAATTCTTAGGCTTTCCTGGTATCTACAGAGTCAAGAAAAGAGATTTCACTGAGAATCTTCTCATGTTGCAAAGTAATAATAGAGTTGTGACCAAAAAAGAAAAATATGGCAAGGAGAACAGCTCTTACAAAAGAAAATCAGTTCCACTGACATCTTCACGGAGCTGCCCAGTGGTATGCATAGTCATGTGCCTCCATGTCGTACCAACACACTGCACTCGTTTGTGCCATGCCGTTGTGTCCTGAAGCAGATGCACGTAGTCTCACTGGAACCCCCTGATCATGTGTCATTTATTTCTCCTCCCTCTGTCACATGCACAAACACGGCCTACAGACTCTGTGAAACGGAGAAGGGAAAGAGATGACACGAGATGTGAGCATTACAGTGCTTCTAACATTGATGGTCAGCATTTTATTGGTGTCAGGGACTCAAAGTTTAAGAGGCAAAAGAACAGCAGAGGAGCCCTGTTGTTCTTGCCCAGAACTGGGAAAGAACTCTGTACTGAAAAGAGATTCAAATGTTTTCCATCTGTCTATGCTATTTGCTGGCATGGAATAATGCTCTAACACCAACCTAGGTTAGTACTTCTCTCAGCATGGTGTCCTCCAGAGGAACATAAAGACAGTGTCAGCATTGACTCTGATTTGTAACCTGGACCTATATTGATGAGTGCCATTCCTGTAAACCGACCAGCCTGAGGTAAAGGTATTTGATTATCTCACTGACAGCTTAAGGCGACATCCTATAGCAGTGAACATGTCCAACAGATTTCAATCGGAATGAAAACCAGCACAAGTCATGCAGGATCTATGAGACCAGCTTACTCTCATAAAGTAGGGTGTCTAGCTCCTTGTGATATCTTTCTTCCCTCTGCCTAAGTTAACAAAGCAAATTGCATCAAACTCCAGCATGCACTGCACATCTGGGAGTGAATTTTCCAGGACAAAAGCCATTCAGTCACTAAGAGTTCAGTGACATGACCTTTCTCAGAGCGACCCACAAAGAGATTGGCACTTCTAGAATTATGTGATTTTGACAACATCTGGAGTTCAGTTGTCTCTGGTAAAACAGATGTTTCACTTCTGCTGATCACAGATTTCTCCCCATGTTCACCAGTCTAAGTTCTGTTTCAAGTAGTATTCAGCCAAGAAATGAACATAAATTTGCTTGGAAACTGTTCCAAAGAATCTGCCATGTGAACTTCAGAATGTTTTGCTGCTTTACTTGCTCTTGACAAGCTCTGAAACCCATAGAGATCTCTAGTTGGGATGGAATCTCTTGCGTTTGTTCTGTTGGCCCAAGTGATGTGAGGACCATCTCAGTGAAACTCTGATAGGGTACTAGGAAGAAACAAAGGGAGAGTATCTCTGTGTTTCCCTTGCTGTTACTCTAACAAGGAAACAGTAATGCAGCTATCTATGCTCCCAAATTGTGCTTAACCTGGACCGTATGCTGGCCTCTTATGGCTGTTGCAAAATATATCAAAAGATAAATTAGGTAAGAATAATGATACTAAGTAGCACCACGATCACGGAGCCTTTGCTGGACTCCTGCTGTGGCTTGTGTAGACTCATAAATTCCTGCAGACAGAATACGGTGTGTTAAGAAGTCAGTAGCATAACAGTTCATATTCACTTTTCATTTGCTTTGCATTTTACTCTTTTAATAAGAGTAAAAGGCTAAAAGAAGCTCTCTTCTGGCACAGCATAAGAGGTTCACCAACCATTTCTGGAGCGTTTCAGAGTTGAGGAACATCAAAACTGGCACAAGAAATCAAACCAGGAGAAAGAGGCTTGACCAAAGTACATCTCCAGCAAACCTCAGGAGCTAGGACAGTATTTCCACACAGGTTTGAGCAGGTGTGGGAACAGATGCCATTTGTGCCAGGCAGAGTGCTGTGACTGTAAGATGACAGTTTTGCTGGGAAAGAGAAGAGAAAGGGAAGCCGCAGGAGGCCTGGCATGGTACTGAGCTCAGTCCTGACTCTGCATCCCAGCTCTGGCATCAGTACAGTCCTCTGGCTCTGTGCTCTCTGTCCTCCCATGCCCAGTACAATACCAGCCACATGTGAAACTCCTACTGACTCACACCTATGGCCCAGAACAGTCTTGGTTTTACCTGTGTTTAGTTCTCCATGCAGCACTGCATTGTCATGTTCTTGTACAAAATCCTCTCTTAAGTGCTGCTGTTTCTCTCTGTCCTAGCTTTGCATGACAACGCATTGCCCAGCTGAAAAACTTATTTCTGCTGCTACTAAGAACTTCCTACTGCTACTTCTTCCTCCTAGCAACTTCTCCCCAGTATAAAACTTCCCTACCTTAAAAACAAGCTGGACCAGGAAGAGGGCTAGAGGTTGGAAAAAAACAATGGTTTTAGATAAGCAACTGCTTAACCGGCTGTAGGGGAGGGCACAAAAGAGGGGCAAAAGCAAGCTTGTAGCCAGCTTCTGCACTTGCCAGCCACAACAGGCAGGTGTTTTGCCAGAGCTGAGGGCTCATAAATAAGGGGACACTAAAGAGTTAAAAAGATTTTCAGGGAAAGCCGGCTGATGAGAGAAGGGGAAAAGAGGAGGAGCAATCCTCTTGTGCACAGACTTTCCAGAGCCTCCAGAGATCAGTAAGCCCCAGGAAGCTTTTCTTTTAGATGTTTTAATTTAGGTGGTTGGAATCTAAATAGATAATGATTTACCCTAAAATTGATTTATGGTGACAGGATATAACTTGTCATAGCAATCAGAACTGCAACAAATGACTGAAATTCAACCCTCAGATTCAGCCTAAAATTCAGCCTGAGAGTGAGGGAATCTGTTACAGTCATATTCAGAGACAAGCGGTTATTTGCTGTGAGTCATTAAAAAAATTTGAGATCTGACAAGGTACCGAAATAGCTCAGATATGCACCTATATGTGTCACATTCATATCTTACCAGTTCCTGCTAGCCAGCCTTTCTCAGGTTTAATTTCATCGCATTACCCAAAGATATGCCCCTTGTGCATTTATTTTGTTAATGAAATGCTAGCTTTATTGGAATGTCAACTCTATAGGGGTTGCCAGGACATATAAAAAAGAACAGCCATAAACTATGTTCATTATTGTTGCAGTGCAATGCCAGGTCTAGTACTGCTTCCAAAAAAGTAGGAAAGGAAGAACAGAACTTAACATGTCCCTGACCTGTCCAGAGGGACAAAACAGAGAGCTTTTATTTTATTTGTTTCTACAGTGACTCGGTCTGTAGTAACTGGGTTAAAGTCCACTTAGAAACGAATAGAACAAAAGGCCTCCTGTTAGTGCTGGACATTTTCCCTCTTCAGATATCACCAGAAGGATTTAAAAAAAAAAAGAAAAAGAAAAAAAGCCCTCTAACAGAATGCAGGAAACCACAAGCTTATGGGAATGTAGCAGCACTTTGGAAAGGAAAACACTGCCTCAGACTTTCATCTGCAGGGCTAGCACTTTTTTTTCCCATTTTTTCCTTACCTTCTTTTCATCTCCTTACAGCTAGAAGCATTTGCCAGGTCAACACACAGCCTGGAGAAAAGGCTGGTGGGGAGAGCAGTTAAGTTGCAGGGGGCCATTGCCAGATCCCAAACAGAGAGGAAAAGAATTGGCTTGTGCAGATGACTGTAGTCTGCGAGGGGACTCCAGCATAGAGGGAGAGAGCTTTGGTGCAGCTGGAGCTTGCAATAGTTACTTGCCAGACTGAGGGTCTTAGCAGGGTCAGAACCCTGGATCCTAGGAGGAGGGGGGGGAAGGGCTTTTTAATAATTCTTATTTGGTATGTCTAGTATTTTTTTAATGTAGTTTAATGACATCTAAGTAACAAATTACATAATGTTCTCTAAGAGTATAAAAAATAGCTGAAATTCTTTTTGTATTCCGTTTTAAGTATTGTTATGACATGCCTATATTTTCATTATAAAGAAAATATTTTCCAGCAAGCACTCACTGAATTTCATTAATTTTCACTTCAACTTTTTCCTAAGGAACATGAACTGGCAGAAACAGAGAAAGCATGTTGAAATTTTATTTTGCATATAAGAACAATCACTTCAGTGAATCTTCCAAAACTTCACAATCCCCACAACTCCCAAATCTGAGGAAAACTGCAGCTGTCTAAAATTAAATGGGAAATTGAAATTAAATATTATTTCTTGCCTATAGCTTTAGCTATTATTATGACCCTGTTTTGTACCAAAGACTATGTTAATTTTTGTTAGGTGAGCTTTATGTTGACCTAGATCAGGGAAACAGCTTGGTAAAAGGTGCAGTGTTGGGTGTAAGGGAAGAATGGGAATGCATAGCCAGAGCTGTACCACATAAGCCAAGTGTTATTTTAATTTCGACTGCTGCGGAGCCATAATCTCAAGTGGTAAGCTTTTGAGTGACTTGACCAAGACCACATTGCACATAAGTAGTTACTTTATTTAGTTAGCTGACTGATTCCACACTGAGTTAGAGAAGTTTGTCTTTTGTGTTCATAGTTAATAGGTAAACAGAGTCGACCTTGCCATGCGTATTTCACTGAGAACCGATGGCACCAAGCAGAAAATTCAGTCTTTAAAACAAATTTCCATCGTTAATACTATATGAATCAGTTCCTTGTAGTAGTTGGTAATGTGTTATATACAGGGTCCCCTCTCCAGGTCATTTGGGCTGGTTTCCATATCAGATAGTTAAAAGAATCAAAAAATCGAATGGTTGGTTTTCACTCATGTGAAGTGAGTGATACCAGATTCTAGTGGACAAATTATCTTCTGAAAAGCATCTAAATTTGGCTTCTTAATTGGCATTTTCATTAAAATAAGGAAGTTCAAATACTCTGTTTTCTTATACAGACTCTCCTGCCTTAGCCTTCTCTAGGCTGAAGAATTTGAGCTCTCCCAGCCCTTCTTATATGCCAGCCCCTAACCATTTTAGGGTCCCCCCACTGGATGTCACTTCAGCTTACAATGTCTTTCTTGCAGTGTATGCAGTGAGCTGGACACATAATTACAGTCTTTGTTGACTAACACATGGTTAAAGGCTATTTTGCCCTTAGTGTGATCACAGCTGGTCACAGTTGAAAGCATGTTTTAAAACCCTGTCCAGAGGTAGAAAATTAAGCCTGAGTAGCCAGGATGTTTTAAAACACAGTTGGGACTACTTACACTGAAAAATTCCAACATCTTACAACATGTGCTAACTAACACACTATTTAGCACTTAGATAAGAAACGTGACTCTTCCTACCCGGGTAGATTTAAGTCCAAATCTGAGGAGTTATTATAATTTAAATATAACAGTTAAATTTAGCATCATCACAGTAAACAAATGTTGTAACACAAAACCACGTTCTAGTGTATCTGTGCTGAGTTGGAGCATGTTTGGTAGCTAGTGCAGTTTATTGCACGATGCACTTCGATTTCATTCTTATACATCAAATCCATTTGGAAATGGAAACCTGCTGCTGGTTCATAAGGGAGAAGGCTCACACAGCTCTGGCTAACAGAGGGTAACTGCAGCACATCACTCTCTGCTGTGTCACTGTAAAGGCATTGCATTGTCACATGCAGAAAGGCACATTCGTTGCTTTTTAAGGTCCAAGTCATCCTTGATAACCAGCACTACCAATGCCAGTGTTCACAGGGAACAGGGAATGGAGAAATTCCCTGAAATTTGGTTAAGGTTCAGAGCTTTTAACTCCACCTTCCTGAGCTGAAAGAGAAGCGGTTTTCCTCTGCTCCATCTGGTACAGCTCTCTGGAAAACTTCAGCTTGGCCCACACCCTCCTCAGCCCCTGAACTTTGTAATTTTTCAGCTGCCAGAATCACTAACTGCCCAGTTTTATGTAACTCCAAGTATCTGCAGTGGAGCTGGAGAATACACACATGGAGGAGGTTTTGTGGCTTTTGAGCTATGCCCAGAAGTTTGCCTTATTTTTTTTTTTTTTGGTGGGAGGGGGAAGAAGAGGAATGCAGTAGGGGTATACACAGGACTTTTCAAAATAGAACGGAAATTCTGTCTGCTGTGAGCTTTGCTTTTGAAATCCCCCTTTTTTTTTGGAAAGGGCCTGAAACACATTTCAGGAGGAGGGGCTTGCTCTTATATTTGATAAGTAAACACATCCATAATAATTTTTACTGGTTTTCAGTTCTTTGTGTTTGTTGCCTGTTGCTCAGAAAGCCAAATCCAACTTGTTAAAGCTATTGTTAAAGTCTGTATAGCTAAAAGGGACCAGCAATTTTCCCCAACCCCAACTAACAGCTTCCCAGATGAATATGCTGTGCCTGAGTTTCTGCAGCCAAGCAAAGCAAACAGGCATGCAGCTTTTCTGGCACTTGAAGCTTTTTATTGCAGTACCACAGAAAAAATGGCAAACACTCAGAGAAGTCAGGCGAGGCAGGGAGGCTGCATTTCCAGGACCTGTAACCCCCTTTTCCCTCATTCCCTTTCAAACTGTTTGCAAACCCTGAGTCAATTTTTGTATTTGCCATTTCAAAATAAAGACATTGTGGTGTGGGTGGGGGGGGAGGGGTGTGGTGTGTGTAAGGCAGCAAACTGCAAGAAAGAGGCTTCAGCACTAAAATAACAAAACAGAAAGCAGCCTATCAAGCCAGGGACAACCCTGCAATAAACTAGTGTATCCAGACCTTTAATCACAAGTGACTTAGCAATAACAAATCAGTGCATGCCTGTGGGTGTGGGAGGGAGATGAGCAGAAGTGAAAGAGATACATTCCCAGAAGGGCAGAGAAAGAGAACAGAAATATTGAGGTGTGGAGGAGGTAAACAGGAGGAGCATGTACTTTGATTGTGTTGTTTGGGCATGTACATTCTAAACAGTTGAAGTTAAAGCTTTCTTCCTGTTTCCTACAACATGCAGAATTTCATGCATTTGCCAAATGTTGAAACAGGAGCAAAAATCAGCATCAGTTCCTCTTGAAACACAGTTAAAGCTGCATGAAAACAGCAAACTGTTAATAAATACAACATCCAAGTCAGAGTTGTTATCTGCAGGCCAGTTGTGGTAGTAGTGAGGAGCCAGAGGTAGGATGTCATAGGGAGATGAAACTAAATCAAAAACAAAATGGAAGTTTACTGAAGTAAATAGTCAGTAAGGTTAGTTTTAAAGGGATGTGGTTAGAGAGAAATATCATACTGTCATAGCAGAGATATGTTAATGAATTGTGGTCTTTCCAGTGACAGAATCAAGTAAAATTGTAGATGTGGAGGTATGATTCTCTTGCCATATAACTGAAAGGTCATCTCGCAGCTTGCAAGACTACCTTCTTGGATGTAAATAAAATGGAGCTTTGGTTAAGACTGCTGTGTGTCTCTCAGGGACAAGGAGTGGCTGAAATAGCAAGAGAAGAGTGGACATGCGTACAAATGGAGTGATTCGTGACTGTGTGTATCCTCTGTCCAGGGGACAGACAAATGTATCAGTGCAAACAGAACTGCTGCTTCACACTCCTTAGTGAGGTTTTTTTCTGTGACCACTTTGGGACCATGTTGATGCACAGCCTGTGTGCTGGAGGCTGAATTGGTTCCTGAGTGCACTTAGTATTTAAAGACATTAATAATTTAGGGCTGTCTGCCACAGCTTCGTTTGATGTGATTGGAGCTTCTGACCTCCCCAGGCTCTAATTCCCAAAAAGCAAGGGACTGGAGAGCACAAGGACGAGGCACAGAGAGTGCTCAGTTTTGGAGCACCCTACTTGTCCAGGTATGACTATGGACTCCAGGGAGAGCCTTCCAAATGGACTGAGATTAGTGTTTGGCATGGACAGGAGTTACTTTCCTGAAGTCCACTTTTTTATCAAATGTCTTCACCATGTTGCTGTTGTGGAGCCAGAGTGGTTAGGGGTCAGAACAAACAATGTCATTACTGCAGCAGTTCTGCTTGCTTCCCATATCTTCTCATGGCTTCTAAGGAGGCTGATGAGTTGTTGGGTCTCTGCCATGTAAACAGAGCCTGCATGTAAACAGAGTGCTGTCTGGTGTGTCCTTAGCCAGTGCCAGGCTCAGAGGGCAATAGAACAGACTCAGAAGGCTCTAAGGGGGTAAAGACAATGCTGGAGTTTACAGCAAAGGTCAGGGACAAGAGAGCAGCCCATCTTTGGGGAAGGCCATAAATTGTTGCAAGTTCAAACTGGGGAAAGGAGCAAATGCCTATATTTGTTTTCTCCTTTTCTACCAGGGCTGATTTGGGAGGCTGAGTACCTGAAGTCACCATATACTGAACGTTACACATTCCAGACAGCGTACTGATCAAAGCTGTCCAGGGACATTAGTTGTGTGGAAACGGAAAGTGGTGCCTTGTGTGTGTTGTCACATTAAAGTCTTTTTTCTCTTGAATCAAATTTGGGCACTGCGCTGGCATAGGACTCCTTCTTTCTCCACTCTGCCCAGGCCAGCTGGCTTCTGGCTCTGGAGTTTGGCAGATATGTTTCCAACTGGGTGCATATCAGCAGTATCCACCCTCTCTTGAAATTCTTAGTTTTGCTTGAACTGCTGTTGAAAGAGTAGAGTTATTTATGCAGAGGATGAGGAGAACTGGAAGGAAAGAGGAGGTCAATAAGTGCAGCTTTGAGCACACATCTAGAACTCCTCCATGGAGGGTGGCTGGAATGACAGAAATTACAAGAGCAGTGGGTTTGTCATGTGGTGGGGGGCCAGAGCCTCCCCCTGAAATGGCACTGGAGAGACGAGCCCAGGATCCCTGTTACTCCCCAGTGTGGGATGGCAGTCTGAGAGGTGGGTCCTGGCAAGGCACATGATTATCCTGTACTTTCAAGGCCAAAGTTGCCCAATGTCCCCTGTGGCCTGGGAGAGGTGCATGCACAGTGGAGAGCAGTCTGGGCACCCAAAGTCTCCCGGCTTCCACTACTGCCAAGTGGAGGAACCCAAAATTGGCTTTGCTTTATGGTGCCAGGATGCAGCTCAGAGGATGTGCATATATTTTTCTAAGCTACGTGAATTGACACACCAAACAGTCCCAGCATGGGAGGAAAAGGTAAAACATAGTGACCTCATTTCAACAAAAAAACCTCATCCATCATGCAGAGAAGTTAGTAAAAAGCATGGTGATTAAATACATGCCAGCAAATATCTTCAAATCTTAAGTCACCCCTGCCCAAAAAAAGCAGTGCCTGTGCCCATTTGGAGCAAAAGGTAGTGCTTCATGTTTTTTTCTTCCAGTCTGTGGAGCCTCTGAGTGCTGTACAGCCAACTTGCTTCTTTGAGGCTTCCTTATCAGAGGCAAAGAGTTAATTTCAGGAAGAAGGAGAATTTCTCTCTCTTTCGATGATAAAAATTATAAGGAAAAATCCCAGTGTGCCTGGCAGTATTTGGAAAGAAGTTGTTGTGTCCCAGCTTTGCATCCTGAAAATTAGCACTCTGATAACCAGGACCTGTAGTATCTCAAGTGGAAAGGTGATATTCCAAATCTGCAGGTAGCACATTTTTGTGAAATTTAGCAGTTGCCCTCAGAAATGTGTTTTGTCAATCTCCTTTTTAATTCCCGTCTCCTTATTTTTATTTGGTTTCTGTTTCTCTTTCTGTAAAGATGAAGCAACAGATTCAGAGCTTTAACTTTTGGTAGTGTCAGACCTATTCAGATTTCTAATTGGATTAATGCAGCAAAATAATGGGTTAAATCAAAACACACACAAAACCAAACATTCCTGTTTTCTAAGAAAGTTTGGTTCCAGATTCAAACATATTGAAATTAAATTCTTGTTTCTGCTACTAGCCAGAAACCATGGTGAGATAAATGAAATCAGATGGGGAGAAAAAGGAGGCAGAAAAATTCTCAATGTAACAATGTTTCTTTGGCTGCCCTGTCAGAGAGAGAGGAATATTTCTGTCTACTCTGCTTTGCAACTGGCTATGTACACTAACTTATTTTGTTGTCTTCTGAATGAGCTGACTTTTGCAGGAAACAGACTACTGGCATGATCTGGTACGAGAAGCCTGTGTTACTGTCTGCCTGGCCTCTCTTACTGGGAGGATCCAACATGGCTTTCAGGAAAAATGCTGCCTGCCTCCACTGTCTTGCGCTCAGTTACTAGCAATGAAGGGCTTGTGTCGGAGCTGTTAGGAAGGCCTCGAGTCTCACTGTGACCAAAGTCTCACAAGATTATGAAAAGCAGATTGTATGACAGGGTGATGACAAGGCCAAAGAATGGACCTGATGGAAGGAATAGATGGCAGGGGGGAGGGAGAATGGATCTACTATGTGCTTATCCTGCACAACCTCATGTAATCACAAAATTCCGTGAGGGAAAATTAAATTCCAGTTATTTGTGTTTCAGTGAAAAGGAAAGAGAAAATCTGGTGGCAGAGAGGAGAAGGTTCCACATGTTGGACTGGAGTTGAAAGCAGTATGTAGGCGATTCCTGTCTGAGGCCTTGGTTTGTGTATGGGGTGGTACAAACCACTCTGACCCCTCTAGTTCCCCCAGCACCTTCTCAGGGTCACAACAAGCCTCAAGGAGTGCCAGAAGTGCACCTTCAGCCTGAGTGGACAAGCATGATGGTCTTTATCCCTGTTACAGGAACAGCAAGACTTGAGACGTGGAGTCACATGGTGGGTCTGGTTATCTCTTGTGACTATTGTACAAGGGCTGTGACTCCATCAACAGCAAAAGATTCACTCTGACTTGTGACTGTGTGTGAAAGAGGTGTTAAGCCAAGGAAGTCCGTAGCAGAGTAGCACACACAGCTGAGGACTTCTGATGGCCTGGTGCAAATCTGTGTTGTGGCATTGCATTGTTTCTTTCATCTGTATTGGAAAAGGTGCACCCACGCTTTGCGGTGAGCAAAACCTTGACACCGTTCTCACCTCCCTTGCACTGCGTCAGCTGGCACCTCCTCTCTCTGGGCGCACATTCTCATTGCACGAGAAACCACAAGCACATTGAGGCCGCACTGTTGCAAACAGAACAACGCACAGTCACACCAGCAGGGACAAAGGGCGGAGCCCTTTCCTCCCCCTGCTCCTGCTCCTGCTCCTGCTCCCAGGACAGACCCCATCAGCTGTCTGTTACTGCAGGTTACCATGAGCCTGGTCCCTGGGTCTCCTGAAGTGCATCTTAAGTTTCTGGCAGCAGGGCTTGGAGCAGCCAGAAACAGACTTTGTGCCTGCTTCAGCAGCTCCACGTCGTGCCTGCCTAGTGCTGACCTTCCCTGCCCTCCGGCCTCTGGCCTTGCCTCATGACCTGTGGGATTATTCCTGCTCTGCCTTCTCCAGGAGAAGGCCCCTCAGCTGCTGCTGTTGTGTTGAGGGTGATTATGACAGAGGAAAGAAGAAAATCTCCCTCCGATGACTTGCTTTTGTGGTGGGCAGTAGTCAACACTTTGGGCACACCGCTGAAGTGCCATTGGAAAAGCATATTACCCTCTGTGCACTGACCTCCCCCAGGCCACTATCTTTCCCCCACAACATGCTCAGCTGCCCTTGTTTCCAGCCATGAGGGCCCTTAAGATACCAAATTCTGCCCAGCCTGTCCTATTTTCTAGTTTTGGCTTGAAGAACAAGACTGGGGTTGGGATTTTAGCTGGAGTTTATCCTTGCCCAGTTCTCATCTCTTGAAGGGCAGGCTGCCAGTAATGGGACGAGCCGCTTCCTTGGTTACTGCACCACAGGCCACGGGTGCTGGAAGGGGGAAGCAGGGGGGATTTTTTGTTTGTTTGTTTGCTTTTCCCTGAACCGTGAAGCTCTGGGCAGTGCTGAAGGCAGGATACAAGACCTGACAGACAGGATCTGGTTTTCGCCCATTCTCCCTCCCCTCTCCTGGAGGAGTGGGGCTTGTGGCCCCAGCAGTCTTTCAGGCGCTGCCAGCGGGGGAGTGAGAACTAGGCCCACGGATTGCATCAGGAGTCTTTTTTCTGGTCATGCTGGTTGGTTATAATGAGAAAATACTCCAAATTCCTAGTGAAAAATCCTTTCTTCCTTTCATTATTACTGGGCCAGACAAGCTAAGCTAGCACTGGAGCCCTGAATGGTGGCTGGCTAGTGGTGCACACGGTAGTGCCAGGGTGGGAGGCAGGGCTCCTGAATCCTCATCCCAGCGTAGCTCTGTGGTTTTCTGTATAAACCCCAAAAAATCAGCTAACTCATCGTACATTCTGTCTGAACATATCTGGGCATGAAACAGGATCAGTGATACAATCCTGAATGTTGTTTAAAAGCTCAGTTAGCTAAGTAAGTAAAAAAGACCTTGCAGTGAAAGATACTTAAATGCAAAGTGGTGGGACTGTCTCAAATTTCACTTCTGAGCAAAGCTGTTTTCAGATGCAGGAGCAAGTACCTTAAAAATGTGCTTTTATTTTTTTTTTAAATTTCTCTTCCTCATGTTTTGCATTTAACATATGTTCTAGACAGTAGATTGGATCCAAAACAGATGAAGACCTCAATTCAAGGTGTCTTGCCTCACCACTGAGGTATTTGCAGCGAGGTGTGACTGGAGGTAGTTAGCAATGCAAGTTGTTCTGGAGAATGTACTGGTTAAATCTTATTGGTGGACTGTGAAATGTAAATGAATTAATATTTAGGAAAGATTTTATGATTTTTCAGCTGCAAACCTGAGTATATGCTCACTGGTTAACAGACTTGTCACTGAGGCATGAAGACAACCTGTCTAGTCCTCACAGTCTCTGAACTGAGAAGATTTATCTTCATTCATGTCTGACTTGATTATCTTCACTTCTTTCTCAGGGTTTTTTTTTTAGTATTTTTTTCTTTTCTCTTTTTTTCTTTCCTCTTTTTTTTTTCTTTCCATTTTTTTTTGTGATTCCGATTATTGTTTTAACCCATGGGAACTCTGAGAAACAGGTTATTTTTCTTCTTAGGAGAGGGACATTAAATTTCTTACACAATTTGTTTGATCAATATGAAACCAACAGGGAAACTGAAGTACTCATTCTCATTATAGGTGTACTTCATCTGTGGGGGTTTTACTTTAAAGCATAATGAAGAACAGGATCCAGGATTTGTGTATATACTATGTTGCCAGTTTCTGTCCTGTTATGTAGAGATAACCTTCAATTCCTACCCTGTATGTTTCTCATTGTCCCTTTCATTTTGTGCTTCAAATCACAATTTTTCCATGCTTTTCTTTAGCCTTCTTTAAATATTTTTAAAATATTCATTGGCTTCTTAATAATCGTCTTAGATAAGTAAACGTCTTTTAACAGTAAGATCTTTTAAAGGTGGAAAAAGTGAGGTACAGAATATTAAATAATATAATTACTTAATGAATTCAAACATACTTCAGAATTTCTGAGTAACTTTTCTTGTCAGCCTTTGAGCATTCTTTAAATGAAAAACATCAACTGTGTGATAGTGGGCAAGGAGCAGATAGTGAACATAGTCATTTTGGAGGAAATCCCTGGGAATTCCAAATACCCATCATAACTCCAGCTGGCCTGAAGGTCATGTTTTGTATTGCAGAATTTCCACTGATTTTTGAAATGGTTTTGAGCCATTTCCAGATGTCTTGATTGGCAAAGGTGCTGCTAAAGGCTGAAGCTCAGATTACCAGTATAAAGGTATAAGAACATAATGGAAAAAAATCCTATCCTTCTTTCTTTTGGTGCTTATGTAGCCCCTATCAAAATAGTATCTGAGCATCTCATATGTATTTAAAAATAGAAATAACAATAACAAACCTTCTGTCTCTCTTTTCCTTCCCAGTCTGTAAGTGAAATAGCTTGATTTGTTCAAAGGACTTTTTCCTTGTGGGTTCTAAATATTTAGCTGTGGTTTTGCACAGTTTATCTACTGTTCCATTACTCCATTGAGAGGAGGAAAAAAAGATGCCATTTCCATTATTTCGTAGAACTCAAAAGACACAGTGTTATGTGTTCCCTCTACTGATTCCCATGTAGAACATAACCAACACCATTCCCAGAGCCGTGCGTTCATGACTTTATTGATGCATAACTAGGGATGTTTTGGCAGGATTCGGTGTTGTGTAAGCCACATGTGATGTTAGAGGAAGGCTATTATATAGGAAGGCTATATATGTTAATTGCAGCCATGCACAGGATGGGTGTGGAGGTTTAATATTTACTTGTAGAATATGTTTGAGAAATCATTATATTCCCTTACTAATACTCTGTGAACTTGATAAAGTAACATTATGTTAAACAAGGGTCATTTTTCTCTGTTCTGTCTCTCTTTCTGGACTCGATGTAAAGCACCCTGTTTTAATAATCAGTTTGATTTTTCATTCAAATTTCTGCTTTCTCCTTTGAGATAACAGTCGGTACAGCTCCATATTTTCCACATTAATTATTGCTTAAAAAGCAGTGTAGAGGATTGCAAAGGAGTTTCCTGAAGCTGCTGAAATTTATGGCCACTGTTAGTTCTTCTCCTAAGGGAGTTTTGAAGATTCATCCCTTTTACATGTCAAATTTCTTATATTTATCTCCCTGAAAAGATTGGAAGGCCTTAAACTGAACAGGTCACTGTGCCAGGAGAGGTGGCTTGTGATTAACTAACCAAGATGCTGCATAGCAAGTGAAATCAAAACTCTTCAACTCATCCCAAATGCAATACCTACTGAAAGTAAAGCTTGAGGCCATAAAGGTGCACATCACACAGTGATTCCAGTCCTCAGAGTTGTACGCTCACGTGTCCGTGGCCTTGAACACTAGAATAGGGCCACGTTCCTTAAGAGTCGCTGTGTAGACCAGCTTTTTTGGACTGTCATAGTTGTTTCCATATCCTGCATCTGGAGATCTTGATGCTCTGTGCCACTGTGACAGTAGTCTGTTCTTTGATCACAGCATGATAATTGCTAGTGTGTCTAAATTTCACCTCTTCTGGCAGCATCACCTCTGTTTTTCTGTGGTTGACTAAGCAGCAGGGTTTTTCTTCGGCTTTTTTTTGAGCTGAGGAATTCAGATGGCTGGGACATGGTGCTATCTGTTGTAAAGCGAAGGCAGTATGTAGTTAGGTGTCAAAAATGCTCTCCTGGCATCCAAGGGTGCTGTCTCTCACACATTTATACATGTCTTATGACATGGGAAAGATAACTGAGCCATGTGGGCCTCTGTGGTTGCAGAAGTATGTTAGTGTATCATGACCCTTTGGGAGGAGAAGGAATGTGAGATGAGTCTTGGTCTTTTACATTCACATGCAGCTAAGTGTTAAAGAGAGGCAGCAGCATTTTGTGATCTTTCTGTGATCACAGCTTTCTGTGAGCTAAAGATTGCTGAGAAATGCTATTATCTGACTACTTTCCACCCCTTTTCTCATAGTAAAAAATAAATTTCCATATTAGAAAATATTTCTCTTTCAGAAGTGTCACATTATTTCCAAGTTGCACAACCTAACAGTAGGGAAAAGTAATTAAGAATAACACAGAAACAGTCCTGTTTCAGAAATAGTATTCAGATACTTGTCTGAATGTATCATCTGCAGTACACGTTATGAAACATTGCCTTTCCCGTAAGAACCTCTGTGATGCTTCCAGTTCACTTACGCCCTTAAAAATGTAACATTTTCTTCTGCTGTCCAAAGAAGGATCTCACAGCTAATAATAGTTTTAAAGACCTATCAGTGTTTAAGTGGAAACTTCAAAAAGTGCTTTTGTTTTGTAAGTTAGTTCTGCCAATATGGCAATTTTTCTGTCATTCGTTAGTGAAAATACCTATAGTTTGGAAACGGGATATCTGCTGCTTCTTTCCTATGTCTCTGTGCTTGTGGTATCTAATCATGCAATTTCTGGTTTGGGAAATGATTCTCCCTCTTCTTTACAAATTCAAGCACATACAAACAGTCCAGCAAGAGTCTGCCTGCTCTTGTGTACAAAATGTAGTACTCCCATCACTGTTTTCCTGAGTCCTTTATTTACACCCATCGGTTTTGGGATCTATTTTGGAATCATTCTCACTATGGTAAGAACCTTTAAATGACTTACAGAGACTTAGGTCGGTGGCTTAGTTTGCTTTTATTCTGGCCTAATTCTCACTCATCTTGCACCAGCCTTATCTGCCATTGTGTGCAATTTCCCCACCATTGCAATAACCTTTGCCTTCTTTTACCTTCCTTTCTCTCTGCCCATCTAATTCCAGACACCAAGCGCTTCCTTTCTACCTAAGAGGCGAATTCTGCTCTGTTAAGTAGTTGAAGTATGGGAGTAGAAACCTCATTAATAATAATGCTACCTCTGACACCCAAATATTGGTCAAGATTCTTTAACTTTCGTCTCTTGATTGTTTCCCTGGGTGACTAAGCAGAAAAAATAATTTCTGGTTAAATGTGGGCTTAATTAGATGTTGGTCTATGAGCTACTAACATTAAAAATACAGGCAACAGTATGGGTGCTGGAGAGTTTAACCACAAATACCTCTTTCAGTGCCTTTCTTTTTCTTTTAACTTAATTAACAGACGTTAATCTTCTAAATTTATAACTTAATAGTTCTACAGCTTAGAGTTTATGAAAGACACCACAGCAGATCTTCTGAAAATATAATTGTGTATTATTAAAATCATGGCTAAAAATTTTACTTTGTGCATTAGCAGAACAGGAAAGTAAGAATTTGCCCTTCTCAACCACTTGGCACTAAAGCATCCAAGCCCTGCAGTTTAGGCCTTGGTCCTGCCCTCCATCTGTATTCTTCACATCATACAAATGAGAGGTTCTTTTGCCTGAATGCATGGAGCATTGCCTGGTTATAGGCAACACATTTTAGCCATAGATCTCAAAGAACTTCACCAGGAAGAGAACATACAATTATCCTCATTTTATGGTAGACACCGTATAATACAGTATGTGGTAGAATGTGGCATTAGCTAGCCAGGGGTTCCTGGCTCCCTTCTCCCTGGTCTAACAAGTGGGAGCTTTAATAGCAGTCTCTACATCCTTCATTTTACAATATGGAGAGGCAACGGTAGTGGTCCTTTAAACAAGCCTCTTTATACTCACTGCTTAAATCAAGGGAGATGCAGAACACTACAGCCTGAGTAAGGAGAGAATTAGTTTTCTAATTCTTTCGTGCTTAATAACTTCTACTGTTTATAGCAACAGAAATAAGTGTACTTACACATTGACAAGCAGTTGCCCACAGTACATGCTCAGCCTTTCATGACTGAAGTTGCATACATGTACAAGACAGCAGAAGCAAAACCAGTGTGAGCCCCTTTAGGATTTATAAATGATGGAGGACTTAAAGAGTTAAGAAAAACCCTCTGCATATACCTGGTATATAAAACTGTCATGTAATCAAATGCGAGGAATGCACTCCACTGTGTACATTAGCAAACACTCCATGCAAGCCGGCTGGCAGAGGTTCAGGGTTTTCAGTGCTGCCTTGCGTTACAAAGCCCTTCTTTGTTCTCTCAGCTCTGTTTTAAATATCTGATGACTATTCCACACCATGTTAGTGCCAAATCCCCAGCTTCACTGCAAACTCTTTACAACAGCATATTGTGGGCAGATTGGATGGAGACAGGCTGGTAGAATGTGGGTATTTCCCCTTTCTTTGCTTCTCAGGCAAGTACTCTCACCAGCTCTGCCATCTCCCTGTAATTTCTGTAGCCCCTTGTGCAGCCACCTGGATAGTGTTCAAAGCCAGAAGAAATCACTAGGGTATGCAGAAATTGAACTTGGATCCTCTGACATGGCAACAGCACTCCGCAAATGTGCATCAGGATGGGTGTAGTCGAGGTTCAGCCAAGGAAGAGCAAATGAATCAAAGAGTGTTCTTGCAACAAATATTTTTGTTGAAACTTGTGCCTGTACTGTTTTTGGCTGGATCTTGCCTGAGCTTGCTAGCCAAGTGGGATTGGGCTTTGCAAAAAACTAGATGAAAGATTTCCTATGAACATGCACACAGAAAGGCAGGAAGTGATGCTGATGACTCAAGAGATGGTGATGTTCCTTCTTGATTTGGAATTAAAATACTTCCCTGGAAGGATGTTAACACGGCAGCACACATCTCAGCCTCTTACATCAGATGAGATGTTAAGCCAGGGCTTCATCTCCTCATGCTTGTTAAGGATGCTTTTTCATAAGACTTTTACTTATATTTTAGTTAGAAAGATGGTGTTCTGGCTTTCTGTACAAGCCACTTACATGGTATTGTTTTAACTGCTACAGTGATGCTCATTCTGTTCAAGAGCTGCTTTTGCATTCCAAGAAAAAAATGTTGCTTGAGTACATGAAGATGTACAATAATAATATGCATCTTCTTCTTGATCCTGAATGTACTAATTCTTTTCATGAAAAAAACCTCTGATTTGCTGGATAAATGTAGAGTTAGTGTTGTTTCCTGCAGTGTTTTGGGATTTCTATGCATAGACACTAGATAGGAAATAAACAGTAAGCTTCTTGAGTTAAGAGGAGATTTTATACAATATTATTTCAGTGGTGCTGCCCATTTTTGGCAACTAATGTGAAAAGAAGCTAAGCTGCTCAGTTTCCCATTCTGTTACTTGTTCCCCTGAAGCTCCTTGGCATCCAGTACTGGTGTGCTGGAAACTCAGCTGTGCAGTGGGTGGGTCTAGTGTGTTCTAAAATAAACAAACCTGTTTTAATTCAAATTTCATAATTTCACATGCAAATATTTCATGGTAGACTCAGTAAGAAACCCTTTCTGAAGCAAAACCTGTTTATTGAGGGCCACTTGAAGGTGCATTGTAAAACTTTTGCGTAATCATTTGAAATCCATGAAAGCTAAAATCATTGAAAGTAAGATTTACAACACTGCAGAAGCCTTGCAAGGCTGTATTTGCCACTAAAGCAATTGTGTAATTGTGTAATGGATTGCATATCAGAATTCTTCAGAGGACTTGTGATGTCTGCTTAGGCTGTGCAGGTGCAGACATTCTTGTCTTTGCCATGTTTGCTTCCCTCGTACAGGATTGAGCACAAATAGGAATTAGTATCTCTATGGTAAAGTATTAATACGTGGTGAGAGGGTGTTATTGTCATCTTACTCGGAAGGGATGCAGCAGAAGCGTTGAAGGGGTCTCTTGGTGAAGTCTTCCCTTATAGAAGTCTGTACCAGAGTCAGAAATTGAATCCATGTGTTGTATGATCCAGTCTTATTCAGTAAACTGTTGGCTCTCGTGTTGCATACTGTCTCCTGTCACATACAGTGCCCCAGGAAAGTTCACAAACAAGACCCTGTTCCATTAGGCAGAGAGTGACCAGACAGTGCTTGTCTCACTTTTAAGTCTGTAGCAGGGACTATGAACAGTGTACAGGTCCCTTTAAAAAAAAAAAAAAAAAAAAAAAGAAGAAGAAGTAGAAGAAGTAGAAGAAGAAGAAGAAGAAAAAGAAGAAAAAGAAGAAAAAGAAAATACCGTGGGGTTTTTAAAATGTTCTCCCAGAGTCTGGTGGAAACTAGCATATTAAGGGGGATCAGTTAGCCTTTTATGATACTTCCAAGAGATTCCTGCTTCCTTTCCTTGTCGTGGCCCCTTTGCTGTCACACTGCAGAGATAGTCCTTGGGCAGAGTGTAGCCATCCAGTGGGTCTTGTTCACCACAGCTGAATGAGCAAAAGCTCCAAGAGGGATTGGCACTAGAGAAATCTTTTCCTTTGTGCACTAGATTCTTTTCTTTCAGGATTTTTCAGACTTTTTCCTCCCTCTTTCCACATCTCTATGTGTCATTAACTGCTTCTCCTCAGCCTCCTGCTTCAAAGCCCTTGCATGTACCTAGTGCCCACCGAGCTGTTTCCATAGTGGTCTCTAGGACATCTGGCAGGGAGGTATGAACTCTGTCATTTACTGTTGTTTGGTTTCTAAGTCCATTTTAAATGTGCTTTTATGGCAACTTGCACCATTTTAGCACAGAGAGAGAGTTATTTGACTTTTCCAACTTTAACATTCACTGGAAGAGATCACAGAAAGCCAAAGTTTTGAGAGACAAAGCTAAGACCAGTACCTTGCCTTCAGGTGGTGCCTGTGCAGGCTGTCAGGAAAATAGGTAATGTTATAAGTGGAAGGACTTAGGAAATGCTCCAGCTGTAAAATTCTCCAAATGTAAACGTATTCTTTTCTACAAGAAGCAAGTTGCTCTCTGAAGGAGGAATGCAACTGGTGTTAACCAAGGGAATCTACGAAGAACTGCACCAAAAAAAGCAGCAGCCCAAATAAAAAGAAGGTTGTGTGTTAAAGACCTAAATGTATTTTGTTAGGAATGGCTGAAGTAAGCTGTTTTATTGGCAGTTATTGTTTGGTGGAGCTGAAAGAATGAGCCAGGTATTATGCCATTACTTTCAGATGGAACATTTGGGAGAGATTAAATAGATTTGCTCACTCACAAAATACATTTGGGCCTTAACTCGAGTAGGGAGTTCAGCAATGAATGCAGAGCCAGAGAAACCAGGAAGGTTAAGAGGGTTTCTTGATTCAAGGTGATTTGAGCTGAGCAAGGGGTTATCGCTACATGTAGAAGTTCTCTTTCTACTCCTAGTGAGGACTCTGCTTTCCCACAGCTAGAGTGCAGGTCCCATTTACTCTCAGGCAGGTTGAATATCATGTGGGTTATGCTTCCCTCTCTGATTTGGCTGTGTCTGCAAACAGCTTCTTGTTGCCATTCGGAAGATGCAATCCTGATGAAGTCCAGCTGTATCTGTCTAGTACTGTACTGATAATGTAGTGTCATCTGCTTCCTTCCAAGCTAGAACCTCCCACTTTGCTTTCAGACTTTACCTGCCACAGTGGCAGATGCTCTAGTAACTATACATCTCACATTCCAAATCTTCTGGCACTTAACATCTTGGACCTTCCTGTGAGCTACTGGATATTTAGGCCAAATCTTTCAGTCCCATGAGTTCCCACTTAAGTCAGTCATTGCATAATGTGAGCACAGCCAGGCTCTCTCGTCTTTTCTCCAAATACTGAGAGCAGATCTTTTATGAACTGGTAGAAAATGAACTGTGGATTGGAAGAAGAGCAAATGAATTAAAAATTCCTAATATGTACATGTAATGAAATAGTACCTCAGTGCTCCAACAAAGTACATCCCAACAAAAAGCCTGCAGAAGAAAAATTTCACTGCACTGTTTAAAGTGAAAAGATCCTTCCCTTCTTTCTAGTGTAAAATACATGCTTGCTAATATGTGGGGAGATGTACTGTGTGAAGATTGTTTTCTTTGAGAGTACTGCACTGAGGAAGAAAAAAATTTCAAGTGGCTTTTCTCCACTTTGTTGGCAAGTCAGCCCCTCTATCTCCAAGGATAACAGGAGTGCCTGATACACTGAGCAGGGGAGCCTTGAAGGATGTGAGGAAAGCTACTATACTGGGATCAATAGCATACTTTTTCCTTCTGTAGCATGCAAACATTTGACCTGACATAGACTAGAAATTCCTCATCTGCTTCTTCCTTTTTATTTCTCTTTAAAGAACATCTAAATATCTGTTCATGCTTGTGGAGAAGTCCATATGTATATATTTCCTTGGGAAGTCCCATCTCATTGCTTGGGAAATCAGAGGGAAATTTAGGTGTAAGTTTTACATTGATTCTGTTTACATTTACCTGAAATATGTACTGTGGTCAGAAAAAATAAGAGTTTTACCAGTGACATGTGAGTTACAGTGTGCTCCAGACTCTGCTAAGGGGACCTCAGCTCATTAATAGAATATTTTTATGTGTTTTTAATATTTGAGGGCCTCTTACAGAAAAATGCTTCCAACAACAATCTGTGTTTAAATGTTTTGCTCTCTGAGATATATGTTTTCACAGAGAGAATGAGTTGGGGAATATATTCAATTGTTTCTTATTTTATCCAGGAGTGCTTTCCATTTGATCAAAATTGGAAGGAAGCATCACCTGACAAATAAGACTGATCTTTTTCAGGAGAGCTGATGTTTTGTTCCTGAGACATACTTTGCATATGTACTGCTACTGCAGTGCTGAGTCAAACATCATTCATCTGTAGGAGCAGCGGAGCTGAAGGTCAAGGAACAGACTCTGCAGGTGTCTTCCCCCAGGGAACTTTCATACCTGCTGTTTGATGCAACCTAACCTATTACATAAGTGAGAATTTACTCTTCTGATGATTGTTAATGATCTTCAAGGATTGTATTGTGTTGGCAGGGGTGATTTAGAAGGATTCAGAGCGAATATGAGAGGCAAAAAGCAGCCTTCATCTACGGCCATATGTTGGATGGTGCTGTTTGACCACTAAGGTGTCTGATCCTTCTCCAAAACATGAGTGATACAACTGCTCTCCAGTACTTACAGATAAATCGACAAAGAGTATCTATTTTTTTTTCCTTTTGTATCTATTTTTAAGTAGATTTGAACCTGATGAAAAGTACTGGAGTGATTTCACTCTTCTATTCCAAAACCAAGATGAGTAGAAACCAGGGGAACACTGCACTGACTCAAAGGGAAGGGCATGCGTTTTCAGGTAGCTGATACCCACTGAGACAGTCTGGAGCAGACCTGGCTTATGATTTGCTCTTCTGTCACTGGAAACAAGAGGAGGGAAGGAAAGATTGTGCTGTTGTAGTTGGCAACAGGACAGCACACCAGCATTTGAAGAACTGACTGCAGTTACGAAAGAGAACTACTTAAGATGGTTGCATGGTATGTCTTTTCATCTTCTCAAAAAATCAAAACACAGAGTAAGTGAAGTCCAATATTAGCTTGGAATGATTTAGACAGAGGAGGACTCCTGGTAGTGAAAGAAAAACTGCATTTGTTGTAGGGACACTACATTTTAGGGAGCTGCCTGAAATCCATGTAGCTTCAGCCAGGACTAAAATGGCCCTTGCCTCTGAGTGAGCTCATAGAGTCACACAGTCTATCATATATTTAGAAAACTTTTTGCTCTACCAGAGAATCCCTCAGGATTGGTCAGTGAGTAGTTCTAATGTCTGCTCTACCTGTTCCTGCTAGGAACAAAACACTATACTACTGACAACACAGTTCATTCCATATGCAGTATTATTTTCACCTTGGGTTGGTTCATTGGGTTTTTTTGCTGTTGCTGGTATAGTATCATAGAGAACCTATCTTTCTGGAGTAGAGAGGCAGTAGTGCTGACCTTCCAGCTCAGAAACCTGCCCCAGTCTTACAATACAGTCTATAAAAGGGTGTTGTAGATGGCCCGGGAGGGAACACAAGGCATTAATTCACTGGAGCAGTTGTGCTGACATCCTGGACTGTGAAAGCACAGCTGGGGCAGTTTGAGAGCAGTAGTCAGGTTCCAACAGGGAAGCCAGGCTTTTATAATTCACACTGCAGTCACCTATTGTTTTGTTTCTTGTTTTCTCAAGATATTTAGACATGTCTGGTGGGCAGAAAAGTGAAAGACTGGGAGTGCCAGCTCTAGGCAGCCGTAGCACTCTGCAAACTTCCTCCTCACAGCTCTGTTCCTGCTATTTTACAACAAAGCTGTAGCTCCTGCCTGTGCTTTTGGTCCTGAGTCTCACAACCAAAGCACCTCCAGTCTGGCCTGCACACATTTGGATAATTTTAGTGTGTAATCCCACATAGCACTGCTGGATCACCTCAAGTTTAGTCAAGAAAGGTGAGGCCAGGATGTGTTTTAAAATGCAATTGAAAATCGGGCTTAATTAAACAATGTTCTGCAATGATTTTATGATAGCAGCTGAAGGCTCATGTGATCTTTCATGGCTTTCATTTCAGCTGGGATTCTGGACAGAAATCAATACATAAATACACAAACAACTCCTCACAGCTTCAAAAGGATACTGTTAATGAAACCAAGATACTTAGCTGAATAAACCCCAACAATTCTGATTCTCTGGTCTATTAAGCCATGTGGAAGTATAAAAAGGCCTTAGGACAATCAGCTACCCAGTAAAGAATTCTTCCTGCTTAGGGTTTCATTGATGAGAACAGACAGCTGCCTGTTCCCTCCCTTGTAGTTGTATGTAAGAAAACAATTCAAAATAAATCCAGATATGCTTTGTCTCCTGCTGGATTAATAGTTTGGGGTAGTCGTGTTATGAATGACAGCTTGGCACCTCAGGGGCAAATATCTGCAAATAGTTTGTCTTTGTGTTCCCTAGCTTCTCATCTAACCCACTGTCAGAGAAAGTGGAGAAGTCATTTTTTACTGTATTAAAAGCATTGGAATAATTTTTGAAACTCATGTTTCCCCTCTATCATGATGCTAGTTATATGGGTAGATTTCTGTTTTGAAAAATTAACAACATGCCAGTGCTAATACACAGGAGATTCATGGACAATGTGTTGAATTCCCAGGACTGCTAGTCCTGGCTTTTAGCAAAACCAGTGGGAGTTTTTAGGTAGAGCGAGTATACCTAATATTATATGAATACTTATTAGTAATTGTATTTATTGTTCCCTTTTTGGAGACTTGTGAACAAAGAAACAGCCAAATGCACTTTAACAAAGATAATAATTTAAAAATGTGTGAGAGTTAACTTTGTACTCACCTCTTTCTACCCTTTTCACATCATTGCTGGTTTTATAAAGCTCATGGATGAGTGATGTTTTTAGCTTCATGCATGCTAGTATCTCTGTCGTGAATGTAGGTGACATGTTGATGGAGCACATTACGTTTTCATTCCTAGCTAAATAATACCAAATTGAGAAGTGAATACCTAATCTGTTGGTATTAACCTTGCTAATAGAGAGCCTGATGGAGTTAGAAGAGTTGAACTGGAATTGTTTTGCCATTACTTTTCTCCAAGTACAGGCCATGGGCAGTGCCTGGATAAGCTAATCCTGCACTGTTTCGTCCAGTTCAGACATACATGCATAAAGCAGGAGGTTTCTTTGCCTTTTGCTCTGCAAAGAGTTTATGCTTTTTGAGCTTTTGCTGTGCAAACTGTCTATGGGAAGTGTCTGCTCACACCTGGGGGAAATACACAAAGCAAAGTGCCTTTAATTGCTTCTGGAACAGTACAGAGAATTGTTTAGACTAGATTTACTTTTCTGATTTGTGCTTAGAGACAGAGCTGACCTCTGCCAGAACTACAAAGAGCACCCAGCTGAGGCTGTTAACATCTCTTAGGAAACTGTTCAGGAATGAGCCTAGCTCACTGCCCAGTGCTGTAGTGATTACAGTAAATCCTCATCTTCTGCTGACTTCAGCGGGGTGTTTGCAGACAGCAGTTCTGGTTCAAATGGGATCTCAGACCCCAAAGAATGTAAAACATGTATCAAAATCTACTCATTCGTAATAGCAGTTTTCTTTAGCAGCTTTCATTTATAATATTTCGAACATATGTTTTTCCTTGAAAACAGGGCATGTGTGAGTGCTCTGCTTGAGGGGAATGTGAGGAAAAGAAAGCTCCATGCCATGTCTGATGAGAGCAGCAGTGTCTTCTTGTCTTTTTTCTTAGGCACTGTGATCTCACCTAGTGGGACAAGTCAGATCCCATCGCAGAGCTGTGCTCATGTCTGCGTTGTCCAGTTAAGTGTCCTCATTTCCCCAATTCCTATATCACCTGAAGGACTGATACAAAGATTTACATTATTGTTTCTAACATTGCCCTTGCAGACAGTATTATGGGCATTGCTACAGTTTCTCTGTAGTTAACTCAGTCCTTACCTCCTTTTATTTGGCATCCTTGTCTCCTTATTTTGTGAATCTTGTATGTTGCCCTGTTTCCACTCTGCTTCTGAGGTAGTAAAGGTACCTAGTCCCCATCCTTTCTGTTGCTGGATATCTATGTGTCTAAAAAGAGACACAATGCTGGTGTCACCCCTTGTACTGTAGTGAAAAATCATTCATTGTTTTAAATTATGTGTGTTTATTGTATGACTGGTGAAGAGCATGTGAGATACTGCAGAAGAGGTACCTCAGTTACAGCTCTGCAGCTTCTGTAGGTAGTTTTGGTCTAGCTCCAGTTCATATACACATATATCACAAATGCTGGTACCTTAATTAGCAGAGTCTAGTCTAGAAACTACATATTTAGTACAACAAGGAAAAGGTCTCTCCTTTTACCCTTAGGGACAGCAAAATAGGACATATAAGTAATAACAGCCATCTAATACATAGAGAGCCAGCAAGAGTACATCTCAAAAGCAGCCTGTACCTGCACGCAAGGCACATGAGAGCACTAATTTAGAGAGAGCCACAACTTGAATTTTACAAATAAGAGCCTATACCGGTCCCTACAAATGTTAGCTGATCTTGAAGCCAGATGGAAAATGGCTGCTGGTTTTTGACTTTCTCCCAAACTGCCTGTTTCAGAAAGAAGTCCTTTTTTCTTTTTTTGGCTGTTATTTGTAAATACAAGTGAAGTACAGACTGATGGCTAAAGCAGCCAAATCACAGAAGCACTCCTTGCGTCTTCTCAAAATGTCTGCTGCTCTGGTCTGTGCTTCAAAGGCAATATTCTGCTCTTTGCCTGGCACTGCAGGCAGGACCCAGCTTTTCCGCCCAGCTCACAGGCCCCAGATCTCTGCTGTCTTTCACCAAGCTTAGGGAATTGCTGCCTGTGCACAGGTAACACTTTCTGCTCACTTTTGGCGTCTCTCTCTTGGCCACACATCATCTTTTGGCAGCACATTGCTTCCTAGAAGCTGAAAGCTAGATTAATTTGAACATGAGAAAATACTTTGACATTTATGAATATAATAATCTTTTTACTTTTTTGTTAGTAATACTGTTTACTTTCATCTTAGTTATCCTTTAAACAGCGTCAGTGTGCCTGAGACCTGTGCCTCAGTTTTAATAGGTTATGTTTGTTATTTGAGATTTCCTTTAAAGTGCTGAAGATGGAGGCTCTGGAATCCTGGGATCTCAGGTCTGAGAAACTGCCAGGAAACAAAAGTGACACTGAAGAGTTAGTTGACGGAATGTTTAAGTCAAGTGATGGAGAGAACAAAAACTGTGTCAGTGATAGAAGGAGAATTTGATTGTTCAGTAGCTTGTTTTTATAATAGCAATAAGGAACTTAGAAAGTGTTACACCGTTTTTATTTTGAATGTACTGCAGCAATGAAAGTCAGCCTTTTACTTGGTGCTTGTTCAGTTCACAAGTAGGTGAAGGAGAACACACAGTAACCTCTACACGCTTTGCAAAGGGTTCATAGCGCTTTCATAACCGAGTACAGTTACACCACAGCGTACTCCTGCAGATGCAGTTACCGTGTGGAAAAAGTTTCCCATGCCTAACTAAGGACCATATTTAGGCCATTTCAGCCACATAAAGGAAATGAATGTACAGCAGAGGTCAGTGCCCTAACTGTTCTGTGCCAGAAATTCTTAGAGGTGGTATTTATACTGAAGTATGCATTATCTATAGCATGTTTATAAATATGTCTGCTAACTCTATACAGCATTTCTGCTTGTAGAAACTCTTATAATAACATATACCCCAGGGTTTCATTTATCCTTCTCCCAGCCTCATTGTTCTTTTTTCTGTATAATTAATTTAATTGTCCAACACTGCCAACTTAAGTTTTGTTCTTTTTTCTTGCTCTTTTTGTTCCTCTCTGCTCCCCCTGCAAATTATTGCAAATCATTGTGCACTAAATATAGTTCTGCTTTCTGCTTTCCAGATGCTGGGAGCTTGGCTGACATCCTTATAGCATTCCAGACTAATTCTCTCTCTGTCCCACTCACAGACAGCTATTCAAAGCAAATTTATTGAGTTCAATGTATCAAGAAAATCCTGATAGTTTTCTTTGTAGAATGCAGATTAAGGTTTAGTAGAATTTACTCATGTTACATTTTTGCTGGCTTTATACTCAGTTGCTGTACCCCATATTCATTGTTGTGATGGCCCAGTACATGGTTCTTGCTGACTTACACATTTTGTGCAAGATTTAGTCTCTGCACACATCTCACTGTGCATTTCAATTATTTAGGTCTGATCTAGCCAGGCAAATTTCACTTCTGGTGCAGCTGCAGTACACTGGAATATCAGGACCAGCTTCGAGGATGTTTCAGCCCAAAATGTGGAAGTTCCACAGCAAAAGTCAGTAGAGTGGAAAAGTATATACAGATTTGAGCCACAGCTGCAGAATCAGTTTGGATGTGATTAGAAACTTATTACAGCTATCCAAGTCAACACTAATTTTCAGGAAAATTAACTTTCTGCTCTATTTCTTTTGTGAGCCGGTGCTGGTATCCTCATATGAGCTTCCCACCAGGCAAGTGACTGTTTTGGTAATGGTAAGCAGTTCCCATATAGTGTATGTAGTATTCCTAGCTTATAAAGCAGTTTAGACTAGCAAAAGACACAGAACAAATCTGTAGTTTTCATTTATCAACAATTAGTAATGTCTTGTACCAGTGCAGTATTTTTTGATTGGAAGGATCCCAAGTTCAGGTCCATATTTACACTGAAATTTCCTAGAACTAATGTATTTGGATCCTTTATCCACTATTGAAATGTAGCTGTGGTACAACATGGCAAGTGTTTAGGGCAGGAAGCAAGGAAATTATTGTGTCTAATCAAAATTGCAGTGGGAATTGATTGGCAAAGCGTGTTTACCCTGAAGATGGGGCTGTACCGCAAAACATTGGGCAATCCTGATTGGTGCTTTGGCACAGTAATTCAATATAAATGCAAAGAATTATTAGTTGTGAGACTTGGTAATGCACCAGGGTTAAATTTCCCTGCAATCTTTTGTAAACTGCCTCAAATCTGTGTTGGCCATGGCTTCTTCTCTCTCCAGACAGCACTCTGTTCCCCCTCAGAATATTGCCTTGGAGAAGACTGAGCCCTGTCCCACCACTAACCCCCTTCCTGCAGCAACTGCTCCTGAGAATTGCAACAGCCTTGCTGTGAGAAGGGCTGGGAAAAACAGAGGGCTCTGGCTCTGTGCCATTGCTTAATTTCCATAATGCTTACTTAATGTCATAAACATACAAAGCCTACAAAACATCGGCAAAGTTGTGAGGCCAGATAAAATCTGGTTCCTGGGATCTGTGCAATCCACTGAGTGCTCTATGAGGCCGATGAGAAGCAGCTTCCCTGGAGGTTTCCAGCCCTTGGGATTCCAGAGGAACCGTGGTCCCAGGTGCTGCTGCTGGGGCTGCCCCGTAGCAGCTTGCACATAAATATTAGTATCAGCCTGTCACTTGCTGTGCACCCACTTCCAAAGAGGCTGCAACAGTCCCCACCCAGAGTTTCTCACAGCACAAGGAGCATGTCATTCAAGCCAGAAAATAGCTGCAGTTCAATACAGGGTTGGTGAGAAAGGATCACGCAGGACATGTTACAGAAGCTGTCCTGGCATCCCGCTCTGCTGAAGACTGGCTAGGGAAGGAGTGGGAGAGGCTGAAGGCGATGGCTGTTCTCAGAGCCTAACAAGGGGCCACATTGTTCCTGGGCCTATCAGTTGGTTTCTGATTCACCCGCAGCCAATGTACCATGATCAGATCACAGCTGGCCCGAGGATATGCTTTCCAGTGTGTTTAGTGCTTGGAACAGCCCCAGGTTTCAGGAACACATGGTGAGGAGGAGGGGACAGCTGTGAGACAGAGAAGGGAGCTGATTTTTGCCTTCCCTCAAGATGAGCTTTTCGCCTTCCCTCAAGATGAGCTTTTCGCCTTCCCTCAAGATGAGCTTTTCTTTCATAATTTGATTGTGTTAACAGCATTCCAGGTTGTAAAATTAATTTGGAGCCTGTCTAGATCTGGGTGAAGGGCAGACAGAGGGAGAGGAGGGTGGAAGAGGCAGTGGCTGCTTGCATGGCTGCATGCCCCCACTAGCAGTGCCCTCTCTCGCTCGTCAGCTGTGCAACTGCATGTGACAGATCATAGATGGATCTTGAGTACTCAGCCTGTGTCATCTTTCTGCTCCAAGCTCTGAGATAGCTTTGTTTGTCTCTATCCTGGAGGTTATGTAGCTGCTACATCCCAGGGGGTGTATCTGGCAGTGTCTGAGCTTCCTTGTGTGTGAGCAGTGACTGACTTCATGGCAAGAGAGGGGAATGTCCTGAGTGTGACTGGGGACAGAGCGGGACTTAAGTTCCATGTGGACCTTTTAGTTTATCATTGTAGCACAGTGCTTCTGAGTGATTCCTGACTTTTTGTTCCAATTTCCTCTTAAGCAATACCACACCATTCCTCACCTCTTATCCTAAGCTTCTCTGAGTTTTGTAATCAGTTTTGCTGTTTCACCTAGGAGTGGCTGCAATTCAGGGAGGAATGAAGCGGTGCCTGCCTGTTTACAGGTCCTTAAAGCAAATCTGTAATCTCCTTGTCATCCCACAAGTCCTTCACTTCCCAGCAGGAATTTTCATCTCTCCTTCCCAGTCTTCCAAAGCCAACCTGAGAAAGGCAGATAAATGCAAGTGCTATGTGCTGTCATCTCTGCTCCACTGCAGAATGTCAGTAATAAACTACACCTTGTCAGGGAAACCTGCAATTCTCTACCTACAGTCTATACTTTGTAGGCCTATAAAGCACTTTAATGCTTGAGAAAGTTGATCTGTTAATCAGCAAAGGTAATAAGCCAACATTTTTTCTCCTTCCCCTTACAGGGCCCCAATTCTATAAGGAGTCATAGAAGTTAAACATTGAAAAAGACCTGCAGTGTAATTGAGTCCATCTCCTAGTAGTGTGGGGGTGTTCTCTATTACAGATTTTTATTGTTATGTCAGCCTGGTTTTAAACGACCTCTGCAGCATGATTTATGCTTTTTCTGGAAATATTATGTTTAGCCTAACACATCCCAACATCTTGAAGATTTTCCTGATACGTTTGTCTAAATGGTTCCTCTAAAAGTTAATCCAGTTTATTTCAGTTAAACCTTTCCTCTTCTGCAACAAGGTTCGTTCTACTGAAAAAACAATTCCCTTTTCCTTTAAAGGGGCTAGTGGGACAGCAAATCTGCTATTTGGCCTGGCTGCAGTCAGATCTCATTTTTCAACCCCACCCTTCCTCTTCTCTGAGAAGGAGGGGCAGTCTTCATATTTTCCCTTTAAGCTGAGCTATGAAAAATAACTGTTTGCCAAAATCTTTCACCTCGGCTGTATGCTCTCACAGATGTTTTCTACAGCATAAACAAAGCGGCAAAGAATGTCGGGGCACGAGGGAGTCACGGTAGTTGGGATGGGAGAGATCAGGCTGGAGAATTACAACTCCAGCCACTTGGCTGTAGTTTGCCTTTCAGAAATGCACAAGAGCTGCTCCCACTGCTCAAGGAGCAGAGCCAGCTGTAAAATCATCCACAGCTTGATATAACATGAGCATTCAACCATGCAATCTAAGCACATGTAATGCACACGTCACCATAGCAAATTAAGAATAGTGATAAATCTGGCTGGTAAGACCAAGTTCTCAGCTGTTCCTCAGCCATCTCCCTGCTCAGAAGGAGATGGTGCCAGCCATTGCAATTGGGAGAATAGGAAAAATTGTGGGAAGAATTGTGTTGTACATTATACCCAATGAATGGCAAAATCTGGCTTCACACCCCAGGGCTTAAATGGTACTGTTAGTAGTGTCCAGAACTTCAGAGTTTTATCATGGACTTTGCCGGCTCCAAGTGTCTATTGACTACAGCTGTCAATGAAACAGAGTATAGGTCTTGAATACCACAACCTTATCATGTAAGAGAATTTGCTGAAGCAAGTGAAACATCCTGAATTTTGTTGGGGCACAATGTCGCTTTGTCTATTCTGCCATATTTTTGACCAATCAAAATGCTGTTTTTGATTGGTCAAAAATACTGTTTAGTAGGTTCCTGCTGCAGATTTTGAAGGGAATCAATTTGGACAAAATAAAGTCAAGAACTGTTAGAACTGGCAACTTATATGAAAACAAGGAGATACTCTTCCTAAAACAAATATTTCTAACTGGTTGAATGCAATGCCTAGCCATGAGTCCTGTAAGGTCCTGATGAGATTCTGACAGCAGGAGATGGTGACAGTAATGTGGCTGTTCACCTAAGCCTCGCTGTTGACTCAAAATACTACTTTGAGCCATTGGAAAAGTTTCTTTCTGTAAACAAATTTAGCTCATAGCAGCCTTGAAAGGCAATTCGTAATGACCAGTGTAAACCACCTGGTGCAGATGAAAAGCATCAGGAATCTGGGCAGCACTTAAGCAATTGAAGGCTTGGGAGGGAACCTCAAAACCTTTCCTGTTGTTACATATGAATCACAAAGAACATACTGGTTGTGTTTGAGTATATCCCAGAGGATCAGTTTGTGAGCCCTCCTGCATATTCTGGTGGGTTGAGAGGCACCAAAACAAAGGAGACCATGGTTGGAAAGATTTGCATATTAAGGAAAAGAATGTGGAATGTATGTATTATGTGTAGGAAGACTGTGGAACTAATGGCTTATGACAGGGATACAACTATGGAATTAATGTGATTTGGCAGGCAGGCATTAATATGGAATGGACAATTTTGGAGGAAGCAGAACAGGGATGCAAAAGACTGTAGCTGAAGCTAGTCCCTTGCATAGGAGCTGTATGGAGACAAGGTTTCTTACACATATATGTGCAACAGTGAACAGAGTTTATCCCTATGTCATTATTAGGAAGTCGATAAAGATCTTTATTTGTATTTGTAGGGTGTGAGAAGCTTTTGCTCTCTATTGATTTGGCATGAAGAGGCCTTTTGAGCATACATCCTGCTGTTTTGTGTGGCTATGATTTAACTGCCGTCGTAGTTTCATTGTTTAAAGCTCCTAAATATATTTAGGCTTTTCTATGGCGAAAACTGAGATTAATATACTTATGACTATCAAACTTAATGGAGAAAAATGTATTTATTGTGTATAGCAGATCCCAGGATCTACTGCTCTAAATACTCTCAAGCATCCTGCCAGCTTAAAGGGTGATGAAGTTGGTTCATGTTTCATGGAGATCCCAGAAAGCACTGGTAGTCCTGGTGTTAGAGTTGTATCAGCCAAAGTTCCTGAGAAACAGCCTCTGTTAAAAACATCACGGCATTTTTCAAAATTGTCTCATACTTTGAATATTTTTCTGTGCCTGTGTAAGGTCTCATGTTAAGATTCAGACTCTTTCTCAGCTGCTCAATATTTGTTCAAGCTAATATACAAGAGAAAATAATCTCTGAATTGTTATTTGTAGTCATTTGAAAGTCCACATCAGTACATATCACACTGACGTAAACTGTGGTTAGGGCTTTTTTCAAGGAAAAGAATTTCTTTAGCACATTGGTAGCTCCAGGTGGTATGCTGTGATTCTTAGATCAAGCTCCGTTTGTTCACTGTGAGTTGAGCTGTTCTCCTGGCAGTTTTTAGAGAACTTAATTTGTTCAGAGACATCTCAACTTGTGTTTGCTGATGGAGAAGTTCTCACCTGGGGCCAGCATTCTCCTGGCTCTCTCTGTGTCCAACTAGTACATGCACTTATTGGGTTCCATCATCTCTGCTAGACATCTCTGGGCTAAAAGCAAGGAATATACTGAGGTTATGAGAGGGATTAAAGGAATGGCAGAGATAAGGGCATTGTAGCAGTGGGTGAGCTGTTCTGAACTGGGGGGGGAGAAATGTGTGTGCCAGGAACAAACCAGTAAAGAGCTATGGACGAATGAAGTGTGGCAGAACTGTGCAAATGGTGTTTTTGTGGAAATTATTTTGTCTGTTCTGTACATATTTCTACTATGTCTGTCAAGCTGTATAGAAGTGTCCCCACTGAATTACCAGCTTTTCCATGACTCCAGCATGTTCCTGCAGCCAGTCCAGTCTGGGATCTGTCTCCCTGTGTAGTGGAAGAGTGCAGACTCTTCTGGTCCCTTTAGTGTGGGAAGCAGCTAAATATAATTGTCTTGAAAGCAAGAAACAAAACATTGAGGTGCATGCCAGCCTGTAACTCAGCCATAAACCTACCCTCTTTGAGCAACACCTCAGCATGCCAGTGAACAAACACTAGCACAATTGCCCTCTCGCCACTTCTACAAAAGAGTGGCACAAGAGCACTGCAGGAGGCTAACACCTTTTCTTGGCTGAAGCCTTGGTTGCGTAAGGAAATTGAGCAGCCCCACCGTTCCGTAATTACTGCCACCTCATAGGCAGAATTTCACAATATCTCTGCCGTTCAGTCTCTGTTCAAAAGGAGGCTTTACATGTAGGTGTGGGAGACCTCCACTCAGACACTTAGTTTGCTCCACATAAACCATTCCAGCCATTCCAGCTTGGTAGATGTTAACAGCCATGGCCTCTCACCCTACAAGGTCCTTCCAAAACATGGTTTGTCAGCTCAGCTCTGGGATCCAAGAGACATAGCATCATAGAAATATAGGTTAAGGAGGGACCTCTGGAGGTCTCTATTCCAACATCCTGATAAAAGCAGAACTGCTGCCAGCACTTAACAGGTCAGCTGTGATTTTGTCTAGCCAAGTCATGAAAACATGCAAGGATAGGGATTGCACAACCACTCTGAGTAACCCATTCCAGCACTGTACTGCTCACCCAGTGAAAAGGTTTTTTCTGGTGCTCAATGCAAACACAGTAGGAGACCCTCCATGCTTATACTGACATATCTGAAAGATCCACAGGTGGAATGAGACATACCTGATCCTCTGAAGTTCACATCCATCTCTCACCACCACAGCTCCACCATGTTGCTTCTGTTGTTGCTTTCATCAGTCATTACAGCTACGTGCCGCGTAGCAAACAGGTACAGGCAACTAAAAACTGGACCTGAAAACTGATGAGCACTATCCAGATAGAAGGTTGTTCACTTGGACATTTTTTGCATCTACTGATGGTAGAATTACATTATTAAAAAGACCCACTGCAGAACCAAGGATGACCTGTATAACACTGACCAGAGGCTCTTCTCTGGTCACTCTGCCTTAAGCATAATGCCCTATACTTGACCTAGGGAATTCCCACAAAGCTGTGATTTGAAGACGTTAAGAAATAGAGAATATGAGAGTATTTTGGCATTGCACTACTTTAACTTGGCAGCAGCCTTTTTGAAGAGCCAGATACAGTATTTGGATGGAACAGTACTCCAAGTGCTTGTAGGTGCTGTGAACCTTAGTTTGTAGTTTTTTGGCTTTGGGAGGAAGGTATTAAACGTTAGCCACTCCTCACAGTATAGAATGGCACAAAGCAGCCCTTCATAGCCCTAGGTTATGTCTACTACAAAAGGTTTGCAGTATCTAATACAAAACCCAGCAGTGACTCTTTTTCATTCCTCTGATTGCATGTGCAGACATTGGAGTCATTCCTGTGCTGTCTTTATGTGTGCA
The DNA here is from genome assembly GCA_014706295.1 of Lycocorax pyrrhopterus obiensis. NCBI lineage: Eukaryota > Metazoa > Chordata > Aves > Passeriformes > Paradisaeidae > Lycocorax > Lycocorax pyrrhopterus. The sequence goes on along the minus strand of JACSVZ010000007.1, from coordinate 30,633,418 downwards.
GAAAGCTTTGCTGGAAGTTCAAAATTATTTCCCTTGCAGCTCTAGTTTCTTACTAGAAAGGAAGATTGCCTTGAGAGCTGATAATAGCAACTGAAAGTGGTTTTGCCTTCTTGTCACCTGTCCCACTCCATTGTTAGACACCATAAACTGTCACCATAAACTTTTTGACTAATGAATCCATTGCTTCTTTACTTACTAAACAAAGAGTCCTCACTTTCATTTTTGTACCAGAAAGTTTTCCCTTTCTGCACTCTTAGAAATAAGATCACTTTCCTTTCACGTCCGAAACTTATTTCTGAAGGAACAACTTTAAAATTGTTTTCAAGATGATCCCTGGTTGAATCATCAGCACTGCTTCCTGCTTCACCCTCCACTCTCCCTGGAGTTCTCTCAGTCACATACCTGACCTGAGCCTAATTAGTTTGTGAGAACTAGAAAGTTTGCCGCCCGCGGTGTGGCTGTGGGCCAGACAGGCAGAGTTCTCTGTGCCTGGTACTGTAATTGTTGTGAAATCGTGCTTGATGGACAGAAGGTTATTCTGTTGTTTGGGAATTTTTTTTTTCAACAAATGTCCTGGAAAATATGCAGGAGCACATTTAGGAGCTCAGGGAGTTGACTCTTTACAGGCCGTGGTACCAGAAAGTTCTTCATGTCCTTAACATTGCTGGGAGCCAAAGTGGGCCAAGAGCACTTTCATTTTGAAGAATATTTTAAAAAAAACTTAACACATTTTGTCCTGCTTCTATAAAAGTCCTTATTATTTTGTAAGACCTGTTTGTGACTCCTGTCACACAGCAGAACCTTTATTAGGTCCTCAGGAATAGTGTTTATATTGCTAGAACAATAGGACCTGTTACTGTGCTTCTCTTTACCAAAATAAGGGGTTCATTTTGCAACATGAGCTCTTATAATCAGTCCTGCTTGAATAGTCCTGTTGACTTCTTCAAGGCTGCTTGTGTCTGTAAGGATTATGGTATTGAGTACTGCTCCTTGTAGAGCCCTGGGAGTCAAGTGTGGTAGGGAAGAATCCTTCTGCCATCACAGAAGTCATGGAATGGGCCACCAGTCTTTCCCATGCCACTGCACAGCAAAGGAACAAAGTGCAGCCTGGTGGTGTGGGCCACTTCCTTAGTATCTTGCTTAACTGTGTCTATTTCCTCCCCTCTACTAATGGCCATGTGGATTTTTCCAAAGTATGTGCTACTCAACAGTAAATGTGTTCCTTGTTCACATGGCTATTATGGTGCTGTAATCTTCTCTCCCTCCTGAATCATCAGTTTCAATATCATTCTTCGTTTTTGTTGGGGCAATGCAGCACTTGGAAAATGAGGGCCTAGAAGGCATGTAAGAGCCAGGCATTGTGTGGACAGGCTCTGTGCAGCATCCACAATGTAGTTGTACCAGTTCATCTCAGACTTAGCTAGTCTTGCTCTTACAATCTGAGGGTCTCAGCATTGCTGCTCATGTACCCTGGTCCTAGGTAGCAGTATACTTGTCCTTCCAGTCCTTGTGCTCTATCAAGCTGGTACCCATTCCACACACTCTCCTGAATCTACTGGTGCCTAGTCCTTGTTTCTAGGCCTGAATGTCTGCCAGAATCTCCATGCAATTTACCCTGTCAGGCTGTCAAGTCTTTCATCAGTCAGACCTGATGCTCTAAAAATATCCTGTGACTTTCACAATGACTTGTACTGACTACTGGTCTGGAAATTCTGCTTTGGAAATCAAATCTTTAATGAACTGCTACAAGCAGCTTTTTGTAAATTGCCCCATATGTTTTTAACAACACTGCCCACAGAGTAGTTAAAGTACAATTCCACATCCATTCCAGCTAACCTAAATCAGGGCTGCTATTGCCCGGCCATGCTCCAGTGTTTCCTCAATACAAACAACGGTTTGTATCTGACCCTGGAATAGCATAGTTCAGGGAGCTAAACTGGATGAAAGTTAACATTGCAAAAAAGTAAGTTTTCACCATCCCCTGGACCAATTTCTTGCAAGGCTGGATGAGCACCAGTGGAGCACAAGAAAGGAGATGAAGGACTGTGATCAGGGGCTATAGGAGGCAGAGTTGATGCAGCCACAGTTTAGGTCAGATTGTACTGTTGCAGAATCACAGAATCACAGCCTTTCTCACTGTTTTTTACCCTTGTCTGTGTTCAATGTAAGAGGCACTATAAGTAGCTAAAGATTCCATTGTAGGGAAGTAATCAGATTATTTGGATAAGGAAGCTCAAACACAACCAGAATTAGAGATTATAATTATGAGGTGCATGTATGCCATGATTGAATTTTCAAGATTAAGAGTTCAATGCTGATCTGAGTCTTTAATTCAGTCTGCTAGTAAAATTAAAATTGAGAAGAAATTAACATAATTCCTAGAAAGACACTGGGAGTTATTTCCACTACTGAGTTGAATGTAGTGCTAAGTGTTTTCTGGATTTTAGGAAAGCTAACAAATAATTTTGGTTGTATTTGGTTGAATCCTTGTTCTGTTGTCAGCACATGAGACACTGAATAACTGATGTTAAAACCACTGTATCAGTGACTTTAATCCCATTGTCCATGGTTCCATCAGGGTCCACTGACTTCTAAGCAGTCTGCAAAAGATAAATGAAAACACAAAAACACTGCCAGGAGACTTAAATTCACAACATGGTGGTCAGGGGCTTCTTTGGAAAATGGACCCTGTTTCAGGTAATTTCTGCAAATGAGAGACCTAAACAGCAAGGAAGAAATTATCAGTTGCAGATCACTATCATGTGTCCAACCTCAGGCTGTTAGGGATGTATGGGAATCAATCCCATCTGATAGCAATTTAGGCACTACTATAAATGAGTTGTTTCTGTAAAGGTCCTTGAGAATGGATGACTGCATCACAAAAACCAGCTTTACATTTTGGATTAAATGGATTGATGATGGTAATCCCAACAGAAAAAGAGTAAGAGGAAAACTGTAATTGGAGCTCAGCAAGTCTCTCAGCTCTGGCATTGATCCATTGGTTGTGAGAATGGTGGGAGAGGTTTGAACTGGTCTTGAGCTTTCTGTATAAAGAGTATTCAACTTAACTTTTGATCAACATTAAGCTTTGTTTAAAAATGGAGGTTGCAAAAGTTAAGTTGCTTTAAAAGGTCTCCAGTTCTAGAAATGTGCTCCTACCTTTTCTCTTATCTTTGGAAATGCTAGTTTATCCAGCATAAAAAATTCACAGACAAATTCTGCCTTCAAGATCTATGAGTCTGATCAGTTCTTTAAAAGCCCTGGAAGCAATGGCTTTGTTTATCTCCAGAAGTCCAAGAATAAGCTGATATTGCTATTTTTAATCTATCCGGAAATATGCAAAGAAGAGAGCTTAATTGCAAACAGACCAAACCTTATATAGGAAATGGGTACGTCCCTCGGGGCCACCTAAAACGTGAATGTCTGAAATTAAATTCATATACTCTTCTCCCTTGCTCCCTGAAGCACGTAGTCTTGGAATGAAAGGGAAGGCTGTGGGCTAGCATCATATCCCAGTAGTTTCTATCCATTATAACACTCTGACTATCTTAATATTCAATTAACAGATGTTTCCCAGCATGTATGAGCTCAAGGTGACTAGCTGTATGTCTTTGTAATGAAATCGTTAAAGAGAACAGAGAAAAATTAGAAAAATAATTGCTCTATTTCTAGGGTCATAATGTGGTTGCCAGAGAAAAATGAAGCAGGAGTAGTGTGAGTCCAGACTTTCATCCACACTTTTCTCAAGAAAGGGCTACTACACCCAGCCAACAAAAACCAGTAGTATCACTTCATGAACACAGTTCCCATCACCTGCCCAATGATTCTGAAATCAGGATTATCTTTTTCTCAGCTTCCAAACAGTACACTCTGTAATGGGTAATGTATCGGATCCAAAGGTAGACCAGGTGCAAATGGCTTCACTAAAAATTTCACCCACCCATGGAAAAAGAGGGAATGACATTTTCTTTGTATAGGCACAGCGGCAAACACTGATCGCCAGTGCCATTTGAGTGTTAGCTCTTCCCCTGACTATTGCACTGAGCACATCATGTGCTCTGTATGTGCCCTACGCTGCATCATGGAGATAAAGCACTGCCCCAGCCTGTTTGTTCTTTCAAGTCTGGAAGCAAGTCCATCCCAAAGCTTCTCAGACGGCCCTGCATGATGCCTGCTTCCTTCAGAGCAGAAAACTGTGATGCCCCATGCCTCTGCTGTGCTCTCTGGGCCACAGTGTCTCTTGAATCTGAATCGTAGCCTCCATGTTCTGTGGTCTTAGAACTGAAATGGTCTGGGTAAAATCCTAAATGCTGAGTGGCCTGCCGAAAAGAGTGCACACAGGGGACCCAAGAGCTGTAGATTTATTGCTTGTAAACCAAAAACCGTATTGAAGAAAGCAGAGATAAAAATAGATGGGGAGCTTGGGGACCGGAAAGGCAGCCAGTGGAGATTAGATGCACTGCTGGTTGACTCATCCAGCTTGTTTTATTGTAGCATAGTTCCAATAACAACTGTATTATTTCAGCTTTTGTGCAGTGAGCAGACATTTGTTTTGCATTGAAGGTTTTTCACATAAATGTGCTCCATTTTTCATTTCTTCTTATATTTCCCAGCGCTTCTACTGGCAATTACCAATGGGAGAGTTGATGGCTTCAAAAGGATATTGGCCAGCTTCTCAGCTGGTATAAATCAGCAACACCCCTTGGTATTTAATAGAGCTGTGCAGCTTTATGCAAGTTGAACCTACACCAACTGTTCTTTTAAAACATGTCCCACCTTATAAAGAGCTGTGTTTTCTTCAGTAGTGGATTCTGAAATTAATGAGAAGCATTGGACAAACTGCCTCATGGACTGTGCACAGTGCACAACTTGGCAGCATCTGCCTTCTAATGTGTGGCTCTGCTCAGCCTAGGGGACTTCTTTGTGAGGGATGGCAATGAGTGACAGCCTGTTGTGTCCTGTCTGCTGGCCCTGGGCTGTGATCCGCTGCCTTGCAGAAGATGGACACACAGCCCATCCGCTGCCTGCTAGCTCAGCGTTTCACAGTGCTTTTAGCCCCTTCTTCACTGCAATTCTTTAAAAACCCTTCTGTGCTCGCATGGAAGTGGCTGAGGAACAGTTACAGTGAAAATATGGGGAATGTGCATCAGGCTTTGTTAGCTGTTTGCAGCTTGCATCGCAACTTGGAAAGTACTGTCCTGCCAACTTGGGCTCCATTCAGAGGCAGAGGAGTTCTCTAGAAATGGGTTTGAAAATGACCACAGGGAAGGAGGAGAAGTATTTACTTCAAATGATGTGAGATCAGGTGGATCTGCATGTGTGGTGGAGGCTGTGCATTTGTTACAACATGGTGCTCTTTTGCAGCTCCTAGAGTGTGTGCAGACTGAAGGAACACTTTGGGTTCTGTGCAGCTTTTCAGAAAAGACCATTTAAAGATGATTTCATGAGGCAGAACCCAGTGATCAGGTGGGCCACTTCTCACTCATGCTCCTACATCTCTCATCAGCTGTTGAGCAAGCCAGTCTCTGCCATGTTGACAATATATAGATGGCTGTGTGTTTTTACTAGGATTTTGCTATGGTTTTACTTGAGATGTTTATTTGCACTGATGTTACCTTCATCGCTTTCTCTACACAAATGACATGTGCTCTGGACCATGTTGCTATCCTAAACAGAAAAAATGTCTTTATGTCTTTCATTCTTTTCATAGTATCATGCAAGTGGGAGGGAGAGTCTGCCAAAATGTGACTTTGTTTCATCAGAATCTATTCCCTTATAGTGGAAGCTCTATGATAAGAGGCTTTTTCATGGTCAGTTTGTGAGTAGTGTGTGTAAATTTCAGCCCACCTCTACCATGGACATACATAGATCCCTTAAAAACCCCAATTTTAAGACTCGAGCAGCTATATAACCAAAAAGAAGGTCTAAATTGACCCACAGTCCATTTCTATAAATGTGTATGAATAAAGTTACTTCGTAAGTAACAACACAGAAAATGGCTTTGGTTTTGTTTTTTTTCATAAACTTCTCAGGCTTATGAATTTCTGACAACAGTCATTTTCAGGAATAAATGATGAGGTAACATCAGCTTTATGTAGGATTGAGATAAATTTGGGTCCAAATGAAGACCTCTGTAGAGGTAGAGTTAGGAAATAAGTGTGTGGGAAAATTGTACTGAGTGAGAAGGCAGCAGGGAAAAGGAAGCCACAGTACAAATTAAAGATTGCAAGTAACAGGGCTGGATGCCAAGAGCCTCAGAAAAGAAAAGAAAAAAAAATTCTTGATTAGCTCAAGTGTTTGCTTTACTATATAAAAAACTGACCTCCTTGAGGAGCCCTGAGCCCCGGCCTCCTGGGAGTCTGAGTACGTGTGAGTGAGCTGTTGCCTTGCTGATGGCAACACAAATGCTCCAGCACCAGTCTTCTGCCTCATGGATTTCCAGGTGCAAATGCTTCATCTGGCAGGAGTTCTGCCCACATCAAGCCAACAGTGTCTTAATGTTTTATCCAGCCTGGCATTATATATTTTCCCTTTTCCAAACTGCTGCAATAATTCCAGTTCCATTAGCTATGTGTGAGCCTGTGTGTTGAAGGGAATCGCTGTCTCTCTAAGTAGCCGTAATGTGTGGGCCGGGCATGACTTTCAAGGGGACAGATGAAGGACAGAGCTGGTGTGACAAGCCCATGCCTCCAGCCAAGCTCAGACCCCAGTTCTTGCTACAGCAACCAGGGGGGCTCCCCAGCTGCCCTCAGCTCCTGGACACAGATCACTGCCTGACAGTACATTGCCCTCATTTTGAGTCCCCACTCCATAAGGAATATCCCCATCCTCCAGCCTCAAGTTTTGTGCCCTGTGTAGGAGGTGGTCTAGCACAGAGATCCTTATGGAAAACCACTGACTAGACCTGAAACATGCCAGCTTAATGCAAATACTCATTAATGTCATCATTAATGATCTACTGTTGTAGATCTTGATATTATTATCATTCTTCTCCTGATCCATTCACAATTCCATCACCAAGTTGAATCATTGCTGCAAAGTGGGAAATTCAACAGCTACACGGATTATGTTTGAGGACCTGACACTTGTGTGGGTGTGCTTTTCACACCTGCTGATACTTTTTGACTGTGAGTTGTTCTGTCCTAGACACACTGTCAAAGAGGAGCTATCACAGACAAAGCTGCTCTGACAGCACAGAGGGGAAAGAGTTGTTTATGGAAACCTTTCGTCAGCATGTCCCTCACTTTTACTCACAAAATAGTTACTTGCTGTCTAAATGCCCATCTTCCTCCACTCTGTAACAACAAAAAGGAGTTGTATAAAAGAGGTTGGCTCATGCAACTACCCTGTACAATTCAATTAGATAGTATAAAGGTTGCAAGAGAAGATGATCTTTTTAACACGAGAGGATGGAAGAATTGCAGGGCTTCTTTGTAATGGAATAGGATCAAAACAACCAATATTTAACATTTGTTAAAACTTCTAGAAATGAACATTTCTAAATGCCACTGTTATGGGAGAGTATTATAATCCCAGTTTTAAAGATGGGGAAACAAAGATGATGTTGTACTCACAAGGCCTTTTGAAAGCACACAGACATAGAGCTCAGTTCCTGAAGCAAAATGTGTATCCAGGCTTGGGACTATACCTCACTATCAAGAGCTCAGAAATTCTGCCTTTTCTTGTAAATCTGCAAACACATGGCCATATAGTAACAGGTTTTTTTCTGTAAAGCAAAGCTTCTCATCTACACAAAAACATTTGCTGTGGCAGAGAATGCTCTGTCTGACCTTCAAAATGCACAGGGTTGCAGGGTGTGCAAACCATGCATATATTAAATTGTTCTCACCATCTCTGGCTGAGTATATTAGAAAAGGTGGGAAAGGTCAGGTGGAAGTTGTTAGCAGGGGCCTTGAGAGTGAAGTTTCTGGACATGAGAGATTTGCTGTGCTTTACTGTGTATTCCAGCATCCTCTCTGAGAAACGAAACAAAGATTTTAAGCCCAAGTGAAATCAAATCCCTCAAGCAAGCTTAACTCAGGAATGTGAGAGCACAATACCAAGAGCAGGGGTGTGTCACCAAGAGAAAGATGCAGTATCACCTGGTTTCTGTTCATACTGCACTGTTTATCTAAGAATCTCCAAAGTCTTCAGGAATGCCAATGAACTCTAAATACTCCTTGCTGCATGGCTGAGTGCTTCTGCCTGCATGTCACTGGTGAGGAAACAGAGGCACAGGAGGCCGTGTGGCTGGCGTGTAACAACAGTTACATTTTGGGTGAAGCTACATCATGCCGTCAGCAGACACCTAATTTAGACCTCATCTGACATCTAGTTTCAGTAATACTCCCCAGGTCAAAGACAGGCCAGTCCTTTTGATCTCCTAGGTGACACACTCCTTTTAGTAGTTTTTGCAGGATTCAACAAAAGGGGAGAGAAAATCTCCAACTTGTCCCAGAATTTGAAACTGTTGATATATAGTTTGGTTGTTTCTGCTGATGAGGTGAGATTTTCCAGAGTCAGGAGAGCATCAGAGCAGAAAATGAAGGCAGCCGGGAGCTTGAATGCAAGGCAACTGTCACGCTGCAGAACACAGTGCCTAGGACAGGCTACTAATGGGTGAAGTACACCCAGAATTTAAAACCATACTCATGCCACTGTTAACCAGACAGAGAGAAATGGAACATGAACACTTTCTGAGCATGAGCAGGCTGCACACATGGGAGCAATTTCCATCACAAGTTTTTTTATTCTGCAAGTTTTTTTTGAACGTGTCAGACTGCTGTTCCGGCACAGAATGATGACATTTGGAATTGCAATGTGATTGGCATAGCAAAACCAGGAAAACAATAACATGAATAACATGAGTTTGTCACGTAAGTAGAGTGAATTAAATTGATTCTGTATAGTGTTTCCATCTCAAAGTGCTTGAGAAGTTTGTTTATAAATTGATTACTTCCCCATGGCTCAAATGCAGCCATCTCTGAGCTGAAATGCAATTGTCATCATTGCACATCCAGTGCTTAGGCTGGCTATGAAGGATTTGCTTTATTATGCATCTGGTTTCATCCAGCTGTTCGTAATAAAATGAGAACTTTGTAGCACCTCAGTTGGATTCTCAGACTGGAAAGGGCAGTTGTTAGTGTCAGAAGTCCAAAGTCACTGAGTTTTCCAAGGCAAAATTCAGACAAGTTGTGCTGATATGCAATTGCAAGTAGTTACAACGAACATCACATAAACTGCGCTCAGTGAATCCTGAGGACTGGGCAGTGGTTCTTACATCCTTGGAACTGGAATATCACAGCTACAGTTGTCAGGGAGGCAGGAAGTCATGTTATTCTAAGTTTTTTGTGCCTTGGCTGTTTCTTTACTCTTCTTCAAGACCCTCATCATTTCAATTACACCTTTGAAGATGTCAGGGAATTGAAAGACTGCAAGAATGAAAATAGTTTGCATTTTTGTTTTGGGTTTTTTTTTGTCAAGCAAAATGTCAGTGGTTGACTGACTTCATATGTTCCACCTTGATATGTTGATATAATAGACCTAAAATCAGATCACAGCGTAATTCCACACTTTCTTTTGATTTGTAACACATTTGTTTTGGCACTACTTCCTACTATCTCACTGATTAGGAATTATAGAATTAGAGTGGTAGAGCTAAATCTTATTTTACTGAAGACATCTCACACTTATTCCTGCTATATTGTCAGATCTTTTTTATCTTAGCAGGTACAGGATGTGTAGTAGTGATAAGCTTGATATACCCTGCCGCCCGTTTAGTTGTACTACCTTATAGTAAGATTACCTCAGGGAAGTGCGAATAAGAATCAAGAGAGGTTATATAATTTTCCCTAGCCAGGATTCACTAGTCGTACTTCACCCAAAGTCAACAACAAGGCTGAGAATATTCTCAGTGACAGGCTCATATATTTTCCACTGGGTCTTACCACTGTCACAAGCAAAAATTTTTAAGCAAATCATCACATACAAAATCAGCTCTGGACTTGGCATCATTGCTTTTTCATCAAATGCTCGAGGGATTAGATTTGAACTCACCAAATCCCTCCCAATCTGCAAATCATAAATTTATAACTGAAGCAAATAAATCCATGTATTCATGAGGAGAAGGGCTTTGCCAGGCCATTTTGGCAATTGCAGTAAGTGGGTTATGGTCAGTTTTCTAAAACAGTCTTCTCATAAAAGACACCAAAAAAAGGACAGGAAACTTTTTACATTTATGGACAAGTGCCAAATCCTTCCTTTCTATCAGAATGCACTGACACGCAGCTTCTGTTAGCATTCATTGCACAGAAATTAGCGATCTCCAGTTTTGACCATATAGCTGCAAGAGGGTTAGGCTAGTTCTGTTTTGGGGACAGCTCTGTCTCATGTAGTTTTAAGATACCTCAGGGCTGAATCCCCTTTATCCTTCAGTGTCTGGAATTGTTAAACTTTGTAGTCAAAGTATACTGCCAGTATTTTTGCAGCAGTGCCCTGGTGTTCTCAGGTCATTCAGCCAGGTTCCACACACATCTCCCATTCCAATGAATCCTTGTGACCACCACTTCTGCACCCAGTCTAACTCCTCTGTAACCTTACTGTATAGCTTGTCCAGGATTTTAGAGCTGTTGTGAGGAATTAACTTCTTTTCCTGTCTAACCCAGTTTAAGTTTTTTTCAGGACAGATCTGAAGACTTTTACTGTGTTGCTCCGTTATTTTTTTCTGCTGATCTTAACATCATCTGATCTGTGTAAATGCTGAAAACTTGGTACATCATCAAACATCTGCTGTATTTTTGGAGAAATGTCTCTAGTTTGGTGAAGCAATCCAAATCACTAGAATTGTGATTCTCAATTTGCACAAAATGCATGCTCTGTTTTTTAAGGGGTTCTGCTAGACCCTGCTGACACATGAAGCATAAGAAAATATTTGGCATCAGCCACTTCCCCAGAGATTTTTCCTCTTGTAGGTAGTGGAAAGTGATCTCTCTGTACACATGTATTCAATTCTTTTAGGTCTGTTCATAAGCAAAGGTTCCATCTCTTTTTTTAGCATACCCATTCTGATGGTTCCTCTGTGCAGTTTATGGCAATGAATATATTCACCTCCTTTTTTAGCCTCTGCTACAGGCACAGCAAACCATGCCAGCATTGTAGATTACAGAGCAGCCCTTAAACTCTCCTTCAGTGACTCGATACCCAGCTTTCCAAAGAAAAAGGCCTTTAGAGAAGGCTAAAGAATGGCTCCCACTTTTTGTAAATCATGTTTTTTGAGGCTATTGTCTACCTGTCTGGTTGGGTTTTAACCTCCTTGCAGGAATAAACCCACCACTGTTAGTCTGAGGTTTTACCGGTTCCCTCTGTGGCAGGGCTGATGCTGGCACTGCAGCTGCCAGCACACAGGCTCCAGCTCCAGTGCCCACCCTCAGGCCAGTAAATGCCATGTTTGCTTTATCGAGACTATGGGAGCACTTCACAGCTCAGGCAGCTCAGTTAGCCTGCTGTGCCCCCCCACAGGGCTCAGTACCACTGTTCTTCAAGGTATGCATCTCCAAAGGATCTCCAAAGGATGACAGGACCCTGCTCCCATAGATACTCTATCCAACCATATGCCCAACACCATCCAGTACTGAGAGGGAACTCGGGGTTTCTTTGCAATGAATTACAGGGTTAAGGGCCTGCCATGAAGCTTGGATGCACAGTTCCTCTTCCAGTTCAGGGGAGGTTCCGGTCCTGGCCTATCTGCTGTTACCTAGGAAGCTCAACAAAGCAGACTTACAAAGCAGGCCAAATGCAAACAACATTTAAAACTCCATGGCCCCGTACTAATGGGACTATGTTGTGTCAAATCTCAATAGCTCACACTTAACAGCCATGTCATTATGGAGTATGGGCACACAACTGCTAAGGAGAGAGCGAGGAAAAATAATAAAAAAACCAAAATGCAAAAAGCTAAGGAGGCCCCTGGTTTCCTTAATGGAATTAGTCCTTCCTTTATGAATTCCAGGGTTAAATGCTATAAATGTGATTCGCATACTCCCTCCCCTCACCAAAGCAGAAAGATCTGCTAGACACATGTTCAGAGCAGAGCAGGGGAAGATATGACGTGACTCAAGAGCCTGGAAGGCTAAAAGGAGTAGATGAGGGAGAGCTCTGCAGCCCTTGATCTTTTTAAGATTTACTGCCTTTGCTTCTTGCAAGGATTTTTTTTTTTCCTGGAAAATTCTAGCTTCTAGCAATTTAAAAAAAAAGAAAAATTTGGCTGGGGCAATAAACAAGATCTTTGAAGGGGGAAGGAAGCCAAGAGAAAGTCAGGCCCATTAGTCACGCAGCTGCATTTCCTGTCACAAAGGACCCCAGTTGAGTAATCACTCAAAATATGCTTGTTATTTTTTCCTATTTTATTTCAGCTTTCAGCCTGCCAGTATCTACTGCAAGAAAAAAATAAACCAAGAAAAAGTCTTTTAGTTTCAGAGGGGGAAACAATATAGAATAAGACGCTGATTTACGTTATTTTTCCTTTTCTTTAATTTTCATAGCCTAAAAAGACTCTTTGATACGAGAGAAATGTTGGTAGGACACAGTGGGTCTGAGACAGTCCTGGTGTTTTCAGGGCATATAATTTCAGCAGGAGTGTGAGTGTCAAAGTTCCTGGGCTACATTTCCTGCTGCTATCATTGATTCACGGTATGACCTTGATTGAGTCATGCATTCATTTATCTGTAATTCATTATGAAAAGTAAAGATGATAACAGCTTTTGCAGAATTGTTTTGTTGGGCTTCATTAATGGTGCTTATAAGTAATGTTAGGTCCTCTGATGAAACTTTTGTAGAAGTATTTGGATAAAGAAAAATGCAGTCAAGATTGAAAAGAAATAAACTTATAATTTAAAGCAGAACATTCCCATTACTAGATTTTAAAAGTGCTTATGTAAAAAAAGGTGACAATAGGAGCAAGTCTATGAAACAGAAGGAGGAAAATCTTGCTGATGCTCTCTTTTGAGACACTCAGAGGAAGACAAATACAGCACAGGGGACAACCCCTTTCATCATGTTGAAAGAGATTGATTACACCAGCTCCCCACCCCTGCCTCTAGATCATGGATTAGAAGGTGCTGGCTGTGTTCAATGTGGCACTAACTTCTAAAAGAAGTCACAAATACATGATGGAAGTAAAGCTGAAGGCCCTCTGTTTTCCCAGATTGCTGATTCCTTTATCAACAAACACAGTTCCAAAATATGAAACCCTGCCCTTAATTTACTCAAACTAATGAGTATGGTGACCAGGCCACCTGTAAAGAAGGGCCATAACCATGCTTCAGGGCACATAACAGTTTGTAGCTTACATTCTTGATGGGGTACCTGAATATATGGCTCTGTGAAAATGATTGCAAAGGGATTGCAAATTTCTGTTTGGATTGCTGTCTAAGTAGAGAGTAGATGATTGTAGTTTATGCTACATAATAACATGACTTCAAATACTACACAAAAAATGAAGCTTACATTGCTTACATTTGCATGTAAGTGACTGGTAATGTCATATAATTCTCTAATTTGCACACATTTGATACCACAGATGGGCAATGTTTTCAAACCACAGCTTATGAGCAGATGTGATTTACACAGCAATATAAATCACAGCTTCCTAATGCTAGTTAAAGGGTGTAAACTCAAACAAATGTGAGATTTACACCAATTTGGTTTAAGAGAGGCTTTGAAAGGCTCTTTACCTCTATGTTTAAAAGCGATTCAGAATGATTGTTTATGCATGTTTACACTGAATTGAAAAGTAAGAGTCTTCTGAGCCATGACTCAAATGTGAAAAATTCCTGTCTAGATTACCTTTATAAATTATGCTCAGCCTTTGTCTTCCCAAATAGCAGGCAAGGCAAGGTGTGCTCCTCAATGGGAACACAAGTGTACACTCCTGGTTTGTGGTCAGAGCCAGCATGAGGGCATAGGGGCTGTCTGCTACTCTCACACCACAACTTTCACTGCTACTTGTGCCAGTCTACTGGATCCCCACATCATATGACATTCTGTTCAATATCAATAGGCTTATGTCCTAAAACTATCTCTGCCATGATGATGAAGGCCATTTCCAATGATTACTGATACCTACACAGATTTGAAATCATATACTGGTAGGTATGAATGAATGTTGTTTACAAGGTCAGCATAAACTTTGTACTTTTCCCTTTATGAGAGCCAAGGTATGTGATAATATTTCCTATACCGGTGTTGTAGAGATGTATTGGTATCAATCGCAACAGTATCTAATACATCAGGTGGTGGAAATAATAACCACCAATTGAATGAATTATACTGGTAAATATGCAGGGTAGCAACTAATACTTTTGTCTTTACTTACCTGGTTGTCCTAGGAATTTGTATGGCTCTGTAGCCATGGTATTTGAGTATCTCCAAACCTCTGAATCTGTGATGTACCTGTTATCTCCATGCAGGTCTAATGCCTATTAGTACAATTAGCCCTTTATAGGTGTGCCACTAAAGTCCTAAAATGAATGACTGACTCAGAATCATCTCAGAAGTCTATGACCTCTTGATTCACCTGCTGGCTGTGAAGAATTACTCTCCCTCTTGCATAGATGGGAAGCTGAGTCATAAAGAACTAAAGTTACATGCCCATAAACACGTAGATAGCAACAGAAATGGAGTCAGAACTCATGATACACAGATCCTCAGTCCCTGTCTAGCTGCATTAAGTTACTCTCTCTCCTGTCTTCAGTGAACTGATCATATTTGGTAAAATAGCCAGCAGTTGTTGCTCTTTGCAGTGCAGTGCTTCTGTGATGTGTGTGGACTTGGAAATAATTGCTTGTCAAAAAGTTAAATCAGTTGGGTAACAACACAGTTGCTTAGTACATTGACAATTGAATTTATCAGCCCTTCTACTAAACTGCTGCATGAATTTGGGCAATTACTTCACATGCTGCCATTTTTCTAATTTAATATAGGACTAATAACATTCTTGGACATACAGGCACAAAAATCACGGTATAGTTCTGCTCTGTTTCTCATTTAAGACATTGAAATGAGAGAAGGGAAGGAACAGGGAGAATAATAAGTTTTCCCATTTAGTTGAATGAAGTTTCTATGATACAACTCAAAAATGTCTTGAAACGGAAGTGGTTGGTAAGAACATTTAAGTTTTACCAGCAGACATGTTATTCCAGGGCTGTTGTGCTTCTATGGAGGGGATAGCCTCTGCAGCTGTGATTTAGGGGTTCTGCATCCTTTGCCAGTCAGCACAGGATGGAGCTCTCTGGGTCTGTCTCAGGGCTGGTTTTGTTTTCCTTCAAATACAGTACAGGAGTGTGGAATTTGGCTACATGTAGCAGACTTCATTTTGACAGCAAAATTGACTATGAAAGGGTTAACCTGACTAATGGCAACACTTCAGTAAAATTTAAGGAGGTGGAACTTAAGTCTCAAGTCTTAATAAAATGCAGGTGTTTTATTGTTAGATTTTAAATGTCTTAAGACTCCAGTAAGCATTTGAAAACAAGGGAAAAAATGTGCTGTTGGATAAGAAACTTGGAAAGACAACAACAGGTAGTGCAAGGCATCTACAGAGAATTCAGCTTTCACTGGCTAAGGCCTACTTTAAAGTTCACAGAAGGAAAACAAAACATAAATATTAACTGAACAACACCTCTCACAACATGCATCTGACCTCTGAGGTATTACACCTGGGATTAACTTTTGACATTCTCCTTTCCACCATTGCAACTTTGCTCTCTTACTGGCTCCATGCAGAATATTTATTCTCATTTTTCAACCTGTCTTTTTCTATCCCAGTCTGTTTGGGGTGTTGATGGGGTGACAGGTAGCATGAGCACTGTATTCACAGTGTGCAGATAGCTCTGCTACATCATTTGCAACTGCTTTTATGTCGGAGATAGGAATTTTTTTCTGTTGGGGGGGGGAACCAAACTACTTTTAGAACAAGCTAATAAAAAGAAGTTGTAAAGAAGTCACTAATCACTATTTTCTTCTCTTTCAATTCCCTCTTCTTATCACACAAAAGTAGAAAATTTGGGGGAGCATTTGTCAGTAAACTGTACTGTTTTGGTCACAGAGTAGAGGGATTGCACTGAACTTTGATCTTTAACTTCAAGGTCTTCACGTATTTGGTGAATTAACATAGATAAAACTTCCTAAAGGGAAATGGAACCTGAAGAGAAGACTAAATGTCCTTATGGTTGCCCAAGGCCTAAGATTACTGCACCAACATCCCTATAGGCCTTAATTAGTGTGGGTATTTTCGGGACCTGTGTGGTGAAAACAGTAACAAATTACTGTCCATAAAAACTCAGCCCTGGGAGAAAATCAGGCATTGATTTTCCTGGCCTTAGCCTTGGTGATATAAATAAGCTGTTACTACTAGAGGAGAAGGACAGAGGTAGTCCATGGATTACCTGATAAGATGGGAAAAAAAAGAGTAACTTGGGTTTTGATGCAAGAGTTTTGCAGCTGCAATATAGTAGGAAACAGAGAAGCAACAGTGAAGACTGACAGGTGACATATAAACAGTACTAAGCAAAAAATATGAATGTCATACAGAAAAGTCTAAGGCAACAAATAAAAATTAAGCTGATGGAGCTGTGGAGCTTCTAAACCTGAAAACCTGACAGGTCTTGTTTTACATAGAGTAGAGGGCTCAGGGCAGCTTGAGTAAATAATTCAGAATACCAAACAACAGAAGTCAATCCCCTCCATTATCAGAGTAGGAAACCCCAAAAAGTCCAGGCTGTGTGCCTTCTGTGCACCACTGTCCTGCATCCTTGCTACAGTCACGGCCATCCAAACTGCCTGGAATACAGGCGTCAGACAGACATGGCAAAGATGAAGGAGGGTGAAGTGTAGATCTTTCTTCAATTCTCAGAACAAACCTTCTTTATTCTCAGCCATCATCAAAACTAGGTGCATTTTTGAGAGGTATTTTCTGAAGATGCAGTGGAAACAGACTATAGATTGAGAGAGGGACAAAAAGTAGAAATCTTCACTAAGAGTATCTCAAAAATCCTGGTAGGAATCTTCAAGTTGGCCTGAATGTACTCAGGATCGTACCCTTGAGGAAAGAAGTCTTTGTCAGAATTTGTTAGCTGCTCACAATTTTAGATCTTCCCTGGCCTTCTCATTTCCTCCTTTGCTTTGTAAGACTGCTTTCATCCCACTCTTTTTTGCCGATGCCAGTTCCTGTTTCTAATGTCAGCAGTTCTCAATCTTCTCAGATAACCCTGTTGTTGTTTGTGCCTTGCTATGTGAGGGAGACAACCCATGCTTTCTGTTCCCTCCTAAAAAGTCACTGCTGCTCAAGCTCCAGCAGACCTAAGCCAGCCCCTGCTCTGCTCAACTTCTGCCCAAATCCAGCATGTTAGACTGCAAAAACTGGCAATGCCTCTGGTCTCAGTGTGGGGAAATAGCCAAGGTCAGTGTTAGAAATGTGGGTTCTTTATTCTCCATCAAATTGGCCTTTATTTTTTCTTTCTAGCCTTACAATTATTCTTGTATTTTCTGAGGTATGTTGTCTCTGGGACCCACTAAAAAGTAATGGATGGATTTGCAATAAAATAAGTACCGCTCTGCCAAAGTGGTTTTAAATTAGTTTGTGTCAACTCTGAAATAATAGTGATGTCAGTCATTGAAAAACTCAAGACAAGTACTTTGTAGTAGTACTAAATATTACCAATAATCATTAGTGTTAGGCCTCTTAGTTGTCTTTGCAGATACTGCTAACTGTTCCATATCATATAATAAAAAGAAAGATTCTTCCTCTAAACACTTTATGTGCTGTAAAATTGTTGTATTTGACTCGAAGAACTAACCAATAACCTTTGTATCCTGTCTCTTATTCCTCCATCTTTGCATGGTGAAAGTTCCCCTTCCAAAAATCATTTGCCTCATGTATATTTATTTTAAATGCCTGAAATAGAAACAAATTTCTTTGCAGCTTTCTTCTATACATAAAAAAAATGTTGTTAACTACTTGTAAAAGAAGCAAAGATTCCCATCTAAAATAATAATAATAGTAGTAATAACAATAATAATAATAATAATAATAGTAATAATAATAATAATTTGTTCTGGAGGGTGGCATCAAGAGTGAAATTGTGCCAATGACACAGAGAACAGAAAATTTTAATTTCAGAATATTGAAGAAGGCCAAAATCTTTGCTTTTATGCTACTCTTCCAATAGCATCTTAGTATATTTTAAGAAATGGTTAAGGATATTTTTAATCTTAATCTTCAATTTTCGTAAGTGGAGCAAAGAAATGTCTCTGCTAGTTCATTTTTTATTTCTTCTAGCCTAGTCTAAAACATCTTAGCATTGTACCTTTCACAGGTGATCTGTAGCTTTTTAATGAGAGTGAAATGCCTGAAGTGCTTGCATGCAGAGCAGCAGGACCTGATGCCCTTCATTTCACAATAGCTTAGAAACAGGCTTAAATGGCAATGGTGCAGATGCCTCCACCCAAGCCAGGGCTCAGAAGGGATAGGTACAAGTGAGTACAGAACTGTTTGCTTTCCCTTTCCCTTGCTTTACTGTGGGATATCCACAAACATTTAATTAAAGCTATTGTATGCATGCTTAACTTGGAGATATCTGTGATTCCTTGAAACCGTTACACAGGAGCACCAAAGAAAATACAAGGGAGTCACTGAAGGAAAATACAAATGAATTGGAAAAGCATAGCAACCAGAGAATACATTTCCCATAATACAACAGTCAAAGGTCATGAGATCACAGATGCTCAGTTGCTCATGCATATCATCTATTCTCTCCACTTGCATGCTTGCTCCGGAGAGGGCAAAGATTTAATGAGGATGGGGCTAGCTTTAGCAGTTCTCACCCTTCCTCACACCCTGCATCTCAAAGAGCACTGAAAGCCTCTTTGAAGTCGCAATAGACACACATTGAACTGTCCCAATGCACACATACAATCTGGAGTTTTCTCATCAGGTACAAAAACACAAGGTGTCCGTTCTTTTCCGGCTGCCCTGGATGTGAACAAAGCTCTCAAATCAAAGACTTATTGAATTGAGGAGTGGAAAGAAGTTTCTCCATTGCATCTGTCTTTTCAACCTGCAGTAGCAGCCCTTCTCGGTCTCATAGTTTCTATTAGTCAGTTCATTTTCCCCAGCTCCTCAAGAAGAAATCCTGTTCAGACAAAACAGCACTCTATTTACAGGAAGCTTGGCAGGGTCAAAAAAGTGACTGTAGAACTGATCTCTTGTTAAAACACATACAGTATCTGCTCTGATGTAGATACGGTTAGGACTCAGCAATCTGATTTGCTATCAAGGCCTTGAAGGTGATTTCAGAGTCAGATTTGTTAAACTTGGTGACATTGTGTTATCACTTAGCAGAGCTAACTCAGTTGCTCCAAGTCCCACTTAATCTATGCAGCTCACTGCCCACAGCTTCTGACCTACTTAGTCACTTCCTGTCTTTGATTTTAGTCTTAAAGCCTCCTTTCTGTGTTGGCGTGTGACTGCCATTTAATCTTAATCAAACTTCCTTGGACTTCCATTACTGTCAAGTACAGCTTCTCTCACCATAATACCCACCCTTCTGAGTGCAAGAAAACTGATTTACAGCCAACAGTCTGCCACTTCTCTTATGCTCTATGTTCATCTTTGCTTTGTTTTCCTTCCTGTATGAGTCACTTCTTCCCTCTCTCTGACACATGCTACACTTTGTTTCCCTCGATCTGTCAATGGCTGAGATGCTGCCCTGCACACCTTTGCTGCAGAGATGTGGTGAGTATTACAGTGTGTGCCCAGCTACCGTGTGCAGACTCAGAAAAAGCTAAACACGAAGAAATTGAGTTGGCCACGGGCTGCTTCAGAAAGTCAGCTCGTTTAATATGCATTTGCTTCTGACCAGAAGTGATGACCTACTCAGTTCCCTTACGGCTTGCTTAAGGGCTGCTTATGCAAAACACAGCTGTTTAGTCTATGCCTCCCCACCTAGCATCTCCCCTGCTACTTCAGGGCACTTGTTAACTGTACAGATGCCGAAAGGTGGGTACCAGCTTAGGACTTTCCCAGTTCTCACTGATTCTTTATGCTGCAGTAATGTGCCTTTGAAATAGACTTCTTCAGTCAGTTTCCTTCCATGACCAGAATCTAATCTAAAGGTGTTAATCCAGTACCACAGTGACTTTTGCCTGCACAGGGACACTTCTGAACTGGTGGGATCTGTTGGTTTTTGAGATTCTTTCACCAGGGCAGAGAAGTCCAAAGATGTGGCCTGATGCTCTTTGTGGCCTGATGCTCTTTGAATGTCAGATACAAAACATTTAGTGGCAATGTCATCTGCTTGTAACACGTAGGAGAGATTTGTTCAATCCCCTCTTGCATGTATGCTCTTTCCTGACTTTTTTCAATATACCCAGTTCTGCTGTGCTCTCTTCCTCCTGCTGTGCTCATCAGCACTCATACACTTTCGGGTCTTGCTGTTATGAACATATGGAGGTTATGTGACCCATCACTGAGTGCAGCCTTGTCCTCTTAGGAGGCAGAAAATACCATGCATTTTGGAAGGACGAATTAGCTACAGGCCATTCTTATTAAGCCTCTCCTTCAACTTATCTCAAATTGTATTTTTGAACCGCAGTCACTATGCACTGTAACTTGAAAACAACCGCTTGAGCCCTTTCCAGCAAGGCTTTGATACTAGGCATGGAGGAGTGATAAGCAGGACATTGAAGTTGTGGTATCACTGTAACTGAGGGCAAGGAGTGAATGGCAACATACCCTCCTTCTGGCACTGCCTGGCTCTGGATGAGGAGAGAGGAACGAACTGAGCAGCTTGGGTTCACACGCACGGCGGGAGCCAGCGGCCTCTCAGCTGATGACAGATTAGACTCAGGGCCTGGTTAGTGGGAAGACTGTGATTAGACTTCAGTAATATCTGTCTTTAGCACTAAAGGAGTCACTGCTGCAGGCTGCGATTTTCTCAGCAAACTGTCATTATACCAGGAACCTCATTCCTGCTGGTGTTCTCAACAACTTAAGTGCAAAAAAAAAAAGTGAGTAAGGATGCAGGAAAGCTGAAACTGTGAAAGGAGCAGGAAAGAGGCACCTGTTTATTTTTGTTCAGCTCATTCCAATTATTTTCTCTCAGTTTCTTAGATTTGTATGAATCACAGACTGCTTTCTCCTGGAAGTCAGTGCCGAGGTTTAACTACCTGAAGCTGGCCTGCCATCCACCTGAAGCTGATAGCACATATCCTCTCTGTCCACTTATGTCCCATGGCACCTTAGACAAGTGTGGTGGCACTTGCAGAAGGTGTCATACCAAGCTTTCCTTGGCAGTGCCACCTCCTTCCTCCCATGGGGGCAGCAGTAAGGAGGGCTGGTCTCTGATCTCAACTGTTCTCAGGACATTCCCAGGAAGGTATGGCCTGGGCAGAAGTTTGGGATATGGGAGACTGCTCAGAGTGAGTTTAAACCTTACCCCCAAAGGCCCTGTCTAGACTAGGGTTTAAGAGTTTGAACTTAAAAAGTGTTAGGTTGTATGTAGTAACTTACTGTTCTAAAAGACACAGAAAAAGCAGTAAAAGTTTGAACTCCCAGTAACACCTGGTAAGTTTTGCCAAAATAACAATGTCAAAAAAGAGCAGGATTTCCTTGCAAGATTTCTCTGCCAGAAAAAACTTTTTGTTTGTGCAGTTGTAACGCCATAGAAGCCCATTTGCCATTTGTGCTTTCTTTGCTCAGAATATAAGAAGAGACAGATTTTTTTTTAACGTATATGTAGGAGAAGAGGAGAAATATCTAAGACAGTTTGCCAACAGAGCTTTACTATCCAATACTTAAGATGTAGGCAAGGTAAAAATGATTCAAACTAATCTATGTACTTCTTTCTTAACTTTTCCTGGAGCATTACCATGACTTCTAGTATACTTTGAAGGCAAGAGTGTTATGTCTATGTTAAGCAATTTTATATCAACACTATAGTCACCTAGAAGAAAGCAGAATTGTTCCTTACTAGCATGTCTGCCCTCCATCCTGCAGCACGCCTGGCAGCACAGGCAGGGATGAGAATGTGGCAGCAGGAACTTGACCCTTGGGTCTGAAAGCACTGGGAAGGCTGCACATTGGCAGGCAAATCCGTGTCTCCAGAGCCAAGTCTCTGCAGACTGGTGACACATCTGGAGTAGTCTGGAATTGGCACAAATGGGCAAGGAGGAGAGAGGAAAGATTGGAAGGAAAATGGAAAAAATGCCCCTTGCACATTTCACTTTCTTTTCCATCTGCTTGTGTGCTGTTGCTGTGAGCTATTAAACAGCTGCAGTGCTCTGTCCCAGAAGGGACTGTGTTCCAGTGGAGATGGAGAATGATCCCTACAGCTTAGTGCTTTGGGAGCCCCCTTGAATGGAAGGGGCCATAGGAGTAATGTTTCTCTGATTGACTATTCTACTAAATACACTTGGGAGTTCAGCACTTGGGGCAGTAGCCAGAGATGCTGTTCTGGCTCCTCAGACCTGAAACTCCTGGCAGGCAGTGGGTACTGCTGGGTACTTCTGACTCATTTTTGTCGAAGTAGGTGAGTCTCTCTTGTTTCTTGCCTTCCAAGCAACTCCCAGCTCTCCTGAACTGGTTCCAAAATTCAAGGAGAGCAGATTACTCAAGCAAAAGGTGTTTGCGGACTTTGAGACTTTGTAGCTTGGGGAGATAAAGGTAAAGAAGGAGGACCAGGAGAAGGTGGAGTGGGCGTACAGTGACTGCCAAGGCCTGAGCAGAAGAGCAGATTTTTGCATCCATTCAGACGCTCAGCAATTTCCTGCATTGTTCCTGCAATCAGCATGCTCCACCTGCTTTTACTTAACCATTTCCTGTTTACGCTTCCAAAAACTTTCTGGTGAAATCACTAATCTGCCACAAGATGAGTCTTTGTGGTCCCTTTTGGGCAGGCTTCACTCACTTTTTGTCTCTGTCTTCAGTACATAGATCTTTCAGACTGAGGCACTGTGTGTTGTATGTGCATGTCTGCATGCATGTGCATGCAGTCAGTAGTTATGTCAGGAAACTGTGTGCTTGCTCATTAGTTCTTTCTCTTAACATATGCCCCTTTTTTTCCTTCTAATGCTTGCTGGGTTTGGCAAATTTGAGCAAAGAAACAAACAGTAGCACTGAGGGCTGGTTTCTCTTTCTGTAGAACAGAAGGCTCCAGATATTTAGAGGAAGGACTTTCCCATCACTTTGAAGCATCTAAGTGCTCTCCCACCAATGAGGAATTTCTTCTCTGCATAGCTTGCCCAAGCTTCAAATTATTTTCTAGATTTGAAAACAGTGAGGCAATTTCTTCTACTCTGCTGTTCAGTTTCTCAGATGTGAAAGGCAAGGTGTGAGGAGCAGGAAGGGTGAACCAAAGAAAAATAAATCTCTTTCTTACAGGGTAGATGGCACTCACAAGTTCCCATCGCACACTTAGTCATGTCTTGTAGAAATCACTAGAAATGCCTGCATGCTTCAAGTCTACTCTCCTTAGCTATACTACAGATAACACTACAGCCACCACTAAAATAAAATTTGTCACTGCTTTTTATGTTTGTTTACTCTTTTTATTTCTCTTCTGAAGCAGTGAAAATAGATTCTTAAGTTTCCCCTCTGATTCTCATGCTCTTGCACAGTGCTGCAATGTTTGGGTTGCGGTGAGCACTGCAGGGGAATGTTCTCTTCTTAAAATAAATCATGGAAACATTTCTTTTGGAATCAGGGCTTGTAGAAGTTTACTTTTTTTAAAAAAGAAGAATGTCAGGCCAACTTTGGCCTGGCATCATATCCTTTTAGAGGGAACAGACTTCTGATGCATGTCAGTGTATATGTACTACCATGTATATATATAAAAATAAGTATATACATACATATACATACACACACACCAGTATATGTGCCAGTTATAGTGGTATAACTGAGCACTGAAATCATCCTGTAAGAACACTGGACATGTTGGTCCTGTCAGATCTGCAAATTCCTTAACTATCTCTGCTGCAAGTTAGTGTAAGTCAGGATGCTTACTCTGGCAACTTAGGCATAGAAGGAGTTGATCTGTACCATGCACTGGCACTGCTGCTGAGCTGTTTCACACTTTTGAAATTAAGTTGATGGGCTCACACTCTCACACGCTTCTGAATATTTTAACAAGAACACTAAACCCCCACTCCCTGTTTTAACTGTAGTATAAACATGCAGCAGTATCACTTCCGTAGGGTTAGGAGGGATGGTCTGGGCATCGCTGATGTCCAGGCAGCTGTCTGCTGTAGGCATAGCACAACCCCACTTAGATCAGAGTTTGCTGAAGTATCCTTCAAGCTGTTTGTGAGCAGCTTTTGAGCTCTCATCAGGAAAAGGAAGCAGTTGTTTTCTGCACAGAAGTCTCTTTCAGATTGGCCCAAGTATGTAAAATGGTTATTTTGGTTCCCATCCAGCACAATTCATTCAATATTTTGTGTCAGGGTGCTTGTCATTGGTGGCATTTGCCCAGGGTGAGTCACACCTACCCAAGCAATGATCTGAGAGAGCCCTCAAATCATTCTCTTTTTCAGCCATGGTAAGTTCATTACTATATTGGACCACACAGCACTTTATAGAGCAGGTCCTTTTCTTCTAACCATATTTCAGCCCAAGAGGCAACTACTTCCAAAAGAGATTCTCTAGTTCTGTGTCCATCTTTGTTTTCCAAATGTTTCTTTCACCACACTGCTTTCTGGTTACACTGTAAATTTGGGTGCACTCAAAATATTTTTGCCTTCCTCCTCCACCCCAAAATTGAAGGAAAGCTGAACTATGTGAAAATGAAGTGAGAACTGAGACCCTCAAGGAAAATGGCAGGAGGTGTAGAGGACCACGCATGACTCTTTCCAGGAAACGGGCAGAAGGTTCATCCCATGAGTCACTGAAACCTTAGATGACTAAATTCTTGAAGAATAAACTGTCAGGAACATGATACTGGTCAGGACAGTTGCGGAGGGAGACGAAACCTTCTTAAATGGCTGTTGTTTGTTTTTTTGTTCGTGATTCATTCCTGAGGAAATTGCTGTGTCTCTGGCCAGGAATGGGGGCAGCGTGCAGGCAGTGCCAGCCCACCTCGGCGGAGGCAGCAGGCCAGGCATGCTGGGGTGCACATCCCGCTGCTCCTGGCACCAGCTCTCCTGCCCAGGGAGCTGAGAGGGGATCAGAAGCACTCCATGGTTGTCCTGCCCAAGTGAACAGAGTAAAACAGGATCACTAGTGCTCATATGCCAACTGAATCAATTCACTTCATGTTTTTGTGTACCAGCAGGTATGAGACCAAGAGGAAATGAAGGTATTCAAACTCTAATTCCAGCTTCTTTTAAAAAGTTTTCTTGCTCTACCCGCTCCAACCAGTTAACAAAGTTCTATCAATAAAACTGACCCAAAGCTCTGAATTTGGATTTCAGAGATGATCTTAAGATTTTAAGCCAGTAAAAACAGAAGCAGTCAGATGCCCTCCACAGCTACCTCCAGAGGAGCTGAACCAGCATTAACAGCACTGGGAAATGTTTGCAGTATCATCTTCAGTGTGGAGAAACCCCAATGTTCCAGCACGCTGCTGCCAGTTCCCGTTTTGATGAGTTTGACCCAAGCATTTAACATTTCAACATTAGTTCTGTGTCTCATACTGCCATTTATGTAATGATTGCCCATTTGGTTCCCATTAAAATCATGGTATTTCTTCTACAAACCACTGCTTGTAAAAATCAAGCCACCCAGTCTCTTTAGATGGTAATAAAGGAAATAAATAGTGAGATACACACTGTGATTCTCAGAGAATGAGGGGGCTTTCTTTCCGCTCTTTGACATACAAAGTTCAGACATCGGAATAAGGAATGTGAAAGATCTGTTAAGGGTTGATGAATCCATCTCCTGCAAAAACACAGTGTAGTTACTCCCCAGCAGATGTTCCTCGGGTACTATATTGATAAAAGAGTCTACAGCTCTCCATAGTCAGAGCATCGAGAATCCTCTTAAAATTGGAGAAATGGAAGGTGTAGTTCTCTGAGGTCATCCCAGTGCCACTATACTTTGAGACAGTGTAGAATGATTCCTTGTATTGTGTATACCAGCACTTTGAGGAATTCAGTTCCAAATGTCTCAAACAATAGGGGTTTCACCGCTTCCTGTGGGAGCCTGCTCTGCAGCCTAACTCATTTCACCATCTGGAGCGTTTTCCTGAGTGTCTGCTCACTTTAAACTTTCTTTTAATTGTGTACCCACTATTTCTTCTTAAAGGTAACTTGCCAAAAGCTTCTGTTGTGTGAAATTCACGTTATGTTGTGCTTTTTTATTTTTTATGAGGATTGAGAAAACCCTGAAAGATTGATGACTTCTTGTTTTTACTTTTTCTTCCTCAGAAATAATAATAAGTAATTAATAATGTATTACTGCTTTTTTAGCCATTCATCTCAGCAATTTACAAGGAAGGTCAACATTGTTGTACTCTTTTTACAGATGGGAAAAATTGAAGCACAGGGCAGGAAACAACTTGCCCGAGATCATTCAATGAGCCCATGGCAAGACTTGGATTTTTAAGCAGGTCTCCACAGTACTGCCCTACTTTTTTCTTACTCTTTTATTTTTTTGGCCCAGTCTAGTTCCCTTTGGCTTTGTTGGAGTACCTAGGAAGGACAAACTTTCCATGAACTTTATTCAGAATTGTAATATTGTAACTGAAAGGTCAGCTTGTTGAATATTTAACAGTTACTATCTTTCCAGTGTGTTGGTCAAGCATCCTAATTAAGTAGTGATAAATAAAACCAACAAAGCATTTTAACAGACTAATTCAGTCTCTAGGGCCTCCGAGCTGAATTTCCTTCAGCTAGCCTGTGTTTTCCCAGTTGTGGATTATGCAGATTGAACACAGTGTATATCAAGCACACTCTTATCAGCACACTGCAGGGAGATTTCCTTCCTCCTCAGTGCCACCGTGCTTACTTCACCTGTTGTATTTCCCTTAGCTTAGTGGTTTTCAGTAAGTGTGTTTCTGAGAATCTGGATAGTTGCTAAATTATGAATCTTTCAGTTTGGGATAATAATACCACAATGTGTACAGCGTGATACACTGGGTAGGGACCCATAGTCATCCGAGCCCTGAGCAGACTTACCTGGGTGTCAGAAGCAGTGTGGCCTGAGCACCACAGAGCTCTCTGTGGGCTGCTAAGAGATAGCGCGTTTCTCCTACTTGCCTTGAAGCTTCTACCTGTCCAGCCTGTCATTTCAGTGAGTATCTTTAGTGGGACTGGATACACCTGAGCATATGGTAAGATGAGTGTTGTTCCTCACCTCCACATGGGGAGGTGAGGGCAGCCAAATCTGTGTGCTTGCAGTCTGGTGTGCAGGGGTCTTGTAACTGCCCCACGCTCTGGGGACTGAACTGGCAGTGCTCATCACATATGAGGTGCATCACTCTCTGTGGATTGAGAACTGAGAAATCAGGGCTCTGGGTAGGCCAGAGTTATAGCTGAGGAGTAGCACACAGATCCTCCTAGCTGCTGACCATTGTCGAAGTATGCCAGCAAGTGAAGTCTGTAACATTATTCCCCTACTGCTCCTTCAGGCCTCCTTCATTCCAGGTATCATTGCACCAGCGTCTGAGGATTTACCGAAAGCTACAGGACTGCTGTGGGTCACTGAGCACGTTACCTTTGCTTTCAAACTGAGTTCAAGAAACTACCAGCAGTGTCAAGCCTGTGTCTCCTGCCTATGTGAATAGAGGAAGCTAAGAAGCAACAATGATTACATAAAGCAGGGAAATTCCCCTCAAACTTCTCCCAGACTACTTCAAACTGAAGCTGATTTGCATACATACAGTACGAATAACTTTGCAATGGCTTCTAGCCCCATGAAAGGGTTACATGTCGTTACTTACAATCATATAATCAGGCCAGTTCTCCGAGTTGAATCACTCGGAGATGATAACAAAAGATCGAATCAGAGCCTGTGTAGAAATCTAAGCAGTTTTATGTAGCGTGTCAGCCTGCTTCAGGTGCAGATACAACTGTGTATTGCTATTCCACACAAAATCAATGGGAACTGTTCAGTACCTATTAGTAACTAGCAGTTATTCTAGAAAAACAGTGCAGAAAAAAAACTATGTTATGTTTTATAATTTGTGATTATGGATGGGTGGTATCATACATAGCTTCCTATACAAACCCTGTTTGGTAGAAAATAGACCTTACCGAAAACTAGAAAAAAGCTGTGGTGTTCTTATAGTTAAAAACTACGGTCATCCACTTTACAAAACCTGAGACTCATTTGGCCTGGAATTCCTGAGTAATGCTGTTCAAAAAGCAGCGGTGTTAAACAGACTTCCAGGATTCCTGTGATTTGTTTTAAACATCATGGTTTAACAGAAACAAACAAGTAAGCAAAAAGAGATGACATATTGAAAATGCACACTTACTGGGTTATCTCAAGCACAAAAATGTAGTTGGCTAATATGACACTACAAAACTATTTTTCATTATCTTTTATGCACTAAGAATGACAATGTTCATAAGCCTAGTACATGATGACTATGGAATGCCTAGATGCTTCTTGAAGACAGGCGGTATTTTCTGTTTCCTTGCTTAGAGAGTGGGGCTTGGGGATTTGTTTGTTTGTTTGTTTTTTTTAATAGGATAAGAATATAGACTTCTTAGATGCTCACTACAAGCTGTTTCTTTGGAAAGAATTTGCTCGCTTACTCTTTCCTATCTTTTTACTGAAATAGGTTCTCAGATACATTTCCTGTCAGCCCTCTCCCAAAGCTAGACGGAGTATGGACAACTTCACTTATTCTCTCCCAGTAAATTAACAGGACTCCCTGTACCTTTTTTGGGTTGTCAAGCCAGCGCTGTATTAACATTAAGTACAGTTGGGTAATGCTGTAGATGCCTTGCAGTAAATACCAAAGCTGTTTCAAACAGTCTTAGAGGTGCTTTTATCAGTGTAGCATATTTCCCTTGAGGAATATGGGAAATTAGCATTATCATCATTGTCAGTATGGTTATACCAGGACAGCTGTATGAGCAACTGTTTTCTAGTGTAGTTGCTTTTCATATAGTTAACAAACAGGGCTAAAGAGGAAGAGGAAAACTGAGACACAGCTTACTTTGACAACCTGTGTAATAAGCCTTGTGTTTCTTCTACAATATCACCTCTGTAAATATTAATCATGGCTTGTTACTGTGAAATATCCTGCCTTTTACTTTCCTCCTTTCAGCTTTATTGACTTTCTTCAAAGCTTTGGTACAGCACAGTAGGAATCAGCCCAGGTGTGAGCTGGCTGTTCTGCAGAGTCCTTCAGGCACCTGAGGGCTCTCTGTGCTATGATGGAGCTTGTCTTATTGGGTCAGCTGGAGAAACTGGAAAAGAAATATGTATTTGAATAGGCCTGGGATGCCTTGCAATACAGTTAATAGCAGCAAACCTGAGGACATGATGGGATGTGACTGATGATTAGTACCTTGGATATTTTGGTCCTGGTAACTGTGTGTGTTTTTCAGCTTGTGTTCATCAGCTTGCAGGTTGCTCAGGAAGGCTTTCATTTTGGTTTGAAATATTTCCTCTCACAAACAACAGTCTGTTTTCTACATAAAATGTCTAATCACAGTCATATACTATCCTTTATTTACATAGAGAGCTTCATCCCAAAGCGCTTAACAGCCTGGCATTTACGTAGGACTAAGATTAGAAGAGGAGCAACTTATACTGGTTGGGAAACAGGCTCTGATCTCAGCCTAGATATTAATAAAGCATAGAGAGTGGAGCCATATTTTCTCTGGATCCAAGGTAATTTGCTATTAGTTAGAAAATATGTTGCTGTAAGTGTGCACTGTTTAACTCTACAAAGTGTATTTGAACTGTAGAACATGAAGTGTCGTAGAGAATGTCCGTCTTCTTGCACATCCCATTCTCTGTTCATAGGTACTGGCTACCAAAAATCAGTTTTATTAGAAAATTAGGGTGGTGCAAAGTACCCTAGCAAGTATAGTATCCTCAGCAAGTATATGATGGCCTCTGGAGAGCTCTGGCAAAGAATGGTAGAGGGGCCTGGACTAGTCTAAAGTTTGGCTCTAGAGCACATCAGAAAATTTGCAAGCCAGAATGAGAAGGAGAGTCTAGACACTGGTAACTAGAAGGACAACCAGACAGGCAGAAAAGAGACGATCATTACATGCACATCAATCCATTTTCAGCAAATCTGTGAAATTAGTTCATAGTGAACTTATTACCTTGATTTGTTTTGTGTATTAAATGGGTTTCCAAGTGGTTGTTTGCTGGAGAAAATGGCAACTTTGCAATCTCATTCAGAAATATTGTGATTGAGGTGTCTCTCTTTATTGTGTGTTTCAGACCAAAAGGATCATACAGATTTAATTTGGGAAGGAACCAATCCTGCCCTGCAGCCCATACGAGTGAGGAACACTGCCTTGAAAGATACTTTACATGATTCTGCTTTGCCCAGCATTACTGGTGAGACTTCAAGCAATACGTCACATCTATAGAAAGGACAAATGAAACCTCCCCAAAGACTTGAATGAATGATGACATTGGTTTTCAAAAATCTGTTGAAGCAGAGAGTGAGCATTCTTCTTCTTTTGTCTCTTCAAAGATTAACTTTAAAACCAAGTGCTGTTCTTTGTATGTGTGGGGCGATATTTAACTCTGAACTTATGAAAAACCTGTGTTTTGTTTAGGTTAATTGAAGTGACTTAATAATAAAAGCCTCTGAACAACATGCATGCTACTGAAGAAGCATGGGCCACATGTGCCCTCCTAATTCACCTCACCACCTCAGCAGTTTGAAGGAACCAATGGCCAAGCACAGGAATGTTCACAGCCCATAACACAGTGAAATGTTCACTTCTTTTTTTTAAGAGAATTATAAGCCCACTCATTGGCCTGATTAGGAAGCAATAGTACAGTAAGCACTTACTCCTGCAACTCACTTGGAAATCATCAGAGATGATGTAAGAGTTGCAAATAGCTGGGCTCTGACTGTTCAGAATGTTAGGAGAACAGGTAGCAATCCAAACGGTGGGAAGATCAATGTGTATTACAGCTGCTCAGCTTTCTCTGTCTTCAAAGCACTTTTGAAGTATTCACAACATGACTGCAAACCACAGAACTATTTACTCACCTTACAGACTTAGAGAATGTATGACTTGCTCAAGGCCGCTAAAAGCATCACTGGCTGTGCTGTGATCAGGATCTGGTTGTTCCTGGCTCTCAAGCCTACAGGAAAGCCATGGGTTTAGTTAGTGCCAGCTGCCACTGCACGGTCACCATTGGCCTGAGAGGCTGGTTCTGTCCTCTGCCGTCGCAGGGAAAGCCTCCCTGAGCGCCCTCTTGAAAAGCAGAGTAAGCTGTACAGCAATATGAGAGGTCTGGAGTACTGCCGAAGTGGCTGTAGGTAACCCAGCAATGAAATCAGCTGCACTGGGCCACCTCGGGCAGACAGGCAGGCAGGTTGCCATCTGCTGTTTGCTAGGCAGTCTGGGGGTGAGGAGAGAGTTCCTGCGAGCACATGGCCCCTACTAAAAAGTACTGCACGCCCTTAACCGTGGCAGTGCAAGAGATGTGGAAGCTCACAGATGTTGCATCACTCCCAGCCACCAGACAGGATGGCATGGAGAGGGCATCTCTGCAACTATCTGCTTACAAGCCTGCTCACACAGCTTTGGGCTCTCCTTTAACAAGGAAGTTTCCATCACAACAAGGAAGCTACTGCATTTCAATAAGCTACTTCTAAAAGTAATACATTTCACCGCGGGGAAGAGCAATTTTCCAGCTTCAGTGTTACCAGTTTTGTGCTTTGAAGAGACCTTTGTAACACGTAATTTTAATTTTGTTTTAGCTAAGATTCAGATTTTCTTCTTGACAGTGCTGCACTACTGGCCACTCAAATGCTGCTGAACTTGCTTGCAGCCATTTTATCTGGGTATCTTGTAAATATTTGGTAGAGCACTCAGACGGAGAAGTGTTTTTTTGCTCTTACAGTCACATGCCTGGTTCCAGGACCTTTAAGAAGTACAAAAGACTGAAAGCAGGGAAAATTCCACTGAGATGCATTCAAGTCTCCAGGGAGCAACTGTACTCTGTTTAGACTAAAATTTCTCACTGCTGTCTCTCCCTGTTTTAAAAAACATGGAAGGATGGAGAGGGGAAGCTGGAGGGTTTCGTTACTATAAACACCAGAATGCAAGCACTGTTTTCACTCATTTCTCTCATATTGCAGAGCCATTTGCAGTTGGAGAGGGAGATAAGCTTTTCAATGCTCTCTGCACTACCTGGGAAATTTCCATCAAGTTCTAAAATGTTTTACAAACATTCCCTTCTTCTCATGCCCATGAAGCAAGTACACTTTAAAGTCAGGGCTAATGAGACTAAAATAGTTGTGTTTTGCTGAAGTCACATGGGCAGCATGGTAAGAGGACTTGGGTCTTTGAGTCCCAGCTTTCTATCTTACACCACAGACAACACATATTCTCTCCCTTTCCAAGGCTTGCTGTATTTGTCTTCCTAGGATGTAGTGAAAACATGCTGGCATCACACCTTGAGACAACCTTGGGTTTTCCCCCTTGCTCACAACTGCTGTCCCATGGAATTAAGATGTTGAAAAGATCAAAGAGGAATGTGAGGTGGGGAAAAAA
This sequence comes from Lycocorax pyrrhopterus obiensis, assembly GCA_014706295.1. Classification (NCBI taxonomy): domain Eukaryota; kingdom Metazoa; phylum Chordata; class Aves; order Passeriformes; family Paradisaeidae; genus Lycocorax; species Lycocorax pyrrhopterus. Next base: position 30,600,718 of record JACSVZ010000007.1, on the reverse strand, counting down.
AATCAAGTCACTGCTCTGTCTGCCTTGGGCATGTTCTGCCTCCACTGCTGCCAGTGGAGTTGGTGTTCTGTTGGGAGCAACCTCAAACATTTCTGTATGTACTTCCATATAATATTCAGGCAGAGCTGTGGTAAAAATGCCATAATCAACAAGAGAGCTTGGCTGACAAGAAAATTGGACAGATGAGCTAATAAGTCACTCCTGTATTGAATATATGTAATTTCATTATCCTTCTGTATGTGACCTGCATTTCTTACTGCTTCTTACTATTAGCATCCTGTAACTACAGCTGCAGCCATGTCTTTCACCTCTTCAGAAGACAGGGATAATCCGTCAGCCAGTTCTTCTCCAGTGATATGAGTGAGATTTTTACCAGGGGCATTAATGGTCAGTTGAAGAGGGTTGTTCCCAACAGAGCCAAGCAAAAAGCAATGTGCACATGAGTCATTAAGTGGAAGACAAGGAAACAAATCTATAGATTTAAAGTTTTTAAATTGTTTTTCCCTTAGCTTCCCTTGTTCTCACTGATAGATAACCAAACATGCAAAGCTGGACAGTGACCAGTGTAAGCTTCTGGGACCCACTGTGCAAACAAACTTGAAGTCAGTCAGCTACCAAAACCACATCAGCATGTACCAGCTACTCCAGCCCTTGTAGATGAGAGACACTGGGAGGAAAATCAGTCCTCCTGTCTCTCCTGTGACCTCATGACATACCCCAGCACTAGAACCTTTGGCCTCTTAACACTGTTACCTTTTGTGACAAGGCCCCAGCACTGGTCCTTGGGTAGGCTGCTTCTCTAGCACTCTTCCTGCAGAGGATCCAGACTCACTGCAAATGCTGTGCACAGTGCTCATTTCATTCCCTGCTGAAAGGCAGCCAGGCCTGAGGTGGAACATGGCAAGCGCTTCGCCGCACCTGGCAACTCCACACAGCTGCTGAAAACAAGCGAGGAAGAAAGCAGTGTACAAATGCAGGGGAATTTTCACATAGGCAGGATGTAATTAGCAGAGCTGGAACTTGGCCAGAACACTGGGGTTAAAACACTGGCTTGCAGGTAACACACTGGGATCTTTCATAATTCAGATGCTTAGGATCTCCCATTTCCATTTTACCTGGAAGATGTCAGAGGACCGTTCCCTATTTAATGGTCATGGGCAGCTCTCAAACATCTGACACAAAGGAAGAAGTGTCTAAATGGTGCTGCACCTGCAGAGCTTCTCTGCCAGCAACTGCCCACCACGAACCACAGCTGAAAGGATCACATCCTGACAGGACTACGGCTGCATTGCTGTAAAACGCACCTCCATGCCTTGGGGTTCACTTCACCCCTAACCCTCATTACTCAGTTTTCAGGCCCCAAATCCCTTCCAAACAGAAAGGGATGATGATAAAATTAGGACAGCACGTTACACATAAAACACAAGAGAGAGAATAGTACCATTAGGCGCCGCTTCAATCTTATTCTCTGCCATTTGAAATAATACCAGATAGCTATCGGACAACAGAGAATTTAGATGAAGCACTTCCCCCCAGTGTAGATGAATGAGCTTTTCCAACTGGCCTTGCTGGTAATACACAGAGTGTGAAGAGCTTTTGCCGCCTCCTTCCTTCCAGCAGGGAAATCATGTTCAAAGCAGCAAAACATCTTTTTCCTCTTCATGATCTCACTTTCTGTATAAGCAATTTTTCTGTTTACTACGAGGATGTTGAACGTCCACAAAAGGTCAGGGAAGTCATTCATGAACCTCATGTGTGTAAAGCCTGCATGATGTTTCTACCATGATGTGGCCCACAGTCTGAAATATGAATAATTGCAAACCTCTAACCCTTTGTCAGTCAGACCTGCAGACGTGTGCAGTCGAGCTGACTTCCTCTGTGTGGTGCAGTGTGTGCAAGCAAAACAAGAAGTGTTCCTGCTATCTGAAAAAGCATAATCTCTCTGTCAGTAAGTCATAAAAAGAGACCCCTCGTCTGCCTCTGAGAGCTTACCCTGCCAGCCTTTGGTTTATTTTGGGGGGTGCAAAGGGGGGTGTTGTTTGTATGCCCAGGCTGCCATGCAAGCCCCCTCTTTGTCAAGTGTTGTTTAATAGAACCACGAACCAAACTTGACGAGAGCACCTCAGTCAGTGGGACAACAAACCTACAGACAGCCTCCAGTGGCAAAATGCACTGGAGAGAGTAAAGAACGGGCAGCTGCAGGCAACAGGAAATCCAGCACTAATAAATAAAATGTCTTATGGCCAGAAAGAGGAAATAAACAGCAGCAGCACAAACTGAGAGGACAGAAGAGAGGAACACAGCATAACTGTGGCATGGGAATCACTGAGTTACAGTGAGCTTATTTTTACAGAACGTTGTCCCTGTTTGTTATGTGTTCAGACTGCAAAAAAAGTGGGGGAGTGGGGGGACTGCTCAAAGAGAGGGTCTCTATCAGAAGTTGTCAACAACCACTGTAATTAAGGAAGCAGCCAGAGCACACACAACCAGAGCTGCTGCCAGACTGAAATGAAAGCATTTTTTGTTTTCAGCTGTAGCCCCAAAGGATAATAAAAGATGGTTCTACCATGCCAAGTGAGGAGCTGCAGGGACACTGTTTCTAGATGGCCCTACTCCCATCTTTCCAAAATTATACGCTGTAGGGAAGCAGCAAGTTACTGTTCCTACGTGTGCTTTCGAAGCTCATGCCCGCACACCCCATCTGACTGCAGCCACCTGGGAAGGCCAGCCACAAGACAGGTGGGCCCCCAACCACCATGGTGACGACGGAGGTGGCACTAGCTGAGCTCTGCCCCCAGCCAGTGGGCTGTTCTGGCACTGGTTGGTTCAGATTGCTGAAGCAGCAACACTGAATTTTCCCCCCCTTGCCCTCAGCCATGAGTTGCACCACGGCCCCACAGCATTGCCACCACCAGTGGGAGCTGACACATTCAGAAGAGCCACACCGCACTTTCCTCCTGAGGGTAGCTGTGTTTAGGGGGCTCACTGGTGTCTTGGCAAGGACCTTCATTCATGGCACACCAACACAGTGCTCTTCTTGCTGCTGACAGCACAGGTGGCCTGTGCCCATGCAGCGGCAGGTGCTGGGGAGCAGCATGTGGGCTGGCAGAGCTGAGGGGGTTGGCACGGATCTTCTCAACCGTGGGACATGAGGCTTTCACTGGTGGCTGTAGAAACTGGTGTGCAGGTTCCGCAAAGGAAAAGAAGTCATTCAGAAATTGCACGCATATTTCTGAATTCATTCACTGAGTGGCGTTTGCCTTTCATCCTCCCCCCTGGGCTCTGTGTGCATTGCTGGCATTCTCTCCCAATCCTATCTAATAATTCCCAGGTCTCTGCAAGCCACTGCCTGCCAATGGAGCCCATAGTCACTGGCCCGCCAGCCTGGTCACATGAAAAGTTCCACGCAAAGGTTTAATGCTTTCTCCTGACCCCAGCCCCTGTTCCTGTGAATCCCCAGTGTTTTCCTAATCAGGTGCCAGGGAAGCTTTGCACTGAGCAGGGTGCTAAGAAGATGGCTATTTAGCTGCAGCATTTCCACAGTCTTTGAGCTCTCTCCTGAGCTGTAAATACAAGCAGTGGAACCAGGTGAGTGTCTGACAAAGCTGCCATTTAGACCTGAAGTTGCTTTCCAACCAAAGGCACATTGCGGTTGCCTCACTTGCTCTATCCCAACTGCTGCACTAATGGTTAATTGCTTCAGCAGGTATGGAAATCACTTCTCAAAGCCTGTATACAAGGTACACAGCTATGGTCCAGTAGAATTTTAACCTTCACTGGACATTGACAATATGTCTGTTACTAGGGAGTCAAAAAGAAAATAGTCCTTCCATTACCAAATTCTAGATGATGTGGGTATTTAGTTCATCACACAACTTGTGAAAGTGGTAACATATTTACTTTTGCATTGCCCCTACTTATGACATCAGCAAAAACACATGCTTTTGGAGAATCTCAAATGGAAGTGATCTTTTATTAAATGTGAATGAAGAGCAGAAATATTTGAGGGCTGTTTCTGATACACCAGCAGTTACAATCGTTTCCTGCTAGTGTTACGTGAGGGATGGTAGGTATCTCCTGCAGGAAGAGTTCTTGTTCTCCATCTGATGTTTTCATGTAAGATTTCGCACATGGTGGTGTATGATTCATGCTCAGCTTTTGGAAGCATGGGAAGCATGTCTGGTGGTCAGGGCCCAGTGTTCCTCTGAGTTTCATACAGGCCACAGAAAGATGAGCCAGTTGCACCTTTGAGCCAAACAGTTGGATAATCAAACTGAGCATTTGATTTCAGTTTTGGTTCTTTTTTTTTGAAGAGGAAGGGTCCAGCTTGTTATGAACTCCAGCCTGTACTTACATTTTTGTGGGTTTAAGTGAAAAGACCAGCCAAAGTTTTAAGTTGCCATCTGTTTATATTGTTCTGATTTGAGCTCTATCATTATCAACATAACTTTCAAAAACAAACAAAAGAAAAGTCCCCAGATTGACAGTGTTTTTCAAATTCTCTGCTTTTCTCATGTATTCAAAAGTGTAAGCCTGTTCTGCTTGGCTGACTGGCTGTTTGATTATTGCTTTACATTATATTGCATTCTTTTGTTCTTAACTGTAAGCCATCAAAATCATAAGATCTGAGTTCTAGTCTCAGTTACACTCAAACATAACTACTGAAAAGTAGTTTGTCTAACTTCGTAGTATATATAGCATTTAACAAACTTTGCTTAAATTGTATATTCCGAACTCAATCCAAACAGGAGTTGAGAAATCCTGCTTCTCCCAGATGACAGCATGCCTGAATAATATAGGAATTACTTTTCTCACTCAAAAGCATTAGCAAAATGCTTGCATAAATACTGGGGCTTAATCAGCTGATGATGTCTCTTTATTTAAAGGAAAAATTTATTTAACCCTTCAGGAGAGATTCAAGCTACCAGTGACGATGGAGACAGGTCTGAGCACCCAAATGGTAATGTGTGTAGAAAAAAGTGTAAGTCAGTGATGTCTGTGGCGGTAATCAGCTGGCATTGTCCACCCTGCCACATGACAGCCAAGGAGACCAGCAAGGAGGATTTTCCATTTCTGGAAAGTGCGATGAAATGGGGGAACACAGTGATCTCCAAATTGTCTTTCCTTCTACGAAGTATTGTCTTCAGGATACTGCTTGACATTCATTCAGTCAAATATTTTGACAATTTGAACAAATAAGCAGGAAATGGTTTTGAATTTTGGCCCCAGTGGGCCATTTGTGAAGAAGAATAAGTAGCGCAGCATGTGCCATGTCTCTTAAATACCCTTGTTTGCCAGAAACATATGCAGCGTGTTTCCCAGGCTGTGGAAATGGTTATCATTTCCAGTCCACCAAGTCATCCTTCTCTCTCCACACACCATCCCCAACCCTGCATCGGGCTGGGGTGAAAGGAAACATCACTCTGAATTACTCTGCTGTTACCTGTTCATGAGGAGACGGTGCATGTGCACATAACACATAATTCTGCACGCGTTTCTGAGAAGGGTTGTGTATGCAATCACTTCACAGTGGCACAAAAGAGGAGTAGCAAGCCGAGGCGGTGCATGCACAGGCACCTGAGAGCCAAACCTGCAGCTCTCTCCACGCTGCTCTGCAGAGCCAGGCCCGTGTGTGCGAGTGTGCTGCCGCAGCATACCTCCACAGGAGCCCCGGGCCAGGGCGCTGCGCTCGGGGAGATGCCAGAGGAGCTTTTGTCTGTGCTTTCACTGCGGCTTTAAGTAGTTCGATTAGCGTTTGGGTCAGAGCACATGGAGCAGCTCCGGCTGGGGTGGGAGAAGTCACACTGTGAGGCCACACTTGAACGTGGCCACTTTACTGCACCGCCCCGGGTACAAAGCCTACTTGTGTGGGGCGCGTCCCGTCGTGCGTCACGCTTTGGTTGTCAGTGGCAGTCATGGGTTGCTGGGGGGTGACACAATAACCTCTTTATGCTTAAAAGAATAGCGGGGGTTATTGCGGGAGACCATTGGAAACAGAACAGCAAAGAAGTGGTTCGGTTTTTGTCTGTCCCTCAAGGTAAGGTGCCCAGGCAGCCACTGAGCTGCCTCTGCTGTGCTGGAAGGAGCGCCAGCAAAGCAGCATCGAGGGTTAATGCAGGACTTTGGGTATCTGGATGGGAGAGGACTTAAAGAAACACCCAAGGAAGACCCCATGATATCTCTGTGGTAAAAACACGATAAAACTGCTTATTTAGGGTAGAGTTTTGCAGCAGCTCACTCTGAAGTCTGGGCTGCCACAGCCTTGTCGCCCCCACTGCCTTCAACGTAAGAGCAGCCACACAGGGAATCAGCTCAAAGAGCTGATCTGTCTGGAAATTAAACTGTGTTTTTTAATTACAAAAAAAAGTTTGCTTTACTAGAATGTCTCAAAGTTTCATTCAAGAGAACTGGACAAATAAAAAGACTAGGAACCGAAAAGGGCCAAAACAGACAGAAATTTGAAAAATACTGATACGGACTATAAAAATTAGTTAAATCTCTTACTATATCTATCACTGTCTCCTTTGCCAGCCCCTCAGCCATACACTCCACAAAGCAGTAAGCCTAAATAATTCGGATATGCTAAGCAAAGCTACTCTGAATATGGCTTCTAGCCTAATAAGTCAAAGCCTTATCCAGTTCCCATGAAAAACATCAGGAAAGTTTCCTTCAACACTAACAGACATAAGATTGGATTGCAGAACAACCACATAACTTTTGACCAAAAAGTGAAGTTTTTCCTAAAGCACTGATAAAATATTCATGCAGGAGAATGTGGAAATTCTGACTGGAGCAGTCACATTGCTAAATATGTTTAAAGCGAGCATAATCATTTTTGAAACCACACTCATTCTCACTAGTGATGTGTGCTCTAAGGGAAAAATACAAAACAAAGATTTTTTTTTTTCAAGGAAAAAAGCATTTATAATTTCTTTATTGTGGATGTACAGAAAGACTCCCCCTCTGCTGCTGGGAAAACCAGTTTCTGCTCAATAAGCAGCAAAGCACATCCTAATTTTTTAAAAGCATTTGTTAGGCAAAACAGGGCTTTTTTACAATGCTTTCATTTTTTTGCAGTTGGAGTCTTTCTGTTGATGCCAGCTGCTTTAGTTGTAGGTATTTTCTGGGAGGTGGTGTCTGTCAGTCCCACGTGGGGTGTCCCCTTGGCTATCTCTCATAGCCGCCCTCCTATATATCACAGCATATTAAAAAAAAGGGGATAATGCTGACATGTGAACTAATCCCCACATCAAAGAGAGCAATTCTCCCTCCTCCAAACACCCACCCCCCTCTTTTGCTGGGAAAAGTCTAACGCCTAGAAGGTGATTTACACAAAACTTCATCCCAGTTGTTAGGAAACTTGCAGTGCCGCTTGCTTGCCAACTGCAGGAGAAACCTGGGAATCAGGGTAACCACAATAGCTAGCCTGCGGCTTCCAGCATTTGGCAATTCAGGAGAGAAGAAAAAGATTGGCTTGTTTCAACAAACTTGTGTATATGTTGATTGCATGGCAAAATAGGCATGTATATAGACAGATGTAAACGTGACTGGTGATGTGGGTCTGTCTGGGCACATCTGAGTCTGTGTGGGCACATCCATCTCTGCGTGTGCTTACAGGCACTTGTACAGGCACAGGACTGCCTGGCCTAGCACATACAAGACACACTGAAGCACACAGGAATACCTCTCTTTCCCTCTGCTAGGAGAAAAGAGGGACAACGGGGAATATGCATTAAAAACACAAGCCCATGTGGGCATCCAGTGGCCTAGACATGGAGAGGGCTATCTTAAGCTATTCATTCCAGCTGTAGGCCTGCCCTTGAGCTAACAGTTCAAATGCTGGGAATAGATGAATAAGGGCAATGCTCTGTCTGAGAGAGGATTAAAGCATACACTCACTGCTGCCCTTGCCTTTGCAAATGCTTCCTGTGCACTGGTTAAGCACATAAGATACTTCCAAATAATTGTCTGTCTTTGGAATGCAGCTGAAAGGAGGAAAAAATGCCTCTGTCTGGCTAGGTAACTCTCTTTTCCCAACTTAATGCTGTGCCTTTGATGGGCACACGTCTTTCAGACATACCAACAAAGCATATGTAGCATGGACAAAGACTACACTGGTAGTTCTGGATTCACAATCAACAAGCAAAAATACCTGCCCCATGTGAAGTTGGCTGTAGTAAAGTGCATTTCCATGACTATATGTATGTATGTGAACTAGATACTTCCACCAGCATCGCAGCTTCTGGCTGATTAATTCTGCTTACTTGCTGCTCTCTCCTCCTGCCACCCACACGGGGAGGCAGGGATGCCCTGGGGCCAGCAGGGCCTTCCCTGCCCAGGTCATCCCTTGCCCCAGGCCAGAGGGCCGTGAACATCTCTCCCAATAAGTCAGCGTCACTGCCAAAAGAGGCACACGAGGTTCACTCTCAGTGCAAGAGAGTGAACTGGAGTGGGGAACAGCTGGATTAACAAAAAGTGCATCTTTTCTGTAGTCCTTGGTTGGTTGTGGTCCAGCTTCACTCACCAATGCAGTTTGGTGTGATTGCACAAGAGCTGAGGGGAGGAAGCAAGTAGCCAGGGGCAGTGAGACACTCAGGCAGCTCCCATGGCAGTGGCAAGTGCTGGCGTAAAACATTCATGAAAGTACAGCCTGAGGGAGAGCACCAGGCGTGTCAAGAGCCCCCCATCTCCCACTCCACTGACAGGAAGGGCAGGGCACGTGTGGGGGGAAGGCAGAGACCAAAAGTTTTGTTGTTCCAGTGCTCCCTCCATGTAGATGTGCAGCTCTGCATGTGTCTATGACTGTCCCCTGCCCTGTGTCAAGCGGAGAGGATGTGAAAGAAACCCCAGCGTGGTTGAGCCTTCACCTCCAGTACATGGAAAAACAAACACAGCCATTCTCTTGTTTATTGATTTAGTTCAGAGTGCTCCTTCCATTACAAAGGCATCTCCCTGCGGGTAACGGGCTAAAACCTATTTGCTTATTACTCTGCAAAAGAAAATGATGGGTGCAATTTTCAAGCACCTCTTCTGTTGATAGACACAGAGATTGAAAGGACAGAGCCCTCCCAGCTACCTCTCAGCTGTGTTTTCTTGTTGGGCATAACTTTTCATGTTTTCTAGCTCAGAAACACATGCCACATGTATCTTTTTCTCTTCTCCGTGAAATAGACATGTCTCTATGGGACAGCTTTGTGCTTAGAAAGTGAACCATGTGCTTCATCACAAGTATTTGCACAGAGATGGCCGTGACCACTGAAAGCTGCATCCAGAGCTGCAATTTGCAGGACACCACATACCCCACACACCCCACTGCACCGTCTATAATGAGTCAAAACCCCAGACTTGTGAACAAGGGAGAGGTTTCCTCCTGCTGCTCAGGCTGATGGCCGCCCCAGCTTCCATTTAGGATGGTGTAAATACCAAGCCAGCTCTTGCAACTGGCACAGCTAAGCGGGGCTCTGGGTGTAAGATACATCCTTGTTCAAGGCAAACACACAGGAAACACATCACAAGTCTCTTCTAGCCTGTTTTTATTGATGAGATGCACCCGTTGGCAGTTCCTGGTGCTGACTGGGACAAGTCTGGATAAAAACTGCAAGAGGAGCACCAAAGTTTATCTAGAGCTGGCATCAGTTTTGGTGCTTGGCTGAATTAGCTGTTTCTACTGAGTCCAGAGCTCATTGTTTGTGCCTACACTACCACATCCCCTCACTCCCCGCACCCAAAATAATCAAACTAGTCTCAACACCTTTTTTTGTCAGGTTAAATCACTTCTTTGCCAGCTGGTCTTTTAGACAGCAACTCTTCTGACTGGCCTTTTAGGTGGCTGGCACTTTACACTCCTCACAAATCCAAGCCAACTGCATTAAAAAGTGAATTTACATTGCAGGGCTGTGGGGGGAGGGTACCCCAGGCAATGTCAAAGAAAAAGCGGATCAAAAAGAGCTGCTAGTGTTGGATACGTGGGCTGTCTTTTCAGCTGCTTTGGGCAACGGTCCTTTCAGCATAAGAAAAGCTCAAAAGAATTCAGTTAATCTGTTGTTAAACAGGGTCTGTGATGGGAGACTGGTCTGTCATCGTCCAGGCAGGGAACCGAGCCTGTCTGTAATGGCTGGGAGCTCCTTTGCCCTTTCCCAGCACTTCATATCTATAGTGGCAGTGAGTTCATGGACTGGCACCTTGCTGGCCTGGCACGGACTGTCTCTCAGCCTTGTAATGCCAGGACCCCTTCCTTCTGGCTGCCCTCAGGAGAAGCAGCAGCTCACAGCACATGCACTACGTAGCACAGCACACCTGAAGGCTGCAGCAGCCAAAAATCCCTCTTCATAACTCTCCTGCTTCACACGAGCATGGAAGTGCCTTGCAAGGCACTGGTGGTGGCTAACCTGCTGCTAGTGGTGATTTCAAAGAGCTAGGAGGTCAACTTAAGTCTTGAAGCAAGAGCTTGGGCATGACTTTCAGTTATAAGTCTGAATATAGAGATGTAAGAGCTAAGGTGTGGCCCCCATGATGTCCCACAGCCTCAGTGCTCAGTGCCACAGAGCAACTCTGAGTGTTAGAGATGGTGAGCAGCCCACAGGCTTGCCAGCCTACACTTAATTTACCAGATGAGGATTATCACATGCATACCGCTTCCACCTAAAATGAATCCCCTCCTTCCAGCTGGGAAAAAGGAGGTCTTTTATATTCCTCAGAGTGGAGGATCCCATAGATCCCTACGGAATAAAACAGCTATTCTTTTTAAGATTTAAAGACATTACTTCTTTTTTGTTCATGTATCACATTTCAATGTCTTCTAAACAAGAGGGAGCTTAATGTTTTTGTGTAACCTTGAACTGGCTAGTACACGACTTTTATTGCTTCATCCTTGAGCTTCCATGAGCTACATTATGTTCTGCTGTGAACAGAACGTCCTACTTAGGATTGTGTGGCACATGTTTCGGTTGCAACAGCTTCCTATTGCTTTCTTTGGCCTGCATGTATATGTAGTTGTATGCATGTATACACGTGTGTATATGTATGTGTTCATTTCTAATTATGAAATGACACAATGAAAATTTCCAATTCTGAAAATTTTTATTTTGTTTCCTTCCTTCTCCACTGCTTTTCAGCTAAGCACACTGGCAGCGTGTTCTAAGGAACAGGATAATTCCCCTCTGCGACCCATTTCTAAGCTCTCCCAGGCAGGATTCAGTATGAGAGTGTCAGCAGCTGCTGCAAGAGCTGTTTGAATGTCTCTGCACGTAGTGGGCAGGGAAGCGCTGATCTCGGGCAGCAGTGCTAGGAACATCAGGGTTTGTTTAATATTCACTGGGGATCTTCCTAAAAAGTCAATGTACCTCCCTACGGTTTTGTGGACTGGCTGAGCATTACCATGCAGTTGTTTCAGCTTTTATTTTAGTGCATGAGGAGCATTGTCCTGTGAAATGGAACTTTCTGGGTTTGTTTTAATGGCAGACTGTAATTTGATTTTAAATTATCTACTGCCAAGCCTTTCACAAGTGAATCGAACACACATGCATTTTCTCCATAACAAATTTGACTGTCTGGAGGAACAAAGGTTGGTAATTAAGCTCACAGCAGTTGATAAGGACAGGGCCTAGGCAAGGCCAAAAACCTCAACAAGTTAGAGCCTTAATTTCTGGATACTTACCAAAACCAAACCCTTGACTGGGTGCAGCTTGCTCATTCTGAATAATCTGCCTCTTTGATTCCCTGGGGAGGCTGCTGGGCTGTCCTGTGGGAAGTCGGCACCTCAGTATGACAGGGAGGGATGCCAAACAAGCAGACACCACTCCAGGGTAACCAGCTATGCCAAGTCAAATGCGTAATTCAGCAAGATTACGGTTAAATATGGGAGATCTATTTCTCTCCAGCCAATGCATGAGTTCCCAGCACCTTTTCTACTTTGAAATACCATTAATTAATATTTATCAGATGTAAAATGTGACACTAGCTACTTGGTACAATATGCCTTTAAGCATTGTATTACTATTCCTTTTTAAGCATATTTACAGACAGGCAGACTGAGGCAGATGATGGCGAGTGTCACCAACAGCAAACACCCCTTAGCTGGAGGCAGCTTTTAAAACCCATCCAGGCCTTAAACTGGACTGTCCTCAGTGCAGGACAAAGCCCATTAGCAGGAGACTGGGACCTGCCACATTACCCATGGCTGCTTCCACAGCCACATGTTTTAAGAAACACAAATCATCATGTAGTGATTTTTTTTAATGGCGCCTTTTCTCCAAACTCACATGGATGTTTGGAAAACGCCTATGCTCATCTCTCTCTGCCGCAACCTTCCTTCATACCAGTGTTCAGCTGCCCATGGGGAGGCGTGCCAGGCCATGCTGTGCCTTACTGTGCTGTGCCCGGACAGCACAGGCACCCTCACTCCTCACTGACCCCAACTGCCCTTGCTGTGTCACTGAGAAGCAAATCTCTTTGGCCCCTTGCTGGTGCACAATCCCCGTGTCTAATGTGTTTGACAGTGCTGGTACCTTGAGAGCACTGTGCCAGGGGCTTCCCAGCAGTTCGGCTCCCGAGGCCACAGCCTCTGGATAACTTCCACCCCAAATGTATGTCACATTTCCTTCCAGTGAAAGCAAAATATTTACACTAAGCCAGGGTCACCTGGCGGCCACTGCGCTATCACAAGCTGGAAGCGGCTGCGATACTGTAAACGGAGGGGCATGAGGGCGGAGGGAATTGCTGTGGGCCTCCAAAATAAACGATGCAGCTGGCGGGTGCTGCTGGGAGTGGTGGGCACCAGGGAGGTGGGCGCTGGATGGGTGCTCTCAGGGCGCGTTGGGGGTAGGCTGGCAGCAGCGCCTGCAGTTCAGGGACAGTGGGCCAGAAGGGCAATGGCAGAACAGAGCTGGTGCCAGGGGCGAGGGAAAGAAAATTCACTGTCTGGACAGATGTGTCCAGCATCACCACCAGCCACCCTTCCCAGCAGTCCCCATGCAGCCCCAGTATGTTCAGTACCTGAGGCTATGGCCACACCAACCTCACTGCTTTACCTGCCTTCAAGGAGCTATTGGAAATACTCCTCCTGTTCTTCATGAGTGCTTTGGGCCCAGTTGAACCATCCTGGAAGTTGCTAGGCTAGACTTGCCCTATGAAAATGCATTGAATTCAGTGTTTTAAACTTGCAAACTTGAACTACGAGACTCACAGCCCCTGTATTCCCAGACACACAGGAGAAAGGGTGGCAGTTTCCCATTATAGTAGCTTGCATACAAGAAATCCTCCTGAGACAGGTCTTCCCACCTCCTCACAGTCTGAATCTCTCCCATATACTGCCAAAATTTCCTTCTTTATCTCATATTGCTCTGCTGACCAGCACCCGAAACTTCTGCTGCATACTGTAACACATGCACATGAGTCATGGACAAAGTGGCTGGCAGCTCCTGGCTGCCCACCCATCAGATACCACTGACTTCTCCTCAGTTCCCACTGTCCCATTCCCTGCCAGGGATTTGCCCAAAGTGCTAATCCGTGCCAGGGTTTCACATGTGACCAATGGCATGTGGAGTCTGGAAAGCCTCCACCAGGCAATAAACAAAATGGTGCTCATTTTGCGTGCCTTGAACCCACTCTGGGCACATGAGGACTCCCAGTGCCTGGGCTGCTTCAGAAAGCCTTCACTCACCTGCAAAGATAGATGTGAATGTCAGGCATGAGCCACAGTGGAGCTGTGCTGAGCCCCTCTGATCACACAAGCCCATAAGGAGAAGCAGGGGGGAGTTGAATAATCCCACAAGCTCTTCTGCTTTTGTTATGCTGCTGCCACTCTCCCAGCAAGGTTCACATGTAAGCATGTGGAGTAACCAAAATATTAAAGGACATTCCAGTTGTTCTTGGCTGTCTGAGGGAGAGGTAATTGCACTTTTTGCATCCAATAATTTTCCACTGGCACTTCTCATAATGATTATCACAGTGTCAGTATCTGAGATGTCAGTATTAAACCAAAGCTGAGGAGGGTGGCATTCGGCCACTTGGGAAATACGGTTTTCCCCAGCTTTTCAGAAAAGTTTCTTTATGCCAATTACTAAGCTATTAGGTATGCAAGGCATAACTATAGCAGAAGGGGATTTCTGTGTGGGAGGAACAGTATGATTCATATTGTCTCATCAGCCTTGCAAAACAAAATGTCCAGTCATACGCTTTTGTGATGCAGCCACTCATATCTCCGCCTTTATTTTGTACACAGCCATAACCCCAGTGCACTGGGACCTGGGAATCAGCAGAGCAAGCTACAGGAGAGTCTGTCAAAAAAACAGGAAGCACACCGAGATGACCTAATACACTAATAGCATTTTCCTCATTGGGAGCGATGTCCAGAGCATGGCAAGGGGAAGGAGGAACCAAATGCTGTTCTCAAGCACCTGATTAGCACCTCTTGTAACAACTCCTTGAGACAGCTGGCATGGAAAGTGGTAACAGGAATGCTATCCCAGCTTTGGAAACTTGCCTGCTTCACAACCAACCCAGTTTCTGGAGCACAGACCGTAGCTGAATATCATTCTCGTAAGCATCTACTGCATTGCACTGGTGGCTTAAAGGGGTTCATTAATGCAGCTGAGGCAGAAGCTGGCAATTGCTGGATGTTTATTTTGGAGCAGCCTTCAGGAATGTACCAGCCTTCATTTTCTGGGGTTGCAAAGGAGGATGGTAAGGGCAGAGGAAAAGCACTGTTTTCAAGAAAAGATATTCTAAGCTGAGAGTTAATCTCTATCTTACAGGGGAAAATGCTTCTTGGAACACTGCACTTATACATTAAAAATAAAATTAGATCAGGACCCTTCATTCTTTTCCTCCCCAGAAAATTCAGATTTAAGGTAAATCAAAAGAATTCCTGATGTTTTAATGTATATGGAAGTTCACAGTGTAGGTATCAGCTGGCTCTTCCCAATCATGTCCTTGACAAAAATCCAAGCCATCCATAACAGACTTCCACATTATCAGGGACCACAAAAAGCAGAATGCCTTCATCTCACTCACATGGAGACTAGGCCTACTCCAGTCGTCACTACCAGTATACAGAGGTTTGGTTTTAGCACATTCCTGACAACACAAATAGCACAGAGGAGGCAAATGCTTTTCAGCCTTCTTCTTAAAGGCTGGCTCAGAGAGCCGGAACTTTGCTCACCTCAGTGTGATATGGCAGCCTCGTATCTCACTATCAGTAAACACAGAACTAGCATGAGTCTTTACATACTTTCATGGGCTTCACACATTCTTTTCACGTGTGTTACTAACATAAAAATTACACTATTGTAGATATGTTTTTGTGAAGTCGGCTGAAAGGCAGTTTGCATGTGTCGTATTTGCAGTACTTTAGCCACTCTGAAGAAACGACAGGGGAAGAGGGCAGGCTGCAGCTTGCTTTCTTAATAACATGCAAAACCTTTAAATCTCAGGTTACAGTAAGTATTTTGGCTCCCAACTCCAGCTATGAAGCAAATAGCCCAAGGACTCTCCCTAGAATTGTAGTGGCAAATTTCAGTAACATCTAAAGTGCAATGGTGAGGCTCCTCTGTGCCAAAAGAACCTGCTGGCTATAAAATACCAAAAATGACACTTTTAAAATAACTAATTTTAAGATCTCCTTTATCAAAAGCAATGTCACCAGCAGGCATCACCTCACCTCCTTCTGGAAATGCCTTGAGGCTGAGACTTGCCCCATTTCCCTTTGTTACAGCATATGGGTCCTACCTGATAGCAGCTTTTCTGCTGTCCTCTCATGCACACTGGCTCTGTGTGACCCAGTGACTCTAGTATGATCTTTGGCAAGTCTTCTGCCAACCCCTACAACCCCAGGGAGTGCTTAATGGAAGACCAGACTGACCATTTGTGGGGTCTAACACAGTAGGGCATGAGAAAGCTCTTGTAGTGTTTTACCAAAGAGACTGAACTCTGCGAAAGACCTTGGAAAATGTAACTCCCAAGGGGATGTAAGGACATATGATACCTGACAAACCTGGGGAAAAAAAAGTCTAAAGGTGTGAAGGAGTTTTCTGCTGAGTTTCATAATGGAGTGCAATTAGGCCTTATGTAGCCTAACCTTGGCCATGCTGCAAGTAGTTTCCTGGGGCAATATCCGGTAAACAGATAAATTAAATTGTGCCAGCATGAAGAGGTCATTCTTTTCAGAGTGCCTAAATTCTCCTCCAAATGGGAGCACTTCCTTTTTCCCGATCCATATACAACATGATGATTCAGGGCCTTCCTAGAAATGAAAAGGCCCATTCTTCCTCACTTTACTCTTTCAGTGAAAACACACGTGATGAGAAACCACACACACACATGCACATGGGTTGGCGAGAGCCCCAGTGTGGGCACAGATGTCTGAATGAATGGACACACAGACATCTCTGTGCAGTAAGAATGTTTACCATGTGTAGTGCTGGGAATCACACGCATGATTCCAGATAAACCCACAAGATTGGCTGTAAGATGTTGTAATGTAAAGATCCTTTCTTGTCTGTCTGAGCCTTAAAGCTTTGTGCCATTGCGATGATGTCAGCTGGAGTTCAAAGATGAAACAGGCTGCAGGTAGGAAACAATTTCTAAATCATTTTGTGCAGAGGACTTCTGCAAATAGTATTAAGATATCTTCAGCAGACCAAGCCATTGGATCTAAGTGAGTCCTTATTTATCTGATTTTTCTAATTAATGCCTGTTTGACAGAGTGGTAAACAAATCACCAGATTGCCCTAGTTGGGTATGAGCCCCTATCCCTGTTTTGCCCAAGGCAAAAATGTCCTCATTGAAATTTTAGGTAGGCAGATTCAATCCTCAAAGTATTTGGCACCTTGCACCAAACTACACACTGGCCACAGGGTTCAGCATGTTTTCTCTAAAATCAGCTGCTGCAGATCAGGGCTCTGGTGCTGTCTCAGTGCTGTCTGTTGCTCAGTGCTTCAGAAATCACACAAAGGATCATGTGGGTCACTTCCCTCACGTTGAGAAAAAAACTCAGGCCAGGTTAGATGAGCTGCATATGGAAAGGAAACTGAGGGCATACAGGGCAAAGGGATAACAGATTCTTAAACTGACTTCACCTTTGATATCCTACAGTTGTTTAAGGGAGAAGGCAACGGGAGCTTTGTCACAGGTAGGAGTGAAACTTTATTTTAGAACATTTGTTTGAGAAAAAATGTCTTTTTGAAGACATTATTCAAAGAAATTAATTCATTTAACATCAGCAGAATTCTACAATATATTCCTTCCTGTGCGGTGCTTTCTCCTATAGTATTCCCACTCAGACAATATATTTTTGATAGGAAAGTAGTCATTCTTTCTACTTTTCCATTCTCTGCTGGCCTCCTTAAAATCTCCCATTGTAGATCTGCATCAGATTACTATCATGGTAATTTCTAGTTCAAGTACAATCAACAAACTTCCTCTCTCTTCTTTCCTTCTGGTCTTTAAATCATTCTAGAAAGCCCAAATGCCCTGGTGGCCAGCTCCCTGCTCAGTCTCCCAAAAGGCCTTTCTCCATTTTTTTGATGTTAGCTCTCTGCAAGGATTTTTGCCTGCACTTCTCTTTGACTAAGTCAGTAATTCTTGGTTCATCCTAATCATTTAATCCCTTCTGCTCCTTTGGTTTACACCAAGTTGGAAGGTGGGGATGAGTTCCTCCCCAGCTTTTCATTTGTCAGGTTTTCCTGCTTATAAGGATGCTGCTGGTCTTTGATGTGAGGATGGGCATTTGGAGTAAGGCTGATAAGGATGTTCTCCAAACTTGACCTCAACAGGGAAATACAATTCCCTCAGAGAGGTTTCTTTTGACAAGACTACAGGCCCAGTTATTGTCCAGATGTCCTGTAGCTGGATGGTTCACACACAGTTATAAATTGCTGTATGTTTTTTTATATATATGTTATGTAAAACCTGATTATATGTGAACCCCTACTTTTTCTGAAGCTCAGGTGACATTTACTGTTTCACTCTCCTCCTGGACTGCTTAGTGTGAAGGAAAAGAAAAAACCAAACCAAACCAAACCAAACCACAAATCCATGCCAGTTTCAGCACCTTTGCCCTTATGATTGACAGCTTTCCTCCACTGCTGGGTTAAGACCGCTGCAAGTGGGAATTCCTTCTCCTGAATTAATTAAATCTGTATTGTTATTGCCTTTGATCTACTGCCATAGGAACCGGAACGAGCACTGGAAAACCTCCATTTTTGTCCATTTCTTACACAAATAGGTCTGGACAGATTATTAAAAGGATCATTTAGAAGATGGTGGGCAGAATAGTCCCCTCCCAAAGCTGCCCTTGAGACTGACAGTTTCTGTGGAAATTGCATGGGAACAGTTACAGACCTCTAGTGGCTCTGTTTATATAGCTCATCTATTTCCTAATTGCTCACCAGCACAGTATTTTGGAAAGCCATATAGAGATTTCCCATAAGGATTACAACACGGTGTCATTTCATCTTCTCTGCATTTCCCATCCCGTTGTCTGTTTGTTTTATTTTCCTCGCCATAACATCTGTCCCACATCGCTGAGAGATTTCACAATTGGAAACCTGCTATAAATTATGACACAGAGTTAAAGGACTTCAGTGTTTGCTCTGTGCTATTTTTTTTCAAGGAACTTTGGGTTAGCCACCTCTTTAAAATAAGCCTTCTTCTTTTTTTTTTGCTATTTATATTCTAGTGTTTGTAAAAGCTGTCTTTGGAAACTGAAAAAAAAAATAATATTTCTGTCCTTCCTGCTTGTATCCTTTTCCATTTATCTTCCATTGAGTTCCTAGAGAAACACAAACTTCTGTAAGTGCTTGCATAAAATAATCTTTAACAAGCTCTGTCCCTAATGGCCCGCAGGGACTCCAGATAAAAAACCAGTTTCTCACATTTCTGTTCCCCAGCATCTGACACTGTGGCAGCTTTAGGGCTCCGAGTGCCAGCCTGTGTCACTGCTGCCAGGGCTGCAGGCTGAACCGGCCTCTGGTTCCAACCTAAATGGAAGCAACAGTCTTGAATCCTACAAAGGACAGGCTGCTCTGATTGGCTCTACAGGAGGCAGCAATAGCCTGCAATCCTAGGAACAGTCAGAGTGACCAAGCTTCAGCTTAACACACTGTTTTGCACTGATCAGTCAAGGTTAGTGACACATATCATCACCATGTGGGAGACAGAGACATTTGCATGAGAGATCTAACATGCAGTACTATATTGTTACAATCCAAGGACATCTGAGTCTTTGGTGACTTCACCTGTCACTGCAGCCTTTTTTCTCTGAACCAGAAAGCAGCCCACATAGCTCCTGCTCTTGGTTCTCACTCACAAATGAGAGCACTGCAAACAACAAACATGGAGCACTTGCAATGCTCCATGACACCAGCCTTGCTTCCTCCAGCAACCAGGAGAGAATCAGAGATTTATATGGCTGGGAGAAATCTCAGAAGATCACTTAGTCCAGACTCATGTCCCAAGGCAGGATCATTATACTTATGTCACACTTGGCAAATGCTTGTCTAACCGCTTCCTAAAAGCAGGACAGCGATTCCACACCCTCCCCAGATACCTCTGTGTGTAATTATCCTAACTGTTTGCCGTTCTCTAACATCCAACCTCAATCTCCTTTTCTGTAGTTTAAGCTCATTACTTGTCCTATCCATCATCTATATGGAGAACAATTTATTCCCCTTTTCTTCCCAGCCACGTTTCACATATTTGACAGCAGTAACCCTGTCTTGACCCAGTCTTTTCTAGTCTTAAGAAAGTCAATTTGTTCATTCTTCCCTCCTAGCTCTGTTTTTCAAGACCTCTGATTATCCCCCAGTTGTCCTCTGGACCTTGTCTTGAGCATAGCACCCAAAGCTGGACATCACACTCTAACTGCAGCTTCACAGAGAACTGAGCAGAATGATTATTTGTACAGTACATGTCTAAGTACACATCCTAGTAAAGCACTTGTCCTTTTTGCACTAGCAATTAACTCATATCTGGATTGTGACCTGGAACATCTCTCAGATGTTTTTATGCAGTGTTGCTACTTACACAAAAATTCACTAGCCTATATAAATAGAATTAATCATTCCTGGTGATGCGCAAGAATAGAAACTGAGAACTGTCCTTACTGAAATGAATCCTATTTTTAAGGCCATTTGCCTAAATATTTTTTAATTGTAGCTTTATATTTCAGATTACCCATAGTACCCTTCCAGATTTGTGGTAGCCAAGAATGTAATATTTTCTATTCCGTTGTCCAAGCTGTTCATAATCCCCTTAAATCAGACTGACCCAGTATATATTCCCACCAACTCTTCTTGATCCATCTTTCCCTTTTCAAAGTATAGCTAATAACTGTTCTCTTTGTGCAGTTTTCCAATCAGCACTCCATCATCCCAGACCAGCTCCATCTACCACAGACTGCCTTAATTAAATTTGCTTTGGAGTATCATGTTACGCTGTGACAAAAGCCTTACCACCGTCAAAACACAGGAATACTATTGCTTGTCCCTTATCAATGAGGGTTTTTTATTCTGTCATGAAAGGAAATCTGACCTGTTTTACACAATTTGTTTTTGACAAATCTATGCTGGCCATTATTCATCTCTTTGTTTTGTTTTAGGTGCTTACCAAAGTTTGATTGTTTGTTCCAGTATTTTTCCGGGAATTGAAGTCAAACTGAACAATCTGTAATCCCTGGCTCCTCCTTTTTTTCCTTTTAAAGACAGGAACTACGTCTGCACATTTCCAGGCTTCCAAGTATGATCTCTGGGCTCCATAAAACATCCCAAGAGCTGGGCGAGGTTACGCCTAGAGCTTTTGTGGTTAAATAACTGGCTGTAGCAATTAACCGAGGATGAAATTCATCTGGCCCAACTGACTTCAACACTATCTGAAGGATCTTCTGATCTAGTCTTTGTTCTAGTTTTGTGATCTCACTCCCCTCTGTCATTGAAATTGATTGCAATATTTGTCTGAAGTGATAACAAATGCAAAAAAGGTATGAAGAACCCTGGCACTCTAGCCATGGACTGTCTGGAGCCTTTCTTCCCCAACGGCCAGCATGTTTTCAGTCGCCTACATTTTCCTCTTGCTGCTAAAGTACTGATGGAAAAAGTAATTGTCATTTAAAGTATCTTGCTAATTGGCTCCCATTTTGCTGTGTGACCTTTGTGATTTTGTTGTCATATATCTAGCCCAGCTTCTGCATGCTCATTTCCCAGAGGCTGAGATCAAAGCAGAGCTGATGATTTCTCAAAGTGGATCTGCTGTTATATCTCCTATGAACTCTCCAGTTTTTGAATAGCTGATGGTTGTTACTGTTCTCTCCAAGGTGCTTTTTACATAACTAGAGCTTCTCCCCTGCCCAGGGTCCAAAATTACATGCCTTTAGTTACTGAGCAAGCGGTTTTAATGGACTCACTGCTGGTTTTCTTGGTCTAGGAAAGACCAGAAGCCTGATCTTTGTTTCCATCTCTTACCAGCTGCTAAGCTCTACCTGGGAACATTCAGTCTCTGCTGGTCAAATTCTGTTTAACCTCCTGTCCTTACCATCAGTGATGTGTGTAAATAACAATATTTCCTAACCCAGATCAGAATTTTACATAGTCCCGAATGCTGGAAGTGTTTACAGCCAGAAGTATTCTTCAGGTTCATCTCAGCTGCTCATTAGAAAATCATCTTTTCTCATTTGGGCACTTTTTTTTGTTGGCTTCCCTCAGCTGGCCTGCCAAGTTTGAAGGCAGAACAGACAAGGCTGATGCAGTGGGGAACATGCTTTTATTTTCATACGCATGAAAAACTTAAAATTCACTAGTAATGTAATCCCTCTAAAGCCATGCCTGCACAGAAGCTCTAACTTACCTTCCACTGTCACATATTCTTCTCACCAGTAAAGATACTCAAAAGCTCCCTGCTGGCTGAAGCCGAAGCAGTAGCACCAACGCCGTAAAGACAGCAGTGCTGCACTGCTATAATGGTGGTCTGTCGAAAGAGCAGCCTGAGCAGCCAAAAGGGGAAGGAGTTCAGCTGGTATTTCTGTTGCCCAAGAGGAAGAGAATTTCAGGTAGTGCTTTGGTTCCCTTTGGTTATGATTCACCACAAATGAACAGCTAAAACATCAGTTGATAGTAAGGCCATGCAAACAGGGACTTCCACAAGGCGAGACTCAGAGGAAAAAGCAGAGAAAGCTGGCCCCTTGCCTAGCTGTGAGTCGCCTTCCTTCCCATTATGCTGCTTTTGTTTTTAGGGTTCCTGTGTGTTTTGCAGTGTCAGCCAGTTGCCAGAGAGGAGAAGACAGCCTTGCATGGGTTTTAGTTATGCCTCAGACCCCAGGCAGCACCCAGACCCTACTGCAGGACATGTTCACTACTACCAGCTGCTGTTAAACCAAAGCTACCTAGATCATAAATCAAGTAACAGAACACCCTGCTGATAAACTGCAGTATACGGAAACTTACACAATAATTATGGTTTGTTACAGGTTAACCCTAGAAGTAGCAAACCATAAAGGCTATGTTGCCCTCTTCTAACAGTTCTTTTCCAATCTTATAATGACAATTTTCCATGATAGAAAAATTCCCTCTCCTTCTCAGCCTGGGCAAATTGCACCATTAGCACAATATCCCCTGTTCAGCTGCCCTTAATGTGCTTTCTGGTGTGAATTTGTTGTGCTTTCAGCCATTGGATCTTGTTTTGACTTGTCATACTTCTTCCCCATGTCAATATGCATAAATCATGTGTGACTCTTGTGTAAAGACCCTGATACACAGAGGCACCTAATGTATCACATATAAAATGCAAGGGAGCACGACAGCAATAATTCCAGTTTTTATGAAGAATTGTTGGAGACCACTTGTCAAGAAACAAGGAAAAAAACACCATGCTTGGAAAGACGGGAGAGAAGAGTGTTGTCAAGCTGACAAAGGTAGGCATTAAATAACCCAAACAACAGAGAAGTTTTCCACTGTCCTGCACATGTTACCACTGTTAACACCAGGTACAAAATTAGTATAAAGTGAATTAAACCAGACAGTGCTATAGGGTAATGGATGAGACTGACAGAAGACTACAATGGCCTATCTTTCCATCTCAGCTTTACAAATCCATTAAGCAAACAAAGGCTCACTGAACTTGCATTTGCCTGCTCTGCCTGAGACCTCCAAATGAGTGGAGATGTGTGGGGTGAATGAAGGAGCGGCATGCTACCATTTGTGTGCCCACACACACATGAGTATGTGACACCAAGGTTAATGAAAAGTCCTTAAAAAGTTTCTCCTTACCAGTATGTCCCATTAGCTAAACCTGTGTTTATGTGAGGAATGCATTTACTGATTCAGATTATATTAGCAAAACCAGCCTGTTTGCTAACATGGGTCAGCCTGGCAAAGTAAGGCATAACAAAGGGATGACATCTCACCCCATCATGTCTCATCGTACCTTTGGGTACAGTCCCACTGATAAAATTTGAGATAGAAAGACTGGAGGATGGGGAAATGAGAGTGGAGGATGTGCTAGATGCCAAACACCTGATCCCTCTTAAGAAGAAATCCCTCAGCAAAAACAGATTGTCTTAAAACAGCCTGCAGAAGGGTGGCCTGATACCTGAAGGAAATCAAACCAGTAAAGGTGTACTAAGGCTGAGCTGCCGTGTGTGAAATCCAGCACTCTCCAATGCAGCAAGGGTCCCTGTGCACTCCTACGGCTGGAGGGGAGGGGAAACTACTCAGAGTAGGAGAGATTAATAAAAACATATTTGCACATTTAAAGGCTGCTCTTATCTTTGGAAATAGCTAACTTTATCCCTTGCAGTACAAGTGAGCAGTCCATGTCATCACCTGCATAGCAAGAGTGGAATTCTGGGCCAGAAGGAAGTATTAAGGCAGGGAGAAAGACCTCCAGGTGAGGGAGGCTAAAATATTTATTTACAATAATGGATTGCTTTTTAAAAAGAACTATAAGGTGGCTTTCCAAAGCTTCCTTTAGGGTCTGTGAAAGAAAGGATCAAGTGAAACCATCAGAAATCCTTAAAAAATTTATGCTAGGTCTGGTGGAGTTTTGCAGAGACAACATGCTGTTTGCCACTGCTGCCCCACCCCAGTGCCCAGAGCCGTTCTGTCTGGCACAGCTGCAGTCACACCACCCCTTTCTGTCCCCACAAGAAAATGAGTGCTCATCTCATGACTCTGTGAGTAAGAGGCTGCATGGGGCAGGTGCTCACTTCTGTTTTGTGCTCCATCATTTATGCGGACTCTCAAAACGGAGCTCTGGTAAGAAATCTGGTTACTTTTCAGATTGAAGGAAAGAATGCACTGATAAGCAATCTGACTAATTTTCAGATAGAAGAAAAGAATGCACTGCCCATTACTGCACTGTCCCACTGTGTTGCCAGCAAGGGATTAAGCCCTACCCTGGTTTCCTCTGCTGAGCACAGACCTAGGAAGCTTCCATATGAGCCTACAGCCTCCTGCATTCTCTTGCCCTTCAGTATATCTGCACTCA
Organism: Lycocorax pyrrhopterus obiensis; assembly: GCA_014706295.1. Lineage (NCBI taxonomy): Eukaryota > Metazoa > Chordata > Aves > Passeriformes > Paradisaeidae > Lycocorax > Lycocorax pyrrhopterus. The sequence goes on along the minus strand of JACSVZ010000007.1, from coordinate 30,576,244 downwards.
TTGAGACAGGCTGTAGTGGGATTCTTTGCTCCTGAGGCAGCCAGCACTGGCCACAGTCAGAGGAAAGGCACTTTCCAGAGATCTCAAGGAAATAACTGTGTGAGGTTTAGCCAGGCAGAACTTTGTTTCCGTACATGGATGTTCTCAAGTCACATGCTCACTCTGGTTTTGTAAAGGCTGATGAAGATCAAATTAAGTAAGCAAAACTACTTCCAAGGCAAACATTTCACACTTGCATTCATACTTGACGTCTGATATCCCTGAGGTTCCATGTGTCCTACTTAACTTCTACCTTGCTATTTCTCAGAAGGCTGGTTGAGCTGAGAGGAAGGAACTGTAATGGGCTATGGGACCTCTTTCACTTGGAGCCTACACTTTCCTCAAGCAGCACCCTTTGCTGAGGCTCCAGTTTGCTTTACAGATGTTTAAATGGTTGATTTAAAAAAACTCCTAGGAAAACAATTATACATTTATTTCTCTCAAACATTTTGCAAGGAAATGATCCTTCCCGCCCCTGCTTTAATAAAAGAATTCTCCATAATGGGGGTGTCAGGAGAAAGAGAGTGAAATAAGATAACTCTGCTCAGCTTGCCTCAATTTAATGAGCTCCTTTAGGCCTTATCATTCACCGTGTGCTTTCCCTCATTGTAAACTTCTCAGCCTCATCAAAAAGAGCCTCTTTTCTTTTTTTTCTACTCTTTTTTTTGTTGTTGTTTAAATCAGACTCTGTTTGATCAGCCCTTTCCCCTTTCTTTCCACAATCCCCCACATCATGCTGGAACTGGTACCAGTGGTGCATGTCAGCATGCCCTAGCAACAGAGAGATTAAAGGAACTACCAGCTCCAGAGGACGGGCCAGCTCGGACTTACTAATTAACTGCAGTGAAAGTGAATGAGAACAGCCTTTTCTTTCGGGCAGAGGAGGCACTAGAGGTGGATGAAGGAGTTCAGCTAAATGAAGGTTTCCCTCCCCCAAAACATGTGTCAACATTCAGATCAATCCTTTCTTAATAAGACTTTGTGTGCGTACAGGGTTTGCATGGATGGGAAAAGGCTGACAGCAGTCAAGCCTGATGCAGAAATACACAGATGAGAGTGAAGCCAAACCATGGCTGTCCCTGCCTCACACCCAGCTTCCTCACATTGCTGGGGCTCACACATCAGATGTTGGTCACTCTGGAGAGGCAGATCCATGTGTGGCTGTGTGGGATGTGCATGGCCCAGGCTGTACCCACCCCTCAGGCACCAGCTGCTGTGCCACACTGCTGTCCACTGTGCCACACTGCTGTCCCCAAGCTCCATGGGGCTTGTGGGAGGGTGGCAGCAGCAGGCTCAAAGCTGTGACCCCCAGAAGCGTGCAAGGCAGGGCTGTGGCTCAGCAAGGGAGGTCAGACAGGTCTGCAAATCTGCCACAGAGAGTGGGGCTGGACCCACCAGGGGTTTGTAAGGAAACATGAGCCACCGTCCTGTCCCCTCCAAACCTTAGCATGTTCCGGCTCTCTGCCTTCACCAACCATACCCAGGAACATCAGGCTACAGGTTCCTTTCACACCAAATCCGCGTCAGAGCCTGTTCATTTTCTGTCACCTGTAGCCTCTGCTGGCTGGCAAATCTTTTCTGAATTATGAAACACTTACATCTCTTTTTTTTTTTTTTTTTAACTTACTTTTTGTTGCTGCTTACTGGTATTTTGCCCTGGGCTGGGTGTGGAAGTGAAACTGCTGAAATTCCGTGAGCAGGGCAGGGCGGCTGGTGTTCCTGACCCCAGCAGGAAGCACCAGACCTGATGACGGGCAGCAACTTCTGGTAATTCTCCAGCCCATTTTGCTAATCCACGAAGGTTTAGCCAAACTGGGTAAGTTTTTAAAAATCTTTGCAGCTTGGCGGTTTATCCAAACCGAACAGGCATCTCGTCACATGCGCTCCAGTAGGGCAGCTGGGATGGGGCCCCATGGCCCTGCCAGGCAGGCAGAAAAGGGGGAGCCTGGCCATCGGGAATGCCTTGCTCTGCCACGGCTGCTGAGTCGGCCTCTAGCACTGCTCTGTGCCCCAGAGCTTAGCAAATCCTGTACCCTCTCCCGCAGAGAGCACCTCCCAGAAGCCAGCAAAACCTCCCCAGGTGGTGTGAATCTGAAGCCCGGGAGCTTTATTTCCTGATCTAACACAAGGAACGCCGGTCCACCATTCAGGATCCCCGTCCCACAGCAATGCCTGCCAAGCCCCTGGGGCTGGAGGCACCCACATGGTTTTCCCTGGCATGCAGTGCCTGAAACAGGCGGCATGGCCACGGCAGCTGACAACCTGTGGGAGGACAGGGCAGGCATGTGGGTTCCTAGTCCCCACCACTCCCCTGGGACATGCCACATCCCGTGTAGAACACCAGGAGACACAACACTGGGTACAGCGTGTTCCTGGCCTGGGGAAGGCTTAGATGACTAATTAGTTTTTTCCCACTTCTGCTTAGCAATATACAAATCTCCCCAAATATTCTGAAAAGGGAACTTTTTTCAGTAAAAGTTCTGTACCTCATTCTGCACGTGTTATCTTCTCTGAGAAAAGGCTGTGGAAAAATGGTACAATCTTACAAAACAGAATTGTGCCTTTGCATATTTAGCTTTGGATCTGCTGGTATTAGAAACAAAGTCAGATTTTATTACTTTGTATTTCTTCTAGCCCTGCAGCACCAACACAGACAAGCCATGTAATAAACTGCAGAATCTTTTCTTTATTGAGAACCAGAAGTGATTTTTTTTTTACTGTATACTGGTTCAACCCTAGGTTTGCTAACACACCATAAGTCACATATAGTATTTTGTAGCTTCATAAAACTTGTAATTCTTTTTCATTCAGGTGTACTGCTTTCTAGAGTTAATCTCTATGGACTTCAATTAAATTTGCCTGGCCTGCTGTTGATTTCATCTTCTTAAATTTTGCAGGACCTTGTCATGTGTATTTGTACATAATCATTTTTCAGTTCGGGCCTGTACTTGAAATCTGCTACTGCCTGCAATGTTCTGGTGCTTGAGAAGGGAGGAAGGACTCCAGAGCTGCAGGTCATGGATGGAAATACAGAAGGGTTAACTGGCTGTTGCCTGCAGAGATTATTTCACGGGACTCTTCAGATCTGAAATGCTGAAAAGGGACATGGAACAATAATCCCTTAGAGAACACGCTAAATAATTCAAGGCTAGTTAAAAACAAAAAAAACCCAAAAACCCAAAACCAACAAAATAAAAACAACACACCTTTAAAACATTTCGTTGTAAGAGTTTGGCCTTTCTTAATAATTTAGCTTGGAGAAACAGGCTACCTGGCTGCCTTCCGAAAGTCCTTGTTATGGTATTTAATAAACCCTAGGGATCATTACACTGTAAGTGTGCATCGTGTTTATAGAGATGCATTGGGCAACCTATTACAATACTAGGGGTTAAAAGTCATTTCCTCGGATTCCCAACCAAGATAAACTCATCCACACCCCGGGGTGGATAGTACTTAAAGCTGTGTTTGTATAAAGAAGGCAGTCAGGTTTTCCAGCACCTGGAAAATGGCAGGCTTATCTGTTAGTTATCTCTCACGTTCGGCTTTTATATGCAAATTTGTCTGCACGAGCAGTAATCGATAGCCGATGCTCGCTCCGTCTCGGGGCTGGGCACTGTGGGCCAGCATCTGCCCCAGTTGCAGGCAGCAGGAGCCCTGCAGCTGAAGGGGCACCCAGCCCAGAGCCCCTTTCCGCAGAGGGACCGGGCTGGGAGCAGCACCCTCTCATCACGCCTCTCTTAAGGGAACTCCTTAGGCTGGTTCCCCTTAGACCACCGAACCCGCCAGCCAGAGCTGGATGAAAGTGACAAATTCCTTCCAGACAGAATACAAAGAGATGGATTAGACCCATTTTACACCGCTTAAACTGCTGCTCGGTTCAACTAGATTAATGCCAGATAATGGAATATTCTAATAGTACCTGAATTAAGCAGGATATTTTTAACACACATATGTGTGTGTATAAACACACACACCCACTCATGGAAATATAGCTGGGGTGACTCTCTTCTGAGAAAAGGACTGTGGGTTGAGACCAAGTGCGGTAAACATTACCCAGAAAGTGTTGGAGAAAGAAGGAACAAAAACCCCCAATGCCTCACGTGCAGTAAAAGTGGCTGTTACGTCCATCACAGACACACAAACAGGAAACAGTTTCCCTCGTCATGCCTCGGAGAGAGCGCTGGAACAAAACATAGTGCCTTGCAAGACTGAAAAACTACAGCGGGATCTCAGACAAGAATCACCAAATCCAAACCACCTCGTATCAACCTGTTGCAATGGATGGGGGAAAAGGCAACTGCTAGTGGGCAGCACAGCAGGGCAAGGAGCAGCCCTGCAGAAAGAAAGTTGGGGTTCAGTCATTGCAGGCACTCCAGCCACCTTGTTTAAAAGCTGTAGTGTGCAGTGTAAATAGCTGCAGACTGCTTTTCCTCCCTGACAGAACAAGTTTCTTCTTGCTTCCACCTTCTCCAATTTCCACATAGCCCACAGGCAAAACAGAGTGCCTTTGGCTCAGAAAGTAGAGCATTCCTTCCCGGCATCAAAGGGGCACGGGGAGCATGTGGTGGCTGCTTCACACACACACACACACACACACACACCAAGGTGCATTTCTTGCTAGCGGCTTCCAGAGCTGTCTGTGCAGTTACTTGCCTCAGCCTGCTCTGTTCATTAGCACAAAGAGGCGTGTACGCCATTAAACCAACATTACATCACCTGGGATGCTGGAAGTCAGCTGCCCAGCTCCTCACATGGGGGATGTGGGGCTCTGCCAAGTTCCTTGGGCGTCACTTTTCTTTCTTTCTTACTTATTTCATGGTTTGTGTGTTGGGGGTTTTTCTCTTTCAATATTTGCTTCCAAGAAAAGATTAGGTGTGATGGGTGTGGGGTGGATTGTACTGGCACTGCTGTGTGAAGTGAAGGGATCCATCCGTAGGAAAGACATGTATTGTTTATTAGCAGCTTGCATGACCCCAGAAATCCCAAAGCAATATGCTCGACACCAGCAGCACAATGACTACACAGAATTACCCTCTGTGTAATGGCAGAGCAAGCCCAGCTTGGGCATTAACATGGCTCCAAGGACAACACTTCATTTCACATCTCCGACGGAAAGCTCTTGTAAGAAGTCAAGTACCCACATGGGATTAGAATAATAATAATCTCTTGCACTTCAGTACAAAAAATAGGGTGTGAAATCAAGCAGCGGATCAGTGGTCACAACTTTTACCACACCAAGTCCTCCGCTGCTTTATTCTATTCAACGAACTCAAAAATTTTGAGGCAGTCCTTACAACACTAGGAACATAGTTCTTCATCTTGCTTTTACCCATAGGAAATGTGGAACGTCAACAAAACTGCTTTTTCTGCCAAAGACTTGTGGAAACTGCTTGCCCGGATGGAGCGAGGTGCTAGAGGAAACCAGGCCTGGCCCCGGCCCCAAGCCATGCCTGGAGAGGAATGCGGCTCACCCTTTAGAAGCTGGGGAGCTCTGAAGGGCTTACAGGAAGAAATAGCTGCAGAAGCTGCTTTTTATCAGTGAATTCAGCAGCTGTGCCTCCAAGTACACAGCTCTGACCTATTTCACCAGGCACACGCGCCGGTTCTACACCGGCGTCAGCCCAGTGACATCAGTGGGATTACTCCATCCCTGCATTAGATAAAACTCGGGCATAAAGAAGATTCACTGAGGAGGAAGATGCTCTTGTGACATATTTCTTAGCCCACACACCCTTGCAGGAGACCAAATTATGGGGTTTACGTTTGTTCCTTTTATATCTCAAAACATTGGTCTTTCACGGGGTCTCAGCACCAAGCCAGCACGTTGCCCCTCAGTGTGTGTGTTTACAGTGTCTCCTACGGAGAGATCCCAGTCAACAAGGGACTGAGTTGCAATGCCTGATGTACCTAAGTGACACGAACACCAGTGAAAGTGCACTGAATTAAGGGCTGCTGGCGTGAGGAGGGGATGCCAGAAAGGCCAGGGAGCCCCACCAGGAGCAGGGACAGTGGCTTGTCTGTAGCACCGTGCAGCCATCACACCTTGTCCCTTTTTGATCAGTCCCTGCAGGACAATGCCAAGGTCCCGCAAGGGTGAGCCTCTGGGGTCCAGACATGAAGCAGGGTAGGGGAAACTCACCCACAGGCTTGCTTGTTAGCTCTGTATTGTATGGTCTTTACTGCTTTCGCCTTCAGATTGAGCTATTTTATTTGTTTTCTCTGTTTTGTTTTCTTTCATCTGTTTTTTCTTCTTGTTTACTCTCATGCCCTGACCTTTCTTTCAGCTCTGGATGTCCTCTTTCCTTATGAACCTTTAGATTCTTTGCAGCTCCTTTCTCCCCTGCACCTCTCCTTGTGCTTCGTGACATGACCAAGGTCACACGTCTTTTTCCTTCTAAGCTCACTCTTTTCTCATCTTCCATTTTTCACTGCTTCAGGATTTCCTTCCATACCGTTTCTCCATTCATTCCATTCACTCCCATTTGTCAGTGGGCACAAGGATCTTCAGCCAGCCCTTTAGCTATCAGTTATGGGGATTCCGGAAGCCAGGCCAGCAGAGCCTCTGAAACATGTTAAGAGAAGTAGATGGTGAGATTGGAAAGATGTCCAGAAGCAGTGAGCTTGTGGTGTCAGATCAGGGAGATAAAACCTTTGGTTTTAAGTGGTACTGCTGCCAACAGCAATGATAGGTGTGCCTCCATGCCTCAGCCAAGGGATTTTCAAAACTCCTGCAGCAAGGATCTGGATAGGCTGTACAGGCAGTTTAGACCTAAAGCCATCATTGCTGCTGACTACCCATTGCATAAAGCTACACTCAGAGCTCAATAAGAATGAAAATCCAAGTTCCTCTGTTTAGAAAAAGCCAGGCTTATGATACTGGTGAAACCATAACTCAGTCCCTGCCACATGCACACTACAGCCTTTTCTTGCCCAAGACCCTGCAGGAAGCCTGTTGCAGAGCAGTGCTCTGGGATATGGGACAATGTCACAGGGGCTGGAGAGGACCTTTCTGCCCTTACCTCCCATCCTGCGCCTCAAATGGGGTGGGCGTCTCACAGAGCAAGTAGTATGTGATCACATAATTACAGACTGTGCTGTGATACATGCTCACAATGCAAGAGCAGAATTAAGGCTGAGCAGGCAGTTACAAGCACCATTACATCATTAGATTAATCTCTCCTTGGCTGGCTACAAGGGACCTCGTCCTGTTCCCACTGAAGCCAAAAGACCATACCTCTATCAACTTGAGTGAAAGCTGGCTTGGCTCGCCCCAGGGCTCATTTATTGCTGCTAGCTGCTAGTTGAGGCTGTACCCTTGAATTCATTAAACTTTTCAAGCATAATTCATATACCACACCTAACACACTTTGATTCAAGTAGAGACTTCAGCTGGGGTACTGTGGGTAGTGGAGTGTGAGGGGAACTTGCTCTGCCACCCTGCTTGCTCTACCTGTTCATCCTGTTGAGTTGTTAATTGCCCTCAGTGGTTGCTTGCAGCTGATCAGGAGGTGAAGAAGGGCTGCTCCTGCCCTGCACAGCCCACAGGCAAAGCAGTCCCAACCACAGCCAGCTTATTAATGCTGTTTCTCCACCGCGGTGCATGCACGAGAGCAGGGCAGGGGTGGCTGGGCAGCTGGGGATGGGATGTGGTGGAAGGTCCCTTCCCTGTGCCCAGTGAGCCTCGGCTCCCCAGGACAGCCAGCAGCCGTGGGACAGCAGAGGCAGGGGCTGAACGGGTCCGTGCTCCGTGGCAGTGCCGTGTTGCAAGGCCTGTGCTCCTTCGGGCCAAACGGCTGCTGCGCTGTGGGTTCGCTCCTCAGAGCAGATCTCCTGACCTTTACCACTTCCCCAGCCTCTCTGGATTTCCTTGCAGGACATGTGCCTAAATATGTGGGGGTTTGGGTTTTTTTTCCACCTCCATATCCTTCATTTTAACTCCAAAGTGTAATTTTTGAAAAGGGTCTGAATGTCTCACAACTACAGAGAATCCTCCAGTGGGGGTTAACCTAAAGGCAAGCAACCTTTCACGTGTGAATGCACCTTAATGTCAAGCCTCTTCATGTGTTTCTTCAAAATATTGCACACAGTCATTGGAATTTTCCTTCACAACAACCTCCCAGGTGGCCTTTTTATCACCTCAGGAAACCTCTTACCATTTCTGACATCTCTGCCCCCGTGGTTTCCCGTGTTGCTGATTTCAGAGTTGCACACATCAAAGTGATGAAGACACACCTCACTCTAGGGACAGAAAAGCATTATCACTCCCCAAAAAAATCATGTGCAAACTGTCCAGTTCAGCCACTGCCCTTGAGAAACAAATTATTCCTCAATCTGACAGACTGAGGATGTTTTTCCTGTTATTTCATCTAATGTTTTCCTTTGTTTAATTTAAACTGATCTGTTTTAACTCTCTTTTCTTGTATCATATGAAAGAACTCCATCATCTTTTTCTGTTTATCCATGAAGGAATGGATGAGGTAATTTTATATTTCTCTTCATAGAGTCATTTTGAATGAAGAATGCAAGTGTTTGTGGCTCTGCAGAGTACACACATAGAACAGAGGTGGAGAGGCATAAATTTAAAAAAAAAAATCAAAACCAAATGCAACAAATAAAAGAAACTGAAAGGAAAGGAGTGGCAAGGCCAAAAGAGAAACTCAAAAATATACAAAGCATATGCACACATGTGTGCAAGTTCATGTACACCAGCATACTGAGGCGTGCTCTCCCCATCACCCTGATGTCAGGGCAGATGTTCAGCTGTTTCTAATACATAGCATAGAAAAACTCTAGCTGAAGAAACATTTTGTTTTAACAATGAGTCATCCATGAGAAAAATGTGGGTGTAGCTTTCAGGGAAGGGGCTGGGGGAGGCTTATGAAGTCTAATTTTGCAAACCCCCATATAGAAAGTTGCATGACGTTGATCAAAACAAAAAGTGCGTCCCTCCCTCCCTCCCAGACATGACTGAGGGTAATCAGTTCCCATTGAGAGCTTGATTGCAACACTTGCCCTGTGCTGGATGTGTCCCGCCCTCGGGAGACCCTCGGGAGAGGGGAAACGGGAAAGCTCAGGGATGGCCTCACCACGGTAGCCCCAGGCACAAGACACTGCTGATACCAGCTTTGGACAATGCCTGATGCAAGGACCAACCTGTACTGGCCTCACCTTGGACACTGCTGATCACTTGGAATTTTTTCCAGCTCTTCTCTGACCAAATTTTCATACAGCTCTGACACATCTGCACTTATGCTCACGTTTTACCTAAGCACTAGTCGGTCTTGCGGGCCAGACTTCTGCTGCTGGACAAATGTTTTTAAATTTGGAGTAGGTCAGGTTTCCTTTGGTGTCAATGAGATCTGGTCAATGAGACCAGGCTGCCAGGATTCAGGGTTTCCTTCCAGCCCCTTCATCAGCACAAGTACCAAACACATACCAGGAGCCATTATCCCAGCACGTCTGTAAGCAGAGGCTGGGAACTGTAAACACCTTCTCAGGTTGTGAAATGCCCATTGATTCTCCCAAAGTGTAAACACCATGGGAAGAAAGGTAGCTATTGCTTGGGAGTGACAGCCTGAAGATCTGGCTTTCTGCCTTGGCTATCATGTAGCCTTTCCATGAAAGCATAAATTCAGATGTCCCAGTTTTCTTACCAATTAACTGGAGTGACTAAAACAGGCCAGATTTCCCTGGAAGGGCTAAACACTATTCATGGGTGCTGCACTGAGCACTCTGATGGTTAACATTTTTCTGATGGGGAAACCCACTGAGAACCAGAGTTATGTTATTGTTAATTATTCCTTGGTGTGGTTCAAGAAGGCACAGCCAAGAACTGCCGCAAAGCTAGCAAGCAGGAGACCACTTACCAGGACCAAATCTAGAAGAGGGTCAAGTGGTCAAGTTGCCTTCCAGGGAAAGGGTAAGGGCTTCCTTGGGCAAATTAAAAAGAACTGACTGATAGGTATACCACCACAAATATTTTGTAGGCAACAATGCTTTTCGGCTTCTTTAAGATGAACTGTCTGGCTTAGTGATGGGGTGGTAGAACCTTCTAACTCTGTTATACCCATGTGACTGTAGATAATGCTTTCTTACTCTAATTACATTTTTCCTTATAAACACCAGGATAGTGAGAGAGGATTTGTCTCTAGGTCTTTTCTGTCTGTTAAGCTCCAGGGTTTGTGATTCACTTTAGAAAAATAAGGGTGGTTGAAAAAAAAAGTTGTTTTCAGCTGTGTGGTGATGAAATACAGTAACTGAAAACGCTGTGGGTTTTGAGGTTGGATTTTGAGATTAAAATATTGTTGGGTTCAGGATAGGATTGGCTGGCAAAATGAGTTACAGTAAGACATTGTGCTTTCACCTCTAGAAAGCTGAGTTCAAACCCTGTTTAAGATCACACAACCAGTAAGTAGTTCAGAATGATTAACAGTTTCTGAAGGAGCATGAGGCAGGACAGGAACACACAGGGTCCGGGAAGGTCTGGTTTGACTCCCACCACCAACACCGCCTCTTTGGGGTCCCAGCTGCAAGCAGAGAAGGGCACTGCAGGGAAAGGAGATCTCTCTTGGTGTGGAGACAAGTGGAGCAAAGATCCACATTGCAGGAGATACTGTGGGTCTGGACGAGAGCTGTACAGCCATGTGGTCATGGCAGGTGCCACATGCTCCACATAGGCCACCCATGCCAGTAACTTCATCTTGTTTTGTGCCAGTCACTTCAATCAGTCTATGACAGGCACGACCCTGCTACTTCTGAAAAATGGTGCAACATCAGAAGTTCTTAGGCATTTCTTCCTATCTTAGGTATCCAGTTCAATCCTTAAATCAAGGATTCATTTTGCAATTTCTTTACGTTAAGCATCACAAGCTGCTGATTCAAACAGCCAAGTTGCAGAAACACTACCAGGAACCCTCTCGAGTTCATTTTCTCCGCAAGCTTTCAGTTTAAGCCTACCTTAACAAGACGTGTACTCTCATCAAAAACACAGCTTATACGCAGCTTACGCACATGCAGACCAGACAGCTGTAATCAGTTTCAGTGCCTTCCAAACTGCTAAATGCAAAGCAGTGCACCCAAGCAGATTTGCACCTCTGTTGTGGAGCTGCCAAGGCCAAACCCCAGCCAAGCACCACTTGCACTTGAAATAAAGTATAGATAGGGTGTAAGTGGTACCTCAGCTCTGGTCTGGGGCTCTGCAGCTACTCTAAGTGCAGTTAATGTGGTTACTATTAGCAGAAGGTTACAGATCTACCCACGAGTCACTAGCTGTGTTCAGATCTTCTTATCTAGTAATCTGAAAATAAAACTGAGCTTTTTTCACAACACATTACTAGGTATTTTCTGTTACTTCTGGGATTTTGCAAAGTACTGTCACAGTGGTTTCTTCTTTGTTGGTTTTTTTCTTCCTTAATTTCAATGATTCCTAGAATGAAACAAGAATTTGATCCAATTCAAACTTGAGTACCCTTTTGTACTAAAATGTTTCTACACTTGCAGATTTTCCCTCACTTTCTAAAGTTTATCTGCAAGTTTGGCTCACATGAGGAGTTACAAACCAAATCAAAACCACAACATGATTCCGAAGTGCCTTGTGGAGTTGGGTATTATTTGACCCATTTTTCAGACTGGTCCCCACCGCTGTGTAGAGCAAAGCCTGACCCTAGCCCTGTCTCCCTTGTGGTAACCATCAGTTCACAGCATCGTTCACAGGAACTTCTCCCAGCTCAGCTTAGCTACTCAGTGCTGTAGAGGAACTGTATGGATTTACTTTTTTCTTGAGTAAAGAAAAACCTGTCCAAGGCGCTGGATAACCCAAAAAGCAATTAACAAATCCATTCAATTTCTGCAATAAGAAAATATCAGGTTTACCAGTCAGGTGGCACTGCCAGAAATCCTTTTCAGTGTTTCCCTCATCCTGGGGACCGGGCTCATTTCCCCCACAAAATTTGAATGTCTTCAAAATTTGGCTTTAGAAGTAGCTCTAGAAAACCAGCAAATTCAGATCAGCCCTGGCAGGGGTTTCCAGCATTCCTGTGTGTCCCAGTGCCCCTACAGAGACATTCTGTTTTCCAGCAAGGGTGCTCCAGCACACACTCCTGCTGCTAGTTGCTGTGACAGTGCAGCAGGGAGAGTCAGATGCTCATTACAGCCAATTGTGGGCCATTCCGTTTTATGGGAAGCAACCAACACCCAAAACTGCACCCAGAAACCTATGAGCCATAGGACTATTTCCTGGAGGGACATGGGCATCGTGTGCCCTCAAGGAGATGACCCCTTGAACAAATGCACTGGACTTCTGCAGTGGCTGCCACCTCTGAGAGGTGACCTCAGGAAGGACCAGTGCAGCAGTCTAAATCTGCCAGCCTGGGAAGCGTGGGTAAGTGTGGGGAAGTGTGCCCTGTCAAAGGGCAGTGTTGCAAAACTGTGGCCCTTTCCACCAGAAAGGTTCCCAGTGCATCATTACTTCTGCATTGCCCTTTCCTGAACTCCTCCAGGTTAAGTCACTGTTTTCCCAGCACTCTCCATGGGATAACATAGCACAGCTCCAGGGACGCTTAAGGTCTCCTTGAGAAGCACCCATCTTGGCTGCTGGATGAAGATTCACAGATTAGATGGCCTGTTGGTCTAATCCAGCGCATCCTTGTCTGTGTCTGGGGCAGAAGCTCCACTTTCCTCCCAGATACGATTGTTTTGGAATGGAAAAGCAAGGCAGAGAGTACATGGCTGCTGAGGCAGACCAGACTGCTCACTGGGTGAAAGCCAGGGTGTCCCCGACTGTGCCATGACGCATCCCAGTCCCAGCAGCGGCAGCCTCCGCAGCAGCACAGAATCACAAGCGGTGAGAGGCAGCGTGGTTACCAACACCCAGGACATCCCGTTCCCGACGTCCTGGCTGGCGTTGAAGGGAGAATGATGAGAGCAGCCTGTGGAAGGCGTGTGCTGCTGCCAGCAGCATCCTGCACCCTGCCACCAGGCCCCACCTGGCACTGGCACAGGGAGCAGCACTCCTGACAGACACAGCCAGCTCCTGGGCAATCCTCCCACCAGAAGACTGGAGCCTGTGAGGGCACCTCTTTGTGCCCCAGGGCATGGAGTGGCATGGTTCCCAAAACCCCAGTTCAGGAAAAGGTGGGGCAATGGCTGAGGTGTCACCAAACCTCTCATTACAGTTGACAGGCATAAGCACAGCACTCCTGTGGTGACACTTCTCCCAGCGCCTGCAGCTAAAAGTCTCCAGTGTGCAGGTAAGGATGCATTTCCCACAAGGGAAAACTAGCAGGGGCCATGACAAGCCCATCCCCCCCCCCCATTTGAAAAGCAGGAGTGATGAGGTGGGGTTGTCTGCACTGAGGGCTCTATAGTAAGCTCTGTTTATGGCTTTGATGCCAGACACAAGGTACAACTCCTATTACAGCTCTCATTTCCAAGCCCCGTTGTTTAATCCAAGTGCGTCAATGCAACCTCACATCACAGGCATGTGAGCTGAAAACCTCCAGCTGGTGCTGAGTCACAGACAGCACCTCAGTGGTAACTTTGGATCCCAGCACCACTGGATCCTGACACAGCACGAAAGCCAGGACTGACTCCAGCACTGGAGGGATTACACACAGTTGTTGCAAGCACATCTACCCATTGCACTGCAACTCTCTGAGACATGGAAATTTTGCAGGAAGCATCCTGGCGAGCACCTTGGAGGGGAGGACACGACTATTCCTGGTGTGCATGGATGGTATGGGCAGGGAAGGACAGGGAAAGAGGGATAGCTGGAGGGAAGGAATGAAGGAGACAGATGCTGGCCTGACCCACCTGCACGGATCCCACACAGTCACCAGCCCTGCCTCGGGATGGCTGCGCTGGGGCCGTGTGTGCTGTGTGGGCAGGGCTGACAAAACCCGAAAACCTCCTTTCAAGGTAAAGGGCTTGTGTTAAGGCAGGACTTGCACTTCTTTCTCCCAGCATACGTCTGGCGTTAAGACAAAAATTCCTTTACATTTTTTATGGGATTTTTTCACTTGAGAATACCTCAAGGGAAATTCTGAATACCTCGCTGTACAGGTTCATTGGTATTTATATCTGAGCTGCAGTAGCAGAGTTGTGTGAATATTAAGTAATGTTCCAGGCAGAACTCAAATAAAAATAATTGAGTTTCCTCATCGAACAGAATCTGCTTCCCCACCTAAATAGTAATTCTCTATTCAGGGAAGCACCCAAGGCCTAATCTGTTCATTTTCTTCTCTTTTGTTGTCTTTTTTTTTCCCCGAGAGGGTTGTTCCATTTACAAATTATTAAAATGCAACCAAACCCTATGTCAGAAAATCATTAAAAATGAAAACCAGTATTTAAATACTGCTGCACCTAAGCATGGCAACAGTTTTCAGCATCTTCTGATAAAGCTTCTAGCAAACATGATACATTTCTTCTGGCCTAAAGTAGCACAGAATCAATTTCCTACACAAAATAATGTGCCCAGCACTATTTGAGATTGTTCTCTTAGTATGAATTTGTTCAGGTAACACTCATGAAAAACGTTGCCTTGATATCAAGTCCATGGAGGCAGAAGAGTTTTGTTTGATCAATGACTCACAGTGTCAAAAAAAACAGTGCTGATTTTCCTCCTCTGTTGTCAATGCGGTCCCCCAGAGGGCCTGGGAGGCAGCCAGGGTGAAGGGGAATTCTGTTTCCATGACTCATCCATTCCTGGGCTGCAGCAGAGACAGCCAGCAAGTGGTCAATCAGTGGCAATTGCCATGGGGAGCTGGGGCTGTGGATGCTCAGACCATCAGCATATTTCACAAGAGCCATTCAAAAGTGTTTCCTCTTCAGGAAAGTGAGACCAGAAGCTGCCTCTAAACCTGAAAAATGCCACCTGTACTTCTTACCAAACCCCTACCTCAACAACCTTCCACTGTGTCGTTTATTTAAAAGTGGGTTTTTACAGTATTTTTAGCAATGATGAGAGTAAATCAACCAAAGCAGTAACTGAAGAGTATAGCAGAGCCGGGTGAGAGCCAGGGGTGCACACATGAGGCAGAAAACAGCAAGTGTGCTTCAGAGTAGGAATATTTTAGAAAGTATTGTAGGAGAAGACATTTAAAAATTATTCCATTTTCTAATCAAGTCTCTCTGTAAGTCTTCCCCTATGGCACATTGTGTTCTCAGTGCTCCTTAAAGTTCATAAAGACAAAGAAATACGCTCAACAAAATAGACAATAGAAATATGCCTCAAAAGCCACTATAAGTTCCCCACACTTGCTCGGGGAGGCTTCCAGCAGTCCCACAACACAGCTGGATTTATCTAATTCTCCATCTTAGAAGGCAAGTCTTATTTCCACCAGACTTCTTTCCAGCCCACCCGTTGAGCCAAGCCTTCACTGAGACAGTAAAATAAAAATCCTCTGTATTTTTCTTTAGCTGGGTAGTTTTCAGTCCTTTCCACGTTGCTGAAGGAGCTGACACTCATAACCTGCCTGGTTACTCATCCTGTGCCCGGCGCTGCGGGGGAGGCAGGTGTGATGGGAGGGGAAGAAACCAGCAGTTTATGAGAGCAGCGAGTACACGGTGAGGATGCAACTACTGTCCTGGGAGACAAGGTCTCTTTTGCAAAGCAGCTCCCGGGACATCTCAAAATCCTGCAGGGCACAGTGAGGCCCTCCCTCACCCGGGGTCCCAGCAGGCAGCCAGGCCCACCATGCCGTGCATGGCCCGGGGCGGGGGTGGCTGCTGGGCTCAATGGGGGCTGTAAAGGGACACTTAGCATCCGTGTGCTGGATGGCCCTACTTTTGTTGCTATGCATGCACTCAGCATTTAAATCCGGCTTGATTTCCCTCTGAAAGCTTGCATTGCAACTAAAAACAAACTAACCAAAAGCCAAACATTAAAAGCAGGGGGTGTTTTAAGAACAATTTTGTTGTACAGCAAACTTCAAGAAGGAGTAGGCTCACTTGTGCTAGGTTCTGTACAAATACAAAGGCTGATCTTGAATGAATATGGTCCCATATGATCTTCTTTTGTCCAAGGCATAAGGAAGCTGCTCCAGAAGACTGGTAATCTTTTTCCATGGTGCTATCCAGGTCTGAAATAACTGGGGTGTGGTAAATCTACACTGACGTAAATGAGAGAAGGTGTTTTGAAGAAGCCAGGAAAGGGAGAACAAATGAAAACCAGAGATGTTTGCTGAATGTTACACAAGAAAAGCCTACTCTATTTTCTGTTTCTTATTTTTGTGACTGTAGAAATTCTCCTCATTTTAAATTCTAGAAAGGAGGCCAGAGCCGGTATGCTTTGCCTCAGTGAACCAGCAGCAACCAAACAAGAAGACTGGCAATGAACCAGCCATGATGAAGTTTAGGATCTGGAGATCCAGAGCTCCAGCTGGATCAAAAGCTGGCCCCTGTTTGTGATATGGGATGAACCCAAACCTTACAGCCACATGTAACTGAGTCTGGGTCAGCTGGGAGTGGGACTCCGTACCAAATCACCAGTGGCACCGTCCTCAAGGCAGTGACAATGTCTTGGTTTGGCCTTTTTTTCCCCTCTCTCAAAGCTACAGAAAGCTGTGGAGCAGACTTCTGGTACTTGCTGAGGACAAAAACCTCCTTTGCTTGCTGCATTCATTCGCTAAATAGCATGACAGCCTGTCAGGAACATTCTGAAACATTGTTTGGGCTTGATTTTTATATTCTTTTTCCTCTAGCAAAGTACCTGCAAGTTTAGTACAAACAGATCAACACAGTGAAGCACAGCTTGCACCCGAGCTACATACTTCAGTCTTGAACTACTGAGGTTTTGGATGATGTCAGTCTGGTCTCCTGAGGGCTGCAGTTGTCATCAGATAGTGGGGCTGATAAGGCGCATGTTATGATGAGGCGTGCTGTTGGGTTTAATCACAGTATCGTGCATGAAGTAGGAAAGAAAGCGGTGTATTTCCTGGTACAGTACCTTGATAAGGCTCTCGCTGCTTCATAGGTATTTCCACCACACTGTCCTCTCTGCTCAGCACGCTATAGATTGCTGACAATCTGAAAGTACAAACAGTGCTAGGGTGCAAAAACCCAGTTCCTCCATCAAAAACATGCTTGTTTGGGACTCTTTGTTTCTTTTCCCAATCACAATTTCACTCGCTCTCTTCCTCTTCTTTTTTTTTTTTTTTCATTTTTTTTCCTTTTCTTCTTTTTTTTTTTTTTTTAATTTAATCTTTTACAAAGCAGGACCCAAAACAGCTGTTGAGAGCTGGACAAAGTACAGTCAGTTTCTAGAGCAGGCTTTTTCCCTGTCCCTCATTCTCCACTGCATTTGGGAATCACATGAAATCTAGCACAGCCTGAGTTAGGGGCCCTTGGCTGGATTTGAAGGCTCCAGCCCCCACCAGCACTTGTTTCCACACTGCTCAGATGCTCACTCCTGAATTGCAGTTTCTTCCTCTCTTCCTGGTTTACTTCATATTGAACATTATTATTTGTTTCACTAGCAGACCAAATTACAGCATTTCAAGGACCAATTCTGTGTGTCAGAGAGCACTGAAAAGGAGCTGGTACATTGCCTTTACCCGGAGCTGGACTGGATTTAACTTTTTCAGCATTCATGTTTCCTGTCCACTTTTTGTGTTTTACTTAGATGAAGCAGAGGAACAGGTTGGATCCCTGATCATCTTTCATTGCCACCTGTGGGAAAGAGTCATGGCAGCCCTAGTCCTACCAGTGGGAGCTCAAAGAAAGATGTGCAAAAATTGAAGTAATCCACATTTCTGCCAGCTTTGGCCTTTTCACAGTTAATCTCTGTGTACCAGAAAAAGGTTCATAATACATTCTTTTAAAATTCAAATTATATAAATCATCATCTTGGGCCTCGCTATCTACCAGTTTTTAATGAAGAAAGAGACACACCACTTCCTAAACTTGCCGACAGAAATAAAGTGCAGATACCATTGCTGGAACAATGTCTGTCTGATATTGCTGGTTGTCCAGCTTATCTACTCCTTATGGGTATTTAGATTCATAGTTTCTCTTTCAGCAACTAAACTAAGATTTTATTGGTTTGGGTTTTTTATTTGGATACACTAGGCATCTAGTCTATCCTCTTTCCTTTCCATACCACAATTGGAAACCAGATTCTTGTTGCTGAAATCCTAACACAGGTCAAGAGTGATTCCTAAAACCAGCCAGCCTGCCATTCAGTTTCCAGATGAGGCAGATGTTAAGAGACAATATTTTACTTGCAGTACACCCAGAGGTGCTCCAACATCCCTCAGTGAGGATCATCACTGCTTTGTCAAGGAGACTCCTTGCCAGGGCAGAACTTGATTCTAAAATTTTGGTGATGTGGTGGCCACTGGTGAGGAATGGTGGATGATTTGGTTGATTTAAATAACTTGGCAGAGTTACTCGGAAGGGTGAAGCAGCGCATGGTGAAAGGCTTGCTGTACTTTTCTATACTGACCAACACTAGGCAGGGCATTGCTGATACAATGGGGAGGTGACCATTTGTGATGAACAAGGAGAGACTGTTTCTTTTTCCAGGCATATTTGCCCCTTGGAAATGAGCTGATCAGGGAGGCCACAGGGAGGCCACAGGGCCAAATTCTACAGCTGAATTTTTTTAAAGCCAGATAATTTTATGACCGCTGTTAAGCGCTGTAATTTATGTAAACCAAGATAATGGTAAATGGAAACAAATCAACTCCTGTTTCAAAGCTGATGTTCCCTGGGGATAGGGAATAATGTCTCTCCTTCAGGGAGAAAAACCAAAGGGCAGGACTATGGCTTCCTTTGAGTGCAGTGGCGGGGGCCCTGGGCTGCTCCAGCCTGACAGTGGGGTGATAGCCCAGGGATCCTGGGTGCCATGAAGCACAGTGCTAATACCAGAGCAAGTGACTAGGTATTATGTATGCACACATGTCCATACGTGCAACCAGCGGGGATAAATTCTGCATAATCAGGCACCCACCACTGCCAGGCTGTGTGAGGGGAGCCAGGACGCCCCACAGTAACGGGGCAGGGCCCTGGCTGGCAACACAATGCTATGACAAGAGGTCAAACTCTGATTCCCATTGTATTCCTTGCAGAACCAATATAATTTGGCACAGTGCTTTTCTCCTGACCTCATCCCACATTAGGTTGGGAAGATTAAATTTACCACCTCTAGAACCAAAGGCAGGACAGCACCACCCAGTGCAGAACCAGGCTGAAAATGGAAGTCCAGGGTGGGTCTCGGATATCCTATATTTTTAGCAGGCATGGGAAGAGAAGCATGAAAAGGTTTTGAAAATCATATTCTCTGGGAACAGGCTAGAGAAGAGAACAGCTGGCAGGAAAGCTGAAAGGTAAACCACACGTGCCATTTTGCAGGACTTTGTCTGGAAGCTGGGCTCCAGTCTTGTTAATCAAAGGCCATGGGACAGAAAGTTAGTGGCCACAAACCTCTGTAGGAGACATTCAGGTCCACTAATAGGTTACATATAGAGAGGTTAAAATTGCCTGAGCGTAGAAACTCCCTGACAAGGGAATGCTGTGCACACCTCAGTGCTGGAGACATTCAAGGCTATCAACAGTCAACTCCCTCTGCCTGAGAGGTGGTTTGAGAATAATGAGTTCAGTTGTGTCACAATTAAAAGAGAAGGTCTGAATGATTCACCAGAAGTCCCTGCCAATCTGGATGACACACTGATAACCCCACAGGCCGTTCTGCCCTCAATTTCTTACCAACTGCTCGCTTTTGAAACAAACTTTTACATGTTTTCAAAACATCTCTGGTTCTGTTTTCATCCACACTAGAACTGTTCTTCTGGTCAGAAAAATCGCTGAAAGAAAGAAAATATCTTGGTCAGCAGATTCAGTCAATGAATCCAAAGCCCACATTACCTAAACCTAAGAGGAAAATCATCTTCTGCAGCTCTTCTAGCTCTTTTGGCTGGGCACCCCGAAGAGGGGGTAAATTAGGTTTGTTCTCAGTTTTTCAATCTCATTTTAAATTTGTAAATATAATAATGGGGGAAAACGGGGTTATTTGTAAACACAGCACAGAAGATTTGAGAATCAGAGAAAATAAACAGGGAGCCTCTTTGCACATTTTCACTGATATCCTTTTTCCAAGCAAAACGGCACCTTTTACACTCTGCTGTGGGCCTTTAACAAAAGCTTTCCTCATATCTTGTGACTGTAACGTCTTAGTAAACCAGGACTTCGCTAGTGCTCAAAAGCCCTAGCAGCATCTCCCAAGCTGTGAAACACAGTATACCCTCTCCATGTAGCTGCAATCAAGGTAAATCACAAAGGTTCCCACCTAAGACTGCTCAAGAAATCTCTTTATAGCAAACACAGCAAGAGCTTCAAGAGCTTCATTGGCATTAGTTCCATATTGCTTAACGTCTCCTTAGGGGCCGTGGCTACCATCCCAAACATTTCTATGGCTTGCGTGGCTACATCCTTTTCCTGTGAATCAACGTTGGCATCTGCTCATCCAGAGTGTTCAGGAGAAATATTTGCTGTTGCCTGGAGACTATGACAGGAGAAAAAGTATCAGGAGTCCTGAATTATTTTTGCAGCTCTTTCTGTGATACTGTGCCACTGCCGGACAATCCCCTTTACCTGGCAGTTGTATCTCTAACAGGGCTTTAAAACCTGTGGAATAGGTACAGTTATATTTTCCAAGTGCCCCAAATACCTGTAAAGTCCTCCCAGGCCCGTGTTTGAAAGGCATCATGTAGAAACTACAAAATACAACTACACAGGCCAAGCAGACTCCATCCATCTTTGTCAACATCGTCATTGCTTGCACTTTCTGTCCTCCCGGGGAGGGAGATAAAAAACCCTGCAGGGAGAGCAGGACTCCAAGGAGAACCCCCCGACCGGCTCATTTGCTGAGCAGTGGTCTGGTAGCACAGGAGGCACTGCAAACACACCCTACCTACGGCTGTGCCTCCACCCGGCTGCTGTGCTGGGACCTTAAATACACACAGAAATGCTGAATCCTGAAATGTTTCCACCGACTCCAGTTGTTAAAACCTTTCACATCCCACCGACAACCGCTCACATACGTGGGGGATGAGAAAACTTCCTTCCCCCCAGAGGTGCAAGAAAACTCTGGAGCTGGCAGTCACGTGCTCCACAACAGCCTTACAACCCGCAGGATCCTGGATGGAAAAATTTCACTTCCATGTGTTGACTAAGTTACTGTGGTGGGGATAGTGGGCGGACATAAAACGAAATTATGAAAAGAGATTAATTTGCAGCTGGAGCCCAGGCAGGGAGAAATCCCGTCCTCTGTTTGCTCAGAAAACGGCAGCTATTACCAAAACCCAGTCAAAAAGAAGAGGTTAAGGCAGTGGTAATAAAAAAAAAAAGAAATCAAAACCGGGGGGGGAAAAAGCAGCAAAAGTGAAACAAAGCCTCTCTGGAAATTAACATGTGGAATTCAAAACATTTGCAGTATAATAAACCCAGGCGAGCCCATAAAGCTGCACCAGCCAAAGGGAGCTCTGTTCTGCCTACGAGGAAACCCGAACCGGCGTCACGCCTGGCAGCAGCCGCCCCGCAGCCCCGTTTCCTCCCGCCCCATTGCAGAGCTCGCTGCCCTCGGCTACGTTTAACGCCGCCGCGTCTGTTTCCACTCTAACCCCTTCAGTTCGGAGGAGGAGGATATAAATCAGCTGCGGAGCTGCCCACAGGGCTTAGTCACAGCAGGTATTGGTTTAGGGTGTCTTAGAGGAACTTTTTTTTTTCCTGGGAGTATTCTAGGGAATAAGCATCGGCTTTGTGAGGAAAAGGCGTTGCTGAATGGGCCAGAGTCTCCAAACAAAGGACATTTTACATCACCAGGCAGAATCATCTTCCGACATTTTGGACTGAACTCAGCCTGGAGGGCAAGAGCTGTTCTGCGAGTTCCCAGCAGACACTTGAAGTGTCCCCACCGAGCCAGTCTCACCATCTGTCCCAGTGTTCCCAGCCCTAGAGACCCTCTACAACTCCTTCACCCCTTGCTCCCAGCTAACTCCTTCCTAACACTGGTTTTGCTGCTTTCCTCATGTTTATGGCTGGTTCATACACCTCAAACTGCTTCAGCTATGAGCTCCCCCTGACCCCTCTTCTGTGGGGCCCAGGTAAGAAAGGCACCATTCTTCACTCTTAATTTTTTTGCCTATTTTCACTTCACTCACCACACTTTTGCTTGTTGCCGGAGCATCTGGTCACTCAGCACACCACCCCTCTGCAGCAGAACTGCCTCATCAGCCCCACTGCAAGGTACCAGACCTCACATCTTCATGTCTGCCTGTTGTAATGTAGGATGCTGGATACTACCCATGAGGATACTAGGCATGAGGAGCCTCCCTGAAGCACAAGCCTCTCTCCCTTCCAGGCAGTGTTTTTGTGTCAATGCTGCCCCTGGACATGTCTTCAGCCTCCAGCCCTCACAACACCCCCAGCACTGAAGTCAGGAGCCTCTTTGTTCACACGCTGACCACAGCACCTTCTCCCAAAGCCTCCTTCTCCAGACTCAAGCACATGCTAGCTTTCCCCAACACAGACCACACAAATTGCAGCAATTAGCAAGTGTAAAGGGCATGCTGTGGTTTTTGCCTGTATTACTGCATCTTAATAGTCATTCATATCCTTGGGCATGGTCATCAGATAGTATCCAGAAGGCTACATTACCCAGACCTTCCCCTCAATTTGATGCTCTTGAGCCCCACTGGAGAGGCCCAGTTTATTAGCCTTTATGCACTTGAACACCATTACTCTTCAGACTCTAGACAGCAAGGCTTCTTTCTCATCCATGCTATCCCCATGCTCTGTGGACTCAATCTCTAGCTCTTGATTCTAATGGTGACCCCATCCTTTCCTGCCCCACTGCCATCTCCCCTCTGCTGTGCAAAGGCCTGGCAGAGCCCATTCTTCCCCAGGTGATTTGCAGCTGCAGCCCAAAGTCCCACCCCCACAGACCGTTGCACTTACTGCATAGGAACCATACAGCCTGAAAATTTGAGCCAGCTTGTAAGTCCTCCAGGCATATTTCTTCTCCAAATTCTTTCCCTCTCTGCCAACCAATTTCATGACTACACTGATGAGACAAACTCTGTCAGGACCAGGAACTTGGAGAATTTCAGTGTTCCTTTTAAATGGTATTTTTTGTCACTTGCAATCTGGCATACCACGTCTATGTACAAGTGATACTAAACGAAGGTTGACCAAGTCATGTTCCCAAATGCCTTCAAAAACAAAACCATCAGCAACAACAAAAAACCCCTCTTTGACTTTTCATCTCTTGACACTTTCCGTGCCTTAATTATACGTCCCTGGATGGGGGAAATTTTTTAGAGTCTTTGCCAGAAGTCCAAGAGACGAATGGGACCTTCAGCATTCTCTGCTTTCAGATAGTTGTTTATTAAGTTTTATCAGAGAAATAGAGTCACTGACGTGACCCAGACACAGCACAAAGCAGAGAATGCAAGAAAAAGCCAAATTATCAAGATTACACAGTCTTTTTAAAGGCAAATCACCCAATGAAAACTTAAAACAAAAGATATTTTTACTTTTCTACCAATGTTCAATAAATCACTTTGTCAGGTAGACAGGAACTGCAGAGTTCTTTATCCAATCACCCCAAATGACTTCTACTGCAGAATATGGAGTAATAGAAGAAGAAGAAGGTCTGGAGAACAACAACAATCCTCTATTTTGAAGTTTTTTGCTTTTTATCTATTTACTATATTAACAAACCAAACACCTCTAAACTTTCACCCTGTGACAATCTTACATAATGTTCTATCACCTAGTTCACACCAGTGTAGATTCTACTTCTTCCCAGAGGATAGGTAATTTTCTCCATGGACAAAGGTCAAAAACAGCGTTGTCCAGGGGGGTAGAACCCTTCAAAACAGGCAGAGAAATAGTCTCTGCACTCTGGATTCCCACAATCCCTCTCCTATGATGTTCAGGAAATGAGATGGCCCCTGCTTCTACAGGCCCTAATTGAAGAACTGAAGGTGTTTCGGCACAAAAGCCACAGCTAGCCCATAGCAAAGAAGTGAGTGGTCAATAGTGTCTCTGGGACACATACAGCTGTTGCAGGAGTTAGGAAGGAGGGAGGCAGGTATCAGGGTGGGATCTGAGACACCTGGAGCTCTGTAGATCAAAGTCATCACATAATTCCATACCAAGAGGCAACTGGCACAAACAGCCATACACAATGGCTCTGATTTCCAAGACATATTGAGGGTGGATAGCACTAGACTCACCTGACTTCAAAGCCAAAACCAGCAAATAACCTGTAGCCCAGAGGCATGGACCTAATCCCTTCTTAGAAGGAGCTCACAGGAAGCATCCATGACTACAGCAACATGTATGCAAAGAGAAGCAAGAGCCACCATAGGTGCCCCCCTGCCCCACAGTAAGAACTGTAAGTGCAACCTGTAAAGTGTACTGAGGCACACTTTGCCATGGCACCTTACAGGCACCTTTTTCTTGTGGGAGCTTCTCTCTGCCCTGCCACGCTAGACACCCCGGGTAAACTGCACCAATGCACAGGCCAGCCCTATTTTATGGCCACCCTGAAAGTCCCATGCACTAAATCAATTAGCCAAAGTGAAGGAGCCTGTGAGTCAGAGTAATGTGTGTCTCAAAACTATCACATCAGCATAGGCTATTTATACTTTTCTGAGCCTTGGCTAGGCTATTACCAGCCATGGTAGGTTCACCTAAAAAACCATTAGGTGAACTTGCTAACCCTGTGAGAAAGAGCATGGACAGCTCATCCATGGGAAACGCAACGAAGGAGAAGTCTCTCCAGAGTATCTGCTGCCACACACCAAAGCTGCAATGAATCCTAATGGTATCAGATCAGGTAAATCCTTTCATTGCTGAAGGCTCTTGCATCCTGTTCTGCTCTTCTCTATCCCCTGTGTGAACCAGCTCAAGGTTGGTTTCAAAAAGCAAAACACAGAGTGACAGAGCATATATCATTAATAAACTCACAGGAGAAGAACCGTGCTGGCTTCCCAGAATCAGTGCACTCGAAGCACAAGGGAAGTACCCAAGTACCATGAGCAAAGACCTACTTTTAGCACAGCTTCCTGGTTGTCATACCAATAGCATTGTGCAACTGGTACAGCTATTTTCTTCTTCAATTATTAACTGGTCAAAGACTATTTGTTTGAAGAGCTGCACAGAAAGTCCAGAAAGGAAGCAAGCAGTTTCAAGCTCCGTGTGTGTGCCCTGCAACAGGCTTGGGATCCTCACCAGATCAGATACGTCTCACTATTCAGGGGCCGACGGCTTGGTTCCCAGCAGCAGATGAGGCACACCTGGGCACTTGCTGCAACTGGGCACGAGTCTCCCAGGCAGAACCCATCCCTCACATGGGGCTCATTGCCTTTATGCCCAGGAGCAAGGCTGCAGTTTACAGTACTGCTGAAGGCCAGCAGTGCTGAAGTTGTGCCTGAGGCTCTTCTCTCAGGGGTCAGCACCCAGACCACACCATGTCCTAGTTTACATCAGTATCTGCCAAGCAAACTCCCCACACAGCTTTTGCAGTGTTCAAGGGAAGCAGCTTCCATCAGCAACACTCTTCTTCCTCCATCTTTCCTCCACCCAGCTCACCTTTAGTGCCAGACCACACAAGTGCATAAAGCCAACAGCAAAGGTTCACCGGTGTAAGCCTTGAGGTACACTGCAGCTTTTGTTTGGCAGGAACTTTTCCAAAGTGAATTAGGAAATCTGAACATTGAGGCATATTAAGACAGCTGAAGGACTGGTGGTTTAGCAGCAACATTTCAGCCTCAATTTGGAAGTGAAAGCTTGCTCCATAGGAGACCTCAAAGGTGAAAACACGACTTAACACCATGAACAGTGCTGGCAAGGATGTGTTCCTAAATAAAACCAATGGCCTAAGAAGTTTCTGGGATTCCTGGTAGTCCAAAATGTATGAGGGCTTAAACGCGATAGCAGGGTGACGTGTGTGTACACTTGAGACTTTGCTGGAGGTTCACATTCCTCTTCCCCACAAAGCAGCAAACAGCCCCTCTGTGCAAGCAGACCAGTACCACTAACAAGCCAGGACTGAGATTTGGAATACCTTTAATACTTCAACATCCCACTTTAGCCTCACTCAAAACACACATAAGCCCTCCTTGAAGGGGAAGAAGCTATGCAGGAACACACAAGGCACACAAGCAATGAAAGCCAATCCCAGGTTTAAGACATGCTGATCAGAAAGAAGTCGTCAGAAAGACTCAAGCACTCCTAAGAAACAGAAAAGGTTAAGAGACCACCAGGGTAGGTCACATCAAGTACTTGCTGCCACTGATCTGCTCCCAAGCACTTGCAGCGCTGACCCACTGAATGAGTGAGGAATGATGGAGGCATGCCTGAGCACACTGTGGGCAGTTCAAGGGTCAAGAGAAAGGAAGCATCTGCATTTGTGGGGTTGTCTAAAACCAGCCCCTCAATTTTTGCAAGTAAAACCAGCTCCACTGTCAGTTTCTTGAAAAAACTTGGGGTTTATTGATTTAAACTGCAAACAGTCATTACAAAAGAGATTCTCTTTTAAATAAACTCACACAAAGAGGAAGAAAAAGCAGTGTAGCGAACAGTAACAGGGGGAAAAAAAATTACATTCATTATTCTCTTTGTGCCAGTTCCATTCACCTTGGCAAGGAAAACTCCAAACTTGGAATACAGATAATGCAAAGACAAACTGTATTTGGAATGTCTTCAGATAGGCACTTTGAGCCCGAGGCTCTTCTCCTTGAATAATCTATACAATTAAGAGGAAGAAAAAGGTCTTCCTTCCACGTTGTCTCGCAACAGAGCTCAGGTATGTACATTCTAAAGCCCAGGTAGGCAAGACCCGGGAGAGGGGAAGAGAAGGAGAAGAGAAAAGGCAAAGATGCACAACAACTCCATTTGCAGTCCAACACAAAAAAAGGGGAAGGGAATTCTAAAATAAATAATCCAAACACAGTTTTTGCATTTTTTTTAAATTAATTTTTCATTTTTTAAAATAAAATAACCAAAAAAAGTGTAAAGTTACAAAAAATGTCATTGTAGTATAATATATTAAACTGTGGGGAAAAAAGGAAAAAAGACACTTCACAATCTTAAGATTAATATGGAAGATCATAATTTAACATAAAAGAATATATTCTATGGATTCATCATCCCGATAAATATGAACAAAATTAAAAAGCAAAGGTTTCGGCAATAAATACGTTTTGATAAGTTAAATAAGCTTTTTATATTGTTGTGCAGTGACAAGCAAAATTTGCTCTCCAATTTCTGAAAAGTTATACAAAATTAAAAACCCAGAAAAAAAATAATAAAAAGCTTGGCGTGAGTGCTCTAAGATAGGTCTAAAGTACTCTAGAGCAAAACCATTAAAGCTATGTCTACTGGAACTTTGTTTACACGAACTTGTGTGTGTGGAATGACTTCTGTTGGCCCCACCCCTCTATTTCTTTATTTGTTTTAAGATGTCACATGTGTACATGGGGAACTTTTAGCACCAAAATCAAGTCTCTCATAGTCCATCTGTTTTTTGCTTTTTTTTTGTTTTCTTCCTCCCAGTCGAAGTCCCACTCATGTTACAATCTTTGTCCGTTCTCAGCTTTTCTTCCCGCAGACCTGAGCGGATCCAGGCAAGATTTAGTTTTTAAGGGGAGGGAAAAAAGAGGACTGGATGTTAACACTTGCCCACATGCCTGCAGCCTAGCAGAAACTGGCCAGTTGGGAAGGGACTGGGAGAGGGCGATGCAGTACATGGCCAGTGGAGGGAGCCGGATTCGGACATTTCCTGCACATCTGGAAGTGCACAGAGCTGCTGGTGCCCTCTGCAGCTGGAGAGGTAATACAGTCACAGTGAAAGTGTTAAAAGGCACTAATTTTGTAAACGTTATTGCTTCTCATCGGAATTTTGGCACTTAAGGTTTAAGCCAGTGGGTATTAGGCAGGCAGGTGGACATGTTAACATCCAGCTTGGACTACTGGGGACAAGGGGAGGGGGGAGTTCAGCTTAACATTGTAATAGAGGTGGGGAGGGGCAAGAGGAAACCCCAGATTAGTCGTCGGAGATGGAGAGTCTGCTGAAGATGGGAAGACGTCTTGAGGTGTCCAGGACAGGGGAATCTGAGCCGCTGTGGCTGCTGCTGGAGCTGCTCAGATAGCCCTCCTGGTCAGAGAGGGAGTCCTGAGGACTGGGTGGCGAGTCAAACATGTTGGGGGACTCGGACATGGGCCTGAACAAGAAGGTGGTGGGGGAGCTCCCGCTGGGCACCTGCACCCCCATGCTGGGGGCGAAGAGACTGACCAGCTCCTGGCTGGAGAAGGTGAAAGGGTTGCTGGCGCAGTCAGGCAAGGTGGGGGAGCCCAGCAGGTCGTCGGCGCTCAGCATGGGCGGCGGTGTGATGGAAGTGGGGCTGTCCAGCAGCCCGCTGGCAGCAGTGCTGGGGAAGCCGGCGAAGCTGAAGCTGTGCTGCAGGCGGGGTCTGTCGGTGACGGCGGGCTCCCGGCTCCCCGCCACGGCGCGGCGCTCCTCCGCGTTGTGGATGAAGTGGCAGCGCGGCCCGTAGGGGCAGAAGCCGATGGTGTGGAAAGTGCGGCACAGCTCGGTCTTGTACTTGGGGTGACGGGTGAGGCTCCGCAGCTCGTGGATGCCGTGAGCGAACTGGCACTTGTCACCATACTTGCAGGCACCGTTCTCCTCGAAGGGGCGGCACAGCTCCGTCTTGTAGCGGCTGGAGTTGACCTGTCCCCCGGGCTGCTTTTGCTGCAGCAGGCGCTCACCACCCTCGGAGAAGGAGCGGTCCCGAAAGCGGCTTTCCCGGGGACCCAGCATGGGAGCCGGCTCCCCTTTCAGGCTGCTGAGGAGCTGGTTCTGGTGAAACTTGGAATTGGGCAGAGTGACAGAGTGCCTCCTAGGGAAACCCCCGCCCGCCGGGGTGCCCACCGCCTTCCTGTCCAGCAGGCACCCGCTGACACCCGAGGGGCTGTAATTCAACATCTTGTTGCTCTGCGGAGACAAAGCAAGGGCCGGTCACGTCACTGCTACTGCCACCACCTCCTCCGACGTCCCCACGCAGCCCCGAGAGCGCGGCGCGGCACCCCGCTGCCGCGGCCCGGGGAGCGGCGGCCGCCCGGCCCCGACGGCCCCCCCGCTCCCTCCCTCCGCAGCCACATCTGCTGCAGCCCCCTCGGCCGCCCCACCCGAGGGCCCCCTGCGGCGCCCCTCCCCGTCCTTGGCGCAGAGCGGTCACGGAGCGAGCCGAGCGCTCGGCGCGGGGGGGCGCCCGAAGACTCCGCGCGGCGGGAGCGCTTTCCTGGGAGCGCCCCCGGGGACGGCGGCGCGCGGGAAGGGCAGCGCGCGGCGCGGCGCCCGCCCAACCGCTCCCGCAGCGCGGCCGGCGAGGGGCGGCCGAGCCCGCGGGGAGGGAGCCCGCCCGTCCGCCCGCTCTTCCTCCCGCCCGGCCCCGCGGCGGCGCCGCCGCCCGCCGCGCCGCGCCCGGGCGTGTTGTAGCGCGGCGGCCCCGGGGGCACGGGAAGGATCCGGCCGCCCCGCTCGGCGCCGCGGCTGAGCCCGCCGGGAGCGCGGGGCGGCTCCCCCACCCTCCCTCCTCCGGAGCGGCCGAGGCGGGAAGCGCGGGCGGGAGAGACCCCTGTGCCCCGAAACGGGGTGGCCGCGCTCGGTCCCCACCCTGCGCTCTCCGGTCCCAACGCCGAACTTGCTCACGACCAGAAAGCGATTGGGGGGGGGGGGGGGGAAGCCCGAACACGAACCCCAAGGAAGCCGAAAAGCCCCGAAGTTGGCGGCGCAACCCCCGCTAGCGCTCTTACCTTGCATAAAACTTCGCTCAAGTCGAAGATGGTGGGCGACACCAGGGCTGTGGACATCTTCGGCGAGCGAGGGGGGGAGCGAGTGGGGCAGCGGCACTCGGACACGAGGAGTCACGGGTGGGTAAGGCACAGCCTCCAGCGCCCCTGCTCGCAGCCTCCCCCCGCCGCCGATGCCGCCACCAGCCTGCCCGGCCGCCGCACCCGCTCGCCGCTTCCAGGGGATTCGGGGAAAGCTCAACTTATAAAGTTTCTGACTTACCCCGGGAGGAGGAGCCGGCGGCAGGAAAAGGGAGGAGGAGAAGGGTAGGGTGATTGACACCGCGACTGAATCACCCGGGCGGGCAGGCCCACAAAAACTTTCGGGAGGAAGGGGGGGGGGGGGGGAGGGACAAGGGGAAGGGGGGAGGGGGAAAGAACGCAGAGCGGCCGCGGCCGGCGGGTGGGAGGTCGGGTGGCGGTGGCGGGCCCGCCCTGCCCCGCGCTGCGCTGCGCCGCGCCGCGCCGGAGGGGGCCGTTGTGCGGCCGCACCGAGCGACTCCGCGCGCCTCTGCGCGCCTCTGCGCGCGTGTCCGTTTGTGCGCGCGCGTCCACGTTGTGCGCGCGTGCCCGCGTGCGTGCGCGCGTTTAACGCGGGACGCACGCGAGTTCCCTTCCGCCTGCGCGCGCGGCCGTCCCGTTCCGTTCCGCGCGGGGGGAGCGGCGGGCGCGCGCCCAACGGCCGTGCTGGGCGGCGGCTCCGCGCTCCGCCGGACCTTTTCCCGCGGAAACCCGACGGGGGTCGGCCCGCTTGGAGTTAAGCTGATCGGACCCGGCGTTTGTGCGCCCTGGAGGGCTTTGTGCTGATCACCCCCCGCCGCCCCCCTCCCTTCCCTCGGAGCCTTACTCCTTTTTTTCAAAATTTTACTGAAACCTGGCAGGCTCTGCAAGGGGAAATAGCTCACATCCCCAGTAATTTAAGTTGTTAAAACACGTGTCTGTCCTTTAAAAGGGTGTTTGATAAATCCTGCCTTTTCTCCCAGTCCCCAGGACTCAACACTGTAAAACTGAAAAAAGAAAAAAACAAATAAAATAAGGTCTCTAAGCAAGTAATCTGTTCCAGGTTTTAGTAAGCAAAGTATGATTCAATGATTCATACTGATATCAGTATGGCAGAGAGGAGGGGGGAAGACGGTGGCAGTTTCTGTATAAAAATAAAAATGACCCGAACTGTTGAAGGCTTGCCAATACCAGGGCGCCTCAGCGCTCAGTGTCTCCGCAGTCATCCCCCTTAGCCCCAGATGAGGCGAGGCTCGCCCCAGCTCTAAGTTCAGTGGGTGTTTCACCCAAGGCTGAGCAATGGCATCTGGGCCCTCTTCCCCGCGCAGGCGGGCGAGGGGGGCCCTGCCCCGGCACTGCAGGCTCTTCCTCCTTCCCTGCACTCCGGCTTGGCTGGGAGAACAGAAACCCCTGCCTTGGGCTGCAGACCGCTGACCCGAGCGGCCATCGCACCGAAAACTTCAAACAAATGATCCACTTCCTCCTCTGTTTGCTTTGGAGTCGCGGCATCTGGACTTTGCGCTGGCGGCTGATCTTTTTCCTCTCCTTTGGTCTTCAAGAACAACCAAAATAACCAACCGAGAGAAATACCCACAGGCTCAGGCTATTCCAGATTTTTTTTTAATGATCATTATTATTATTATTATTTACTTAAGGAGAGCAATCAGGTTCCTCGAATTTCCTTCTCTTTATAGTTTCTTGTTTTTTCCCCTTGCCTTGTCCAGAAGTGAGGAGTAGACAGGGGAGCGAACAGCCTATTATTTTCTGCAGTTGTTTACTCGTTCTGTAGATGGTGCTTGTTCCCAGGGCTCTGAGCCTCTCTATAATTAAACCCATTTTAATTGTTAGTTAGAAACGTCATTTCGGGGACTTTCCAAGAGTTACCGAGAAAGCCAGCCGAGATAACTATTTCACTACCGAGTCGCTCCCAACCTGGTTTTTGCCCGGTTCCTCCTGTCGTCCAGCCACGGCACGGGGCTGAGCTCGGAGTGGGATTGCGGCAAGCCCAGGGCCGGCAGCCCCTCCGCCAGCACAGCCCTCTGCCCCTGCTGCTTTTGTGTTATTAGCTTGCACCGTGTGCATTTGTTTTGGAAACTTGGGGTTTACGGGTGCACATTTCTGCAGATCAAGCGGCAAAGGCTGAAGCCGAGAAGGAATTTTTTTCCAGTGATTTAGTTTGGCAAACCCCGACTCCATGGTGGTCTGCCTTGCATTGACTGTGCACATGCTCAGCTCAGGAATTTAGCTGCTCACCCCACCTCGTGGCTAAAAGTCAGAGCCCTCCGGGCCAGAGCGGGAATTTGTGTGGGCATGAATTCACACCGAGCAGAGGAATGAAAAAATTGGAGCCTTACACCACCCGCCAGAGCCGTGCCAGAACTTTGATAGATGCAAATGAATAAAGATAGGTAAATGAATAAATGAAAGTCAATTATTAAAGAAGATTACTGAAAAAGTGAATGAATACAATGCCATGCTCACTAGCCTTCTTGTGTGGGTCAATCCATCCAGGCCCAGCACATTCCAGTTGGGATACTACAGCTGGGCCTGGGAAGAAGGAATAAATGTCCAGAACCTCTCAAGCCCTTCTCAAACTTGTCCTCAGCGCAGGAACTGCTTTTGGAGCCCTCTCCTTCCCTGAGTCAAATGCAAGCAGATGCTAAACTTGTCACAAAATACAGAGGGATAAGATTCTGCATCAGACTTGTGCACACATTTAGCAGAGAAATTAAGAACCACTTTCCTGCATGAGAGCTGAAACAGGTCAGAGTAGCCAGAAGGTGGGGAAGAAGAAGGGGGCAGTGAATTAAATGATAAAGGCAGGAGGTTTAAAGGATTACTTTTTCAAGTTGCATGTGTGTATATAAAACTGTGGGCTTGTTGGCACATGATGCTGTGGAGGTCAGAAGTATAAACTGGGTCAAAAAAGCAATTCGACAAATTTATGGAGGAAAAGTCCCTGGAGGTTTACTAAAGGCAAAGGCAAACCTCTGCGACATGTTGATGGACAATGCACTGCAAAAGTATCACTCTCTCATTCTTGTTTTCCCCCAGAAGCATTGACTGCTCTTGGAGGTAAGAGGAAAGCCACAACAGACCTTTGGTCTGATCCAGTTTGGCACTGGGATGTTCAAATCAGCACTATCTTGTCCCCGAGCCGCTGAGCACGGGTTCACCTGCTGGCCTCTGCTAAAGGCTGGAGAACAGTCTCATGGGGTGGCTGCGCTCTTTGCCCAGTTTAACTCCCCGTCAGGGTAATAAGAGGTTACTTTAAGCACTGAGTATAAACTGAATCCAAGTGCCAGCTTTGCCACAAATATATTTGATGATGGTACAGCTCCCATAGCAAAAGAACAAGGTTGCTATCTTCAGACACCTGCACTTCCCTTCACCTGGAGCCATTTGGCAGTAGGAAGCCTACAAATCTGCTTGCGTCAGAGTTACTGAGCAAGAACTTGAGTACAAAAAAGCCTGAATTGTTGAAAACAAGTTGGGGGTGGGGCGTTTTGGTTTATTCCCCCTCCTACCACTCAGTTCCCAAAGTTTCAAGGTAGGAAAGGGAAGTGCTTTCGTCACAAGCAAGGTTTTCCCCTGTGAGTTTCAGATGAGTTGGGCATTTCACTCCCCTGCTCCCATGGGAATCCTCAGGTAAACAGACGTGTCTTTTCTGCAGCGGTGCTCCGACGCACAGAGGCTGAGAACAGAGGAAGGACAAACCTCCTGACTTTATTTTTGCTGGGGGTGTAAAATGAGCCGAGGCTTTCTGCAGTCACTATTCTATACATGTCTTTTGGGTCTGATGCTATTTTTGTTGGCTGTGACCCTGGAGGTGTAGGTGTGGAAGTGCCTTTCTGCTGGTCTCTGCAAGCGGGTGTAGATGTTTCCTCTGTTCCAGGCGCCTCCTCAGACGCTGTGGCCTTTCAGGGGGAGTAGGCGGATGTCAGTGTGGCCTTTCCCCACCTGTCTGTAACTTTTTAATACTTCCTTTTATTTTGGCCTTGCGCTTCTTCCATGGAACATCTCTGAGTAGCCACTGGGAGGTGTAAATGGCTTGAGATGGAAACCACAGCTTGTAGGTGCGCCCTCTGCCAGGCTTTTCTGGCACCCAGGGAAGTCAGGTCTCCGCCTGCTCCCCAGCAAAAGGGATATTACCAGCTGCTCGGTGAGAAAACAAATTCACAGAGATACAGGAAAGTGTGTTGAGGTGGTGGGAAGCAACGGGAGTGAGATTCCTGGCAGCTCGGGTATGTAAACATTCATAAAATAGAGAGTGTGTGCATGTGTGTACTTTGTGGTGGCAGGAAACCCAAGAAACTAGCTCCATTATTTTTGCTGGAATTGGTAGCAACAGTACCAGACAAATATTATAAGCCCTTAATCCTCCTGACTTTACACCTGTGAATGACCTAAAGACCATCCAAGGTGATCTAAATTACGGCACATCTTTACTAATTAGTAATGGAGTCTGGGATCTGATTTAGTTGTTCTTAAAAAGGGCTTTCTGTTTTTCAGTAGCTCAGATGCTGGGCTACCTCTGGGGGAAGTGAGGGGAAGACAGGAGGTGGAGGTAATGTGTGGCCTCTTCTGAAGTGTCACATGGATGTGACTAGCCTGCCACAAATTTAGCACCGGTGGCATTGACAAGACACTGCAGTGGAAAAAGCAGAGATGTCCTTTTAGCAGACGCAGGGTAAGGAAATTTGCTGAAGTTAATGGATCTAAGTTATAATTTCCAGTGGAAATACTAATGGAGTTAATGTATTTCCACACAGCAGGACAGCAAGCCCATGCAAATGCTTAGCTGTTTGTCATGACTGCTCAGGAGGCTGGCCTAGCCACGTCCTGGGGTCTGTCCAGCTGCATCCAGACACATGCAGCCTATGCTGAAGGTGGGCGCAGGGCTGAGACACAAACCAGTGTGCCAGTAGGTTGGAGGGGCTGGAGGAAAAGAGCATCACCAGGACCAGCTACTGCATGGTTGTGGAAAGTGAAGGTGCCTGACAAGAACATCTGCCTCTCTGCCTCTGACCTGAGCATGGGACTATTACTTTACCCCAGCTCCATGGCAGAACAGTCTCCAGCTGGGGTCTGCACATCCTGTCCGGACACTCCGGGACAAGCAGGAAAGCCGAGCAGCTCCCTCACACAGCACCACAGATCTCCCTGCTGCCCACTTGCTGCTGGCATGCACCACTTCCTGCAGAGAAATCTCCCTCTTCTTAGGGGTTTGCCTGTCCTCAGTGAAGTTACAAACCCTCTAGGGCAAGGTGCAAGACTCATCTGATCTCCTCTCTGAGCATGCCGCAAGTGTGTGAAGCTAGAGAAGGGATTTCCATCCTGCCAGGGTGGTAATGGGAGCTGAGGAAGTGCTCAGCCTGGCTACAACAAGGTGAGGTATGGAGCACGATGTGTTTCTCATCAGTGGGGGAGCAGAGCCACGAAGCTGCTGTTGGGGAGACTGGTGCTCTATCCTGCTGCAGGTCCCCAGAGCAGCACCTGTCCCCTCCCGGTGGAGAGTCCACATGCGTGGGACAGCCTGTGCAGCCAGGTGCCAACATCCTCTTTCCTCCAGCTCTCAGCCAGGCACATGGTGGTCCTGGGGTCCCCGGCATCCCTGCTGGGCCCAACCTCAGGAACTGATTATGGTGTATAGCAAGGGCACAGCTTCAAATAGGTGCCGTTAACCTGGCCTAATCTGCACAGGGCTCTGTGCCTGCCAGGGCAGAGGGAAGTCAAATATATCTCACCTCAATAAATTGTTGTTCAGGTTAAGGGAAGTGCCGGAAGCTTTAAAGAGGCTGTTGTCAGTTTCCAGAAAAAAAGAAGCAAGTGACACCTGCTGCACATCAAAATAGCAATTGCCCTTGTATCTATAAGATGGTTAGTGCATGTAACAAGTGGTCAGGGACGTGGAAAGGCACAGATCTCAGAAACCAGGACAAATTCACTTTTTTCAAATCCTGCATCTGTGGTCCCTAGCTGATACACAGCAAGATGATAACACAGCACAGTGGTTTCTGTTGGCCTCTGCCTGTTTCCAGCCACGGCAAGGTGATAATACAGCACAGTGGTTTCTGTTGGCCTCTGCCTGTTTCCAGCCACAGCAGCCCTGGCTGCTAATTATTCAGCAGACATTAACCAGTGGAATGTTTCCATGATTTTTTTCTCAAAAAAAAAAGCTAGGACTAAATGCTTTCATCTTTTTATTTTCTTTCTTCGGAAAGTCTAGGACTACTCAGGAGCCTCTCGGATCATGACATTTATGTGACATGCAGTGCTGGTGTCAGGAGCTGCTGCTTGCTGTGCTGGTGGCCACTTACTTCCAAGAGGCTCAGCTGTAACCCTCTGAAAAATACCATTTTGTCCTTTCACGGTGGAACTTGTCATAACCTTATTTCCAAACACTTGGGTTGCACTCCACACATCTTACAGTTCCATGAGATATTTGCATTAGGGAGGCAGCTTGCTTTCCCGCCTATCCCGTTCCATCAAAACACACTTTTAGCACCAGGCAGGAAGCCAAGGTCAAGTCTCCTTATCCTTTTTTTTTTTTTTGTTCCTTCTGCCTGCTCTGAATGTATTATAATACAGACTTCAGCTCCATTATTATATCTTTTCCCACAAGACCGTTGCCTCATTCAGACCTCAGCAGGGAACATGCTTTCATCTCTGCCAGCTGGGTATGGCTGGAGACCCCTATGCCCGTAGGAGCTCCAAGGGAAGGACATAGAGGTGAGGCTTTGCAGGTTCCCATGCACAGAGGATAGAGGAGTTTGGTTAGGTCCACATCTGGTAGGGCATCTCCAGGGAGCCTCTCGCACTGCCTCCTTTGTCAGGCCTGTAACGAAGAATGTCAATGATGGGATTCCTCTCATCTGTTTTTAAGTACCTAAAAGTTAGGTGTCTAAACCTAATTAGTTGGACAGGCTTCCTGCATAGTCAATGGAAACAAATAGGCACCTCTAGTGTACGATTCATTTCACATATCTTGAAGCTTATCTTGAGAAGGGCTGACTCACCCAAAAGCCAAGCACCTGCTTCTCTTCTGTGATTCTAAGGGCAGATCGGCAACTTGCTGAGGATTTGACAACTACGTTTTGGGTGTCCCACGTTGGGCAAGGTGAGTCCTACTCCCAGCTGTGGCTGTGGCTGTGGAAAGCATCATCACTTTGCTGCTCTTGCTTGCCCCCCTCCCACCCTGTTTCCCACAGAAGGTCAATTTCCAGCCCTGCCCAAGCAGGGCTGGGTTTTAGTCTGACCAAATCACATTATCAGCCCTTATCACAGTATCAGACCAAGTTAAATATTTATAAAGCACCTGGGAGCAGGGTCCACATCTTTCTTTGGTTTGTATATTCCCTCGAGGAGCAAAGCCCCCATGCTGGTTTGCAACCCTTTGCAGATTGGTGCAATACAGCTCCATGAGTCCCTGTGCCAATCTGCAGGTCTTGACAGAATGCAGCTGGGAATGCAGAAAGAGCCCGTGGACATTGGGAAATAGGCAGGAGTGAATCATAAGAGTCAGGAGAAGCAACTAATGTGTGGGAAAAAGGCAAATGTGCTACCTCGGCACAAACATACAATGAGGAAGTATGTAATAATAATTATTGTTATTGTAATACGGCCTGGGTGAGCATTTGGGAAAAAGATATCTAATAACTGACAAGCGACATGGCTCGGTTTGTTTTGATCTGAAATTCAAACAATGGTTGTGTTTATAAGGCAATAATACGCAGGGCTCTGGCACCACACCAACTATGCACTCCCCAAGTCGGGTTTATATAGGTCATGCCAAACAAATAATAGTGTTCTTCAATATAATTACTGATTCATTACAGAAAGAGAATGTAATTGAGTCTGTTTGGATTTCAGGGAGGCGTTAGATACAGTAAATTCATACATTTGAACTCAGATTGGGAAAGCTTTATGTGCTCGCCTAGTTCTGCTCATCCAGGAGTCAGTGATAAAATTCCCACTGCAGCCTGCCCCAGCAGCATGGGAGCCTTCCCTCAGGTTTCAGCAGTTGCTCATGCTCCTGCTGCCCTTTGCAGACTCTTTCAGCACCCTTTGAAGGACTTCACAGGTAAACTGGGAAACTAAACTACTGCTAGAGCAAGACCTGGATCCAAATATGCTGGACGTGCCTCTTACCTCAGGCAATTGCACCCACCCCTTGATCCTGGGGGCATCCTGGCCCCTCCACTTCTGAACCTCCTCGTCCATGGCTCACTTCTGGGCGTGTCTCTTGACACACATTATCTCAATGTTACTGCAGGGGAAAGCAGCAAAAGGCAGAGGATGGGATGGCCTGGCAGTGCCCACCAGCTCCCTGGACAAGGACAGCCCAGCTTAACTGGCACATTTGGCCGCAGGAGAGTTAAACTGTGTTGTTCTCATCCTGGGATGAGGGTGGGGTTGGGCAGTGGTGGGGCCATGCT
Source organism: Lycocorax pyrrhopterus obiensis (assembly GCA_014706295.1). Classification (NCBI taxonomy): domain Eukaryota; kingdom Metazoa; phylum Chordata; class Aves; order Passeriformes; family Paradisaeidae; genus Lycocorax; species Lycocorax pyrrhopterus. The sequence continues at coordinate 30,537,911 of JACSVZ010000007.1, read as the reverse complement.
GCCACCCAGCATGGTGAGCGGGTGCTACCAGCACTCAGCGTTAAAGGACAAGAGCTGGGCTCAGAAGGTGAGGGAGGACCAGGGCTGCTGCTCTGGTGGCTTTTGAATGGCTTTGCCGCATGCCATTCCCTGGGCGTGGTGGACTGGCATTTTGGCTGCATTACTCTGCTTTCCCCAGGGAGACTGGGGCAGTCCTACACCAGTCTGAGGTGTTTCCTGCTGGCCTCTGCCCTGTATGGACCCTGCACAGCATACAGGGATGGATGATGGTGCCCAGAATAGAGTCCTCAACACCCAGCACAGCTGCCAGTACCACTGATGGGGCATTGCTCTGTGTGACACCCAGGCTCAAGGGGTTTACCCAGGAAAACACGAGGCACTGTGACACAGCCTTGGAGTCAGCACCCCTCCTGTCAATCACTGGTCCTGCTGCTTCTCCCCACAGTACAGAGGGCAGAACCCCAGTCTCCTCCCTCCTGCCCTTCCCCAGGCAGCAGCTGCCTTTCAAAGAAAGGCCGGACAGGGCATACTATGAGGCTTCCAGAAAAATGGGGACTGTGCCGGTTGCACTGGTGGACCAGCACCCAGCGGAAGGAGCACTGATAGACCTCTAGTCCCACTAGTCAGTTGACTTCTGTGAGCTTCTGAAGAACTTCATCAGGAACAAGTAGGGACCATAGTTAGTAATTTATGCTTTCAAAAGGTTTTTTGATAAAGGCCTTTCCAAAAATGAAACAAATTTGGCAGCCATGGTATTAGAAGTCCTGTCATGGATTGAAAATTGACTCAGAACTGACAGAATGGGGGGAAACCCCATTAAAAGTAAAAGGCCAGTGTTCCAGTTGGGGAAGAAAAGTTTACTGGGTGGGAGGGGGTGATGGGAGCAGAGGTGAAAGTGGCCGTCTGAATACTATTACAAAAATCAGTGAAGGGGGAAGAAGGATAACAAGGCAACAGCATTTGCTGCCAACAGAGAACCGTGCTTTATAAATGCGAGCAAGTCTTGGCAGGACTGGGAGGAACTCCAGAAGATTCTAACTAAACTTGGAAACCAAACTACCGTGACAGAGAAAGTTCAGCGCACACAAATGCCAAAGCAAGCTGTTTTAGAAGAAATTGGGCAAACCTCTTACTCTGAATTAGAAGTTGTCTTGTGGGGGTCAGCAGCGGACAGGGGCAATGACTGTTCAAGCATTAAACATAAGAGACCTGCCCCGTGGGTCAGCATGAAAAACATGTCATCGTATAGCCTGGGTACCCATCACAGTCCGTGCCCACTTGCCCACTGTGAAGCAGGACCTAAAGAAACATTGTAAGATGGACCATGCTGAGTCAAGATCAAAAGTTCACCAAAGGCAGCATGGAAGAATAGAAACAGGATCAAATGCAGAGCTGGATGGGGGACTTTTTCTGTGAAGGGAGGTTGAGGAGTAGAATATTATTTCATTTGCAACAGGCACGAGGAAGGCTACAAAACAATAGTTCCCTTTAGCAACAACTGGCTGATGCTTTCGGTTTATTTGTGCTCTGCAAGTTGAAAAGAGAGATGTAAAGGTGCTTTTAAAAATAGTTGCAAGGAAGTTTGTGCTTTGCCACTGGGCTGCCTCTAAGTGCTGTTCCCGGCTGGATGCGATCTGCTGATAAGCTTGTACCTGGCCTGAACTCAGCCACCTCTGCGTGCCGAGCCACCCGCAGCAGTGTACCTGCTCAGGATAGGTTGCCGACGCCCACTTTTGCAGAGGCTGGATGCAGCTGCCTCATGGGCAACCTCCAGCCCTGGGCAGGCAGCAGCTGGTGAAGCCTCGCCGATGCACTGAGAGCCTGCTCACATCAGTGTCCAGCTGTCACAGAGTGGGGACTACATTGCAGGGACAAATGCGGTCCATGGCAGGGTGTGGTGACACCAAGACCCGTGCAATAAGAAACGGAAGGGGGTTTTGTGTGTAAATAATTTACTAGCATGACCTAAATGCTACCAGGCCCTTGTTTATTTTTATGAAGTTAATAAAGAACCACGCTGATTCTGAAACAAGTCTGGGGGACCAGAGGCTGAGAAGTGACATAGAACAGCCCAGCTTAACTGGCACATTTGGCTGCAGGAGAGTTAACCTGTGTTATTCTCATCCTGTCCCCCACTGTGTGGCAAGGCAGCCGGGCTGGGAGGGGACGGATGCCTTCTGAATTTCCAGCTTTCCCTGCATACAGAAACCTTTGTGAAGAAACCAGAGAGGGAGAAATGCCATACATTCTACAGGTGGCTGCACCAGGAAAGTGAGAGCTTTGCCACATGCTCTGTGGACAACTAGGGAGGGGAAATCATTTGCTGGATGATGTTTGTCACTATTTCAATCAGGGTTTCTGGGTGCCCCCAGCTGCCAGTGCTGTGCTGGGGCCATGGGTCCACGGAGAGGTAGGCTTTTGGCTGAGAAACAAAAGCAAAGCCTGGACTTACTGTCATCAAAGAGGAGCTAATCATGCTCCTGATGAGCAGAGATGCTGGGCGTGGTGTCTGGGCTGCCATGCAGTGCAGGTAGTGAGCACTGAGGGGATGATGTGATGCCCTGCTCCACAGGACAGTTTCCTCAGTGTTGTGAAGCCCAGGCAGCCTTGAAGACCCACAGCAGGATGCTTCCTCCTTACCTCCTTACCTCCTTACCAATCCTTTGCTTTCTGTAAGGGGATAACAGTGTTGCAGACACATGAGACATTGATTGCTGGCTACTGGGGCTGAGAAAAGAGGAAGGCTAATCCTCCTACTTTCCTACTCTTTTTTTTTTCTATAAGTCTCTGTTCCATACATCATGTGGTCATAAGAGAATCTAATTTTTCAGCTAAGAAAAGCATGCTGTTCATGTTAGCTAGCACAGAGAAAAACATGAAAACTCTGAAGTGTGAGTCGAAGACTAGAGTCAAAAGCAAACCTACAGAATTCAACATTATTTGCTTTATTTTTTCTTAGTTATGTTCCTTAGGTGAGTGGCAGTATATTTGGAACCTGTCTGTCAAGCATTTGGGATTAGCTCTCTTGGAAGGGCAAGGATGTGGCCCCTCTAGTGCCACTTGGGAAATGCCAAGATAGCAGCCCACAGCTCTGCAGGGAGAGGTGTTACTTGGCAAATACCAAGAGCTTAATCAGAAATTTGGGACCACCACAGATGGTCAAGGAGAGAAACAGATCAGTTTTTCTCTTTAGGTCTCCTGCATGTGGCTGGTCCAACTGGATAATAGGTCCAGCAGTAACTCGTAGCAGGAGGAAACTCTTCCCGTTCAATGGTTGTCTGATGTCCTGGGTGAAATGAGAGTTCAGCCAGTGGTACAGGCACTACTTAGTGGACAAGTATCCTTGCATGTAATTTCTGTGGTAACTGGTGTCTCCATGTCTGCCAATCTCCCTGCCTGCCCAGCAGAGGGAACTGAAATTATTGGGAAATAAGTTTCTCCATCAAAGTGTCCTTCCAGCTGAGGCTTTGCACTGCACTAACAGCACATGCACAGCCTGTGCTGCTTCGTTTATCTGTGGATTGACAATTGCTATCTCCAGGTCTACAGAGTGAGCATTGTTAGACATATTAAAAATAATTTTTAAGAAGTCCTCTGACTCCAAAGTTCAGTGCCTTTCAGATCGTGTACATCGAGCTGAGAAATCATCCCCACTAATTGTTACTGAAGTCTGCAGTTGGTTGGCCCACCAGTACAATGCCAGGATACTGGGCAAACTTGTGCACCTCCTCCCAAGTTCAGATGTGTTTGAGATGTGCACCTCAAAGATGTCCAGTCTGTTACCTCTAATATTGTTGATGGATTCAAGCTGTGGTAGATTTGACAGTGTCTGTTGCAAATGGAGCTGTTTCAAAACGCAAACCAGAATTTCCAAGTGTCACTAAAATGCTGAAGACCCATTGAGGAGCAGGTGTGGGGGTGGTGGATGGTAAAGGCTGTCTTAGTGGAACTGTTCATAAGAGGAATTCTGCTGAGGAAGGGAGGATCCTACAGTCACTTCCAACAGTATAAGCAGAATGAAAAGCAGCAGCAAAAGCCAGTACTGCACCAAAAGATAAGTGTCCAGCCTAAATTAGACCAATAAAATAGCTGTGCTGCTGAATTAATATGCCAATCTAATCTGCATTTCCTGCAGCAGTTGAACCCTCAGCTGCAAAGCTCATCCCAGGGAGAAGGTTGTTGCAATGATGATGCTATGGAGAGGGATAGCTGTGTCTCATAGCTGAGTTGTGTATGTGTATGACTGGTTTGCATTTGTGAAGTGCATACTTTTCACAGAATCATAGAACCATTAAGGTTGGAAAAGACCTCCAAGATTATTGAGTCCAACCTTTGACTGAATGCCACCGTGTCAACTAAGCCATAGCATTAACTTCTAGATCCAGTCATTTCTTGAATGCTTCCAGGGAGGGTGACTCCACAACTTCCCTGGGCAGTTCATTCCAATATTTGACAACCCTTTCCGTGAAGAAATTCTTCCTGATGTCCAACTTCAATCTCCCGTGGTGCAGCTTGAGTCCATTTCCTCTTGTCCTGTCACTTGTTGCCTGGGAGAAGAGACCAACACCCACCTGGCTATAGCCTCCTTTCAGGTGGTTGTAGAGAGTGATAAGGTCTCCCCTGAGCTTCCTTTTCTCCAGACTAAACACTCCCAGCTCCCTCAGCTGCTCATCATCAGACTTACTCTCCAGATCCTTCACCAGCTCCATTGCCCCTCTCTGGATCTGCTCCAACACCTCAATGTCTTTCTTGTACTGAGGGGCCCAGAACAGAACACAGGATTTGAGGTGTGGCCTCACAAGTCCTGAGTACAGGGGGACAATCACTGCCCTGGTCCTGCTGGCCACACTGTTCCTGATACAGGCCAGGATGCCACTGGCCTTCTTGGCCACCTGGGCACATGCTGGCTCATGTTCAGCTGCTGTTGACCAGCACCCCCAGGTCCTTATCTGCTGAGCAGCTTTCCAGCTGCATGGGGTTGTGGCCCAAGTGCAGGACCCAGCACTCTGCCTTAATGAACCTCATACCATTGGCCTCAGCCAATGATCCAGCCTGTCTAGATCCCTCTGCAGATCCTCTCTTTCATACCAGAAAAAGCAAACAATTGTTTCTATGCCTGTATTAGACTAAGAAGAGTGTGCTTTTTTGTGTGTGTGTGCTTGTGCTGGCTTAAGGAATCGTGTATGTGCATAAGAACAAGTGCTAGTGAGCACGTAGCAAGACACCGAGGGTCCATCCCACATCTGCATGTGAGCGCTTGAAATGGCGGCAGAAGCAGTGTGTGCTACGACTGGGAGCAAGGGTGGGCAGGGCTGTGTGAGTGCTCATTCACTCTGAGTGCTCACTGAGTGGTTTTGCTGCCGTGGGGAGTGTGGGTCTGTACCAACAGCAGGGCAGAGGAGCAGTGCTGTGGGCACAAGCACCCACGCACACGGGAAGGGAGCAGGACAGCACGCGCAGCACCGCAGTGCCGGAGGGGGGATGCAGGAAGGCTTTTTCCCAACTGTTTATACAACATGGTTTGACTCAGCAAAGAATTAACATGGTAAAGAAAAATCTAGAAGTGCTCTTGCCAGCTACAAGCAGAGTGATCAGCATACGCAGGATGTGGTAAGAGCTAAAGGCGACCCGTTATTAACTTCACTTTTATTTCAAGGGGGTTCACTTCTCTGTTCTGTTTCCCATTTGGGAAGTGAAACCTAAGATCATGGTACCATCACAAAAAAACCCCAACTGGTCACAGCTCATTTGTTTTTCTGCTTTATTATTATCTTTTAAAAGGTTACTTTGCTTTTCTTTCAATGGAATTTATTGAAATTGCTGGTAACACATGAAGTCCTCACTCTCTGTTTCTCTCCTGAGGAATTATCTCATTTGCTCTCATTTGAAACTGTTGACTCTGAAGGGAGTGTTTACACCTCACAGTATGGTGCAACCCAGAGCAGAGGGAAAAACGCAGGTTCCTCCTAAGCACAGCCAGAGCCTGTGCACTGCTCACAAGGTGCTTTGTAAACATTTATTCATTCTTGTACACATGCTCCCTTCCCTCCCCCATCAGGTGAGAAAATATTATTGTCACCATTTCACAGATGGAAGAAGTGAATGCAGATAGGTCTGGTGACTCACCCGCAACCGCTGAGGCTGATTTAGAGCTGATGCGTTAAGCTCCCAGCCACCTAATTTAACCCAGCAGGTCACATTCCCACCCAGGCCTGACAATATAGGCAGTGCCAGCTCCATTTACCTGCCTCCCACTTGTCCTGTGAAGCAGTAACACTCATCTCCACGTTTGCAGAATGAGATCAGATTGCTGTGGCTTACTCCACGCAGTGTTGTCATCAGAGCGTGATATATCATTATGATATCATGATGTTATTATGCCTGAAACTAACGCAAGGCCACGCACAGAACAGAGGTAGGCACTTGAAAATCAGCGACCATGTGCTCCTCCACCACATCACACGCACACACCCTGTACCAGGGTGTTGGTTGATTCCACCACACTGCATGGATCTGGAAACAATATGTGTGCTGGGCAGGGTCTCCCCCACCTTCTCTTTTGGGGCCTGGATTAATTTCTGCCCATACCGTCCTGGTGCAAGTGTCTGAGGGAGGAAAGATGGCTCTGTGAGGAGACGGAAGGAAAATGTTTGCCTCTCAAGTGGAAATGGCTCTCAAAGCACATGGTCAGGAGATAAAGATCATGGCCCCAGTTCTTTTTGAGGGTAGTTGTTTTTAAGTGCGGAGCACTTACTGGAAACTAAGCCTCCTAAAACTGGTTCACTACAAGCATTGGAAAACAGAGCCTTCAGTGTCTCATCACAGCTGAACATCCAGGGCCACGTTGCCACCGCTGTTTGCTTTTGCTTTGCTATTTAAAATCCTCACCTATGTTGTTACCCTCTCCCACGCAGAATCAAGAACAACAACAATAATAAAAAAACCAGCACCTTATCATCTTCCTTTGCTTTTTACACTGTTTACACGGGGCATGATTTCACTCATGCCCAGCTCATTGCAGACGACTCAGATTAGTCAGTTCCACTTTCTGAGACTGGCTGGTCTGGCTGGCTGGCTCGGGCCCCACAGGATACTGCTGCACCCAGCTCCATGCTACTGAAGGGGAGGTCAGCTTTCCCTGAATGAATCTTAACTTATGTTTTAAAATAAAACATTTGGTATTTTCATCTTTGGAATATAACCTTTGCAATAGGTCATTCCAATGAATCTGGTGTTGCTTTTTGCCTTGTCACATGCAACACTTGTTTCCATTGCCATGATAAAGTTTGCAGAAAGGTCTGTCTTGATATCTGTGTGCTTTGGACCTGTCTTTCAGGGGCTGGTACTGTACCTGTTGAGAGCAATGGCAAAACATCCACAAATTTCAAGGTGTGAGAGATGAAGGGTCTCAAAAGTACTTGGGAGTGGGAAGGGAATGCATTTGAGTGCCAGGACTGTTCAGTGGCTTCTCTACATCTCTTCCAACCATCATGTGTGGGTTCAAGGTGCACTGGGACTTTGTAGAGAAATGGGTGAGTCTTGAGCATCTAGAAGGAAGATGGGTAGTTCTTCTTCTGGCCCTCCTTTAGGAACTAAGTGCCACCCATACTGTGCCAGGAACATGAGCTGTAGAGAGTCAGGACAACACCTTTCTGGGCTGTTGTCTCTGGAGTTGAGGTTCCTTTTCCTGTCTGAGGGTTAAATGTGAGTTTTCCTCTGAGGGCAGAGCAGCCAGTGGCAGGAGAGCTTGGGCTGGCATGTGGAAGAGCCTCAAGTCAGCACCGTTCCTCCACAGAAACAGATCTATTGTTGTTGAACTGGCAGAAAGTTAATCTCTTAGTTAAAATATTACTGGGCTCTACTTGCTCTTATCCTTCCACAGTGCAAGGGGCAAGGGGCTCAGTAGGTCAGCTGGCTAGTACCTGACAGCAACTGCAGGGACCCAGTCAAGGCCCAGAGTGTGACCTGTGCCTCCTTGGTTAGATCCTTTTCCACAGTTCATATAGTTCTTTTATAGCCCCTGTGCATGCTTCAGTGTGTTTTGTGCTAAACAGAACGAAGTAAGAGCCCTGCAGAGAAGAAAGGCCAGGCCAAAGCTAGGTATGGTCGGCACATCAGCTGTCCTGCAGTAACAGAGTGTGCAGCGTGCTCAGCAGGGCAGCCTCAGCACCACTGGCTGAGAAAGGAAACTCCAGTCCTTAGACTGGTGCAAAACACAGTGCCTAAATTTCAGGGGTCCCCAACAGGGAAGGCAGCTGTGCCAGCTGTGAGAGACAAATAAAAGGACTAGTTGAGGAGTCACAAATTCAGGGCAAACACCCAGGTAATACCCCACCTTCTTCTAAGTGGCATAAGTCAACACCCAGTGGCACAAGTAATCAGAGCCCTGAGCAGCACAGGGCTCGTTTGCTGCTGGTGTTGCTGCTGTGCCTACCCCAGACACAGACCCCCGCTCCCAGACCTAAGCCACCAAGACAGCAAGTTACAGTTTTGCTGGCCAAAAATTTTCTAAATGGGAACAGGGAGCAATCCTCGCTATCTCTTGCAGGTTCCAGCTCAGCGATGTGTGCTACACCCATTCATCTAAATGCAGAATTAGTTCCGAAACTAATGATAAGGCTTTAAATGCCATCACACAGCTAATTTATTTCCCCACTGTCCCAAAGTGCTTCCCAGGTGCTGAAAAGCTTAGCTGCCAAAATCTCCATGGCCTTTGTTGTCAACCTCAGCAAGACAGCTCTGCATTGCACCATCTTTCCTATTCATGTTGGGTTTCAACCCTTAATGCACCAAGCCTCAGAGCCCCCAGCAGGGGCGGGGGGGCTGTTCTTCTCTTGACACAGCTGAGGAGAAGCAAATTCTCCCTGTTCACAGAGAAAGTGGGTGCTGGAGCACCACCATCAGCTATTGCCTCCTGTCTTTCATGCGTGTCTTCCCTCCTCAGAGCAATGTGCTGTACCTTTATGTCAGGTGTTGCACAAATGTGAGCTAGGTGTGATATCACACACAACACACTGGCTGTGCTGAAGGCACAAGGTCATCCCACCCTCGGGAAGGGGAGGGAGAACATGGGTGTATACACACACACAGGAGCACACCTCGGTGGCTGTCTGTAAACACGTGTGCCCACGGAGTTTCCATTTGGAGACGTGCTCCATGTGGCACGTATCTGTTCAGGCAGAAAAACATAACTGCCCCAGTTCTGGCAGCAGAATCCTATTTTGCTTTTTCTCACTTGGGTTCTGGAGTTACTTCTGGTTTACAAAAATATCACCACAGGGCAGCCTTCCTGATAGGTGGAATAGTTTCCCCTTGAGAAGAAGCTGGTGGAAATCCCCTCTCCTGAGACATTTTTAACTTTGCCAGAAAACGACAATGGGAGTGACTGCTTTAACTAGTGAGCTGACTGGGATGAGCTAATGGGTTTTTCCATATCTGGTGTCTAGTTCCAGGGATTTCCATGAATTGCTGTCAGGACAGAAGAAGGCAACAGATTGCAACTGTGGGATCTGCTGTTTCAGCTCCACTGACACGTCATTCCCCCAGGACACCCAGTGACCTGGTTAATCTAGTTCTTTGCTTCTGACTTCTCGTAAATGATTTATCAACTGGCGTGGATCCCTGTTTGCTTAAGGAGGCGTGTGATGACCTCTAGCAGACCGGCTGCACTGAGCTACAGCCCACATTTGGCACCCAGCTGCTGGTCCCAGCTCGTGACCCTTGGCACAGGGAGCAGGAGGACAGGGCTCCGGCAGAGCCCAATGGCAAGGACTCCTGCAGGGAGCTGTGGGTGGTGTTTACAGGGTTTTGTGGAGAGCCCCGGTGACTAAGCCGTCAGCTCGTCAGCAAAGGCGCTTGCAGGCCTGTCTCAGCCTGCCCTGCCCCCCACGGTGTGTAGGTCCTGGCTGGGAGGCTGGCTGTGTTTGCTGTGTACAGACTGCAGGGTGCAAATCCTGGGAAGCATCAGCTGCACCAGCACCAGCCTTCGGGTCCATATACTCTAGAGAAAAAATAACATGAATGTCTACCACCTTGTCCATCCTCAGTGATGAGACCAGTGGCCGAACCAGATGCAGCTCTGGAGATCTTCGTCATGCACATGCATAGGTCAACACCCGTGTCACCACACACAAAACACTACACTACACTACAGAAGATAGTACAGCTCTAAACTCAATGCTTAAGCCAGGGAGATGAAGGATGATCCTGCAAGCCTTACATCCTGCCTTTGTAGGTGAGGCTAGAGTGTGGAAAGAGATCAGATACCACAAATCAGGCACCCCCCTAAATACTGTCTATGGGCAACTCCCTGCCTTTCCTCCAGGCCAATTATTGCTGCTTCCTGCTCTGATTGTTTCAAATCTGGTTATCTTGAGTTATGCCTGTTCTGGCAAATATGGTGCAGCAGAGGGGAGGTCCTGTTCTCATCAATGCTGTATGCATGCCACAGATCACAGAGATTGGCATGGGAGGAACAGCTCAGATGAGCTGCTTGAGGCGGGTATTGGGAAGCTTGCAACAGAGCTGTGTAATGTTTAGAAATATAAAACAGCTTAACAAAATCTTCGTTGTGGAAGATACAGGGCCATACTGAATTTTCAGATGGCTGGAGGCTGTTTTGCAGGGGCAGCACTCAGCAGAAAGGGAAGCTGGGGAAGCATACTCCAGCACCAGTCCGGACAGCCCGCTCCCAAGAGGCACAGTGTCACACCACCCTAGGGCCACACATCATCAGGGAGGGCTGGCTCAGGCTGCAGCAAGGAACCTGCAGCCACATGTTGGCAAAAGCATGGGGTGTGTTTTCTTCTCACACAGGGGTGGATCTGGAACAGCTTTCAGCTTCCTGGAACCTGAGAAGTGGGGTTTCTTTGTTTATAGCCCAAGAGGATGGAGGGTGCAGCTCCTGTTCCCTATTTTTGGTGGCACACTACTAGCTTCCTTGCCTTGTGCCTCAACAGGAACCTCTGTGTTCACGCATGACAGGCTCCCTACACCTTGTAAAGCACCCCAGCATGACAGAAGGACAGATAGCTGGTAGGATGTGTGAGGGCTGTTCCACCTCACCAGAAGCAGTCATAGCTACCACCCTGTGATTCAAAACGCAAAACCACGTCCCCAAAAATGTATTCACTCTAGGCTGAGCCCACATGCCCTATGATGATCCCAGTCAGAGAGCAGAGAGACGGGAGAGGGAAAGAAAGGAAGGCTAGCAAATTACATTTCCAACCTTTAAATATGGGTGGAGGTACTGTAAGTATAACCTTCAGTGTGAATTCCCAAGTGTTGATAGGTATTTATATGGGTAACTGAGGGTTCAGTCTTAGTTTCAAGCCCAAACTCACTCTTCATACACCTCTTCCATACATGGACTTACTCTCCACACAGCAGAGAAGATCCTGATCCATGTAGAAATTATGTCCTTACCAGCAGCACAAGTACTCCAGGCTCAAATCTCTTGGCTTTGCAAAGTCAAACAGGTTTGCTTGGGACAGCACAGATGTAGAGTGATGCAAGCGCAAAACTCCCCAAAAGCATTCCCCTGTCCCTAGGGCAGTGAAACAAGAGCTGAGTTTTCTCATTGAACTCTTTTGTTGCAATGGCACATTAAAAAGAGCACTCAGTCTTTGGCAGAGCTGGGATTGGAACCTGGTTCCTCTCATCTCCAGTCTCCCAGACTCAAGGAAAGATTGCTTCCAGGTGCCTGGCCTTGTTCTAGTCTTGGCAACGTAAGGCCGTTTTCTCGTCCATTCTCTGTCTATTCCAAAGCGGTCTTATTTTGCACTTTTTGACTACAACCAAACCATTTTATTGAGCTGTTCTGGTATTGCTGTGCTAAAATCACCCACCTGGCAGAACACTTCAGTGCAAGACAGAGAGAAGTCACATACCTGTCAGTTGGGTCTTACCATAAGAGATCCTACCAGGATGCTCCAGCCAAGGTTACAGCTACCTGCCATGTAGTCAAGGCATCCTCCTTCACCACCACTGTCCTGGGAAGACTGGCTCAGAGTTAAGAGGCAGCTGATCCCAGTGTCTTACCCAGGTCCATTGCTGATGAGGCTCACATTAAATCTACTGGCAAGATTTAACAAAACTGCATACAGAAGGGAACAGTTATGGATGAATAGAAGTTAAGGGAATAATAACCTGCTTTTCTTGGACCTGGTCCAGTATTCACTAAAGGGATTTCCATGAGCATTAGTAGAATTCAAAGCAGACCATAAATTTCTTGCAAATTTTCTTTTGCTTTATTAAAGCAGAAAAAAACCCCGAACAACCAAACTAAAAAACCATCTTAAAAGGTGTTTCCCCTTTTTCTTATATATTTATTCTCCTTTATGCTTCTTCTTGGCACTGGGCAAAGTATATCCACTCTGACAAGCCCGTGATCTGAGAACTTCCCATAACATGAGAAATGCATTCCTGAGTCCCTCAGCTTTGTTGGCCCTGGAGAACAACTGCCTCAGCCCTGCTCACTTCCAGGCCCGTCACTCGTACCAGGCACCGGCACAAGAGAATTACACACCAAGAGGGCATTCTTCCTATCTTATTATCACCTTCCCAAACTATCAATTAAAAAATATCACATTTCTGTACCCTGTGGATGTCATCTGCCTTGTTTGCACACTTTGTTCTTGCAGGGTTTTGACACACGCTTCCCATGAATCATCTGAGGAGTAGTGTGGCTAGTAGGTATCAAGGCACTTGAAGATGCTGTCGTAGTGTCTAATTGGATTTCAAAAGGACGTTGCTCCTGCTGCCTTTTGATATCAGTGTAGGTTGGGCATGTATACCCCAGTCCCCATCTCTAGGTACTGAACACCTTTCAAGTCTGGGTAACAGCCCCCTTTTAGAATACAGTACTTAGGTCTCAGGGTGTTGTGAGGATGGAAGAAGTGATGATTATGAGTTTTCAGGAAATACAGAAATGGGGTATTTCCAGGTAAGTTAACTAAGTAACTTTTAATCAGAAAGACAATTTAGTAACATTTTCTGCCAATATCCAGCTTTGAAGATTCCCATGATTCCCACTGCTAACATCTCCAATAAGGAAATATTTATGACCCTTCTCCTTCAAAAGGCTGGCTTTTATCTCATCTAAAATAGAGAGAGCATGAATATATGTGTGTTAGTGATGTTAACTCTCCCTTTTTGTCCCCATGCTTCAAAAAGAAGAGAAACATGCAAACCTTAAAATGGAATCCCAGAGAGTCGCAGCGGCTGTGAGCCATTAAATGCTTGGCTGTAGCTTTTTATTGAAACAATTAAAGCAATTTACTGTACAGGTAGCTTTGGCTAAGTGGGGTTTAGGTTCTTGTTAGGTTCACAGCCCTATATGCCCCGAGGTCAAGTACAATGTGCTGAGGAGACTCTGGCTCTCCCCCCAGGAGAGCTACCAGTGCATCAGGCAGAGCACAAACCAAGAGTGTGCAAGTGTGAGGCCTAATGGAGCTGCTATTGCTCTGATTTCCAGAGAGAAAAAAACCAAAAGAGTTTGTTTGCAATGCAGTCTTGAGTGCCCGTAGATTTGGGTCTGAAGTAAGGAGTGTGAGGCCTGTGTTCATGCCCCATTTTTGAAAGGAAGGCATTTCTGCCTTTCAGCATGTTGGGGGGGAGCAATAGGGCTGCCATCTAGAGGCCAAAGTGACCTTCCAGCACATTCCCTTGGACAGCAATGCACTGGCCGTGACCTGCTCTCCTCACTACCTACATATAAAGGATTCCTCATTTCTAAATAAAATTGCCATACTACAGAGCATTTCTCCATCCACATCTCTCATTCAAGAATTGCATATGCTGCCTTAATCAATCCAGATTAAGAATAGCCTATATAGATAATGGATGCATCTGCCACGGGGATGAAGAACAGTATGAAATATGAGATACAAAGCAGAGTCTTGCAGAAATACTTGACAGGCTCTGAGGGGCTCTAGGTCTCTGAGAGTGGTGTTAAATGTGTGGTATTGAAAGATTATTAGCAGGAAGACTCAAGCATGGGACAGGGTTTGTGTTGCCTACTAGGCACATCAAGCTCTATAGCCAGAGTAAGCATGATTTTCATCTGCTCATCCCATTGCTGCTCCTCACTACTGCCAGGCTTTGGAAGAGTTTGTTCTGGGCATGGCCCAGAACTAAATCTGGTTTGGCTCAGAATGTGCTTTTCTCCCATCCCTACAGTGATCTCATTCCTCTCTGACAATAAGGTGTGGGCCAGGTCTGCTGAGACCAGCAGCAAGCTCTTGGTGTCTAGGCCCTAACACTGTCCTTCCCAACCTGTTCCTAAACTGAATACTGCAAGTCAAACTGATCTGAACCCCTGGCAACTGGAGCTGGTCAGTAATATGTTTTGGTGGTTACAGCATGTTCAGAAAAGTCATATCTTAGCTGTTGCTTCTTTCCCATGGCTGCTCCTCTACTTTGCTGCCTCATCTTCTCTCTCATCTGGCTTAGGAATGGCCTCTCCCCCATGCATTTCCCTACAGCAGGCATAGGAGTCATTTAGTACTGACAAATGGGAAACAGGCAGAGGACTCTCATGGCAGCCTACTGCTCTCCAGAGTGCCCCGTGCTAATTGGAGGTGTGTTAAACCCTGCCACCTCCACACATCTTGAGCACACAAGGAGGTTGGAGTAGGAAGGTGAGGGTTGCAGGGCAGTGATACCCTGGTCTTGCAGCTCGAGAAGTTCAACCAAAGGCCCTCACAAAGCACTTCAGTTTTGCTTGCACGCTGCCTGCCCTGCACCTTGCACCCTCCACATTGCAAAATCCCCCGCTGATGTGACTAAGAGTCACGTTCTGCAGCCTCAGCATCGGTTTCCACCTCTCACAGCCCTGAAATGGAGACAGGGATGTGCGATTCACTTTCTCTTCTCCTTACCTAGGACTCTCTGACCACGGGTGATTTGTGTCCAAGGGGCTGGAGGGACCTTTCAGTCAATACTGTTGTGTGAGTGGCTAAATAAAAACAGATCTGAACCTCGCCAGCGCTGCTTACATAAAGGAAAGAGGAAGCAGCCACTGACTCCAGCAAGCACTAGCAAAGTTCTGCAAGAAGCTGCTAAAAATAGGGCTGCCCCTACATTTCCATCCTGCCTTTGACACAGTCACAGCTTTCACATCCCATCGGCCTCGCCATTTCCTTGTGGCGGGCTTGCCTCATGCTTCAGCGTCACCGACAGCCCTTCCTGCCTGTGGACAGCCTCAGGAGCTTTGAAGTGCAGGCAGCTCCTTCCCACCCTGCTGCAAGCAAACACTTCCCCTGCCCTCTTTACCTGTCCCTCAAAAGAGAAGTGGGGCAAGTCCCAGTGACAGCCTCACCCTAAGAGGACACTAAAAGTCCCAGAGATACTGAACACCAGAAAAGCTTTCCACAGTGGAGTGTTTTCTCAGTAGATGAAATGGTGGAAAGTGTTTGTTTGAATACCCTGGGATAATATTCCCAAACACTACCTTTTGACTGTGGTACTTATTCTTGGAGGACTCGAAGCTGAAAATGACCTGAACCTGCTTCTTGGAGTAAAAAAGAAAACAAGTGAACCCAGGGTAGAGAGGATAGGATGTGAAGGGGAGCTCTTCTATGTGATCTGAGGCTCAGGTGTCCCCATCCCTGGAGCCAGGGAGGTGGCTGTCAGCCAGCCAGTGATGCTGTGTGCATGCTGGATGATGGCACATGGAAGATGGACGTGCATTGGCAGCGTACTGAAGGAAGAGCAAGAGTGTTGCCAGTTCTGCCGGTGCTGTTCCTGAGAACTGAACTCAGAGTGGATGGCATCACTGTTAAGCTGAGGAGAAAGCAACGAAGTCTGTGAAGCCAGATGAAATAGAGACTGCTGAAAATTACCCGTATTGTTTGCCCAAGGTTTTCCAAATCCTGGGGAAGTAATGCCCATGAGAATTTGGGCCAATAGGAAGATCATTAAGATTTCTGTCTTCCCTGCTTTTCAATCCAGCAGGTACCAGAAAGGGCAAGGCAGCACATGCTGGACTCCTGAGAGACAAGTGGGATCAGGGAAGTCCAAGGCCAGAGATTTGCCTTCCTCTCTGGACCACAGGATGATTAAGCATCTAACCACCTTGCTGCCACGCTGCCGGAGCAGCGGTCCAGAAAGTCTGGGAGGTGATTCACTCCTCCATGAGTATGAAGTCTGGCTGTTCTGGCCTCAAGCTCTCAAGCAGAAGGATTGGGTCTTGAAAGTTCACAGACCCTGATTCTGCTTCCAGGTATCAAGGGTGAACCAAGAAAGCCAGCTGAGTCCCCTTGAAATAAAAAGACTGATGATGAAGAAGACCTGAATCCCTGCTCCACGGGCATTGGATGTTGTCTTGGGGTATCCTCTGTGGAGCCCTGTCTTTGGCAGAGGACTGGAGTGTGGAGAGGCTGCCTGGAGGAGTTGGCTTGGTAAGGGCCAGAGGTGTCTGGGGTGCATGAGGGAAAGGCACACCCAGGGATAGAGCCCCCAGCCAGCCTGCAGGACAGCCTACAGGAGTAATAGCCCTGTTGTAGGCACTGTGTGGTAAAACATAGCAGAAAACCATTCTGCTCAGAAGTCACACCTAGACAACAAGAAATTTTCTCCAGACCAAGCCAGAAGTTATTTCCGGAAGACTCTTTGTCACCAGACTCATTTGGAGGAGTGGCAATATTCAGTGTATGCCTAACACTGTCTAGAAAGAGGCCCTTGCAGAAGGGTGCAGCCCCAGTTCTGGGCAGCTCCTATGGGTACACGTGTGGTGGGAGGAGGAAGAGGATGGGGGTGGGGGTGGCACCTTCCTCAGCAGACAGTTTTGTTTCTCAGTCTAGTGCAGAAGAGAACCATTTGTTAGCTCTCACTCCTTCTAAGCCTTTGTAACCACTCTCCTATCAAGATGAGCCTGTGTAGGTTTCCTGGGTGGCTGCAGTTTTTAATACCTGGATCTTAATTCAACCTCTCCATCTCCCTCCCTCACCCTGCCAGAGCTCACAAAGGTGGGCAGCTCCAGCCCTTGGTGAAGCTGTCAGTCTGTGTCACTCAGAAGATGTTGTGGAGATTGGGGGATCTACCCTGGGACCACCACTGGGCTGGAGAAACAGGTCTACAGCCCTTCAGAGCAATTCTCACGGTGGCCGTCATGACAAAGAGACTTCCAAGGGCTCGAGGAAGTGCCAGGGAGTCAAAATGATGGGACCCAGATTGTCTGCACACACAGACGTGGCTTCCAACAAACAGGTCCTTCAGGAGACTGCACATGGCTGACCTCCATGGTTAATTTTTGAGCCCCTCCGCACAGCTCCCCCTTTTCCTTCGGCTCCCCCGGCAGGTGAACGTTCTGAAAACCGGACGGGGGGCCAGGACAGAGTTCCCAGTGCTCAAGTCAGGGGTGTTGTGATGGGGGGTGTGTGTGGGTGTGTGTCTCGGGCGGGTTCCGCAGAGGCAAAGCTCTGGGTCACCAGCGCGATTTTGAGGCGATTTAGAGGCGAATTTGCGAGTTTCTAGAAAAGCCGTTTCCGTGAGGCGGTGCCACAGCGCCACCCGGCGGGCCGGCCGGCGGGCGCGGGCTCGTTTTTTCCCGTGACCCGCCCCCTGGGAAGCACTGATGGCACTTCCCGCTGCGATCGCGCTGCTGACGTGCCGGGCAAACCCCGCGGCCGCCTAAACAGCACCGTCACGGTGGAGAGGCGCGTGGGCAGCTCCAGAGCCCAGGCCAAGGCAGCCCTGGCTGCTGTGTCACACCACAACTTCACCGTAAGCACACGCATAACTCGCTCTCAGCACGCTCCGTTCCCACGCACAGCTATTGCTGTTGTTCAGGTCGCAGAGACACTTGTGGGGACGTAGGGAAGTGCACAACACAGGTCTGTGAGGTCTTAGCAGAGTTAAGTAAATTCACTCACCGGTTGTGATGTGTTTGTGGTGAGATTTGGGGTCTCAAAATATACTGAGTGTCATCGATTCTCACTGGGAAATACAGCATAGTATTTCATAGCGATAATTTTGGTGCTCACAGATAAGAGATACAAGCTACTGGACTAAAGGAAGTTCAAGAGATTGTGTACAATAAGCAGATGTGGATTTTAGACCATCCAAGTGCCAGAACTGGGGAAAGATAAAGCAAACTGAAACAAACAGAGGGCAAGTGTGGGCAGAAATCTTGCAGCAAGCATTTTGGAGAAACCTGGGAGACCAGTATACATGATCAGTAATGGTTCTTGCACAGTGCTAGAATAACAGGCTGTGACAATTTGAAGGAAAAGAACAGGGGAACTTTTTAAACATGTAAGAAAACTTGGAGGTTTTTGAGCACATCACTTTTCAGTTAAGGCATTTACAGGAACTGGCAGTGATTCAGGGAACACGGCAATGGCCATATATGTAAGAGACAGCAGAGCTGCTTGCTTGTACTTTTTGTTAAACAGCCAGTGTGACCTGAAGCTTTACTGGAAAAAATACATAGAAGGGACAAAGCCAAATGCAACCAATACCAACACTTCAGACTGAAGCACTAGATGTGGCATTTAAGTCCAGCTCTGGTAAATTCCATCTTTGGCCAGAGGCGTGAAAGGGATAGGCTGTCTAGAAAGGCCAGATACCGATTGTCTGATGGTCAGTAGCAGCAGAAGGACAGATTGCCCATGGCCTAACACAGTGTGCTTTGGAGAGAGAGCTCTGTCTGGTAGCTGGAATGCTGCTGGCCTGGACTCCTGATAGCCTGAGGCACTTGGAAAATCCCAACCAGAAGTCACAGTGGGGCCTACATCCATAGTCCCATTCACCAAGCTTGAAGAGTAATTCTTTCAGCTGTAGATGTGAATGCAAAGACTTCATCCCATTTCTTTTCTTTTACTGTGTATGTTTTCCGAACATCTCCTTCTTGTTATTGCTGTGCCAGCATATGCTGCACCACTGCCACTCTGTCCCCTGACTAAATTCTGGCTCAAATTTTAAGAAGTTCAGAGTACCTCTGTTTTCAAGGCTCTAGACTGACAGCCTTCTCAGCTTTTAACTTCAGCTATACCAATGAGTGCTCACTTCCTTTAGAAGCAGCATCCTACCTCTATGAACCACAAATACCCATGGGACTCTGATAGAGGAGGAATCAGTTGCCTTAGAACACCAGAGAGCTGGCTGTTGGGTAAAACAAATCCAGTGTGTGTGTAGGAGCCTGCTGAACCTGATCTCAGGGTCTCCAGTGATGTACCACACTTATATATACACATACAGAGAGAAATTCTTTGTCTGAACCAAAACATAAGCATATTGATCTGGATCTTGCATATTGATCTAAGCATATTGATCTGGATCTTTCCAGCTCAGCTTGCCACTGCTAAATGCCTACACAGCACAAGAGATTTCTAGAGTGGAAAAGGAGAGAACAGGGAAAGACCACATTCATCCCTGGTTACAGCAAAAAGCCATCACACTACACAAAAGTATCATTCATTACCAGTGAAACTCTGTCTATTTTAAGTCCTTCATTAATCTTGAAAAACAAGTTTTGCCATACATTCTTCCCTCCCTCATCACTCCCTCGTGGTCTTAGGCCCAGCAAATCAATAGTAGTGAATGTCCTTTGAACATCTTGAGACTACCCAGACAGAGTTGCCATTAGCTAGTATTTCACTACAGCGTATACTTTGGCCTTGTTTCTAACCCCAGCCTGTTAACCCTTGCACTTTCCTCTTGGTGCTGACTCTAACTAAGGCCTGAATGGCTCCCTTATGTTTCTGCTGTATCCCCTCCTTTAAACTGGCATGCATGGAGCCCTCTGCCATAGCCTTCTGCCAGGTATAATTGTTGGCTAATCAGCGTTTTTGTCCTAGTAAATCACCCGGGGTGAAAGGCTAACAACTCTGCTTCGGGTTTGCAAAGAGAGGAGGTGGAGGGGGAACTGATTGCAGGGCTGGTAAAATGGGAAACGTGCCCTCAGGTACTGGACGCACAGAGCCTTTAGTCTGCCAGCAAACAATGGCTATGGAGTGGAAGGAATCAGACGGGAAATTACATGCTTCCAAACCCTTGTAAGAAGACTAACTCCACTTAGGATCTGTACAGCACTCAGCTCTCAGATCGGGGTGCGACGGGAGGAGCTAGCAGAGCGGAGACCCGGGACATTCACCGCCCTCGACCCTGTGCTGGAGCAGGGGCAGAGCGTTGCGGGTACAGATCCTGGGACACTTCTTCCTACTGGGAATCACGTCGCTCCTTCACCGCTGTTTTCAAAGAGAAACATTCTCTCCCCTGAGCACAACCCACACCCTTCTCAGCCCGTTCTCATCTCCAGGAGCAGCGGCACAAGGACAGCCAGTAGATGGCACGAGCCGGAGCCGAACCTGCTCGGCGAGGAATCCTGGCCTTCTGGTGGGAATATTCCTCCTCCTCTTCCTCACCTTGTTCGGCAACCACAGGTGAGCATGAACAACACTTGCTTTCCCTTTCTCATCAATAAAGCAGAGATGTGATGTGGCCAAGTACAGTAAAGTTTATCTTCACAAACCACTGGGATATCGTTGGATGAAAAGCTGTCTGTTAAACTGACAAAAACGTAATTAATAATAAAGAAGTGCCACAAACATCACGGAAAATAGGCTCTTGCTTTTGGGTGGTGATGCAGCCAGTTGCTGAAGTGCAGCTAATTGCAGTGCTCAACTTCCAGGTGTGCTCCGTGCTGCAAGCAGTGCATGCTGCAGCGTAAGGCTTCCTTCCCCTAGGAGGAAAATGTCCTGTAGTAAGAGAAGCTCAAGAAATGCGGGACAGGAGCAGCGTGATGGGATTCTGTTTGAAGACTGCCTACTTTGAGAACAGATGGGAGGATAAATTTAGAAGAAATATGATAGTTGTGTTTGTGAGGAAAGAAAACAGAAGGATCAGAGGAGAGTTACACCCCAGGCCATAGCTCCACTTCTGCCCTCCCAGAGAATGCTGGGAAAAGCAGTAACTACTTTCTGTGATGTCATTGAATTGGCTTCTGGAGAATCAGACGAGCATCAGAACTGACATAAGACAAGGGGCAGACACAGGGATGGTGGCTTGTCTTGCCAGCAGCAAACCGCTAAACAACCCGAGCCCTATTGCCCAGTTGCACCCCCAAGGGATGAGTGGAACCTTTGACTAATATAAATGTAACATTTGTATTGTCTTATGTTGCCTCCATTTGCTGAGGAGAAATTTGTGAAAATGGCTCTCAAGGATCATGTTAGCAGAATAAGGGGAGGAGTAATGGCAGATATACTTGCAGATGCATCATGACTTCAGAGCTCTGTTCTTTTCTGCTTTGCTGAAAGGGCTGAGAGCAGAAGCTTTCTACCAGTTGGAAGGGTAATTCCCGTCTTTCTCAGGGAAAGCCTCAGATGCTGGAAGAACACACTGCTGTATAAGATAGGACTTTAATACATTAAAGAAGCCTGTTTATGGTTACCTTAAAGTGGAGCTTACATTCCTGTGCTCTGTATAAAGTTGGAAGGAAGGCACCTGACTAAGTAAAGGCAGTCTAAAAATATTCTATTTTTAAAATAATTAGGTTTCAGAAATACATTAATAGTTGTTATGGTTTCAGCTACAATAATTTTCTTCCTAGTAACTGGTATAGTGCTGTGTTTTGGATGTAGGATGAGAATAATGTTGGTAACACAGTGACATTTTCAGTTACTGCAAAGTAGTGGTTATCAAGGACTTTTCAGCTTCTCATGTCCTACCAGAAAGGAGCCTGGGACGCATGAGAAACTGGGAGGGGACACAGCCAAGACAGCTGACAAGAGGGATATCCCATACCACATGGCATCATGCTCAGTATATAAACTGCGGGGAAAGCTGGCCAGGGGCTGCTGCTCAGGAACTGACCAGGCATATTCATCTGACTGCTGTCACTGCTGTCTTAATCAATGGAAACTTATAGAAGTGAAATGATGTTGTACAAGAAAGAATCAGGAATTCTAATAAAATGAATGAGATCTACATTAGCTCTATATTTAAATAATTTACAAGGTAAGCATGCCGTTGTTAGAAGCATTCAAGGTCTACGATATTGCACTTGCCAATCTCAAAGGTACTAGATGAGGCACTGGACATTTTGTGGTTTTCTTGGGTAGCCTAACAAAATTATCAAAGCCAGCAATATTGACATTTAACACAGCTGAGCATACTCCAGCTTTCCCAACAGTCATATCTAGTAAGATTCCTCTGCAAAGTAATTTCTAATGTGTTCCTTCTGAACTGCTAGCGTATTCAGATCACATCATGCCAAACACGCAAAGAATGAAAGCATAGTTTGGGTGGGAAGGGACCCTAAAAATCATCTAGTTCCAAACCTCTGCCATGGGAAGGGTCACCAGTAACTTGGCTCTGTAAGGGGTGTCAGCCTTGAAGCCTTATAGGCACACAAGTTATGTGGGCAATTTAAGAATCTCTACTACAGTATTTCAAAAGTGACAAATGAATTTACCTATAGAGAGGTTCCAACACCAAATCCTATCCTGTCCTCCTCTTAGTCAGTACCCAGTCACTTACATATCATAACTAGTTTCCAGTTTGCATTTTCTTGCTTCCATACCTTCAAATAAATTTGTGATCATGTCAGAAAGATTGTATAAAGTGAACAACAGCAACAACAATTAAACAAAACTGCAAAATAAGCCAGAAAAAGGTTTGATTTTATTAGGAATGGTACATTTAAATACATGTAAGACTTTGGGATTAATTTACATATTTTTTCCAAAAATGTTTCCCTTCTTTAACGATACAGAAGTTAAAAAAAAAATCTAATTCCAAATTGTAAGAACGACAGTATTTGCAGTGGAAATTTCTATTAATCAAAACAACTGTGCATTCCAGAGATTTTGACTACACTTTTCCTGGGATTTTTTTTGCTGCTCTCATTACTAAAATAACCTTCCTTTCCATCAAGACTATTGCTAGTCATACACATGTTATTCAGTATCACACTTTTGGGTATGAAAGCTATGTCACTTTTATAAACATCAAAAACATGGACATGCATATTGACATTTCTGTGCAGTTTTATGAAGTCACCTGTCAAATAAGGCCTATACATACAATACCACATACTAGTGAATTACTGTAAAATTATTATAATGGATTCCCAATAATCCTGACATCTGGATGGTATGTCTCATTTTAACAGAAAATTCCAGCTTTCATTACTACTTAACATTGTATTAATTCATTATCCAAGTGAGCAATATTCAACTAACCAATGTGTATTCCTGAAAGTCTTTTGCAAATTAAGCATATTGTCAAGGTCATGTAAAGCTGGAACTTAAACAGCCTGTTAAGCCAAGCAATGGGGAAAAAGGGGAACTCTAAACTAATTTCATCTGGTCCATTCATTCTTGCACAGAAAAGTAGCCATAGAACCTTAAAGGAATAAAATCTCTACTTCCTGTTCTCAGACTTAATATCAAGGACAAAAGCTAACATAGTATTTTGGAAGTCAAAGGCCTTGGAGGTGGAGGGGAAAGTAGGGGCAAGAGAGGGAGAAAGCAGCGTATTGTCTCATCCCATTACCTCAGCATTATGTGTACATAATATATCTATGATAGAAATGTTTACTAATAGCAGGGAAAAAAATAAAAAAGACTTCCCACTCCAGACTTCACTGAAAGAAGAAAGCTGACAGCCAGCCCCTCCTCACAGAGATGGCCTATTTGATGACAGGCACTTTGGCAATGTAAGAGGAGGTCACCCTTTCATCATGTTAACTCTTCCCCTCCCAGTTCTCATATATAATTTGTCTCAAGTCTTCAAGAAACTTGAATCAAATTAAATTCATTAATACATCTCTCAGAGCAGGTTAACTACGGCTATGAGCAGAGCTCGACCTAGAACGAGATTTTCTTTTAGAAGAAGAGGGGGAAGGGGAAGAAGCTATCAAGCTGGAGCGGTGGCTTTTGTGGGAGTAACTCTTCTTAGGAGTACGACTGCGAGAACGAGAGCGGGATCGAGAGCGAGATCGGGAGCGAGAGCGAGACCTGGACCTGGACCTGGACCTTGACCTGGACCTGGACCGGCTGTCCGATCTGGAAGATCCTGTAGACCTGGACCTGCTGCGAGATCTTGAGTAACTCCTTGATCGAGATCTGCTTCTAGAGAAACATAATTAAAAGCTGTAGTCTCACCTCTTATTAAATGTAAAACAATCAGTAAAATTCTCAACTACTTCGTATGCATAGCACATCCATCTGAACATCGGAAAGTGCTATTCACAGCATTCAGTTATTTCACAGTGCTGCTAGATTCCTGTTATGCTCCATCACGGCAGTATCTTCTTAGGTCAAGGCTATCAGAAACTTCTGGCCTTGACATTCTCTGCTAGTGTGGCAAAATATGAACTGCCTAATAAAAGATGCCTCTCCTCCCAGCTCCTGCCAGGAGGAGAGAAACCAATTTTTAAGCAGGGTAGTTTCTATCAAAGAACTCTTTGTCGGCATGCACCCTGCCTTGAAATATCATTTAATTTATGAAGAAAAACACAGAAATGAAAATTCATACCTGTGGTACTTATTCTCTCTAGAAATGCCATGCAAATTAGTAAGAGTTTCTTTCAAGATGCTAAGAAAGTCTCTAAAGGTGTGGATCACCAGCACACTTAAAGGCCTTAGAGTTTTAACACCTTCACTAGTAATGCATCCCTTTTTTCAGGGAAAGAAATGGATATATTTTTAAGAGAGACAATGAAAGAGCTGCAGCCAATATGTTTTTTTAATGACTAAACAGCAGAACTGCTTAGTAATAATGCAAGCAAGGTAACTGATTTTCTTTTATTCTCATTAACAAGTTAGCTTTCACAACTATTTGAGAAACATTTCACAGGACTGTGAAACAGCTTTCCTTTCAATTAAACATTTTTTAATACCAAAATTCATGTTTTTAAAAAGTTCTTTCTTTAAAAAAATCCTTACTCTCATCCAAAACTGTTATATTTACCCTGTTTCAGCAAGTTAGTTCTTATCTTAATCTGTTTACATTGCTAGAAAGTGGTTCTGTGCAGTGATATTTAGCTTGGGGCCAAAAAACTAGATAATCAAACTTTGGCATAAATACTACCCAAATCCATGCCCTCAGCAGAATTTTATCATGTCAGGTGACATACCTATGCCTTCTGTGGTCTTCAGTCAGTTTAATTCTGCGTCCATTCAGCTCAGTGCCATCCAATTTTTCCAGTGCACTCTTCATGTCACTGTAAGATGCAAACTCCACAACCCTGTTCACCATCATGAAAAAAGGAAAAGTTTCAGAGAAACAAAAAAACGTAAAGAGAGCAAGACTGGCCCTTTTTAATCTGTTGATTCACAGCTTCTGTTTTATCTTCTGAAAGCTAGTTTTTAACGTGGTTAACAGTAAAATACAACACTTAACAGTCCTAGCCATCCATACCTTTCACATCTTCTTGAACATTACCAGAACTGCCATCTGCAAGGAGATGGAGAAAATGCAGGAAGCTACAAACCTGCATCAGCTGAGGAAATATCTTTCAGTCCTCCACTAAATTGCATTCCAAAGCTGTCCATGAAACGAAGTAAGTTTGCAGACTCTTCTTCCCTATTTAAGAATTCTAACAGAAAAACCCAGTCTGTGGTTTCTAAAATGTGATCTCAAAAAAAGGTCTTAGTTGCATTGATTTGCAACGGCCCTAGAGCAGTTTTGCCAGCACAAAGACTCAATTCGTACTTCCTTCTCTCCTGCTTTGTTGTGCAGGACCTTTGTAGTCTATATAATTAAGAATGGAGAGTAGGCAGGTAGGTATTCCCCATGGAAGTTGGTTATGCTCTTTTCCCATTACTTTGACTGTTGAACCAGTGTAAAGCAGTCACAGACAGGAGGTGTTTTAGCCTCAGGACTCAGATCATAAATGATTATATAAAAATAAGTTAAAGACAGCTGGATTTAACATTTGAAAGGAATTCTCCCTTCCTTTTCTGCTTTCAGACATTGTTTTCATGATAGAGAATAGAGACTGAGTTCAATACTGATCTCCCACTTATTGATGGTTTGTGTTTTGGATTGTTTGGTTCTTGAACTGGAGAAATTTCAGCATCTAAGCCACACCATAGATTTATATTTAATTTCTTCTGTATTAGAAGAAAAATCATGCCCTTAGCAGTTTCAGCTATCATATCGATTTAGACACAAAATGAACTTACCCTTCATTCCTGTTGTTTCTGTGTGCATCCACATAGGTGACCTCCCCTGCCTTTCTCATGACATCTTTCAAGTCCTACAGCAAAAGTTAATATTTTAGTCTTGAACAGGACACAAATCAGTCAGGTAGCAGAATACCGCCCTAAAACTTTCTCTGCTAAAACTGCTTAATGCTTTTCAATCTATATATATAAAAATATACATATCATTTAGAAAAAAGTTTCTGAAACAGCTTATTTAATAGCAGCTGCATATAAAAAGGATACATCATTTTACAGCTACAGTGAATAAAACACTGCTTTTAAGATAATCCTGCATCCTGAAACCAGCTGTTATGAAAACACAATGCAATACTTAAAATACCAACATGTCCACTGAAATCAGAACTATAGGAGAGAAGTACAGTAGTATTAAATGCAGATTTTCATAACTAACACCCCAGTTAAATGACAATCCAATAAATGTAGACAAATTCAACCTTTATGCTCACCTCCCCCAGCTTCCAAGCAAAATTAAAAGCAAAAAGTTGCAATTACAATGTAATTAAAAATTTTACAAAGGAAATTTTTTTCTTAAGTTTCATTTGAGTATCCGTCACGCTACAGTGTCACATCAATAAACATCCTTGTCTTAAACTTAACAGAGGCTAAATGTGGACACAGTAAAATTACTTGCTTAGCAATAGGAGAAAGCACAAACAAATAATGCAAAAGGTCACTAAAAAGCTAAACATCTGTCTAAGTTAAGGCAGCACTTTCACCCAACAGTATCTGGTATTTTATAATCCCAGACTACTTACCGCAACACGCCACAAGTGGCAGGTGATATAAGAAGGTACCTTAAGCAAAGAGTTGCTTGTCCAATACCTAGCTGGCCAAGAGGAACTCTCTTACATGAGAAAGGCAGTGATGGCTCATAGCAATATGCTTCACGGAGGTACCAGAGGCCCTGAAAGCACTGGACATAGTCTCCAGTCTCCAGAAGTGGCTAAAGAACCCGAGGATGATCTGTGCTAGCCAATCGAGATCAAACCCAGGCAAACCAAGATCTAGACTGCCAAAAAACAGGAGTGTCATAGGAACCAAAAGGAAAATTCAGAACAGGCCAAACCCTAGAATTTCAGCCACTAGAAAACCCCCAAATCTTTGGTTCTTTTTCCTCCACACAAGAAAAATGGTTAACTAAATCAAGGTTGTTAGAAGAGGTTCAAAATGCACTTGGTTAGAAATATGCTTAAGGAACAAAAGACTACAAAACAAAAAGCCAAGAAAAAACTTTAGAACATTTGCCACAGAATATCAGAAAGCTTAGTTTTATCTAGTATTTTAATTAAAATTCTATAGTTTTATGTTAAAAACTGGCATATGCAAAGTAGTAGTTATTTTCCTTGTTTCATGGGTCTTAATATAAAGAAACCCTAATAGCAAATGAAAATTGGCCCCTATAGTACCATTAAAAACAATACTTCAAATTCAGTTTACCTCAATTTAGAGATGATGGACAAAATTTTGGCTCTGCTCAAGTCAATGAGAATTTAACTAGACCAGGACTGGTAAGTCAAAAGGAAGTTAGAAAATGTTAATCTACATAATTATTTCCTAAATCGGTAACTTTAGGCTTTAAGATTGAGGCTCCCACAGTCTTGCCACACTATATGTGGAATTCTAAGAAACATCAACATGAAATATCACTTGTAATCACAATGTCAACATGATTAAGATGCCAACATTATTGCTTAAAAGAGAGGAAGTGTGCATGTGTTATAAAAGCTCAACATTCTGTCATTAGAGGGATGTTTATAAGTTACCTGGTTTTACCTAACCAGTGGAACAATCAAGTTTTATCTTAGGTTTACTGTTCTGGTTCACCTTAAATAGCACAAGAAAACCCTGCTGTCCTTAGCAGCAAAGAGAAATAAGGTGTAGGACAACCATAAATAGGAAAAACATATTAAACAATACATCTTGATGTAACACAGACCTTTTCTCAACTGCCTGAAAATTTGATGCTGAAAAACTAATGGGGGTGGTTGGAAAGCTCTGAACACGCAGAAATATGTTTGCTAAAAAAAATGAGAGTTCTGACAGTTTGTCTACTACTTAGAGATGAGATTATCTATTAACAATATAGTCAACAATTTGAGGAAACTGATCCAAATACAAATTTTTGTGGCTTTTTCTATGTTTAAATGTCCCAACACAGTAACTTCTAAGGGAGATAGATGTTCTCAATATATGGGGAACTGGACACACCAAAGATTAAATTATGAGTCTAAGTTTAAAAGCAAGGTTCCATATTGAGTGTGCTTCCTAGCAGGGATTACAAGGGAAGAATAATGCCACTACTGTTAATGCATTAGCCATTTTAATGTGTTGTGTAAGTAGCATAGTCAGAAGTTAAAACACTATAGTTAGTATCAAAGCAGTACACCTCCAAAAGTAAATGCAGCTTGCATATGGTTATTACCTTCAAGTGATGTCTATTTAGGCAGGTATCAAAAAGTCTCTTATGCTAATTTATCATATATTCAAGAGACATTAAAACATTTAATTAGAATACTAAAACATTCACCAGTATGAAATCTGAATTGGATGGGCTTCAGATTAAAATGTAAGTACACATAAAGCCATTATAAATATTCACAAGTAGAAGAAAGTTACAAAAATGTTAATTTTTTCTTCAAGTTATGCATTTAACACTAAACAGCATTATAGGATTTCTTTTCCTTAACACTCCATTATAGCTTACTCCTCTGGTCCCTACTGTCGTTTCCAAGTGACAATCTCTTCAGATATGTAACTGTGTAGCACACCCAGAAGATATTTAGATTAAATCCACTTGATCATCACATCAACTCAGCTGGGTTTTTTTAGTTATTCAATAATTAGCACAACTGTGCAACTGCGAACCCTTTGAACCTGTCATGCAGAAGATAAACAGAGTTCAATCAACCGTTTATCTGCATGGATTGCACCCAACTCTTATGAAACACATCAGCAGAGCTCCAAGCAAGTCAAGAAGCCTCCTTGTGGGGAAGTAGCTCCAAGACCGAGGCTTTGAACATTCATTATGTTCTACTGCATCTTTCAGTACATTGATTTAAGTCTCTTTATTCAAAGAATATAAAGGTTAATCAACAAGACTAAACTCCACTCTTCACTCACCTTTTGTAAATAGCATCTGTTGCTACGTCCTTAAAAAGTGAACTTTCTATAAACTGTATAACATACGGAACACAACTAAAAGAATTGATTATATGGCTATTCTGTTAAAAGCCAGCTAAATATTAGCAAAACATTAGTGAGAAGTGAAAAAACAAACAAAAAGGAAAGGTGGCAAGAAAGCTTCAAATTATGTGTAATGAAAGTTTGGATTTAAAAAAAACCCCAAACCTACAGTAAGCATACTTGACACAGTAGCTCTCTTAAAATTCCCTCTATTACTGATGTATTATCAGAATTCTCAATCATGCATCGTGTCACAAAAGTATTTTGCAAAACATAAGAAAAGACTATAAATTTTAATCAAAACAAAGGCATGCACTTCCAGGTGTCACGATACAAAAGGATGACACAGTTTGAATGAATGCAAGGTTTCAATATTTTAGAAACAATCTAGAGTCTTCCAAAGTTTTATCAGTTGGCAAAGAGAATTAAGAATCAGTTCCCAACTACAAAATCTAGTCATAGACTACTTGCACAGCTATGAAACAAAAGACTTCTGTAAATGCTTGAATGCTAATTTTTAGCAATCCCTGAAGCTTTTTTCTTATTTTTTTGTTCACATGAAATATTTATGATGGCTTTATTAAAAAATTAGGCTGAAATCAGTCTACTTACGGAGTAGTAAAATAAGGTGTAGAAAAAGAAGATAAGAGTCTAACTCACCTGCCAGCTGATACGGGATGAAAGGTTTTCAACAATGATCCTGTGTTCAGTACGAACAGGAGGCCCATACCGGCTGGAAGAATTCAAAGGAAAAAAAAAAAAAAAAAGAAAAAATTCTCCAGCATAAGGAATTTAAAACTTAAGAAATATGACATTTTCTACAGTTTGCTGAAAGATTTAAGTAATTTCCTTATTGCTGGACTTCAGACTTGATTCTCCTTAGTCAAGAGTATATTTAAGACTCCACTAGAAGAAGTAAGCTGTTAAAAGGGGATTAAAAAGGATTTTGATGAAGAACTTTTTACCAAGGCAGTCAAAATAGCTGTCATTTTTTTTCTAGATACACTAGGTAAATATCTGGTAAAATGAAAATAATGTACAGAGATTTAGTTTAATTTTGGTATTTGACGACCTTGGCTCACATATGGTTTCTGGGAATATTCAGAAAAAGGACAATTTTTTTCTATCTTTTGCTTTTTTAGTTGGTAGCATTCTGCTTCATGTCAGGGAGCAAGAAGACACAATTTAAAGGCACCTTAATTCACACTTCTGAATTCCAAATCGCTTGTTAGTATTTATAAATGCCATTGTGATCTGCATAAGACAGTTTTTTGGGTAGAAATATTTCTATCTCAGTAAAATGAGAGCTAAACAACTGATTGCCCTGAAATAACTTTTACAGTTACAGTTTACAGTTCCTGAATGAAAGCTGCTGATGTTTTCCACTTAACCAAAAATGAAAGACCCTCTCAAAAATGAAAATGTGGCTTGAAAATGTTCATACAGGAGAGGGAGACACCTGGAAAGAATATTACCCATGCAAGTAATTTCTGTTCCCCATCCTAGCCATTCTGAATAGAAAGGGATTTGAGAATTATGGAAAAAGTATGCCAGTTTTTTGGTAAGTAATGCAGGATTCTAACAATGGCACTACTCTGTATTGCTAAAAAAAGATTGAAAAATCAAGAGCACTGACCTTAGAGAAAATTATTCTCATCTTCTCCCACAGAAACATAGTTCTAAATTGTGTGTATTGATTTAAACACTGAAGCACAGGCAATTTCATTTCAGTGCATACCTCAAAGTGTCCAATCTTTTTCAGAACATCCAGATCTTCCAGATATTTAAACAGAGGTCCCAGAGTCACAAATCAGTCTCATTTTTCCATTATTGCAAACCACAGTCTCCTCCTGTCTAGCACTAGCAGTCTGACATCATGAACATGACTACAATGTCAGATGCCCACGACTTTCAATCAAACTTGCTACTTTGAAAGTCCACTTTTAGCCTGGACCTTGGGCCAATTATACCGTGTCAAGACTACTGCCACTAAAGAAAAAATAATCTGATTAGCATGGTCGCATATGCAAATTAGATGTTCCAAACACTGGTTGGTAACTGGCAGCAATTCTGACTTGGTAACAAACGTGAAGGTTTATGTCCCTTTTATCTTCGTCTTCCAAACTCTACACAGGCCACAGCTATGAATGTTTCTACAGAGTAAATTACTCCACACGTATTTCCTTCACACAGGTAGATATAAAGTACAAGGATGTAATATGTAGTTGTCTGGCAGAATATATGCAAATCTGCAGAACTTTCACTGCAAGTTGGCACAAGGTTCACCACTGGCTCTAATCACTGAAAGTGAACAACTCCACAAATACTGCGTGTCCTCTAGAGGTATTCTAGAGATTAGCTGTATCCTGATTTTCACATTCCATCACTGGAGAGAGACTCTCCCTTAGCAAGGCACCTGCTTGGTCAGCAAACTTAGTCAACTGGTATTTACTAACACGTGCAGAAGTGTTTATCTTGTGCCCTAAGCACTGCTCCTTTTCTAGGCTGTGCTGAAATAAGCATTTTGATAACCATAAAACTGGAAATGTGAAAACTTGGTTAGACAGTGAATACCGTGAATTATTGCTCTACAATAATTCTACTTAGCATTGTAAGCTCAGTTTGGTGACAAAAGCTGCAATAGAGAAGCTCTGCATTTTTCTTGATTTAGTGTTAAAATCAGCCAATCCAACTGCAGCAATACTCCTTCACATCATTTACACGACAGTAGGAAGCAAGACCAGCATAGTGCCTACAACAAGGCAAAGGTACATTTCGTAATAGGTTTGTGAACCTCTTCAAGACAGTTAAAACTGCTTTAAAATCCACACTCTCCGCAGCCAGAGAATGTAAATAATAGTAATGAACCTGCAAGGTTTGAGAACATAAAACTTCTTTTGTGAAGCTATACAAGGAAACTGAGCTGGATCCCTAAATCACAAAAAGAGAAGAGTATTTCAACTCCAGTTATTCAGTTACTGGAAGAGGAAAAGGACAGAGAGCCCAGACCACCTACCTAGATCCACTCTGCGACTGGTAGTAACTGAACCGTTGTGAGAATCTTCCCCTTCCTCTTCGGGCTCGAGCGTGTTCAATTGTGACCCTTATGACAGGAACAAAACAAAACAAGCACATAAAAAAATAAAACAACAAACTTTAAGTATTTGACATTGACTTAAATCTTTCACAACTGGAAGCAAATGTGCACAAACAAGAATTATCTTGCCCTTGCAAGCAATGATTTATAACACAACCACTGGCATTTCTTAAAGAGCCAGACCAGCGTTTTTTCTCATTCACCTCCCTCGGATTTTCATGAAAATTGTCACAAGTCTGTAATTCAGACTGAAACACTTGAATTTGTTCAACCAGAGCCCAGGAGTATTCACAGAGGGGAAAGAGTACTAAAATAACTAACAACAACCTAATGAACTAAACTCCAGCTTCCACAATCAGAATAAAAATTACTGCAGCATACAGTGACTATAGTCCACATTGCTGCAAACTGAAGGGCAACAATCCAAATGGTAACAGGCTATCATCAGCTTATTTTCTGGTCAACAGACAGATAAGCTCAATTCACTCTTACTAATATTCCTAATGACAAGATCCTGAGTTAGCTTTGAAAGCGAACTAAGTGCAAGTAGAGAAAACAGTCAGCCCTGCTCCAAACCACTCCTCCTCCAGTCCCAAACTAATCTTTGCCTTAAACAAGACTGGATCCCAATGAATGTCTTTTAAGTTATGGGAGGTACATCCCATCACAGAACTACAAGAAACGGGTGTCAGGCCACAAGATAATGCACTGCATTTTGATGCAAAGCACTTTTTCTAAAGGGAAGTTATGGTATCACACTTACCTTTCATCACACAGCTCTTTACCATTTAGTTCATAAATTGCATCATCAGCATCCCTGTGGTCTTCAAATTCCTAGAAAGAAAATAGGAATAAAAAAGTATTTTCCCTCACAGTATATGCAAATACTAATAAACATGCTTTCTTTATAAATTTTACATTTCTACATTAAGTGTCACCAAGAACTTTGAATAAGGAAGCCAATTCCTAGTACATTTATGACTGAAATGCCAAGGTGTTCCTATTCATGATCATTTCTTCTCCTTCCACCCCACAAACTCCTCTTGCCTCCCCAACTGTTTCAATAGAACTATTTGCAGGATCTATATTGAATAAATTAAATGACCTGGTTTACTACAGAAATATCTAAAATATGTTTGGGAAGAGGTGGGCGAAATTACTTCAAGGCATACAATTTAAAACACAGCCCCACATAAAGGAAAATGCAATATAACAGCATGAGCTGATCAAATGCAGGAGAGTTGTGCATTCCTGAAACTCTCTTAAGATTAAATTCTTACTGAACTGGCAAAGAAAGGGTAAACCAGAAAAAAAAGCCCTCCTGGTTTTTTTTCTGAGTGAATTTAGTTCACTAGCTGGGCAAAAAGGTGCCCATGTAAGAAGAGTATGAAACACAAGCCCTTCTTCAGCACTGGCCACCTGCGAGTCCAGATCAGCTGTAACAAGCCTAATTCCATTTACTGTTGCAATGGAATCTGTCCCTTCGCTTTTGGCAGAAACGCTGCTTTAGTCAGGCCAAGTAGCCTCTGCCCACTATCCAGCCCACTGGTTCCTGGCAAAGCTGCTTGTACAGCTCTGCAGGAAACTAGGTCAAGAAATCTACCCAGATGAAAAACAGCACACACTGTGCAGGAGGTGAGGTGAAAAAGACACTGTTATTTTTCAACCAGATCAGCTTCCCAGGTAGGTTCATTGTATGTGGCTGAACAACTGCAGCAACACCATGAGAGGCAAGGGAACAAAGGAAAGAAATAAAGCAGAGAGAACAAGCAGCTGGGTAGGGACTGCTGGAAGCAACAGTACAGATGGAGAGAAAAAATTGTGGAACTGCAGCTTGCAAGGAATTAACAGAGAAGAAGCTTCTCAAGTTGAAGAAAGTGTTTGCATAACTATGAACTGCTTTTCAGAAGCAATACTGGCTTAAGCAATCTTCCCCCTTCTGCACTGAAATCTGTTTCACTACCAAGTGAAACATCACATGTTTGCATAATGATGCAAAGCTTATTTTAAAAAAAATTATTTACGTCCAGCATTTAAAAGTATCAATAGCTGGCAACTACAAGTCCCATTATGTCAACTATTCTATTTCTAGAACAATTTCTAACAAACTGTACATCTGCAAGTCTATCTAGCTTTATGGTCTGAAAACACTATTCCCTGAAATCTACAACATTTAAGTAAATATAATTAATTTGAAAGATTAAGCAATGATTTCAATCAAGCACAACAAAACATGCTTTTAACACTATAACAATGTTCATTTGGTTTTGTAATGTTTTATAAATACAGGTCTTAAGTAACAGAAAGTAAAGATGAACTGACAGCACATGGCAAGTGAAGTGCCATGAAGGATAATGCCATTCCATGTGTTTATAAATGACATGCCTGACATGCTCAAGCGCAGCTTCACCAATTTTGTCTGACACCAAAGTTGGAGGAAAAACAGATATACCAGAATGAAAAACCATCCCACAAAAAGACCTTGATAGGCTGAAAGATTAGGCAAACAGGAATCACAAGTCTTAACAAAAGATAAACATGAAGTGCTGCATGTGGCATAAAACAATCCTAAGCAGCAGAATGTGCTGGGGCTGAGTGGCTGGAGTGTAGCTCTGCTGAAAAGGATATGGAAATCCTTGTGGAGAGTCAATTAAGCATGAGTCAGCAGCATGGCCTTGCTACAATGAAAGCAAATCAAATTCTGGGCTGCATCACTAGGAGTACAACCAGCAGACCAAGGGGTGCTATTATTCCACCCTACTTGGCATTTGTTAGGCCACACCTGGAACACTGTGTCCAGTTTTGGTCCCTCCAGCTCATAAAAGACATTGAAAAACTGGAGTGAGACTAGCAGAGGGCCACCAAAACTGATATCCAACCTTCATGAGAAGGTTGGATAACAAAGAAAGGTTGAGAGAGCTGTGTTTGTTCAGCCTGAAGAAAAGGCAGCTCTAAGGGAATCCACTCAGTCTTCCAAAACCTAGAACACAGTTACACAAACAATGGAAGTGATTTCTGATATGTGTGCACAATGATGGGATGACAAGTATGGGAGGGAAAGTTGTTCAGCTACAAAGAAAAAAATTTTATCCTGAGAACAATTAAATTTTTTAGATAAAGTTATGAGACCTTTATTCAAGGTTATTAGTGATCTTTGAAAAGAAAATGGTTCCACCTAGGAACTAGAGAGGAGAGGAGGAAGGATTGACTGACTCGCTTACAAGAGTTGAACAGAAGTTGTTCCTCAATGAGTCAACAGCCCTGCCCAGGAAGAGGAACAGTCAAGGAAAGGGGATTGAGAAATAGCAGCAATTGGAAAGAGCACGCTAAATAAACTCAGGCTCATGTCTAGATCAGCCATCTACCTCCGGACTTTCAAGAGACAGGTATTTACCTACTGGCAGTCAACAAGAAGCAGCTCATAATACAGGGTAATCAGGAACCACCATGCGTAGGAAGTTAAGGAACAATATTCATATGAAACTAAAGTAGGCAAAGCCTGTTCTTTTGTTCTTTTCCAGTAACTTCACTCAAGGATCTTGGCAGAAAGAGCGGCATGTAAGACTGCCATAGTGAGAGGGCAGTATCAGCCTTTCGAGTCTGAACTAAGTGCTGCAGAACAGCTAATTCTCAATTCTCATGAAATAACAGTTAAAACGCAGGCTGATCTTGAGTCAATTTGTGAACCTGTAAAGCTGCAAAATTTGGACATTTAGGAGCACAGAACTCTAGAAAGCAGTGGCAGGTAACAGAGATACAATGAACTATTTAATTTAATAGTCTGACAGACATACACGCCCTATAAACATGTACTGGTGGTGAGTATGTTGAACTTTAGCTGCACGAGAATTCAAAGCTGTGCTGCTTGAATCCACCAGCCAGCACCTATTACACTTATTATCTCAGCCAACTACTCTGCTTTTATGTCAGGCCATTATTTAAAAAATATGACCAAGCAGATTACAAGGGGTGAGAGAGGAGCTTAAGTGGTTTTGTATAAACTTTTCTTCCAGGTCAAGACTGCAAATTTTGTACTGCCATAAACAGGATATTTATGCAGTCTTCAGAATTGAGGGAAAAATTTTAAATCTACAGAAGACTGTGATCAAACAATGTATTTAATGTAGCTAGAATATTACCAAGATTTTGAGCAAAATCTGGCCAAAACTGTAATCCAAAATTCTGAAAAGCATTCTGAAATGTGTATTAATATTCTCCATTTCCCACTACAATTACTACTCTCTTAAACATCTTCCCTTCCTTGAGATCATCCTAGCAAGGTTAGTACCTGCAAGCAAGAGCAAGGAAAACAAGGCTATTACTTACCACAAACCCAAAACCATTTTTTAGATGGATTTCTCGTATGCGACCATATCCTTTGAAGAATTTCTCTACATCCCGTTCACGAGCACGTGAGCTCAAGTGTCCAACAAAGACACGGCAGCCACTCATCTTAAGGTTGATGCTAAAAAAGAAAACAGCACTGTTTATCAGATTAACAAACTTAAAATAGGGTGATTAAGATCTTTTACATCTCAGAAATCTTGGTTAAATAGGATTTGATTTTACTGTCCTCCAGGTATACATGTTAAAAGTCCAATTCTCTACAGCCAGAAAAGTGATAAAATCCTGTCTTGCTGACTTCTAGCAGAACCTACAAAGAGCTTCCAGTTTTGTACTTTTTAATCATGAAACTTAAAACCCTAGCTCTGTAACTTTGAATATTTTTCTGGGCTAGCAGCTGCTGAAAAAAAAAGAACAAAAAAAAGAACAAAAAAAAGAACAAAAAAAAGAACAAAAAAAAGAACAAAACCTATATGCTATTGGAATAACAACAAAAAACATAAAACATTCTCAAAACTTTTGCTTTCACCTAC
This sequence comes from Lycocorax pyrrhopterus obiensis, assembly GCA_014706295.1. Classification (NCBI taxonomy): domain Eukaryota; kingdom Metazoa; phylum Chordata; class Aves; order Passeriformes; family Paradisaeidae; genus Lycocorax; species Lycocorax pyrrhopterus. Next base: position 30,500,577 of record JACSVZ010000007.1, on the reverse strand, counting down.
AAAAATCTCTGCAATAAAATTTTATTAGCACACAAAAGATAAATGGTAGCCATCAAATTATTTCGATTTCCAGTAAGCATAAATATAACTTATTTTAACAGTCTATCAGGTTTTGAAGAAGGATTTTGCATTACGAGATTTCAACAATGGCAAAAGTAAAAAAGGTTATTTGGGGCATTAAAATTTTCAAAGCTATCAACTGATCCAGGATATATAATTTGAGATAGTCTATATAAAACTCAATTTTTTACCTTAAGGTGTTGCTTTTTCAGTTTATGTGGTTTAAAAATTTTTAAGATCTTGTAACTGGAAAATATCAATTATTCGGCTCACTCAGCGAGCTTGCTGTCATAGAAAAAACCAAAGAATTCAAGCTCTAAGGAATGGAAATATGACGTGATCTTCCACTACAATATTGTGCTCTAAAGCAGGGAGAGTAAACAGACAACATATCATGTTAGCTGTAAAAATAATTCCAGTCAGTTTGGATGCAGTATTTTGAATTAATGTGATTTACCTTCTCTGTTAACTAACGCCCATTAGGTTTCTATTAAATACTTTCTTTACTCAGACTTACTGTGCCATCAGAGAAGTGCCAGAATTTTGGAAGCCTGGGTACTGGGCTTTTTACGGGGCGAGGGGTTGAACTGTGACAGCACTTACTTTGATTGGCCTCAGCCATCCCCGAGCCTCGGAAGAGCCTACGCTGCCCTTTGTAGCCATTCTCTTCTTTGTGCTCACACGTGCATTTTGATGCCCACACAGAAATCCAGTTCAGGGGGCTGGTTCAGCTCCCTCGCGGAGTGCCCAGTCTTCCAACACACGGTTTCTCTGGCGCACCCTTACCACGCAAACACGGGCCAGGCCATCAGTGGGTATTAAGGGAAAGGCAGGCCCTTGTAGAGGAAGGACAGCCTTACGTAACTGTATGCTTTAAAACACGGCAAGAGCAGCCACTTTGGCAACAGCGCTCATTTTGGGAACAACAAAGATCTGAAAGATTAAAACGACTGCGTAACTGCTGTTCGGTATTTTTAGTTCCAGGAAAATAAAGTAGGGAGAAGAATCACAGAAGGAAATGAACACGGGGTGAGTGGACCTGACCACCACTGAAACTGTCAAATATAGGGCGAAAGACGTACGAACAACCCATCCACGCGTTATTTACTCATAATCAGGGAGCACAATGGATGCGAGATCTGTATTGATACCTGCGAAGCGCGGAGCTTCACACGTTGCTCCTACCACAATGAAACCGAGTTCGCTCGCTGGCGACTCAGAAAATGCAGAAACGCCCTCGGGAAGCACGGGCTCGCAGCAAGCGGCCATCTCCTCCTCCCTCCTTTCGAGCAGCCAAGAGGAGCCGGGGCTGCGCCAGGCCTGCGGCCTGCCCAAGGCAGCCGGGCCCTCTTCACGGGCCCGCCGCCATCGCGGCGCCGGCCCACGCAGCGGCGCCGGTCCCTTCAGCTCTTCGAAGCTTTGCGCTCGCCTCCAATCCGCGACAGCTCCTCCCGGCCATCCCGCCGGGATCAGCCCTCCCCCCTCGGGGCAGCGATGGAGCACGCCCCCCCACCTCGGCCGCGGCCCCGCCGAGCGCCCGGGCCTGCGGCGCCGCGCGGCGCCAGCGCGGCCTCCGCCCGCGGCTCCCCTGCCAGAGCCCGTCCCCGCCCCGCCGCAGGGTACGGCCGCCAGAACCCCGCCGGTAGCTCCCCGCACCCGCCCCGGGGCCCCCGCCGTGGAGGGGTGGCTACGCACCGTCGCGGAGCGGCGAGTCCTGCGGGCCGTGAGGGAACCGCTCTGCGGCCGCGGCGACAATGGCTGCCGGCTGCTCCACCGACCGACCGCCGCACGACCACCGCGCCTGCGCGCAGCCGCCCGCCCCGCCCCACCCGCAGCGCGCCGCGCGGCACGACGGGAGATGTAGGCGCGGGGGGTAATGGCGGGGAGCTTAGCGATCATCCCGCTCCAAGCCCCCGCCACGGGCAGGGACACTTCCCGCCAGACCAGGCTGCTCAGAGCCCCGTCCAGCCTGGCCTTGGACACTGCCAGGGATGGGGCATCCACAGCTTCCCTGGGCAGCCTGTTCGTGCTGAACTGCCTGTGACTTTTTGACTAAGACACGGCGAAACAGAGGGGTAACAATTCTGCTTAACAAGTGGAGGGGAAAAGTCACACGTCCAGAGAATTCATCTGAAGTGCTGCACTCGGCAACTCAGTTCTGCCAACAGAAGTGTGCTGCGGCCGGGCCCTTCCTACCACCTTCTCTTCGTCACACAGATTTACACTGCCTTGGGTAACGCCGCAATACTGTTGTTAATCGCTGACACCAGGGGGAAACCGTGGCTGGGGAAAAGTGACTAGTGAAGATCCAGGCCTGTATGGCAGAAGCAGTTTTTCCATGAATAAACAGCACACTACTTTCCTGCTTTATCAGTGTCAGATATACTCACTTTATGGACTTTTTACAGGGTAATTAATGACAGTTTACAGTATGATGACCAAGATAAAAATTGTTCTCTGTTTCTTCAGCATAGCATCGCTTGTTAAGTCTTCACTGTCCCAACGCTTAAAATATAACTACAGTTTGGTTTTCCCATTTTCTCCCCTTGTCTGACAGCATCATGTCTGGATTTCCTGTTTTAATTTGGAGTAAATATCTAAATTACATTTACGGTATTTTATGTTAGATTCAGGCATCATTCAAATTTATTGCCCTCTAATTATTCTCTAGGATAGAGATAACCTGTACATCAACATCCATATAATAAAGAGAATCTTTTAGGTTGGAAGTGACCCCTTGAGATCATCTGGTTTAATCCCCCAAGGTTGCCCAGGAGCATGTCCAGCCAGCTTTTTAGTATCATTCCAGATGGAGGCTCCACAACCTCTCTGGACAACCCGACCTGGTGTTTGACCACCCTTAGAGTAGAAAAAAAGTGTTTTCTTGTGTTCAGATGAAATATCATGGGTTTCAGTTGTCAGTGGATGCTACTGAGAAGAGTCTGGCACCCTCCTCTTCATTCCCTCCCATCAGGTATTGATACACATTCAGCCTTCTCCAGGCTGAACAATCCCAGCTCTCTTGGCCTCTCCTTGTATGAGAGGTGCTCCAGTCTCACAGTCATCTTTGTGGTGATGTGCTGGATTTACTTCAGTAAATCCATGTCTCTTTTGTGGCCATAACACTCCAGATGTGGCGTCACCAGTGGTGTGTAGAGGGGCAGGATCACCTTCCTTGACCCTCCAGTGATGCTCTGGCTATTGCAGCCCAGGATGTTGACTTTTGCCACAAGGCAGCTGATGTGAACTCTTACTTGGCAAGAAAATGGAGAAATGTGAGAACAGAACACAGGTAGGTGCAGTTAAAAAAGAACATGTGGGTAGCTGTAGCTGGTGCGAGTATGTCTCACAATTTTGAATACAGTGTTTAGTTGTAAGGCTGCTTTACTTTATTTGATTAGACAGTCCAGGACACTCAAAATGGCAATGCTGTGACTTTTTGTGCAAATTCTGTGTAGGTGGCAGAGCTGGACTATTATAGGAGCAGCAGTAGAGTCTCTGTGTGACTGTGTGCTTGAACTGCTGTGTTAAGAAGCTCAGAAGCAGAAAAAAGCTCCTTAGGTGGCAGCCTTGGAATGGTATGGTTGTAATAGGGATTGGAGTTACTGGCAATAATGAAGATAAGTCATACTAGAAGCCCAATTAAAGCTTTTTCGGTTTTATCCTGCTTCTCTTCAGCCTCTGGGATCGTGTCAGCAGGGAAGAATGCGGTTGTGTGTCTGGAACACAGCTCTGGCTGCTCCGATAGTGCCTGAGCCAGGCTGGAGTCCTGCTTTCCCTTTCTTGGTTGTGGACACTCTGCATGGGTGGTAAAAGGCATGAAATATGTCCTTAGGAGAATCTGCAGCATTGCCTCTCGCGTGGGGGTAGTGTTTCTGGAAGCTATCACATGCAAAATCAACTTCAGTAATAACACTGTGTTTTAGTTCCCTCATTTTGCTTGCACAAAAAGATTGGTCTCTCAGAAGCACATCTGGAAGCCCACTGGGAACTGTTAGTGTCCTGACTGCACATCTACAAATGTAAACAAACTGGAATCAGAATACTTAAAAACCACAATCTGTTTATTGCCAAGGTAAATTAACTGCTTTCTCACTTCCCTGAAGAAGAAATTTTATTTTCTCTGTTCCAGAAAGCAGAATGCTGTGGCTGAGCGCCACAGATTAAAAGTTATGTCCTATTCATTAAGGAGAGAAGTTCTTCATTAAAGTGATGGTGATGATGATGATGTTTGAATGTGCTTAATAAAAGTATAAAACGCTTTCTTAACTCTGCAGATTAAAGTAGTCCTTATTTTTAGGCAAATCTGTACAATGAAAGCCACAAGGACATACAAAAAAGCCACAGCAGCAATTAAGAAACTAGGGATGGTGTGGAAAAAGGTTTTAACTAGTCATAGGATGACTGCAGCACTCAGACTGGAAGGTGACAGAGCTGGGCCCAGTTCATTGCTCCACCATGAACCTTCCTGAGGACCCCAGGCAAGTCACCTCTGGCTGGAGACAATAACCACTCAGTTGCCTTCTCTGCAGTACCTCACAGGTGCCAGCCATGCAGAAAGAATCCAATCCAAGACCTAAAGCTAGGTCTTGTACAGGACATTTGGGGACCAAAAATGCTAGCAAATGAGTGAGGTGCTGCTAGGAAGCACTGGTGGGAGGTGTAGGTCTGAATATCCTGCCCCAGCTCAACACAAATGCACCTGCCTGCAGCTGGGAAAACAGAGCCTTCTTCCACTTGGGATCCAAAGAACGATCTTGTCTCCAAGAAGAGTGCCAACTTCTGTTTGTAACAAGGACTAACCAGGACTTGTTCTTTCCTTTGGCTTCCAAAACATATGTTCAGACCAGCAGCTACATTTTGTAAAATGGCTTGTCATTTAAAATACCCATTACTCCAGAAGCTCAGGTTTGCTGTCTTCCTCAGATTGAAGATTAAGTCTCCAACCCACCAGAGTGTCTTAACCACAGTGTGAGCCTGTGGTGGTGGAGGAGGGAGGCTCCTCTCATTCAAATTCTGCCACTATGGAGCAGGCAGCTGAGGGAGAGCAAGTGTAAGGAGAGGCCTAGTGGCTGGGGTGCTGAGAGAGGCATGCTGGGGCCTGTTTCCCATCCTAAGGGTCTTTTTCCTGTGACTGTTTGATAGAAAATACCTAAAAAATACCTCTGTCAGGGACAGAAATGCAGCATTCTTTCTGCAAACCCATTGCCTAAACCATGAGGATATGGGCTCATGCTTTCTCTCGTATTGCTTGAGTGCTTAATTATTTCAGAGAGAGACAGAGTGAGGGCTGAGGAGATGCTCCCTGGCCCAGCCTATTAGGTTTCCTGCTGGTTAAGGTGTAGGGCTAGGAGGTGCACACCCTGAGGAGGGATGAAGTGTTGAGCTTGCGTTACTCTCCTCATGTGAAGGTATTTTAGGCAATTAGGCTTTTATGGAACAAATGGGTGGCAAACCCACCTTGAAACTTTGCAAAGGAAGCAGCCAGTCTTGCTGGTTTGTACTGCTCTTTTTACATGGGGTGAGATTTGTGGCCCCTGGTGATGTGGGATGTTTGCAAGGGGGGTGCTTGGGCCCTGAAGGGGACTGTCCCACGGGCCCAGGTGTCCAATAGTTTCAATCTCCCACTCCAGAACTGCCCCAAAGCAGAAGCAGAGGTGTGCAGAGAAGGTTTAGATGCAAGAGGGAAAAGCCTAGTGAGCAATACCTCCAGACCTGAGCACCAGCTGAACAGAGACTGTTTGGATTGCAACTGTAAATAAAGGCTTCATATTTCTACCTTCTAGTGACATCTAGCCCTTTTCCCCCCATGTGCCTTGTTTATCTGCACAGTGGGAGTAACACTACATGTTTCCTGCAGCAGTAATGAGAGATCGTGCTTTTGCAGACAGTCTGAGGGTCCATGTCACTGAGGCATGATGATAACTAGAGGTCCTCAATATTTTGCTTGAATGTCAGCTAGGCCACCAGGATGTGAACTACTGACTAATAGAAAGGGGGTGTAAAGAGACTTGCTGAGAAGAGGTAAGACAGTGACAGAAGGTAGTGCAGTTTCTGCCAACATATTTTCGTGCATGTATATCCCAGAAGTCAAAGCACAGAACAAAACTGAGACCCTCTTTCCCGGCTGTTGCATGGTATTCAAAGATGGGAAGAATCTATTTTAATATCTTATTGGTGAGATCTAGTCTATAGTAGCTCTGAGCCCTCAGAATATAGAAAAGATTATTTATCTCCTTTTATTTTCAGTGGGTTTAAATTGCTGAGATTTAAATCTATCTGAAATAGCCTTAGAGCATCCCTCCCTGTACAAGATGCAATCATCCAACTTGATTTCTAGTGACTGCAGCACTTAGCACATTTTTGCAGTGCCTGCTGGGGAATGCTCTGATTACCTGTTTGCATCAGGATATGCCCTAGACTTTGTTAATCTATGTTTACTATGCTAAGACTTTCCCAGCAGCTTAGCACTAATGCAACGGATTTTAAGGGTTTGCACAGTAGCAATGCTTTCAGTAGCCAGAGTCACCTCAAAGGTTTAATTAATTCAACAGGATTAAGGTTTTTTTGTACTTGGCTACCACAGGAGTGGAAAAAGTCTGTCCTACCTCAGTATCTGTAGTGCGAGTAATGTTGTACAAATAATCTTCTTGTTATGGTATGAAAATTGTACCTGCATTCTGTTTTCTTAACAAAGTCATTTTAGTTCAAGTTGTTCCTTTTCACAGCCATTACAAACCCCCAACCTCTCTACTCCTCACCCTCTCCTTTATTTCCCTGATAAGACCACTCAGATTTGTCTGGATGGAATCTCCATGGATAGATATATGAATACTTCTTTGAAACCAAGTTCATTCAAGGTTGCAGATCAGTTTCCTTTCATTGTCTTCTGAGACTCCTGGCTCTGCTCCTGCACTCTGTTCCAAACCAGATGCTGGCAGCACCAAAGACATGCAACAGTCACAAGATAGATTTGAGAGGCTTTGGGAAAGGTGGTTGACATTCTGGCAGGCAAGACAAGACCCGTGTTGTTTGAGCACTGAAGTGTTTTCTGCCCCTGTACTGTCAGACAGTCAGGCTAAATAAAGCAGGTCACTGAGATCTCAGCAGCCAAACATATCAACAGTCATGAAAGGACTTTCTTGGTTAATTTCTTCAAAAAGTATTATTTCAATTTCCATGCCTGAAATAGTAAGTATGGGAGACTGACAGAAATGGTTTACTCCTGAACGGAAGGAGTGAGGTTGAAGTGGATTGTCCACTTTTTCTGTTCCTGGCAGACGAAGGGGCAGTCGCTGAACTGCAAACAGCTGCTTCCAGAGATGAATTTCATCAAGGCTGATGCCAGGACTTTGCTAAAGAATGGCATGTTAGCTGCAAAGCCATGAGCCTAATTCCAAAAGCTATTTTCACATTTTAGCATACTAACTGCCCCAGACTGTTAGGCCACATAATTGCAAGATAAATCTTGAGCTGCAAATGAGGAAGGTGAATGTCTTGCAGCATCCTAGCACTCCTCTCTGTGTGAGGTGGGAACGGGGAGCCTTCATCTACAGCCCAGAGGGAAAGACCACGTCACGTAAGCTCGAGCCAGTTCGTCAGAGGCCATGCCACCCGAGAAGAAACATGCCAGTATATTTTAGGCACACCTATTGCCAATATTTTAAACTCTATTCAAGTACTCAGAAGCATAGGCAAGGGCTTTCTGTTGCTGTTGACATCTCAACTTCACCAAAGCAGTGCTGGGGTGCCAACTTTCACAAGGCTGGAGCCCACACATTGCCACCAATCTGTGGTGTCAGCAGGGATGAGCCACCTGCTTTCTGTCATAAAACTAGGAATACTTACACCTAGCTGGAGTTTTGTGTGAAACCTGGTCACACACTGCAATGCTGCCACAGCTCAGTAAAAGATTTTTATGAAGACTTCTGGAATCTCCAAGCATGGACTTGCAGAGTGCTGTCATCATGATCATCCAACATAATTTGGTTGCATTCTCAAGAGTGGTAGCAGACCTGGGCCCAAAGCGATGGCCTACGGTCTCTTCCACCCCTTTTTCAAAATAACATGGATCTTTTCTCCAGACAGTGGTCATTTAATAGCCCAAAAGATATTCTCATTTTCCCCCACCCCAGTTTTATTGTTTAAATAAATAAAAAAATATTAAAATATCATTGCATTTCTCAGGTGCAGCAAGCCAAGAGGAAAGAGGGTTACCAAAGCAAGGGCAATGGATATTCAGAGGCAAACTTCAACACAGATTATCTGCTCAGGCCTCTAGTCATCCTCTCTGCTGTTTTAGCTTTCAAACAGATAACCTATGCTATGTACTTTAAAATATGGCAATGGAAATCAGCATACCATACCTTTGATGAGGACAGTCCCATTTGCAGCAACACAGTAGTGACATAGCTGAAAATGAGCTTGCAAGTGGATTAAATACTGATGTGGATCCAAGTCCTACATTACTGACAACTCATATCAACCCCTCCAGGCTTCTCAGTATCATGGGTTTCAACACAGGAAACTCAGCTTCAGCTCAATTCCAGCCCTCATTAACAACACAATTACAGCTAAGTTACACAAACTGTCACCTTTGAAGACAAAGGTGGTGAGTGCAGCCTGGCCTTGTCCATGTATGAAGCTAAATGGCATTTATTTGCATGCCCCCTGTAAACTCATTATTCAGCCTACAGGACAATGCAGGTCTTGGTGTCTCCTGGAAAGAAGTGTGGTAGCAGACATCAGCATCCTCTCTCCAAATACAGGAGGCAGATGCTGTCACACTGGGACACATAACAACACGCTGCTGTGATTTTTATTGTGTCCTGCTGAAGGTCAGGAATAAACCAGAAAGCTGTGCTGAACCCCAACCCACCACGTACAATACCTTCCTCAGGACTCAGCTCTGCCCTGGGGAAGAGAGGACGATGTTACCAAGGAGCTCCTTGTGAATCTGTCCACAAATTCACCATTCCTGCAGTCGTTACTTCAAAATAAAATCTGCCTTTGGGACTAGAGACAGAGGTATGTGCTTATACCTATAAAACACTTACTTGAAACACATCATGAAGCAGTAATGTTATTTTGCTCCTAACCCCGTGTTTCCTAAAGCTGTGGGAGGGCAGGAAATGCACCTGTAATATGAGATGGCTGGAAGGGATTAGCTGCTTCCCTCTGCCAATTTCTAGACACATGCGTGCGTGTGTTACTTTATGACTCAATAAAAGTCCCAAAGGAGTTGTCCTGAAGGCTGGTTTCTTTTGTATGTCCAATAGAAAGATGACCTGTGGAGGACTCTATGATGTCAGAAGATGTGGTATCAAAATTAGTCAGATATTCAATGCTGAGCATGGAACAGTGGATGGATGTTTCATGGATGGTTTAAGATATGGTGGTTTTTTGTACAGCTCTACTAACTAATTCTGTGCTGGTTTTTAAGGAATAACAAGAATACTGCTTCTAAAGATATGGCTGTATTGAGGTTTTAAAGTGGTCATAAAGCTGTGAAAATTTCAACATTATTCAGCAAGAATGAAAAGGCTATGGGGCTGAGAACATACCATTAAATGTACTGTAATTTCAATTAAAAACATAATTTTGGATTCTCTTTATCATGTTTAACTAAATAGGATTAAACAATTTTACTATACAAATGAATAAAGTCTAGAGTTGTTATCACAAGAAGTTTTTAATATGGTTTGTGACAAGCAATATCAAAGTTATCAACTCTCAAGCTTCATGTTCTGAAACCAGACAACTCTCAGCAACAAAAAAGTTGTGCACTGATAAACATAGGAGGCGTATTGTATTTTTTAATTAAATATGAAAACATGAGCTGTGTACATTATTTTTTCCCTAGAAAACACAGCAATTTCAAAAGTTTATCATAAAATATTTTCATGAAATGAGTGAACCAGCAAACACATGCACTTGTGTGCCTTCCCCCCTCCCAAGATAAACGTGATAAGAGAGACATACGCAAATGTAATAGTTAACAGAACAAGTGGAGTTTTGTCATAGTTTGGTTCTTTTTGGAAAGGATGGAATGTAACATTGTGCTTGACTTTCTATGTCACAACAAAAAATATTTGGTGCAATATTTTAACATTTTCTTTTTAAGTTTCAATCTGGTGGAGAAAAATACCTTTTTCTATAATAAAATATGTCTGTTCTTTTTAAAACGTAACTTTTTTTGCACAAAATAATTTTGTAAACTGTTACTTCAAGGGCAAGGTAGGCGGTGCCGTGTCAATGTCCTCCCCCCCCACTTAAAAATGTGATCTGTTATCTGAAGCAAAACAGGAAAACACAAAAAAGAGCGGAGCAGAGGTTGCTTTGCAAAGAGAAAATAGGGCGTGTTGGACGGGGGAGAGGGGAGGGAGCGTGTGGTGGGACAGAAAAAAGTTAAAGGTCACTTTCGCCGTAGAGCGCTGTGGAGAAGGACATGTAGTCCAGGGCACCAGGTACAGCATCACGGCCAGTGTAGGGTGCCATCCTAGCAATGCAATATTCAGCCTGATCAGGAGGCAGTTCCCGCCGTAATTCATCCACAGTGATGTAGTTCTGCAATGAGGACAAATGACAAGGCAATCGTTACTTTCAGGAAACTGACTTTCCTCTTAGGGACAACTGCCCCCTGCCCCACCAGGGAAGCAGGCAACACTCAGGGACAGGATCCCAACAATGAGACCTGTGCTGTATACCCACACAGGGAGCTCTCTGCACTCACACCCTGGAAGGACATGTACTCCTTCCCTACTGTTTGGACAAGTCAATGGTTTTTACAATGAAGACTGGTTTTGCAGGAGAGATGCTGGTGCAGCTAAAGAAAAGACCAGGAGGTAAGTCAGGCAAGTTGTTAGTGTAAGACTGTGCCTTCCTGTTGACAAAGGAGGTCCTGCTGAAAGTAAATGGGAGGAAGGTGAAATTTAATTTGGATGCTGTCCTTCACCAGCAGGAGGTAACAGCTGCTTGTGCTGCTTGGGAGTTGCCATTCCCTCTCTTCAGAGCAAGGAAAGGGGCTACACCCACTAGTTCTTGCTAGTGCACCAATGCAGGCAGCAGACAAGCAAACACTCTGTATTGCTTCCACAGTTCCAGCAACAGTCCTTTCACTGCAGACATTTTTAATAAGCAAGCAAAACTTATGTAAGTTCATCTTCTGAAGACTCGCTGCACTGAGCTAGCTTGGCTTCTCTCCATGCAGTAGGTAACAGTAGTTGCCTCTTTGCTAATCAGTATGTTGTCTTTAGCTTACCGACTCATGGCCATTTGCAGTCTGTCTGAGCAATAGCTCAGGTTTCACATCATCCTTTCGTCTCCTGTGACTTCTTATAATTTCTTTTTGCCTTTCACTTTAATGACTGGGGTATGAAGTATTTTTCTTCATAACGAAATACTAATTCATGTTACAGTCACCAGAGCATGTTAAACACTGACAAGTACATGTAACGTACTGTACAGAGTAAACAAGTTAATAAGTAATACTGCATCTCAAAGTACCTATTTATTCAGTGGTTAGCTTATCTGAATAACATGGAATTTTCAGGCCCCAAAAGACAATAGAACTGGCTTCAGTCAGGTATATATCTAAAAGACAGGTATCATCTATGAAAAGATCCTTAGTGAAAAATGGAAACCAGTACTGGATTTTAGGGTAACTCATTAAAATCTGAGAAATGGTATCCAACATTTCAAGTGAGATAAATCATTAGCAAATAAAGAGATATGTTAATATTACACGTACACATAATTTGTTCAGTTACATAAAAGCTTAGTGGGCACTGTTACATAAGAAAAACAAGATTACATTTTTTATCAGCTGCTTGCACTGATTATTTAAATTTAAAAAATTAATACTTTTCATATCATCCCCTGAGTTTTCCTACATTTGACCAATTTCTATGATTAAAAGATGTTCCTCCTGCAGATACTGCATATCCTCAAAGAAAATCTATTGATTGTATAAAAACTGATAGTGACATGTAGATCTGAGAAAGGTCATCTCAAGTTTACAGCTGTCAGTAATGAACAGTTTTCAAGAGTAATCAAAAACCATCTGTTGAACTTGTTCATTTTAAAATAACAAATTGCGACCAAGCTCTTAATTAAAATTTTAAAGCAAGAGTGGGCTGCAAAGTTCTGAGTGACAGCTGAACAGGACTTTCGAGTGCCTTAGCAGGCTGCTCATTAACCCATACTTTAACCTTGCACTCCTCCAGCACTACAGAATGTTCCTGTGAAAATACCCTCCCATGGCAGAGTGCTTCCCTCAACACCTTCTCTCAGAGGCAAGTGAAAAAAGAAAGCAGGAGCTAAGCAGATACAGGAAGCCAAGGTGTGGAGCCTGACCTTATCTCCAGCCAGGATCTTGAAGGAAGCCATAACCTGGTCAGCAGTATCTGTATCTGCCGTTTCCCGGGACATGAAGTCGATGAAGGCCTGGAAGGTCACTACACCCAAACGGTTCGGGTCAACGATGCTCATGATGCGGGCAAACTCTGCCTCTCCCTGGAGAGCAAGAGAGTCATGTAAGTCTGGGTATTTGGGCAGCAGTGCTACCAAAGTGAGAGAAACCATTCAGCAGCACATCTCATAGCTAGAAAACAAAGCCAAATAGAAACCACCTCTAGGGTTTTAATCAGGATGTTCTTTTTTAGCTTGCTGTTGTGTACAAATGCTTGCCACTCATTTGTCCTCTGGAATAAAACATTGCCAGCCATGCCTGAGGATAATATTCAGCTCTAGGACAATGCTCCTATTGGAGAACAATACCAACTGACTTCAGAGGAAGGCTCAAATTTCTCTACATGTGCTAGATATCTGTAGCAGTATTTGAAGATCTGCCCTTCTCAAATCCTTTTACTTTCATTTACTTAAAGAGAACTTCTACAATTTTCTTCAGCTGACAGAACAGAAGAAATGTCTCTGGGACATTTCATAGTATGTTACTCATCTTTAATAGGCAGGCTTTGGAAAGAAGGACTTGCATGTCTGGAGTGGCCCAGGGAAAGAGTCTCTACAGGGAAGACGCTACAGAGAAGTTTTGCTACGGAAGCCAAAACCTTGTAGTGTAGTTTTTTGCATTTCTTTCTGCATTTAAATGAAAGGTCATCTGTTCTCATCTCTGGGACTCCTTCCTCCCCAGGTAAGGAGGAGGGGAGAGCAGAGCTGAGTATTCTCCTGGGAACAGGCTCTCCTAACACATTTAGAACAGTATACCTTCAAGAGTAATTAAGATACCTAATCAAATGTTACTGTCTTGGCACGCTACACCAAAGAGTCTGTATTTATACTGGGCTGATGAGTACGATGATTAAACTGCTTTGCCTGCTATCAAGAGCAAAGACACCGAGAGTGCAGATGAATATGCTTGCACTGTGCTCTTCTCCTGCCCTTTGAGGAGCATCAGTCTTTAGTGAAGCTCTTCCTATTAGCTGTCATACCTTTCAAGGTGCTATATGTTACTGCTCTGAATATTCAGGTATTCTCGTGAGGGATAAGCTTCTGGGAGAATGACTGGAACTTGAACTTACATGTACAGGAAAGGAGATGTGAAACAAATGGTAGGAATGAGAGGAGCAGCATTCTGAGCATATTCAGAAGTGAGGTCATGTATACTTCCAAATGATTTCAACTGATATTCAGGGCTGGGGGAGGTTGTGTGTGCTGTGCAGAGAGCAGGCACCAATATGAGGAAGCTTATTGTTTCTTCCACTAGTAGCTACACAGTTTGATAAACATAATTGTTATTTGAACCATCCAGGAATTAGACAATTATTTCTGGTTTTTTTTACCTTTAGCTACAGCTGTGAGACAAGAATTTTACACATATAATTAAGACTAGATTTAACACTGTTGATAATTTTGGAAAATAAGGCTATATTTACCTTGATTCACTACACATTCTCCCTGTATTTCTGAAGGTGCCTACAGAATCACTTTGAATAGGAGTGACAGAGGACTCTACATTACCATATTGTAACCCATGGAGATAAGGCAGGCTCGGAAATCTTCACAATCCATCATACCAGTCTTCTTCTACAGAGAATGACGCAAAGATGGAAAAAGCCAAGAGAGAAAAGGGAGACCAGTCCAGGGAGAAATGAACCCACAGGAGACATTACAAAGAATGAGTTTTGGTGGGGAGAAGATAGAAGGAAGGATTTACGGGACAACGAAAAATAACAGAGGAAAGATAGTTTGTGAAACCATGAAGAAGCAAAGGTGGTTTTGGACATGGAATAGTTTACACACAAGAAACATATTGGTGATGAAAAAAGGGCAAAAAGATATTAAGCAAGACAGATTGAGGAATGGACAAGAAAAGGAGTTTTAAGTGACACAGAAGTAAACAGAACAGTTTGAAGACATAAAAGAAATTCTCCCAAGACAAAAAATTAAGGAATTAAAAAGGAATAGATACCAAAGTGCATTTAGAGAGGAAGTAGTATAGAAAAGTGATGTATATATAGTCAAACACAAGAACAACAGTGACAGATGGATTAAGACAAACAAGAAAAGAAGGGAAAAAACTGTTATTTTTTCACAGTTTAATATCTGTCCGTGTTCACCACTAGCATTCAGTACCTGTGCATCGTTTCCAATATCGTAACCCAAGCTGATGAGACAGGCTTTGAATTCCTCAGGGCCAAGTGTGCCGGAGTGGTCCTGGTTATGCGGTGTGCCAGGCAGCAGGACATGCAGTGCCAGTGGAGTGACGGTGTGGGGCAGAAGGAAGGGAGACACAGGGGAGATCAAAGGGAGGTGAAAGGACAAACAGGTGCACCATGCAGTGGGTGAGGAGAGAGGAAGAGGAAGAATGACATGCAGATAGAAAGACAGGGAAGAAAAATAAAAAGTGCACAACATTAGATATCACAATGACATTTTAGGATGTGCTAAAAATGCTCTTGGAACAGTTCCTTCTCAGAGAGCTCATCCCATCTTGAGAGCATTTGAATGACAAAAACAGCTGATGCTCAGAAGCTTCAAGATCTCAATCTCCCAAGTGAATTACTTGCATCATTGCTTGTTATCCAGTGTCAGAAGCCCTGTGTTTCACCAGTAACCCAGAGTGCAGGTGAGCAGGCAGAGGCAGTGGGAAGCATTGCCTTAATCTTATAGTCAAAAGTTCCACTAAAGGAGTAGGTGAGGGCAGGTATGTTTGGCAACACACCCAAGGAAGCTTAGCTGTCAGGGCATCCCAGGAACAGACAAAGAAAAACAGCTGAAGCTCAGGGGAGCAGCGTTATGGCTGTATTCATGAGACCTGCACACGAGGTGGAGCTTTTACTGGCAAAGCTATTTCAAGTGCTCAGCTCTGCAAACACCACAGATGTACAGTGCAGCACAACGCAGCTTGGCAGCTGCTCTTCCCTTTGCTCATTGCCCACTCCCCCAGCGTTTGGATGTACCCATGAAATAATACACAAGCTACTACAGGAACTAAGAATCCTCATCCATCCTGCAGAATTTTAGCTCAGAACAGCCCCCAAGCACTGAAGAGCCCCTGCCTGCTGCCACCACCTCTGGCCAGATCAAGGAAGCAACAGACAGGATGGTGGGGCCAATTTCAAGCGACTGTCTTCAAAAAAACCCAGCTTTTAAAGTCAATGTTAAGCCTTCATAAATCAAACAGATGAAGGTGGGAAACCCATGTTCTGTCTGCATTAACATTCAGACTGTTGTGAACTTCGGAAGGGGCAAATGATACAAAGGTCAAAATATAAAATCTACAGGACTTTATGGGTCCCTCTCCTAAGGAGAGAAGCCATGGTTTATTTTTCTTAGACAGCTAGAGAAGGGCTGAAATAGCCAGTGTTCAGCAATTTAAAAGCATTGCCAATCTCTGAGGGCAGGCTGCCCTCAGATATAGCAGAGATGGTAGAGAAGAGTGGAAAACAGACGGTCCCAAGAATTTTATAAATAAAATAATAATCTGCTCTCTGAAGAGGAACGGATAAAAGTCTAATTGCCTAAAAAAGACTTCAAACCTCTCCACACTTTTGCTTTACCAGGAAATTTTGCAGTCTCCTGTGAAGACATACTTCTCCCAGGCTAACAATCACTTGGCAGTCTTCACAGAAATGACTGCTCCACAGGAGTGGCACTTTTAAGAATGAAACATCTTGGGTGATCTCATTTTATCACAGTGACTGCTTGTTTGTTATTGCGTTGTGCAGTCCACATGGAACCTTGTAGCTTGCCAAGCTGCAGTCAGCATTGACTTACCCTGTCAAAGTGGTTGAAAGAAGCCCGGAACTCATTCATCTGTTCCTGGCTGATTCCTTTGGCATCACGGGTCAGAATCTGGTTTTCCACTTCGTTGATGGTTCTAGCAATTGTTGTTAGTAACTGCTCCCAGCCCACTCGGATATGCTGGAAAAAGAGGTCAGGACAATATTGAAATTAAGAAGTCGCTCTTCTGCATCTGAGGCCAGTGGATCAGATGTGCTACTTATTGCAAATCAAATGATCCTGGTGTGCGAGGCAGTCCTGGTGTCTACTTTCTCAGAAAAAACATCCTTCTAATCTGCAGGAATTAGAATTTCAGTCAAAATTGCATTTTGACTGAAAAAACCCCCATACTGAAGAGGCCAATTTCTGATCTTAAGAAAAACTTGGTCCTATTGCAAAGTTCCTTTGCCTGGTCAGAGCAACATACTGGAGGCCTTTAACACAAATGAGAAACAAACTCAGTGCTTCTAGGACTTAGTTAAGCAGAAAACTCTCTTTACCAAGAAACTAAATAAAACACAGTGCTTGGAAGACACTGGTGCTCCCCTGCCTCTACTGTTGCTTAATGGAAAGCTGGACAGAAACCAAAAAACCAGTTTCAAAGCCTGTGTTCAGCTGGACTCACGTTGAACCCAGATTGCTCCCAAGAAACCTCATGTTTTCAACAGAAAGCCAGTCTCCAACTTTAAAAAAAACTTCTGTTGGACTTTTTTCTTCTGCCAGGTAGTGGCAGCTCAAAATCATCAGCACTTCCCTTTCTAATCCCAGCTAACACAATCAGGTGGCAGGAGAAACAAGACCTGTCAATTTTTCAAGCAATACTCTGGATCTCTTCAGGTTGTTTCTGTTGTCTATATTTGGAAGTACATTGGAATGGCTTGGCATGAAGTACAGCAAGGCAAAAATGAAATTCAGTGACACGTTGTTGCATGTTCAGCCATATTATCAAGCTCTCCATTTTCCTGAGAACCAAAACACGTTGCCAGAACTAGATGTGGCTGACGGTAACTGGCCACAGCAGATGAGGCTGGCTGATCTGCTGCCAAAACACTTACCTCCATGGTGTAGTTGGTGTGCTTGTTGTCAAAGATAAGCGCTTCCTGGATCAGCTGGTGGTCTCCTTCCAGCTGGTCAATCTTTGGTTTGTAATTCACAATGCTCTTCTCGTACTGCCGCAAGTGGTTGAGCTGGTCCTCCAGGGTCCCATGCATCTCTATTGAAATGCGGCCAATCTCCTGCATTAGCAAAGCCAAAGGAGTTAGACTCCGCTGAAAGGATGAGCCTCAACACGCTTGACATTTATTGCAGCAATTTCACTCTCATACAGGATGATGATTCAAAAAAAAAAAAATCTCATGGAGCAGTTACTTCACAGGAGCTGAGACAGCGTCAGCAAAAAATTTAGCACAGCCCTGAACATTTTCCAAGTGAGGTGAATCACATAAGATGTGTCTAATACAAGGATACAAAAGAAAAGGAAACTGCAGTCCATAAGCTAGTAATGTACCAAGCCAGATCTTTTTCTGGCGTACTGTCTGCCACTAAGTTACTTCCTTCATACAGACATATTTCTGCAATCGCTCTCTTCTTTCCAGCTCCTGCCATCAGTAATAGCTTCGTATTTTTACGTTTCATCAACTCCAATTACTTTAACTCAGATCTTACCTAAAGAGAAATCTCCCTTAAAAATGTCTCCTCTGCAGATGTTTGGTATGTTAATTGCATTTATTTAGTCATGTGTATCAAGATCATTGCTGTGAAAGCAATTACACAAACTATATCTCTGATCTAGGATTTTTAATTTGTTGCATTTAAACACAAATCTTAAAATACCAGCATTCCCCATCTTAAGTAATGCTTTTTTTCCTGGTACTAGAGCGAGGGGAAGAAAAGTACAAGCACTTAAGTAACCAATATTAATCTTGATATTCTTTGTATTTTCTATGATGTTTCTCTTGTTGTAACTTGAAGAAAGAATGGCTGTGACAGTGGTCAAGAGAGACCATGAATAAGAGTATCAGTGAAGATCACAGAGAAAAACAGACTGTTTCAAAATTTGCAAAGCACTACCTCCATCTTGGTCTGGATCCAGGGTCCAATGACATTGGCCTGTGCACCAAACTGTTTACGAAGTCGTTCATTTTGCTGCTGGCGAGCGTGTTCTTCCATCAGGGCTTGATCCCTTCTGGGAACCAGCTGCCGCACCTGCAACAACGAGCAAGTGTGCAGTTTAGACACACAAAGGCACACGTACAGTAAATGCAGAAGTTGCCACAAGGGAGGGAGGAGTGGGTGTTTGCACTGAAAACAAGCATTCATATGGTTTAAGTCACAGTGGGCAAGCTCATGGAATGTGAACCCTATCTGCTGTAGGATACACACAAACTCATGTCAGGCCACGGAAACCAGAAGCAGCTTCCATTCATTATTTGGGTTTTTGGTGGCTCATGTTAACTGAGTTGCAGGATTCTGTTCAGATCTCACTTTGGTGATTTTGTTTGGTAGTAGGAACCATAAGCGCAATGGGTATGGGCAGTAGTTGCTCTTTTAGGATTACAGCAAGGAAAGGCTACTTGGCTGCAGAGATAGAACATTTGAAGGGCTGAATGGTGAAAAAGGATACTGATTTACATGCTATACATGCAGGTCAACTGATGATCGAAAACCTCAAAGCTTTTAAATTTAGCAACTTTCATTTAAAATTAGCATGTAAAAGGGGGTCTGACGTGCCTTAGACATTTATATCAAAGACGTCTTCCACTTTCCAAGCACATGGCAATTGAGCCAAAACCAAATAACAAAACCACACCAAACTCGGGACTAAACATGAGAGGTTAACTGCAGAGTAAACAATCCATTTCCTGGGCCCACAGTGGTTGAGCAGTGACACTGCCCCCACTACCCTGCAAGGCTGGAAAGAACTCACATGCTCCCATTTGCCATTGATCTCATGTGGGGTGATTGTAGTGTAAGGATTCGTTCCTGCCATGTTGACATGATACGTCTGGACAATCTTTGAGACTTCATTGTGGATTCCCAGGATGGCTTGTCGCTCCTTGTCGGCATCTGGCAACGTGGCTTTGAACTGCTCATGAGCTGTGGTCAATCCCTGCAGAAGGAAGGCAGCAGCAAAGGGAGGGCAAGAACATTACTTATGAAACAGCCTCTTCAGCAAAAATATTCCTGAAGTGACTGCAAAAGCTAACATATTCCCAGCATACAAAGCAGTCTACTCTAATACACTTTTCAGGTTCTCCCAGTATCACTAATGGGATGTTTTAAGTAGTCAAATGATGTGAAGTCTTGTTTTCCCTCTCTTTCTGTCCCATGTTGACCAGTGACAGAGATCACATACCAACAAAAGATGGAATAATAATGGCTCATAATTTAGGGGGAACTATTTCTGCAACACTGCTCAGTGACTGCCTGCCAGCCTCTTTGGGGAAGAAGATCTGACTACTAGAACTACTATTAAAAAAAAGTCTCTAGTTGAGACTAGAGCTAAATGCGCTAGTTTAAATGCGCTGTTTTCTTCTCCCACTAGGTATGCATTATTTTTACACCCAAAGTAACTCCAGATGAGTACTAAGAGTCAGATTCAATTTCATTAGAATCATTTAGAACCAGGTGAAGATCTTCCAGACAACTGCAAATCTGCACAGGCATCACATGCTCCTGCTGCTGGAAAACAGCTCCTTCTCCCTGACCACAACAGGCCCTTCCTGCTCCCCGTCTCGCTGCGGTGCTCAGGCTGTGCTCCAGGGAGTGATGGTTGGGGCGTGCTTGCTGGTAGTTTGTAGCCAGCTGACAAGCCAGCTGGTCCTGGCTCATCTCCCACTGCTTCTACAGGCCTTTAAGGTACTTCATCCCAGAAACCTAGAAGATCAAGTCTAGGGAAGCAAACGCAGGGAAAGAGGCAGGAAAATGAATGGGAAACAGAGGTGTGCGCAGGGATAACCAAGGGAACAGTGTGGACAGAAGAGGGAATGAAAGTAAACCACGTGACTGACTGCTCTCACAACAGTTAACTACTTTCTGTAAAATTCCTTCCTTACACGGTGACTCATTACTTTGCAGCTGCTGTAGTGGCCATAGAAATGTAATACCAGTCTGGGGGCTGGGAAAGACACTGCAAACAGTCACAAGGAGATGATGGAAGTGTTTAAGTGCTGTTTAGATTTATTTTGCATTATGAAAGACTTAATGAAGCCCTTTGTTCAGGAGGGCAGGATGGACAAAACAAGTAGCATCTCAGTAACTGTCACTACTCTGCTCCTGCCCTGGCTGTCGTGTTCCCTGTAGGTCTCCCATTTGCTGCCTCACTGATGGTCACACTCCTGTCAGCAATTCCAGCAAAGAGCTGACTTGGATTCTTTTCACAAGCCCATCAAGCAGGTGAAACAGAAGGCCTCACTGCAGTCCAGGAAAGAGTAATTCCTGCTCTCTAAGGTCTGCAAATTACCTGTCTATACCTCAAGTTGCTTTCCTAACACCCTTTCAGAAGGGGAAAAAATGAGATACTTGTCTTTGTTGTCTTAGAGGTGGCAAGACAACTTTGATTTCAAATGGTAATTCAGCACCAAGAGGACAATTCTGATTTTTCTTGTGCTCAGCACCAAAAACCAGCTGGCAGCTCAACTGTCCTCATGGTACATCCTGTCAGTCACATAAGACCAAATGACCTGGACATGACATTCCACGTGAGAATGAATTGACCTGCAGACCCTGTGAGCAGCACTAAGCTTTGCTCCTGTGGGTTAAGAAAAATTCCACAAGACCCTAAAAGGTTCTCTCAATTTTCAGGCTTCCATTAATACGGCTCTGGAGTTACTCTGAAAAAATCTGCTTTCAGTTTTTGTGTCCAGCTAGGATGATGTATGTATGTTTTACATCTATTCAGATCCAGGTTTTTGGAGAAAATCAAGGAAAAACATACTCATTTTTACTTCTCTTGATAAGGCTCACTCAATAGGGCAGAAGCACCAAAATATAACCTATAAATTCATACCACTCTGAATTCATAGAACTCAGGAGACCCCAAACTTCTCGCTGTCCCCACCTAACTGGTGCAAATGACTGCTCTGTACCTGGATCTCCTCAATGGTGTGAACGATGAACGTGTCCTGCAGATCCTCCATGGCCCCTTCCATCCAGTTATTGAAAGGGGCAGCTCGTTTGGCATATTCCAGGTACAACTGGTCAATTGTTTCCAGTAGTTTCTCTGTCCTCTGTGCATGCACAAAAAGAAAAAGAAGAAAGAAAATCAGGAAAGATGGTTGGAGAAGAATAATCACATAGATACATGGGTTGTCTGAGCTGCTCCTTCCTTTCAGACCTCCTTGGTGCTCCCAGGATGGCATGTCAGTAAAAATCTCTCTGTCATTAGAGATTACACACTGGACAGATTTTTTTCCTCTAAGGGAAACAAAATAAATCCAAGGTACTTTGAAATAAAACAAAACAAAGACATTCTTTCCATGCAGAATGAGATTACAAAACACAAAAAAAGTAAAAATAAATCAATAGCCTGAGCAAATAAATGGCACCATAATTGGGCTGGAAGAAAAGCAGCCTAAGTATACTGAAATGTAGCCCTTGTTTACAGTCCAGGATGTTCTAGTTGTTCACAAGTGAGCTGATATTGCTTGTGCACACTGCAGCTTGCCCCCCACAAATGCACTACCCAGAAGGTCCAACTTGTAACATATCTCACCTCCAAGGCTTCTCTACGTTTCTGGGTTAGGGCACCCAGATTATCCCACTGATCACAGATCTTCTGGCACCTGGCATTGACACTGGGAGAGTCGTAATAGTCCAGCTCACTATAAAGGGTTGGGAAAAAAATGAAAAGAAGTCAAATAATGACCCTGTACAGAAATAAGAGAAACCCATTAGAAATCTTGATCAGTCTTGAAGACAGATTCAGATAAAGAGATCATGGTCTCTGCAAATAAAGCAAGTCAGGATGATATCAGGATCTAGTTTAGGAGACACTGTATGTTATGGTACATTAAACAGCACAGAACAGGACCACCCAAGGCCTCAACAAATACTGAAGCTGGGTACCTGATGGGAATAACTTGCCAAAGGGGGAAGGGAGTATAGACTTTTGCTCAGACTGGAAATAAGGAGATTATGAGCGGAGCAATCTGCTCCTGTACTCTGCTTAAGAACATTATGCAGGCTAACTAACTGTGGCTTGTGCATCAGAATGGAAAGCAAAGATTTTATTAGGAACACTAAGAAACTGCTTAAGATTGTCCTAAGAATTGCATAGTACAGGTGGCAAGGAATAGCTAAATTACATAACCCAGTAAATTTATTTAGGACAACCCCAGAATAACAGTGTAGGTTTCTCTCCTAGACGCCTGACAAGAAGTGCTTTGCTGACATATCTATAGGCTGACACTCAAGGAACACAGGCTGGTGAAAGTATGACTGGGGAAAGGAGAGCACAGGGACACGCTACAGCTTACGGCCTTGCACTGCTTTGTGATCATGGTTCTGCACATGGTCAAAGAGGGAGAAATCTGCAGGGAGAGGGAGACCAGCCAATCTGGGAAGTGCCAGCCTTGAAAGAAAAACCCAGAATAAATCACTGGGATACTGAGTGACCCTGAGCCATCTGATGAGCAATTCTCTAAGCAGTAATGGAGGTTACACTCTTGCCTCCCCCAACTGTGTTTCTTCATGCCATTGTATTGCCCTCCTGAGCTGTGTGGGCACAGCTGTTGATGGAGTCCTTCAGTAAACTAGCCAGGAAACTGATTTGGGCTAAAAATAACTTCTTTGCTCAGTTTTTAATCCAGATCAGTTGCTTGATCTACTTTGCTGCAGAGCCAGCACTACAGAAGAAAGAACTCCTTCTGAAAGTCTGACTTGTAACACACCCGTGCTGGACCACTACTGCTAGGGAGTAGTAGTAGTGCCATGCCCCCAAACTTTCCTGCCATGGGTAGCTGCAGTGGCTTCCTCCACACCCTCTGCATCTCTCTGGCAGTGTGTCTCAGGGGGAGAAAAGGAGCTCTGGCATGGTTTTTCAGGACATGGCCTCTTTGCTGAGATGGAAGATGGCTTTTGTAAGAATAGCAGAGCCTACTGTTCTCACACTTTAGAAGAAATAATCTCTCCCACAGCTTGGGCCTGAGTCTTCCCTGTTGCTCTTAGACCTGCAGCTGCTTTGGCTGACATGTAGTGTGTGCTTTGGAAGTGGCAGGTCAGGTAATGCTTGCTGGCCAGACAGACTCAGTTTTAATCTTACTGACATGGAGGATTGCCTTGAACCCTCCTACTGTTCCAAGGTCAATCCTCCAGTGGACAAGAGAGCAATTCTGTAAATCTCTGTTGTTAAAGAAGATAATGATCTTGATCCAGTAATCCTAATTTTTTAGCGAAAAACAGCTCTTCAGCCCAAGAGTACTGATCTTGGCCCAGACACTAACTTTAGATAGGCCAGTGTGATATATAAATCTTTTTAAAATAGGAAACAGAGTCAACACCAAGTAGTTCAGGCTGTTTTTTGCCAAGAAAAATGCAGGGTTTCAAAACCTCCCTGCGCTGCAGCCAATAGCTCTTTGCCTGCCTGCTATCTCTAGCAATCCTGATGAGCCCCCCATTTCTCCTGGTAACCTGTATTACTCCAGGAAAGGGAGTGGAGGCGAAGGTTTCCACGCTGGAGGGGAGCAGGGAAAGAGCCGATCTGCTGCGAGGATGCCCTGCAGCAAGTGCTTAACAGAGTGCACATAGTGCAGTACTCCTGGGGGAAAGAATGAGGCCACGATGGGCTCAAGCAGCTTTTTTCCTGCTAGAATAAGGAGGACTTTTTTTTTTTTATAAAAGAGAGCAAACTGAGACCCTCCTATCCTCTCCTCTTTCCTTCTGTTCCTGGAAAAGTGTGATAGTGTTACAACTCTGAAACAGAGCAGGTGCCAGCAGCAGGTCAGGCTCTTTAGGAAAGGGTGCATGGCAGCATAATGAACTGGAAGAGGATGGAAACTTGGCTTAGGAATATAATTCTGCCTCCTCCTCAACAGCACCCACGACTCATCCATTTTCTGGCCTGCTTTTCTGGTGTGTCCGGATGCTAGATAGCAGTATCCTAGATACTGTTTGGAAACACTGGGAATTCCCAGCATTTTTGTATGAGGATGGATTTTTTGCTCTCCAGAGGGCAGAGAGCAAAGCTCACTAAGCCTCTGTGGCCCCAAGGATGGGACGTGCACTGGGGTGCCGTACTTGAGCTCTTGTGCAATAGCAGCAATCTGTTCCACGCGGTCCTGGTGTGCAGCCAGGTCACTCTCAAAGGCCTCGTGTTTCTTCAGCAGGGCCTTTATCTCCGAGAGGGTTGCAGTTTCGTAATCCTTCTGCTGCAGCATTGCTTCCTTACCTGCGGAGGGAGCCAAAGGACAGAAGAATGAAGGACAGGACCCAGGGTGGCCAAAGCCAGCTCCTGCCACCCAGGCACCCTCGAGGGCCCTCAAAAGGGCATCGGCCCCACTCCAGTCGCCCTGCCCGAGGCTTGTCCCCGTGCCTGCTGGCCCAGAGAAAGCATAATGCTCACTTCCAAGCCACAAAGTGTGAGTTTGCCATTAACAGCACAGAAGGGCACATAATGCAGCTTAAGCCAGCACTGTCACAGTTTATACTGGACTCGTCTCAGTATGTGCAAAATGGGCTACGCTGATCCTGTAAAAGCCAATGGTAGCATTTACAGTACAGGAACTTTTCCTTTGCTCTGCAGCTGCTCTCTTCTAGCCAAAGTTCTCACTTTGCCACAGTTAGGGAATGCCAATGTTGACCGCATGATGCAGAACAGAGATCAAAAGCTGGTTTTCATACATTATTTTCTAATAAAATAAGACATAAATCTAGCCTTCTCGAGAGGAAACTCTAATGGAAGGACCCATGCACAACCCATCTCTTCCTCCCTACGTAACAATCAGCACTGTGTCAGGCAACAGGAAGCATGTAGGTTGCCATTACCATCTGTCCAGGACTCATGAATGGATGCCTTCTGCCGGAACTTCTCTGCCAGGTGATCCAGCCTCTCTAGCCTCCGGATCTCATTCAACAACCACTCCTCGTAGCCCTTCTCAGCCTGCTCTAGGCCACCCCATGCATTGTTTATATCCTAGAGCAGGAACATGAGAAGGAAAGGTAGGTTAGAAGGTGGAGGGAAGATGTTCACCAGCATTAGTCTCAGTGAGCTACATGGCTCCAAGTGATTGGAGGGAGTGAGCATGGGCTTTTCACCTCACAGGGCTCTGCAGACAAGTCAGGGAGACAAGCAGGACTAGAAGTGCCAGGATATAACTGTCTGCAGAAAAAAGCCTCTCTAAACACTTCTACAGTTTTAAAGTTCCCCTACACGAAACTTTAATAAAACTCAACAGTCTCTGAATCAGAAAGAATGAAAGGCACCCAGACATCTCCTCATAAAGACATGCAATTTGGGAAGAGCCTCAGAGTCTGATTTAGACACAGGAAAGCAATGATCACTTGATCCTCTCCTATCATGGCCTCTCTGATCTATATCTTGCAGGGTTCCTCCTGCAGAGTATCTCACTATGAAGGTGGGCATTCTCTGCCCACCCACAGGCAGAAAGGGAGTCTTGTTTTTTAGGCATGGCTGGGGTACACAGAAGCAGTTACCCCCACTCACCGAGACCATTTTCCCTTCTGAGGGCATGAAGGCTGGCCTATTGCTGAGCCGCAGCTTGGTCTGCAAGGTGTTGAAATTGATCTCAAGTTGGCACTTCTCTTGGACCTTGGGGGGCTTGTGCAGGCGGCGGTAGTCCCGGAAGTCCTCCAGTTTCTGCTGCATGGCTTGCATGGTGTTCTCTGGGGCCCGGTTCTCCAGCCAGGGGATGGTGCGACGAATCCACTCCAGCAGCTGGAAGGAGCAATGACAAGAAACCTTGAACTGAAAATTGTGTTAAAACTGCAGGTGTTGCTCTGATTTCATAAGGGACCATTTACTTTTACGTTTGCTGTCAGAAAGATCTGCTACCAGCAGGGCTTGTGAAGAAAGGTTTGCCAGCTTTTTTGGAAGTACTTTTTTTTTAATGAGCAGCACATTCCCTTCTACACACTAAATAGTACTGCTTGTTGCAGCAGTGCCAATCCAACATGCTTAAGGCACAGCTTTTGCACAACCAGGACCAAAACTATGTCCTCAGATTATGTTAAAGCCTTAAGAATTTTGCTGGACTGTTGCGTAACTAAATGATGCTGTAAGCCATATTATCTCCAGAAGAATCTGACAGAAGAAATCTAGTTCTTGCCTTCAGTTACATTTTTCCCACTCTAACTTCCTCAAAGTCAGTGCAGCTCTTTGAATACATCTCCGTAACAAACCTATCTGGAGAGCTGGCAAAATGCTAATGCAATGGGCAGTCCACAGTGTGAGTGGAGTAGTGTCCTATGCTTTTCAGATCAGGCTGAAACCAGGCTTATGGGTTATGTTTGCCCTTCTGTTGTCCATCTTCTCCCTCCTTATCTACCACAAACACACTCCAGTCCACATTTGGTCTCTTTTTGTAGTTTCCCTGCTGTCAGTCTGTAAGCCTTCTCAGTTAACAAAAGCAGCCTCCAGTTTGTATCTGACACAGATTCTTTCCATTATCAGCAAATGCATATTTCTTTCTTCAATTATCTCTAACTTTTATTCTCTGATCCTGACTTCTACAGTATACTAGCATGCAAGCTGTATGAAAGATACAATGAACTTGTATAGTCCTGACAAATGCAAGTTAAGCCAGCTTGATTTTTCCTTCAATTTTAGCATTTCTGGGTTGGCTCCTAATAAACTGAGAAATTCAAAGCTTCTCTAAGGAAGCTTTCTGTTTTAAAGTAGATTGCTCTTGTCTTTAAGGTAAGTTCGGTCTTCAATTTGAAGAGGAAACAATAATTTCCAGGGAAAATAGCAGTGGGTCAATAGCACTTCCCAAGATTATTTATCAGCATTAAATGCAATTCTTTTCTGCATACCACCACTCAGAAACCAACACTTACATCACTGGCCAGTTTTTCATAGTCTTCCATGAGCTGCTCATTTTCTTGGTTGACTGCCAGCACCTTGCAGATACGATTTGCTGCTGTCTCCGCCTGACAAAGAGAAGAAAAACGAAAGAAAGGGAAAGTGTGAAAAAAAACCCAAACCAAAACTTGCAGTTTAGCTTCCTGCTACATACCTGAAGGTAAAATCTCCTACCCTTAGCTCTAGCAACCTGCCTGCACTTTGAAACATCTGTCCTGACCTCTCCGCTTTCCATTTGGCCTTCTATAATGATTTATTTTTTCCCTTCTCAGATGAATGCGTTCCTTCAGAGATTCTCAGCTGTACTGATTCTACCTTATATGCTGTGGGACAACCAATGTTTCTATGCTTTTCCTGGAGCTGCTTCTGTAAGAGGGCCTTGTGGTTTGATTCCTACCAGAGAGATCCTGGCTACCTCTTCATAAAGACAGAGAGTTCCCGCTGCCACCTCCACTCCCCATACCAGCATTCTGAGCTGAACAGCAGTAACAGAGTGATGTCAAGCTAATGAGACTGTCTCCATACTCCAGGAAAGAACTACCCAAACAGAGTTAATCCATAGACTAGACTTACAGGAAAATTCCTAATTTTGTTTGGAAGATAAAATGGTAGATACTCTTCTTAACCTTAAATTCTGCCCAGCAGCACTGTCTTCCAGTTTTCCCTGTATTTCTGGCACTGATTACAGGGCCACGTCCTTGGTGGAGCATACACCCACCATGTATTCAGGGTCTCATGATCCAGCTGAGAAGATGATTTCTTTTCCCCCCACCTTTCCAGGTAATCCTTCTGCTTACCCTTCCAAAACAAGTCTCACAATAAAAAATGATCCTACTGTTACTATTTAGGTTTGGAGTTTTTTTCTTTCTTTCTTTCTTTCCATTGTGAGACCAAACCCTGGCTCTCTGCAGGGAGCTGAACATGTTAACACATGTATTTGGAAAGTAAGGATCAGAAAAATCCCAGCTATGAACTCAGAAGCAGTCAGTCTGGTCTGGAGTGCCATGCATGGGGGACATACAAGTAGGCTGATCCTTACACAGAATATATCTGTGGGTTATCAGCTCCCTTTATCATTACCATGGTGTGTGCCATGCCACAACACCTGAGGATGTGCCCCTGTGATGCGTCAGGGGATTGCTCAGACCCCTCTTACCACGGTACAGCTGTGACCCTGGTGCCTGGGGAAGGTGCTAGAGGCACCCATAGGCCTTGCTGGGACAAGTCCTCCTTACAGAGGCTAAGTGCAAATTAGGGGGAGAGGGTACATGCCAACACTACAACAAGCCAGCTGTCAATGCTGTGTCCTGCCTTAAAACTACATTTGGGACTGATGCCAAAATAAGTTTTGCTGAGTTTATAGCCGGTAAGTTTCAACCTTTTTCTATTTTTAAAAGATCTTTTATTATCTGTTTATTCAACCTTCAAGGACATTTGAGAAAAAACATCTAATTTTTGCAGCTGATGTGAAGCAGCAAGAATAGCAATAAAGTCATAGCCTATACAGTGATGTATGGATTGCTAAGGTCCCAGGGGACATGGCAAACCTTACTCATTTGTAGAATGAAATGAAGCTGTTAAAACATCTAATCAGTCATCTGCCCCTTCCCTAAAGTGGACCAGCTATGAGACATACAGATTATCAGCTAAGATAAAACACATCAGAGAGACCTGTACAGGAAAAGGAGCAGTTTCACTTAAAAGGAATCTGCAAAAAGTGCGAACAATGGTTACGTTTAAGAAAGCTTGTACTTTGACCTGTTTTTAACTAAAGTTTGTACTCTAATGGAGTGGTTTTGATACACAGAGAAAACTATACACATGGGACCAAATAGTATGTCAAAAAGACATTGCTAGAGCCCTACCATGATATGCCTAGTGACTGCAGGGAACTGGCAGTACCAAATGTTTATCTCAATCACTCCAGGAGAGGTGTTCATTGCACACTCTTAACTTTCTTACTTTTACACCCCATGAGCTCACTGCAGCAGCAGCCAGCTGTGCAGGCAGGACCCCATTCCACTGAGGGATATTTACACGTATCTGATGATAGACTTTCTCCAGCTGCCCAAGTTTAAATATGTGTGTGTATATACGCATGTTGAACAACTGTCCAAACAAAAAGACCCTAGGAATGTCAGCAGTGAGGACATTATTTGTATTATCCTAATGGCAGGAACTTAGAGGCTTTCTTTCCCCCACCAGTACTTGCCTCCCAGTGGTTCTTGCCTTGGAACTGCTACTGCTCTACGCAATAGCATGCTGTTGCTGCAGCCCCAGGAAAGACTCTGTGGCCACAATCACCATTAATGTCACAAGCAACATGTTACACTGTGCTCTCAGCAAGGTAGGACAGAAGGATCCCAGTGCTTTCAGGCAACCTTCACAAATATCCCACACACTACCGCTAATGAGCTGATCCATGGTGATGGCAACCTCAAAACTAAAGTGAAACACTTTAAGGTAAAAGAAGAGTGGCACACCAAAATGTTTTCATGAGGCCAAGGCAGCTCCCCCTACACCTTCATTAGTTCAGTGGAAAAAGCTGTTTTGGCTTCCCCACATTGCTAAAGGCAACAATGCATTTAGGATGCTCACCCTGGCTCCAAACAAGCCAAGATGCCCAAAAGGCACAGGGCAGCACTGAGAAGATGCAGAATCCTGGGGTCTGGAAGCTGCATAGCTGTATTCTCAGAGAATCTGTGTGAGCTCATCAGCTTCAGTGCAGCATCGTGCTGATGCACTGTACTGCTTGCACTCAGAGCGCTGGGGAGGACAAGCCCAGGACATACTGCATGATACCACGCTGCTGTATCTCTGCACATGCTCTCTGGTGGAATCAAAATGAAAAACTGAATGGCAGAAATTTATCTGCCTTTTGTCTTTTCTGTACTTCTCGACCATAACTTGAATTGCTTAGGATAGGAGCAGAGTTTGCAGTCTCTCTAGTTCATGGATCTAAGTCTTTCTGCTGAGGAGGATCATGACGGAAGGCATTCCCACAGTGCACAACGTAGGGATGCCTGCCTGTTGCTGTGCTCTAGCCTCAGGGGAAGATGCCTGCCTGCTGCTGTCTTCTGGACTCAGAGGACCACTCCAAAATACTGTACACCAAACACAATCTCTTAATAAAACAGTAAAACATTCGTTAGAAATTTCCACAAGTTTACAAAATATTAAGCCAACCAGGAGTTGCATGCATTTAGTGTGAAAGTCAGAAGCGGTTAGAAAACAAGCAAACCAACCAAAGCAAGTATACCTACAAATATATATATATAAATGGCATAGAGAAAAAGCAGCCATCTACACACACATGTCAGGCTGGGGACCCTGTACCTTCAAAGGCTCAGTGTAAGAAAGTGAAAGAAGCAGAAAGCGGCTCATGGACTCTCCCTTCAGGCCTGGTGGCAGTAGTGAAAAATCTGGATGAAAAATTCAGTAATATCACAGTAAGTCACCTAACCCTGCATGAGGTGACTACACAGTAACATCTGGGCAGGGGCTTGTACTCAGTAATCACTTTGCATTTGCCTGCAGGTTTGAATCTCTATCACTTAGCAGCTGGCTAATGTATGACTAGGGCAGCTCCAAAAAGGAGCTGTGCCCCTCCTGCCAGGGCACAGTTGAGTTGCTGGCCCACCAGGACTGCTAAAAAATGAACAAATGATTAAATCTTCCCTGTAAGCCAGCTGGACTACATGGGATTGAAACTTAAATAACTAAGAAACTTCATCTCTAGTTTTTACCTCAGCTACTTGCTTCAGGTCCTGAGGCAAGTAAAAGACTGTTTTCAGTTATCCCAGGAGACTTAGCATCCACCTAAATTACTGATCAGAGCATGGAACCTGCTGAGCAGGTTCCCAAATCACGGAGTGAGTGCAGAGAGAAAAGGAAGAGATTGGCAAGCTGCATGGCTGTTTCTGCAGCAGGCTACAACCCTCCTCGCATTGTGGTTTGATGTTTCCTCATCTGGAGTTCCTCAGGTTAAGCAGACAGCATGGAGCAGTCCCTCAAGGGCACCTGGCAAACAGCAGGCCTTATCATCAGGCTGGCACAACTTCTGAAACTACAGCCTTTCTGGGCAAGTATCAGCTGGCTGGAGCTTGCAGACTGGTCTTAAGTGTTTTGAACAAAAAAACACAGGATCACAAAGCAGGATCCTAGCAGGGAAGTCACGACTACACAAATTATGCCAAATGGGCAAGTCTACTGCACTGCTGTGGGACACATTCCCAGTTCCTTGGAAACAAGGCATTATCATGTAATTTATATGAAACTGGGCAAAGAACAAAAAGCCTGAACTAAAGAGCTGCTCCCTGGAAACTACTGCTTGCATTTGCCCTCTGAAAGTCAGCATCAGCATGGTAACTGAATCAATGTTGGGACCATCAGCACTGCTTTGCACAAAAGAGATGGAATCTTCCTGGAGTCAGATTAGCCCTCAAGATGGGCAACACAAGGACTGTGTCTCAAACAGAAAAGGCCTAATGAGAGAAAAGTTGTGGCTGGGGGAAACAATGAGACTTTAATTCTGTTTGTAACATGAAGAACGTAGTCTTGGAGTTTGGATTTTACTGTTCTAAAGCCTACAATTTGAAATTAGCAGTAATCTTGTGGAAGGGCAGCAGTCCAGGCAGGTTATGACATGGGAGAAAAGAATGGAACTTCTTCCCTTATTCAAAGGATTGCTGGGAAATTGCTTGTCCAAAGGCAATCTGCAACTATTTAGTTCCAAATGTCCTGATGTCAGGCAAAGAGACTTCGGAGTAAAGAGGAAGCAGAGGAAGAAGGAAAGCCTGAAGCTGTGGAAATGGACAAGGCAGAGGAAAGAGAAATAAAACATATAGGTGGTTTGGGAAACCGAAGAGAATGACAAGGAAGAAACAAGGAATGCGAAAACCTCCTGAGTTTGGGAAAGCTGAAGGTCTGGTAGAAATGAACTTTGTGGCTGGAGCACAGAAGTGCTATGTAACCAGCTCACAGACGATCCAGCCTAGGAAAAGACCTAGTGGAGTCTGAGTGTGGAAGGCAGGAAGGCAGCCCAAGAGGGACAGGCTGTGATTTCCTGGAGTGGGCAGATTGGACTGTGGTACTTCTGGAGGCGTACTGCCTGGCCAGTACAACGCCCACTAGTTACTGAAAGGGTTCTGTCTCTGTCAGAGCAGACATCCATTCACCTTTCAATGTCAGCTTTATCAAATATTTTCTACTCTGCTGTGGTGTGACACTGGAGGGCAGGAGCAGCTCAAGTCTGTCCGAAAGGACATTTACATCACTTCTCCAGCAAGACTACAGATGGCATATCCAAATGCATCACTGGATGCATTGGGCTTCCCTGCAAACGCCCTGGGGCGGATGGGGGTCTGGCATTCCTCATTGGAGAGGACAGGTGGGCAGGGCGGGGTGAGGGGAGGGGTTGTTAGCAGTAAAGTCTCACCTTCTGCGCCCCTGAGAAGGCGTGGTAGTAACATGAGACATAGGTCATTATGGCCTTCTCATCCGGCCTTAGCGTGCCTATAATATCTGTGCAGAGAAGGAAAAGAGGTTGAAAGGATAAAGTAAGAAGCAGCACATAGGATAAAACAAAACAATCATGGGTGGCGTGAGAGAGGGGGAGAAAACTTCCCATCATGCATTGCAGGACAGGCCAAACAGATTTCCATGCGGAGAGCTGGGAATTCGGATCAGAAGGTGGCTAGCAGCGTTGGCTTGTGGCTCAAAGCGGCACCCCTCCCTACCCCCCAATCCAGGGGGATCCTGAGAGGAGGATCTGGGCTCTGCACCTTCACAGCTGTGATCTGGGGGCCTGGCCCAAGGATGCAAACAAGTTGTCTGGAGATCTGAACGCCCGCGCTCGAGGCCCTTCGTACGCCGAGGAACTGGAGATCAGAGCCTTCCTACGCAGTGCACTTCCTACACAGGATCTGCTCTGCTGCAACGCGCACTGCCTGTTCCTAAGGCACTGAAGTACAGGCGGCTGCTTGGTTTTGGCAAGAGATGTGTACAAGGTTTCACCCACAAAATGTTTTCCTGAAGTGACTCCATTACCAACAGGAAAATGGCTTAGCCAGAAGTAGCAAGGACTCAACTGCCTGATTTCCAACACAGATGAGAAAAGGGGGGGAAAAAAAAGATACAAATGAACAAAAACAGGCATCTCTGTCATGATAAGCAATGCTCTGTTTGCAAAACCACCACGGATGTACTTGTTAGACACGCTTTGTAAGCCCCAGGTGAACTGAGACTGAATTTGTGGCACAACTTGAGAAAGCAGCAGGTTCAGACCTTAAAGCAAGGAACCTGAAGCAAGGCAAAAGAAAGCTTTGGCCATTCATTAAACCCTTCACGAAACCTCAGTCAGCTCTGTTTCTCCATCTTTGGAAAAGGCAAAAAAAAAAGTTAATACGTATCTCTATTACTTCCCATGAAGGCAGGCTCCAGTTTCCTGCTGGACAGAGCATCTATGTGGTGGTCTTTACTTTTTGTGACCAAGCATCCTAGCTCAGATTTACCAGGAACAGGAGGTACAGGTTCTTGGCCAGCAGGACAGCAGTTTGTAAGGTAAAAGGAGAAGGCAGAGCCCCCCACTCCCTTAAATTTGCGTGTGTGCCAAAGTGTGGCATACCTAAGTGCCATTGGAAGTACTGCTGACTATAGGGAAATAGAATTCCTGGCTCCCTTGCCCCATGTATTACATCTGGGGCACCACTTTGAACCAACAGCCAACTCTACCAAGAACATAATAATAAAGATGCCCGTAGCTAGAGAGGAGAGAGAGAAAGAAAAAAGGTTTGGACATTAGCAACGGCACCAGGTGTGCTCTGTGGAGGGAGCTTGGGATCCTGCGATACCTTCTGGGCTCCTGAGAAGGCGTGGTAGAAGCTAGAAACATAGGTCATGATGGCTTTCTCGTCAGGACGGGCAGTTCCAACAATGTCTGTCAAAAAAAACCTCACGTTAAGAGCATAATCAACTGACGGGAGGAAAGCAAAGGAGAGGAAGAACCACAACTGTCCAGGAGGCCTGCTGCGGTGTGTGCTTGTCATAGTGATTCCACAGGGCTCCCCAGCATTCCCCAGAAGATGTGTGTGTCTCAGAACCCAGGATCGCCCTTCTGGTTCCCCTCCCTCATCATAAAATTTCCTCCAGAGTCTGGCCAGGCTAACGCAGCCATATGTCAGCATGTCTTGTGTCACAGTACTTCCCTGTCCTGAGAATATTACTGTGATTGATTACTGGATTGAATGAACCCAAACTGGCAGCAGGCTGACATGACTTCTATAGCCATACTATACTGCAATCCCTCCACACAGTTCTGTTCTTCCAGAAAGATATTTTCTCCCTTCTTTTCCATGCCTCCCTCCTCCATTTCAATACAATGATGGCTTGAATTTCAAGAGGCCCTTTCATTAGTTTCAGGGGAAACTCAACACCTCCAGAGATCAGAATTAATGGTGTGGAGGAATGCACATTAGCTCAATTCCATGAGGGAGGAGAAAGATCAGTAAAGAGCAATGAGAGCTCCTGCCAGGGGCCCTCTTCATCATTGCTACTTTTGCTGAGATCTGAAGCTAAATCCACTTATTTTGGAGGTGTCTGTGTTTCCTACAGAATGGTAAGGAAACATTTGAATCTACTCTGGAAACCTCATGAGTTTTGTTTTTTTTAACTCAGCATGATGAATGCAGGGAAAACAAAACTCATCTCTGGGGATGGGAAATACTACCTAGGAATATGAACATCCTAGTTACTGAAATATAGGTTCACTGGGTTTGGCTGTACTATTCCCACCTTTCCTCTTTGCTCCTCCTACTCCTTTATTTAACAAAAATCTTTAACTGCTTCTCCTGTCCAACCCAAGCCTGAAATACAGCTTCCACCATTGAAACCAGCTGGCTTTAGGCAAACAGCCAACAACCAGTGAACTATTTCAGGCTGTTGTTTGTACTCCAGAGTTACAGTCTTCAAAATCTGTTGCCAAGCTGGTCCTGACAAGGCTCTGAAAAGTAATCTTTGCTGTCCCGGTGGCCTCAGGGAAGCAGTCATAACCAGCAGCAAAAGCATCTCTGAACAACATGGAACTCTGCCTTGCTCTCCAGACCCAGTCAGTGAAGGATCTTCAGGCCAAACACTTCTGAGTAGTCAAGAAAAAGCAGTTTATAATAATAATAATATCATGCCCTCAAAAGGAAGAACACCAGCAATGTCAGAAAGACCACAATAAAAAAACCCTGGAGCAAAAGGAACACAGTCCTATACCATACACTAACTCACTATTTGGCCTGATAATTGAAAGGGAACACTTCAGTCAGCAGATGACAGGTGTTATTCATCTCTGCCTCATGTGTCAACCCCAAGCTAAGATCTCCACACTAGACTCAAAAGACTGAAGGACAGAGGAGGAAGAGGGAACATGTGACTCATTATTCCATTTTAACTTTTTCCCTATACATTTACTACACAGTCATGCAGGGAACATTCAGAGGTTACTGAAATCTTGTACAAAAGAAGTCCACCTAGAAGAAGTGGAAAATTTCTTGAGAAAAAGCAAGTTAAAAGCAGTTGGATTCTACTTTACCTTCTGCATCCAGCATCTTCGGAATATCCAGATACTTCTCAGCTACATCAAAAGCTGTGTTTAGATTGGTGAGAGGATCATCCTGAGAAAGAAACAGAGGAAGGGCATCAGCATCAAATTTAACAAGGTACACAGCATTTCTCTCAGAAAGAGCTTGGTTTGGTTCAGGTAACTGTGCTGTCCAGAAAAAATTGTGTGTGAAGCCTCATGTATCAGGATGAAATAATTAGCTTCCTTTTGAAAGAAGAGCCTGGGGACTCATGGTATGATAATCAACATAGAGTCTGTGCACTTGCAAAAAAAAAAAAAGGAATAATGCATTTTGTCTTGAATCTAGTTTAAACTAAAATTAGCTTCACATCATACTGATAGTAAATGATGAGACCACATCTCACATTTACATCTCATGCTGTATTAGGTTTGCAACTTCCATTTTAAAGAGCTGCAGAGCTGTGTATCTGTTAGAACATCTAAGCAATACTAAAATAGTAACAACATCTGCAATGGGTGCTGTTCTTAGCTAGCGTACAGTTGGTTGAACACCAGTTGAGTGGGAGGAAGAGAAATGTTTCAACAAATCTCTACAAAATAAATACATATAAAAGTACCCAGTTTGCCTTGAGTATTGCTTTTCCTCTTGCACAGGTCTTGTAATTTCCTTAGTACATTTCTATTCCTCTCTATATAAATCTTCTGTAGATTTTAAAGAGCCACACGAGAAAACATGAAATACAAATGTCATTGAAAATTAAAGACTCTCTGCAAATTGTGTCCAGCATTCAAACATAATGATCAGCAACAAGACACCTGCCAACCTGTATAAGATTCTCATACCCGCTTGTTCCTATATTCCTGTATAACCATGATACTTCATTATTGTGAAGGATCAATCCACTTCCTGAGTGA
Source organism: Lycocorax pyrrhopterus obiensis (assembly GCA_014706295.1). Lineage (NCBI taxonomy): Eukaryota > Metazoa > Chordata > Aves > Passeriformes > Paradisaeidae > Lycocorax > Lycocorax pyrrhopterus. The sequence continues at coordinate 30,463,753 of JACSVZ010000007.1, read as the reverse complement.
CAAATTACATTTGTATTATCAGTTTCTACTGTTGAGACATGCGGCTTCTACTGGATGAACTGCTAGTGTTTAGCCATCTTGTTTGGTGTCTTTCGGGAGGGAGGAAAGATGGGGTGGTACTCTCCATATTGTCATTTGTGCCACTCACACTGAGACCCACATAAAAAACCAGCAAATAGGGAGTAAAATTATTTCACCTTCTTTCTAGAGTGGCATCCATGTTCTGTTTATTTTCTATGTGAATCATGTGCCTTTGCTTATTGCACTGACTTGGAAGATTAAGCTGTGTCTGAACTCTAATCAACAGCCAGTTTCCTTTGAACCCACCCAGCAGGAAAGATGAAGCTAGGCATGCTTGGGCAGACAGGGTATGGGCATGAATAAAACTTCCTTTATGGCACTGGTCATTAGGTAGCCCTCAGATTACAGCCTTCATGAACTAGGAAACTGAGCTGCTCTGAAAAGCAGTTTCCTGCAGCATTTCCCTAGGAATCAACATATGTATTAGGCTGGCATCCAACATCAGCAACATATTCCTTTGGGTGAATGTCTCTAGCAGACAGCAATGTTTCACCTATCAAAGTAAATCACACACAAAGGCCATTAAAACAGACAGTGATCTGTATTTAGTCCACTGGAACAAGTCAATATTAAGCAAGGAAATGTTGCACAGGCATGGTGTGATGAAGCCAGCAGCTGTCACATACAGTATGACAGTGTCAAATCCCCATATTCCTATATAATACACTTTCAAGGGTGACTACATCAGATATATGTACATCCACCTCTTCAGAGTTGAGCAGCGGAGCAGGCAGTGGATTTTTACTATTCTCCAGACACAAGGAACCATCATACACCATGGAATTAGAGGAACCACTTCAATTTCAACCTACTTGTCTTCTGTGCCTGATGTGGAGAAACCTCTATGAACCCATAGTGTAACTAAAAGCCTTACTTGAGGAGGTGAGACTAGCTGGTATATAACATACCTTGTTCACTGAGTGCAGACATGGCCCTAGCTTCATTTCGGAAGAAAAAATAACAGATTTTCTTTCACTCAAGTGCAGGAGCATCCAGAAATGCCAAGTGGCAGCTCCCTTGCCAGTCTTCCCCTAGCCCATGTGCCATTTTCTATTTCTGTAGAAATGTCACCACTGTGTAGCAAATTTTACCCTATGCTGACCATGACCATCATGGCTGTTAACACCCTGATAGAGTGTTTAGTATTAACACACACCCTTCCTTAGCACAGACCCATCTGAACAAGCTGCATCATGATCTGTCAGCCTCTCCTGGAGGAAAGGGAGGAGCAAATCTCTCACTGCAGATAGCTTTCCTATCAGTTTGCAAGTAACAACACCAAGAGCACTGTTGCCAAAGGTTAAAAAGAAATTTTTGGCTGAAAGCTGGGAGAGGTTTCCTGATGGGAAAACTTACTGGGCTTGGGCAGTCCCAAAGGAAGGGCTGGAAGTTTTAACATGGGAAACTGGAGACTCACCTAGATAAAGCCAGCAGATTTCTACTTCAAATGCAAGAAAGATGTGTGATCACATATCTCTTAGGGAATGAAACCAAAGATAGCACTACTGAAACCAAGCTACCTAAGTCCAAGACTAGCTTTGAGATGAGCAGAGAGCTACACTCAAGCAAGATCGTTCCCTGTAGAAAAAGCTTCATGCCTCAAGGACACTGGAGCGGCTCATCACAACAACGATGCTTCCTTGTGCAAGAGTTAGGGGTTCCCCTGGAGCTTTTCCAAGACTACAACAGGGTCTCAAGGCGTATGAAATTCCTCTGAACTCCACCACTTCCAGTTCCATCCCACTGTACACCAACTAATCATTATTTCAAATCACCTGTTTCAGCTGATGCCCATGAAAAGGGGCAATGTAGTAAAGGCTGGCCAGGCAGCTCCAAGCCTCGCACTGCAGCACCATGGCTGCAGGCACATTTTAGGGACCCCAACACAGCAGATCAAACAACAGACAAGTCACCTGTCCCCTGATTCTTTCCACAGCTGAAACACACACCCAGAAGAGCACTGACCCAGATGAGGCTGCAGAGGTGCCTTGGTTGCAACTCCATTTACATGAATATAGCAATGGCAGAGGCTTGAAGAGGAATAGTAACTTGCCAGACTCTAGCTGGGCTAGCCTCAAGGAAATCTATAGCTTTACCATGGAGGAGGTACTTTGTTTTAGTGGTGGCAGACAGCAAACCTGCCCTAAACAGATGCCAACCTGGTTCACTCTCTGCTTTTGCTGACTAAAGACTATCGGCTCTTCATCTTTCGCCACAACGCTAACTCATACAGGGACTCCTCTCTTCCTCCAGCTATTTCCAAGTCCTTGCAGCATACAAGGTTGCCATGGCAATTATTGCACTGTAACATAAAAACCATCATCTATTATCTAGCAATCAGGAAAGGAGATGGAGGGGGAGGAAAACTGAGAGAGCGCAAGCACTTACTACATCTGCCAGAGTTAAAGACTCTGGGAAAAGAATTCCAAAACTCATGTTTTCAGAAATATCTGCGTATAACACAGCAGTACACAGACCACAGTTCTACACAGATTGTGGTATATGAGGGGGTGTCGGAGCCATCAGTCAATCGCTGTATTTGACGAAAGTATCTTAGATGTGGCTCACAGCTGAGCTACAGTCAGGGGCAAAAGGAGGAAGGGAAACCCCATCTTCTGCATACCCCTCACCTGCAGACCAGGAGCTTATCTACAGTGAGCCAAGTAACAGCAGACAGACCTGCACTAAATAGACACTATCTAACCAAGTAGCTGTGGTGTCAGGGAATCACCACCACCAAGATGGACTTGCACCTGTTGTTTTGAGACTGGGACTATAGAAATAACTTTAGTTAGGCAGCATCCATAGGCAGAAAAGAATTGTGCTTGTTCCACTAATATAGCTAGACTAGGAAAAATAGCTAGGAACAAACTCAATACAAAACAGTGCTGACGAAAGAAGTTGCTAAATTTCGGGAAGACATGCGGCTACTACGCTGGCTACCTTTTGCAAGTATACACTCCCAATACAGGTCTGTAGCCTAGACACAGCTTCTGTGAAAGAGCAGAAAACACTAAAGCTGCAAAAGAATGCTGCCCAAACAAGAGGTACAGTGCAGAACTCTGGACAGCTTGGACTGATTTCACCTCTTTATCTTGTACATTTGTGTGCATGTGTATACACAGAAACACACACAGCATTGCCAAAGGCACACACAACTGAGATGCCACTAATTGCTCCCTAGAGCTGGAAGAGAACTTGAGGTGGATCTCAAATCTACTATCCACTGTAATGGCTGCTTCTCAGCAGCCTCCTCTGTGTTTATATGTTCCACAAAGGGGTTTCAAACACCTAGCATAAAAATGGTTAACTTCCCTTCAGCACACATCAACTGCCAGAGCTAAAGACTAGGCTCTAAGTTCCTCCCAGCTATTTGCTCAAGATTTCAGCTGTTGTAGAGTCCTCCAACATACATTTAATCTCATCCCTTTACAGTAACTGAGGCAGAACAACAATAAAAACAATATAGATAGAGTGAGAAGACTTAAGGAGGACAGAGGGAACTGGATGAAGGATGGGATCAAAAGCAAGCAGAGATCAAAAGATGCTGGTTCCATTTAACCTTACTCCAAGTAGGAAAAATCCCCTCTCATGTACATTGAATTTGGCTAGAACAATCACTCTATTTTTCACCCAAAAACCCCTGCAGACAATATCACCAAATAACTCACTTTCCTTCACTCTGTTTTTGCTTGGGTTTGGCTTAGGGCTTTGTTGATAACAGAGTGCACTGTAGCATTTACCAGCCTGGGTTTGTCAGGTACACATTGCTTAGCTGCGTTATTTTCCCAAGATCAGGCACTGAAAATGTTACTCTAATAAGTCCTTTTCTTCTTACTGCTGTTTATGTGAACAGGTACAGTCTCCCCCCCACTGTTTACTCATCATGTGCTGATTCCAGACACTAAAACTGATCAGAAAATATAACTGACCGCTCTGCAGGACAGTGAAGATCTAAAAGGTTATTGAAAAGCAGATCAGGCACTGTACAACTCATTGCCTTTGGAATGCAGCTAATTTGATTGGGTCATTTACATTTTGTCTATTTGCATGGTGGTCCAAGAGCCCAGGTCTGCTGGTGATGGGCTTCTATGTATATTTCCCTAGCTAACATCAAGCACGCGTGCACTTAAAACACCCAGCCCAGGAGATCTGATGGACAAGCTTTTTGCATTAGCCCCAGCAATGACACATGAATTATGCTCTTGGTGACATTTCATTATGCTCCAGGTGACATGGGCACAGACACAGTGACACTGGATCTCAGCAGACTGCAGGAATGCCAGTAGGATAAGAACCCAGTTTGATCTTCTGTCGCACTGCTGGGTCAAGACATTGGGAGCAGCATAAACCGCTAAGTGGTTATTGTCATCATCCATTCAGCAATCTTGTTTCCAAACCACACAGGAAGTAAACTGAGGAGCAGCTTGGTATCATGCTACCAGGACAAATTTTAAAGTAAAATTGAGTTTTGTGACAAATGCTTTTTTGGCACCTGATATCTATGTCCTAGGGGAAGCCCAGAAGCACTGCAGATGACTCAGTGCTAAGCTGGAACCATGTGACAAGTGTCCAGTGAGGGCACACAAACTCCTCAATGAGCTATTGGATTCTGAACACCAGATAACTGGTCTCTATCCAACTCTCCACAGAAATGTTAAGCCTGATTTGACTCACTAGTCTGTGACATTAGCACAGAACTATTCTCACATTTGGTGTTACTGAGTTTGCCAGCTTTTGCTCATCAGCTGGGATTGGGGCACGTGTGTCTCATACAAGGCAATCTGAAAGCAGGGAAAGTCAAGCAGGAAGCTCATTAAGTTCACGCTTCACTAAGAAGCCTGAATGTACTGATTCATCCCTCTTTCCTTCCCCCCAGTCCTGCAACTGCCAGCTTGTGCTGCAGTTCTCCAATTATGTTTATCAAGCTAATTCTTCTCCCTCTTTACTTCCAAGGAGCCAAGCATCTTGTCTGATAAACAAATGGAGTTGTACCTTTCGTAGCTTCCCGTAGTCGATAAGCTCTGGACGGTGTCTATGAATTAAAGCACAGAAACCAAGGCCATCCTTCCAACTATGAGAGAAACACAAGAGAGAACAATGAACATTGTTCAGCCACGGGGACATACAGTGGTGGAGCATGAGGGAAGGCAGCAAGGCAGTGAGACAACTAATTCTGGTTTAGTTTCCAACTAGCAGTGCTTCTGTAAGTGCTGGGAATGAGGGATGTCTCGTATGTGCATGAGACTGCAATAAAGACTCCTTTCAAGCCCTGCAAGAATCCATTGTGATTAAGACTTGCCCATTGAGTTAACACCTCGTTTTTGGCAGATCTTTGTACATGTCCTGTGCAGCACATGAGCTCAAGGTTGAAAAAACGTGGAGACACAAGCCATAAAGGAGGAAAAAGGGCATTCCTTAGGGAAAAGGCAGATGTCCTCAGCTAGCTCCACTAAAGTACTGGAGAGTATGGATGGCAGTTAAGCTCTTAGAAGTGCTTTACATTATACGGTTCATACAAGGCTCCAAGACGTGCTGGAAAAAACACTATTACGCAGAATCTTCACTGGAACGTCTGCCAGTTTGGAAATATGAAAAGCAGAGCAAGAGAGCCTCTTATCCCTTCTCAGCTCTGCCATACTACAAAAGTTAGGAGGCAGTCCTTTTTTCATGGTTCCTAAAGTGTTCTGAGTTTTCACAGAGCAAAAACTCTCTTGCTTAGCCCGTGGCACAAATGCTGCTCTCCGAGGACTTAAGGCCCTGAAGAACTTTATGAAAGCAGCAACTGTAACCTGAGGAATTGGGGTGTAGGTACTTGGACCCTCTTAGAACCTCTGCCTTCAATTTCCTAGGCATCTCTCTGGACCACACTGCTACTGTGTAATGTGCACATGCACTGCCTTGGGAGGCCTGTCAGGAATATTGTTGAATATACTGAGAGACACAGGAAAATAACACTGATTGTAAAGCTAAGTTTTTGCCTGTAACTCACCTGATATGGAAGTTCTGGATGTTTACATTTTTGTACGGGGCTGTCTTCCTCTGACACCACAACAAAAGTCCTTCTTTAGCAGATGTTTCTAGAGAAAGAAAGAAAACACATCAATTAACTAATTTTCTTAGAAAACAGGAGTCTCTGGAGCATATGCTAGAAAACCATTACCAATTCCTCTGTGGTAGAGACTGCACTAAATTGTGCTTTATTTAACTTCACTTGTCAGAAGATGTCTTGCTTGGAAAAGCCTACTAGGATAGTTTTGTTACCATTATCTTCTTAATGAGGTTCAGTAATAAGGAGATAGCTTTTTGGGACTAGAGTCTTGCAGGACTCGTAAGTGATAGGTTCATTTTCAGTGCTAGTTCCTGAATCAAACTCCAACACAAAAGTTTACCTTCAGGCTTAGTCATCCTTTTGAGCTACTCTTGAAATCTCTTGCAAGAGAAGCATGTGAAAAACTCATCTCAGTATGCTTGAACCTGGCCACACATGTCTGTGAGACGTCAGGGCAGCTTGGGAAGGGTTGCTCCCTAGGATCTTTCAGTGACTCACTTAAGAGCACATTTTGGGCCATTTAGTGGCAAAGCCATTTAGTTACCGCAGTTGTCCATTACTGAACAGTGGCAGGAAAGAACTAAAATTTACCTTCAACTGAGATATCCTGAATGGCAAAACGAAGGATGATGGTCCAGATCATTCCAAGGGTCATTTTAACATTGCCATCCACAATTTCTATGGAAATAAAAAAGGTAGAAAGAGAAGAAATAGAAGACATCAAGTTGCAACTGCAATCCTTGTAAAACAGGAGCATTGGGGAACATTTCCTTTTGCAGATGGAAAACTGGAATTCCTGCTAAAAACTGTTTTTCCTTGCCTTCCCAGATGCTCTGCTGGTACAGTACAGTACCCAGTAATCAGACTGGTTCTTTTGCAGCACAATACCAAGAGCAAAACAGACACAGATGTTCCCAAATATCAGGACTAAGTACAAATTTAGATCAGTGTAATTCCCCACAGGGGCCTAAAAGCACCTTCCTCAGGTATAATTACTATTACTTAGAGAAGCCAAACTGAGAAAAGGAAAAGCTTTCCTTCTCTTACCCTATGTCCACCCCAAGTCACCTATATAACTGCCCCAGCATAATTATACCAGAAGAACTAGTGACAATTCCCAGAGCACATGAGCTCTGACAGCTGGTTTTGTCCTGTGAACAAGATACCACCAAGAAAACCATACAGCATAAACATTTTAATTTCAAACAAGACTAAATACATCAGACTGCCTGTATAGGACTCCTTTCAGTCATGTAATTGCCAAAAGACACAACAGAGCATTTCTCAAAGTCCATGCATCCTGCTGGAAGAGGAAGCAAAGACTCATGCTGACCAGTCTACACAGAACATAACATAAACCATGACGTGAGCAGACTGTGCTTTACTGCTCATTAGATTGCACAAGGGTCAACAACTTGGAGGTTTTACAAGGCAACTGCTTGCGTGTGTGAGGTACGATCTGTTTAGGATGGTGGATCAAGGTCCTGGGGAGAGGCACTTGGGGCAATGCAGAAAGGAGCTTCCATCACATATGGACTAGAGCCAGAGTCCAAACAGTGAGCAGATGGGTCTCAAGTGCTGATCCTCAACATCTACAGAAATGGCACAGAGATATATATACAGTTACAGAATTTATAGCCTTCACATTTTTGGATAGTGAAACTAGCTGAGCTGCTTTCTCCTACTCATCATTCTCTGGCAGTCCCTGTATGGCAGGATCTTTCACAAACAAATGACAAGTTACAAGAGTATTTTCAGTAAGAAAATGGCTATAATTAACCTAGTGTTTGGAGGTAGAATAATTCAAGTCCCAAGAAGACTGTCAGAAACCATTTTTGTACTACTGTAGACACCTCTGTGCCACTTCTTTCATGAAGATGCCCAGCAGGGACACATTGTGTTCTGGGGCAAGTAGAATTTGCAGTATAGGCAACTGATACCTGTCTGGATTCTGACACAAAAGTAACAATATTTGGATTTTTCCTTTTAAGCTGTTTAAAAAATGCTTTTCTTCTTACGAAAAAATTTCAAAATGTGAATCTCATGGCATTCAAACCAACAGACAAGCAGCACACACCTCAAACACACATTTTCAGAAATCGTGTCCAAATTCCTGAGAACCTGTGACTTAGAGATACATGTCATGTAACTTACAGTGTAAATTAGAATTATAAGCTCTGCTGTCCTTTGACATACACCCGAATTAGGGATTTACAGATGCAAAAGACAGAAAACAAGATAGGCCACCTTGTTCTACTGCAATAAAACTCTGTCTCTGCTCCTTTCTAAACTTCAGAGTACACAAAGATCTCTTAGTGGGTCATCAGTTTGCCCAGAACGAAACAGACGGTAACTTTTCCGTTCAGTACAAAAAACCCACAGTTACTCCTGCTGGCATGAAAAAACGCTGTTTTTCTGTTGAGAGTTTTCACACAAATTAATTTTTTACAGACATTTTGAGGTCAGGCGGTTGTCTGCTAGGCTGATGCAAGAAAATGTCATGTGATGGCAACTGTATTCAGTTCTGTACATTTTGCATTCTTCACCCCTCCAAAAAAGCACTGCAATCAACTTAAAGGAAAATCCTTACAATTTTTACAAATATCTGAGATACTGCAGCTAAAATATACAAGAAAGCATCTGTATTTTCAGCTTGCTTGTTTTGTTCATGTGATAGATATTCATGGGGATTTTCAAAAAGCAAAAAACCCAATGCTTGTAAAACCCACAACAGTTGCCAGGACTCTCCTAAGATATATTTAAGACCTGAAACTAAATTGAGCTCTTTATTTAAATGGTCTTGATTAAAATCTGATGACAATACTTAAACGCTGAAAATGCTTCATGAACAGTAATAAATCAGTGAGCTGATACAGGTAATTAATATTTCTGTTCCATGGATTTTAACGGTAAATAAAGGTCAAGACATTTACAGAAAACCAGATAGTGTTAAGTCACTAATGTCGCGTAAGAACGCGGCACTACGTTCTGGTCACGTTCTCAAATTCCAGTTTTATAAAGTCAGCTGCTGGAATTAAGGTGGAAGCATCCCTTCTTTCCCAGTCTTCTTCACAGCATTACCCATTAAAAAAGGAAGACGTGCTCCCTGTTCCCATATATGATTATTCCTTAGCAGCGCACCAAAACAATGCTGCTGTGGAGGAAACCCAGAATGTTTCTACCACGTCATCTCTGCATGTCATTTTACTTTACACAGTACCACCACCTGCCAAGCAGATATTGATGTCAGTGAGATTAGTGAGTGATCCATCCCAGGATACACATTTAACAAGTCCCATAATCCTCAGTCCTTTTTTTCCCCCCCCTCTTTTAAATAGAGTTGACAAAATGGTTATTCTTTGTTAGAAGCAGGCAAGCAAGAAATTTTTCATTTCTAGTGCTAAAAATCTTCTTCTGGAAACCTGGTTACAAAGTCAGCCAGCCTGATCAGAAAGACTCTATGCTCTTTGGCCCTAACTCACTTGGTTTTCCATCCCTGCACTCCCTGCTGCCAACCTCCTTTTCCTTCAGAATTCAGGACCCTTCATCTGCTGCCGGTCTCTTTCTAGCATAGTAGAATAGGCCAAGAAACAAAAGTGAAAAACATGGTTGCAAAACAGGTTTGCATGAAGCTTTCTGCTTCCTGGTGATGAAGAAAAAGAAACCACAGGAACTGTTAGAAAGTTGACTGCAACACTACAAAGCTAGAACAATCTAATGTTTAATTAAAGATACTATGCTTGTTCCCTGCTGGTATTAAGGAAGACTCAGTAATGTGAGAGCAGTTCACGCATTAAAAGGCTAGTAATCAGACAGTATTTTCTAAAAGCCTGACTGTGCTTTCCAAGTGCTCTTTCTAGGCAGGGCCTCTGCAAGCACTGTGTGCACTTCACCACCAGCAGCTGTTGAAGGAACAGCAGCAGCAAGCACATGTTATTAATGTAATTTACATTCAACTTGAGGGTTGATCAGTTGCTGGCTAAAGCTGGGGAGCCATCTGCATCCACTAGAAGGAAATTTTTTGCACCAGTGAATATGCTTCCACCCAGCTCCCATCATTGTACCAAGTAACAAGTATGCAAAAACTACAGTACTGGCTGGCTACAGAGACAAGACTTTTGAAATGCCACCACATCTTTTAAATGCATGAGCTTGTTTTGAAAAATGCAAAAATTATTAAGCTTCCCTTCCCATCCTGGATAGTTACAAACAGAATCAACAATAACAACAGAAGCTGTTATCCCCTCCTAGATACTTCTGAGCTGCTCATGAGAGTACAGACTCTGGTTACCCCATGGAGAGAAGAAGTTGCAGGGCATGAACAACTGGCAGGATAGCGTAATGATCTGGGAATTAGAGACATAGAACAACAATAGTGACATAAAGGCTGCTCTGCATTTTGTTTATCAAACATACAGCAGGACAATTATCCATGCCCCTGTCTTCAGAAAGTATGTTGCTCCTGATGGTCCTGTCAGATTTAGGACAGATAGCTGGCACTGTTAGTGAGGGTAACTCCCAGGTCCCAAACTGAGTGGACAGGATACAGGGACAAATAAAATGCTATGTTTCACTCACTGACGTAGAGAGACCCTATTTTCCCCCTCTTTCCATAGTGAAATAAATGTATGCTTGCACTGCCTGGTGCTTCAGTAGGTGTTTTACTCAGATGGGACTCCTGCAGTCATTGAAATCTCCATGCTTTATTTCTCCTTTTACTTGTGCAGGTGAGAATAGCGATCAGTTCACCCAAAGTTATCTGTATGTTGATACTGTTGAAGTGAGCAAGATCTGGTTAAGAAAGCAGCAACTTTCTATGCATATTCAAGGTAAAAATAAACCAGTCGTAGGGTGACATACTTGACCTATTCACTCTGTTAAACCCCAGGAGCATTTGACATGAGTATGGAATCTATTACAGCAAAAGAAGCCTCCTGAAGTGTCAGATGACAGTGAGATTTAAAAGCAGATGAAAACTATTTGGCTAGAGTCTTCCTTGATCCAGATTTACACAGATCTGCTGTATGCCACAACATACTTTGATTCTATAGACTCTGGCTAACAAAATGTTTAGATTTAAAAAAAACCAAAAACACCAAACCAAAACAACAACAAAAAAAACACCCAGGACACTGATGGCCAATGGGTACTGGGAACTACAGCTGGGCTGCAGATCCTTCACAGAGGACCTTGCTGCCCAGCAGACACCCAGAGATGGAACAAGCCCCTGAGGTAAGGAGTGTGCTCCCTCAGCCAGTACCACCACACTGCTGCTGGATGATGGTTTTCTTCTCTAGGAGAAAAGCCCCCTAGAAAACTTTCTACATCAGTCTAACCTGACTGAGGCATCTATAGTTCATTTTCTTGGTGCAGACTTATGACTGACTCATTGGTTTTGACCTTCTACTTTGCTGCTGCATGATGTTTTTTGAAATTCTTAAAGCAAGTCCCTAAAATTCATGTTTCCGGAAGGTTCATAATCCCTTCTTGAAACATGAATCCTTCTGTCCTAATGGACTGTCTTAGGGTGACTCTATCATGTATATCCCCTATCATGCTCTATGCCCAAAAAGTAATATTGTGCCTTTTCTGTGCCTTTAAACTGAGCTGAAGAAAAGAAAAAAAAAACCAAACGAACTTTTCAAAACAGTTTCCCAAGGACACAGAGATACACTCCTCTACGTTCTCTGGCTGCAGGAGCAGGAGGGAGCACCCTGCTTGCTTTCTTCAGCCAGCGGTTTCGGTTTTTTTTTCCTTCTCTTCCCGGCATGAGACGGAAAGCTGAACTTTGTTTCCTGAGACTTTCGTTTTTCCCTTCTTCTCTTCTGGACTGTTCAACAACATCAGAACACATCGGGAGAATTTTTCCCCGAGGCCCGGGGGGTGGGCCCTCGCCGACCCAGCTCCGAAGAAGAGAGAGACCACACCTAGAGAAGGACTCTGAAATCTTCCCAGGTTTCTCTCTATAGCAAGAGATTTCATTTCATTATTTAGCATCATTATCCTTTTCCGGTGCGTTTGTTAAATAAATAGTTCTCATTTCATTCACTTTCCTTTGAAGAAAATTTTTTTTTCCCCCGAACCCTGTGGGGGGAAGGGTCGTTGTAACCTAGTTTCCTCTCAGAAGATATATTGCTAAATTTTAGCCAAACCGGCACATGGACAGAATGAACTGCTGTGCTGTCCAAAGTAAAAGTCCATTTTTATAGCTGATGTGCAGTTTACTGTCCACCAAGCACCTGACGGGCTGGGCAGAAGAAGGCCCTGCAGCAGGTTATGCTTCTTGGTGACAAGCAGAGTGGCCTGGGCTCAGTCTGTGTGCACAGGCAGGCACTGGGGTGGGGGAGTCCATGCTGTGACCACACTCACATGGCCTGGGCTGGCATCACAGCACAGGCCCAAGCACTCTGCATAAAAATCAAAGCTAACCTTCGTCTAAACTGCAGTGCCATGCTGCCTTTGGTAGTTTAAAGAAAGCCATATGTATTCTCCATGCAGCTGCATAGGCCTCAGGACAAAGAAAAGCCAGGAAACATTTGGCAGGGGAGGTCAGAATCACTATTCAATTGATATGAATCATACTTCTGTCACAAAATGCCACCTCACAGCCTATTTCTGAACAGGGTAACTGCTATGAGTCCATAGTGAATAATCGGGCCCTGGTGATCTTTGGTCACAGATCATTTGACTTGCAAATGGTTTCTAAGTGCTGTGAGGACAGCAGTCAAAGCTGACTCAGGAACAAAGATAAAAAAAAGAAATCCCTCAGAAGAAGAGGAAAAGGCAAACTAGTGCCAGGGAGAGCAGAATCAGAAGGAAAAAAAAAGGGAACAGAGGAAGAAAAAAAGAGAGATAGGGTTTACACATACTCTGGAAAATGGGAGCTATCTTAAGGTAGACCACTTCTGGGTCCAGATCCAGCTTCTAGTTTTCTAGTTGAAAAGGGTCTCATATGTATATGGACTATTGTGTCAGACACTGGATGCATCAGTCTTTTTGTAAGGGCACAAAATGACCTTAGATATGTATTTGTGCTCCATAAACAGCACTCACGGCCAACAGTAGCCTCAGGTAGCTACTGTTGAAAAAGCTGAGAAATTTGAAGAAAAGTTTTGCATGCAAAATATCAGTATCATTCAGCCATTGACCTCTTGTATTTTGCTCTTCAATACCAAACACAGTAAACAGGTGTCTGCAATGTCCCTGACACTAGTTCTGAACTATTCCAAAGTCTCCACGATGTTAAAGCATACGTTGAGGTAACGGTTTGGGTAAGGCAAACATAAGCACCTGCAGCGGCTGCAGTAATCTGCCTGATCTGACATGGAACAAATGAACCATAGGATGGGTACAGGTGTTAGAGGTGCCCCAAGAGAATGCTTGAAAGTTCAAAACTGGGGATGGCATGGCAAGACTGCATTGCTCTGATGAGCTGAGAACAGGCAGAGCTCAGCCCTGTAGCCCTAGGACTCTCCCAAAGAAGGAATACTCATCCAGAACTGTATCATGGGCTCATTTCCTGCCTGTGTCAGGAGTTTCCCTAGAGAAACCAAGTATTTCCATCTGCAAGGTGGAGATAACAAACCTCCCTCATTTTCCATAGTCACTATAAAGACAAACCTAGAAATATCACAGAAGCAGAGTGTCTCCACAGCAACAGTGACAACCTGAATCCATAGGAAGGACTTACACAGATCCAGAACAGAGAAAAACAAGTGTTATGAAAACCTGCAAGCCCTTCCAGGTCTGGGGTGACCTATCTGTAAAACACTCACCATCTCTGCTAAAAAGACAAAAATCCTACACAACCACCTGGTTTCTGCATGGTCTGCAAGTTCTTGAGGGCATCCCAGATGCTGCCTGCACTGGTCTCTACACAGAGATACACAGGCTTCCAGCCAGAGCATCCAGCTGTGTAGGGTGCACAAACAGAAGCCTATAAGTCCTGAACACTGGAGCCTCTGGGGTCCTTGTCCTGTGTTGGGGACTGCATTTGGCTTTGACCCATGCAATGCCCTCCAGCAACAGCTCCAGCAGCTCTGAAACAAGCCAAATACAAATAGCTGCTATGCTTCAATTCAGACTTTTATTCATTTGAGAAAGAAACATCTCAATTAATTTGTTTCTGCCACTGCTCAAAGTTTTCCTTAACTCTGAGAACCAGGAGAAAAGCAGGATGACCTGACCAATAATCCCAAGTGGGAACCAGGTTTGGCAGCCTGGTGTGAAGACAGGATTTAAATCCAGGGTAAAGGCCTACTATATCCCATTTTTAACTCAATAGTTTATTCTACAAGAACATAGTAGGGCACAGGGAAATGACATGCAGCTATGAAAAAAAGGCAAGGGCTAATAAGCACAGCTTGGGCCCAGAAAAATCAGATGGTTCCTTTACCTTCTGCTCCAATAGATACTAGCTTGACTCCTTTGCTGGCAATGAAATCCAAGGCCTTGTTCACGTTGGATATTTTGTGCACTCGCATTTTGCCTCTTTCAGGCTTAGCCAGACGTTCACCTAATAAGAAAAGAGAGGGAAAAAAAGTATTAGAAAACAATTCTGAACCTGTTCTTCCCTGGTGCATGTTTCCTGTGGTGTGGCTCCCACTGCTCAACCTGCCAGAGGGTAGACTTCCCTGCATTCTTTCAGGACAGCCACACTCACTGTTTAAGCACCTCCAGAAAGAACCAGACAGAAAAGTATCTTTTTGATGCATCACAGGTAAGTTGGTTACAGAGAACCTGTCAAGTCCTCTTCAGAGTAGGTTTGCATCAGAGGTGAAAAAATCAGTTAAAACTCCACTGCGCTAGGCAGGGAACCAACCTCCTCCAGCCACACATAACAAGGCCTGGAAAGAGCACAAACTCCCCTTCCTGACAAAGACAGGTGAGGAGCTCTCCTGCAGCATTTGCAACACCCAACTTACAAACCAAATCTCTCCTTGGAACCACCGACAGTCAAACATGAGGGTGATCTTGTACCTTGCCTTTTCATTCCCCAGCCAAGATTCAAATCTCCTACCTCTCTAGTCTCTCCACTGAATGGCCAAAACTGCCTGTAGCAGGAAATAAAATTGCTTCTTTGGCAAAGTGGCTTCATAACGGTAAGGACTGTCACCTCAACTCCTTTCCATTAAGTCTGATGTAATTCTGACTCTATACTAGGTCTTTACACAGGTGCATTTTAAATGTTTATACTGAGGCACAGAGAAGGCAGCAGCCTAGCCCTGAGGTGAGAACAGTTAGATAGAAATTGGTCTTATGATAACACCCAGCTCCTGATTGCAACAAAGCTGGTAGATTTGGAAAGGCACTTTCCAATCTTATTTATTTGAAAGAGGTGCATTAAGTGCAGTCATGTCCTTCTTGATAGGCTGCTTGTAACTACACTCACAGTCTACTTTTACTAATGATAATCCAAACACTCAGAGTAAGCAAAGTAAAGCTTGGACAGGTGGACTTTTCAAAGAAACCTCAAATAGAAATACAATTAGATGGGATTTCAGGAACCACCTGTATGTGACAACATTAAAAGTGAAGACAACCGCTTCCAGATCACAAACTCCAGAATACAAAAAAAATCTAAAGAAAATCCAAGCAGGTTTTGTACTTTAAAAAAGTTATAATTAAAAGGAGATCAAATGGGCAAGTCTAGGCAAGTAATTACTCACCTGACCTATTCAGTTCCAAAAGTCTCCTGCTGTATCTTGAACTGAATATTTAAGCCAAGCAAGCTGACTCAAACCCTTTATTTTAGGCTTAAGTGTGAGAAAGAAAAGTACTTGGCTTGTTTCCTTAACACAGGCATGAGGAAAAGCTAAAACAGAGAAGAGAACACTATCTCCATAACCACGTCCTCCAAAGGAAAAAGTCTGGAAATTACAATCCTTTAAAAGTGTTTCAGTAGTTACTGTAAGCTGGTGTCATTACCTCTCATGCTTAAGGATAAAACCAGATTCATTTTTAAAAGGAAACACTGATGTCTGACAATTTAAGTAAAAGGATGTATTTTATGGTACTACCTCCTTCCTAAGATTAAAAAAACCCCAGCTCTTTTGCTTTAATGGAACCTCAAGTACATGTCACAGTACACTGCTTTGTATCTCCACTTGGATAATGCTAGTCATTCTAAAGAAAAGTTGAAGCATTTTGTGTGACAGTTATTTGTGACAGTTTCACAATGACATTTTTACATGTAATTTTACAGTAGACTTAAGCAGTCCTATGCAGCCAAATGTCAGCAAATGGGTTGAGCCAGCTAAAAAACAGCCATTTTCTTCAGTTTGTGTGACTGTAAACTAGCCTTGCAAAAAGAAAAATAAAGACAAGCGATTAGGTTTCAGCTGGAATAGCAAGCTGATCCAATTCACCTTGTGGCCGCATGTGCAATGCCAGTGCAGCGGAGAGCATCTGAACTGCTCTCCCTGGGGCTGGGGAGAGGAGGATTGTTCCCCCTGACAGCCATCAGATTCTCAAGCAATTGATGGTGATTGCAAACCTCTCCCAGATTAGAATCCTTTCTTTGGGAACTTTTTAGCTTTCAAAACCCAATGGCCATTTCCTTCAGACTTGGACTTTACTACAGATTTAGATTTCCAGAAAAAAACATCATCTGGTTCCATGCCATACATTATTAATGATGTAGACTGTTAAAAGGAAGCTTGCTAGAAATATGTTCTACTTTGAGCTATTTCCTTCATTGGCTTTATTTCTCAGTACTTCTCCTAGCTGAGACAATGAAAATGATCTACTCGCTTCTTACTCTGATTCTCATGTACTGGCCCAAGGCTGCGCTTTAAAAGCCAAACAATGCAAGGATGTGTTGGCATAGAAGTTGTTCACTGCAAATTTGTTTAGGAAAAATTTCAATTAGTGCCTCTGTCTCTTCGAAGGGAATAAAAAGCACCTTACAACTTTATTTTAAAACTACTAAACGTGAGTTTAGCCTTTTTCAGTCTTGTAGTAGATTTTTAAAATGGCTTTATCAGGGGAAGGAAACACACATGGTGAAAAATGAAAGTGCATCTTTTGGGGCAGTTTCTAAGGGGGGCTGCAGTTGTTATTTCCAACCACAGAGGCCAACCAGAGAGGACCTGCAATGAGGAAGCCCCAGGACAGTCCATGGAACTTCCCCCACTGCACAGTGACTGGGGAACCAAAGGGCTCTGGTGGGGCTGAAAGAGGACCTGTCAGCAGCACAGCTCACCTCCAGAACGTACCACACTGAGTAAAACTGAAGCATTCTCCTCTTGCAGACCATCATTGCTTCCCATACTTTGGGAAACTGCATTGGATGGGAAAACTGCTTCCTACTTGCCCTAGCTGCCTAGCAGCAACGTGTTCTCAAGGATACAGGTTTCCCACAGTCTTAGTGGCAGTCCCTCTTCCACCATAGGGTCTCCAGTAGCTTCCCTGATGCAGGCTCCATCCCTCCTGCCATGGCACAGAGTGGCAGCAGCCACCCTGCAGCAGGGGCAGAGGGACGTAGTGCTCCCTCAGTCCCACACATCCCGGCCAGGCAGACAGGTGGAGGAGGCACTCGGCTCCATGCGGCTCTCAGCCAAGCCGACCCAGCACTCTCAGGGCCAAAAGCTCTTATGGCCATCGTCCTCTGGGTTAGAGATCAGCCTGCCACAGAGTAACTCTGCCCATGCCAAATTCCCATCAGCAGCTCTGCAGTCCCCCAAAATAAGTGACGAGGAAGGTGTGAGCCAAGAGTTCAAAGGAAAGGCCAGAAGCTGGAACTGGAGAGCTAACAGCCACCCAGAGACTCACCATTTTGGCAGATGATGAGTGGGAACCATAGCAAAAACATACAGGTGAGCCCTTGCCAAACATCAGGAGACACGCTGCTCCCCATATGGGCTGCAACTTCCCCAGCTATGGACCTAAGGGTTTGCTAGTGGAGCTGGTAGCTGGAAGGAGGCTCTGTACGAGCAGTGGGGCTCACAATGGGTAACGGAACTGCAATGATGGAAGTGAAATGGGGAAAAAATGTGCCACATTTCTCTTTTTCTGCCACTGCACTTAGGAGAACTGCAGTTCTGGCTTCTGCTGTCTCTAGGGAACGGATGTTCAGTCTTAAGTGTGTGAAGGACCATGGTCTCTGGTGGGATGCAGTCCCCAGCTGCCCCCCATGCCTCTGCCCACTGGTCACACAGCAGCAGGCTGCAGGCAGAGCTGCTCTGCACTGGGACAGGTACGTGCCATGCCCACACCACTGCAATTGGAAGCCGCTAGCTTCTTCCCAAACTGAGGTGGATCTGACAGGCCCTGCCAGTAGGCTACCAAAGGGACAACAGGAGAGAAAGAATGGGAGATGATGCAAGGAAATTAAGCAGCATGAGATATAAGACCCCCTGCTTTAGCACCAAGCCTCATCTGCCTTGTCCTACACATCCTTCTCTCCCCTATCTTCCAGTCCAGTGATTAGAAGCTAAGCCACCAAGGCCCATCTGCCCCAATGTCCAGGCTGCAGCACTGCCTCTGTGAGGGAACATAAATACAGAAAATAAACTAACAGGACTCTGCTACCTCATTTCTTACAGGCTGCACACTGCAAAGTTCTTACAATGCTTTAAACTCTGATCCCTCCAACCCACCAGTATGGGCAAAACTCCTGAGATTTCATTCTACATTCATAATTTCTGACAAACACTGACAATAAACCGACAGAATCTTTGCATAAAATGGAAAAAGGGATGGTAAGGAAAGAAAAGGAGGGACATAGGAAAGGCAATGTGAGTGCTTCTATCATGGCCGTTTTATTGGAAAATGTACCAAGGTCAGGAATGCAAGTCAGTGGGTTGCTGTAACTGGCTCAAAAGCCATCAAAACAAAGTCTGCGAGCTGGGGGTGAACAACCCCAGTTTGAAAAATACTGTCTTGCCCTCTTTCAATCCATCCTACAACACTTCACTAAGGTATTTATTCCTACTAAGGCACATCAAAAGGGATTACTGCTTATATGAAATAATCCCTGGGAGATATCTGTCTAGCAGTGGGACATTTGTGACACAGAGTAAAAACAAATCTGACCTAACTTGTTCATGCCACTGCTTTTATTTCAGACTGAGTATTTTGGGATTCTGCTTTTCTTCAGGAGTTTTTTTTTTCCCCCCATGAAGGTCTGAGCACTGAGCTCAAATTGAAACTAGAATGGAAAAACTTCAGTCATGGCTGAAACTGAATGACACAGAAGATTTACTGGTTTGACTCCCTTCTTCCAGTAACTTCTATCGTACTCCCACTGCCATGTGGCTTTGGTATGATTTGCCAGTGCAGCATTCCCACACTTCCCAGAGCTGCTTCATCAGCCCTGCCAAGCAGTAAGAGCCACTGCCTGGATCTTCACAGGAGGCTGTGCATTCCTGACAGGCAGAGAAAAGCCAAGAAGCTGGAGCAGGAATGCAACAGGGAGCCTGCACAAGCCATGAGCTTTGGAGTACATTCCAAAATGGTCACTGCTGGAGACATATATTTGTTAGGGAGAAATTTGTTCTGAATCAGGAAGCAGCTGTTCTTACATTCCAGCAAAAACTGCAGCATTACAGCCCTTGCAGTCAGTATCCTACATGGACAGCACCACACAGAACCTCTCTCACCTGAAATGACTTCCAGAAGTAACATGAGTTTAAGACCATCCCTGAAATCTTCCTCAATGTTCTCAATCTGTGTCCCAGCTTTGCGGAGGTGAGAATTACACCATGCTGTAAATGTCTAAAATATAGGAAAGAAAGAAAGAAAAAAAAAAAGCAGTCAGTAATATTCCCACAAACCAAACAACAGTTCCCAACCAAAGCAGTGCTGCTAGGTACCATGACAAATGCTCATTAGGTTATCACCTCTCCATCCAATGTCCTTGTGGAGCAGAAGCATTTTTACCTCTAAATATCCAAAGAAGTTGCCAGGTGTTTCTGTAGCAGAGGGAACCTGAGACAGTCATTTTACAGCTCCAGCACATCTGATGTACTGGAGAGGCTTCTCATTTTCTGTTTGGCTTAGAATACCTTGAAACTGATTTTAAAGCATGCTAAGTGCTCAGATTGCTAAGGACTTCCAGTGGTATTAGATGACACATATTAATATGAAGGAGAATAGGGAACAGCATTCCAGATGATCTTGTCTCTAGAGAGGTGCTTGAGAAAAAAAAAGAACCAGTCTTCAACTGCCTCTGGTCTACTCCATCCCCAGCAGCCCTTAATACACTGAAGGACAGCATGCTGAGCTCCTCAGCCACATAAATCACATCCCAGGAGTGTCTGTCCTGCTGCCTCTGTTCTCACTTACTAGCTGCTAAGTAGACCTCCCTCCCCTATGATTGTCCCACCTTTCCTCCCCCACAACATGGAGGAGTGAATACCTTCTGAATAAGGATAATATCACCCATCTCAGCAGAAGTGCAGGTCCTAGAAAGGATATAAGTAACCATTACTTAGTGACACTACTGTCTAGCACAGCCTCAAACTCCCGCTACTTGAGAGCCTCTGGCAGAAGCATCACTGAAGTAATCTCAATAATAAAAATCACAGCCACTCTGTAATTAGTGATACAATGGACCACCACTGGAATGATAATATGAGTCTGAAGTGCAGGACAGACTGAGGCCCAAACTACAATACAGTCAGTACTATGCAGGCTAAACATAACTCTTTTTTGAAAGCACCTTCTGACCTCGAGTAGTCAGGACAAAAGTATCTCTCATATGAGAGAAATTAATTTTGCTACAACAGACAACAGCACATTTTCTGTGGTTGCAATCTGTAAGCCCATGCTCTGAACAATGGGCACATGGGGGACTGACAGGGGAGAGACCATCTCTTCCAAGAGATGTGACAGAAGGGGTTATCTCAAAAGAGTACCATGTCAACTGGTCTGAAAGAGAAAAGTTTGATGGTCAAAACACAAGAAGCAAATATGAAACACCTCAGACACCTCTGGGCGGCACAGACTTATACAGGTGAATCAAAGAGCTCAATCTCACCTGAAGAAGCAGAAGCTGTTTGACACAAAACTACTGTTTGAAGAGTAAATGGTAGCAACCAGGAAGACAAGTTTGTTCAAGTGCTAATTAATGTGTTTCCCAGTGTTTGAATAGCAGACCAAGTAAACCCTTTCCTTTGTACAACCTGATAAACCCTCAATCACTCTCTAAATAGAAGGCTGAGGTTACTCACAAATGAATGTATCCAAAAGCTCAGTGCTACCACAAGGAAAGTCTTCCCTCCCTCTCCCAGATGTGGTCCTAGAGCCAATTCAACTCACTGACCCAGCAAAGAAAATTGTTTACTTTCTTAAGGTCTCCTGCTCAGTAGTGCATGGAGGCAGTTCAGCAGCATCTAACAAGCCTCTACAAGAGAAAATTTGGCATACAAGGGCCAAGTAGGAGGGTGGAGTGGACCACAGCAGCCATGCCATTTTAGGGTGCTGGGGAACCACAGAAGGAAGGACTCATCTAATACTGAAGCACAGCATGCCAAAAATTTAGAAATGCTTCACTACTACTTATAGCATGCACAGGATTTCAAAAGAAAGATTACCCCAAATGGCAACAGGATTGTTCTGAGTTGTCTCAACACTGGGCTTTCACTACTAACCTGCTCTTATTTGAGCTCACCAGACCACAAACAGTGTGGCAGAATCTTTCCTTGGAAAAAGCATTGCTCAACAGCTGCAGAGCTTTCCACTGCTGTGCTCTGGCCTTGTTCTCCACTGGGACTGTGGAATGGAGCAGGATAACAGCACAGCTGTAAATACTTTTATGGCAATGGCCCTTTGGACGGATGCATGTATTGTGAAAGTCTGGGATCTTTTTTCAAAATAGCCTGGTTTCCTTCCAGATTTGGAAGCTTGGAAAAAAGAAGAGTAAATAATTAAGCACCTTTTATTGCTTTTTATTGTTAACCCCCTGAGAAATAAAAGGTGGTGTGTTTTTTCCAAATAAGAGTGGTTTTACTTGGAAAAGGGCCCCGTATCCTGAAGTACGTCCTTTTGGCTCTACTTCCTTCATGCTGCTGTCTGAGCTGTATTACAAGAAGAGAGGTTAATTTATTTGGCTCCCTTTAGCAGCCAGGCTACTTCACTCCTCCAGAAAGGCAAATGAGAGCAGAGGTGCTTTCAAATGGTACATCATCATCATCACATATCAAAGTATGAGAGCAACTTATGTCAGAAAGGTTGTGGCTGCCCATGAACCTCCTTCTCATATCTGAAAAGCAGACAAAGCAAGATACCTTGAGCTAGTGCCTGGCCCTGAGTGACACTACAAAATTCGTGTTGATTTGAGGAGGAAGCCTGAGATCTAACCCACAGGCCACAAGCCTGCACTTTTATTTCTTGTCTGACTTCTCTGAAGTAATTTCAGTTTTGTTTTCCATCAGCCCAAAGCAGATCAGACATCTCTGCTTTAAATCACTGATAATCCCAATAGAGCTCAACAGGGCATCCCTCTGCACGGTTTGAGGGTGGAAGAGGGCCACCACTTCTACACTTCCAAGAAACACAGATGAAGTTAAATGCAAACCACAAATCTTCTAAACTTTGCCTTATTATAAAGCCTGGCAGGATAACCAGATCAGTGAGAGTATTTTTATTGCTGCAAGAATCACCCAGGGCTTGTTAGGAAACAAAGTCCCAGAGCCAGCACCAACTTCTCAACTGGAACCATCTCTATCTCATCATAGCCTCAGACAGGCTGAAGTGACACAATTCTGCAAAACACTGCCATTATCCATGAGTGGCAGAACGGACACTTCAGCTTCTCAAGAACAAGCACAATGAAGGGGGAATAGACACAGCACACACAGTTTCCATGAGACAATTCCCAGATGCGCAGACATTTTCTCAAGGCATTCTTCAGGTCCTACATGAACTCCAACAAGCATAATGCTATGAGCAGCACAATAGCATAGTGAACAGCAACAACCAGTATCCCAGTGTGGATGCATTAGGCCATTTTACAAGAAAGCAGGATTATGAATGCTTTTAATAACTGCAGTGGGACTCACAAACTATATTCACCACAGATCAATCCAGAGCAGTATCTATCAAAACATAATCACCAGAAAACAGCTTTATGTTGCATTTACTGCATATACTGCAGAGCAGTAAAATATCTTCTTACTTCAAAGTAGTAAACTGGAAAGAGATCTGACAGATAGGAGAAGCCTGGAGAAATCCGCCAGAAAAGTAAAGGGAAGCAAGAGAAGGGAGAGCTGTAATTTTTGCTGTCCACTGGGTCTTGCAATCCTGGCAGTCTTGTTTAGAGCTGTTTTTACTGACTTGGCTTCATGCATCTGCACAGGATCCTTTCTGTTATTCTAGGAAACCTACTGAAACCTCCCACTCACCCCATCCACCTTCTGGGCAACGCAGCCGCTCCTCCCCACGCCTTCAGTCACAGCTACTGGTGGCACTTGGCTCGGGGCGGATGCTAAGCCCCGCCGTGCTGCCTGTCACCAGCAAACAAGTTTCTGGAAGTGGAAAGGGCTGTCAAGAGCAGCCAGCCACCTTTCTGTTGCAGGCCTGGCCCTGGGAGCAGCCAGGCAAGGAAGAAAACACCAAAAAACACCACACCTGCATTTGTTGGGGTGAGGTGACTTGCACCCCAGTTCAGAGGGCAAAAATACACTGTCAGGTGGGAAGCTGCTCAGAAGCAGCAGATGTTCTTCCTTGCTGTCTGCAGACACAGAAGTCTGGAGACTATTCTCCTGCTTACTTCCAACTCCCTGTCCCAAAGACAAGAAAACAAATACTCTGTTAATCTTGAGGCTTATGGAAATTTCAGAGCTGGAAAACTACTTACTGTTAAATAATAGCACAGAAACCTCACACCATAAATTTTCTGTGGCAACTGCACAAGAGGTGCAAACAGAGCTGTGTTTCTTGGCCCTTGGATCTTTCCATATATTGTACTCCTAGTTTCATTTTTGGACACAACAGATTGCCAGGACACCCCTGCAGGTCTGCCTCTTTTTCACTGTTCACTATGGAGGACATCTGATGAAGGAGCACGTGTATATTTGCACGTACATGGATGCATTTCTCATCATTGCTCTCTGTACTCCCTGCTCCCACCTAGCTAAGATTTGTAGCTTTTTTTTTTTCCTTTTTACACCCCAGCCTGATCAGCAAGATCCCTGACATCAAGATCACCTCCTGCTATTTGGCTGCTGGGTGCTGCATAAACAACAACACGTTCATATTCTACCACAATATAACCTGTCAGATAATAAAGAAAATAACAAATGTTACTAAAAGCAAGTAAATATGATTAACTGTTCTGCTGCCTCAGCATATTTACTGTTGGGGTATCCTCTACAAGCCTACCTATTTTAACAGGCATGCACACTCTTTTTCTTGACACAACATGAAAAGTCCTTGCTTCGTCACTGTATTAACCCTTTCCTGGTCACAAGCTAATTAAAACAACAGCCAGGTGATAGCTAGTCCTGCAAGCAAAACTCTAATGAGATTCCATCTTCAGCTAGGTCCTTCCCGGTATCTCTCAGCCATGTCAACTGCAAACCTACCCATACCACTTAAGTGTGCATACACACTGCACTCTCTGGTATTCTTTGCACTTCCTCATTGCTTCCAACATTTGCTTTTGTTCCCGAAAGCCAATAACCTTTCCCCTCCACACTGTTATTTCCAATCTGAGTACCTTCCTGGTACCAAAGTGGTTCAGGCAGAGTTCCTGAAACCTAGGGAAGCAGGACAGTAAGTCAACGTTTTAAAGAATGTTTCTGCCTGGAAAGCAGCAGCAGCACCACGATATCACTCAGAGCCAATCTAGAGAGCTCTTTGTTGAAATAAAGCAGTCATAAGGCACTATGGCTGCTGAGCAATTTTAGCAGTGTAAATGTTGAAGCTACCACAACCACATAAATGACAGATACAAAGAAAAAATAAATGGGCAGTTTAATCTCTTTGTGGCTGTGACAGTGACATTCCAGCTTTATCTGACCTTTCCAGATGCTCTTTACTTCTCTTCTTGCTAAATCACTCTCCACACAGCCCTGCTTTCCATGGGTGAATGTAAACTTTCTGACACAGCCAAGAGACTGCCATATTTGTGTAACAGCCCTGGAGAAGCTGTAACTGAGCCAGAGCAGTGCTGCTTGCCTCTTTTCTGACAGGAGAAAGGTCTGGCTTAAGCAAAAGAATTCACTGGAGCACTGCCTCTCCAGACGACCACCACTGTGGTGGCTCAAAGGGAGGCAGTGTTCACAGCCACCAAGGCACCCTCCTTCCTTGTGTTTATGCTGGAGGATGAATTTTAATTAAGTATTTCAACACAGCTCTGCTGTTGAGATGTGTCCACAAAGGTTTGGCTCCTGGTAAGACAGGGATGGAGCTGCTAGCACACAAATCTAAGTTTAGTAGCACAGTTTTATGCTGTCTACACATGTGCTCTGCAAAGGGAGGTCTTGAGTGGGCTGAAAGCTATGGGTGCTAGCCCAGGCTTTCTTCTAGTGTTGTAGGAGAAATGACAGCAGGACTCCCTTTCCAGTCACCAGAAAAGAAAGCAGGATATTCGAACAGTACTTCACACATAGCTGAAAAACAAAATCAATTTACCCAGCTGCAAGTGCTGCACTTCTGCTAGTCATGTAGTTAGCAGTGCACCTGGGCTTCTGACTGCACAGCCCGGCTGCATTCCCTGCCTGGCCTGAACGCAAACCCTCCGTGGCTCCTGCTTACAGGACTGCTGGGGCAGATCAGCTAATTCTTGCAACAACTTCTACAGCCGAGTCCATGCTGCAAGGAATTTTATTTAAATAAAATTATCTGAAACAAGGACTGATGCAATCATCTAATAACAGCTCATAGTTTATTATAGCAGGCAGAAAACTGCTGCACACATAGCTTTTTTTAAGCAATAGGATTACTAATAAAGGAGTCCAGCTGCCCCATAAAGAGATCCTTTCCACCTTGGTAGTCTGGAAGCTGAACATACTGTATCAATTAAGGAGGATGCTAACCCACAGCCACCACAAATATCTCTCTCTTGCTCCTTGAACAGACAGACTAGGCCATCATCAACTTACTAATTGGAAGGATTTGGCTGGGTAGGCCATGAAAAATAAAGCTCAACAATCCAGTTCCAGTTTCCCTTCATGCAGCACTAACTCATTACCAGCATTACCTCCCAGGGTCTCATGTGATTTTTCCCTTTCCTAATGCTACTGCTCTGAGTCCTCCTTTCACATCTTAAAGCACTTGGAAGAAATGCTGGGTCTCGTGGGTGGCTGCTTAACACCCTCCCCCCACTCAACACAGACTCAATTGACAGGCTTGGTTGCAGCTTTTTTTTCTGCACAAGTCTGTGATATAAGCTGACAAGGAGGTGCTCATTTAATTAGGGAGTAATTCCAAAGTAATCCTAGATCCTGTCAACACCCTGGCACAAGAAAGGCCATGGCTGGACATAACAGATCACACCAACAACCCTAGTGAAGAAAGTTGGGTATTAAAAAGGCTGTTCATGAGGTACTACTGTCCCATTGAATATTTTCTCTGCCAACATGCTGGAAGTGACAGAAGCTTTAAACACATACATATTATTGGTTTTCAATAGTGATGGAGAAAGTGCAGACCTACTACAGCCCTACTTCTGTATACTACACCTCTTGGATTACTCCTTGGTGTACTTGGACGTCTGCTAGAATGCCCAAAAATACTCAAAAATGGTTGCCCTCTCCCCACAGGGGAGCTCTAGGTATTGCAGATCCTCTACACAAACTTCATCACAAGTACAGGGAGCCCCCCAAAGCTCCTTTTATTTGAACCTGAATTAAGAGAAAAGTCACCATTTGCCATACTCACCAATCTCATCTTCTAACCTGAAATACCTTCACTGCATGTTGCTTTGCATTTGAATCCACATTACAATTTTGAAAAAAAGAAAGGCATTTGATAAACCCATTTGGTATTTATGTTCCAAATCCAGTCTCCAGGACACAGAAGTAGTTAAAAGAGCTTGGTTTGTGTTGACAAGTTACACTATCAGCAGTTGACCTCTAAAGAATTACAGGTATGATGCTGAATGAGATGAATGCTGCACAGTGAAGAGCTTTGCTTTCCAATAGAGTTGGCCTTTTAGAAAGGCTGAAGGAATTAAATGGATATTCAGAAGGAATCATTACAGACACAGCACAATTTCACTAACTCCCCACAAAAGGAGTTTAGTACTACTAGCGTCAGTGCTAATGTCCTGTTCTGGCTTAATTGCAGCTGCTGAGTTCTGAGCTAAAAAACAAAATATAGCCCACACTACTTCTCAAGTGCTATGCCCTGAAAACAGGACGTATCATTACACTGTACTGTGCAGTACCAGCACCCGCTCAAAGAACCATCTGGTGGCTGCATAAAGACTTACTGAAGGTGAAAAGGCAAATTGTAAGCCTACTTGCATTTACCAACCCCAGGGCACAGCCCCTGCAATGTGGAAACACAGAACTCAGTCACTACTTCTTAGCCACTCTCCAAAACCCGTCTCTGCAGGTCAGGATGAGAACAACTCTACAGCAGTAAGAGCTCCATCCCTAAGCGTAACGGCGTAAGCCGGCTTGGATCCCACTGGTAGTGTGAAGTTCTCCACTGAAGTCTCTTTGTCCAGAGGAGCTAGGAACTGCTGCATAGAGATAAACTCTTCTGACAGCCAGTTCACCCTTTTGGACACTGGCAATGAATCAGCTGCACATCACTTGCAAGAAGCGCTATGTAAATTCAGTGCAGGAGTTTTTGGTTTTGCTCAGTGGCATACAGTTCTCAGTGTCTTGTACAGTTTTTAATTCTCATATCCTGGAAGACAGGACAAAAGAAGAAAACCCCAAAGTCTGTTCCACATTGGTTTCCCACTGGCGTGCTATTATCTGCTTTGGAGCCAGAACACGCCCTTTTATTAGCTAACAACAGGCTAAAGTGGCAAGGGCAGAAATCTTAATCCAGCACACTTCCTGTCCAACACAGGGTAAATATTTGTTCTCCTCTACATTTGTGCCTCTGGAGCCTTTAACTCCACTTCTGCTACAGAACTGCACCATTTCAAGAAGAATCTGCTTCTGGTATTCGAAAGCTACTGACCACTAAATCAGTGAGTTGGCTGGCATTTCAGATCAGTGAAGTATAAGGTCTCTGGATCACTGAGTTACCAGAGAGCACTAATAGCTAGGAAAACACAACAAGCCTTCAAACATGCAAAAACTATGAAAAACTCCCAAAACTATACAGGGATATCAACTGGCTAGAAGCAAGGTCTTTTAGAGTTTATCATGAAGTTCAGACTAGCAAGACTCTTCATTATACTCTTTTCTCTCCTATGAAATTAGCTCATAAATGTCAACTTGCTTCAAGCTCTCGCATAACAAAAAATAAACAGAGCTTGTCTCTGCATTTTATATGCTGAATTTCCCAAATGCTTTATAGGATTTGAAGATATACTGAAAGAAATTACTGCACTAGGATGCAACTATTTATAGACTGAAAAGTGGCAACAAACCACTGAAAGCCAGACTGTTCAATTCATGGAAGCTGAACTCCAACTGCTCGGCACAGGACTGGGCCAAGACACCACGATGAAAACCTGCACGAGCAGCCTTATGTTCCTGATGGCAGGCCCGCACTTTACATCTCACCATCCAGGTTTATCCAGACCCAGTACTGATTTCATCGTGAAGGTGAGGTGTCACCCACCCGGTCCCAGGAACAGGCTGGGGGGGAAGACAGAGAACACCTGGCACTGTAACACAAAGCAGGACATGCAGCTCTGCTCCAGCTCTGGCCTATCTGAGAGCGTGGGCCAAAGGTAAAAGACATCTTTCAACTCAAAGCAGGTCAGGAAGCACCTTCCCTCTGGTGGATTCACAGGCAGACAACGCTCCAATGAAGATTCGTCTTACTTCTGCCATGAAGGTGTATGTGTGGGGCCTATCAGTTTATACTGAGTCCACAGAGCCAGCAGTGCAGGAGCTGATCTGGCTGAAAGCCCTTCTGCAGTGTAGGGGCTGCCCAGAGCTTCCTGGGAGGATTCACAGGTGGTGTTTTTTTCTGTGGCTCTTTTGCTGTTTACTTTGCTGATGAACAGGACAAGAGGGAGAGGAAGTTACAGATCCATTTATCCAGGCTTTCTAAATACAGAGCTACGTAAACAGGTTGAATAATTGAAACAACTTAATATATTTGCCCACTGCTCTGTATGGACGCTGCAAAATTAGCACAAAGCATTGGCAGAAGTTTAGGGACTCTGCAGCTCTGGAACACAGAAAAAACTTGAAATAATCTGGTTTTCTAAGGGATGATGGCAAATGTTTTGGAAAAAAGAAACAATACCTGCATTTCTAGCAAGAAAGGGCCTTCAAAACAGTATCTGGCATGAAGCCTTAGAGTTCCCTGTCAAAGAGCACGGAATCAGAAAGGATACCTGTATCCATCAGAAAGCTACATGGCATAGACGCACTATGTATTTGGGCTTCACTCTCATCACCAGTAACACCAACTCTTGGATAAAACATACAGAAAAAATGTAAGATTTTTGGATACATTTGTCCCCTTGGCCATCATCACTGTCCCTGACACAATGTGCTGTCAGCATTCAGAGCTCTCACACTCATTTGCAACTGTGAAACACGTAATTCCCAGCTCCAGGGGGGTTAGCCCCAGCTCCGGAAGAGTTGCCTTTTGAACAAGGTCTGTAATTGGTAGTGCCATTCACCTGAAATGGGATTTTTCCAAAATTAGGAAAATAGCTCTTGGGACAAGATGACTGTGATTCACATGTGCTACCAAAGAAGTAAGGGCCCTGAAGGATCTTACTGTGCTAGGAACTACCATACACAGGGCGAAAAGCTGCTCTGTGCTCCAAAGCACTTCAATGTGAGACTCAAGATGAGGGTGGAAATGAGTAGGCAGTGTTAGTCAAGGTGCTTGGCAGTGGTCTCAGCACACCCACAGCCTACCTCTTGTCATTTTCTATATCAAGATCATAGTAAACTAAAGAGAGACTTGATCCACAAAAAGACTGATCCTATCTGAAAAAAGGAACAAACAGTTCACAACCCCTACAAGCTACACAAATGTGTCTGAACTGCAGCCTCCTATGCAAGACCACAGGACTGAATCCCCCCCACACTCCAATGTTTGGAGCCATCACCGTGTCCTCAATAGCTACATCCTGCTGCCACGGTGCATTTTGGTCTAGTTTGGTCCATGCAGTTGGTGCTGCCAGCCTAATGTAGGGGAAACAACACAACTGTGCCAGTCTACAGCAGATCACACCCAAGCAAGCGAGGCAGCACAAACAAGAGCAAGAAAGCAATTGAAAACGCAACAAGCAGACAGTTGGCATCAGGGGCTGATACAAGTGTGGGCTGACATCTCACTGTAGAGATAGGAATGGGAAAGGTGAAATAGGGCCTTGAAAACAAAGGTAGGTACCTCATATTTAATAAGGTGAAGAAAGGGATGCTACTGAAGAGACATGAACTGAAGGGCATGTTTAAAAGTGATGGATGACAAAAATTATTGCTGCAGCTGTTTGGGTGAGTGTGATTGGATTGCTTCATGGAGGTCAGAAAAAAAAGAATGTTGCCATTACTCAAACATAAGATAATTGAGAGCCTGTGTGAGAGCTGCATGGGAGATTGATCAGCCATTCTGGAATAAATAAAATATCAGGTCAGAGTAGGGAATGTCACATCTATTGTCAGATGAAAGGATTTAACTGATCTGGGTGACGACAAGATACTGAATGTTTACATAAAGGCACTGTAAAAAAGTCTCACTGATAACCCATGTGAGCAGTAAATGTCTTCTAAACTGCAAAATACATAACTGAGCCTCGGGAACTCTGAAAAGGGACCACCTGAGCACCCCTTCTTCCTCCCACCTCCACCTGCAACACAGAACAACAGAGAGACTGAGAAGGTGCAACTGCTCCTCCATCTACCCCCAAGCAGATGTGCTCCTTTCATTCACACAAACAGAGCAGCAGAATTGTCACCTTTTACTGCTGTTGCCTCTGTAAAGCCAGCACAGACAGCTGGGATGGGACTGACATCTACACCTTCTCATGCATGAAGAGAAGGTAAGTCTTTACTATGGAACAAGCTTGCCAGTGTGTCCACTTCGTGTCTAATTGAACCTCCAGGCCTTCAACAGTGCACAGACAAGCAGTGTCAGGATGATCAGATCCTCAGTGAATTAATGGGAGTTGACCACAGGCATTTCGCCTCCCAAGCTTTAACTCTTAGGTGGGCTCACATATTTGCACAGTTGTAGGGTTCAACAGTTTTTTCACTTATAAATTAAATAACCAGCTTATAGTTTAAACGAAACCACTAATAACAACAAAAATTGATACAGATCAGCGTCTCTGTGTCCTGTAGTTGTGGGGATATTTATTAAGGTAATGGCCATATTTAAAATTGAATCACATTGAGACTTACTTTTAATTGGAGACCCAAAGTGCGAAAGCTACTGTGGGTGCCGAGATCATGAGGATGATCTTTTCTGGAATCTTAAGATATATTCTGTGCTTACACATGAATATGTCATCTAAGAGTAGAATACAACAGGATTTAAACTCTCTACAATAACACAGAAGAGCAAGTTATTTCTCAGTGTACATCACAGCCCGAGGAGGGGTCTAATTAGTGAGCATCTTCATGGGCCTTAAGGCATCTGCATGCCACTGCAAGCTTCTAGCACTGACTTACCACCACATGCACTGCAAGCAATGGGATCTCCTATCTTCATGCAGTAAATATAGTCCTGACTGGTACTGAGGTGTGCTTTGAGTGATCCGTGCCAAGTCTGTGGGTACACCTGGACAGCACAGTGACAAACAGTGTAGAGTATATAAGCCAAGGTACCAGAAACTACCAGAAACACTGGTGGTAGTGAAGCACAGCTTAGCAATGGCTATCTAATGCAGGAGCTGTAACAGGCATGTAGGGCACAGCCCCCTGCAGAGATTAGTACCCAGCAAACATGGGAACTGAGGCTCAGTAGAGCAATGGAGCAAAGAAGGGGAGTTCACATCATGTCTTCCCAGTATGTTGTGCTCAGGCCAGGATGTGGATCTTAAAAGTAAGAAAAAAAGGACAGTTGAAGATTAAAAATTATGATAGGGCATAATTACAGCAGGAGTTTTGTTCCAGACTGCTGTGGTCCAATGTTTCAGACATCCCAAGAAACCAGCAACTGCATTAAGAGAGATGGAGGCAATGCTGGCTCACCCAACATAACACCTGGCTGAGGACAGCACAGCACTCTCCTGTGCGTCCTTCACTTTGCTGTCTTTGCTCCAAACTCGTGCTCTTTGGCCCTCCCCACAGCCTTTAAAACTTCAGGCTGGGAATCTAAGGACAATATACTTAACTTTAAGGAGATGTAATCTTTAAACACTTTCTTGACCTCATGAGCAAAACTTCATATTTTTATCTATTTTTATCTTAATTATTTTGTCTTGAGACTGTTTATGTAGTTTATCAAAGCAAGGAACACTATCTAAAAGAAGACAGATGTGGGACTGATACCAAGGATTAAAAACAGAAGAGAAACATTCCAGTTTGTTGGGCATTTTTGTTTTCTTCTTTCTTTGATCTTTTATTCAACCTGAACCATTAGCAAAGTTCTTAGTAGCACAGTAGCTCTGAGCCAATATCTATTAGTATTGTTTATTATTTTAAAAGGCTGTGCTATGGGTTTATAGTCTAGTTTTCCAAAACTTTTATGAAAAGGAGAAAAGGAAGCGAGACTTAAAGACACATGCACCAGGGAGCTCCAATACTTTGGGAGGGTGTTGAGCTTGTTAGAATAGCTGCCCTAGGTAAAGCCTGGGAAAGGCAGTCAGCAAACTTTCTGGACTTAACCCAAAGGCTACCAAGGAGAATGTTTCCACTGACTGCTGGCCCTGCACTGTGGGGTAGAGTGGCAGAATGACAGAAAATGTCTGATGACTCTAACCAAGTCCAAAGGAGCCGTAAGGAGCTGTTGCATTATTTAAAAGCAGACAGGCAGAACACTTTACCAGATACTATTGGGAAAAAATGGATCTCTTTTTAAACCTAGCAGCAAGATTTTCACCATCCTGATGACAGGAAAACCTAAGGGTACATAGCAGGAAACATACTGCAGAAGGAACTGGGAGGAAAGCACTGCTAACCAGCCAGTTCAGCCCATCAGGAAATGTTTACTCTTTTTATTTTTCCATGTCAAAATGCTGGAGGCTTCAAACTATGTTCTCTGAGAGACAGAGCACAAAGGGACATAGGGGACACAAGCCCCAGCATCAATGCCCTAGGCAAACAGACATTGCCATTGACTGGTGAGGACTTGGGAGACCAGCCCAGGTCTGCCTTCTGTTAAAGTCATGCTCTGCTCCACAGTCACCCTCTGAAAAGATGTGACAAGCCCAAATGTAACCTATATTAGTAACACCACTCCACTGCGTCTGGCTGGGGAAACTGGCACACAAGGCAGCCAGGAAAGCACATGAAATACTTGAACGCAGGAGCTGGATCTGTAGCAACTCCAATGGCTGAGGACAGAGAGTGATTTAAGTCCCAGCCACAGACACGTTCAAATTCTTGCATTTTCTCATTTCTAGGAGATGAGGTCAAAGAGCTCACCACAAGAGAGGACGTATGACGTAAACTGAATGGTGAGTGCCAGCACTATGCTGGGTTTTTTTCCTCACTGTGCTCCACACATATCCAAAGCCTTTCCATTTATAGGAAAGGCCATTGATGTAAGAGGTGCATTCTTCATTAGACCAGAGGAGGCATCATTCTGAGTATGAAAACGTTAGCACTGTCACCAAAGCTCAGTTAAAGTACGGGAGAAAAAACTCCAATATTTTCCCTCACTAAGAGTAGCTTTTAGATGGGCAGAGGACCAAAAACAGAAGAAAAATCATGTATTTTTATCAAGGAAATGAATATACCTTTGAGTTTATGGTGTCTTAGCTACTTTTAATAAAAAGCACTAGATAGCCTTTTTCTTTTTATCAGCTTTAGGCTGGAATAAAGAGGATTGGAACAATTCTTATTTGCCATGACAAATGTTCCAAGTTACTGTGCATTAATGCAAGTATCTTAGAAAAGGGCAAAGAGAGAAGAAGAGTAAAATCCCAGCAGAACCAAAGTTAAAAGTAAATTTTTACAGGCAACTGTACATTATTTGTTAGTATTTTCCCTTCCTTACTGTAGCTCCATTTCAACCCTAACCATACTCCCATATACTTTCTCCTTAGATTGTAAGTGTTCCCCATTGATGGCTGCAAATACCCCATTTTTAGAAAAGGGAGTTTCAGGATAGCTCTGAGAATTTGGGCTTTTTTATGCTCTACAGAAAAGGATCTGTTTACAGCAAGGGTGCATATAATAAAAATATTTTGTTACAAGTTTGAGAGTTTTGCTCTGGCAGCGGAATTGTGATGTGTTTTGGGAGCTGTAGTTCAGATGCTTCATCCTCCCATTTTCTTCTGCTCTGCAGGAACTTGTTTAAAGGCACTGTCCAAAATAAGCTACCCAGTAGGATGGTACTTTATAGAGGTCTAGTGGGTGCACTTCATGGGAGATGCAATTCCCTTTGGAAACCACCTCACAGATACAACTGAAGAATTGCTAATCAACCCCCTACATACCAGCATTCCCCAAAGCATCATCAAGGAAAAGGGCACACACACAGTGCTGCCGGCTTTGCCATCAATCATGCACTTCCTGAATGTAGTAATAGCAGGCTGTCTCTAGGAGGACAGTCACTGGGAAGTGAACATGCCAGCTCACAAGATGGTGGTTTGCTGAAAGAGGATGGCAGAGAGGCAAGGGTAGGGTTTAAATTTCAATTCACCTCTAGGGAGATGGATGACAAACAGCTGAGGTGACCAATTTGAATAGGGTCAGGCAAAGATTAATTATTTGCCTCTGCTACTGTTTAAAGAGAAGAGTTGATGAAAATTGCAAGATGATAACTGCTTCTGACTCGTTCTGGACCAGGAGTAGGAAAAAGGGGAGATGGGCTCTAGTTTTGTGCATTCTTGCATGAGGGAAATTGCAACAATAGCTGAGTGAAGAGTCTGTGTTACAAGTTTTAATCTCAGTCTAGCAGTGGTGGCAACAGGTTTTGGTCCAGCAGCACCTGGAGAGAATGACCATATGAAAAATCTTTATTATACATGAACATAAATACAGAATTTTCCATTTCTCTTCCTTCTGCCTGGAAGCATATGGCATCTATTCCCAAAAGTTTCAAATAGCAGACACTGAAATGATCACCAGCTCTGTGGGCAAGGAATTATTTTTTCCACAGCTCTAGGTCTAAAAAAAATCTGTATTTTAGCCTTGAACATGATGAAATCTTGCAATACAAGATATATTATCAGGTGATATGTAAATCAAATTAATTTTTAACCTCCCTGTCTGTCAAACAGAGCACAGGAGCTCACTGTGAGTCCAGCTGTACTTTTACAGCACTCATGACCACAGGTGCAGTCAGTCCTTAAGGAGATACACTACAGGATGCACAAGCTACTGGTGGAGGTGAGCATTTGCACAGGTTACCACAGGTCTCTGTAAAGCACTACCTATGCAAAGCTGTGCTACATTCTGATGAGCAGCTCACCCCACTACTGCTACTAGTTCAGGTTTCCTTTTGGCACTGGGCTCTGCTGAAACTGCTCAGAGACCACAAACCACACTTTAATAAACAAAATACATACACACAAAATAGAAATTCCGCCACAACTAAAACCCAGCCATTCTTCTGCTCTTTCCACCTCCCACACTGAGCTTCAAACTTGCATTTAGAAAAATCCAAAGTGACCAGCTCTGTTCAAAGCATTAAAACAGCTGGGACACAGACACATCAGCAGTTCTAGTCTTTGTACATAGCCACTGCTAATGTGTCTGCATAAACTTTTAAGGGGACTATTTGCTTCCATTTCTAGGCTGACCAAAATGGTAAGAAGCCATGACGACAAGCAATATTGGAGAACCCTAGGAGCTGAAGCGCTGTGCTCAGACATCTTGTTCCTAACAGGGCACTCCTCCACTCTGCTCAACAACTGAGGTAGGATTAGTTAAGGAGGCCAAAGGGAGGACACGGAGATGGCTGCAAGGCATACCCTCAGATCAGAGTTCCCCAGAAACAAACAGCTTGAGCACCCTCCTCATTATGCACCGGGGAGCTTCACTGTAAACACACCCTCTACTGAGGCAGAGAGCAGTAATATAAACCAGATGCTGTAGGGAATTTTTTCCCTCTTCGTCTGCACTAAATTTAAATACTGAGTTCTTCTTTTGCCAATTTATTCTTAAAGGGCCTGTATGTTGTTCTTCATCTCTATCCCACTTGCTTGAATTTAACAGAGAACTCAGTAGCCCTCCATGCACTTCGACCACCTCAAGAAACACGTGCTCTTCACAAAGTCTTGAAGGCTGAGACCTGGCTTTCCAACTACCAGGCCAGGAGCCCTTACAGCTTGTTTACCCTTTCACCTGAGAACAAATGGAATCTTGCAGGTGAAATCATGGCCCTATAAAAGTTTCCTCCTCCTTGAGATAAATTGTACTTCAGGTCTTTATCTCTGAAGAGTGATGCGGTAGAATCAACAGAGGAGCTTAATTCCCACTTAGACAAAGTGTTTTGCACTTGCTTTCAAAAACGGTGCCAGACCTGATGAACACAAAGAAAGCCCCACCAAGAAGTTAGTTTAACTGCGGTGCCAAGGGCAATCCACCAGCCTTCTAGCCAGGTGACCAAAATAGGTATCCAACCACAGGCCTTCCCTCCCAGGCAAAGGAATGGAAATCCATTACTTCAGAACATACTGTCTCATGGCAAAAGGCAGGAAAGGACAACACCCAAAGAGTAGTGCCCCTCCAGACAATGGGCTCCATCTGCACTACGAGATGGCTGGCTCTCAGATGTGCGGCTACCACAGTACAGCTTAGCTGACTGCACCTGCCACAAGCATTAAGTCAACACCACCTTCCCAGTGAAGGCTTTAAGTGATCATGGCTAATCATTAAGATGGAATCAAGCTGAAACATCATGGAAGCAGTGTCCCTGCCTCCTCTTCCCTTTGCTGGGCTATCAAAACCCACATCTGCTTTGGTTATCGGTAGAGCTTTTTTCCCAGGAAGCTGCCTTAGCCACTGAC
The DNA here is from genome assembly GCA_014706295.1 of Lycocorax pyrrhopterus obiensis. Lineage (NCBI taxonomy): Eukaryota > Metazoa > Chordata > Aves > Passeriformes > Paradisaeidae > Lycocorax > Lycocorax pyrrhopterus. The sequence continues at coordinate 30,426,455 of JACSVZ010000007.1, read as the reverse complement.
CACTAAACATTAGTTGTCCTTGGCAACTCAAACAAATCAATAGTAACAAAAATGACAACGTGACGTTCTTGAAAGATATAAAATAATGCTAGTGCACATTTTCCTACATACTGCTGTATTCATTTTCTGATTGGTTTCAGCTCTTTTTGAAAAGTAATGCCTCATCCCCAAAGTCAAATATTAACCTATTTATTCTTTGATAACAAGCCATTCAGCAAGCAGCAGTACTAATGAATTCTGGCTCCCTACAATGCCCCAGTGTACTGATGTCTAGGTAAGGAACAAACCTATTTGGCTCGTCCCATTCTTCCACACTGCTGGAAATGAGATGCAGTTTGCACCTTTCCTCTTTGTTGCCCAACTTTCAACTTATTTTCCCCATTGACATAATTGACTTTTCACAGGGACACAGCTCTTCTGGAATATAAACTAGCTAGAGGATGGAAAATGAAAACATAAAGTGCCAGTTTCCATCGTGGAGAGAACTAAGCAGGGGGTTACACAAAATGTCATACAAGCACAAATATCACCTGATGTAATTACTAGTGATAGAGAAAAAGAAGATGATCAGTAAGGTGTAAACATATTTTGGTTTATAAAGCCTAGCTGTGAAGAACTAGATTTAATCAAAGACATGTGAGTAACATAATGACAAAAGTCACTGGTGATAATTCCCCAAGGATTCAGCTGTATTGGAACTACACAAGCATCTTACTGGATCCTAAATTAATTCAAAATAAACTGGGACAAAACAGGGAAGAGCCACAAACTCATCCCCTTGACAAACAGCAATACCCAACATGTGAGACTGCAAGTACACATGAGGAAAGAGCAGTATGAACAAGAATTTATGGACATCACAGTAAGAGCACTCTGCTCCAGGCTGTACCTGCATGCAGAGCACAGTGAGGTCCTGAACCTGCACAACAAGACAGCAGGAACAAAACATTTTTGTAAGCAAATGCCTTAAATCACCTGAGATGTTCAATGTACTTCTGTTTTACAGTTCAGTAGCAAAGAGCTGGATAGAATTATGCAGCAATTGTTCCATATATTTACAGCAGATTTTATGTAGTTTGACTTAAATGAAGGTCAGATCAATATTCTGTGGCTTACAAGTTAGTTTGCTTAGCTCTTTTAAGGCAATACAAAAGAAATCTCTCCTTTCCTGCCCCTCCCTTGCCACTCTTGGAAAAGACATTGTCAAGGTACAGAAATAATTGTGGAAACCTAGACTTTCTGTGGACATTATGGTTGCATATTAACTACCAGTGACAATAGCAGCTCTGAGGGCAGCATGGGGAGGTGCCCTTCTCTCATACACAAAAGCGAAACCGTTCAAAGGATGGGGTACTTTTTACCTTGTGTATTGCAAGTTTTGAAATAGTCTTACAAAGACACAAATTTTGGGTGGATATCATAACCAGGCTACTTCAAAAAGTAGTGCTTCAGCACCCCACATAAAACAGGGCATCAACACCAGTGTAAACCATCACAACACATTATTTGCTTATGAGTAAGCATGCAATCATATCTCTAACCCATATCTTTCCTTAGATTTTTTTTCCATTCTAGTAAGCTGATCTCATCTGAAATTTATGCTCTTTTAGCCGTAAGGTCCCCAACTGGCATATGCTGCCTTTGAAACTCTCAGATGCGGCTCCTGACCACAGAAGCCCTTTGCAGTCTGGCTTGTCAGGAAGAACAAAGTACAAGGATGCCCGCTGCTTTATACTTGCAAATGGGTAGCTGCAATCACTACTTTTACCTAGGACAACAGGCACACCTTGTTTTCTGTGATGCACAGAATCATCGAATAGATTGAGTTGGAACGGACCTTTAATCTAGTCCACCCTCCCTGCAATGAGTAGGGACATCCTCAACTACATTAGGTTGCTCAGAGCCCCATCCAATCTGACCTTAAATGTTTCCAGGTGACTGTTTCCATCCAACACCTCTCTGGGCAACCTGTTCCAGTGTTTCACCACCTTCATTGTAAAAACCTTCCTTCTTATACCTAATTTAAACCAACCCTCTTGCCTGCCCTGTGAAGGCCCTGGAAGCTACACAGGATGCCTGCTTACACACCCCCACTCCCTTGTCAGACACCATTCGCTTTCCACCAGCTGCGCAGCCTTTGGAAAAGCAGGTGCATCCAAGTAGCACTTTTTTTTTTTTTACAACAGTCTTTTTTATTAATTGCAAGGAAAAGAGTCAGTAACAACAGCACAGGCTTCTCCAGTGTCTGCCAGCAGCACCTGCCTCCTCCAGCAGCTCTGGAGAATCCCCAGGGCCTGTTTCACACTATGCTCATCAGCATGGTGATAAAGGAGACACAGGAGGGATCAACTATAACAGCTATAGCACTATTTCTGTAACAGAGCAACACACACCCCTTACTACCATGACTGAAACCCTACAGGTACAGCAGGGAATGATGTTGGAGATGCTCCCACTTCTGATGTGAACAATAAACATGAGGTCTCTGCTTCAGGAAAGGCAAATTATTTACACAAGACATTTCATTTGAGGGTAGGATGAGGCAGCAGGGATTCTACCTTTATTTGTAAGCTTGCAACAAAGAGTATTCCTAATAAGAGGACACAAAACCATACAGGGCAGACAGAATGACATAACTCCAAGTCCAAAGCACAGCAAGTGGCACCAGTGCTCATATCAGATTTGCTGAGACCCATCACAGTGATGAGTCCTCTCTCCACATCACGTCTGGTATCCTTCCATCAGAAGAGACAGGACTTGCAGAAATATCCTGGCCTCAGGTAGGAAGCCAATTTTAGAAAAAGGTAACACCTTGCTGAGAACAGTTTCCTGCATGGCCTGGTTCAAACATGGAAGCTCTCATATTGGAGAGCTTCTGCTTGAGCTGTGTTGTCACCCAAGACAAACAGCGATTCCCCTGGCCATATGATACACATTTGAGACAGGCATGGAAGAAAGGGCAGGTACTGAGGAGAGCATTCTCTGGTTCCAACTGAGCCCTGGCCTGTAAGGGCAATGGAAGTACTGTAAAACCTCACTGCAGCAGCAGGATACTGGGAAAAACAAAACCTCTACTTCAAGACTGGGCAAGCAGTCTGGGCAGACTACTACTAAACTGTATCTTGAGTATTCCTTACATAACTTTTTAATCTATTTTTTTTGCATAGAATTTTTTAATAATCAAGTAAAAACTAGTCTGTAAGACATGTGCCAAGCACCCTTTCACAGATAACCCCAGTAGAAAGGCTCCCACACACTCTGAGGCACATCACATGTGCCAGTTCAAGGTAGGTTTCTTTTGCCTTTAATCATTTCTCCCATGAATAAGTAACACCTAATGAAAGTGCTCCTACCCTGACAGTATTTGTATTCTGATACCCAACTGCTACTCATATGCCTCTCCTAAGACAGACTCTTGTTAAGATTACAGCAGCAAGGGCAGGAGACATGAACACAGACACTGCTTAACATAAATGCTTAAAGCAGTTGTTTAGCTTAGTACCGATTTCTTATTTCAGACTTTATGCCCAAAGACTGCTGGATTAGCCCCCTTCATGGAGACTTTAAACCCAGTGTTCTCTATAATATGTGCACACCTATACAAGACAAAATTAAAGCCTACTTCACTGTAGATTCACCCTCCGGCTCCACAGCCAGTACTATTGAACAAGGACTTCTGCAGACACCATACGGTGTCACTCCTCACTTTGCCCTGTCTTGCTCTGTACTTAAGAGTAGATACACCAGTACCTCATTCACACTCGTGCTTACATCACCATCAACCTTGGTGTAATCCCACAGAAGGGAAATCTCAAATACAGTATTAGTCATGGTCCTCTCAGGTACATCCTATATTTTACAGGAAAACAAACGGTTTCATGATGGAGAATGACTAAGACAACCAGCTTTCTTCAGTTACCACAGCTGGATGGCCACTCAAATTCTTCACTGCTGCCCAAGGATTGGTAGTAGAAGTTACCAACCCATCAAGCTTCTTGACTCTGCTGCCTTGTACTGGTAAGCTGCCTGCAAATATCTAGTATACCCAGGTTAGCAAGAGCATAGGCAGGCCTAAGGGATCAGACTGAACTTGCTTTGATATCTGTTCATAAACGCTCATTTTCTTATGCATTCATGTAAGAAAATGCCAAATCACTTAGTCACAGATAACACATCAGAGTACAGCTCATCCCTCACAAAGAGTGCCTTCCATACTCACCGTTCCTAATTTTGCTGTTGCCTGACAATTTTCCTTTGCAACAGTTGCTAAGCAAAACATTTGCAGTTCAGCTTAGTATCACAACTGACACATGACTACTGTCCAAGTGGTTACACGTAAGAAAATGCATGGCTATTCAGTCTGATTCAAACCACTGACAAGAAATAGATAACTCAAGTGGCAGGACATGCAGTTCATGTGCAGTCCTGATCACTGCCATCATGTGTGCTGTTTTCTCAAATAAAGAATCATCTGAGCGAGGCAAGGTACATGCAGATGACAGACAGCAGTGTAAGTTACCATGTGGAAGTCAAATTACCTTGGTACAAACAGTAAAGGAACACTTACTGTCTCTTGTTTCAGAAAACTTAAAAAGCTTATTCCAGAAATGTCCACACGATGTCTGTCAGTATCTAATGAAAATAGGTATCCTGCTAGCACCCTAAGCCATCCACCACAAGTTTTCTAGTTAGAGAAATTTGAGAGTATTTCTGGACGTTCAAGTAGCTTTCTCTTTCTCTTACAGTAGTGCAGTTCAGTGTAAGACCAAAATAAAAAAGACAATTCAAGATAGACTCAATGTGCTATACTTTTAGTATCTGTGGCTAAGAAACTGTTCCATATGTTAGCAGCCATGCCAGCACTCAACAGAATAGAAAGCAGGAATTCATCTCCTTTTCTCCTGAAGTACAAAGGAGTAAAAAGTCACTGTGGCTGAGAAAGAAAAAGGAGGGCCCTTCTGACATTACTAGCAGACATATTGACAGGTTTATTTCAAGCTTGTGCTTAGATCAGAAAACCTCTTCTAATTCCCTTCAGCCCAAGAGTTTCCTAAGAAGGTAGATCCCAATAACAAACAAACCCTCAGTAACAGGACTGTCAAGAGAAATTCTTTTTCCATTAGCACTGGCTTCATCACAGAGAAGGGGGGAAAAGGTACACCTCTTCATCCTTCCCCTCTCATGTTTAATTTGTATAAATTTTATCCATGGATGATGATGTGACTTTTCAGATACAACAGAAAGCAGGGGGATGGAAAAAGACCTTTAGAAGCATGGGGAAAAACAGACTTCTGCAATCTGTCTTCAGAAATGGCAGCACTGCAGGTTGCTGCCACGTGTTGAAGCTCTAAGGAGGACAAAGCAGGTCTTTACAAATGAACTGCTACTACACCAGAGAAGGGAAAAGCCACGTGTTGTGTATGTGTATGGGCAGAGATGTTCTTGTTAGGAGAGAGAAAGAAACAGAGAACTGCCTTGTGCAGGAGTAGCAGAAAAGGTAAATCACAACCTGCCTTGGGCCCCATGGAAGCTTGCTACAGTAATGCCCATGCTGATAGCAAGAATAAGGTATAGACTGTGCTGTGAAATTACACCTCTCCTCTTATCCAAAACCACACCGCAAAAACTAACGTGAATTTTACACTTAGCTCTCCATTGCCACAGCTTGTACTCAGCACTGAAAAATATCCATCCAAACCCTTAAGCCAAGAGGCACAGTCTCATTTCCCTGACTGTCACCGTCAAGCTGGTGCTCTAAACTCAGACCAGGGTAAGGCAAGAACCTCCTTTGGTAGAGATCAAGTTATTATGGTGTAAGCTGATTCCTGGCAAAATTCCCCTGGCTTCAAGCTTAGGCTAAGATGAATGAAGTTCAGGCCAATCCAGTCTTCGTCATAAAACTGTTCATTTTCTGCTCTCCCCACAGCTCCCTTTGAAGGCTGCAGGGAGAACCATGTCTCTGCAAGAGAAATGATGGCAGACTGCATAGCTTCAGAGGAATACAAACATGACACACATTGTTTCAGGGTCTCTGGTTAAGTGCTAATCATCTGGATTTGGATGCCAGTCCCGATTATGAGAAATATGTAGTAAACAGAATTGTGCCATGTGATAGGCGAGCTTAACCCTCTTCCTGCTGGCAGCTGCACATCAGCACAAAGCTGCAGTGGGAACAGCAAAACAGTCTCCAAAAACCTACCGGCCTTTTGTCCTCAGCTTGGTGCTTGCTGCTGTCTCCTCTAAAGAGCCACATCCACACAACAGAAGGTTGCAGAAGGATGTATACAATTTTGACCATAATTAGCCCCCTGGAAGTCTGCTGCTTGGTGATCTCCCCTGCTCTGACCCAAGCACACGACTGGGCAATACTACATGCAGCTTCCCAGGGAAAAGAGTATGGGTAATTAAGATGCTGCAGTGAGAGGCTCAAGCTGATCTTGTCTGTGGGCCAGGAAGAAATAATCCCACTCCCAACATGCTGAATAAACAGTGGGTGGGCTTGAAGGGCAAAGGTATAGTTGTCCCAACCCTTTCCTCAGCAAGCAATCACGCGATTGTTACACACTACAGAAGGTGCTGGCCATCACCCAGGGACACCACGGCTGCTACACAAGCATCCGGCACAGGGAATTGCTCGCTGTGCTCCCGCTCCAATTGCTGCCACACGTCACGCAGCTATGACCACAAAACCCTACACCAGCACCCACCGCAGGCTGGGAAGAGAAAGTGACCTGAACCAGCAGGCTAGAAGACAGTAAAGAATTTCAGTCCTCCTCTCCCGAGGGATTCTCTTCCCTTCCATGGGATCACACATCCTATTATCAAGGCACACAGGACCTAACCTTTGCAAGAGTCTTACTTCCTCTTACGCAGTCAGATGGCCACAGAGCATTGTGCTTGTAAGAGAAATGTTTTCTTCCTGCAGAAATCAGACAATCCAAGTAAGAAAGTAGAGTTTTCATAGATTAAATTCAACTTGATACTTAACAAGCCTAGCTATGCTTATTAGTGGCCCAGGACCTCCTCACATCCTACCTCCTACATCCTATGCAGTGTACTGGTACTGCCAGAGGAAGTTAGTCATTTCCACATTAGACAGCCTCCCATGCCATGAGCCAGCCAGCTCATTTCTGCACACAGGTAAGGTATTGTTAAGTGAATTAGAATTTATTTCTTCCCGTCTCAGCTGCCAAAACTGCTAAGTCGTTTGCACTGCTTAGCAGGCTACTCTAGCACTTTTTTTTTTTCCTGATTTCCTGATGTTTAAGAACCCAACCCTGATAATTTAGAGCCTGTCTTCAGCTCTCTGTGTGGTTTCTCTGTATTTAGGACTGCTGGAGGCTGAGGTCTACCCAGGAAAACAGCACAGAGCCCTGAAATGTTCATGCTGCTGACTTTGAACTACATTTGAAGCAACAGTTAGCAGACCAATAGATGTTCATATGAACAGTGACAGGGTAGCAAAAGCAGATCAGATCAGAGCACTATGCACTGGATAAGGGATAAAGAGCCAGGCACCCATCAGTGGAGCCACTACAGCAAAGCACCTCCCTGATGAGAGGGAATTCCCACTGTAGCAGCAACCGGCCCTGTTGTATTAACACAAAAGGGAAGCACCAGCTCCCTGCCATGAGGGGCCAACCCACAGCACAACCCTGTGTTTCCCAAGCTCTCTACAGCAGCCTGGCCCCTCTTTAAAGATGGGGGATCAGGTACTGGTACCTGTTCATGGAAGAAGTCTGGTATTCTGCAAAGCAGCATGGCAAAGTCTTCAGGTTTTGAGCTTTCACACTTGGAGAGCCAAAGACTGTACTTGCTGAGCAGTTTGCTGCCTCAAAGCTTCAGCAACCGGGTTCATGTGAGCTGCACTGAGCTCTGGCAATCTCTGCAGGGCCTAAGAGGAGGCAGTTAATGCTCCTGCATAGGCAACAGCAGCAGCTTCTTTCACAGCTCAGCAGCTGCTGTGCAGCAGTTTTTTGACCAGCCATGAAGCACTCGCTTCCAGAAGGCTGGAGACTGCACTGGACTTGAAACTGAGACAGATGCCAAATCCCAGTCCAGGGCCAGTGCTTGGGGAACCAGGCAATGTGATATTCAGAACACAGATGTTCCGGTATTTATTTCCACAGCAAAAACAGCCAAGATTGTTTTTTTCTTAGACTCTCTCCAGCTCTTTCCCATTCTCTTGCTGCTCCTTCACTGTGGAGAGCTATCTAGGTTCAAATCTTCTTCCCCTTATTGTTTTGCTAAATTCTAACACCAATTAAGATTTTTCATCTGGCTCACAGTTCATGTCCACAAGTAGTAGATGTGGGAGCAATGCAGAGGCTGTGCCTTGCAAGGAAGGGAACGAACAGCTATTTCTCAGGCAGCCACTGCTACTTCAGCCCACTTACTGTGTCAAGCAGTAAGCACAGTCTCACTGCTTCCAACATGACTTACTTGTGTCAGGCAGATTTCCATTCCCCACTTCAAAACTGTCTCTCAATCTCATATCTCGAATGGCTAGAGGCGGGGCAGCTTTTAAGTTGCATTCCTACCTATGGAGAGCTGGCAGACACTTTATTCTTTTTACATGCAAACTAGAACTATCGCCTGGTCCAAGGTACAAAAATTCAAGGAATTCGGGCAGGGCTTAAATAAAGTGGGAAAGCATCACTTTGCTTTCTGACATTGCAAACGGTACTCGGAAGCCTGGAACAAAGCACAAACCTCCAGCTCCTTTGGCTGCCAGGAGCCAGGTCCCCTCTCCATTTGCTGCAGCTCCAAAGGGACTGGTTTCACGGCTGACATTGACCACTTTATTGACAAGCTGCCATTAAAGCGGGCAGTCCCACTCTGAACTTACCCTTCACTTCCCCCACCCTGCTACCTCCTTCTTCTCTTAACCTTAGGCTCAGTAGCGATCAACTCTGATCTGGCTGAAAACTCACTTTTCCATAGCACATGCAGGTACTGATCAAGAGTGTGTCCAGCTGAGAAAAAGTGACAGACAGGCACAGTCAGACTGGACTAAAGACTGTGAAACTGCATCTGGAGTGAGTCTTGTCCCAAGTAAATGGATGAAGGGAGAACATTCAGCACTTGCATATGCCAAAGTTAAATAAATTAGGTGCGAAACAAGATTTTGGCGGGTATTTGGGATCATCAGGGACTGTAAATTTGAATATACTTTATGTCACCCTCTGGCAAACTCTATGGAATTCACTTTACAGACAGCAATTACACAATACATGTATTCACCCCTTCTGTAAGGCTGCAGAAGTAGCAAAGTTTACAAGCCAAAAAGCAGATAAGCACTATATAAACTACATTAAGAGCTCTGGAGTGCATTATCCCCAATATACATATGCGAAATATTTTGCCCACTAATACCTTCTTGGGAAAGCAAAGCAAGCAGCAAATGGGGGGTAAATTAAATCCCAGTTAGCCTGACAGAAACAAGCATGTCTAGCTAATATTTGTATTCTATTCTCTTCTACTAAGATCGGAAGGGTGGTGGTTCTGGGCACTGCAGCTTCATGACAAATAAGCACCCTTATAAAACTCTTTTAAGGGTTCACATGAGAAGAGGTCATAGGATAATATGATCTATCAATCCATCACACAGGAAGGTCAGAGCGGAACAGAAACCCGAGTGAGCTTTGCAGATGCCTCACTCTTTGCGATAGCATGAGGACAATACTCATTCCCAGAGGCACGCTTACCCAAAGGACACCTCTGACTGTGTACTCGTGTACACTGCTCCAGCACTGATGAAGAATTTTGCTCTTTGCCTAGAGAGCTGCTTCTTTGGACGGGCTGTGCACCCTGAATACACACCTTCAATTCCCACAGCCCGATTGTGCCCAGTACAAACACTCCTCCACCTCAAGCCTCCCTGCTGCTGCCCCGCTCAGAAGCAGAGCAATGCTTGCTCAGGGGCTGCTGAAGCCCACTCCCAGTGGGGGGGAGGGGGGGGGGTGTTCCAAATAACCTCTGAAGGACAGTGACACCACCAAAATAGTCTCTACATGAAAGAGATGAAGGTAATTATTAAAATCTTACTAACAAAAAGTTTCAAAAGCTCCTTCCAGCAGCACATCACTTTGTTAATGTATCAGACCATGAAAGCCAGCAACTCACCTAAGCAGAACAGCAATCTTCAATCCAAAGCATATGAGATCACTGAACACAATGGCAGAATAAGATGGGAACACATTTCCCTTCCCAGCGCCTGTTAACAAAGGTGAGGCAAGAAAAGAAAGGAAGAAGAGGAGGAGGTAGAATTTGGGATAGGGATTTATAGGTAGAAAAATATATCAAGGAGTACTATAAGATTGCTTTAAACTCAAAGCAAAATTTAACAAAAAATAGTATGCTGTGACTTTAATCTCTGGTTAAACCCACATCAGAAACACACTACCAAATATTTCTGTACTACGCTCACAGAGTTGAAAGTGTGGAGAAAGGGTTATCTATAATTTCAAGTTTGCAGCAACATATTGAAAACAAACATCTGAAGCTAAACATTACAGAAATACAGAAGAACCACTTTGAAGTGGTCCATCACTAGACTTGGTCCTGAAGAGATACTTGGGAGCACTCAATCAGGATGTGCTGACAGTGGCTGCACCAGCACCTGAAACCAACACCAAGTCAAACACATGGTAGTAGTGCAAAAGAACATGGAACTGCACATCATTTCTTTGATTCAAGTGCATTACATGCAAGTATCATAAACAGGATGTACTGAAATCAGCACAAGTGGTCTTAAGGTAACATGTAAAAGCAACAAAAACCAAGATCCATTTAAAATCAGTTACCATCTTTGCAGCGCTTGTCACCTTGCATCATCTGGGAACCACACTCAAAGATCAGAGTTCTGTGGTGCAGGGAGGTGTACAAACACAGCAGAAACACGGTCCCTTTCCCCAGTTCCCTGCAGGATACAAGCCCAGCAAGAGAGTGCAGGAAGATTCAGGCAGTTGCACAGGCAGAGAGCAAGGCAACAGGCAGAGTCTGCTCAGGCCAGCAGGCAGAGATCTTGGCACATCACGGTGCCCACCACATAGATCTCTGGCCACTGGCACTCCAGGACTTCTCCCCACCTTACTGACCACTCTGACCTATATGGCAACAAGTATATTTTCAATCTTCCACACAGCTCTAGGACAAGTTAAGTATACAGGCAGCAGTGGTGGAGGCTGACAACACGCACAGGGTCCAAAGGGGTGAGAACGTCTCTTCCCTCCTAGGCTAAATCCAGAGCACATTGAAGAAATTCATTCTCATCAGAGGTTGTTTTTCTCCATTTCACGTGCCAGGGGCCATGGTGCAGACCTGCCTCTAATGCCCAGCACCACACAAGAATAAAGCCTGAAGACACTACACATTAACTGCTCAAGAGCAAAATGAAAACCCTGCCAGGGGAGTGAGTTTTGCGTGGATGGGTTTTGTGTCATTTTGGGGGGGTTTTTTGAGGGTGATGGTAGTAGTCATGTTTGGTTGGTTTGGGTTTTGTTGTTGTTGTCTAGTGTTTTTTTTTAAAAACCTCCTCCTTAGGCCAGAAAGGCTTTTCATTTTTCTGACCCCATCACAGGCCAAATATTGCCAACAAATACCCTCCTCAGCACGCCTGCCAAGTCATGGTATTTTACCACTGCCTTTGCTTGCTGCACTTGCATGTACTCACCTACCCTCACTCCTTCTCTCCAGCAGGGCCTTCCATTTCAAAAGCTGCCCACACTTGATCCTCATCACGGCCCTCCTCCTCCCCAAGAAGGAAGAGCTCAAGTTACAACAGGCTTCATCTCAGGAGGTAAACATGAGGAAACAGAACAAAGGCCAGAGACAAGCATGCTGGCACTGCCCTCCTGTCAGGGTATAAAGGGGAGAGCCCTCAGGAAAGCTGTCTCATTGCTCCCAAGAGGAAAAGTGGCTGAAGAGTGCAGTAGGGGATGTGTCTGCCTGGAAACCCCAAGTCCTGCAGGAATGAATGTACAGGGCCAGAAGCTAAAGTCCCTTGGCCTTGCCTATGAAGTTAGTGATTTGGCAGGTGGAGGGAGAGCACAGGCACCGCACACTGGGACAAAAGGGTACCCTGACAGCAAGAAGACATTGAGCCTGCTGCAACAGTGATTTTCTACCCTGTATAAACCAAACGTTAAGTACTAATACATCACTCCTTCAATGCCACCAGCTGCCCTGAAAGTTCCACCCAAAGCCACCATCTTCTGCCACAGTTTGCAAAAGGAAGGCTTCTTTTTGACAGCAGATCATCACCCTAAGCTAGGCACAGCAGCTCACATCCATGGGGCTCTGAGGCATCACCCTGTTGTGGAAAGGCCACGTGGCGCCAGCTGGGGCTTGGCACAAGAGGCAGTGTGGCAGCTTCGCCACGCTTGCCCTGTGTCCCCTGCACCCACCCATGAGCCATCAGCAGTAACTACCTCTCACAGGACTGCAGGCAGAAGTTGTTCCAAGCTCTGCAATCAGAGGATATTCGCTTCAAGTGCTTTAGCTACTGTAAGCAGTTTACTAATTACAGTAGTAATGATTGGATTATGGCCAGTTAACAGCTTTAAAGAAACAAGCCATTACAGGAGGGGGAGGGAAATACTCCTTTGGGTTTAGGATAGAAACAGATTTCAGCAGTTCACCCTCTAGGAGGCTGTTAGTAGCTGGCTGGGTCAGACTATTTGCAACACGCTGCAACAGCAAGGTGTAATGTGTCACTAAATGATATGTTGGCACAGAAAATTACCAGTGTTGGGAAGAGGTGTGTTTGCAGGAACAGAAGGTCTTCTGTTAATGCGCTGATCCCATCAGCTCCAAAACCTCTCCATGACTGGACCCAAAAGATATGGGGCAGGCAGGTGTGTGCATGCTAAGTTACTGACGTGGTATTGTGCCTGAGATGCTTTGTTTCAGCATGCAAGCTGTGAATACAGGCCTTTTGGAAAGTCTTAACAGAAACCTGCTAGCTTGAACCAAACAGCTGAATGCAACCACCCACACTACCAAAAGCCAAAGGCACTCACCAAAAAGAGCAGAAATTTCCTTTCTCTAGCAATTGTTGCCAGCATTGGGAAGACCAGATACCCCTACAAGCAACGGGAAGGGAGGCTCCCTCCACACCTGACACATACACCTCCTCACTCTTTCACAGTCTGACTACTGAGCAGTCTGCAGAAAAGCAACTGGACCAATGGATCCCTGCAAGAAGTCCTATCCCAATGGAGAGACTGCAACAAGAAGGACTACCACCTCTGGAAGATGAAGTTTTTTGTGGCCATGCCTTTTCTGAAAAAGGCAAGAAGACTCCCAGATATGAGGAAGGCAAGATTACCAGACACACAGCCTTTCCACCTTGAAGGGCACCTTCCACAAAAGAGGAAAGCAACATCCTACTTTACAGAAGAAATCCCCAGTGTGCTGAAACCACAATGAAGGCAACAATACTCATTCACAGGTGACTACCCTGATGGTAGTGCCAGCAGTATGCCATGGCCCTGTGGGTCAGGTAGCTCTGCCTAGCCAAGAAAAGCCAATCCCTTGCACCACCACCAGCCACTTTTACATGTCTCCTTGCCCTAGGTAAAGCAGGTCTCTACACCTCTTGCTAGCCCTCACCCACAACAGCCAGCCCTCAGTGGTGACACACCACCATTGTACCCCCTGCCCAAGCTCTTCAGTTATTCCCCTTGCCCCCCTCAGCAGTATCTTGCTCTGCTTGGCCTCCTTGTTCTCTTTTCCCTTCAGAGGTCTTCAGCTGAGGACTGGCAGAAACCGAGCTTGGTATCGCTGGCTGGAGGGCAAGGATTTCTGGCAAGAGAAAACCAGTGGATCTGGGCATCTTGCCCAGAGTGAGTTCACACTTGGCTCACCACAGCTGGAAATAGTCTCATCTCTGGCCAGAGTTCCCCAACGGCCCAACAAAACCCTTGGGAAACAGCAAGTTTCCACACGCTGACCATTTTAAAACAGACTGAAACACTGGTGTTCATGACTGTACTCCCCCACTGCCCCCAGCCAGCCTTCACTGCACAGCGCAGCCGCCTGCAAGGGCCACTGCCAAAGGGGGCCTGATGAGCAAGCACTGACAAAGCACAGAGCCTCTCACTCTGTGTGCAGAACCAGGTGGGGGCAAGGCCAATGCTTCCTCTGGAGATGCTCCTCTTGTACAGCAACACCACAAGCAGGGCTAGAGGGAAGGCAGAGGCTTGAACAAACACACTTCCACACTCCTCTTACCACCATATGCTTGCATCTGGGCTACTGCTCTCCCCTACTTCATAAGTGGGAGATGTCCACATCTCCCAAACAAGGTAAGACATGTAGGAAACTCACCCGGAAGCACACATATGCTTAAAAATTTGGAACTGATTTTGGCTGCAGTCAAAGTTTTCCTTAGGAAATTAAGTATTTTCTGTTGAGGTAAAGCCTGGCATAGATACGGTCTAAACAGCTTTAAACTGCCTCCTTTTTTTGGCATTGTTTAGCAGTTAAGAAATTAGCTTGCTTTTTTTTTTTCACCCATGTAGTCAAATTGTACAGTTTTCTTGGGCATAATACATTTAAGTAGCAGAACTAACTTACCATGTACTGAAGGGTAGATTTAAATAAAGTGAGGGGGATTACAGGTAAGTACTTGGGTAGCAAAAAAAACTTGGCTCCTGTAGAGCCACGGAATCTGGCCAGGAAACAGGGCTCTAGGATGTACACATCATTTTCCATGATGAAGAAAAGAGCACTCAGCTGGGATGCAGAGACCATACATGGTTCTCTCACTCTCTCTCATCTCTCAGAGGCCTTTGTGGGCTAGCTCCTGCAGTGAAGATGTAAGAGCACAACTTCCATTTACAGCAGCAGTGAAGTTCAAATGCTTAGCATCATATGCTGCAGTGAGGAGTAGAAAGCGCCCTGGCTGCCTGATCCAGAGGACATGGAAAGCAGAAGTCCTTCCTCCACTGCCAATTGGCCTTGGTTCAGCACCTCTGTAGGACATGAGAGTCATCCTCAGCGTTATAAAAGGAAACATCAGTATTCTGTGTGAAATTTCTCCAGCCATCCAGCACTGTGCTCATGGAAGGAGCAGAGCAAACCAGTTGCCCAACCACGCTGTGCTATGTGACACGTACAAGATTTCACACGGGTCCCTCTGAAAAATGAGGGCCATGCACAGGACACATGAGCAGAGCCTACCAGCGCTATCCTGAAGGGCAAGTCCTACACTGCAGCAGCGCGCAATCACTGCCAAGTAGACTGCCAGAGAAGCAATCAGCTGATCCATCAAGTCATCCCTGCCTTCACATTGACCACATAAGCTATCTAGGAGGATATGGAAAAAGTTGCTGCTTAAGAAGTCTGTCCTGCAGCCTCACGTGCCTATCAACTATCCACCCGGGTGCTCCCAGTAAGCCCTGGATTGCAGGTATTCAGAGACCTACTTGAAACCACTCCAATCTGACTGACAGACAGGTGATATGGAGACACACATTAGTGATGTTCACTGTAGCGAGTGTAGCCAAGACACGGTCTTCTCACTTGCCAACACTTCCCATCTTAGCTCTAATACAGTAGAAAAATGACAGGTTTGCTGTAATTTCTCACCCCACAGGGTTGAAGACATTTCCAGTCTACATAGATAGAATGACAAATCAAAGACTCATCTGGATGAAAGACCAAAATCCTCTGCTTATGCACGCATACCCCAGCCCTGCCAATGGGAGCTGTTTCAGAACACTGAGGGTTGAGAATGTCTCTGCAGAGTCTCATTCATGTTGCAGTGCTTCAAAGCATCCGTGGATTTGGAAGCAGTGTAAGAGAGGACAACCACAGGTAAAAGCATGAGGACAGCAAGCTGCAGTACGTATGAGAGTTGGCTTTCAAAGGCCTGACCCAGCCCTTACCAGTAAGATACACTGATTGCCAGCTGAATGGCCAAGACACGACGACAGGAAATCAGCATGGGGAAAAAATGGTTCTGCTTTACTGCCTATTAGGGAACCAAGAGGTTAAACTAGAACCAGGCCACACCACAAACATACCAAGTTCTGCTCTCATACAGTAGAGGAATGAGAGCAGGGAAGGCAATGGCAGGACGGGAACAGGAAGTAAGTTTTTTTTAATTAGTCGTATTAATGCTACTGTTTTTGTTCACCTAAGCATTTTTTGGATTGGCCCAGGAAGTCCCCAGTTCTGTCTCAGGGATCTGAGTGACTCTTGGGAACCTGTATGTCACTCTCACACACCGGGGTCAAAAAGGAGGTGGGTTGTTCTACAGACTTCAATAGAAGGCTTCTCTGGCATGACTAACACCAGACAGACAGCACTGCTGCTGACAAGTCTATCTCTCATCACTCTTCACCAACTCATCCCCACAGATTCAATCTCTGAGTAACATGCTTCAGCCCCAAAATCCCACAGTTAGAGCAAATCTTATGCCTCTGTGAATAAAAGGTGACTGCCTTTCTTGCTGAGGTTATGTTTTTCCCACCCTGGAAGTTGTGAAGCATATTACACCTGCTTTTTTCCCCTTCAGGCACAGTTCACATATTGCTTTGATGGGATGAGAGGGTTTTATATTGCTATAGAAGATGTGTAGAAGTCATGCTAAGCACATTTCTTATGATAACCATCATGCTTCCAACAGTCACACATGGCAAGAAATCAGTTTTATATTCTTATACAGAAGAAGAGCAAACTGTTGCACCGCCTTCCGTCCTCCTCAAACACAATTTCTTAGACTGTACAAAATACCTCAAAATCACAGCAATACATCCAGCAAGCCCCTGGGGCAGACACAACACATTAATGTGAGACCAGTCCATTGTATGTCGTATTTTTGCAGCTTCCCAATGTTTCCCCAGACAGTTCTCCAGCCTCTTTTTTACATTGACTGCTTTCTGCACCTCATTGTCAGAAAGAGCACAGCCATTCTCCGATAGCGTAAGCGCACCCCAGAGAACAGCCTAAGTGTCAGGCACAACAGTGATAATCCACAGCCAGATGGAAAATGCTCTCAAGTCCTTCACCAGCACAGCCGTGCAAGTTTTCACCATCTCTGTCAATGCTACTTATGCCAACCTTAGTGGCAAAATGCTTTTAGTGGATTCCAATGAGTCATCACAGAAAAGCACACAGGCTCAGAAGCTGGCTGGGGAGGCCACCTGAAGCCTGCTCCTCCTCCTCTTGACAGTGCATCAGAGCTGCACCTCTCAGCACACATGAGAAGAGCAAAGTGCCTACAGCAGGAGTAGCTGGGACTTCAGGGCTAGGAGGAACCAGTACCATTCACTGGGCCATGGCTGTAACATACACAGCTTCTAAAAATGTGATTCCAGCGTTCATGAACACTTTTACTGAACAGGTTTACTGTCCCACATTCTCGGTTACCACCCAGTTATACTTGAATTATACACAGACAACACCATCTCATACAAAAGCACATGCTTCTGAGGGGACAAGTTCTCACCCAACACACAATAAAACTGGTTTCCAAACAGCTTCTACTTAAGGATGCCCTAAGGAGCATGCCACATGCCCCAAGCTATGAGCACTGCAAGCGGTCAGGGCAGTAAACAATGTTATGCTCTCTAGCCTTTGCACTTAATGCACTGAAAAAATGTCATTACTAAATCACATGCACAAGAATTTAAACTGGTTGCCTGAAGCAGTCATCAAGAAATTCCCCAGACACACATACTTTACATCACTGAGCTGGTAGCTGGATGCCTTTGAGGTGTTTCACCCTTCCCTAGAGGACTGGAAGGAAAAGTTCAGTACAGATTGGTGAGTACCATGTTCTCATAAGCTGATCCTTGGGATCTGTTATACACTCCCCCTGAAAGAATCCTGCAGTCTCCTTTTTAACCTATGCCTGTTTCTTCCTTAGACTCCCCCCTTACACAGGATTCTGAATAGGAGGGTAAGTCACAGCAAAACGCACATGCCTCATTCATCATCCACCATGAGGTTATAATGAATAATAATGTTCTTGTTAAAAAAACCAAACACACACATCCTGATGAAACCTGATCATAGAAAGTATGAGGCAGCTCCCACACTCAAGGACAAATAATTGATCTACAAAGCCAGATATTTCCAGAGCTCCCTACAACAACTTTTGAGTTTAATGTTTTGAAAAGCAAGGATCTGGCAACAAGCTACCTATGTTAAACAACAAAAGCCTGATCTGAAAGACAGGAGATATCTGGTGACCTATATTGCCTGCCTGTTTGACTGCAAAAGAGCAGCTGAGCAAGCAGCCTTACAAATTTCACCATTCTGCTTCTGTATCGATACTGGTCAGTGTGAAACAAGGCACATAGGATACTCAGGTGCATCAGGGCCACCTTCCCTGCACCACATCCACACTGCAGAAACCATGCAAGGACAATCCCATGCTATGGCCTACACAGAGTACTATGCAGTGTCACAGCAGGAGCAAAGCAACCCAGTGCGGTGCATTCATCAACAATGCACATTTATCTACCTCATGGCTGAATCTAAGAAGGCACTGAAAGAAATTTTAGTAAACTTCAGTTTAGGAGTGGTATCGCACCTTTTTGTGGGTCCACAGCAGCCACCACAATGGTAGCTTTCTGGAAGTCTAGATACCTTTCTCAAAATAGACCCTATCCGGACAAGCAAACACTCAATTCAAGAGAAAAGGAAGCTACGATTGTGGCTTTTACATTTTGTCAGAGAGAACAGTCACACTCATACCACCTGATCAGAGCATGCTTACCAGCAGGCTTGGAGGTGGGGTGTTTCTATGACAGCCCTGTTTGATGGGTACTTTCTATCATTAATAACCCCACCTCAGAGAGGTGATTAGCACAGCAAAATTCAAATCAGAAGGGCAGCAAGGCCTGCTGGATGCAGACACAGTAAGGCCATGAGACCCACAGCTTCTTAGGTGATGGGATCACCCTTGTATTTATGTGTATCTTTACATGCAGTGCATGGCACAAGTAGTGAGAGGGCTTTCAGAAGACTTGTGTAGGAGACTTGGGTATCTAACAGGAAATTTCTGTAAGTTCATGAACAACTGTACTTAGTAAGCACTTCTTTGGTGCAGAAAAGGTGCTCCCAAAGTCTGTGCTGTCACTGTTTCTGCAGCACCATAAATCTGACCCGGGCAGTTCTATAAGCCAGATATACCATTTATTGCCACATTGTCACAGAGATGCCAATGTGGCAAGGCAGAACAGTAGTGGATAAAGCACAAGGCACATTAATTCCATCGATTTGATTTTTGATTTTTTAAAAATAAAGACAAGCATTACTGTAATTCCTTAGAGCATTAAAGTTGCATATGGCTGTCTTCTACACACTGCAAATGAACACTGCTTCCTACTCCTATTGTCAAGAAAGCAGCTGCCAGGTCAAAAAGCAATTTGGCATTTAAAGTTTCTCTGCCGGCTCTACAGTTGAGACAAGTTGCTTCAGGCCAGATTTTAAAATAAACCTGAATGAGGTGTACCTTGAGCAATGAGCTCATTAAATGAGAATGGCCCATATGAGAGCCTGCTGTATGCAGGACCTGAAGGCTGACCCCTACCAGCACCCCCAAACAAAGCCAGCTTCACCCCAGTGTTATTCCTGACACTCAGGATACAGTGGCCAGAGACTGTCCTTCTCACCATTACCCTTCACCTCATCTGTGAAGATGTGCCAGGCATGCTGAGCACCAAGTGGCTCACCTAGTCCCACACACCAAATCCAGCTCCTTCACCAGCCTGTCAGGAAAAGTCTGAATGCTGCAGCTGGTAACATGTCATCAGGAGATAGAAATGTCCTTGTGGGCACAAGTGACAATCTCTTGGCCACATGTGTACTTTTTACGTGGCAAGCTTGTCTATATCGACAGCTAGGTGAGTCCATTGCAATGGCTTTCAGCAAGTTTTGCTTTGTAAATCTGGGAAACAGCAGGATCAATCTTGTTATGCCTTGGCTAGTGCTACTTTGAGGCTTGACTCCAGACAGGAAAGAAGAGAAGGCAGAGGAACGAAAAGGCTGTTAAAAGAAACTGCTGAGATGAGTTCAACAGTTCAAACTACTGAGATGTAGTTCAAAGGAGAAAGTATTTTAATCTCCAGAAGAGACCCCCTGCTCCTGCACAAAAGACTGTGTAGAGGCTTGTATCAGGTGAAAAGTAGCTGAATTCGTTCTGCATGATGTATTTTTTTTTGCTGCTTAAGAATAGCAGTGCTGTGATGAGCTCCTTAAAACCTCTTAGAGAATCATTTCAGATAGACGTGAAAAATTGGCTTCACAGGGAAAGTTGCTTTCCTCCCAGGAACTGTCACTTTATCCAGCTTTCACCCTCCAAATATGAAATTCATTCTGCAGTTTGCCTATTCACCCATTTCAAAGCACCATCCCAGACAGCAAAGGTTGTAATATCTGCCTCAGCACAGGTAGGAAATCTGCAAACCAGTTCCCAAAAGCTCAGCAAACTTGTCCTGATAATGCTCCTGTAGAGGCTGCTACTAAAATTCAGTAGATCTTCCCACTTCTGACATCTGCCATGAGTTCTGCTGAGCCCATGGAGCCAGGTGAAGGGGAGCTGGATTTAATTCATATTTGAGTAACATTACTAGACTCGCTTCCCAAGCCTCAGTTAGTCTCAGCTGTACAAAGCCTGGCAGGACAGCAATAAGGCACAGCTATCCGCAGCCTACAGAGCCTTACTGAGCCAGGACACGAGGGGCTGGGTTGGGAACAGCCGGCAAGACACGGACACTTCTTGCACAGACATTTGCTCGCGGCATTACTGGCCATGCCACCACTTTAGACATGCTGTCCTTGCTCCCACAGAGGGCCCAAGAAACAAAGTTTCAAGTCTGCCTCACCAGCTGGCCTCAGTGTTATAAATAATAATGACAATAATTCAGTAGTACTTAAATCAGACTGAGGTGAAGAAAAACCTAAAACATGTGAATCAACAAGAAAAGACCGAGCCTGAAAAGAATCTATGGGAATATCTGGTAGGCATGAATCTCTCCTCTTCATCTCAGTAAGCTATTAATTAACATGTACTGTACCGAACATTTAACTTTAATTACTGCAATGATTTTGTTTCACAGGTAAGAAGGACTGACAGTTTTACTACACCACACTTTGCAGGCTTTTGCTTGGTAGATACTGTTACCTCCCTACCTCAGAAGGAAGCAAGCTCCAAGACACCAACAGGGCTTTTGGTGACATTCAGACCCCCAGAAGAACAAGACTGTCCCTCAATATCTGCATAGCCTGTCCAGGCTGGGGTCCAATCACCAATCCCTCTGAGGGGACATTAGCCTGATGGGCTGCAACTGGGAAGAGCCATCACTCCCAGACCTGATCTTCATAACTACAAACATCAGAGGGGTGGGTCACCATGAAACTTTGAGCTTGCACCCACTGCAGAAGGGAAGAGCTTCAGCTGTCCATCAGCAGGAAGAGAAACAATGAAGTGATCCCATCACCAGCGACAGACATTTAACTATATAGAGTCCTCCAGTCCAACAAGCTGGAGAGTGACTCCCAGCACATCAAATTCAACTGGTAGCTGTCGACTGACACAAGAAGTTGGCTTTGATTATCTTGAAACAGATGTATTCATTACCTAAAACTCCCTCTTGGTTTCTTCCCTCTGCACAAGTAACCCAAGTTAACAGAGCAGCTCTCTGTCACCCTCTTGTGATAGGACCAAGAGGACTTAAAATCTCCTGGAAGGAGGCAATACTAAAAGATCATGGTATTTACAGCATGTACTACAACCTCGGGTTTGAAACTGCTTTTGAGTCCAAAGGTTCCACTCCTGCTTCTGACAACCAAATCAGAGTCCCCCTACTTATAAAATATTTTATCTCAACCTGCACCATAAAAGGCAAAAAACCCCAGAGCATGACAATCATTTCCCTTCACAGCCTGTCAGCAAGGCTGGCGATCTTGCTCTGGGCCCCAATAGCTGTTTCTAGATGTGTTGGCCAGATACAGGCATAGGACTGGAAAAAGAGACTGCAGCCAGGCAGATCTTTTGAAAAGGAAGAAACTTCCCTCCTCAAAGGAATAGAGGTTTGACTTCCGATAAGCCATCCAGCACTCACAACCCAGACCAAGACTGCATTCCTCGCTTTTCCTTTGCTGAAATATAACCTCACATACTACCAACTCTTCCTCCAGTAAATGCCCTTGTCTGTATACTTTAGTTCTCATGCTGTCTACTCTCAGCACTCAAGTCCCTGAGCAAGGAAACCACTGACAGCAGCTCTATAGCTATCATCTTCTATTAACTCATCAGACTCCTGGGGAAAACTTTCTCAGTGGCACCATTTCAGACGGCTCTGAACAGGAAAACCTGAAAACCTTTGATCTGGAAGTGGAGGAGGGGAAGAGGAGAAGGGTTAAAGAGGAATAATCATATTCTCACTGCTATGCTCTCCTTCCCAATTGTTCCCAGCTTCCTACAGAAAGCCCCACACCTCAGGCTACATTACATATGTTAATGTATCATTTGTGCATAAAAAAGCAGTATCATCCCCCCTCTCACGGATGGTCTGGGGTTTTTCTCCCTGCTAACAGCATGGGGAGCGCAAGGCACGATCCAAAACACGAGCCCAGAGAGAACGAGGGACTGGCTGGGAAGCCAGTGGGAGCCTGCTGCATCCCGGCCATGCCAGCATGAGTGGTGTTCCAAATTCTGCTTAACTGTTGTCTGATGGAGTGACTAAAACGGAAATGTTTCGGGGATTAGGATTCCTGAGTGATCTAATACAGGATGCTTTTGGTTTAAAGGAGGAGGGGAAAAAAAAATACAACTAGCGAGCAGCGAAGCTGGAGCTCCTCCTGAGCTCCCCTCCCCACCGCCATCCTTTCGGTTTAAAAAGGGCCGAATGTTACCATTTTTGGACATAAGCTCCGCGCAAGCCCTGCCCTAAACCACACCATTCAAACCAGAAGCCAGTTACTGTCCCGCCGCCGGCCGGCGGGGCCGGAGCACGGGCGGTGGCCGGGGTGCGGGGAGGATGCGGAGGGGCCCCGCCACCGCCGTCCTCGCTCCGCCCGGGCGCACCTGCGGGCCGGGAGCCGGTGACCCGGCCGACATCTGTTGCTGCGGGGGACCCGCCGCGGCACCTCCCTCGCTCCCTCCCCGCCCCGCCATCACCTGCCCGCCCCGCCCGCCCCCGCGGCCCCGCCGCCTCGCCCCGCCACGCCGCGCCGCGCAGCGCAGCGCAGCGCCAGCCCCCGGCCGGGCGCGCACCGGCCCCGCCGCAGCGGTGGAGGGGGCGGCGGGGCCGGGTCCCGGCAGCCCCACGGGATGTATGCCAGGGGAGAGGACAGGGGTGCGCCCACCTTCCTCTGCTGCTTCTCCCAGGCTGGGTCGAGAAGCAGGTCCCGGTCCCAGTCCTCCTCCGGCTGCATGTAATCGTTGGTCTGCTGCGGGTCGTAGTGATCCATGGCTGCGGCCGCTGCTGCCCTGACCTGCCCGTCCCGTCGCGTCGCGTCGCGTCCCGCCGGTGCCGCTGCCCGCTGTGCCCGTCCCGGCCCCGCGGCCGCTCAGCCCGAGCGCGCGGCGGCGGCGCCCGCTCCCACCTCTCCGCCTCGGCCGCGCGCAGCACACGGGGGCGGGACGCCCCGCCCACCGCCCGCCTCCGCGCCTCTCATTGGCAGCCATCCGCGCGGCCAAGCCCGGGCCTCCGAGGGAGAGCCCCTCGCTCATTGGTGGTCAAGCGCGTCCGTCACGGGACCCGTGTGCCGCGATAGGCGGTTTGCAGCAGCCCCGCCCTGGTCGCGGCCCGCCCGACACCTCCCCGGCGCGGGGCGGAGGCCGCGGGCGGATGCGCTGTGCTGGTGCCGTGCCGTGCGGTGAGGGGAGGCTCTCCGCCGCTTTCGGGGCGTTTGTCTTTCAAGGGGTCCGCGGCTAGATGGGGCGCGGGAGCCCGGGAGCCTGTACTGGGCGCGTCCTCACGGGCGGATCCGGGCGGCATTTTGTCACAGAATCACAGATGAGTTGGAAGAGACCCACAAGGATCATCGAGTCCAACTCCTGGCCCTGCACAGGACACCCCAAGAGTCATAACCTATGCTTGAGAGCATTGGCCAAACGCTTCTTGAACTCCGTCAGATTTAGTGCTGTGACCCCTTCCTTGGGGAGCCTGTTCCAGTGCCCAACCACCCTCTGGGTGAAGAACCTTTTCCTAATACCCAACATAAACTTTCCCTGATACAACTTCAGGTGTATCAAAAGCCTGTCACTGTGAGGATGTTTTCGTGTGGCACAGCTGGTGGCCCATCCTGCCAGCCGCGAAGTGAGGGTGCTCACTCACAGCCCCACGGTCCTGCTGCCCGACTCAAAGCACAGCTTCCTTGTGGAGTCATGCAGGTGTGCCCACACCTAGGATGCAAAAAGAAAGGGCTGTGTTATCCTGTTCCTGACTGGTAACCGCTGGCCAAGGCTGGGATTGCCAGCACTGGCAGCCAGCGTCCCCACACCCGGAGCCAGCAGGTGCAGCCGTGGGGCATCCAGTGCCGCGGCAGGGCCTCCCAGACACACCTGCTGCTGTCTGCCCACAAATATCCTGTTTGACAGGAAAACGCTAAACTAAAGTGCGTTTGGCTCATCTAGCAGCTTCCTAGAAGGGAAACAAAATGTGTTAAGGAGTGTACCAACACGCAAACGCTCGACATGGGCTTCGGTCAGTTAAACAAGTGGAGGGGGAAAAAAGGACAGCGGCATTGTTTGTTTCCCCGGTAGTCTCGCTGAGAAGCACTATGGCATCTCTCACAAAAGTGAGAGGAAGACCAAGGGAACGCCGTTCTACAACACCGTGCAGGGCAGAGTGAGCTTGTGTCCCAATTCGTCTGATACAGAGGAAGCAGAGAGTTTGGGGCCCAGGAATGTGGGAGAGGGGGTAGCTGAGAATGAACTAGAAAGATGCTGCAAAGCACCAGGTTGAATTGAGCTGAAATGTTCCACATCAAGCTGGATTTAGCCCTGAATTACACCAATGAGCCCCACTTGCAAAAAAGGGGATTATTTTTTTCTCCTGCTTCTTAACAAATATTGGAGGTGAAATTGGATATATTCTTTCACTTCTTGGCATAAATAACTGTGCATAAATAACTGTCCATATAATGGACAGCTATATCATGCTGTACTCTGTCTTCATGTGTCATACGATGCTCCTTATGTACACTTGCTGACATCAAAAACACAAATATAATTATCAGAATTATAACAGTTCTGCACCATTCATAACACCATAACACCATAACATTCTGCACTTGTATTCACTCTACCATGCATCACTCAAGATGAAGAAAGATTATTTAAATCTGTAAGTAACATTCATAATTTTGAAGAGGAAGGGCCAATTTTTATTTCGTACAACCACTCGATGAACACCCAGTAACAGAAACTGTGAACCAACAGCTACAGCCTGATCACATGATAGAAACAACAAAGATGTCTAAAAGTTTTGTACCTACTAGTTTTTATTATTTATGAAGACACTTTCCACCTGAGGAATCCAGAAGAATATGGGAACTGGTAGAGATCTGGGGAAAAAAAAAGGAGGAGGGAAGCAAACACATTCCTTGAGAGAAGTTTTAGGCTTTGTATTTTAAGGCAGGGGGTCCTACTTGCTTCGCTGCCCTTATATTTTAAGAGCCCATTATTGAAAGCCACTTTTCAGACCTTCACAAATGTGGTGAGAGGTCTCGGCTGCCTTTTAGTTAGTGGGGATTTTCAGCATTTCCCAGGAAGTGCTCAGCACCATGGAGATCCAAGCCCTGAGACACACAGTGGGTTTCTGTGAGGCTGAATATTCTAGATGCTGCCTCTTTGGTTACTTGGAGTTGAGTCGCAAAGCAACTATCCCCATACTCATAAAGTTATTATTCTTACCTGTGTAAAATACACCCAGTGATCTGGTGATACTATAAATAGAAAAATGTTTTTAGTTGCCAATATCCTATTCATGTACCTATTTCTTCTTGCCCAGGGCAAAGGATGGATTAGACAATTTAATATACAACATAAGTACAACAAACTGTTATAAAATCAAGAACTACTGTGAGGTTTCTAGCGTATTAGGGCCTCTCTCCTAATTGCCCCTGACATTTGTATTTCTAACTTCATCATCCTTGCTTCTCAAAATTCTTTCTTGGATTTCTGGGAAATATCTTAATTTTTCAGTCCTAAGCCCATCCCAACTATTAGCTTTTTACAAACTCCTTAACAAAAGGGAGTGAGTGTTCTTGGCCTGAGTTTTGTGAACTTACGAGCAATAGTGGGGAGAGGGGGGAAGACTGTTTCCAAACTTGGGATAGTTCCCAGATCCACTTGACCTTTGCCCTTGGAAAGAGTTGTATTGGCACCACGAAGGGGAATAGATGAGCTTGCAATGGGAGAGGGAAGCACAGCAGCAACAGGAGCTACAGAGACCGGTGCTGCTGATGGGAGAGGTGCCTGTAACTCCAGCAGTACTCTGGTTTTCCTTACTTCCTTTCATTACTCCTAGAGTTCTCTTCTCTGTACAAGATTGCTGCTGATTTCCATGGGCATTATTCCAACCCTGCTGGACCAAGTGGGTCTCCAGTAAAGTCTTTCTGATCCAATGAAGGGATAGTGGGCTTTCTGCAGGGCAGGGGGCAGAGTCACCGTGGGAACGGTTGGACACACATCCTACCTCTTCAGCCTGCAACAAATGAAAAGAGGAAGAAGCCCGAAGGCATTAGGGTATTTCTGGTTACTGTTTGCTGCTCATTCTCTTTGTGCTTTGCATATTAGCTACAGGTCACAAGCTTCCCTGGGGACATATCTGTTTTCTTGCCAAGAACATCCATAAGCTTCTGTAATGAGGCCCGGCAGGTGAGCTCAGTCACTGTACAACAATGAACAAGGCTGTATTGGAATGGCCCTTGACTTTTGTTTTGGGAAGTCTCACAGCCAAGTTTCAGCACTTATATTCTGCAGATGCACAAAAACTTTGTTGTTCAGAGATTTGGCACTGAAATTTGAACTGCAAATTGGGCCATCACAGTAAAGAATTCAACAAGTTAAATTCTTTTTCATAATTTCTACGTCGCCAATCCAGGACACACTACCAGTAAGAACTCAGGCCCTGGGAAATGCAGACATTAATTTGGTTGAGCTCAGTGGGGTATACCATGCTTCATGGGGTCTAGGGAGGAAGGGGCTTGTGCCCAGGGATCGCGTAGTCCTTGTGTTTTTAAGAAGTATTATGGAATAATTGCCATGGTCATCCAGGGATAGCTGAAAGTGAGGAAAAAAAAGGAACAACCAAGGTAGAAATGCTGTGTTTGGACAAAAGAAAGAAGAGGCCCAAATGAAGCTCCCAAGTACAAAATGTCTTCTTTCCTTCAGGGCCTCTTCCCCCAAGTTGTGTTTCCTCTTCTACTAGGACCCTACCATCCTAAGTCCTCTTTCCCTTTACTTCTCTTCCCAATCACCTGATCTTCCAAACTTGGCTCCCCAGTCCTTTATCCTAAACTGTGGGATTGCACAAGTACCTGAAGAGGATATTATCTCCTCCTTCTGCTGAAGTCAGCTATGCTTGTTCAGAGCATGAGCTTTAAGGCCAAAGTGACTTATAGAGTAGTCTTCATATATATTTGCTAATATTGTTTGATGTGTGTCATTTTGTGAAAATGATTTTTTTTCCCTTGTAAAAATCCTGATTTTACTTTTCTAGCAGAGTATACCCTAGATTGTTCCCTTTGCTTTCACAGCGTCACTTGAACAACAATAGAATCAGGAATTACACTTCTAGTCCTATATTCCTGTTATCACGTACCCCTATCTACTTTCATCCTTTAAGGAGTACTTGACCGACACTGCCCATATAACGTCCCCTTTTCTCCCTCACTTTATCACTGAAGGGAAAGGTGTTTGCTGCTCAGAAGTGCACAGGAGCATCATGGAACCCAAGCAACTTGGGCAGCTGCTGAGCTCGTTCTGCAGAAGTAAAACCATCCAGTGGCACTGACAGAATCACATTAGATGCCCATGAAATACAGTGTACAGTGAAATGACCACCTCACTGGGGTTACCACCCTTATTCTATGATATGGGCATAGAGACCTTCAGTCACCCATGGTAAGTACTTCTCATTTTCATGTTTTGCCTCCAAGTTGCCCTTTACTGGGGGGCAGGTCTTTGTGGGCTTCTTTTCCCCAGTCTTTTTGGTTTTCTGTGTCAGTTTTTAAAGGACGTTCCATTTCACAGTGCTGACACAGTACCTCTGTCTGGCCCAAACAATAAGGAAACTCAGGGACCAGAGAAGTTAAGACAATAGCATTTCCATGTTCCTACAAGAGATAGGGAATGGATTAAAGTGTAGAAGTGAGCACACTTCAAACTGGACACCGTAAGTGCACAAATTCCTGACAACTTGTGTACAAACCAAAGGCTCGATCCAGGCCATGCTCAGTGCCATTTCTCCTGGTGGAGGCAGGGCTGCCCTGAGGCACAGGGGAAGCCATGGTGCAGCAGCTGCTGCAGAAGCTACACACCTCCATGAGCAGAGCTCTGAAAGACAAAGCCAACCAGTGCCTTCTACATGGTAGCAAGAAGACAGGAGAACCTGCTTACTTCTGGAGACTGCAAATGAAATACAGGATGGCTCATTCCTCGTGCCACCAAGAGAGAGACTTACGTTTGAGTCTCTTGTTCTCACTCTCTGAGCAGAGCTTGCCTGATGATGTGCCCATGGCTTAAAGATGCAAGAGGCAGAATTTGTTGCTTCTCTCACTTCCCAGGCACCAAAACTGACCATGGAACAAGTGTGACAAGCTTTGGAGGTAAATGTTGCGAAGTTTTTCTAGAAAGGGAACAGCTGCAACACAGTAGAAGAAAAGCAAGCACAGGGATTAGTCTCTTTCTGGCTCCACCCTTGCCTTCACACAAAATCTTTTTTTATACAAAAGTCACTGAGCTCTCAGACGTATCATTATTTAGCTCCAGCTTAAAAACTTCACTTAAAATCCATTCACTTTGATGTTCTCCATAATTGCAAGTCTGCTATTTTGTAGTACAGTGCTTGAAAAAAAACCAGCCCTCCCCCATCTTCAAGTATATCACTTGTACAGTGGTATCCTCAGGCTGTTTTCAAGCAGAACCCTTTTCAGGCCATGGCTTGGAATCACTTTCCAGAGAAAAAGCCAACAAACATTTCATTTCTTCTGAGCAAGGCAGCTGCCTCATCATACTTCAGCAACAACACACTGCACTGGCTTCTTTCCCACATGGCTCTGCCACTAACCTGCAAGTCTAACACTGACCAGACAGCAATATCATTGCTATGCCATCCATCACTGCTCTGGGATGCGCCGGGTCCCTTACAAATACAGCCAATATAGGTAGGGCATGCAGCTGTAGGTCACAGTTGTTGTCAGCAATCCCTGCCTGAAAAAAACCCACAACTGCACTCAGATATGTTTAGAGCAAAGCTCTTTGAGGGTGCTTGCTCAAGATTTTGCATGCTGCTGCAGTGGTCTGTAGCTGCCTGCAGACCCCAGGCTCCATCCATCCATCCATGGGACAGTTTTGCACAAAAGAAGCATTCCTGGGGGAAGATCTGCAGGATTCTGCCACAGAAATGCATTGCCAGAGAGCTCAGTGCTGTCGTCACACAGCCCCTCCATCCCTGACAGGTTGCAGAGAGCTCGTGTAAGACCTGATGGTGCATGAAGTTCACTTGCTCATAATTTTTGCTCCATGAATGATGCAGGCCTGGGATAATCCTGTAGGGGAAACCATGGAGGGTGATGGATGGTAGAAATTTGATACAAAGCAAAATGCAATACAAGCAGGCCAGGCATGTACTGCAGTCTTTAATTCTTTGTGGGGAAGTGCATGGTGTGAGAGTTGAGGCTATGTGAGTTCTATATGCAGAGCAAACACATACAAGCACATATCAACAGATTGGGAGCAGACTGTACTGTCAGCAGCCAGGGAATGCTGTGCAATTGCAGCGGCATGGCAAGGTATGAATGCTGTGCAGGCAGATGGTAATGCCAGAGCTGCAGCTCTTTCAGGCCTTTCCCCAGGAAATCCATGTCCAGAAGTGTGTGCACAAGGCAGTGTCATTTGTAGAACATGAGAAGCAAGCCTTCTGTCCCCCTCAGCACTTGTAAGGCTGTGGATGGAGTCCTGTGTCTGGCTCTGGGTGCCAGTTTTTAAGACAGATACACATCAGCTGGAGAGAGTCCAAAGGAGAAGTAACAGAAGGCTCAGAGGTCTAGAAAACCCGACCTTTGAGAGGAGACTGGAAGAAGCAGGCTTTGTTTAGTCTGGGGAAGAAAAAATTTAAGTGAGACACAGTACCAGACCTCAAATACATAAAAGTTTACTGCACAAAGTAACACATTACACCATTTGCTGTGGCCTCTGGGGAATCTGCAAACGGTCAGGATAGCAAAGCACTTGAGGAGGCCACCAAAGGAAGCTGCTGAATTTCCACTGCTTGAGATTTTAAAGAACAAGTAGGACAGTTATAAGAAAGGCCGAACTTTAGGGACAATCAACCCCACCATGAGCTTGGAAGATGAACCCTGTGTCACCTTGCGTGATCCCCTCCAACTGGGTTTCATACTGTGCAATACTGTCAGCTTCAGAGGGTAAGACAGTACTATGAAGCTACGTGATTGTAAAGAGACTAATGATTGAAGAAAAGTATTTACAACTGTAGGGACATAAAAATGTAAAATCAGACATACGGAACCTACCTAGACAGTCTCATCAGACACCCATGTGTAAAGCACAGTGCAGCAGGAACTTGACTCAGCTGAGAGAGGTAAGTAAGGTGAAATGGGCTGTGGGAAAAAATACATTTATATGCACTTACATGGACAAAAACTGCTTTAAATCCACTTCCAGCTGCCTCATAAAGGAAGTGGCAGTTCTCTGTGTTACAGCTACCATCAAAACTCACCATCAGTACTCCAAATGCTGACAGGAGATGCTTCAGTCCTGGTTTTGGCTTTTAAGTGCACTTCTCATAGCCTCTCCATCTCCTCATGCTTTTAGCATCAATTGTTTATTTCAACAATTAGATGGGTCACAGTGTCATCAAACTGCAAACTATATTCACAATCCATGCTTGGGTATGGAGCCACAAAGACAGATAGTTCATAAAGGGCTAAGAAAATGCAGATCCACGTGATTCTAGAGAGGCCCACCCTCACCATAGTGCATCATCAGGACACGAATGCTCTAAAATGCTTTAAATGAAAACAAAGTGTGAGAAGAGTTTGTTGATTCTTACCTGTTACCTGTGGTCTTCAGGATGCTAATCAAGGCTCCTGTAGTGTCATCTAGTGCTCCTAAGGCTGCCCTGGGAGAAACACCTGAGATTTTCAGTTTCTTCTGTACAATGCCAAGCCACCTGCCTCCACCAGCAGCAGAGGTGGCACAGCTTAGCACAGTGTGATGTGGAGGAAGAGCTCACTCCCTTTAGAAAAGTAGTTTGTACAGCTGAAAAACATACCAAGAGCCTTCCAGGCATGTCAGCTTGCTCTCAGCACACAGTGGTCCAGCAGTGAGTGGGGAACATGATACTGAGTCAGTGAGGCTGGGATCCAAATTCAGACTTTTCTCAGAATTGGAGCAGGACCCACACGCTGAGCCGAAAGCCACTGCTTTCCATTAGCTTGCCTTCCCAAAATACACTTCCTGGAGCCTAAAGCTATCCATTGTACAAAGAGGTATGGCTGTGGGCTTTGCTTGAAGAACTCCCTTCACCCCTCTTCTCTGGAGGGTTCAAGGAGCACCTGGGTGGTTGGCAGCCTGCCTGTCTCTGCAGAACAGGTTAAGCTTCTGTGCTCTGCAAGCAAAAACTGCTGCATAGAAGCAGCTATGGGTTATGCATCCTTTGTACAGAAAATCATCTTGTGTTCATTATTCTTGTCTCCTAACTAGCTCATTTTCCTGGCTGTTTCTTCTCTGTACAGTGGGAGCAACTCTGCACAGCTACTGGAAATCAAACTGCGCAGTGCAAAGTTACCTCTTGTACCAGAAAGCTTCTTATTTGGAAAGTAGCAGAGAACCTCATACCTTTACATTTGCAGTGGCTTCTCTTTGAGGAAGGTGACACTTGTGGAGCAGTATGTCCAGTGCTGTAAGACAAGCGAGGACAATGCCTCTGGGCAGCACCAACAGCATACAGCAGGGGCAGCTGCTCAGCAGGCAAACTAAGTAAGCTGCTCTCCCCAGCTTTCTTTAATCTCTTCTCTAAGAGGAGGCTCCAAACCAGCTGTGCAAGCCCTGGGCTCCCCTGCAGTGCTTTGACTCTCTGAGCCATGACTACCTGCTTGTGCCTTCCCTCCAAGCCTCTCATAAAATTAGCTTTGATACACAACAAGTAAAGAAGGATGTAAGAAATGCAGACAGTGGCACTTTGAGACCAAGGGAAGGAGGCTCTCGGGACAGCCCAGCCACCACCTCATTCAGGCTGGGCTGCTGCCTGTGTGCATGTTCCACCTGTGCTCCCTGTGGCTGTAGCCCAGTAGTCAGGGCCAGAGGTCATCTTTACCATTTAGAGTTTTTCCCATAAAGAGGTCTTCTCCCATCTCTAGGAGCTCTTTCCAGGGCATCCTGCTCTCCATTTATATATTCGGCTTTTAAATTATTTTTTTCCTTTGAGAAAGCCTAAGCTATTTCTTCAATAGCAGAGAGGGAGAGAAAGTGGCTGAGGAGTAATAAATAATATAGAGTGGTGGAGCAGACCTCACATTAAGCCTGAAGTCCACATGTCGAGACATCAGTCTCTCATATCTTTTTTTGGACCAACAAATTAACCCCAGTGGATTGGTACATGTTTCTTTCCTGGCTTTTAAAAAAATATTATTTATTTCATTAATTTTTTTGCAAGGCAGACATCAAGCAGAGGCCTTCCCTGTAGTTGTGCTCCTGTCCCAGGAAGGCCAGATGCATTTCCACGTGGGATGCCTGGGAATCAAACTGCAGGCTTTTTACATGACAGCTTTAAGCAGGGTTTAGTGTGGCTGCTGTCCAGCCCAGGAGTCAGTGACCCTGACTGGGTCTCCTGGATGAGTGATGCACACAAGCTGGATCACGGCAGCACTGGTGGACTGGACTCCCCTCTGATCACTCTGTCTCTCCCCGACCCCAGCGGTGTCTGATGCTTGGTGTAGGGACAAAAGCCGAGAGTCCCTGGTGGGCCATGCCACGCCCCCCTCCAGGTTTTCCCGCCCTGGGCTGTGCCCGGCCTCACGGCGCCTGGCCGGGAGCTTGAAGGTTTCCACAGCCATCTACGGTCAGGCTGGTTCCCGCGGGCCGGCTCGCTCCCCCGCAGGAAAGGTGGAACCCTTCCAGCCTTGTAAGGAGCGGCAGCGGGGGCGATGCCGTCCCGCCGGCGGAGGGTCGCCGGCTCCCCGGGGCAGCTCCTCCCACTCCCGCTGCAGCGCCCGGCTCTCCCTCCTGAGCCAGAGCCGAGGCCCTTGGAACCTAAGCTGTGAAACGGAGGGCCAAACCCCAACCGGGTGCAAGAGGAAGAAACACCGAGTGGGGAATTTGGGGCTGGGCTCGTTGCTTGACATGTGCACTGTTTAAATAACTGGCTAGGTAAAGATGTGCTGCTGTATATTGCCCTCCAGGACACAGGCAGAAAGCAGTGGTGCTTTCCTCTCTGGAAAGTGAAAGCTGCCCTTACAGCTTCTCTTGGTTTTCCCCGCTGAAAAAGGAGAGCCACTTGTTAACATAAAGGAAGATGTGTTTTTCTCTTGTGTTCTGGCCAACAGCAAACTCACCATCAATGTTCCTGGCCAAAAGTACCCTAAACATCCCTACCCCATCCTCTTCACAGGGCAGTAGTAGATGGGGTTTCAGCACTCTCAGCTGGCTGGGAGACAACCTGCATGGCAGCAGCAGCCTGGCCCCTGACCCTATATATTTGATTAAAGCAGTGCTGTAGGAGAGCTTGGCAGCTTTGGGGATGAAGTAGGAGCCTCATCATAGGCAGAATGGTTCTGGCCTTGGGGCTGACACAGTGGGGCCTACTGCTACTTGGACCCACTTGGGAAGAGGTTGTTGAAGCCCTGGCAGGTGCCTAGTATGTCTCCTCTGACACTGAATCACTGGCCCTATCTCATCTGTCCCACACAAGCCTTGGCTCAAAACACACTATATGGCAAACTCCTGCTTTTCTTCAATCTGCAGAGGAGAGTTGGAATCCATTTTCATGAAAATTGTCCGAGAAAGGCTAAAGGCCGAAGTGCTATCTCCCCATCCCAAGCAGCAATATGCTATCTCATGGCAGTCATATCTTCGAGAGGAATGAACCTTACAAGAGAGGTGTCAGCCAGCTGTCATTGGAAGAACAGAGCCAGTATCACCTGCAGAAGCAGCCCTGTAGCTGTTCTGCATCCAGCATTTTTCCACTCAGTGAAGGCCATTTTTCCAGCTAAGATGCTTGTTACTGTGGTCTCCTTCTCCATCTTAGCGTTTTGGTGATATGCAGCCTGATATATCTTGCTTATACCCACAGCCCTGAGAAGGTGATCCCTAGCAGTCACCACTGCCTCAAAGTTGTTGGACAAGAAGTAAGGACATCCCCGTCTGGGGAAAAGAGAGGTGATGAGAATGAGCCACAAGGTCAGTGTGCTGGACTCTTTCTCTTGATTACTTCATCTCTTAACTGTTTTAAAAAAAATTACATTATCTCACAGCATATTTTTTTATTGCAGTAATTCCTGTGTTATCCGATGTTGCAGGTATGGAGAAATAGAGTTATAGTCAGGGACAGCAGAAAGTCTCCCACCTTTGGTGGCAGTGCATGGACCACAGGGCAGAAAAAATCATCAAGGATTTTTATCTTGCCATAATCACTGTGCAGGTTATGCACATTGTACCCAAATAGTTATGGCTGGAGAAGCTGAGCTAATGAAGCATGAACCTCAGAAAACTTCCTTGTACTGTTGTGGTAAAGAGCCACAGGTGCTCTTTACTCTCTCTTGTAAGGTTGAGCTGAATAAAACCCCATCTTTCAGGTACTACATCAGCCAGGACTTTGAAAAGTAGTGATGAAAACAAAAGTCTGGGAGGAAAAGAAAGTGACCTGGTCTTACTAAAAGACTTGGCAGCTCTGGGGCTGAGTTTTTGGCACTGTCCTGTTACTCTGAACACCCCTCTGACACCTGACATCTCTGGGCCACACTGTTCACAGCACTGCAGTCTAGCAGAATAGGAATTGGAAATGCCAAGATACTGAGATTTTGTGAAATATCCTGGTTATTTCTTATGAAGTCCCATTCCATATCCTACACTTTTATAAATGAACTTAGACAATTCACAAGATAACCCACAGGCAAGAGCCCTAGATTATAATCTTCCTTTATAGCAACACCCACATAAAAGAAAAACCCTTGTGGCATAGTCTACCTGTCTGTGTAAAAAGGTGGTTTGCTCCTTTTTGAATGGTAAGTATTTTCTGAAGGGGAAAATGTGAAAAAATTAAGAGAGCTGCCAATTTTGTGAAATGGACTGACAATATTTGTATGGGAAATACAGTGAAATATATTATTTTCTACTACAAATCATTACAACTACTGATATGCACAGTACTAATGGTCATAGCCATCTCAGGTATAGAGCCAGAAATATGCTCTATGAGAAACCTTTCTGGTTCCCTGCTAATAGACCTCTACCCACAGCTAATGAAGCCTATTTTAATCCCTGTTTCTTTCAGACCCAAGAGTACCTACGTGCATCTCAGGTACCTCAAGTATGTGGTACCCTGAAGAATAATGAAAATCAGAACCAAAAAGGTGTGAATATTTGATGAAGAACACAAGGAAACTTACATGTAAATTACAGTTTTGCAAACCTTTGCCAAGGCAGTGCCAAATTCAGCCCTAGCACTACACAAATATATATCAACTTGGTTGATTAAGAGGGTTTGTTGAAAAGTTATGGTTAAGTCCTGTCCTGACAGCACCTTGTTGAGGTGTCCTGTGACAGGACAGAAGACAAAATTTGGAAATTATTTTCATTGTATGTGTGCATAGACTCTGATCCACATACTCATAATTTCTGGAACATGCTGCTTTGGGGTTAATAATGTTTCTGGGATTTTTATCCAAGGATGATTTTCTGCTAAGGCAAAAAAAGTAACCAAACATCCCCCTTCATCTCCCTGAATCTCTAAACTGTCATTCTTTGAAGGACAGACAATGCAAAAAGTACACAACTGACATTGTAGAAAATAAATACAAGTACTTCTTCATCACCTGACTCAAGTAAGGCTCCATTTCGGACTTTGAAAGTACCCAGGTCTCCCTTGTGCTGAGTTCAGTTTAGCACCATAGCACTCCCACTTTAGTGAGAGGAAAGCAGAGTGCGTATGAGCCTAAGGTTACTGGAATACCACTTTATAACATGCTCAAATAGTGTCTGTTAGTAGTAAAGCTGAGCAGAGCTCACAGCATTGTGTCATCTCTGTGCACATGCCCTCTGCCCAGGGGCTTAGGCTGGGGCTGTAGAGCTGCTGGAACAGGCTGTGTGGGTCTTGCTGAAAGACATAAATAACTTCACTCCTTTCTGATTCTGTTTTTTTAAACCATCACATTAGCCACAAATTACATTGCCGCAGCTAAAAATAAATTTAAGTATCACGGGGTTGTCTGCGGATGTCTGGTCTCTTTGTGACTGGCACCTGAGATCCCTACACGTGAAAAATGGAGTGGAGAGCACAAGGCTCCCCATTTTCTCCATGCTTTTGTGCTTTATTGTCTCTGGACATTTGTCAACACTGTGCAATTGCGGAGTTTCCTGTCCAGGGCCAGTTACCTTGTTTGTCCAGGACTTTCAAATAGCTCTGGGGAGAAAAAGTCCAGCCCCTCCTGTATGACCACCACAGAGGAGAGGTGAGTCCCAGCCCAGGTGCACAGATTTTTTGGGGTGTGATCAAGGCTCATGGCTCTGGTACTTCTTTTGGAGCACAGTGATGGCACAGCATGTTTGCCAATGCCATCTGGTTTGGAATGAGTCCCCTGACCCTTATTATTTTTCAGCATGACCCATCTCAGAGCAGTTGCATCCCAGCCCTTGGGCACTCTCTGGAAGTGATTCCCATTTGCATCATAGCTTTTGCACACAAGGGGAAAAAAACCAATTACCTACAACAATAGTGGTAATTATGGCAAGAGCAATTAAAAAAGGAGGGAGAAAGAGGGTCTGGGCCCAGTCCAAATTGTGTATGCCCAATACCAAAACTACCATTACCTTGAACAGGACTGAGTGCTGGTTTCTTCCTGATTGCCAAATAAAGCTACGGAAGAGGCACACCTTGGATTTACAGCAGCATTTTCTCTTGTACCTGCTTATCTGCTTTGTTCATTTATCTGTGACTTAACATTCATATTTACAAAATCCAGCCCATCCAACAGGTTTCTGGGATCATAGTCACAATGTATTGCATACATCTAAAACATCCTGAGAGAAAAAAACAGCTCCAAGAGCTTTTTAAACATCAATAGACTTCAGTTCTGCCAGAGTGTTGGTGGAAGAAATTAGAGATGGGTGCAAATGAGTGAAAAATTCCTGACACTGTTCTCCAATCTGGTTCAGCAGAGGTACCAATCTCCTTGGAGCAAACTAATCCTTCCTGACAGCATTTCTGTTTCCCCCTGGTCTCTGTCTGCACAAGCCAGAGACCTCCAGCCCCCCGTGGTCACTGTTGATGTGGGTGTTTCCCCTGAGCACAGCCCAGAGCTGCATGGGTGAGCACCCTTTCACATTGGTACCATCCCCTTTTATTAGGCACATTCAGACCAGCCTGGTCCCAGTGTAGGTCTCTATTTTCAGATAAGCCTGGGATGGATGCTCTGACGAAGGAACAGGGCCAGTGTCTGTCTGCCAGCTTCCCTGGAAAAGCAGAAACAGTATTCACTCTACGAGTAGTCTCACTGAGAAAAATTCAGGCCTTGCATTTTAATGTATAGCTGCAGACACATCTCTCACTCCTTCCAGCTTCAATGGGAGTCTTGGAAAGAGCTACCACTGCAGGGCGTAGCCCTCAGGGAGGACATGCACATGCATGGACTGCTGGGTGGGAGGCACTCTCTGAACCTCTAGGCCAGGGGGTTGGCTGCTGGGGAGCCCCCCACCAGGGGATATCCTGGGCTTGATGAAAAACAAAACTAAAAGCCACATTGAGTCCTGGGCTTGTAATTCAGAATGGAATTAGGATCTTGAATTTCACTCTGGTTTACTGTCTGTGAAAGTTCAAGTCAAATTTTTGTGCAGGCCAGTAGAAGTCTGTCATTCTTGAGTACCATCGGGAAATCCAGTTTGGAAGGGGCCCTGGGAGGACAGCTGGTCCAGCCGCCAGCTCAGAGCAGGGCCAGTTTTCATCAGGCTACTCAGGCCAAAAAAAGCAGGATTTTACTAACACTCTCTTTTTCATCCTATCTGCTGGCTTGAGAGACTGGATTGTGGTTTTGCTACATTTTAGTTACACCAGCAATAGAGAAACCACTGCAACTCTGCCCAGCTGACGAGTCAGGTTGTTTTGCTTTTTGCCCTGGTTTATATGAAAATGGCAATTGGTAAGAGCCCAAACTGTCCTTAGCTCCACCAGAACAATGGCCATTGTCCTGGAAAAAAGTAAATCATGCTGAGCCCCATTATGCTACTTCTAGTGGCCACATTATCTTTGCTAAAAATAACCCAGGGCTATTCCTTAAAAAAACCTTATCTGAGCTCCTCATGAAGGATGAGGCTTCTCAATAAAAATCCATATCTGAATGGCATAGCATGGCCTCACAGCACTGCAACTACAGTTCTGCTGGTGACCTCTTCTTGTGGTACCTGAGTTTTGCTTTGGAGATATCCTGGCCAAACAGAAAGTGTGTTGGGTCCATGCTTCCTGGGGTCCAGGTGAGCATGTGGCCCTTCCCTCACAGCCGTCTGGTTTCACCAGGAGTCCCGTGCCTTGTAACTGGAGTCCATGGACTAGACAAGGGACGATTGATGTCTGGCTTCCATCACACTGGGCTGAAAAGCAGCATTTCAGCCAAGCACTGAGACCAGGAGAAAGGAAACATGGGGAAGGAGAGGCTGTAAAGAGGTAAAACACGAAATAGGCAGAAACAGTGGCATGAGGGATGGAAGCAAGAGGGGTTTGATGGCAAGATTAACCAGGGAGCATGCAGAGACACACTACCTAACGTGACATGTCAAGAGAAGCTGAGGACCGCGCAGGCTTCTTACAATGGGACAAGATGTTTCTAGCCAGGCTTTGGAAAGGGTATGGAGGAAATAGCTGGAATTTAACACTTGGCATGCCTATGTTCTATACCAAGAAGTAGCATTTTCCTCTTCGCTTTTAAAGGAGACAAGCCATCTTAAAACAAAGGTTTAAATGATTGAAAAATCTCTTCCGGGAAAACTTTGTGGGTGTCTGGTAAGAGGCAAATGAACTGTTTTGATAGCACAGCACTGTACTTTCAGAGGCATAGAGGCTGCTACTTTCAGAAAAAATTGCATGAGGGAAATGACAAATAACTGATAGACTGAAAGGCTTATCTCAAAATCCTCCCTCGCTTTCTCCCAGTTCAATGTCAAAGAGAGGTCAAAAATAGAGATGGAACACTTGAGGGTCCTAAGGACTTTGGATTTTGCCATTTTGTCATACAGCCAACAGATTCAAGCTTCCAGTTAGTGATTTTTAAAATCAATATTGTATTGATGTCAGTATAATCCTCCAAGGCACAAAATAGGACACAAGCAAGCAGGCAGATTTCCAAACTGTCTGGCCCCTTTACATCATTTCCTCCTCATAACTCATCCTGTGTATTGTACCTCTGACTTGACATCTCCAGCTTCCTTTAGATAAGGGAGAAATTCTTCTTGTGTCACGTGAACTTCTTCAGTTTTATCGCCAGTTTCTCAGATAAAGGGCTCACGTGAGGCAATCCTTGCCGAGCTCACATTCCTATCTTCTAACAGCAGAACACGGAGCTTTCTCACCTTATAAGGATGAGTTCCACTGCGTGTTCAAAAGGTGCTGCAACTGCTTTAAAAGATTTCACAGACTGAGTATTGCAGAAGGAAATGTACCTGGTACCCGCCCTTCTGAATTAGCCAGCAACCTGGCATTCCTGGGATGCTGTTCTGTACGCCAGAGCAAAAACCATTTGGAAGGTTATATTCCATACTTTTTTGTGGACAGATTTTCGTCCGTCTCCCAGCATACGCCAGCGCTGGCTGCATTTAATGGAACAAGTCAGAAAATTTCTTCAGTGATTCAGGAACTGCTTTCATAGATGGGAATTCAATTCCCCAAAGTCCGTTCTCCTCACTCCATGGTTGAACTCCAGGCTCTGAGTACGTCTGCTACTGGTGCCTAAAAATCAAGCATGTTAATGGGCTTCTATGTAGAAGAACCTCAAAGCATTTCCTTTTTACTACATGTGAAGAAAATTGGAATGTAAATGTATTAACAAAATAAGCACTGGCATTTAAAATGAGGCAGAGAAACCAGATGCTCTGTCTCTTTCATTATGCAAAGCAAGAAGGAAGTGTCCCAAGAAACATGAAATGGCACCTGTTGTATGGAGACCAGGCTGCCTATTCAGACTTTTATGCGATAAAATGGACACTTTAAGATTTACAAAATATGCAGTTCAGCCTTTTAATTTTCTTTCATTTTTGCTTCCAGTTTTCAGGCTACAAGTCCTTGCTCCACTCACAGTAAAAAGATAATCTGTTTTGGAAGCCAAGGACTAGGGAGGAGGGGAAAGGCTCCCTCTTTGGCAGCCCATTTGAAATCCAGGCTGTGATGATGAGTGATGCACTTCAGGCCATTTCATCACAGGCCATGCTGTTCTCACAAGGCTTCCTATTTATCACAAGCCTCCTGGCTCATGGAAAGGAAAGCTCAAGAGCAGAGCTGCACAGCATGTCATGCTGCTCTTCGCTCCTGGACAGACGAGGAACTGTGTGGTGCTGTTCTGCAAGAGCTCAGCTGCTCTCTCCTTTCCTCCTCTCTGCATTTTCCTTTTAGCTCCACTCGTGTGAGATTTCTCAGTAGGACAGGTCAGGAGCAGTAGGACAGTCCTCAAGGGTTACACTGAGTGGCAGGGAGGCAGAAATGTCATCTCTGGGTGGGAGCAAGGCTGGATCAGAGGAGTTGGAGGTCAGTGTCCAACTCCAACTGCTTCAGCCAAGACTGATGCCAGGAGAAGAGTAGGTTATTTTTAATTAAACCAACAACAGAGAAGGACCCATGATATTGTTCTTGAACAGAAACTATTTAGAGGAATAAATCATCACCATGGAAACGGGGAGCTTTGCCAGAGCAAGGCAGGAAACGAAGCACAGAGAGAGATACCCAAGGAATTTTCAGCCATGATAACTGCAGCAACTGCTCTTTTTGGGGTTGCACGTTTGGTCTAGGGGACCCCAAGTTGCCTTCCTAAGCTCATGGGGCACAGGGGAGTCAATCAACCTAGAAGCTTGTGGTGGGATGCAGCACCTTTGCAAAGCTACTCACCAGCACCAGCACTGCGTATGCTTGAGGTGGGACATGAAGAAGAACGAAAACTGCAACAAGAGCCTGCAAAACAGCTTTGGGAAGTAAAATTAACTACACAGGGATTAAACCAAAATGAATCCAGAGGACTTGAAGCCTTGAAACATTATCAGCTTGTTTGCTTCTCTAAGTCCTGATTAGATCCAAATGCCAGTTCTTTATCTTGAAGTCCTAAAAGGCAAGGACAAGAGCTTAGCTGAAAGGCAACAATCCCCTCCTCACATTTACTTGTTTCTTATGTCCCTGACACTCATCCTGCCACTACAGAGAAAATATGGACACCCCATTCTTGGCTGTTCGTGCTGTCAGAGAGGCTGACTCCTGAGCAGATCTTTTTAGTCAATATGATTTTGTCAGTTTTTGAACCATTTCCATGCTCAGTAGTCCAACCTGGGCAGCTGTCATCTCCTCCACTGCATTTGAAACTGAGCAGGATATATGGGCAGCTGCTTCACGTTGTTCTTTGTTGTGTGCCTCTTCAATGCAATTCCAACCATGAGCGTGTAGGCAGAACCAAAGTTAAAGGCACAGAAAATCTAGGAAAGAAAAATTCATTTGTGTAAAACAAGCTAGAGAAGTGACAGCATCAGAACTCCAGGCAAAACTATTGTAGACAGAAGGCTTAGGGAAGCCCAAAGGAGCAGCACCACCACCAGCTTGAGAAGAACAAGCAGCCCTCATCCTTGCTTGATTGCAAGTGCAATAATTACCCAGCCTCCTTGACACTTATCCTAATATTTCACGTTGTGACAAGAAACTCCATCACTTGTGCATGAAAGCCAATCTGCAGAGAGGGCACTGGCAGCCTCAGAAGTGACCCCAGTTCAGGTGGCAGTCATCTGCCTGTGAGTCAGCCTGGACGCTTGGTGCCATGAATATGTGTCTGTAGGCACTTCAAAATCCATCATGAGCAGCAGCTCTCGGGTGTGATGGAAAAATGTTCTCTGCGTTCAACACATGGGATTTAATGCCAGTTTCAGATCCCAGGACACAAGGCCTCAGTAGCTTAGCCCTCCAGGTGGATTGAAGCAAAACTGGGGAACCTGCTGTATGTGAGAAGCAGGGGGTTTGTTAGGTGCCTAAGCACGGGGGGTCCTTGAGTTCAGTATCCTCGTTATGTATCTCCTCTCCTTGGATGGGAGCAGCACCCCAGAGGCAGCCTGGAGACACACGGCACCAAAGCGCCTGCGCTGGGCCTCGGGCAGTGGGGCTGCGCACCGGGCCGAGGCGGCAGCACACCAGACGGAGGCTAATATTACTCTTCCCAGAGGTTCAGTAGGTCACTGCTTCATCCTGTGAGCAACTCCAGATTTCAGGGCAGTGAGAGAATTGTTTATATTGGCTACTTGTATGAATGCTAAAAAAAAAAGAGGGTATTATGGGACTTCTGTTCTTTAATTCCAAAA
The DNA here is from genome assembly GCA_014706295.1 of Lycocorax pyrrhopterus obiensis. Lineage (NCBI taxonomy): Eukaryota > Metazoa > Chordata > Aves > Passeriformes > Paradisaeidae > Lycocorax > Lycocorax pyrrhopterus. The sequence continues at coordinate 30,383,497 of JACSVZ010000007.1, read as the reverse complement.
AGAAATCAAACATGTCTAGACTGTTGCATACATGTGGCTTTCCTCCAGGCTTCTCCCACCTGGAGCAATAAGCAGGCTGGAAATTCTCCACAAAAGAGTTTTCAACACCCATTTAAAAATGCTCTCACCCCATGCACACTAGCCAGTACCTACCAGTCAAATTCTATTAGGAGGCAACATCAGATAGAGAAAAAGCTTTCAGGCACAGGCCACAGAGATCCTCTGTGGTCTCCTCAGGCCTTTTCAGCTGAGGGAGACTGCGGAACCAGCTGGCAGCTCGCCCCGGCCAGAGTCCCGGCAGCACAGGAGGATGTGTCTGCCTGCATTCCTGCAGGGAGGCTGTGGGAGCAGCAGCCACGAAGCCACCCCACGGGGGCACACACTGCCCTCTTCCAGCCACAGCTCCATCCCCAGGGACTTGTCCCTGCACCAGACCATGTGAAACAGGGCTGCAGTTTAGGTGTGGGCTTTTTTAATTCGTGTTCCCTGGTGAATTTGAAATTGCTGCTGACGAGAGGTGTCAGAGCTGGTTGTGGAGAAAGACATTTTCCTTTTAGGCAGGAAACTGTCGAAGTTCAGACTTCATTGGTACCAGCTCACTGAGGAGCCAGGATGGCAGAGGTGGGGGGAGGACCAGCAACCAGGGAATGAGTTGCTCAGTCCTTGCAGATTATCTATCTTATCTTCCTTGACAAGGCTGATAGCCAGGGAGGTAGGAGGGCTGTGGAAAATGATTAGCAGAAGGACAAGGGAATTGCCATGTTGATTGTAGCCTGAGGTCTACCTTGTCTGGCAGCAGCCCCAGCACGGCAGTTCAGAGGGAAGTGGAGAACTGTGTAGTCAGGCAGATGAGGAACTGTCACATACCGTAAGTCAGTCTTGGTCTTCTGTGAGGTTTCCTGAATCTCATAAACTCTGAAGCTCAAGCTACCACGACCTGTGCTGTATTCAATCTTCTTGCCAAAGTTACCAGTCCCAGACTTCTCATTCTTTCCCCTCCTACTGAAGGAAAGATCCTTCTTAGCCCAGCGCTGTAGGCATTTGTCCAGCAGAGACTGAGGTCAGACATCAGAGTACCTACACAACCAGTCAGAGATGGGAACAACCACAGCAGCTGGCTCGGGAATGCTTCAGGACCCCAATCCCTCCCTTTTCCTAGCAGATTTATAGAACTACCTTTAACTGGTTTCCCTGCATGTCCTTGTTTACAAAGCTGTAACTCTTTGCCATCATCACCATTATCCAGACTTTCCGTGGCTCCCAGGGATATGGATAGAGAGTTTAGCCCCATGTGGAGAAGAGGCCCAGGGAAACAGGCAGTGGTTTTCACAGTTCTCTAGTCGAAAAAGAGGTCCAGATAGTCATTTTCTGGACATGATGCAATAGATAAATATTTGAGAGAGATTTTGAGAGATCTGCTCCCACAATGATGAAGAGCTTCTGAACTCAGACAGCAAATTTAGTCTCTGAATGAAATATTGCTTAGCACTGGTGGAATGTTACTACACAGCAGTGGGGTGTAAGTAGATCTAGATCATCAGACAGGAATTTTTCTAAAGCTATAAAACTTGAAATAAACAGAGAACTAGGGTCGGACTGGGTCAGTTCCCCAGGGCTGGGGACTAGTAAGGAAGAGCCCCCTGCTTGGGAGGGGGTGCTGAGCCTGTCTGCTGAAAACGTGCTCTGTCTAGTCACACATGGAGCTGGAGTCAGGCTACACAGCTGAGGGCACCAGCCCTGCAGGTAGGTTGGGCAGCCCCAGTCCTGCACATACTTTATGGACTTGCAAGCAAATTCTTCAAGGAATAAAGGTAGAGGAGATCTTTATGAGATCTAGGAGATTTGGTGGGTTTTGACTGTGTCCACTGCAGACAGTTGAGGAGAGGTGCTTGGACTGTGACCACATTTGTTGCCCTGAGTCCACTTCCATGAGTCCACCTCTGCCTTGCTTCTCCACAAACCCATTTCTAAGACACCAGGCTCAGCCCTCAGCCAGCAATGATTTATTTTCCGAGGGTCTGTGTGCTCCAGCTTGAGCACAGAGCCCACTGCTCCCAGTTGGCTGTGGTGGATGGCACTGTGGCACAGGCTGCAGAGTGCCTGGGGTGAAAGGGTCACACCTGCCCAAATGCCAATGCAGGTGTTGGGGACAGGAGCCTCAATCTTGCCCACCCAGGGGTTGGAGGGGACCATCACTGCTCATCCAGCACTAAGCACAGGTGTGGTTGCACCCACCCTGCTACCAACTCACCATGCTGGTCCAGCCCTCTCCCAGTTCTACTACAACATCTGCGTAAAAGCACAAGCAGCAGCTTCTCAGCAGGCCTCAGCCAGGCCCCCTCAATGGGGGAGTCAGGAACCATCCTTGCCAGCTACCTGTGACCACTGTGGTCCAAGACCTACCATGCTGCAGCTCCCTGATGCTCTGGGAGTGCCACCTCTCCCCCAGGGCCAGTGTGGTACAAAACACCAGGGGAAGCTGACCAGGGCAGGACGGAGAGATGGAAACACTTGTATCCCTGTGGGATGCTCATACCTGAGCTTTTCCCCCTTCTGTAGCACCTCTGCTGGGATGGAGGCCACCCCAGCGTGGCAGCAGCTGGGATCTCTGACACAGGAGGAAGACAGACTGCAGCTGGGCTGTGCAGGAGCGGACGTTTCCCATCTGGCGGAGCCGGCAGCCCGTAGGCGGGTGGATAATGCTGTGGTTACACAGATATGCTGCGTCCAGTCAGCTGTTCATATATAATTCAAGATGTATGTGATGACATGCTGTAAGCCCTGTAGAAGAATCCAAGATATGTATGAGACTACCAAACGCTTGCTTTGCTGGGTTATCTCAGCCGGCTGCCTTGGTGACATCCTCGTGCTCAGCACTACCCATATTGCCCTGTCCAGCATCACTCCTCTGCCGTGGTAATTTTCCATGGCTAGGAGCAACCTGGACAGAACAAGGTAAGGAAATGATAATCATCAACATCCTCTAAAAATGATTTCTTTGAGAAGCTGAGTAATTTGATCAGATGCTTCCATCTTCTACCAACTGCCCAGGGCCAAGCACACTGCTTTCTTCACCAGCAGGACATTGTCTTGCTAATATTACAGGAGTTATAAAAGGATGAATGAGTGATACCTATAATTTGATTCCATTTCCTGCATGGAAAAAGCATAATTAGATTTATTTGAGAAAAGAAGAACAACTGAGATATTATTCATCACAGAGCAGTCCACTGGAAACTCTTACAGAGCAAAGGAGAATAAGCCAAGCCCCAGAGTCAATTCTCTGAGTTAAAGTAATAACATTTCTCCAGGAACATTCATAGATCTTTCACTAATGCTAATTCAGCCTCTTCCTCTGTTTATGCAATGATGAATGCTCTGACTAAATCAGCTCCCCCATCATACTTTTCATGAGAAGAGAACTTAAATCAGTTTAGTTTGTTGGAGGTAATCAAGAACCACCTTAAGCAAAATCCAAGTGTTTGGAGCAAAATCCTCAAGCTGCTGCTACTTTTCATAGATGAGCTGATAACAAACTTAGTGAACAACGGCACGACTGTTTAGTGAATTAGTTTATTAATTCTTGAAGAGTTCAAATGCCACCACGGAAGTATATGAGAACAGATTGTGAAGCCAAAATATCTGTATATCCTGTCCTTCCTCACTCTTGCCATACAGACCCAGATGCCCCCATGACTGTTTTCCAAAGAGCTGTTTGTGTTCATAAACTTGAAAACATTAAAGATCAGACTAACAAGAAATGGTCTCAGCACAGTGCTCCGAGCAGCTCCTCAGAGGAGGATGCAATGATGTTATGATCACATTTGCCCTAATATTGGGCTCTTTCCCATCTCCTTGTCTGGTCATTGTTTAGCACTGGTGAGGCTTCTGCTGCCGCCCAGGAGGGTGCTGCAGGCATGGATGGCTCCAGCTGCCTGCTCGGCAGAGCACAGGTTGAGCAGGGGTGGGGGAACAGTGGAGAGAAACTGCAAAGAGAAGAATCACAACCTGCCTTAGCAACAAAATGGCCTGAAAGGGGCTTTTGTCTTTGTACACGAGGCAAATATGGCTTTCACGTTAATAAAAAACCAGGCAACTGGACCAGTCAGCTGCAGTACTTCAGGAATGGCACATGTGGGCTTAATGTATCTTCTGAAGGATGCATGCAGAGTAGTTACCTGAAATGACATTTTAAATGCTTTTTCGGGAGTTTCTCTCTCAGCTTGCCCCTCCAGTACATCAGGCAGGTGCAGGTTTTTCTCTGCAGAGCATTATGCATTGCACTATTAACTTCCAGCAGGAAATGGGGCTATCTAGTACAAGATTACAGGGACAAATGTCTGTACTGCTCACGTGTCAGTGGAACACCTGCAGAAGTGTTGGCATCATGCAGCCACACAGACACAGGGCTGCGAGAAAGCTTCTCCCTCTGCGAGAACTCCCCAGCTCTGACTTGTGCTGCACCAGACAAGGCGATCAACAGATAGCAATGAAACACACGAAGGATTGAAACTGCTTGGAGTCTGGTTTCACCTAATTATCCTAAAAGATGTTAGGAAAAGGTAACATTGACTTGTCTGTTTTATATCCCTCAACCATACAAATCCCTGCTTTTCTGGCTGGTTTTTTCCGATACCCAAGTGGCCCAGGTTTATCAGGGCCTGATCTGTGGCAGGCTGCTTGGCCTCTTGGCTGCGGAGCCACGTTGTTCTTACTGTCTTTTCTGCTTGTAATACAGGCTGCAAAGGACATAGTTACCCTTGTGCATGTTGCCCAGCCATTAATGAAGATATTAATAGATGTATCAGTACCTGTTTCAGGCCCTGCTGTCCACTAAAAGTGTCACTAATGATTTGCTGCTTGGGGTTAATGTTGATTAACGATGAATGCACTGAATGTGAATTGCTCTGGTTTAATAGGCAGTGCTTGGGCCCTGGGACACTGAAAACACCTCTCCAGTAGACCAAGTATTATTGCAACTTCTACATTTATCAGCTGAGCTTGCAAATATGCTTAGCTCAACACAATCCATTTTCTACACCATTCCCTATCAGTTTTGCACTATTTAATTAGCCATGATGATATTTTCTTACTTCTTTTTTAGCACTTGCCTCATATCAAGTCTTCATTCTGTTGGCACTGAAAGCAAGCCAGTGGGACTGGAATTAGGTCATCCTGTTTCCACGGCTGCTTCCCAGACCCCCAGAGCTTTCCTGAGCAGCAAGGCTTATTAATACTCCCCACACTATATTAGCAGTTCAGAGACCTCTCTGTGTGGTTAGCTGAAAACTCCCGAGTGCAAATTATCCATTCCTGTTGGTTTGAAGGAACAGGAGCCACAGTTGCTTTCTGGCTTTCTTGGGGTGGGAGCAGCTCACCTCGGGGTCCTGCCCACCCTGTGCTACTGCAGACAAACTGCACTTTCAGCTCCTGGGAAAGCAGCAGGTTCCTTCTGATCTGGATTTGACCAAATACTCTTACTTGCCCTGGATTACTTTTTTTTCTCCTTAGGACATTTGTTTCCCTCATTGCTTGCCCATATTTCTAATTCATATTTATTGCAGCGAACTTCCCCTTTTCACTGTTTGCTAACTGTAGATATGTACTTTATTAGTGCATTTACTGCCCCTGAACCCAAGTTCATTTGCAAATCACCAGTACCCAGCTGTCTCAGTGTGGCATTTGGACTTTCCAGGGAAACACCCTAAAACCTTTGTAAGTCAGGGCTGGATGGAAGGAAGCCACAGCTACCCAGGCAGCTCCATTGTATGCTGCTATCAGCAGTAGTGAAATGGGGTCTTCACATCCTGATATCACAGGCAAAGATGCCATAACGAGTGGAATTGGTGAGGGAGGGAACTGAAGTCCTGGTAACTCCCTGCCTCTCCTTCCCCAATGAATCACTCCTCCATAGGGCAACACTTTTGTGGAAGAGTAACAAGGTACTGCGGCCAGCAGGGTGAGGGAGGGGATTCTCCCCCTCCACTCTGCTCTGCTCTGCTCTGATGCGACCCCACCTGGAGTGCTGCATCCAGCCCTGGGGTTCTGAGCATAAGAAGGACATCAACTTGCTGGAGTGAGTCCAGAGGAGCCCCACAAAGATGATCAGAGGGATGGAGAACCTCTCCTATGAGGAAAGGCTGAAACTCTGAGTTGGGGTAGTTCAGTCTGGAGAAGTCTCTGGGGAGACCTTACTGCAGCCTTCCAGAAACTAAAGGGAGCTACAGCAAATGTAGAGAGGGGCTTTTTGCAAGGGCATGTAGTGATAGGACAAGGGGTAATGGCTTTAAACTGACAGAGGGTAGGTTTGGATTAGATATTAGGAAGAAATTCTTTACTGTGAGGTTGGTGAGGCACTGGAACAGGTTGCCCAGAGAATCTGTGGATGCTGCATCCCTGGAAGTGTTCAAGGCCAGGCTGGATGGGGCTCTGAGCAGCCTGGTCTGGTGGAAGGTGCCCCTGCCCGTGGCAGGGGGGCTGGAACGAGATGAACTTTAAGGTCCTTTTCAACCCAAACTGTGCTGTGATTCTAAGGGCTTCCTCACTTACCACTGATGACAGGAGTCAGAGCACCCCTCTTTGAGCCTGGGTACCACCAAACACTCCTGCTGCTCCTTCTGGGGCCTTCCTTGTGAGTCAACAAGCACATTAATCCAGGAGAAACCTGTCAGCTTTCCACAGGCTTTGGAAGTTGAACTGGTTCCCATAGGAAGCCCAGCAGCGCAGGACTGTCTGCCTCCGTCCTGGAGAAGAGGTTTCTCCTCCGCAGCAGTTTCATAGTAGCAGATTCCAGCTGCTCATGCAACCATCAGCTTCATTTTCACTCAGAGTTTGTAGTTTGAAATGTTTGGGGATTTTTTGTTTGCTTGGGTTTTTTTCTTTCCCAGCTGTAGACAAATTAAATCCTTCCCTTTAGGCAGTATAATTGTATAGTATGATCAGCTGAGTATTTAATTTGGTTTAAACTTCAGAAATGTAATCAGCTAAGCAATACACTGACTTTGAGTTCTGAAATAATTTTCATCTGGCAGGAGTAAGATTAGAGTAGGCTTACCCTTGGGCTGGAAACAAATACTGGCTTTGGAGACTATAACATAAAATTGGAGAAACATCAAAGGTATTTCAGGCCCAGCAGTAGGAGACCTCAAAATGTGTCACTCAGTCTGAAACCTTACAATGTTTTTGCAGATTTTCAACTTCAGAGCATAGATAATGAGCCATTTCTCCTGCTCTCTGCTGCAATTTGTGTGTCTCTAGCAAGATGATCTACTGTCCCAGCATATTCATTAACTGCTGGGAAGATAGGCACAAAGGATCTGTACTTTTTGCATCTATATCATTAGCGGAGGTCATTAGTGGAGGGAAGGAGAAAGTTCACCCTTCCTTGGCAAATAAAGGGGAGAAGAAAGGTGAAGAGCCCTCGTGTTGGGTGACAAACTGTACAAGTTTTGACTTTGGAAGTATGTGTAAGTAACTAAAAATCTCCATCTAAGGCTGTAAATTGCTTCCAGTGTTCCTCAGATAGATTATCAGTCAGTCAGCCATTTAGGAATTCAAAACATTGCTACAGACTTTCCCAGATTAAAAATAAATCTTCCACATCATCAGAAACATGTAGGAGCTAAAAAAAGCTTCTTTATGGAAAGACTAGAGATCTGCCCTGTCAGACATACTGAAGCACTCTCAGTCCCTGAATTAAGGGAGATGCAGGACTTCTGCTGTTGTCATCCCTGCATGCAGATAAGTGCACTGCACTGCAGTTGGTGTGTGTGAAAGACAAACTTTGGGAAGAGGGGGCTTATAACCAGCTTGAGACATGTACATCCTTTCATTCCAAGATTGTTGAAGCTTAGACCATCTTTCCTTTCTCTCCCTCCAAAGCTTAGATAGGTGGGAAGCAGACTTTGCTCATGCTTTGGAGAAAATTGTGTTCAAGGATATAATTCCAAGCCAGGAAATGCCAGGTCTGGACTTAATATACTGGAAATGTCACTGAAGCAGAGCTACGAAGTTTCATTTTTGCTTTCTAGAAATCTCTCTACATCCTAGAGACAAGAAATATGTACAAGACTCCTCAAGGAGACATAGAAACCTCACGAAGGGAAAGAGTTAGTCAGAGGAGGTTCATGTCTTGGACTCCTCTGTTCTTCCTGCAAGGATGCATTTATTTTCCTAATTTTAATAGGCTGCATAAAGATCACCCTGAAACCTAGCCCCAGACCTTCCCTCCAAGATCCAAAGGTAGACATGAACTAAGGTCCTTCGAGGAAAGCACTTTGGGTTTTCTTCAGCACGTCCCAGGCAATGTGAAGCTAAACCAGGCAGCTGTAGAAAAAACAAGACAGAATCAGCTGGTCAGAGCCAGGAGCAGCCTTGCTGCTGACAACCACGCTGGCTGCACATGGAAGAGTGACCCCGACTGCGTAACAGCCTGTGGCAGGCCCGTCAAGAGAGCAATGTGAGGCCTGGCTGTGGCTTCTCAGCTTCTTCAGATCAGTGGTTTTGAGCTGTCCAAGCTCAAGAGTGAGAAGTCAATTCTGTTAACTTAGTGCTGAGGCTTTTAGAAGTCAGTCTTTGAAGCAGGCAATGAACTTCTATTCAGAACCTAATTGGGTATGAGGGGCTTGTTTGTTTGTTTTTCAACAAACGTTTCAACTCCTTTCCTATTTCCCGACAGAATTCAGTTCTGAAGCTCATGCTGTTTCCTTTTCTGCCACACATCCACATTTTAAAGAGTTCAAAATGTATCTCATGAGTACTTAACCTTAAATGCTGAACTAAAGCCAAAGCTCTTTGAAAATATGCATTAGGCTTTCCTTGAAGCAACTTTTGTTTCAGTCTCTCTTCTGGAAGCAGGACACTGACACATAAGACCAAAGATCATATGATTTGACCATTTAGGAATGGCCAGGAGGTGAGTCCTGGAAGTACCTAGGAGCTGGTGCTTTCAGCTGTTAATGCTGCTAGTAAGCAGCTGTGGTTTGTGAAGTAAAATATAGTCTGGGACCACATTACACCTAGAAACCTGCAACTCCTGTAGCATCCAACCAAAAGTGCTAGACATAGCCAGAGGCATCAAGTGGCTGCGAGGGATCTGCTCCGCCTTCAAAAGTTCAAATTCAGGCATTTTTTCCTGTTTATGGGAACATACAAAGTGTTTTCACTCATTTGCACCACACAGCTCCAAGCAGCCAGAGTGCAAACGGCAGCTTCAGCAAAGGCACAGCTCTGATCAACAGTGCCAACCTACATCTGCACAGCAACGCCAGAGCTGCTGGTGAGACCATGCAAGACTAGAACTGAAGGAAGGAAGATATCCATGAGATTTCCATGAGACAGAGAAGCTAAGCCTGCCAGCCGTGTCCCAGAACAAACAGCTCACTGGCTTGGCCAGTCAGTGCAGGAGCTAGGTATTATGTGTCTACAACAAAATAATAATATAAAAAAAAATCATGTCCACACCGCCCAATTTGGAAAGGACCATTCTGCCACATTCCAAACAATGGCAAGCATATAAAGCTGCATCAGCATCTCCCTCTTGCTCTCTGGAACAGAGATCACACAAGGTGGAGAAGGGAGAAAGCATCCTCCAGCATTTTCTCACCAAACCATAAATGAGCAGGGCTAGGCTCAAGGCTCTGCTCCAGGTATTTGTGGAAGGAACTGTTTCCATTTCCTTTTCCCTTTGCATTTCAGACAAAAGACGAACAAACCTCATCCTGAATAATGCAATAGGCTGATGCTTAGGATGCTCAAGCGAAAGGCAGGAGGCCCAAGTTCAAGTCCCTGACTTCAATCAGGCAAAGTAGAAACATCAAATTCAGATTGCTTATTTCCTCTGATCACAGAACACACTGGTGTCTGGGATTTCTCTGCTTTTGACCTGCACAACCACTGAACAAAACTTTGGCAAACTTGGAGCCTCCCATAACCAGTGGGGCATTGGTTTGGGTTTTTTTATTGAGAGGGGGGTGGTGGTGGTGTTGGTTTTTTCTCTTTTTTCCCCCCTAGAGAATTGCCATTTTCTCAGATGTTTGAAATAGAGTTCTTGTTCATAAGAGCAGAGCATTAGCTGGGCTAATTAGTGCATCCTGACACAGCTGCAGGAGTGTGCTGATGTGTTTTATAAATTATGTATGTGCTAAGATGAGCTTATTGAAGAATTCCTGAAGAACCACGTGCATGTGCACATAGTAATTCAGCTGTTGCAGCCATTTGCATTTCTCTGGTACTCTTGAAGATCTTGCAGCACAGCACTGAGCTTCCCAGGTCTGACAGAGACATGCAGATCATCTGAGTGGGTGAAAATGAGAGAAAGCATCAGGTGTAAAGAACCAGTACCAGTGCCTGTAAAAATGAGATGAAAACTCACTAACACAGAGCATTTTAACTCAATGGGGTAATAACAACAATCTTGTCTTGCTCTCTTCCATAAACAGCAAAATAAATTTACTGCAAATGAAAGCAGTCCAAGAATTTAGTAATATTGGGCCACATCAACTCATGGTGGGTACAGTGAGCAAGAGACCTCTATGTGTTCATGAGGATGTGACAACGCAGGCAAGTACAAGACCTCAGAAGGGGACCTAACCACATTTATCTTCTTTAAATGTTTGAGGAATAGTGATTTCCCACCTACCAAGTGACATAGGTTTTAAGTAGAGATAAGAATCAGGTTTCAATCACTTATTCTATTATGAAACTTAGCAGGAAAAAATCCACTGCAAATTTTGGAGGAAAGGTTCTGAGATAAGTCGTCCTTCCCATTTATTACTCCAGCTGAGACAGGCTGGATTTCAGAATTTTCTGCAAACAACTGGTAAAAACCTGTGTTCTTGCCTTCTTGAGGCAGCTGTATCTTTCTGCTCATGCTTAGTCTGTGAGAGCTGCTTCTAAACAGCAAAGTGTCATCTCCATTGAGCCACTCACCTTGGAGAAGACTCACCAGCTTTGGTAAAATGTTCACTGGAGAGCTGGAAACACCTCAGATGAACTTTGGTTGATAGATCTCATATCCTCCTGCATTTCTACAAGCAGTTTATACCCTGGCCTACACAAGCCTCATGCTTGCTCTTCAGAGGAAGAGTCAGCTTTGACTCTCTGTTTAAACAGAGAAAGCTGAAATAAGCAAATACAGTCTGTGACCTTGTAGAAATATAAAAAAGAACTTCATTAAAGATCAATATTTCTCTGTCTAACATGTTCTGGGGAGGAGGAAAGGGAGGGTTTTTCTTTCCCACTGATAAGGTTCTCTGGAGATGAACTGTACAAGGTGGCCTAGCAAATTTCCTGCCATAACAAGCTGCATGGTAAGCAAATAATGACTAACAGCATAGTTCAATATTTACACAACCTCTTTCAGTTGTAAGTGTATGGCAGATTACTAGAAAAGGTAAAATCTCTTCAGATAAATTAGTAAGATTTTCCACCAAACAGTTTACGCTTTTCCAAGAAGTAGGGAGGGACAATCCCAAGCACACAGCAAAACTCACATGGAAACTGTGGGCACACAGCAGAACAAGCAACCCAGTGTAGGGAGAGAGAGCAAATACACGGGATCAATGACAGAGTGAAGCAACCTGCTCAGAGCAGCTCTTCTCAGTGTTGGCTGCCTGAAGGGGACATGCTGCTGCTTGCTGGCTTGCTTTTTTAGGGGTCTTTACCACATAATGGAGCTGCCTACTGCTGATAACATTTATTTATGTGAGGAGGTGAACATGCTGCTTCAGAAGCTTCAGTTCTTGCGTACACTGAAATTTCCTGTGAACAAAAGGTTAAGATTGCAGCTTGCCTTCCTCCTCCTGCGTGACAGAAACTAGAAATAGGACTGCAGACAGCATGGGAGGTTGTCTTTGGGGAAACCACAGCAATCCTTTATGCCCAGAGCCTGTACAGGAGCAGGGAGGTTGGATTAGATGACCTCCAGTGGTCTCTTCCAACCTTACCCATTCTGTGATTCTGTAACACCAAGTCTGGGAGCTTTTATTCTGCTTCTGAAAACAAACAAAAGAACGAGAGTGAGACCACAAGGCATTTGGGAAAACACCAGGAAAAGATTACCATGGTCAAAGAAGGGTAGAGATAATCATTCACCAGAAGAAGTGAGAGGTGAGAAAATTTTTCAATGTAAAGACCTTTTAAAACATAAAAAAGTTTTGACTCAGCAACCTCAAGATTTTGGCTAAAACCCAGAATTTACAGTAAGATGTTTATACAACCAAGGGAAACACTCCTATACAGATCTTGACTGCAGTGATGTACAATATAGTAAGTACAGAACGATTTTATCAATAAGGTAACAATGTATCAGAGCTTGCTCTTATTGCCACTTTTGCTTGTGTTTGCAAACACCCCTTTGCCTTTCTGACCTAGAAAAGCAGACCCAGTGTGGGCAGACAGTCTATGACAGACTACTTACAGTAGTTGTAAGACAATGTTTCAGGTCATGTTCTTCACTCTCCCTCCCATACCTTTCCCTCACAGCATACCTTCTGAAGTGCTCCTTCACTTTCATCCTGTTTTAACAGGGCATCTTCCTACTTTCCCAAGGTATCAGGGAGTTGTGGATATGAAATAATTATTCTGAGGGCAGTGCTCTACAGCAGTTTTGAAAGTAAAAGTAAAAATTTCCAATTCCTTAAAACAAACTAACCCTTCCTCAGTATTGGGCTTGAAAGCCTTTGAAAATTAGTAGAGTCAAAAGAAGCCTCTTTTTTTGGTTGCACGCACACGTAGTTTTTGTGTCCTTTATAGATGGTTTGTTTTCCCTTCACACACTGACTCCTCTTACCTTGTTGCTAGGAAAGCAAGTGCAATTCCACCAATTCCAGCATGCCGGAACTGAGATGACTCACCAGATACTCCACTCAAAACAGTGCCCAGGCAAGAAAGGACTCTGTCCACCACAGAGTACTCCAGTTCTTGGCAGCAAGAGCTGTGCTCTTGCCGAAGTTCTGATTGCCAGACTTGAAAACCCAGTCTCATGTGGGGACAGTTCTCTGACGCTCTCCCTTACATGCAGAACTCTGCTGAATACATCTACCCATCTGCAATTTCTAATATTAGCAGCACAGTGGTGGAAAACCAACCCTGATCTCCAATCCCAAACTGTTTTGGGGTACGAAACCTGCTAAAAAAGCATTTTTCAGACTTTACCAAATGTTTCTGTTAACATGAATCAGTTACATTATCCATACTTCAGCTATTTTCTGTTTGGTCTACTGCTTCCCAAAAGTAAGAACATGGGGGAAGGGTGGGCACAATTGAGATAGAACCCAACACCCAAAACCATATTCTTAATAATAATAAAAAAAATAATAATAAAAATAATAATAACAACAACAATAATAATAAAGGAGAAGAATGTCTATGTGTTAAGATCACAGAAAGGCACGTTTCAATGCCTGATTTTTAAAAGCCCTTGGTTAGAATGAGGTCTACAGCATAATACCTGCCTCTTGCCAACAATCATACTTCTATATAGTGATGACACTGTTATTCAGGTCTTTTCTTTAAAAAAGCCCACAAAATTGAATGTCACCATGGGAACAGTCTAAAGTTGATTTTGGAAAGAGGCTCATTTCCTATAGCTTTTCTGTTGGCATAAAAATAATGTCACTGAACTGTATCAGAAGTAAGTGCTTTATGAAGTATTATCTCTAAAGATACCAGCCAGTTCTGAAAATATCCTCCCTAATGGTCGCATTTCTTTACTTTCTGAAGCAGAATAAAGGACCCAGAAAGACTTCTTCCCTGTTTTCCTCAACAAGAAACACACCCTAATTGTGTGATCTACCAGCAGTGTGATCTAATTCCACCATTCTTCAGCCTGCAATATGTGGTGTCAGTATGGAAAACTTCCTCCTTAGAAGAACAATTAAACTTTAAAGAAGTCATCCTGGTTGGCTGGCTGAACAAATGACACATGTTCACACAAGAATTATTCAGTCAACCATCTTAATAAGGATTTACTTTAAACAGAACCTTGTATGGGTACACTAGACTCAGTCTCATTAAGGAGCAAGTTGGATTTTTATACAGCATGAACCACTGGCAATCTAAAACAGACCCACTGAAGAACAGAATGGAGAATCAAACGCAATGTTTCAGACCCAAGCTCTATGTGCCTTTAATACTTTCTTTTTCCTTTTCTTTTTGAGAGAGTGCACACTACGACAGACATTTGCATTTATCATGTTTTTAACTTCTTTTCTAAGGATGAACTCTCTGAATCTGCATCTTCCAACTCCGCTCTGTGTCTTTTCAGTCCTCCAAGAGATTGAGTGCTCTCACTGCCTGCAGGATGCAGGTCAGCAGTATCCTCTCTTGTGCTCACATTGTAGCTGTTGGAGTCCATTTCAGACAGGCAGCAGTCTTTGTGCAAGGTCACACCCACCTGTACAAGGTTGCCATTATCAGCATTTGAGTGCACCTGTAGTCCTTGTGTCACAGTCTCCTGCTCTCCAAAACTCTGTCCGTTGTTGAAGCATGAAGGGTGAAGATGCAAGTGGCCATTATTGTGGTTCACACAGGAAGGGTCGAGGCTCCTCTCCTCACTGCCATCAGTCTGGTTTCTGGAGCAGTGACCTGACATACTACAGATGGCAACAGCGGAGAAGGGAGGGACCAGTGAGTGATGGCTTGGTGCTGGTTGACAGTTCTGGCTATTTTTCTGTTCCACAAGTCCTGCGGTCTGAATGCAAGGCTCTTCGGTACAGCTATTTAGCCCTTTGCAGTTAGCTTTTCCATTGAGCTTTTTAGTCTCAAAAGAATGCTCTACACCTCCACTGCTTGTGTCTTCAGATGTGTTTTCTTGACCCTCCCTCCACCGCTGATTGTCACGTTCATGAGCTTGACCATTACTAGAATTTTCTATCCCACCACATTCTTTTAAACTTTCTCTGTTGTGGCTTTCAGCAGAAAGAGCTGAGGAACCCTGAGGAACTACTGGACTTAAGTTCCTAGCATCTTCCTTAGTTAGCGAGCGTGCTGCATTGTGCCTTCCACTAGTTCCTGGTTTCCCTTCATCATTTTCTCCATCTCCTCTGGAGGATTCACCATCTTTACTAGCTGAATATGATATGTAAGAATAATGGAGCCATTTGTAAGCTTTGTAAATCTTTCTCTCCACTGATTCACTGTCTGAACAAGGGGATGTCCTTTCTTTAAGAACTTCTTTGTTGGCCGAACTCCTTTCTGGTGAAGAAGATGGAGAAGAAGAAAGATCATCTACTTTGATCTGGGGGTAATCATATATGTCCTCACCTATGTAAGCAGTTACATTCTCCATGTTAGCGCTAGTCCTTTCCTCCTTTTGCATCTTCTGTCGGCACCTCAGTGCATTGCATTGCCTCATCGATGTGCGTCTTTCATTCAGTTCCTCTTCATCTTCTGTACTGCTGCTGCTGCTGGAGCTGCTGGATTCATTCTCCTCGGGACTCGGGGATGGTGGCCGTGGGAAAAGGTCTGTATCTAGTTCTGCCTCACAGGTATTGTCATCAGAGTCAGACTCATTGGAAAGGGCCAGGAGACGTTTATCCTGATACTTTCTCAGTGCAGAGAGCCTCTGCTGACGGGAAGACACGTCTTCTCTGGCTGAGGGGGACGCAGTTGATCTTAAGGCCCTTAAGTTATAGGCAGTTTCATCAGACTCTTCAGCCACATGTGGTGGGGAGTGATGCAAAGAGGTGGAGGACTCTGACTCGCTGTAAGCGGAGCGTTCACTTACTCCTGCATGGAGCTGCAGGATTGTGCTCTCACTGAGGTCACTGTCTGAATCAGAACTCCAGCCCTCGATCTCCCGGCGCACGAGAGAGTCAAAAAAGGCCATCATCCGTGGATCTTCCTGGACCGATTGGTTGGCATAATCGTGGGACAAACCACTACCACTGTTCAACACAAGACTGATGTACTCTTCATGAGTGTAGAGGCAACGCGAATCATCCTCAATTCTACCATCCAGGTCCCCTGTGCAGTCAGGCTGCTTGTAGGGACTCCAGATCTGTAACAGAAAATAAAAAAAACCCAAACATATGTCTTTGAATTCATAAACCATTATAAGCGTTTGAAATGGAACAGTAGCTCAAATACCCAGAATAGATGCAGGTTGCAGATTGTTTTTATTAGTTTTTACCCCTCAGTACCATACTTACAAGTATCACAGAGCTGTGGGATTTTATCTTCCCCTTTACAAATGTGTTTTTCCTGCATTTACTTCTCCCATCCAGAATATAAAAGCTCTCACACTGCAAATTATCCATCATTTTGGTACTTCATTGTGTGATAATTCCTCCCAAACTGCAGGGCTCTATTTTTATGTAATAAGGGATGCTTACTCACTAACAGTAAGAATAGTTTGTTGCCTACAATACAGTCTTAGCACTAATGAAGGCACTTGTTTCCCGGGAAACTAGAGTTGCTTGTGCCAGTGGTGTAGAGTAACATTTCATCCAGCTACGTAGTCAATCCCACCTGATCAGCAGGCAGGGAGCTGAATGCATGGAGGTGAAAAGTAGAGCTGCACTACTCGCTTTAGGGAACAGTTACAAACAAAAGAAATCTTCCAACATCCTCTGAAGACAGAGCAGCAGTTTTGATGGGGAAAGTTGAAGAGTTTTACTAGAAAGCTACTTTTGAAGTGTACAGATTTCACCAACAGCAACAGTCTTGCTATGCTGTCCATCTGTCCTTCCCTCAATTTTCCTGGTATGGAGAGGAAAAGGGGGGAAAAAAGCTCCAAAGAAGATCCACCAATATCCCTAAGAAACTGGTAATCCATAGCAAACATAATAGATGTCTTCACCCTTCTCAGATTTACTTGCAGATTTGGGGGCAATGTGATTATGACATTCTGTGGACAACCACTATCACTTTGGATCAATGGTTAATAGGATGCACAATACCTTACTGTAAGCAGAGCCAGTATGTAGCTTATCTACAACAATGCCTTAATGTACTGCTTATAAAGATCTGATCTCAGCCATGCTTTGGTTTTACCATGCTAACAAGCTCAGGGAAAAAAAATTTATGCCAGGTTGGACTTTTGGGATGGTTTTTGGAAAAAAAATCTAACAATTATCCCAACAGAAATTAATTAAGCTTTGTTCCAAACAGGCAAAACTGCTAACAAAAAGAGTGTTTTGCATGTATAAATGACATAATCAGCACTCATCTTACAGATGCTTAGTTAACACATGCAACATAACCCGATACTACCATGACAAGCAATATAAGAAAAGCCCACAAGAATGCCACTTACTCTGTATTCACTGAGATTTTCAACAGTGTACAGAGAAACCTTACATCTTTAACAATGACAGCAAAATGAAATAAATTATCTTGCAACTACTTGTCCAGAACAGCTGAATTAAAGATGAACAAGTAAACTTTTTTCTGGAAATCTTCCAAATTTGAAGGCTTTTACTTTGCATCCTCTGTAATTTATGGTTAACAGAACTTCCACATATGATCTGGCTAGATAGATAAAAGAGACATTATTCCAAAATTAAAGTGGGATGCAGATATACTTTCTTCTGCACACAATCATCAAGCTGCCTTTCAGAGCAAAGGGAAAGGAACTTTACATTGCATTACATTAGGCTGTTTCTAGGAACATCTCAACATCTAGGTGTATTTGCTATTGGTACTTAATTGCTATTTTTATTATTTGCAGTACTTCAGCAAATTCTCTCCCAGTGCAGTTCTTTAATAAGACACTTGAAACCAGAATAAAGACGGTTCTCTGTTGCTTGGTTCAAGCACTGCACTTACCAGACACATAGCCCAAAGGACAAGCATCACATTTGGATGAAGATAACAAAACCCAGTCTAAGCCTACTCTGTACAGAATTTCAACAACCATACTTAACCTTTTTGAACTATTCAAGAGAACAGAAAGAATCACTCTTCATCCTCAATTTCCCAGGCTTCACTTCCTTAAGACAACGTAGGAAAGAGCTTTCTCTCAGTGAATCCATAAGAGAGATTGTTGATTTGTGGGTACACCAAGTTTTTTAACAGAAAAAAAGAACTCTACTTGCTGAAAGGACTATTCTTGGGTTGCTGCCTTCTTGATGATTTACGTAGCATGTGTTCAGTACCTTCTCTCACAACCTGTCAGATCTTTTCCCCCTTTGTCCCACTACTGAGCATTTCAGCAAGCAGATCAGATCTTTTTAAGAAGCATGTAACTTCTTGTAAACGCTTCATACTGTGTGCTTAGACAGGCTGGCGTGCCCCTTCCTCAAATAATCTTAGCAGTGGTCGATTGATCACTAGGTTTTATAAAACCCTTTTTTTTTTTAAATCAAGAGAATTAGAAAATGCTTAGATCCTGTATGAACCAATATAAATGGAGGAGAGGTAGTCCGCTCCGAAGTCCCTCTGAGAAAGGTCTGTTTTGTAATGAAATTAATCTAAAAAGGCACATGAAGTGTGCACAGAGCTATTCTACATCCTTGCTAGCACTACCACAACTTTCTGCTCTCTCTGCAAGCATCAGCGAAAACAGAGCAGTGTAAAATATTGAAAAAATAGCTACAAAGAGTCCATAGTGAGGCTTTTCTGTTCCAAGAGAGATTTGTTCACAGAGAAGAAGTAAGTAATAAAGAGAAGTCAAGGGAATTCAGGATGAATATCTGTTTGTAAAGGATCAGTTGTCTCTGGAGAATGATATCCCTACATTTTAGACATTTTGTTATGAGGGAGTGCGAAGGCCTGCCAGAGTCACAGAAAGAAATCAGACTAAGAATCTATCCTTGGCAGAACTGGGAAGACTTTAAACTGGCATCAACTGATCCAGTGCTCTCTGTGGCATCTGAAATGGGCTTCTCTGTAAATGGAATGCCTTCGCCTTTTTCTCATCCTCTGACTGATCTCACATTGAGGAATAATGTAATCAAACTGGAGAAAATAAGTTGGCAAATCAACCCACTGAAGCCAACAATTTATGAAGAAGTTCTTTCTCTGTCAGAAGATTAAGGAGACGAATATTACTCACTGATGACCTGAGTACAGATATAAAAATAGGAACAATAACAGAAAAATGGGAATACGAAACTGGTTCTCTACTTCAGTAGATATGTACTGACAGCATCTTTGAATTGCTTGTATTCCATGGTGGCAAACCCCCAAATTTTAAAACAAAAAAGTAGTTATGCCTGTAGCGTGAGAATAATTAAAACCAGCTATATTAGATGATCAGATTAGGCAGAGGCAGATAGTCACAATGACATTAATCTGTCACCATAGCAACGTGTGCAAATAGACTTTGTTATCTCTGACATACTGATGATTTTTAAACAAATGGGACCTACAACAGTTGTGCTCTGTTACACAATATTCCATTTTCAGTACAAAACAGAATTTCTTTCTGAAAATTGTTATGCACTTCATCTTCTTTATCTTTCCTGGAACTGTCTCCTAACTGCATAATTCTCCATGGCCCTCCTCTAAGCCCAACACATCTGAGGGAATGCCTCATCTATTTCTTCTGCAATGCAATCTGTTTTCCTGCCAGCACATCCCAATGTCTTGCACACTTAACTCAGGGGAAAGTGGTATTTTTCTGTTTTATATTGCTTTAGCCCTTGTGATGAATGCTTGATGCAAATGTTTATTTTAGTTTGCAGCTGCACTTTTTCAGACAATTTTACTGAAATTCAGTAAATGAAGGGCAACGAACAATTCATTTGGGTTGCCATGTTCACCACACACTGTCTGGAGTCGAGGCTTCTAATGTCTTCTGTTAATGAGATTATTGGGTCTTATTTTTGGTCCTAGCAGAAATCAAACCCTAAACTAATGAATTACTGAACTGTATTCTTGTGGGTGCTTCACAACAAAATAAAACTAAAGCAAAAAAAACATAACCAAAACCATGAAGACCATTCTTGTGAATACTACTCTTTTCTGTGGGGCTGGGCCTGAGACGAATTTGTATCTCATTTACAATCAGCATTAAAATAGCAAATGTGTTGGCAGAAGCTCATGGAATTATTGAATGACTTGTCTGTATTACGGCTTGATGCTGGTGCTATCAGTTCCTCCTTTCTTGAAGTACTAAATTTAGGCCAGCTAGTCTAAAAATTAAGAGCTCAGACAAACAACTACTAGCATCCCTGTTTTTAATTCATCACAAAGTCTCTACAATTGTTTCTACAATTGCAACCAACCCCAGTGAAGTTATCTTCTGTGATTTAATTCCAGAAGGGTTTTAGAAGATACTTGAAGGATAATAAAAACAAGGACACTTTTAAAGAAACTGAATAAAGCAAATAAACAAAAAGGAACAAAATAAGAAAACATAAAAAACTTAACTATGATTTTTATTTATGGTTCCTTCTCCCGTCATTTCAATTTCTCTGAGCAAGCACATCAAGTGTTTATATAGGGGAAAGAAAGACAGCCATGCAAAGGCAAGACTTGTGTTCCCAGCTGTTTTTAATGCAGTAAACGGCCCCTCAGAACTGCTGGTGCTGTTTTTCCTGGTTTGCCCTTCTGCTAGTGGCAGTTACTAGTCTCCAACCTATCCACAGAACTAGCTGGAATGAAGAAGAAACCACCTTTGTACAGTCACCCGCTAAAACAGTTCCTTTAGAGAGTGAAGTCAGGCAGCTCGGACAAGACACAAGCATTGAAACAACCCAATCCTCAAACAAGGCACATTACAAGCTGAGACAAAAAGACATACAACAAAAAGGTGAGAAGTTCTGGCTCACTAATAAACTTAATACATTAAACACCCTTCCCTTAATTTGTTTGTAGCTTGCAATGTTTGGGGAATTCAGTTCCTCCAAAGCAGCTGCACAAGTTCCACTGCACACACTGTGACACAACAGGCGTTCTCTTCTAAGGAAGCGCTCAAGCAGAGGTGTCTTTCAAAGAGTTACACAACCTGTGACGGCAGCCTTAATCAAACTAACCTTTTAATCACTAGGCAAAAAAAATGCCCTGCCAAAACCCTAGCAGAAGTACACAAAAGCAACACAGGGGATGTTTATACCAATGCTAATCCAACAGTCTAAGCACACTCATGCAGGAAGGATTCACAGGGTGAAGGGTCAGCAGATCTAGAATCCAAAAGGGAAAATTCAGGCTGCATGAATCAAGTTCCCAAAGCAAAAAAAATATGCCTCTGGCAAAACTGTTCTTAAACAGTGGCAGTTTGACTGCTTGGAAATTGAAAAAATCAGTGAGCTGCTAAGACTGTTCAATGCACTTTTGTTCAAAGCCTGTATTTAATATATTTGTGAACAAACCTGTCGGGCAGGCACAGATGAAGAAAAAAGAACTCAAGTACAAGGGAAGACAGAAGAGAAGGAAAGCTGAACTACAGTCAGAACCCAAATTATGACAAAAGCTGTAATGCAAGCAATGCAGTGGGACATTGAGCCATAGTCCCAGGATTTTGGGGCAGTTCTGGTCGATAAGTTGCACATCACTAAAACACTCCTTTGCAGGACAAGTTCATGCTGTCAGCTTGTAGCTGACAAAAGTATTTACTAATATTCTAACAACATTATTTATAGCCACATGCAGGTAAGACTTTCATGAAGTCATTCAACAAATAGTTAGGATCAGCAGCAGTTCTTATTATCCTACTTCAAAATTAAACGGTAATGGCTTTTTTCATCCTGTTGGTAGACCAAAATTATAGCAAAATATCTATGGCAGCAGAATGCAAATCACATTAGTGTAGCATGCTCCTTTGCCTTCCCAACCCTCATATAACAAAATTGATTTTGCCTTGCTCCCACAATATTGACTGTCTTTCCTTAAGGAAAGAAAATTTCAGAATCTAACAGAGTTTCTTATCTCTTTCATTTCCACAGAAAAAGGTAAAAAACTTCCTAAAAATATTGAACATTGTTAAAGGATTCAGAAAAGACATATTGTGCAAGGTATCAAGAGTCTTTCCTCTGGAAGCCACAGAAAAGTTATGTTGAATTGAGTCAATGCACAAATATGTACAAAAATTATAGAAAGGCTTCTGAGGTGTTGTTTAGACCAAATTCAGCCAGGTCAGTCTAGGCTAAGGTTCAACAATACTCTTTGGAGATACTTTTATTAAATTTTAGACCAGAGTATCAGAAGTTGTAGGAGATCACATTACAACTCTGACCAAACTCGCCCTAGAGGGACTGTTTGCATGATACTTCAGTTATGCATGGAATTAAACTGGAGAAAAAATCCTTTTTCAAGGTACAAATCTAGAAAATTCTGATCTTATCCCTTATCTCTGAAACCTTTGAAATTGAAATGAAGTTTAAAGTTGAAATGCCCAATTAAAAATCTGGATCCATTTAGCCAGCAAACAAGACAACATTTTATAAAACAGTAAGAGGAGAACACAGGATGGGTGTGGAATAGAATGATGCTGAGCAAAACAAAGCATTTCTTCCTGAAACATTGAAAGAACACATTTTCGGATAACTAATCTTACCTTTATTATCTTTTCAACGCCAGAAGAACAGATCATGTAAGTGTGAGGATTAAACCGCACTTGGTTTACAATTGACCGATGACCTTTCAATACCATAAAAGCACCATTGACGACCCTGCCAATGCCACCTAGGGGAAAACAAGCACACATGGACATGAATAATTAAATCTCCATATTACTTTCGGTCACAGTCATTTAAAGTCCCATTATATTTGACAATGCGCTTCAGCTTTATTTTGCAATATTTTAAGGCCTGTGTTGGCTGCAGAATTCCAATTTTATGAGCAATGCCCTATGAGAGGCTGCAAGTTTGATGAAAAGCATCCTTCCTGCATATAAGGACTTAGAGGCTTGCTTTGATTCATCTAAACAAACAATGAAGGTTTTTGACCTAATGACAAATATGTGAATGAGAACAACATACATAATGAAATCACCAGTGAAACCACAGTACCTAAGGCATGACACAGACAGTTTGTAAATCTGAAGCAGAGACAAATAAAGAGGTTGACTTTTAAAAGCTGTACTATTTTTCAAATTTATTTTTTAAATCAGCAATTTATTACTCTCACAGTTGACTCTACTCTGATGAATAGAAAGGACCCGAAATAACACATCTGAACAGTGGGTTATATCATTCTTTGTCACAAGGCAGTGAATTAGCCAAAGTGGAATGCTTTTGTGCTAGTGGTAAAACCCAAAACAGAAGCCAATTAACTTTTCTGCTCGGTCATTGACTCTTACTAGGTCTACACACCAAAGTAAGAAACTGTCACGCAGTATTTTTTTTATATTCATAGACTCACACAATTAAAACTACAAATTTGTTAGAAAGCACACCTTTTTATCTGAATAAACAAGTGTCCATCAACATGCTATGACTAAACATTTTCAGTGAAAGAAAACGAAACTTAAAAGCTGGGAAGTAAAAACTGACAATCACTTCAGATGACAATCAACTTGCTATTTAAAACTACACAGGTTGTAAGTACACCTTACAGAAAGTTAAAATAATTTCATTAGCTTCTGTGCTACTTATAGTCATCTTTACACTAAACAAACTTCATGTTCCTCTTGTTGAAAATGTTTGCTATCTTCCTTTGACCCCAGTAGGAGGTATTTCAGCTGAAACAGTGTACTCCTCTCCTCTCAGAAGGTGTGCTATCCCTTTCACTCATTATAACTGCACTCTGAAGACCTGACTGATGTTTAACATGGAGTACAAACCATGATAAGGATTTAGAAATGAGGTGTCATCCAAGTCCTAAAAATCCAGAGACAGATCTTTTACTGCTCCTGGAAAGTGTTCTGCTTTGCACAATTTTTGCTCACCAAACTGCTATCTCATGGCACTTTGGGATAGAAAAATAAAGATCCTGAAAAAGGGAAAAGTGATGGCAAATAACTCCAGAGACCAAAATGCATGGCCCTTTTAAAGACTTTATAGAATGAAGTCTCATTTAAAACTAAGAAAACTTGTCAGGGAGACTATCACTAGCTAGTTAACTTCTACATGTGTTCACTGCACTGAAACTACACTGAGACTGAGTTACCTGGAGCAGTTCTCTTATTTGGGTACATTTGTATTTTCTGTAAAGATTCAGGCACACATTCTGCCTTCCGCCACTGGAGCAAGATTTCACCACTGTCAGCAAATTTGACCGGGAAGTAACTGATTGGAGAACAAATTCATTAAATGCCAAATTAAGCTCTTTTGATTTTCTTTTCCATTTTATGAGATTCCTCATGTCCTTTCATTCTGCTCATCCTGCTAGACACTTATGGCTGATGGCAAGTTGCCTCACTCCCACAGCATTCCTTCCAGCCAAATCAGAGCTGTCAGTCCAATTGTATCTATCAAGCCAACAGTAGATGGCTACATCAAGACACGTCTTGACCTAGCAGACAAATATTCCAAGAAAGAGGGCCTTGGGAATGAAGAGATAGTTCACTTAGGAAATGTTTCCAAGCCTGTAAGTGACGTCTAAGACAAGTTTTAACTATCCATGGACTGTAGCTGCCTGAATTCTGTACAAAACAAGAAATCTGCCCTATAAGTCACTAACAAAAGAGTCAGAAGTTAGAGGGACAATAAGCAAAGAAAGAACTATAAAGGAGATGAAATACAAATGCCATATACCAGTATCTTGGGCTGCATTTCTAAGTCAGTCATTGGCCTTTTGTGCTACTGTCAGCAGTGTGAGTTAACCCATGGTTATTTTCCTAGTAGAACAGTGAGAAGAGTAATTTAATGCCAGAAGTATCTTCCGGCATTAAACTTTTCAATGTTTATCAATACACTAAGAGCAGTGGATGAAAAGTGCTCAGCATGCCATGTCTAGAACACAGGCTGTAGTCAGATTCATCCAGTGTCTGAAGCCCAGAAAAGCCAACCACATCCTGAGCTGCAGCAAAAGCAGTGTGACCAGCGAGTCAAGGGAGGTGATTCACCTCTGCCCTTCTGAGACTCCACCTGGAACATCGCATCCAGTTCTGGGGCCTCCTGCACAAGAAATACCTGGAGGTGTTAAAGTGGGTCCAGAGGAGGGCCACAAAAATGATCAGAGTGAAGGAACACCTCTCCTACAAGAACAGCTGAGAGAGTTGGGGTTGTTCAGCTGGGACAAAAGAAGGCTCCAGGGAGAACTTATTGCAGCCTTTCAATAAAGGGGCCTTATAAGAAGACAGACAATTTTTACCAAGGCCTGCAGTGACAGAAGAAGGGGCAACAGTTTTAAGCTGAAAGAGTGTAGGGTTATATTGGATATAAGGAAGGCATTTTTTCAAATGAGAGTGATGAGACGCTGGAAGAGGTTGCCGAGAGAAGCTGTGGTTGCCCCATCCCTGGAAGTGTTCAAGGCCAGGTTGGATGGGGCTTTCAGCAAGCTGGTGTCATGGAAGGTGTCCTTGCCTTTGGCAGAGGGGTTGGAACTATATTTAAAGGTCCCTTCCAACTCAACCCATTCTATGATTCTATGGTTTTATAATTCTGTGAAGGAACTCCAAAGGTTTCTGATTTAATATTGAAGTTCCCTGAACTCCTTTTAAGCAGCTAACAGTAAATTCAGAGGAAGCATAGTAATAGAACATACTTCACTTCTCTTAAAATGAAGGTGAACTTCCCTACTAGGCTCCTTAAAAGAACTGCCCAATTACATGAAATTGCCACAGGAGAAGTACAAATCTTAGCAGTCAGATTTTACCAATGGTATGGGAGATTTTAATAATTTAAACCAAGAAGTACTGACGTCAGCAATACTGTGATAATCTTTGTGTCAAATATAATAGACTGTCCCAGAACCTCATTTTTGGACAACTCCTTGCTTGATGCAGTTTTAGTCTACCAAACTCCTGTGTGTTTAAGCGACACCTCTAAGTAAGCTCTTAATGGAAACCCTTCTACATCCTTATTTTGAAAGCAGTCCCTCTATCTTATGGTAGCCCACCACAGCTGTCATCATATTACATTAGTATCTGCATGGCAGAAATCTGCCTGTGTCCAGACTTGTCTGGAATCCCCCTGGTCTCTCAGCAGAGGCTTAGCTGCAGCCATACAGCCTTTAGCCATCTCAGCGTGTGAGTTTAGTTTACTTATGTCTGCTGGCAAAAAAAAGGTGCATCTTTACATTAAGTGGAGACTAGCCATAAACTGCTCAAATTCCTGATGCTATCTTCCTTTTTTCCATGTAATAAATTCCATTTCTTTTTGCTGTCTTCCCTCAAAATGGTATTTTTATTTGCATTGTTTCAGCAGAATTGACTTCTGCTATCCTAAAACCACTCAAATTTTGCTTTTGCGGTTTGGGTTTTTTTAGGGGAAGGGGGTGCTATTTGTTTGCTTTTAAATTTAGTGGTATGCATGGGTCCTGCAACTCTTATAGCACAGTAGCTTTTATATTCTTAGCTAGCTCCCACATGTGTAAGCAGTGTTCATGCAGAAGCCATTAGTTTACATATCTGTTATTAATAATATATAAAAAAATAAATCTTAAAGTCTTCAGAGGTTGACTATGCCGATTTTAGAAGGTTTATAATTTTATAACCTCTAAGTACTGGAGGGAAGAGATGGATATCTAGCTGGTTTTGCAATACTACCCAGAAATTGCCATGCTTAAAGACAGTCCTGAGTAGTGGTTTAGTGTTCTAGCTGTGCTGGTCAATGGGTTTTTTTGGTCTGCTTTTGATACTCAAAGTGAAATGTCAAGAAAATCACTCTTAATTTATACCCTGCAAATAAGTGTTCCAAAGAAGAGCAATACAAAATCTCAAAAAATCCTCTAAGTAATACCCTACTATGATATCTGACCATCTGAAAGAAATAACTTACAAAAGGCTGAATTGAATGTGCACATTTTAAAACAGATTTCCCGTACGTGTTTGACAAGAATACCTTGGCAACACATGGCTTCTCTACAGGCTCCTGTACAGAGGAAGGAATAATACAACGTTTTGAAGTAGTTGATGTCTACTAAGTTGCCAAAGTGATTTCTTCTTGGTTTGCTTTATTAATGTTTTAAATGTTAGGCTAATGAACTACTTCTTAATTATGTGGTTTTGTAAATACTTACATGAATGATTTGACATATTGCAAACATGCTGAATGGTACATCCCAATACATTTTAAAAACTCTAGTAAATTGTAACAAAGGAGAGTGATTTAGACATCAATCTGACTTCCCCTGCATGAGTTCTACAACAAGAAGCAATGTTTAGACAAACCCAGAATGAATTATTTGAAGGATAAAGAAAAAGCGAAAGTGATAGATTACTAGGAAAAGTGCTCTAGCGCAGAAGTCCTGTAAGAATGTAGAACAGTCTCCATACTAATGGAAGCTGCATTGTTCCAAACATTAAAAAACCTGTCAAAATGCCAAAGAACTGGTTGGGATAAGGAACTATCCTCCACTGGCTCTGAAACAGAGGAATTAAATGACCTCCTTAAGAAGTCTTTTCTATCTAGGACACTGGAAAAGAAATCCCACTATTTGTTCATATAAGGTAGAAAGACGTTCCACAGACTAAAGCATAACTTCATACAAGCCTTGTGAATTACTCAGAGTGCTGAAAACTCCTGAGAAGAACCAGATATTTGCAGCTGCTGCCAGTGTGCCATAGCATACCATTCCACTGCACTATTTGGCACTACAGTAGTAGCTCATTTAAAATTAATTTAGTTTTCATTAATAATAATCCAGGGCACATTTAGACTGTAGGCCACTACTTTGCATATGAATCCTATGAGATCACGATGTGCTAACAAAGAGAGATGCCATAGTTTGGAAAGCAAATGCACAGCACAATACAAGCAAATATGCATAGCATATAGGGCCTCTGCCTTCAGTGCAACAGATTATGTTTAGACACCTTAAAAGTCTCTCTCTGGTCTCTCACACACCTGTATTTGTTTCATACAATGAATGCCAGTAGATGACTGCTACTTAGAGATCCACCTGCAGAGAAGCTCGATTTAAACACAAGCACTTTTGCCCTGAGAGCACAGGGTCCTCCAGCATACTTCCTTCTGGGATCAGGAATCTGACTCCAGCTCAGGCAGCAGCCAGACTTACTAAAGGTTTCTCAGCAGCACAAGCAAAACTGACTTAGGTCACATCAAATATGGGGTGAGAACAGGAAGTGGTGGCCGAGATCCTTTCTCCTCCTAGCATGGTAAAAGGAGACATCGGAAGCACCAAGTGTCCCCTCATAAGAAAGCAGCTCCAACTCCATTTGCAGACTGCTTCCTTTGACACCTTTGAATACCCCCTCCAGCTTCCAGGTGAGGTGAAAGGATCAGCATGGCCTTGCAGAGCTTGAGTGAAAGCACAGGGAGCAGTCAGCTGGTAGCAGCCTCTGCCTCAGACAATGTGCTGTTCCAGGCAATCAACTCCTTTGCCTGGCCTATGCCTAGAACCAGCCCCAGAGTGGTCTTGTACCTCTGCGGAGGTTCCAAAAGCCACAGAGAAAACTAATATTTAAACATTTAAAGACTATGCAGAAAGCTGCAGTGGTAGTGGCTATTTTTGGATGTATATTTTCTCCCTTCTTTTGTTGCTTCTAAATATCTGCCACATACCTTATCTATACCAACCCAACCACTGTTGTTATCACCAGTATAGCTGAACAACAATATGACAGCTAAGACAAAATTACTATAGAAACAAACTTTGGCACACCCTTTCCACTCTGTTCCCCATCCTGGTCTGAGACACTGCTTTTTTGGTGTGCTTAATTGCATAAGTTGCAATGGGTTTCACAGTGTTATTGGAACCATGTAAATTACCAACAACTACTATGCTTTTGGAACATAACAGATATAAAGTAAGTGAAATTATCTCACAACCAATAGCTGTTTGCTTGGGGATTTTTGTTTGCTTTTTTGGGGTTGGTTTTGGGTTTTTTTAATAGAAGTGTGAAAACTGCTTGTCTGTGAGTTTCTTTCACACTGGTGGCTGCAAACATTTTCAATATAGCAAAGAGAAAGGAGCTTTGGTACAATTAGATGGCCAGTTGCTAGGGACTAAAGCTTCTCCAGCCTGTCCCAGAGCTCAGTGTTATCTTCAGCTCTCTGTTCCTGAATTAGATATTAAACTAAGGCTGGTGAGAGAAACACTCATGGATGCTGAATCTTTTTTCACTTGTCTGCAGCACTGCCTTGTTTTCTGATAGATGCCATTTGGCCAGTACATTCCACAGGTCCATGGCACCATTACAATCCATGTGACATGGAAACCAGCCCCAATTCCACCGAATACAAGAACATTTTCTACCGTGACCCAGCACGTACTTGCTGTGTTAATCAAACAACTGTTCCATAGCACACTATGGTCAACACTGCCTGA
Source organism: Lycocorax pyrrhopterus obiensis (assembly GCA_014706295.1). NCBI lineage: Eukaryota > Metazoa > Chordata > Aves > Passeriformes > Paradisaeidae > Lycocorax > Lycocorax pyrrhopterus. The sequence goes on along the minus strand of JACSVZ010000007.1, from coordinate 30,354,217 downwards.
CCTGAAGAAAGAGACAAACTACAGTCCTAAAAGTGAAACAGTTTAGATCCCAAGACCACACCTCAGAAAAAATCAATTTTTAAGAAAAATACAAACCTTCCAGAGCATGCTCCCCATTGGGTCAGATGGCTTTCCCCTGCCCCAACCCAACTGGTATGCATGTATGCATATGTACCCAAATATAAAATACCTCAAAAACAGCTAAAGACATTAAGAAACACTTAATTTTTTATTCATCTTCATTTATCTGCCTAGAACTTCGAGAACTTAAACTACAAGCTGTCTCCAACGAGATAGCCTTGTTCAAGTATTGTGAAAAGATCTGTTGCTGAATTCTTCAAGTCTGAAGAAGTGTTGGCATTTACAAAGACCAAGGAGGAGGAAAAAAAGGAAGATAAATTGCATCAGTTCTGCTGAAAATTTGTGCAATTAGTTTAGTAACTGGACCACAATGAGGGGCCCTTTCTTGCTTCCAGTTACAAAGACAGAATTAAAAAGAAGTTTTGAAATGCAGTTTGCTGTTCTGATTTAGTAAAGTTTTCCAGAACTTGGTGACAACCCGCTCACATGAACTGAAGAATCCCCAGCTGTCTTCTCAATCACAAATGAATACCATATCCCTCACACAGCAGCTTTGAGCAATATTTCAAAAGCAAGAATTGCATAGATGATTCAGAGCAGTGAGTGAGGAATGTAAATTCCATTTCGAAAACTTTCGGTCTACTAAGCCCTCTATTGCTTCACAAGACATGTCAGATTCTGTCTTGAACAGGGGTTCTTTACCAGCTAATAGACCATGTTTATTGGTGCTAGGTTTAATAATGTCTAAAGTGCTTATATGTTAACAGGCTTGCTGGGCAAGTCATGTAGGACTGATGTCTCTTCTCACTTCCAGCTTGCCTTGGAGTCAAGTAAAAGCTGTGGAAACTCAGGACTGCTTTTCTTCTGCCAGACTTACATATTAACTTTGCTAGAAGCTGCCTCTGAAGAAAACTGTGATACTTTCATGGATTACTTTAATAGAGAAACTGGCCAACAAATTCATTAAACATTTGGCAATTACTTCTAAAGCACAGTGGAAAGCTGGATAATACTTGGATGGAGAAGAAAGTGGAAAAATGAGCAAACTATTCCATCTTTAAAAAACCACAAAAGGTGGTAAAAAACCAACCAACCTTCTGGCATAGGAAATCCCAGCCCATTCAGAATAATCTAAGACTACAAAGGGAGACAGTCAGTAAAACTCTTCAACAGAATAGCTTCCTAAGCAATTTAGGAAATACCTTTTTTCACACACCTCCCTGCCCCAAAGGGGGCAAAAATCCTGCCTAATTATTGGACCAAACGAAACTGCTTGCAGTTTGCAGCTGATTATGGGAATGATTTAATGCAGCATACTGGAAGGACACTTCTAAACTATGACTGTTTGAAAAAAAAACCCAGCAGAATTCGTTCTACTCTCCTGGCAAAATACCAATACAGGCAACTCCATTTCTCCAACTTGAAATATGTTTGCAGTTGTCTGACTGGTGTGTTCCTTCACACACTTCTTCATCTTTTGCTCACCAATGTTGCTAACCATTGGATAACCAGTAGTTGGTGCACCTATATTTAAACAAAATAATTTCAGAACTGTTGTAAAGGATGAAGCTGTTCAAAAAGATATAAGCTTGCAAAAAATTCCCTATTTTCAAATAACTGATACAATTTAAGGGAGTTGTATCATAAATATTTATAGCAACACAATGTCTGAGTTCAACCGGAAGGCAGAAATCAGTTAGAGAGATATTTTTATTTAAAATACCAACCAATGGCACAGGACGTTACATCATCCTGTCTAGTTTGTACACTATTTTAAGTGAAAGACCACATTCCACTCTCTCAGATCACAAACGCAAAGGCACTCCTATTTTAGCTAGAACATAAGAACAAGGAGTTTTCCACTGAAGCAAAACTTTTCCAAAGTCTCTACATCCCTATGGCAAGACTATTTCTCCAAGAAGGAAGCACAGCAACATCTCTCTCGGACAATTATTCTGAACAGCAGGATGAGAATTAAGAAAGAACATTTCGTCACATTCAAAACAGGCACAACCCTTCAAGAAGAGGTGAATGAAGAAAAGAAAAGCTTCAATAAGCCTATCACAGGTGATCTGGATGCCCAATTAGTTATTTGCCACAGAAGCGGACCTTTAGGTCTAACAAAACAAAGCTTCTGAGTTTTGGTAAAGTATTTCAAAAAGAGAACAACTCAAGTTACAAGACATTAAGACATACACGTTCCTACTCCTGGATCTTCTGATTCGTTAGGCAACCACTGAAGGCAATTGATATTAAGTAATTGATTTTGTAACTGAAATGTTGCAAGTGTACTGACACCCTTCCTGAAGTTACAAGAACCAGAGACAAGAAACCTGACCAAAACAGATATGACATTGTTTTGTGGTAAATCACAAAGTAAATTGTAAATTTGTTTGATTAAATTGTATCACCTAGTTGTAAATAGCAACTTTTTTGCAAGCATGTATCTTTTACAGAGGGGCATCTCTAACGACTACTCTGAAGTAGATTATGTTGCTTAATAATTATTTTGCCTACAGGTGCAACAAGTACTAGCTATCACTCCTTGTGCAAAAGTCCCAGATAAAAAGTTTGTCACATGCAGCTGTCTGGGAAAAAAGTTTTCAAGAGCATTACAGCCATGTAAAAACAAAATCTCAAGTCCAGAATTTACAAAGGAAGTCAGGATAGTATACTGATACATGCAGAAAATATTATTCTACAATCCACACAGTAAAACTTAAAAATAAATAACTAATTTTAATGTATGTAATCTTTGTTTTAACTAAGAGGAAAAATCCGTAAGTAATAGTCAACCAGTGTCAAATGTAAAAAAAAATCACACAAATAAAAAGAAAAGCAGGGAGATATCTCTATAAACTCTATGCAAAGATGCAAGGCCAAGTTACTGGTATTTAGCAGGACCATCTTCAGGACTTATGGACTGCAACATGAAATGCTGGTTAACTAAGCAAAACCCCCAACATTAGAATGTAATTTTCCTCAAAACCCTGCCATTAACCAAAGGCTATTCATCCTCTCAGTTGTGGATTATATAGCTGTTATTAACAACCTTTGAAAATGAAACAAAATATTTTCATTTTACCTCTAACAGAGCTTGTAATTTTCTCTCACTATTGCTAAAGCATCTGAGACCACAGGATAGCCCTCAGTTGTAGTTAGTATCACTAAAATGTACAGTTTAAAGAGCCAGAGCCTCTCATCTTAAAAATGAAAACACTAGTATAGGTTTGAAAGTCTTGACTCTGACAATTAAAATTTAACACCCTTCTAGAAGTGCAGTGATTTCTTCCCACAGAACAGAGATGCTGATGTTGTATGGCTTAGAGTGGCATAGTGCCAAACCCTACACCCTACTAGACCACATCACATTAGACACTGACCAATGGTGGCATTCCCAATACTGCTGTTAAATTGCCCCCACACTGCTTCTTTTCTTTCACATCCCTCTCCTGTACTTTCATACGGAGCTGTGCTACTGCTATTTGCTTACCATGTCTACCCCAGCATGGGAATGGCTCAGAAATGAGTCAAAAGTGGCCATTTCCACCAGCTGATAGTGCTGCTCCACCCAGAAAGTAAAAAAGCAGAACTCCTCTGCACTGGAAATCAATGGGAGGATTTTGGTGTAGAAGGAATGAGAGGGGAAAAGAGGTCAATGCACTGAGCTGTAAGGAGCATCCTGTGAACCGAGCACCATTTTATGCTGTAAGCTTTATTATGGAAGGAATGATCACTACATGGGAAGGGAAAAAACCAGAAAGTCATCATGATAAAACATTCAAATGGCATTAACCATTGTTGTCCAGACACTGGATCAGGCATTTGTAAACTCTCCCTATCCAGCTTTCCTCAGAGTTGCTCTAGACTCACAGTGTGAGTGAGAACAGCAATTTTTTTAAAAACACCAATCTAGTATTTGTCAGACACCTGCCCCCCACTCTTCCTTCCCCACCTAAAACAACAACAACACTTACCTGCTTCTGGATCTGGAGGAATCCTCCACATATACAAATTGAAGTCATCAGAGCCCGAAAGGATGTACTGTTAAGAATAAAAACAAAAGCTGTTTACCACAAAGTATTACCTGAATTATGCTATTTTACTATTGATCTAGTTCCTCCAAACCAAAAATGAGAAAAAAAGGACAACTTGCATCATTCTTTGCACCTCAATGATCAATTTACATTTAAATGGGGATTAAGTACCAGCACAAAAATGTTGCATGCATAAATGGACCAAAATTGAAAAGCATACTTCATGTATCTAATGCCTACTGCCCGAAGTGTATGTTTGCTTTGCTCAATAAGGCTATGAATTTTGGTTGGCTTTAATACAAGCATGTCTAGATCTAGATTACACTCTCTATTTTGCAGCCTGCAGCTCTGGTCTTTTTTGATGTCGAAGCCTTTCATCGCTTTTTCTCATCTCCTGAGCTATCAAGGAAAACTCCATCAAACACCTACCTAAGAAGAGAGCTACCATGTCCATTACACACAAGCATGTCCATTACTCATCAAGACAGACATGTCTACCAAGACCATCAAAAGTCAGTCACTGAGAATAATCTTGAACACCAAACAAAAACCAAAGCTAAACATTCACTGTTAGCAAGTCTCAAGTGGTTTAAACTATCCCCCCCCATTTGTCATACTTCTCATTTTTTTCCTGCTCATAGTTACTCAGAAGAGATGGAAGGCTGCCCTTTTTCAACAGTGCACAAATGATAAACAGTCTCTTTATTGTGCAGAACTTCAGGCAATATGCAATTTAAGGTAGCTTAATATACTACAAGCAGGCACTGGAATGACAGGTGACATTTGACGTGGTAAAAAGCTTATGCCTCTCAGTTCAGAGAGGCCACAAACTGTGCCTTGCCTCCAAGCACTTATTCTCCAATAAATGACAGGGAGTACAGTTCATTTCTCTCCCAAATTAGAGATTAAATGACACGTACGGGAACCAATGGCAGATTCCAGTTCCAGTTATACTGGTGTAGACAGTGTAAATCTCTATCCCTCAACTGACATTAGGCTGCAGTTTAATCAACACAGTCAAGAAGCTGGGTTTTTCATTTTATTATTATTGTTAGGTTAGGGGAAAGGAGAAAAAGAAAGAAATGGAGCTAGTTTGTCCTTTTTCTAACCTTTGATGAGAGACAAATTCTGTTTTGCTTGGCTCAAATATAACTGGTTTCTGCCTTTCATTCTCCAGGGATACATAAAATCATCAGGCAAAGTAACATCAAGCAGTGAGGAGACAAGTTCTGGAATAACACAGGACTGAGAAGCAAATAAACAAAAAATATACACTATCACAGAAAAAAATGGCTATAAATTTGCATATATTCTGTTTGCAACGCCAATTACATTAGTGCAGTGTTTGGATCTTTCCTGTCACAAAAATGCAATAACGACCTACTAAAATCCCTTCTCTGGTTTCCTGCTATCATAATCCAACCATTCTTTTTTCTCTCATTTTTAAGAATGCAGGATGTGAGTAAGCCCTTATGAATGCAATTCTGCTCATTTTCTGACAGGTAAGAAGCACTGATCAAACAAAAGCTCCTTTAAAAGCCTGTGCACACTAGTTCAGCATCACTCATAAACCCATACTTTCCAAGCCAGAAAGTTATTTCTACAAGCCAACATGTTCAAGCACTTAGGCAATTTACCTTCCAAACTGACCTGATGGTGCCAGGAATATGTGCTTCCCCTTTCATTTGACTGCTCATAAATGTTAGCCCACAGCAGGCTGAGCCACTGTGCCAAAACTCCATGGATTAGGGCTCATATAGGAAACGTCCCAGCAATTAGAAAGAAAGCACCTCTAATATGTTTTGTTAAAAAAATGCTACATGGAAAAAAAAGTCTTATTTATATAGAGATGTCGCCAACTGTTACTATTTATTACCAAATTGTGTTGTTGAAGCAGCAACTAGTTTGCCAAGGACACATGACTAAACACAGACTTGCAATTAAAACACCTAGAAAACTCAGTTTCTTGAATTTATGACCATGCTTCCCCCCCCTCCCCCCCATATCACAAACCAACAATGACAGGGCCCCAAAGTGACAGATTTCAGATATCCTGCATGAGGCACACAAGATAGAAGAAACATGCCAGGTATGGAGTGTCTGTGAGACTCTTCAAACCTGCTCCCAAAATTATTTGCAGAGGAACATTCTGTGTATCCTGTAAGACTCAATGGTCAATTGTGCAGGAAATCTCATGTATCACTGCCCATGGAGCAAAATACTACCTGCAAAGACCATTGACCCCAGTATACTCTGTCTTGCTTTGGAGATAGCAAAATTTAGAGTGCCCTTGCAGTGATGTGTAGTAACAGCAACTTGATGCACTGTCAGGAGTGTAAACAGGAGGTCAAGACAAGTGATTATTTCCCTTACGTGGCATTTTTGAAGCCACACCTGGGGCATTGTGTCTGGCTTGGGTCCCCCAATACAAGAGTGACATTAACAAATCAGACAGAGTGGACAAGAGGGCTGCTGCAGCTGAAAGCCCACGACCTGCAAGGAAAACCTAAGGGAACTGGTCTTGTTTAGCCAGAAGAAGAGAAAGGGAAAGGACAGAGTGGACATCAACAGTTTCCTACTCTTCAAAGGAATACTGAGCAGCCAGGGATAGACTCTTCTCAGAGGCATGCAGTGGATACCCAGGAAGCAAGTCACAAGTCACAGCAAGGGAAATTCCAACTGAGCACAAAGGAACAGCGTGTTCAGGAGCATAACAAACACTGCAACACAGCCCCAGAAAGATGGTGGAATCTCCACTCCTGCAAATCCAAAATTTACCTGAACAATTCCCTGAGCAATCTGATCTGACTTTGAAGATGCTCTGCTCTGAGAAGCATCTTAAGTCAGGTGATCTCCAGAGCTCTCTTCTGACTGATTTTCTTCAAAGATTGCCAAAATAAAAAGGGAAAAAATTGTCTTGGTGGATTGAGATTTGGCTTTGGGTTACAGGGGGGAGAGGAAGGAGGAGGAGAGAAGTGGACAGTGGCAGGACAATGCCCACCTATAACCTTTACACTCCATCAGACATTACAGCTTCATGAAAATACTAATGAGAAGACAAACTTAGGCCACAGAAACAGGATCTGCAGTTCAGCACATGGACTTGCATAAATTAAAGTGATCACAATTTGGGGAATTTAAAGGAAGAAACTGACAAAGTACCTTAAAATGGTTCACAGAATCATAGAATGGCTGAGGCTGGAAGGGACCTTCAGAGGTCATCTGGTCCAATCTACCTACTCAAGCAGGGCCACTGAGGAGCTGATTTCCCAGGACTGTGTCCAGATGGCTCTGGAGTATCTCCAATAGCAGAGATTCAATCCAATCCTACCAACTTAAAAGGACTGTGAAGTCCTTCACTTCATTATCATTTTCAAGCCTAATGACATTTGCACTGATCAAACACACTTGGCTAAAGTATTCTGGAGTGAATTACGAGAAAGTAAGTAGGAATGAATTAAACATCTGCAATGCAATTATGTCCAGTCACAGAACGAGCTCGGCTCAGGATCTGAGCTGTAAAAGTAGTTATGGCTTTAATCTTGACACAAGACAGCCATTAGTAAATGCCAAAAGCATTAACTGATAAAGTCATGTACACAAGTTTGATGTTGTAAGCAATGGGCTGCGAGTAGTGAACTTTTTATATAAAATTAAATTTTATTTTGATGGTTAGGTCTGCCAATAATCACCAGAAATTGATCATATTCCACAAAATATCCAAGTATTTTGTATCTCTGCCATTACACTGCCACCACTGTAGCAGCCAGCATCGTTTTCAGCTCTCTTTCCCAGTAAGGATACCTTTGGGGTACATGTTTTCCTGCTGTTCTCACAATACAGAATTGAATCTCCAAATGCATTCCTTTTGTTTTTTTCTGTAAGGCTAGGTGATATGAGTCTGACAAGTGGAAAGTGGCTTTTCTGGCCAAGACCAAGAGATTGCCAGAAGAACCACCTCATGACTGCAGCCATTGCAAGAACAGTGTGCCACATGAAGCTTTGAGAGTGGACACCCAAGCTGCCAAAGTCAGAAACACGCCTGATGTCACATTTGGAAAAAAACCCCTCAATTCCAATTAGTACTCTCTGCACAAGACAATCAGAACCTAAGACCTCTAGAGAGCACAGCTGGACTGATGTTACTAGGACATTTACATGACCATCTGTGAAAATTTTTCTTTGATATATTCATTACTAGTAAAACAAGAAGCCAATATTCTCCTCACTAGTTCATAGTTGGAGAATAAGGATTAAGAAAACGAAAAAGTCAGTCCCTACTACTAGAAAAGTCAAAGAAATAATTACTATTAAGTTCACAAAACTCTAGTTAATAAGGCTCAAATCCTGAGAGAATGGAGTAGACTTTTTAAAAGGAAGGAACAGAAAGGGAAAAAATAGAAGGGCTTGGGGAAGAGTAGATGAAAGAATGTCATCCTGCATATGGTTAGACTCCACTTTAATTGTGAACAAGGATTTTTGGTCCTGAGGGGATGCTGGAAATGTAATTCCTAGCAGAGTACCTTCTATTCACTCACTTTAAGAACAAAAGCCCAGATAATCAAATTACAGAGGCAAGCCAGGGGGAGGCAAGAACATGTGCATTCACAGAGACAACTAAATAGCTAAGACATCAAGCACTGTCCTCCTTCCACCCTCCCCCCAAAGCCAAACTCAAGCTGAACATAACCTCAAGAACCACTGCAGTGCTGAATTAGGAATCAGACCAGACCCTGCATGAGGAGCTCAGATGTCTGGGGAGAACAGACCAATATTAAACCCACCTGTTTCACTGTCTGCCTTTTTGCTGCTGTATCTGACCAGGACTCCAGAAATCAACATTTACAATATTCACATTAACACAAGATTACACAGAAAAACCACTTGCTGTTAATACTGGAGTTTTTTTAGAAGGGCAGAGTCAGCTTCTATGCCTAGCTGTTAGCAACAATGACAGGAAAAGGCTTCCAGATGACTATGAGCTGCTGATTCAGAAGTTTGCCTTAGAAGGAAGAAAACTCTCAGGCGTGGTTAGAGTCTGCTCCTGGGAGAAAACACCAATTCAGTCTGAGTTTCAAGTACGCATAAAATGCTTAAAATGAACCACCATCAGGAATCTGAAAGAATGACATTGGACTAGCACTCCCCACTCATTCCACTGCAACTCTCCTCATTTTCTCTCTCCCCAAGGAAATTACAGCAGTTGATATAAATAAATGAAGATCTAATCTGCTGCTATAGTCTCGTAACAGTAGCATTAGCATTGCATTTTGCAGAGTACTACCATTCTAGGGAATTTATTTTTTGTTCTTACCACTGCCAGTTTGAAAGCTTTCAAAATCCCACAAGCTGCATTTCCTCAGGTGCTACTGAATATGGATTATTTCAATAAAATTTTATCTAAATCACACCTTATTTTAGTTTCCAATATCTCCATTTCCTGCTTCTGTAAAATGTCCTGTTGCTTATGACCTATATCAGAGAGATTTTTAAGCTTTTGGCCCTAGATAAGGGACTAGCAGACATGGATTGTGTTTCCAAAAGTATCAGCAAGTCTCTTGAATAACCCAACTAATGTAGGGGAGAACAAGAAGAATGTAGGAGACTTTGTCTTAAATGCACAAATAGAGAAGCACCATCACCGTATAATTATAAATGCAGGCACAAGCAACTGGTAAAGGCACAGAAATGATAACCATTAAAAAGTGAGTACTGCTAAGTTACTAGCAGGAAAATGCTTGTCAGACTCGAATTTCATGCTGCTGTTTACAGCTTTGAAAGAGACTAAACTTCTTAAATCTCAATTCTCACTCACTTGGGCATGTCTGCCCTTTCTTCAGAGGGGCCAATGAAACTTGGGGCAGAAAAGACCAGAGCAGACAGAATTTTTCTCAGAGTTTTAGTGAGCTGTCTCTTAGCTTCTTCAAGTAGTGCAAAACCCACATGCTGGGAAAGAAGCACAGAGGCATCCAAATTTGAAAGTTATGCTGGTGCTTTGCACATGTCCTCTAAAAGACAGGATGTACAGGCCCTCTATTTTACCTGTAACATAACATAATTCATGGGTAGGGTGTAGACTTCTGGTTCTTGTCCTATGACAACAGATAAAGAATCTGGTTTGGGGCAGTCTGCTAGGCTCAAGTCTTAATTCCTCTTGAGACTTGCACATCACTTCTGTGGTGGAATATGCACTGATTGGCATTGAGGAAACCACAGTTTGACATGAAGCATCACTGAAGTCTGAAAAATATTGTTTGTGCAAAAGAGATTGGAATTCACAGCAATCAGCTGTGAAAAGGAATCCATTTACATGAAGACTATAAAAACTGTGTATTTATCCAAGGAGGAAAGGTTTCTTAAGTAAACAAGGCTTATGCCATTCTGTTCTTTGTGGCAGCTCCCTGTCTCAAAGAACTTCTAAGCCTAATTTCAAATTTGATAGAGGACCTGAAGATTCCAGAATTATGGACTGTCCAGAAATATTCTTTTACAAAAGGGCTGTTGTCACACAGAGGGGAGAGAGATACCCTGTAAGTAGCCACTGAAAACAAAGCAGTTTTGATACATAGATACATCCTACTAACTAAACATCAGGAAACCCAAAAGGGAAGTCAAAATCCCAATGATATCATGACAATCTGCTTCTCATGGAACTATTTTAAGGGCAATAAACAAGCTATAAACAAAAAGAAGCAAAAAGTAAGAAAGCTCGCCTCATACACACATGCATATTTGTGTGTGATTGTGTATAAGTGTATATATGTGTGTATATATATATATATGTATGTATATAAAAACCACAACCATGAACACAGGTCTTGTTATACATTACATGTTTTGTATGAAAAGTATTTGACAGAACACAACCAAATTTTTTTATAGCTCCTTCTAGACCTTTCGTGGTGCCAAGACTGCTCTACATACCCTCCTTACAAAAAAAGCTTCCCCTGCTATTTTTCCCATTTTTAAAAATGACTGATAATTTAAAATTTGATCATAATTTCATGTCGTCTGCATTTCCTGCAGGTAGAAAACCCACAGATTTGCTTGCAATTCATCTTTCTATTGTTAGAGTACCTACTAACCAGATGGGAAACTAGGTAAGGACACAACTATGGAGGAGGAAAAGACTTTTTCGTAGGCAAAAGGCATCAAGAAACAAAGAAGCAAGGAAACAACAAGGCAAAACAATTAAGAAACAAACAACAGTGAATTAGTCAAGTATTTCCATCTCTTTGCAATTCCTGATCTGTCAGGCTGGTACCTTTATGTTGATGAATCTAGGTTTTTAGCATAGAATTCCCACTAAGTACAGCTTGAAAGACTGCTGTAATGATCATCAGCTGACTTCCACAGCAGGCGTGTTCCCACCCACATGTCTTGTGCTAACACTGGCACTCCTAACAGCAGTGGTCTGATTCAGTAGCTACAGCAGTAAAACCTCATACAAATTGTCATGAGTCATTCAATATGGTATTGCCATTTACGTATTTCAGCCACATTCTATAGGCGTGAGATGGGTGCCAGCACAGCCCAAGGGAAGTACAGGATGTCCCCTCAAGGCCCTACTGCCTTGTTTGTACCTCGAACTGCAACCCCAGTCAGAGTGGCTGCCTCCTTGTAGCAGCTCTCACTGTCACCAACTAGAGAAGTTCTTCTCTCCAGGGCAGTTAACCAGGAGACGACAAAATAATGAGCAGTCACCTGTGCAAGCTACTAACCTCTTATTCCTGTCTTTCAAAGAAAAAACCTAAAGTAAGAGGAGACATAACTGAGGAAGCTCTCTCTGAGATGTGTTTTGGAAAACTTATGGCTAAGAAAAGAATTTGCCTACGAGATATCTACACAACCTTTTATCTTCTGCTTTATAACACATTCTGGAGCACAAATTATGGGGTTTTAAAAAATATTTAACAAAATCAAAGAGGGCTCACAACACTGTGAAAACAGACATCTTTTTTCATATGAGCCAGGACAGCCTGTACTCTTTACATACTAACCTGTACTCTTTGAGACTGTTTTTCAAGAGGCTGAAACTGGCACAAAAAAGAGCTTAAAAGTTTTCCATCTCAGCCTGAGAATCAAACAGGTGCGTCCAAAAGGCTTTTTAACAACAGCAGCTTTGTTCCTTAGTAAGAAGCACGCCTATCTCATGAACTGGAAAAAGTAAAGCTGTGACATAGCAGAGTGGAGAAATACAAATTGCTTCTAGTACATAAATTTCAAAGCCAAAAATTTGTATTCCCACTCCCTAAATCCCTAATCTTATAAACAGCCAACTCTGTGTGGGGCAATTTCAAATGCTTACAGAAGCATCATTGGGAACAATCCATCACTTTTACAGCTGCCTTTTTGCAATGCAGAAAGGCCGTAACAGTAATTTTATTAATGAACAAAAGCAACTTAGAAATCCTAACTGAGGATTTCTATGGCAGGGAAAATATTTCTATTACATTACAAAGAAACCAACAAGTTTATCTGACCATATGAGAGGTGCTACTAAACTACAGATCTCCCATGATGTACTATGAGGGACACAAAGCCTGCAAAATTCAAAGTCTCCTGAGTCTGAGTTCCACTCCACCAGAATTTAGTTTCAGTATGGGTCCTTTTGGGCTTATGCATTGCTGTGCAGATGTCTAAAAACCTCCCCCAAGGGCTTACAGGAATGCAGAAAAGAAAGGAGACAGGAAATGGGGCTGGCAGGATGCACCAGGAATGGGGGAAGAAGCAATCAGAACAAGAAGGGTTAAAGAAAACTCATAGCTCCTGCTGTCAAGACCTTGACTCTGAAGAGACATTTTCAGTATGAGCCTCCCAATGTCAATTACCAAAAACAATGGGGAAAAAATGAATAAATAATTTCACTGCTAGCTAAATCTCATGTATGAACTTTATACGTATGTATTATGCATATAGCTGGAATTTAATCTGCTATTTAGATAAAGCGAAAAACAAAATACAGTCTCATCAGCAATTCTTGGAAGAAACCAAATTTAAGACAGAGTAAGACATCGATTTTCTTTTTATCCAAGCACAGCAACGTGTTTGCACACTGAATGCTTTTCATATATTAAGAAATGCTGACTGCAATAAGCTACTATTCATTAGGAAGTCTTCTGCGCACAGGAAACTTACAATACATTCTCTCAAAGAATAATTCCCTTTCTTCTCGCTAGTTCTCAAACCTAGACATTGATAAGCACTACTTCCCATGATAAATGACCTTCAAATTAGATGACACAAAGAACACCACTGAACAAAAGTTCTTTCTTTACAAAGGCAATATACAACCATACAAGACCCCTGGCACCTATACAGCTAACCTTGTTTTTGGAAGAGTTACATTCATGTAATAATTCTGTCCTGCAAAAAGCTGGCTTGTCCCTAACCAGGGTTATTTAGAACACGGATTTCAACCTAATTTCAGCCTAATGAGGGCTGTAACTTTATAGGGAGTTGGAGCAGCCTCACAGTACCGTGAGCAGTGCATTCCTGAAACTCTCCTATACCAGTGTAATGTCAACAGAAAAGGCTGAGTGGTGATGTAATGTCTGAGGGCATGCCAGAGTCAAGACACTTTTTGTTTGATTCACAGGGTACAAGCTATTTCTCCCCACCCCCGCTTTTTTTAAACAGGCAATACGCAGTTGATTTTACAACCACAAGCGTTATAGAGCCTCACATTATCTACACAGGGAAAAAACAGGAATGAACCGATAGCATTCATCATTGTGACACAGGCAACAATCCTTGAGCAAGAAAAACTTTTGGACTATTTTAGTTTGGTTGTGTTTTGTGACTTCTTTCTGGGCCTTTTTTATGCTGTTGCCCATCACTATAGCCTCTGAGGCTCCTACTCTTAAAAATACATTTAGGTACCTGAAGTCCTGCAATACTTTCTGCATCCTCAGATGCAAGAAGATATTTTCTATACCAGTCTAAAAATTCCTTAGTATTTAATCAACATTTCCCGAATTCTAATGCTGACAAGAATAGGAACTCCCCCAGCACCAAGACATGACTAGAGAGTCTCACACATTTAATATTTTTATGTAATCAAACACTTGTGCACACTAAAGTCAGTGGGACTTGGGTGTACAAATAAACTGTTGTGTTTTTAAAATTCTGGACCTGGATGCCCAGAAGTATGGATAAATTACATTCTCACACAAATCTCTACAGCCAACAAAGGCAGTGGGAAGCTGAGAGTCATGCTTGATCCATCCAGCCTACCTCACCCTTCCTCTCTTTCACAGCTGTATGACTCAAGTGAGCTCCTGGATAATGCAAATGCCATACAACTTTGAACCCGTTTATCAACCAACATCAGAGCTCTTCCTCAAAGAATACAAAAATTGGTGTCATGTGAATTAGGTCATTACACCAATGACATGGACAAAAGAAAAAGTTCTGAGAGGAGCAAATGAAGGTAGTTACAAATGGGTGCAACTAAAACAGCTAAACAATGCCTCTCAAGCTTTGGTAGTTGCAAGAAACAAGAAAAGCATGACTGTGGCATTTCTAGAAAAATGCTTATGTATGTATATATACTGCTCATTGACTTTGAAATCAGGCTCACAAGGACTAGGACAGTAAGTTTTGAAGGAATAGTTTGCAAGGCCGCAAAGAGAAACAAAGCTGTTTATCCTCTAAGATCCTGTCACTTAGCTTGTGCTGCAACCCACAATACCTGCAACAACTCAAAACCATATAAGCATTTCAGAATGTGTTCTCAAACTTAAAAAAAACCCAAAAAATCATTGCAGTTAACAAGTGAGTCTTCCTGCATTTTGTACCTTAAAGCATTAATGATATATCATTCTTTGCTAAGAGGTTTCAATCTACTTGTATCACAGATGCTCCAGTGAAAGGAGGTGGTATACAGATCACTGCAAACGTGCTGGTTGCAGGCTTCCCTCTAGAGTGACATGTCAGGAGTTCTGGCTCAAAGGCCTTTTGGGTACCTATCACAATCTGTGAGCACTAAAAAAACAATACTGAGGAAATATTAGTATAAAGTCTAATCCCCATCAGCAGACAAACCAATCAAACTATTCCCCAACTAGTAGTCTGTGTTCTATTTCTGCAAAGAAGTTTCATCAATTTAACACACATACCCTGTCAAAGTAAGAACAATACTTCTGGTCATTTTGGGAACTTAAGCATTTGGTTTCTTAAGATATAAGGGCAATGTCCAAGCGAACTCTTAAGTTATGTGCTTGCAGCTCAGAATCTGCTCATTTCTGCTATATCAGAATCCAACTGTTCCATATGGAACAGGGTGTTATTTACCTTTACTGTAGATTTTCACCACTGTGTTAAAACAAATCTCCAAAGGCAACCCCAAACTAACAGTTACTGGGTTTTAAACCCCAGTGGTCATAATTTACCAGAAAACTTCCTGAACAAACCACTTTCTATGTACAAACTTCAGAGGAAAATTAACAAAGGCTGTAGTTCTGTGAGGAGCTGAGTCTCACAGAGCTGAAAGGCCATCTCTCCGTCTCTCATCCATCTTCTGATCCCTATATCACATCCAAATGCTCGTCAGAGCTCTCTGAGTGTCAGTACAAGTCATTAACCCAGGAAAAGAAGTAAATGCTACTGCCAAGTGAGAAGTGGTATCAGTGAAAGGTCTTACATCACCTTTGCTGGATAAGAAAGGCCTCCCCCTTTCAGCAGTTCACTTTTTTCCCAATGCAATTACATTCTAAGCACTGATGAGTTAAGGATAATCCTTTCTATTAGAGTTAAAATATACAATAGAAATGCTACTTTATGAGATGAACGACCTGTGCAGACAACACATAATAATTTGTGAACACAGGAGACTCTCATTTTTAATTTACTATGCTCTATCAAAAAGGTAAAATCTAACTATTTAAGACAGCTTAAAAGAGAAAAAAGAGATCAAGTTGGCAGTTTAATAAAGAGAAAAAGAAGAATCGAAGACAGAGAAAATCAGAGGTGCAATGTGAAAAAATTATTGAAGAAGCCTTCCTACCACAAGTGCCACTCACAATTTGAAACAACCTTCTTATCCACAAGTTCCCTCAAATGAGCCTTAGCCCACACAAAATTTGATCCTATGAGGAAATACAGCCAAGGAATTCTGTGAAGCTTACTTTGCATAGATCTCACATGAAAGACATTCTTTATAAAGGCTAAGAACAGCAATATTAAAAGGGAGAGGGGACTGGAGCCAGATTAAATTGGATACAGAATTATTTCTTCTTTTGATGAATTGTGATTTGCAGGGGTGAAGACTTGTATACATTATGCAAAAGCATACTTGTTGTATAGAAGGGCAAAACTCAAAAAACATTGTAATTTTTTTATTCACCTTGTCTATCTCACAGTAGGTAACCTGCTTTTCTAGATATACTTGCAACTGGAATTGGGTTCTCTGTAAAAGGCAGTCCCTAAGGGCTATCCCTAGTGTTGACAGTCTTAGTCACAGAATTTGAACATTACTGGACAGTTTCAGACATAGAGTTGGAGCATGTGTTGGCATTTTCTGAATTCATGATCTTTTTTCCTTCCAGTTAGAAGATGGGTACAAGCTTGTGTCTAAATGTCAAATTCCACATCTCTCTAACATTCCATATTAAACTTCATCTTCCCGATTAGCTTCATATGTGAAGAATATAATTGTCTTTTGCTCTGTTTTCCAACTCATTAGCAGCATTATGTGCTGCTACTTATCAGAACAGAAAGTCTGTCAAGCCACAAGAATATAAAGTTTTTTAAAAATGCAGGCTCCTGAAGTATTGCATCACCCTGATACAGAACAGACAAACTCTTCCTGTTAAAATAATACCATACCCATAAGAAAATGGCTTAGAAAGCAGAGCATCATATACTAAGACTTTTCTCTACATCTTTAGTAACAGATGAGAAGCTAAATTATATGTCAGAGTGTACACAGCTCTACACTGAGTTACAGAGAAGAAAAGTGTTATCTTTAGGCCAACTAAATAATGGACCACAAATTGTCAGTGGTTTTCTTCTTAACCAATACATGTGTTCTCCCATTCTTTGTAGTAAGCCACTCAATTGTTTTAAAAGAGCTTCATTATCACATCTTCACACTCCTGTCAAAAACTATGCAGAATTAAGGAACACTGCTTGAGTTCAGTGACACAAATGTATTTCCTACTTGCAATCTGAAGGAAGCTCAACTCTGCCTCCTGCAGCAGCAGCAATAGAATTAGTGATGAAATTCTGACTGCAGGAATTCTGCTGATGACAATAAAGACATTTTCAGATCACAGTTTGATACTATCATAGCTTGAAAATACATCTTTTGTCCTTAAACAGTGCCGGTGGTTATTAAATACAGTTGTCCAAAGACAGTATCTGGCTCTAGAATCATATGAACTTCTGTTAGTCACTTGATGTGTGACCTATTTCTTGGTGATTAGTAGTAGGGACAGAGCCCTGCCTCAGTGAAGTAACAGACTATTCCTTCCTAACCACCTGCCATCACCACTTACAGAACACTGACCTATGAAGACCTATCCTATCTGATCCAGTAGTAGAGTATTAGAAGAGAAATATTGTAATTTGAAATAAGAATCAATAACTCTATAAATATGCAATATTTACATTTTGTGGGATTGCCTCTGCATCACCCAGTAACAATACTGAAATGCAAGAAAGATGCTTCCTTATCCTATGTAGATGAGTAGATAACATTGTATTAATTGGACCTAAAAAGACTGCAAATATTTTCTTCTGAATATAATCTTCCAAGTAAGTATTAGATCACATCAAACAACAGGTAAAACTTATCATGTGTTTTGGCATATGTTTTCCTTCTTTCACAGCCCACATTGCAAAACAGTTCTGAATAAGCCTGTACATGTCCTGCTTCCTGTTTTATCTCCTGAATTAGAAAAAAGCCACCCTTACAGAAGTGTTCTCAAACAGTCATGGAATCTCTAGAGGCTCAGGGCAGCATTGCTTGCTTATTACCTGATCACGATCGCCTGCAAAACAGCAGCTCTTCATAGTACAGGAGTTGAAGTACCCTTGGTTGTCGAACTGGAAGACAGGCAGCCGGCAGTGGATGTCGTAGAGCACCGGGGGAAGGCGCCGACGCAGTGCCAGCAGCTGGGTGCCATTACTGTTGAACCGGACGCTCATGGCACTCTGAAGGGAGAGGTTTCCACCATAGCGGAGCAGGGAACTGGGAAAAGACAGGTGGGAGCAAGTGAGATGGGCTGCACATATCAACTGAACTACTTAAAGACAGAACTCTCTTTAATCTTACTGAGGCATTTCAAACAAACAAGCCCAGTAAACTATAATCTTATTTAGTTTATGCTTTAAAGCATCAATTCCTGAAAAATCTTAATACAAAACCTGAATGAAAAGCTATCAAACTTCTATGACTGTTAAGTCTTCAGAAGAAAAAAGTTAAAGACTGTGAGTAGTTTTGTTAATAACAAATACATTTCCTGCATAGGAGCAAAGTTGATATAATAAGAGCACTTAGCCTTAAAAAGGTTGTCCTTTTACTTACGGGATGTCTGCCTTTGAGACTAACCCTACCAGCACTCAGCCCTTCTTTTTGTTAGCTGGTTCTTGAAACCAGGCAGTTTTTTACCCCTGCTCTGGCACCAGATGGTATTTTATCCAAATGTAGATAGGCTGGCCATTCTCTCCCTTCTGCTTCTATTTATATCTCTACAGGGCATCAGAGGATGTTTAAACTCACAGTTCCAGAAGTCTTAAATAAAAGGACACCTTACTAACATGTTATTGCAAGAAATGCTAAAATAAGTCACTTAGCTAATCTTGAACTAGCTTCATCTAAAAATACTGCCAAGTAGGCAAGACAATTATGCTATCACATGACATTATTACCTAAAACTCTCATGTGTCAAGATTAACTGGTTTCCTTGTCCCATATAAGGCTGTATGCTCAGAGCTGGAGTATTTGTATCCATTCTTATTGACATATACAAAACAAAACCAAGGGTTCACAAGTTTCCAGACTCTCTCTTCAAAAAAGTAACAGAAATGGAATTTGTTCCATAAAGGAACATAAAGTTAATCAAAGCACACCTTAAATGCAACTTGTACAGATCTTCTGTTCTTTTCAAAGACTTCATTCCACCTGTGTATTTGAAATGATGGTGTGTATGGAAAGCGAGACAAAGATGGAAGACATTTTATCCCGTTTTTTGTTCAGTGATCACTGAAACCTTCCTAAACTGTACTAGAGTTCAACCTTTCGTTAACAGTTCTGTTTTGAGCAATAAACATCAAATCTTGTTGAGAGCTATGACTTTTATGCCCCTTCTTGACCAGAAAAAGCATGCCAGCTCAGAATTTGTAAATTCTAGAGGGAAGTTTTATTCATAGATTTTAATGCATAATACTTTCTGATACAGCCCTTTGCCCCAACAACTGTGAAAAATGAGTCACTCCACATGGATGGGAAGCCACATTCCATGCAGGTCGAAGCACGCATCATTGCCTGAGATACCATAAAGTTAAAAACCATTGTTCCTAAGCCAGAGTTAAACAAAACCCATACAAAATATAAGACTCTACATAATGAATGCCCTAGAAATACCCTACTCTCACACACACACTTTTGAACTGAACAGTCAAAGCCAGGATGCCACCAAGGCACCAGAAGTCACATTTTCAAAGCCAACTAACTAGCAAGTTCTTCAAGCTGGGCACCAAAACTTCTGAACACTTGTATCAGCATGAACAGTCCTGGTGTCTCATGTTCTCCTCCTCCAAAGTTGCTGAGCTTTTCCAAATCGTGTTCAGTGTATTTAATTAAAACATGAGAGAATTTAATACTAGAAACTGTAACCTTAGAGACAAGGATTTAGGATCCCTCTCATCAGCCCTAGTTTCTGTTAATCAAGACCAATAAAGTACTCAGCTCAAAATACTCAGTCAGGCATTAAAAATCCAAACAAAACAAGATAACCAAAACACACATGACATTTTTGCCTCCCCCTCTTCTGATAGGTCTTACTAAGCCAAATTTGTTTTTAATGGAATTTTCCACTTCCTTAAAAAAAGATACACAAATAAGCTAAAACATCATAAATGCCCCAAAACCCCAACCCAACCAAGACCTCAACACAAAAAACTGGCAGAAGAAACAATCCCAGATTTTTTTTGGCTAAGAAAAGTAAATTTTTAATAAAAATATATGAGTTGTCCAACATGAATAAGAAGGTCATAACAAACATGCACCAACCACACTTCATGTTTAGGTGCAGCCACTGCTGCACCAAGATTAAGCTCCTCTCCTCATTACCGGTTCTCCTCCTTAATCCAAACCACAACCCAGAATTCTCTCCTGCCTACAAGTGAGTGAGCCTACCAGATGCCCCATCCTTTGACGTCTTCAAGCAAAGTTTCCATGGTTACTATTATTATGCCCCACCTGAAATCATTTGAGATTATATTTTATAGCAATAGGAGTGCAATGTTAAACTGGCTTCCATTCTGCTTACAGATGTTTATAGTATGTACTATAGTAGTCAAAGGTACCAAAGCAAACACTTGGAATTGAATTCTGTATTGTGTTGCAGTAACTTCAGAGTAGCAAAGCACCAAATCAATATTTTACTTCAGAAATTAAAGGAAGCAAGAGAGACTAGAACTTCAGAAAAAGTGACCATATACACACATGAAAAGTCTAGAATTAAGGAGCTGCATAGTTAATGCTCCTCAAAAGATCCACAGCTTTGCCTACCTCAGACCCTCACTCCACACAATTCAGCCACACATGCAATGGAAATACAGTTCCTGCTGCAGTTTTTCTAGCATTTGGCTCAAACAAAAAAAAAGAAAAACAAACAAAAAACACCAAACCCCCACACTAACAAAATTAGCAGTGAGTTAGTTTGGCTGATATAGAAAGAAATACTAAAATAGCTGTTTGCCATTCATTTATAATGTCAGAGTAATGACTTTCCCCACTCGCCTTAATTCTGGCCCCAAGTCTGACACTATAGCTCCAAGTGCAGCACTTTGCTGTACTAATCACAAGACAGCAGTTTTCTGTTTTCCCCACCCTGCTGTGTCCTGATTGCGTCCTCTCTGCCTCTTTGAAAGGATTTGTTAAATTAACTGCACAGTGTTATCCTTTAACAAACGCTGAAAATAGGCAGCAGGTAGTCAGGTGGGGATGAGGTGAACAAACTGACACAAGCCCCCACCAAACATCCATTTCCCGACCCAAACAGAGGAAAAATATTTGCTCTCTCTCTCTCTCTCTCTCCTCCTAGGACAGAACATCTGAGCGATATGTTCACAAGTAAGAGGGAGGGAGTGCAGCTCATGGCTCTATCTTGGTGGCAAAGCTGCTCACCTAGCTCACAAATAGAGGATATATAAAAGATTTGAGAAGTCTCTCTTCCTCTGTCTCATACTGCAGGCAGTGCACATGGCAGCAGTATTGAGAACCGAGGAACCCGAAGACTTCGGTATCTTCCATCATAAAATTTTGTTGATTTTGGAACAACCATGCTGGTTTTAGGAAAAAAATAATAATTGCCTGAGACGACTTCTAGAGTATCCATCTCCATCAAAACTGCAGGAAAAAACCAGACAGCCCTCTCCAAGAAAGAAGCCTGGAGAAGTTATATTTTACAGCAGTAAACCACTACTAATACTCGCTAGTACTAAAGAGGATGTCGGAATCAAGAAGCTCTAAAGATCTTCAAACTCATCAGAATCAGAACTTTTACACTTTCTTTTTTCAGGGGGTGGGGACGGGAGAGGAAGAGAAGTGCTGTGTTTAAGCATGTTCAAATGACTACCTCCACTTACCCAGTTGCACCAGGGTGTTGCTCTGTACCTTTAGTCAGTGCTACTTTTGGATTTTTTCACACAGGATTATGTGGGGCAGGGTAGACATGTTTGGATATGTTGCTCATGTTAGAACTGCCACTTCTGCCTGCTCCTTACTGCATACACTAACAAAGGAATTTCAGAGGCAACACCTTGTTGCAGTTACTAAAAAGTTTACTGATGCATCACGCCAGAAGCAATACTGTCATCTTGAAGACACAGACCATGACAGCTAGTGAGAAATCTGAAGGCAATACTAAAAGGATACTTCTGAACAAGATGAGTGCTCTTTCTGCCAGAGGCATTATTTTTATGAATCCAAAGCCAGACTACTCGGATTTACTCTGCTTCCAAATTTGGCTCACCCAGACAGCTGTGGAATGCTGATGTTGCCTACCAGCTCTGGAAGCAATATAGAGAGACACATGCACTTCGAGTTTTTTAAAAAGTCATATTGTATGATTAAGAGAAATATTTAGTCCACAGATGGAACATTGCAATCCAAACACATATGCTGGAGCTGGAGGGAGGCAGAGGAGGGAGAGAATGGACGATTATATGCAATATGGTCATTTCCGCAGCTGGATACGCTGCACATAGGCAGCAGGCAAGGGCTAACTAAATACCAGCTCAGCCAAACAATGGAAGGCTTTGAATCCACGTGTAGCACCACTAATGTAAATAAATCGGTTTCTACTGGCAGTTAGTGGGGTAAGGGAAGAAGCAGTATCACTGCATTGCAGTATAGACACTGTCCTTGGGATAGGGGTGTCATTTAAGAGGGAAAAGAAAGGAATTGAGCAAGGGAAAAGTGTTGGTATCATAAACTGCAGTGAGTGAGACTAAGTTAATGAAAGAATGACCTTAAAAGGAAAGAATGAACTGAATGCTTGTAACTAATATACACCATTGCATACAACTGTGTTTGTCAGCAATTCTGTAACCACAAAACTGAGGAACTTCTAACTGTGCAAAAAAAGAACTGGAATGAAACTTGGCAAACAAAATTTTGGCCTGGAAAACTGCAGAAAAGTTTGGGGGTTTATTTGCAAGAAAATTATTGTGTGTTTAAAAGGACACAATTCATATATAGTCTGAAGCACTTAGAGCTAAATTAACCAGTAACAGAAAAGTCAGCACAATATCAAAAATCATGCAGACCTTTTTAAAGTAGATTATGAGTCCCAGAAATCTCAAGATAGTTTCTTTGAAAAGCAGATAAATTGTGTCAAAGTGTATGGCATTTCACTATAAGTATTGTAAGTGTTAACAAATGTGAAGGAAGTCCATCAGTGTCTTAAGGTTAGAAGATATACAAGCCATACTCAAGATTTTATTATTTTTCAGAAACAAGCTCATTTTTCTAAATTCTATCATCACTTCTTCTGACTATCTTACTACCTTTACAAGAACTGTCTCCTAGAATCCTTGACAGGAAGTAAGGACATTAAACAATAACCAAATAAAATAAAGGCTGAGTATTGTTTGCAAAACTAAATATCTTTGCTTTCCTTCAAAAAGAAAGTACAACTAAAATAAACTCCATCCACCAAGATAAGAAAAGTACAGAATTCAGGGTGAAGATTCTGCACGTTCAAGAACGTGACATTTCTTTGCTGTTTACTGTTAGAGTCAGAAACATGTAAACTAGTACAAAATGGAATCTCGCCATCATTAATGAACTTTCATACATGGCAAACTCTAAGGGGAACAGAAGCTTTGCTGTTCCCTCCAAATCACGAGGGCAATGTTTTAATTTTTTTAATAAGTGAGATTATTATCTGATAATTGACTTCAGAAACTAGAGCCTTAAAAACATCAAACATCACCATTTATGTACCCAGAGTAACCTGACAATGTAACAGCAAAGGCTCGCCTGGTTTGGCCCTTATGACCTAACTGAATCACTGAATGAAAATGTTGCTTTATCAGTGATCTCAGGCAGCTCTCCAGAAAGCATTATGTTTTCCTGTATTCTGCCTTTTAACTCAAGAATTTCAGTATTTTGAGGAAGATGGCAAGAGCAGAGACATAAAGTATACTAAAGTCTCCCCCTCATCCGTATTACTTTTATCCTTTGAGGATTTAAGGCTTACCTCTGCCATTACAAAGATTGAACAGTAGCAAATGACAACAAGCAAAAGCCAAAACCCTGTTGGTTGGATGCTTCAC
Source organism: Lycocorax pyrrhopterus obiensis (assembly GCA_014706295.1). Taxonomy (NCBI): domain Eukaryota; kingdom Metazoa; phylum Chordata; class Aves; order Passeriformes; family Paradisaeidae; genus Lycocorax; species Lycocorax pyrrhopterus. The sequence goes on along the minus strand of JACSVZ010000007.1, from coordinate 30,330,089 downwards.
ATCCTCCTCCAGCTCTAGCCAGGGTTTGTTTTGGTCTTACTATAGACCTGTTCCCAAACATTCTCCTGCCCTAGGCTTGCCCTCACTAGAGTCAGCAGGCACAAGAGTGTTCTATTCTTACTCTCTGCTTGAATCATGTAGGTGTTACTGTAATGTAAGTAATAAACGAGATCTAGTAGGCAGACAACTAGTTTTTCAGGAAAAAAAACCAAACAAAACAATAAACAACAAAAACCCCCAACCAAACAACAACAAAATTTAGCCAGATTTAAAAAAAAAGAAACTAGAGAACACAATGTAAAAAGCAACTGTCCTACAGCCACAAGCAAACTAGCTGAAACACCTGATCATTTCCATCCTTTTCTAATCCCTAAATTCTCTGAGGAGAGTCCATTATTCAGCCTGTTCAGAAATAGCACCTTGTAGGATGGAGTACAGACTGTGACAGAGAACACTGCTCAGCTAAATACAGCAAAACACAAAGGAGCAGGTTCCATCAGATAACCAGATAAAGAAGATGCAAATACAGCCAAATACAGCATGGGAAGATGACCCTTAGGCCAAATGAAGGAACAGGACCGGTTCCCAAAACCAAGCATTCACCAAAGTAGTTATAAAACAAAGAACATGGATACCAGAGAATGTTACCTCAGAAAAATAATCTGAGTGTAAAAGTTGGCAATTCCTCTTGAAGAATGAATCCATTTTCACACCTTATGCAAAATCAATCACGTGTCAATACTGCAGTCCTATGATACATTTTTCCTACACATTTCTGTGCTGCAGTTGTTGTCTTGCATTAGGAAAGGTGAGTAACATCAGCCACAGATTTGTTCTCTTATCCAATAATATATATACACTCACTTCCCTTCTTTTCTCTAGTGAAGCTGCATGAATTTCTAATTTACAAAAACTACACAAGCAGAAATTAAAGAAAATAGCAGCAAGAAAAAAGTAGGCCTTTCTTTTGACAGGAAAATTGGCAAGATCCAAAATGCTCCTGCAGCACAAGAGTCCAGCCTTGAACTAGTAAAGCTTTTGCCTCTGCTAGTGAAAAGACGAATATAAATTTTCTCGTAAAGCTAAGTGAATGCAACAGCAGACATAACTTTGGACTCATCAGGTTGGTTCCACCACAGTTTCACCTGGACTGATGTTTCAAAGACTAATTCCCTTCTCTTACAATAGTATCAAACTAACATTTCAGATGTTTTCCTAGTAAATGCACTAAGAGGATCCCTGCTTTGATTTCAGTCACCAATATTTTTTTTAATTTTATTTTCTCTTTTTTTTTTTTTCTTTTTGAACAAAACGTTTCTCTTTTAATTCCCCCCACATTAAATGGAGGTATAGAGGTGATTAGGGCACGACTTACAACGATTACTGACCTATTCCCTTAAGACAGCACTCTACAAAAACCCATTCAATCTGAGCTTCTTTTGAACTACAGATTATACTTTTAAAATTTGCATTACAAGGACAATACTTGGCACTTTAAATTCTTGCTTTAGAAAGACCTGAGTGCTAAAGTATTTCAAAGCTAACAAAAAGATTAAGCATCGTGAGGCTTTTGAAGCAGGCAGCTTTCCCTTTTCTTGGTACAGGAAAAACCGAGGGCAAGAAAGGTCAACCAACAGACCTAACGAACACTGTGAAACAAAACCAGGTTTCCTGACTTCTTGTTTACAGTTACACACAGTGTTGAAAAGCTAAAACGTGAATAGCACCTCTGCTTGTAGGAGCAAGCTGGATCCCACAGAGCAAAGGGACAGCATTGAGCTTAAAGTGCCTGCTAATGTGAGGATGGTGCGAAAAAGTTTCATCTTCAAATCAGAAAATCGCAGTGCATATGATGGAGGGCAATCAAGACAGGAGAGGCTAAACAGAAGAATGACCAGAGCCCTATCTGAGAACAACAAAGAATTAAAAGCTGAGCTACTACTCTTTTTTGTTATACAATTTGAACCTCAGTTCTCCAAAATTCAGTTGTGTGTCTGATCAACAAATCCAAGGATGCTAGAGGAAAGTTAAAAATCTTTCTAAATACACTCTACCACAGGAAGGATATCAGCCCAAACACAGAAAAAGCTAAGCTAAACCCTCTATCCCAAGAGGGCTGACAAGGTCATGCATAAAGCAGGACTGCAAATGAAATATGGAGTGTGTACATCTAAAACAGAAGCTAAGTGAGAGGGCCCTTCCTACGGTACCATTCCAGTAAATTCCACAATAAGGACAAGGCATATGGGTGGGAAAAAGAGACTACAGCACCTGTTTCACACACTTAAATAGCAGGCAGTATTTGGCAGACTTGCACACTTAAGTATTTCCAGACTATTAGTTGATGCTCACACCAGCAACACAAATTATTGCTTCAGAATAAAAAAATATTTAACAATAAATACACTGATTTACGTATTTCACAACTTTAGGCTGCACTCCTGTCTTTAAAGGAAAAAAAAAAGAAAAAAGAAAAAAACATCAACTGACTGAAGGTGGCAACCACAAAAACAGTCTCCATATGCAGGAAAGTCATCAACATGACTAAAGCCTTAATGATTGTCACGATCTTTCTTTGCCCAAAGTCAAAAAAGACTCATTTGCAAGTACTCCCTTTTTTCTTTCAGTGAGAAGAAAGAAGGAAAGGCAGAGGAAACTACCTTAGATATTTCTAACCCTAAAAAAGTCATTAATTTTGGCTAAATTTGTGGCAAATACTTTGGAGATTTATTTATGTTTACAATAAGGAAATCAAAGCCAAAAGCCATCTGAAAAGTACTACCCTCCCAGACGCCATTACTATTCAAATGTTCCTTCAACACATCCCAAAGATTCCCAGAAAAATTCAATCCCCATGAACTTAAGCAATAATCAGTTCACCTTCTATCACATTAAAGGGAACTTTTGAGAAATAATGGAAGACAAATGGGGGGAAAGTATCTACATTTAGGTTCTGTGTAATTTGGGGCGAATATGCCAAGTCGGATCTGGTTAGGAGATCTTCAAATTCTAGGTTGAGAAACTGATCAGTTGAGCTGCCTCAGTAGCACAGAAACATAACAGATGAGGATGGTACATGTATGGGATGAGTTCTATTTCCTGAACTGCTAGAGAAGACAAATAGTTATTTGAACTATTTGAGGTGGTGTGGTTGACCCATATTGGTGAGTTCCAAAATAGCATTTAAAATTTGTTATACTGTAACCCAGCTAAATGGATTACTTTAAGCAGCATCAAGTGAGTCGAAATTCACAACAAATTATTCCACTGGGAAGAGAAAGAAATGATAAGCCTGACAATGAACAAGTGGTTGCCAAGATACACACATTTCTCCTGAAGTCTTTAAAACAGTGCTCTGCTCAGAGCAGGACTGACAAAGGTCTCCAAAGAGAAACATGCAGCACACTTCTATTGCACTGAAATAATTTGAACAGGTATTTGCCAATTCAATGATGTAGTGAACTCTTCCACCTGCAGGGGCTTTGGGAATCCCATAGCATTCACACTGGAAGTGATGACAATCAGAAGCTTCTTTCCTTCACATGAAAAGTCAAAATGCAAAACAGTCAAAGTAAAACCTTAAATATCCTCATACTATTCCTGCCATTATGTAACATCTACAGATTCTACATTAGGAAAATTACCAGCTTTTAAGGAAAAAGCCCTGAACCCTGGTAATATGAAATATGTAAATCACTGTCAGAAGAAAACCCTGTGGCTGGCCCCTGAATTAATATCCCCAACACAATCACCAACAATACTGGATCCCTCACTTGCACTTCCAGAAGCTCAGTATTTCATCCAACATACCAGACATCTTGGTAACACACAGATAAAAAAAGGCGACAGTTACTTTGTAGAGTGAGCTCAGGAAGGAAAGCTAGAAAGGATAAACACTCAGTACATGTATGAGCATTTCTCAGAAAGTAACTGCCATCTCTGTTCTTATGGTATGCTCTTTAAGGATCAAATATCTTGAAGGCATGTCCCTAGAAACTAAAATTGGCAACCATTGGACTTGAACTCAGTTAGAATGCAGTGTTTACGACTTTCAAATACCTTTAACATCACCACACAGATTTTCTGATGTCCTCTCTATGCAAGAGTTTACAAATATCACCTGTGGTACAGACAGAGTTGCAAATACTCATCAGCTCCCTTTCCTCTCTTTGCCTTGCACATCCACTCATCAAAAATAAACTCTAACAGAATTAACCATGCCTTTATTCAGAGGTAATACCCAGTCCTCTCTTGCAAAGCTGGTCTATTTGCCATGCATCTAACTAAACTGTGAAGAACTGTTCTCAAATTTCCCGTAGTTCTGGCAGCTACCACTTCTATTTGCATACTGAGAGAGGCCTCATAAACCTGAAACCTAGCTTTTCCAACTACATGTCAATCTAACATACACCACCTGCAAGATTTCTATGTCCAACAGTGTTTTCCTCTTGCTATCAGACCTCTGATGCAAAACCAAAAAAGTAATACTTGTCAGGTCTTTGAAAGGCTGGGAACTAAATGAAATAAGAGAAACTACAAGTTAAAGCAATCAGGAGCCAAGAACTGGATTTTCAAAAGTACCTGTGATTTCCAATACACGTGGACCAGAAGTTATGGATTTAACAGATTGTTTTAAGAATTGGATTGTGTTTACTTGCAGCACAATGACTAATGACTACACCTCATAATTAGCACTTGGCAGAAAAGCTCTGTTCAAGACAAAGACTTTAGAAAAGAGTCAGTTCAAGACCAGCAGCATAGTGCAGCCACACCTTCACAGTCCTCCACACATTGGCAAGATCAACATACCTGAACATTCATAAACCTGCTAAGAGTCCTCTCTCAAGATCCCCCTGAATCTAATTAGTTTACTACAGGGAAGAAATTTCTATATCTCTATATTTTGTTTACTATTTAATGAGATAATCACTAGATGATTCACTGATAGCTAACAACAGTAATTCCTTGTCCACAATTTGGGAGTTTGCTTCCTCTAAATTCTTAGTCCAGGAGGCAAATCGAATGTTAGTTTGGAGTACACTAAGAAAGCCTTCTTGACTGGTGTTTTTTGAGACACAAATATTCACTTAATGTGAGCTAAAAAAGTTTGTTTTAGTGGGCTCTGAACTACAGTTACTTGTCAGCCAAGATAAAGAAAGAAATCAAAGCTGAATTAATGTTCCTTTTGGATTTATCTGTAAAGACTTGATGGAAAACACCAAAACTGACATTCCTTTAAACTTGGGCTTATTATTATTTATATGGTCAAATTAGCTTTTAAAATATGCCATAAGGGTTACAACCACCAAGGAATACCAGGCTTGCCCTGTTGCTCAAGGACTTTTTTAACTCATCATTGGGCTTTTTGAGTACACTGACTTGTAACTATGCAGACAGCACAAATCTCCTGAACATTCAGAAAAATCTTAAAAAGGTCTACTGTGTGTAAGCATTTCTACCTCACTCAGAGTTGAATCTAGTACTTGAATTAGGGGGACAAATGTGTTTCCAGATCCCAGACTAAAGTCTGGGGTCTTGGAACAGCGTTTTACTCCAGGAACACAAAAAGTCAAATGAAAAAAAGAAAAACTCTCTGCTTATAGTTTATTCTTATGAAACATGCAGCCTTGGAAGGTAAATCATCCCCAGCTTTGGTCACGTTTCACTTCTACTTTGTAAAAAGCTTGTAAAGAACATGCTGAGGAGGCAAAACAGACGAAGGTTAGTGTAGCAAAAGAAACCAAAGCAAGTAAAAGAGAATGAGCAGAATGCCACAAACTGCTGAACACATCTAATTGCTCACTGCTTCTCAAATGAGGACATGTTTCCTTCTTATGCCCCCCTCTCAGCCTCACAGGCCTTATTCTCAAGATGAATTCTTCCAGTTGCCACTGGACCTGCCTTGAACCAAGTTCAACTTGCTAGGGCATAAGAAAGCTACAAAGCCTTTCCTGCTTAGTTTTCTAACTTCTCAACATGATGAGTTGGCTCAAAAAACAGGTCAAACACATAACTATGCAACAGACATAGGAATGAGGGCCTGGTAGTTTTTAGATAAGCCCTCCCAGACTCACACAAAATACCCCAAGATATGTATTTATGACACAAGACGCAGCACTTTAACCCCTGAACTGGGCACACCAATGGATCCCAGTGTGCATAAAGTACTGCTCAATGCTCCCATCACAAGCAGAACACACTTCTGTGAACAGCCTTTTTGCATCATGAAGATCAGTTTAAAAATGTATGATGGTCATTAATACTACGAGGAAATGTAAATTTGATCTCAAAAACTTCCACATAAGTTGACGTAAGTGGTGGGTCAGGGGTAACATAGGAAAAGAAAGCATTGGGGGGAAAGCATTCTTAGGGGAAAAAGCAGTCTTCTTATTTCAGTAAAAAGAAGGAGATGGTCACGGAGCTGCATGGAAAAAGAGGAGGGAGAACATGAGTACCTAAAAATAGCTGAAGTTACATAGTCTTTGCTTGAAATATATACGTACTCTAACTTGCTGAGCTGCCCCCAGCAATTCTGTAACAATACTTGTAATACATATTTTATTGTAAATAGTTTAAGAAGCACAGACCTCCCTCTTTAAATTTTCTTTTGAAAAGGCACAGTTTCCAGACCCCATCTAGTGGCGTGAAAGCCTTACAGCAGCCTCCTCAATCAAAACCACATTTAAAGCTTTTCAATGCATTGTTTTTAAAAAAGAAACAATACACATGGTTTCAGTTTAATGTCCACCTGAAGGAATATAAACACTTACACATCCTAAAAATAAAAAAAATAAGATTTCCAGAATCACTAGTCAACTTAAAATCGTAGAATTATATTAGTTCTATATTTATAGCACTTAATATGCTATTTTTGAGGAGCCAACCCACCACATCCAGATCTTATTAGTATACTGGGGTAGAAGGAGAGAATCTCAATTGCTGCACTAAGTCTGAGACAGAAGAGATATCAAGCTGTGAATGAACTTTGGGAAAAAGCAAAATGAATCCGCCTCTGTATCCTGACTCAGTCAGCAAGACTAATCAAATTATGATTATTTGAAGTGAGCTAAACTTTCCACAATTCAGCGCTGTGCAACTGTCTCTAAATTTGTCCATGCATGCCAAGAAATGCTGGCTTTTCAATTACCTCCTTCACTGTAGCCAAATATAACGCACTCCCAGCTTCCCATTAGGAAGTTAACCAATTCCACAGCATGTGAATAAAATCTACTCATAATCAGGACTTTTTTCCTAGCCCTAAAATAATTCAATTTAAAAATTTTAGGGGCGTTTAATGTTGCCTGTCTAAAGGAGTGGACAAAACTGACTTTCCTGGCTGGAGGCATGCAACAGCAAGCTGAGACAAATTCTCCCACAATCCAATTGGAGAAGAGCCATGTATTTTGGAGAAAAATACTTCTCTGTAAAAATCCTCAAATTTTCTGGATAAATAAGGAGATGAAGCTCATTTGTTCCTGACCAGCAGTGGAATCTATACCTGAATTCTCTGACCTGCAAGGACATCACTGCTTTATTCAACATTTTGAAAATGTAGAGCTACTAGTTTAAAACTACACCATTAGCCATATTCCATTGACTGACATACAAGTTTAGACATTAACAGCAAATCTCCCCTTTTCTTAGTCCATTATCAAGCCGAACAGAGTCAAAGAAAAACTATACTTCGCCTGAGGAGCCTCTGCTGATTAAAACCAGAAAGTCAGCATGAAGCCTGATCCCCTTCAAATGAGTGAAGACCAGCCAAATCCTGTTGGTTTTACCAAACCTCACCTATATCTGTAAAAAGTCTTACCATCCCAGTGCTGTTGGCTGCCATACATGTTATACTAAGGTATTGCTAACTACAGTACTGCTACTGGCCACAAACAGCTGGTCTTCAGAATTCCAAGCTTTGCACTTGCTGGATTTTGCAAATGAGCAGCAGCAGGATTCCCCAGAGCAGCCTCCAGTTACGAAGCAAACCAAGTAGTGCCTGCAACCTCTAACTCTGCCTCCATCTGAGAACTGACAGTAGCTGGGGAAATGAGTTCTACAGGAAGTGTTATACCAGCTGTAAATTATTAACTACATGTAACCATTTCACCTGTCCCATGTTGGAAGAGTGCTGTGGTCCAGCTTAACCCACTGAAGTTAAAATTTCGGCAATCCACAGCAAACATTTAAAAGTATCTACACTTCTCCCCCTTCTTTCTACCCATTCAATTTCTAATCAAAACCCCACTACCACACAATGTGACCAAACAGCCAAAGTTTACCTGATCTAGTACTTTCTATTAGCACCACAGGTGGAATGATAGGATTGAAAAACTTCCACAATGGCCACAGTGTTATGATGGACTACATCAATACCAAAGGAAAGGAGAAATTTCTCTCGATAGTTTAAGGCATAGAAATCCCTCACAGGTGAACATCATGTGCAGCAATGTAAATAAAAATGTATATTAGGGAAGAAATAGACAGATCTAGCAATTTTTTACTGTAGTTATTTATATATTGTGCTATTCAACAATCCCAGCAACGATTCAACAATCAAACAAGTACTTCTAAACCATGTCCTTCAAAAACCTCCATTCCCTCATACTTCCTACACTTCAGGAACTATTACATTTTCTTGGATACCAATGACAGCATAAAAGAGAGCTACAAACATGTAGGGAAGCAAGGATTTCCACCATTAGCAGACTTTTTTGACAATGAGGAAAGCATCTGATGCAGTAGCCCTTCTTTGCTGTGCTACTGGCATGCTTACACAGCCAGCTTCCTATTTATCCCTTGTTTATGGAGAATTTCAGGGCTGTTTAAGCCATTCTGCCTGTAGAATTCCTCAACCAAAATGCTTTTGGCACACATCTTATCTGGAACTATAGTGTCCTTTATTATTAATAAGAACACAGAAAATATTCACAAACTCCTGCACATTCCAACTTCAGGTTTATGCAGTCCATCACAAGTACTCACAGCATAATGTGGATTACTTTATCTTTAACAAAAGCTATTTTTCCCCCTGATAATTAAGTGTATTTTCCCCAGAAGAGACTGTAACAAACTAAAATACACAGATGGAAGTATAATTTCTGGCTTCTACTTCCTCAGTGGAGTGAGGATTGTATCTTAACTGATCTAAAAATAAATAACTTTTTTTCCTCATAAGACAAAGTGAATTGGCCACAAATACACTAAAAAACAAGTTCCAGCGTTCTAGATTAGCAAATCAGATCTACAGAGACAAGCAGAAGTTTTGGCAAATGTTCTGTTACTTAAAAAAGACAAAAATCCAGCCTAATTTATTTAAATATGAGAGACTCTGGCTTTGGCAGCCCACTAGCAGGACACAGATCATTCTGAAGAGTCCTTTTCCTGAGAGTTTCATGGGGAAAAAAACCTACAGTGGCAGCAGAGTGCTTTAGAGCCATTTTCTTTTCCTAAGCCAAGCATACCATTCTCACCATGTTTTGGGTACATCTCTGTTTAAGCAAAGGAGGAGAGCCAATGGCTGTCCCAGAAAAATGGTAGCTGAAAGCAAACTTAACACCTGCATTCATTTATGTTACAGCTGGCATCCAGCCAGATTTAACCCACCCGAGACCAATGAGTTGAAAAAATGAATATTCAAAATCTGAAAGACTGAAAAAGCTTAATCTCTCATGCATGCCAAAGTCTGGTATCAGACATTGCATACATCCACTTTAGAACCCAGTTTAACCATATTTCAAGCTACAACCTAATTATCTTCATTTGTTTTTAACTCTATGTGAATCTGGAAGCACATTGTACAGCCAAATGATTATACAGATGTCTGTATCAGTCAGGAAGTCATGTAAAACTCATAAGCACTGAGTAAAAAGCTGCCTTGACCACAGTCTCTAGTCAGCCACTAAAAACTGAGCTGGGCAGGAAAAACAAACTGTAAACCAGGCAGTGCCCACCACAGCTTCTTCCAGTAGCAGCAAGACAGTGCTAAATATAATGATGAGAACGTGACACAGCAATCCAACTTAATCTGCAGCGGTGAGGCCAGGCAGGCTTCGAAAAAAAAATCACTTACCTTAACACTGAAGATCTAGTCCCATTTTAAATCAATTTAGATTGTAAGTATGAAGAAGAATATAAATTATGCAAAGTAATTGATTACCAACATTGCTGTTAACTTTGTTCTGCATCTTTTCTTACTACCATATATTCTGACTTAAATAAAAATAAAAAACAAGCAGCATGCCATCACCTCCCAAGGGAAAGAAATAACACAGCATAAAACAAGGGCAGCCAGATCATACCTCTGAGGTTTTCGAATATCCCAGAGTCCCACACCTTCCTTAGAGTTGGCGGTAGCCAGTAATCTGGGTTCTACTGGATTAAACATCACACTGTGAAAGGCTGATGGGTAGTGTGCCAAGCAGAAGGGCTCTGTTGAAAAAGTTGAAATTTCAGACATAAGAACAAACAATGCATACAACTGTTTGATGCAAGGAGTTTGGCAGCTGAATATGGAAACTGCATAACAAGATGTGAAGATATGGAGACATGTTCAAACTACTTCTCAAGCTGACACATCCAAAGCAATATAAAACGTGGAGTTTTAAAATCCACCCACGTGTACATTAATTCTGTCTAAGTATGGAAAAGGACACATACTGAATTTCAAGACACCATTTTCTTTCTGGAAGGTTATCATAGTTTAAAACTAGCTATTCAAAGATCAAATATTTGAATCTCTAAAGGTTCACGACCAAATGCTCATCTGATAAGGACTATACATGGAGGCGCTTCTGAAAGCTTCCTAGTGAGAGCTTTCACAGCCACTGCTGATTACCCAAACCATAAACATAGCAGCAATGCTTGTAAAGGAGAATAATATTACAAGAAATGAAATAAGTTTGTATGAAACTCAGCTCAAAGCAAGCTGCTAAAGGGAAAAGAAGCCGACCGTCTTAAGTGCTGTACAAGCAGACAAGAAGGGTGTTCCTCTTGCATAAAAAAAAGGTTGACAGTTAGCTCTTGCTGTTCACACACAGAGTAGAAAACATGCTCATTCAGACTCTTTCCTTCTTGTAAGACTATGTTTGGACTGCTACTCTGCCTTATTCATTATCTCAAAATACTGTCTCCATGAAGTGTGGGGAAAAGCCTTGACTCTGTTACCTTCTCCCTGTTTCTGTAAACTTTACAGCTTTACGCACAGTCTAATTCTCTTCCTTGTTTGTATCTTTTGTGGCATGCTGCCACTCTTTCAATCAACTAAGAAACCAGAATCAATCCCTATTTTGATCCAGGGCTTATGCCAGACTTTCCCATTCACTGTTTGCTTTGGAGCAACTCCTGTGTTGCTCATGTGCTTGGGAGACAGTTACTGCCCTTATCTGAGCCACCACGTGCAGCACCCGTAGCCCCACAAGCACCTCCAAAGAATTTTCTTTCCTCACATCCCTCATTACCACATATAAAACATGGTTAAGCAGGCAACCCTCTCAAATTCCCAATACCTTATGAAACGACTGCCTATCAAGCAAATGAGAGAGAATTAACATTTACTTGTCTTGACCCATCTGTATCCTCCTCTCATGCTCTATTATAAGTTTTTTCATACAGGGACTTTCCTTTTTTGCATTTATTTAGCAGTGATGAAAACAAAAGTCTCCAACCACAGATGAAGCTCCATGGTGCTATTCATTGCCATAGGAGTCAGAGGTAAAAAGAAGAAAAGAAGCCAACTTTATTTCTGCCAGTCTGCCCAAAGGCTTTAGAAATTGCTGTTGGTCTGCCAGCAGCTCCAAATAAACACCAAAACTGACCTGCTATATTTGCATCATCAAATCAGAATCCTGCTGGGACATAAAAGGCTGTATTATTAAAATGGCAGCCCCCACTGAGAAGCAAAAGCCTGTATTAGCTGAGTGGAGAGACAAACATCAGATTGCCAAATAAAGGAGCTGGGTTTTAAAATAAACTTTAAATTTGTGTATATTTCCTTAGTCAAATCGTTGTCGCAAATTACCGGTGCTTTCCTTCACACCTTTATTATAAAGAGATTGGCACCACAGTTTTCTTCTAAGATATCAAAAGTTGCCTTTTAGCCTGTCAAAGAGATTACAGGACTTAAACTAATGAGGCACTAAGTCATTTTAATGAAAAGCAGGGAGATTACTTTTCTATTGTTCTTTATGCTCATTCACAATTGTAGCTCTTATACATCGGAGTATGAACATGTTTCTGAAGGGAGCAGCTCAACAACCATCTTTAATAAAAATTACAAGTAGGTTTATAAAAATCACTCAGCAGTGAAAGACAGGGAGAAAGAGATGGTTCCTCTGCTTCTTTTAACACACTATTTTAAACTAGGAGGTTATTTGAAAGACTTTAATAAGCTGGCCACTCAGGATAACTAACTACACTCACACTAGCAGGCGCAGTGCCTATTCCCATGAAAATACCATTGCAGTCGAGGGCATTACCCCCGTGACAAGCATTACATTGCAGTAAACATTGGCAGGGCTCACGTATAAATGCTGACTCAGGACCCCTGTATAAGTGTGGAAAAGCCCTTTTTTTCTAAATTCAGAGAACCTAAAACATGACTCCAAAAAGCCCAAAATTACTACAGACAACATGTCTTCACACCATTTTCACTGGTGCAGCAATCTCATTCAAAGTCTCAGCAACAGTAAAAGCAGTAACAAAGTTTAACTACAACAAAGAAGGACAAACTTAATTTCATATAATTTCAGAAACGCAGATCAGATTGGACATTAGCTTATGATACTAAGCAGCTTCATACAGATGCATTTAAATATCTAGTTGTCCTGACTGTTGACATCCACTGTCAGCACCAGGTAATTCTCCTAACAGAGGTAGATCTTTATGGTGGAGAGTCCAGGAGAAAGCAATAAAGAAACATTTCACCATTTTCAATTTGTAAACCATATTCAGTGTCTAGTCTTATCATTTGTATATTATGAAAACATAAAAACAGGGATGAAGTGCAGCTTGGACTTTACAAAAGTAAAATATTCTCATCAGAGTGATTGAATCTCTAACAAAGTAACTGACTTTTTATACAAGGGAAAAGTGGTAGATGTAACGAAGACTAAATTCACATATGGTATAGTATCAAGTGTAGTTGCAGGCAGTTGGGATTAGCAAAGGGAGGTGCATGGGGTAAGAAACTGGCCAAAGGGAAGACAACAGTTCACTGTGCTAAAAGGGACTTAGGAGCAAGAGGGCTGTTACTATCTAGTTCCTCAAAGATACAAAAGAGACAAGGTAGATTTTTTTATTAAAGTCTGCAATACATGTATATGAAGAGTGTGCATTGTTTTTCAGAATGTTTAATAAAATTTCTACATGGAAAAGAAATAAGGGGTAATACAATAGCACCAGAGAACTGCACAAAATTGTGCTGTGCTAGTATGTATAATTTTTATTTATATTTATACAAAGGCAATATGCCTGGGGTAGGGAGGGTATCTATAAGCAATCTATTCTGAGTATTCTGGTGAGGCTTGTCAAGAAAGACCTAACTCCGGTTACTCATGTTCATTAAAGCCCTCAGGATGACAGAGGGTTTAAAAGTCTCCTGTGAGACTATAAAGTATGTCTTGTTTCAGCTTTCATTTCCAAGTCAAAAAGGGACAGAAGTGCAGTCTAGAAAAGTGATGAAATTCCTTAGGCATGGAAAAAGATAATTCATTTAAAACATCAGCTTTCACCCAACAACAAATGTGTACAAAATACATTGAGCTGGATTTCAGTGCCATGAATAATTTTACTGTAAGACCAGTAGAAACTACTGGTAATTGCATCTCAACAGCTTACAAAAAAAGATGAATGCTTATTTTAGCTATGAATGAAGGGAACCACATTCTGTATCCCGGAGATTGCTAAGTGTTCTTTAGGATGAGGTAAACTTGAAGATTCATTTACTTAAGTATTACTTGAGTATTCACGTACTGAAATTCAATTATTAAGGTATTTCTCTCAAATTTATGTAACTACAGTTTTAAACTGAGATTCTTCAGTGTCAAAACCGCAGCTGTAAAAACACAGGCTACAGGGTTTTGAGAAGCTGCAGGTTTGTTGCATAAATCAACAGTATTCAGTTCTGTTTCAGAAAACAAAGATTGAAGTAATAATTCAACTTCCCTTTTATCACATAAGGGCTCTAAGTTTCCATACAAGCAGAAAACATTATGTATAAGAGTATCAGGGTCACAGGAAGCATATAAATAGCTTTGGAAACCATTCAAATCAAAATAACAGCTTTCTAAACATAAATTTTTTCCACCCTAGGCTATAGAAAAAACCCAAAAACATATTCTCAATTGATTGCAAGTTTGGCAAGATGTAGTCATTGAAGAAACATTCCCTCCACTGCCCCTTTACACTAGTTAAAACCTATTGATACCAAGTTCTGTGCTAGTCTGCGCTATATGCTGGTACCTCATAAAGTCATTTAACACGGTAACACAGAACTGTAAAGACCAGGGCTTGCAAATCACCAGCCAAAAGAATTATGCCTCACTTTCACCTTTCTCCAAGAATCACTATCTCGATTATCCCAGATAAACATAACTTTTCTCCTCCTTGCCTTGCATGAATTTTTCCTAAATGAACTCTCTTTTCCTTTTAGAGGTCTTACCTCCATGGGAAGACTCTCGGATGTCCCAAATAAGAACCCGGCCATCATCTGATGAACTAGCAAAGATGTTGTCATTTACCGGGCTCACTGAAAGGCCATACACTGCATCTTCATGGGCAAACACGTCCAAGGTCTCAGTGCTGGAAAACAGACACAACATTATCATTCTTCCTTCATTTGCTATTGTTTTATAAAGCAAAATATTTACCGCTTTACCTACCTAGTAATACTTAATGACAAATTTTCTGTAATTTCATAAGAAGACTCTTGTGTTTAATTAGAGTAAAAAACAAACAAAATGCCCACATACAGTGACTTCATGCTATGAGGAAAAAAATCTCTCAAACTAAAACCCAAACATTAAAAACTTCAGATACTGCAAGATGCTATGGAACACATGTATTAGATTAAGTTTGGGAGGATGTAACAGGAAAAAGGAAGAAGCCTTGCGACCTCTGGAGTCAATTTTTACTACTTAATGTAAAAAGGAAAACAAGACAGGAGTTCATTCTTTAATACAGGCTTCTGTTTTGTCCAAAAGTTCAGTTGAAGCTCACATAAGAGCAATTTTCCAGATGGTTTTTTCAGTAAGCTTTCTTTGTTTTTCAGGATAGACCAGACCTATATTTTTCCATGTAGAAAGAACAGCAAAAAACCAACAAAATAAAAATAATCCCCCCCAAACTACACCTGGATTTCAGCCATTTCATTTTTTTTTTCTAGAAAAAGAAAAAGCACATTCTCTATTCTTTTCCCAATGCTTTAGATCATCTAAAAAGCTGGAAATAGTGGTATGGAGAGGCCAAAAGCTGAAATACTAAATCAGAAGATCCTGGGACTGTTTTATTTCTTTTAAAAAGCCCCTTTATTTCTTTAGGGAATAAACTTTGTATACAATCCCTATATGTCATGGAAGCTCCACCAAAGAGAGAAAATTTTGCTCACATGGCAATTGATGTTCATAGTGGCAGATATACTAACTCTGTCTCAGTGACCATTAATAAAAAAGGGGGAAAAAGCAGTAAAAGAAGAAGCCATTTAAAGTTACAAAAAAGGAGTTGACAGACCTAGAGTTATCATTAAAAAGAGATTAACTTTCCACAGAAATCAATCAGAATTTGGTGTGTCAGACTACTAAGGTTTCTTTTATAAGATCGCGCAAAATAGACTTAGAGGAAGGAATTCTGTATGGATTACAACTGGACTTAGCATACTTAAAAAAATAAAAACCTGATAACAAAAGCATATTAAAAATATGCACATATCAAAAAGACTTGTTAAAACATCTCAACAAGACACAGCAGGAAAAAATGTGCTACATACAAAAGTTAAAATGACAAAGATCTTGTAGAAGCTTAAAAAGTCAGAACACAATAAACACCAGCATCTAAAATTGACATTTCCATATTTAATTAAAACAAGAAAAACAGAACACCAAACAAACAACTCTCCCAACACCAACCTCCCCCCAAAAAAACCCAAACAAAACACCCCTCCCAAAAGGCCTAAAATGTTAAAACCAAAACAAAAACCCCCCAAACACTAAAAAACACAATATTCCTGAGAAAGCATCAGAACAGAAGACAAAGTTACTTTGGCCCAGCTTGCATGCAGGATTTATGCAAGAAGCAGACATAAGGGATGATGGAATGCAGATATACACTGAACAATTCAATGCAAAAGGCTTTGGACAAACACATCAAGAAATGCGTCCAAATTATGTTATTCAGAAAACTCAAAGAAACATAAGGTTTTATATTTCTCTGTTCTTACATATATCTCTTCCTGCTTTTTCTTTATTTTCTTGACTTCATGTTAAATGAATGGTCAATGCTTAAATCTGCAGAAGTTATTAGTACAGACCAAAATTTTAAAGTTTTTTTTTTACTTCAAAAGCAGTAAGCTCAATAGACACGATGTCTAGAGAAGTCCAATTCAATATTTTACCACTACTGTATTAATTACACTTTGACTAACAGCCAAATCTTGATGTAGCACAACAAAGCCTAATTCCCAACTGTTTGGCAGTTTTGGTAGAAAGTAAGTATCAAAACCAATATGCTTCATGTTAGTGTGGAGAATCAGGCAGCTGCATCCAAAGTTTTAAAAGGAAGTTAGGTAGGCCAAGCACTGGCCATCTTAAACACAAGTCAGGTGAGTCTGTTGAAAAACAAGAAGTCTGTATGTGCCAACAGTTGTATATGTGCCAGAATAATCTACTCAGAACCTACTATGCTGCCTGCAGGAGAGCATATATATTTAATAACCATTCTCTTCCCTGAGGTCAAAATAATACAGAACCCAAGTGCTGAAAAAGAAAATGGGGTGGTGGGGAATACTTCATTCCAGTTATGAATTTAGATAAATAAAAAGCAAATTTCAGTATTAAAACACTGTTCTTCTCCTAAATCATTAATTTAAAACAGAAAATGCCTCCAGTGACATTAAAGGAGTTCTTGAAGCAGTCGAAACACAAACTGTGTATTTACCTTTCGACATCATGGAGTATAACTTGCTCATCATTGCCTAAAAAGAGAAATATAAGCAATTAACACCATGTTCTAGTGCTTAAAAAGCATTATAGTGAAAAAAACCCCAAACCACCTTTTATGAAAAAATTTACAATTTCAAAACCAATATTGAAACCAAGAAGACCACCTCAGCTGCTACTTGGTTACCCTCTGCTCAGTTATATGAAAGGTTCCATGTGATATTGCCAGTCATGATCAAATGCACCAGCAGTTTCATCTGCTACTGCTCAACAAATAATTCTATTTAAATATGCTACTAATCATTCTTTGTCCAGTTTGAGCTTGAGTTTTGGGACATTTGCAATAAAGACTATTACATGAAGCAGCAGAACACTTTTAACTCTCATGAAAATACATCTTTCTTCCTGCTCAAAGGATGCTTCATAAAAAGATCGTGGAAGGTGAAAAGAGATTTCATAAATTAAATGCACATGGCTCCCAGATCAAATGCTTCCAGCTAACACCGTCAGCACTCAGGGTTTTGCAACCATTGAGAAGGCATGAACGAGACAGCCAATGTAATTTCTTCTGTATTAACAAAAACCAAACCAAATAACCAGACAATCATGTCACTTTTCTTTGATCACATCCATTGAATACAATGGAAACTAACCACATGTGTGCAGGCTCAGAGGGTCACAGCCACTAAGTAATTCCAAGAGATCATGCAGAGTTTTTCAAGCTATAACAACAGATTATTTTTTTAGTCCCTGTACTGAATATTTTATTACCTAAATTTGGCATCTCCTCTTTAGAAATATTTAAGGACACACACACTTTTATACGTAATTCAGAAAAAAACCAAACAAGCCAGAAAGCCTGCAAAGTCATATTTTTATGCTCTATATATCCTTGTAGCTGTGATGTAGAGTTGTGAAGCTTTCCTAATGCACACTAAAGACAGGTTCAGAAGGAGCAAGATTTCATGTTATGATTCTAAATGTTCAGCTGACTCAGTTTTCATTTATCCCATACATATTTCAGTTGTATTCTGTTTCAACAGAGAAATATGAGAAAGTTTCTCTTTGACTAGTGAGGTATGAGAATTTCTACAACCACTTGCTCTTTGCCCAGGCTCCTACTAAAATCTTGCCAGCCTTAGATTACTGCAGTAGCTCATCTTTTCCATGGTACAATAAACAAGTCATTTAAGTGTAAGTGTCCTCTGGCCATTAATTGTATTTGGAACTGGCCATTATATATTATTACACACTGCTTATACTCAGTAAAACTACTCTAGTGCCTATGTACTGAAAAACGCAGCCTAGTTTCTCCAATGATAAAATTTCCTCCAGCAGACACCCCTGGCTCTTCAGTCTCCATCCAGCATGAACACAATCATGCCAGTTGCCTGGTTTCCGGCATCTAGTCATCATGGGATCAAATTCCCTCCCATCACAAGCTACAGAATGGGAAAGAAAAAAGGAAAGGAGAGCAGAATAACCACTGTTTTCCTCTGTTCTGTGTGTGGGAGGAGAAAGTGGTGACAAAAATCTCACCACAAACTGGTTGCTTCTGGTAAGGATTCACCCCTGCAGAAAACATCACTGCTGTTCAGCCCAGGGGGGTTCCCACTTACAGTGTTTTTACTTTAACACTGGAGAGTTCATTCTTCTTTGAGACTAACTGGGTCGTAATTGTGTACACAACTGTGTCGTTTATAATCTCTCCTGTTTTGATAACTGCAGTTACAACCATCAGAAAGACAGGAAGGCTCTGCCATTCCCTTCAGTCATACTTGTAAGGGTGAAATATCGCAGAGCACATATAGAGGAGCACAGTTAAGGTGGCCTAAACCCCATATCTGTCATATAAGCCCTAAAAGAAACAAATTCAATTTCCTGTAGGTTTATTTCAGCTTTTCATATACCTAACATTAAATGCAAAGAAAAAAAAAGTCCACGCAGTTTACTAGGAAGGGACCTTTCATTTCAAATGCTGCTCTACTTTCAGTGTGTGTGGACAGAGAAGGGCAAAAATGTTCTTCAGGGATGGGAACTTTTTGGGACAGTTTTTTCCTCCAGAGATTACATGCAAAACACTGTCCACTCAGTTCCTGCCTTCCATTTTTGTAACAGCTACATGGGGTGCTTGCTCCTTCAAAGCAAAGAGCTCTGAAATTCCTTGGATGCAATCCAATTTGTACTGAAGTGGAAAATCCCTTCTCCTCTGTTATCAAGAGCTGCTTTAGGGAAAGGTCATCAGATCCTAAGTCATCAGTCGTTGGTAGTCATTTATTTACAGAATAAATTGAGCTCTGTGTGACCTGTGCTAGTTTCCATATTCTAATTTTTAGTTTTGGGGTTTTTTTAAGTATTCCAACTTCTATGATTTAAATACAACTCCAAACTCAGGTGTGGGTGTGGGTGTCTGTGTGACAACCAGTAGATCCTAGGACCCACAATTCGTTCAGACTTTTTAAGAATCTCCCAGAACATCACTGAGTGAATAAATATAGCTAGCCCCATTTTACCAACAGAGATAAAACAGATGGTACATCTAGGCCATGCAGCAAAATGACTCTTTACAAGGGATCCAAGAGTCAGATTCACAGCCCTTGCAGATGAGCTCACTGAATCTTGATGGAGCAGCTGAAAGAGTTCCTGACTCCTCCAATGGAAATAATTTCTGGCAGAGGCACAGTGTTTTTATGCAAACTGGAGGAGGAAAAATATATGAGAACGGCCAGTTTCTCTGTGCATCAGCTGTCACAGCTCCTCTAACCTGGCATCTTAGCAAAAATCCACCATAATCAATTACATAAATCTTTAAATGCAGGTGTTAACTTCAGTAGCAAGGTACAATCAAACCACGCTTCTGCCTTTCCTGTGAAAACAGCAGTCTCTGACAGCAAAGCCCAATGGACAGAGGGCTGGGTTGGACATGAGAAAATACCATTCCATCTGGTCCAGCAAGACTTGGCACACTTCATTCCTTGAATATTCATGTAAGGTTCCATTTGTCTGAATTCAAACTAAAGTAAAAGAGACTCTGGCCCAAAATTCCACTGGAATCACTTGTGCAGATATATT
Organism: Lycocorax pyrrhopterus obiensis; assembly: GCA_014706295.1. Lineage (NCBI taxonomy): Eukaryota > Metazoa > Chordata > Aves > Passeriformes > Paradisaeidae > Lycocorax > Lycocorax pyrrhopterus. The sequence continues at coordinate 30,309,873 of JACSVZ010000007.1, read as the reverse complement.
CATTTAAAGACAGCATGTACTGCTGTCTTCCTCATAAAACAAACAGCAGTCCCCAGAATAAGATGATAGGCATCACTATTTGACAGTCTAGGGGTTTATTCTATCTGAGAAGTATATCTGAATCATTTCATCCTTGAATCTGACACCATCTTAAGCTTTGTCATGTCTTTTTTTAAAAGGGATATTGTAATTTTAACACGACCCTGAAGGACGGGAAGCTTCCACCATGCACATGCACTCAGAATCAATCTCTAGCATTGACTGGCAGTTCACAAATCTTGGCTCAAAAAGGAAATGAACGGCTTTGACCAAGTAGTCTCATAGTACTCTAAAGTAAGTCTAGCTGTATGTTAATGGACATACTGATGAAAGACACAAATTCTCATCCATTCTGTGACCATGTCAGATAGTGGAAATGAGGAACAGCAGAAAATGACACTTGACTGCATTGACATTCTTGTGCCTTTTTCTTCTCAATTCAATTTTTTATCTCAACACTTTAAAACTCAAGTGGTGAAATGGACCTAAATTACAGAAACTATTACCCTAGAACAAGTATATGTCCACTTTCCTTACCTTGGTTTTAAGACCGAATAAAATTTTCTATTAAAAAGTAGGTTTATATTAAAAAGAGATGAGAGCATCAAGGGTTATCAGAGCCCAATGTGCCAACATGGTCTAAAAGGCAGAGGCTTACCTTTTAAGAACTGAAACAGGGTCTAAGAAAACATGATCCACCAATAGATGGCAATAGTCCTTCATGAGCTACCTAAGGGTGCACTGAAATCAGACAGTAGCAGCAAAGATTTTCAAGCGTAAGGCTTGAGTGCCAGAGAGAATGCAGGGTCTGCTGTTAGTACAGCTAAGAGGGAATAGCAAAGACAATGTTTTCCACAGTCTTTAGCACAAGTAGGGCAGACCGCACCCAGGATTCTCATGGTAGCTCAAGACATGATGTGCTTACACCAGGGTTTGGAAAAAGGCATGACAAAATTGAAAATGTTGTGCTAGTCAAAGGATTCCCTGTTCCCAAATAAATTCCAATTGCTGATTAAGAACACCTTCCAGATCTCATGTGGGGCAGGATCTCACTCATGGCTTCTACTCCAAGGCATTCACAATACATATTCAGGTGAAATCAGGGTGCTCTTCCTTACCTCCAGAGAACACTTTTGTATTGCCACTGTTGAAAGCTAGGCAGAAGATGTTAGAGTGATGCTCCCCTTTCAACTGAACTGGTTTGACTCTTGAGTGGATGGCTTCTTCCATATGCCAAAGTAAGACCCGGCGGTCATCCCCTCCTAGAAGAAATAACGGAAATGTGCATTACTGCCTGAGCCATGCGTAAATTGATTACAGACAAATTATTTAACTCTGCAGCTATTCATAAAAAGCTTTGCTAAAACCTTAATTAACATAAAAAATGTATGCCTTTTTGGATATATAGACACACATTTACATTAAGATGTCATGCAGTCAGGTATTCAACTAAAATTAATGAAAACAGAGCAATCAGCAGGAAAAGTTTGAATTAAACAGCTGCCATTCTGCCAACACATAGTGACAACCTATAGCAACCCGGAGACTCAGAAATTTACTTCTATGTAAAACTCTGTGGCAAGCTGTAGATGAATTACATGCCAAATTCACATACGCATGTTGGCAAAATGCTTCTACACGAGCTCCTTGTTGCCAGCATTGCTTATGTTATTCATAAAATACGAACTGTTTCCCCCTTTCACTGACAACTATATCTCCTCCAGCAGTCTTTCCAAAGCCTTCATAGAATAGGTTGGCTCATGACTGACAGGTGGCCATAAAAAGATTTTACTGAAGCATTCAGAAGTCTTCAGGATGCACAGTTATGTCAGGCTTCTAGATCTGTAAAGGTTAAGACAGACATTCCTGAGGTGAAGCCCTCAGTAGAGAGTACCCGGAGAAAGGAAGTTCAACTCTCTTGCTTTACATCTTGCTGCACTCCTAATTGCTTGTCTACATGCAGTTCTCAGTTCAGAACTCTATACATAAATAAATTTAAGTGCCTCCTTCTCTTTCTGGCAAAGTTATATATAAACTAAATATTAGACTTTTTGTGCTTCAATTGCATTAAGTTATTATTTATTAGGAAAAGAAAAAAAATCAAGATACTATTGTATTGGTCAGCATTCTCAACAGCAATTTTGAATGCCTGTAAAATCTGAGTAAAGGTTTCTTCAAGTTAGACTCAAAATATTTTTGGTATCTGTCTTTAATAACAAATGGAAGAGAATGGCATCACAATTGAAAAGTGACACTAGAAACATGCTGATTACAGTTAAAATATTTTACTGATTCTTTGCACAATCAAAAGCCTAAACTCAGAGCCATTTGAGCTGCTATCCAGAGGACAAAGGCATCAAAAAGAGAAAAAAAGAAACCAAAATTACTTGGCCTGCTGTTTACTTACAGAAAAGGTAAATGCATAAATAGATTTCATTACTACTGTTAATCGGATTTCTTAAAACTTTTCACAACATATGTTGCTGTTAAGAAGTTTTCCCATGGAACTGAGTTATGTCAAACATCCTACAAGTAAACAGTCTCTCAGCCTTTGAGTCTCCTAATAGATTTTATGACACTTTGATAGACAGTACAGCAGCATGTTATGATTACCCATGCTCCATGAAATTGTGTATTCCTCCTCCTGATTTTGGACTTCGCACATCAAACAAGATTACATGATACAAAGATTTGTGATGCATTTGATAACTATTGAGAACGAGTCAAATCTGATGGATCCAAAATCTCACAGTAATTTATGGTCAACTAAACTGATGGGAACTTATATTCCTTTCTGTCTAGAAATAGGAGAGAAAGTTGTATTTGCACTCTAGAGATTGTGGATGAGCTTGTAATAAGGAGACACAGAAATACATGAGTGTCGAAACAAACGACCACATTATTCAAGTTAAGCTTAAGAAGTAATTGTCACACTGAATGTGACTACTTCCCAAAGCTGCCAACAGCCATGTCATAATGTTATCACCACCTGAAAAACAATTTAAGCAACATTTAACACAGGTGAACGCCAACATTGCTTCTATCATACTTCATTTATTGCCCTCCATAAAAGACATTTCAGGGCAAAACATAGTAACATATTGTTATTTGTTACTATAGCAAACCAACTTTCAAAACCACTGCAGTAAGTCTACACATCCTCCTAACAGCACAGCTGTCTAGGTATCCCACTTTAATAATAAACTCATAATCATTTCCACCAACCACTGTCCAGATGAAACAAAATTAATTAAGATATCCACAGAAAACAAACATTACTGTAGTTCCCAGCACACATACAGTATGCTATGAGTAGGATAAATTGCAACCTGTGCAGAAAAGTGTTTGATAGTGTGAAAAGTTGCCACTACCTTCTCTTTTATCAATTCCTATACCTTAGTGCCTGTTTGCCTCCACCTTGGAAACTACTTTTCCTGTTGAATGTGAATGTCTCCCTCTTCCCAGACACCTAGATCTCCATGAAACTTTGGTGGTGGCACATTACACATCCTAGGAGCTTTTAAATGCTCCCCACACTTATGCAATGCTGTCCTTTCTCCATCTATCTATTCTCTCGTACATCTTTGAGGACTTCTACACCTGTTCACTCCTCAGTTTTACTCCTCTCATATCCCACTGAGACATAAAAGTTCAACAAAATAATAACATTAACTGTGTTGGAAGTGTGTTCCCTTCTAATTCCAATTCAGCTATTCTAGAAATACTTCTGACTTAAGGCCAGTTCCACCAGAAAGAAAAAGTTACCCCATGTGTTGGACCACAGAGGATTTGTGGCAAACAACACACTTCAGCAGTCCCTACATCCTCATGCAAGAGAACAAGAAGTGTTAAGTCACAGGCAAATAATACCCAAAAAAAGGGAAGTCTTAAGTGACTGAAACCAGGAAAGGTGCAAACCCACAATCTCCTTTACCCAAACCTGACTCTTTCCATAAGAGGGAAGAAAGGAGGGAGGTGCACATGTATGGACAGGTATACAGGGAGACAGCAAAGAAAATGTGAATGTATAGTTTTTATGCTTTGTAGAAAGGAACTATGATTCATCAGACACAAACCGCATACACATTATGGCAGCATAAGTTACAAGTCTGAGAATTATGGGAAACTTCAGGTCTGTAGTATTTGTTATGTGCAGTAGATCACCAAATGAAGATTAATTAAAATGCTTTCAGTTTGTGGTGAATTTATTGCACATGTACATCAATTCTGTAACAACTGAAGCAAAAGCCACATTCTTAACATAATATAGAGCATATACCAACAGCAACAGGTTTACTACATATCTGGAAAACCTGGATATATGGCTTCATATGAAAATACCTTAGTCAACAAGGCTCCACATGTGGATTTTCTTGGAAATTGAAGATCCACAGAGAATTTGTAATTTTTCAGTCCATGGTGTCAAAACCAGTACGTTTGACATCTACAATAAGGAAATAGCTTTACTTTCATCTTATTTTGCAGATTCCATTTAGGACTGTATGACTGACAATTTGAAAAGTAAAAGTTATGTGACCCAGCTAAGAACTACACAATGCCATTCTACAGTTACTTTTCAGAAAGGAACCACATTTTAAAAGATTTAATTAGTCAAGTACTTCAGTGCTCGTTACAGGAGCAGGGTCAAACCTGCTTCTACAATCAAAACCAAAGAGAGACGGGAAGAGAAGTCTCTTCATTTTAGACCTAAAATAGTTTGAAGGGGGCCAGAACATACCCTTGCCAAAAGTAAATCTAGTCCAAGCAGTAGCTGCATAGCTCACGAAACACACTTAAGCTCCTGTGTACTAACAGAAGCACTTCAAAATCATACCAGTCAGGACTGAAAAGCTGCAGTTTTAAAGCGCATTAACCTTGCTGATTGTGGACAAAGCTCAAGATCACTACTCCCCTTTATCTCCCATATACCAGGTCCATTTGCTAAAGAACCTACATGGCAAGTGGGCAATACTTCTAAATCATAACATTAAAGATTAGTCTTATTGCTTGTGTCTACTCCAGAAGTTGCATGAATCACAGAAAGCAGGATTGGATGGTATTTCAAGAAGTTGATCACTTAGTTGGCCCTGGCCAAAGGCAAAAGACCAGACTCTGTCAGGATTATTCCCAGAAGATAAGTCTCTAGTTTGCTCTTAAAAAAACCACTGCTGAGGTAGATTTCATACCCTCCTTAGGCAGCCTATTTCAGTTTTTCATTATTCTTGCCGTTAGGCAGATTACCCTACTACATCAAGCCTGAGGGTGCAGTTTGACATGACATATAATCCCACTCTCCATTGCCATGTGCTTCTGCTATTTTCCCTTCCGTTGGATTCGGCGGCCATTCAGGCAGGGGGTAAGTTAAAGAAGTTGACCTGACAGAAGATCAACTGACAGACAAACAGCCTCTTCCGACCTATTCCATCCCCCTGATCAGATGCTTCCATCATACCAGTTTCAGACTTTAAATTACGAAAGCGCCACAGTGCAAACAATGAAGAGGAAAAATAAGTGAATGAGTTACAGAATGAAGGGAAAGTGCAAGATCAAACAGCATCCTAAAATCTTTCTTCCTATAATTTGAGACCATTTCTTCGTCCTATTCCCAGTAGACAAAAAAGAGTTTACGACTCCATGTAATAATAATTAAAAACACCTTTATGCAGCTCAAGACTTGCATTTCTACTCAGCTGTTCTTTCTGTAGACTTAATTGACCCCTTTCTTTCAATGTTTCATTCTTCTAGGCCTCTGATCATTCTTCATGCCCTCTTCTGAATTTTCTCAGTTTGGACACATCTTTCTCAAAACACAATGCCCAAAATTGAGCACAGCACTCCATTTGAGGCCCCAACAGAACCACAGCAGGTTTACGTCACATGCTTTGTCATGTCTGACAATATTTATGTTGTGGTATTTATGCATTTGGATCCTTTTCTACATGACTATGGTCTAGTATCCACGGTGTATTTGTAGAGATAACCATTTTTATTCATGTGCTGTAGTTTGCACTTGTTCCTATCAAAACACATGACATTTTTTTCCATGTAATATATCTTAATTAACTTGAACTTCAACTCCTACCCCCTGAAATTACTGCTGCCTTATCCTATCTTCCCTGAGAAATTTTATAATTTCTCAGACATTAATTAAAACATGATGTAGTAACTGAACCTAATATCCCTCCTCACACAGAATTCTGCTTGATACAAAGACACTAAGATCAAAGCATCCCTTTTTAAAACGTACTTGATACACAATCTCCTTATTCAGAGGTAATACTCCACAACCTTTGCTAAAGTCACCTCATTCCCCTGTTTTAGGCTCATGTTCCTTCAGATTTACATAACAACTAAATGACAGATGAATTTCCAATAGTTTCTTGCATCCTCACAGATTTAGGATCATAGAGGAGCTATTAATTTTTGCATTATCTGGTAGGAGGGGAAAAAAAAGCCAAGAGAAAAAGAACACTGGAATGGATTAAGTAAGCCTCTGATTACAGTACTTCCCAGAAGTTATCTTGAAAATGCAGTTTAAAGTACGCAAAAAAAAGTGGGAGGTTCTGATAAAGATACTCATGTTTGTAAAAGATAGCAGGCATGAAAAATGACAGTCAGATAAACAAACAGGAAAACATATCCACCAAACCTAAGGATGGGAGAAAGACCATTACACAGACCAAGTAAAGCTGATTTTTAAGAAGTCAAATTGCAGGAGATGCTTGGCAAATGTGAGGGAAGAAGTTAGTTGCATACCATTGCATGGTGATTTTAATTTCCATGCATGGACAGTCACGTGTTTCTCACTGTTAAAAGAAAAAAAGCACTATCGAGTACATAAAGTGTTGCAAAGACACATTTTCCCCAATAAAATCTTTCAACTCTATCCAGAAGCAAGTTTTAACCAATTTCAACCCATTTACACATTTTTTATATTTTAAGCTATCCTTTTCCCTTGTGTCATTCTACAGGTAGTTTTTTTCTACTTGTCACACTGCATCTTCTCCTCAGTGTCCACCTCCTCCTTTCAATTATTTAAAGTTTAAAATTCGTGTCCTTATGTCAGTCCCTTCTTCCAGCACTCCTGTCCCAAAACATTAATCTCTCTCCTTCTGCCCCTCTATAAAGTGACACTTGAGTTTCACACAGGTGCAGACTGGCACCCAATTCAATTTGTGGACCTCAACTTTTTTACCTTGAAACATGGTTAAGAACAAAAATAAAGACTATTAAACATGTACTTTCCAATACAAGATTTAAAGAAGTTAAGATACCAAAAAGTTCCAAACATGCTTTCGAAGGGCCTGCTGAGGCTTGTCTACACCAAAGTTCTCTCCAAAATCCTAACAGGAAAATTATCTTTAACTGCAATATAAACCCTGTTTAAGCAGTTTGAATTGTTTACTGAAACAGTAATCATTAGCCTTACAGACTTGCTTCTGGAGACATATTAAAAAAAAAAAAAAAAGCAGCAGGACACATATCTAAGGAAAGCATTCCAGCCAAGTGATGAGAACAGCACTAACTTGGACGCAGGCTAGTATTTCAATGGCATTGGTATGGCTGCTACGAATGCACTGTATCAGCCGTACTTAAAACAGCTCTGACAAGGACTAAGTTGTTAACAACTCAGCCAAAGCACACTTCTCTAGGTTAAGAATACACATATTAAGACTGAACAACTGAAAAGACCGCTTGCACTTTCCCTTTTCATGCACTCCAGTATGTTAATTCTCTTAGCTGCTATAAGTGCAGTTGGAAGCATCCAACATCTCATCCTTACTTCTGTATGCTGACCATTTTGAGGGAACAGAGACTCTCATGCCACCAATTCTAAGGCTTTATCTGCATTTGGAAGTCTTTTGAAGCAACTCTTCCACAAAACTTCAGAGTAGAGGCAGTTTACACCCTTCCTTTACCTTTCCTCACTGCTTTTCTTTCTGCTGTTGCTACTTCTCAGAGCTTCAAGAGCAAGTATGGCCTTAAAAAGGAGTGCTTTGAGTGTAATTTTAATGAAGTTTAGTCTTACAATGGTGTGAAATTTAACAGAGTATCCATAAATCTTTGGACTTTTAATTTCTTGTTCTTGACTGAAGAACAAAGCATCTGCCTGCTGTTGCTATGGCAGATAAAGCATTCTAGATATTATGCTCATGGATAACATGAAACTTTTTAAAAAGAAAGTTACCATAATTAGAGCTCTTCATTTTCTCAGGGCATCAGTAGAAGGTCAGACTTAAGGTAACCTGTTCTTGGTTATCCCAAATTTGTGTACTGCTAGCACACGTAATTTTTTTTTTTAGGAGGGGAGAACTTCAGTAGCGTTTATACACTACACATGGAGGGAAACCTTACCCTCTTTGAACATTCTGAAGCTTTATGAAAAGTTAGGAAATTGAAAACTGGACATTGCTTGAAAGCCTTCCTTCTACATACCCTTTTTTAGATATCCACTAGATGTGAATTCTGCTTTCGTTCTCTCACTGCATCTACCTTGATTCAGGCAGTTTGGACAAAATTAATTCTTAAATGTCCTTTCCAGCCCTGGACTGTTTATGCCTCTGCCTAAAGAATGAATGTCAACATAGGTAAGTACACTGATTATATGGCAAGACCTAAAGTATCTCCTGAGGCCTTCTTGAGCAAGAAGCAAAGAAAATACTGGTGGTGTTCCCATCACTTATTATGGAAAATAAAAAAGAAACAACAGATACACTTGAGCTCTCTGTAGCACTTTATAACTAAAAATACATCGCTCTACTTTCTACTGGAGAAGGACCAGTAGAAACCAGCATGACAACTGGCACAAATGAGAACTTTAGAATAGGTGAATCAGCATTCCCTTCCAATATACACTCATGTTTATATACATATATAGGTATGTATGTATGCACACATATATTCACAAGATAAATGGATGCATATCTCAGAACTTGCATGTGCATAAAGATAAAAGAATCCCTAAGAGTAACACTAAGATCCTTCATAGACACTACAGAAATCACTGGACATATGCCTGTAAGTTTCTTCGGGTAAGAACGTTAAATTTAGGAACGTTTCAGTGTATCAGCTTCCACTCTAAGTTTATACAGGGTTTCTATTCTGCCCTTGCTTAAAAGTAACCAGTCATAAAAACTTTTTATTGAATTGTCTTCGAAGTTAGTACTGATACCATTGTGTGATACAGTTCACCTCTGCCCAGACACCACGGCAAGGCAGTAAAGCATCCGCTCAGCCATGTCCCCATCACATTCCTCAGTAGCCTCTGTCGCTATTTATAAGGTGGACAGGGAAAACCGAGGCCCTCGGTTAGTAACCAGGCCAGCACCCTCCTGGCAAGCGGAGACCACTCTCCACAAAGCTGCCAAGGCCTTGTGCCAAGAACCTCTGCGATTTCCCCGAGGGCAGCTGCCCCACACGACGGAGAATGGGCCTTTCTGGCTGCTGCCCGGCCCCTGGGGAGGGACCAGTCGGCAGCCCCAGCCACGGGAGAGCAACGGAATGGGGGCCGCTCCCTCCAGCCCGCTTTCCCCGGGGGCGAGGGGTGGCCGGGATACGACGCCCCCCGACCGCGGCCTGCAATGGACACCGCGCTCGGCGGCCCGGCCCTGCCCGGGGCGGCACGATACGAGGGGTCCCTCCGGGGCCGGCAGCCCCCTCCCCGCCGCTCGAAGGTCTCTGCCCCCTCGCAGAGGAGCGCGGGGTCCCAGGGCTCGGCGGGAGAAGAGCGCCGTGACCCCTCAGTGCCCGAGCTCCTGGGGCGCCGCGGGCGGGATCGGCCCGCGATTCCCCGGCCTGTCGCTAAGAGCCGCCCGAGGAGACCGCGGCCTGCAGCGCCCGGCCAGGCCCCGGCCTCAAGTTGCCTCCTTCCCCTGCCGCCCCTCGGAGCCCGGAGGCGGGGAAGCAGGAAGAGGCACCTGCGCCAAGCGCTGCTGGGGTGGGGGGAGGCGGGCAGCCGGTCGCCGAGCCCCTCCGCCCCTCCCTGGCTGGGGGTGCAGAGCCTTTCCCCGTCCTCGGTGTCGCAGCTGATGTCAAGCCCTCGCCTCCCTCCTACCTGACAGCATCCCCCATCCCTATGGCTCTCTCAGCCCCGGGCAGGCAACAGAGGGGACCTGAAGCCAAAAACCATCACCACAAATATATCCCCCTCTTCCACAAACGCGCCCTGCAAGGAGAGGGAGGAGGAACAAAACAAAACCCGACTCCCCTCCCCCAAAAGAAGATGGGGTGGGGGTGGCCTCAAAGTGACCAGTCCCTCGATTAAACCGATCCGGTTCCCGCCCGATGCCGAGCGGCACCGCAGCCCCCCCGGCCAAACTCGGGCCCGCCACCCGCCCCCGGCAGCGATCGCTGACCCCCGGCCCGGGGCACGACGCTGACAAATGTCACCCGGTGCCCACAATGCGCGCCGCGGGGCGGCTTCTTCTCCGTCGTCGGCCCCCCAAAATAAGAAAATCCCCTTTTACGAGGAAAGACACGAGAGCCACCAAATAAAAGGGCACCCCTAGCTTCCACCCCCAGCGCCCGGGAAACACTCTCGTAAAAACTTTGTCCAGGGCTCCCCCCCCGATAATAGTAGAATTCAAAACCTGTCAACCATTTTAGATCCCTACTTGAGAAAACATCATTCCCAGGCACCGGTGGATTTGGGAAACGGTTCCGAGCAGCGCTGCCGCGGCTCCCCTCCCCCGGGCCGCAGGGGAGGCGGCCGGGGAGGAAGATGCTTCCTGGGGAGGGGGTGGCGGGAGGGGGCGAGGGACGGGAGCGTTCGCTTTACCTGAGACCAGCCACTGGCCTCCATTGTTGGAGAATTCAATGGCATTGACACAGCCGAAGTGGCCCAGGAGGTCCTTCTTGTAGAGGTTCCTGCAGCCCCGCAGGCGTCTTCGCTGGAAGTCTTGGGTGAGCAGGGGGTCCCCCTCCAAGCCCCGCTGGGACAGGAACCCCACCACCGACCGCATGCTGCCCCCCCGGCTGCCTCTCCTCCTCATGCTGCCGCCTGCGCCGCTCCCCGCCGCTCCTTCCCCCGCCGCCCCTTCCCCCGCCGCCGCCTCCCCTCCCCCGCTTCCCCCCTTGTTATGGTTATGATGATTTTTCTTTAGCCAGCCATGGCAGAGAGGTGTTAGACACTCCGCCGCTCCCTGATCCCGCTGGCTCCTCCCCGCTTCCCTCAGCAGCTGATCCTCAGCTGCAGCCCGCGCCTCCCGGCCCGGCTCTAGCGTGGCGCCGCCGCCGGTTAACTCGCTCCCGGAGCGGCACGGGGGGACAGACACACTCGCCCCTGCGGGGACCTGCGGGGGGACGGTAACGTTCGTCACCCCGGGGACGGACACGTTCGCCACTCCGGGGACCTCCTGGGGCAAGGACACATTCGCCGCTGCGGGGACTTGCAGGGGGACGGACACACTCGCCGCTCCGGGGACCTTTTGAGGGAGGGACACGTTCGCCACTCGGAGGACCTGCCGGGGAACGGGCACATCCGTCACTCGGAGCCGCCGCGGGAGGACGCGTCCCGCCGCCGCTCATCAGGCCCGGCTGAGTGACCTGTGCCGCCTGCGGCCCCGCGGGCGGGCAGGTGCTCCCGCGGAGCGGTGAATGAGAAGGGAGCGCTCCGGAGCCACGGCCGGCCCGCCTTGAGATCCTGCGGGCAACGCACCGGAGGGAAGATGAGAGGAAAAATAGCTCAAGTGCGGGGGCGGTTTGCAGGGGGGCTTGTCCTCTATAAATGCTGAGTGATTAGTGCGGGAATTCAAAGCATTACGGCTTCAGAATTTAGTTTGTTTGGGGGTTTTCTGTTGTGGTGGTGGTTTTCTCTATGGTAGTTTTTATGGGGCTGACAGAGGTTTCATAGGTTGCTCTCTCCTGCTCCTTCCCGAGCAACACTGACCGCAGGAGGGTTGCACCATCACAAGTGAGTCAGTAGACCTTTCTGCAGCCCCGGAAGACTGCTTGAAGTACAGATGAATTTTCTTCTCTTACCTTTCAGTATCAACTAAACCCCAAAGGCAGCTGGCTAACCGGGTGGAACTGATCTGTGTTGTCCTTCACTGTTTAACAACACCCCAAACCTTTATCTTACTGAGCTAAAAATATCTTTTCTCTTTCACAGGACCCTGTACCTCTCAGGTAACATCTAATGCTGTGTCAGACAACAGGAGTGTTATTCAAAGAGTGATGTCCGTGCGGTGCTGGACAGACCCCCAGTCCCACCTTGCAGCATCTGACTGCATGCTGCCTGTGCACAAAGTGAGCTGCTTGAAACTTTCAGGTCTGTATTCCCCCATGGCACCAGTACCTCGGGAAGATACAGTTTTCAGAAAGTGAGAGGAATTAGCCTGACCATCCACGCCATCTTTGTGTACCACTGCATCTGGAGTCTTCAAACTTTAAAACAAGCAGAGAGAAAAACCCTCCCTGACGTAAACTGTGATATGGCAAGATGACTGAGTACTGTTAAGACTGCTGCCATATTCCAGTGACAGCTTGTCCACAGAAATAGAAATTATTTCATTATACAAAGTCAGTTAAGTGCTTTGGGTTCCTTCTTGGTTAAGATTATAGAAAGAGCATCAAGTCCTGCATAAACCAAGCTTTTTATTTGACAACACTATAGCCTTAATTTTAACACATAAAAAAATAAATAAAAAACTTTTCCTTCTAATTGGGAATAAAAAAAAGAATGTAAGAAGTTACTAACATTAACAGCATTAATATTAATAATTAACAATGCTTCACAATTGAAGTGAAAACAGAGCAGTTAATCTCTTCTGCATCTGAACTGTACAAAAGGGTCTTTTCTAGTTACAGTTGACGGCCAGCTATTGCAATGTACCATGTCTAGCCACCCTCAATACAGAGAGGCAAAGACCCTGTCCATCATGGTTTGTGTTTGTTACCTTAGCTTCAGACACAGGTAAGCTTCAGACATTGCTCTAAAATCATATTTTATACCTCCGTGGCTTGCATGCCATGATATTCTGCACCATTACAGTTCTATCAGAAACTGTTGCTCACTTTTAAATTCCCAACATGGGTTCATTTTTTTCCCCTTCCCTAAAGTATAGTTCAAGTTTAATATTTTTGAGTATCTTTGGTTTCTGTACTGAAATATGCAATATAATAAAATCTCCAGTGCTTTTTCTCCACATTCTGGATCCAGTCTCTAGGAAAGTTGTGTACTTACACGGTCTTGCATAGAAATAAAACTATCTCCTAAGCCCCCAGTGCCAGGGTTTTCAAGAAAGGGGGTTTTTTTTGCTTGTTTGTTTTTGTGGGGGTTTTTTAATCCCATTTGTAAGCAGTCAGAATTTAAAAGCAAAATAATAGCAGATTGCCAATCTGTCCTGCTCAAGGACATGACCACAGAGGTTAAAAAACTGTACTGGTAAGCATTCTTTTTACTCTCTGATTCCTTTCTTTAAATTAATTTTGAATATAACACCTAAGGAAGTTATCATAGCCTATACTGGTAATATCTTCCTTTGAAAATAATGGGTTTCTGTGTTAATAATGCCAGAATGCTGTTATTTCTCCAAAGCACATACACTGTTGTCCTGAGTCATACTGAAGTAGCATCAGTGAAGCATCTTTGTCTACTTTAACAGGAACATTCTGTGGCTTGGAACGGAATTGATGTACTGGCAGTAGTTAGCCAAACAGATCAAACTTCATCAAGTTGCTGTTCTGTGGGACATGTTAGCATGTGGGGTGCTATACTGCGACTGATTGCCACAGACCAAACTGGATTGAGCCTGGCCAGACTCAAAGGGCGCGGGAAGCCAGAGTCTGTCTGTACACACTGCTTGAGCTGCTTAATTCTGTAGGATGTTTATAGTCTCCTCCATGTCTCAAAAGCAGCATGAAATCAAGCACAACAAATGTTTTGACTGGAATTCCAACAAGTAGTCAACAGAGAAGAGGAGTCAACTGGGTAGGAAACAGGAAATAATGAACAGGATGGTGACTTGCTCTAGATGCCCTTGGAAATGAAAGTAAGTAAATAATGTTTGATGCAATACATAAGAGGGAACTAGGAGAATCCTTCAAATAGAGAAGTGATGTGGTTAGTGTAATGATCTATGTAAACAATCTTGGGTTGCAGTTTCAGAGTTGCTAATTCTAAGGCTGTGCAGAGCCCAGTCTCTCACCAGTACTAAATTGATCTGGACCAGGTGTGGCCATGGTGTCACATTGCTCTCATATTAGCTTCTGTCCATGCTACAGAGTTTTTGTTCTGCCTCTGGAAGGACTGACAATAACTGGTCTGCTAGTACAAAGTTGTCCCTTCAACATTTTTTCCAAACAAATTTGAATTGGGAGAATCAGTTAAATTGCATTAGTTGTTCCCATTTGATGGCTGTGGTGTATTTGATCATTAATAGGAGGCCTACAGTCAGCTTTACTCTGTTGTCAGACTGTGGCATTTCCAGTGGTCAATGGTTGTGTTAAGAGCTGTGTTGGTTAATGCTGGAGGGAGAGGTATTAGGGCAGCCTTTTATATCAGCAAGAGAACAAGGGGCTTAGCTGCAAGGACGGATCAAAGGACTTTGTCTTGGAGCTGCCACATAGAAGTAAATACCCTGGGTGCTAGGATCTACAAAGAAATTTCAGTCAGACCTGACAGTTGACAAACAAGCCTGAGTGGCAGGTAAACTGGTGATGCTATCCACGGATACTCACAAAGAAGATAATAATAGGGCTTTCAGGGAAGAGTTCTAGCTCTGCTGAGCTCTCATTTCCTACTAGTCATTCATAGAAAAGAGAAGAAGACTTATGTTTTGAGTTTGGGTAGGGGGAGATAGCTATGGGGAAAGGAGAAGATCCATAAATCATCTGCAGAGAGACATTAATTTATTTGTATTTCAGATGAGATAACTCAGTGATAATGTAGGAGAATAACAGAAGACCAAGGATACAGCTCTCTGAGAGTCTGTCAAGCACTAGGAAGCTTAAATAGGTAAAAAGTATTTAAGTGAAGCATGGTTGATTGTGTCAGGTGAGAAAGGATGAGCTTTAAATACTTTTTTGGGTGTTCTGTTGAACCTTTGTTTGGCTTTGGTTAATCCAGAGTGGAAACTGAGAAGTTTGGACACTGATGTGGAGTGAGTCAGAGAGGTGAATCCGTAATTAGGAAAGTGGAGCTGAGTCAAGGCTTTTATTAATTTATTGATACTAATATTTTTTTTTATTTTTGAGTGGAAATAGAAAGAAAAGGTAAACCAAGAAGACTATATCATATTTTAGCTATATAATTTTTTAAAAAATAATTTTGCTTGTGTAATTTATTCCCTCTAGTGAAAATTTGGTGGCTTCTGGGCTTTTCTCCTTTTGCTTACTTTCATGCTTACTTTTACTACCAGAAAGGTAGGAAAAACAAGGATTGTTTTCTCAAATGTCTCCCCTTGGGACTTGCTGTTCAGCTATGTAGGTTCAACATGCAGCTAAGCCAATCTAATGATTTGTGGCCACTGAAAGGTGGCTTTATTTTTTTGTGGCTCTGTGTTCTGTCCTTTCTTTGTCCTGATGCTGCTACTTATTGGACCTGCTTGTCTGCCATGTGTTTATTTGGCTCATGGAAGTGTTCCAATGAGTGTCAAAATCAGCACAAGCTAGTCTGGAGTGCCCAGCTGGGAGATGAGTTTTGGAGATGGCGGATGTCATACTCTTAGCAGCCATAAACCGTGAGGCTGACTCAGTGTGCCTTCTGGACTGAACCCCTGGGGTAAGTTAAGCAGCTCTTCAAGAAATGGAATTGTGAAATTCATCTCTGTTTCTACATAAGCAATGGAAAGAGTTGGCAATGAAGGAAGAAATACGTTGATGATGATCGATGTTAATACAACTCATCCTCATGGGATTATCTGGCATCTTACATCTCTGAGAGAGTTTGTTTCAGATTCTTTGCAAAACCTGCAAACTCTGTCAGATCCCTGCAGTGAGCTACCACTGACTCATCTTTTGGCTTAGGATGTAGTTTCAGTGAGATCTGGCTGTATGATGAGTTAGTACAAGGAGTTAAACCAGAAGAAAACCCAGTTTTTTTCTGTGCTAGCTTTCTGCTCGCTTAATTCCTTGAATCAAGCAGGCACCAGTATTTGCAGAATTGAGGCTGGAGAAGAATGCTTACAGGTAGAAGTGGGAAGCAGAATTGCCTTTTCAACAGAAGCTAAACCTTCTATCCACCTTGTTGCAGTGTGAGACTCCACCTTTAGGATGTGGCTTCACAGTTGGTTGAAATTGATCTCATTCTGACTTCTTGAGGAAAGAAACCCTACTGCCTTTCTGGTACCAACCCTGTTAAAACAAACCCTGCTCAAAATGGCTTGTTTGCATATGTAGTCATGGGGTTACTAGCATTGACAGAAGGAAGATAAATCACATTGGGAGTTGAAATGTGAGTTTGGCTTTCTTCTGTAGCTTGGGATGGGGCCCCAAAGAGAGTGTTATTAATGAGCTAGTGGGGACTACATGCAGCTCTCTGCTCATTGTCTGCTACCAGCAATTTAAGTCTTCACTGGAGCCTCTCTCCTTTGATATTCCATGATCATTGATTTTCCTTTGAACACTGAGTCATTTACCCTAGTCTTCTCCCTCCTAAAGGATGAGCTAATGTCATTATAAAAATAATTCTTTTTTCTGTGATCAGCAGAAGAAGTGAAGCCTGGTTTCCTATGGATTTGTCCTGATGTGGTACCGCTGTGTGGATTCTCATATGTATATTAAGCAGTGTCTGCACATACTTACCATTTTATCAGTGACAGCTTTATTAGGACCTGCTTCATCCATTTGGCTTTGCATTTCATTTAAGTTACCTTTGTACAAATTCAGATGGAATTCAGCAATGGTTTAAACATGCTTTTTTTGGCAAGGAAAGTGGAGGAAGTAATGGGACTCAGAGGCAGAAACACTAACATAGAATAATTGCATAAGACTTCTTTCCTTAGGAAATCAGGTTAAAAATTAGTCTTTTGACAGAGACCTCTGCAGAGACCTCAGGTCAGGCTATAGACACAGAAAAGTAAATGTTGCTGTTTACCATGTAAAGGCTTCCAGTTACCTGCTGTAACAGACTGCTCGTAAGGAAAAGCCAGCGATTGGCGTTTACTCAGTTATCTTCTCACCTTCAGCAATGTCCCTATCAGGCTTTGGGAACTTGGTTTGTTTGTTTGTTTGCCAGAGTGCACTCATGCACCAGTTGCTTTCATTTATTTTTAATTTAATCCTTGTTCTAGGTATAAGACAAGCTGTTAAAGAGACTTGTGGCTTACAGGACTCTGTAATGTCAGTGAAGTCATGAAAAATAAAGGCTTTAAATGCAACCAGGGATACAATCCTCTTACTTGGAGAAAAGCTAGCATCTTCTCTGTGAGATTTTCACTGTGTAATAAATATGGGGGTATTTTATTGCATTTTTCTGTATTGTAAATTTACACTTCTATTACTTAAGAAATAAAATTAAACAATTTTAAAAAGGCAAACCTGGTATTTCAGATTTCTGTGTGGATGCCAGATTATCACGAAGGGTCCAGCTACAAACAAGCTTTGCAGATTTGTTCAGTATTCTGTGCTTATCTCGAGCTCTGACAGAGTTCTCTTAAGAATGCCTTGCCTACCCCACAATAGGGCAGCTGGATCCTGGAGCCCAGCTACAGCATTGTCTTGGTTCTCTTTCCAGTCACTTGGGCCTTGAAATAAGTCTGTTGTGTTCCCAGGTGTTACCTTTTTCCCTTGAAGTAGTTTACAGATGGATCGGTTCCATGATTCTCTGACCCTGTCATTACAGAAATGCGGGTGCTGGAGCAAGGGAGCAGGGAATGAGCAGTCAATCACAGGTACAACAGGAAATGTTGGACTACCCATCTAAGTGGCAATCCAGGTTTATGCTAGATTACAATGACCATACAGAACAAAGCACTATACCTTGAGGGATATGTGTGAAGAAAAGGCAGAGGAAGAGAAACAGGCAGAACATGTCCATCTGACTGTGGGAATTCAGGTACTGCCAGACCCCTCCAGCATTCTCTCCTGAGCATGCACATGATGCACTTTTCTTCTGAGCACAAGTCATGTGAGAAACTTCAGAGTAGTGCTGGCTCCTGCTTGGTGACCTGCAGTTCAGCTGGTCAGCTGTGTCTGGTGCATCGGAGCATCGGGGACGGATGGAAAAGCTGTGGCCAGGTTGTGACTGAAAGGGAGATGCAGACCTTCCCTAGAGAGGAGAATGAATCAGAGACAAGATGTGTGAGTTACTGCAGTGAGATTGCAATGCTTTGTAACCACCAGTGAATTAATATAAAAATGGATAAAAATCTCTTCACTGTAGAGCAAGATCGAGAGGCTTTGCAGAAACACTTATGATACAGCAGCTGTAACTCTGACGTATAAAGCATTTGTACATTCAAAATACAGATGCAAGTCACTGGAAAACAAAATTCTCTGATACTACCCCACCACCAGTGAGACCTGATGTGGTCACACCATACTGGCATAGATCAGGTCCTTAGAACAAGCAGCTGCTTAACCTTTAATGGCCTTGTCATCGTATTTCTGATAAGGAGGGGGCATTATTTGCTCAGAAAAGCGTTCTGGAAATCACTTGTGTTCCTCGTGAGCTATCAATATGTCTGTACCTCATTTCTGAATTAAGAAAAAAAGAAGGGGGAAATAAAGATGAGCTACAGACAGAAAAAAATATTGCTTCTATAGATTTTCCCCAATGCCAGCCATTAGCTGCTTTGTTGCACTCTTTGGACAACGTGTCTGCTAAACACTTAGCCTCTGCTAGGGAGATCCTCCTACGCTGACGGGCAAAGTTAAAACAAAACAAAATGTGATGCTGTCAAATTGTTAAATTGATTTAACGCAACATTTCCCGTGGGTTCAGTCTCTACTTCGAACAGATGCAGCTAGCTGGAATTCTAACAGCACAAAAACTGTGAGATACTGGGGATTGCAAAGGAATTTGAAGAAACTGGGTGCTTGGATCCTCTAATTTGCAACGGAATTTGGGATGGAAACTTGTTAGCTTTTTGACAGTGATGGCCTCAAGCCTTGACGATCGTAATCCTGAACACAGCAGCTGCCTGTATAGTCACTGTCCAGGTTTTGTGGTGTCACACTTCGAACGTTCGTATTTCTCCGCACACATGGGGGGAACAATTACTTGTCACGATTATTCCTCTGTTAATTTCTTAATACTCTCTATTCGATTCCCCCCCTGTTTGTTTTCTTCCAGTTTGCCACTTTGGAGGTGGCTGCCTTTGTTCTTTACTTCCCATTCTCTCTGGTCCCTCCTGCCCCAGGGGCTCCCCGGTGCTCTGCGTGTGGGTGGCTTCACACCCGCTTCGCACCCCCTTCGGCTCGCTCCTCAAGCCCTCCCTAGTCGCAGACAACGAACCGCACTTTTCACTGCAGAAATCTCCTGTAAAAAGAGCTGGCTTTTCAGTATTTTTGCCAGTATTTTGCCCTAGCTGAAAGCATGCTGGCGCCTGCCCAGCGACACAGCCGCCCCGCCGCCAGCTTCCGTACAACATGGCGGCGCCCACCGCCCACTCGCACCGCCGGCACAGAGGAAGCGTCCGCCACTCTAAGGCTCCCGGTGTGTGTGGCGACTGCCCCGCGGGGGGTTCCTGCAGCCGGACGCGGCAGTTCCGCGGGACGCAGGCAGCGGGCGGGCCGGTGGGCGCCCGGCGGGGCCGCGGGCGGGCGGCGGGGCCGGGCGCGGGGGAGAGGCAGCTGCGCGCATCCCGGAGAGACGGCGGCCGGGGCTGCAGGTGCGCCGGTGGGCGGTCCGGTGCGCCCGCGGCCTCCCGCATGCTCGCTCTCGGCGTCCGGGCCTTTTCCCGGGGAAAATAACCACGACCGAGCCTAAAGCGGGCAGCACCGTCGCCCTGGTGCCGAGGGGAGTCGTGGACGCCCCCGCCTGCCCCCATCCCGCCGGGCCTGGCAGCGGCCCGGAGGAGCGCTCGGCTGCGGTCCCGGGCCCGCCCCCGGGCCTTGGCGCGCTGCTGCCGCCGGGGCCGAGCCGGGGCCGGGGTGTCTTATCGGGGCTTCTCCTGCCCCGGCGGGGGATCCGCACAAGGATCACAGGCACCCCCCGGTTCCCAGAGGGGTAGGGGCTGTAGGACCGAGAGAGAGGCCATCGCTGCGGGAGGCTTCGTTGCATCCGGTGTTGGCGCTCAGTTTACGGGGTGGCAGTGAACGACCTGTTGCTTCGGGGGCGCTCAGGCAGGTGCCCGGGCCGTGCTCGGGGTGCTGGGAGCGGCTGCGCAGGGCTGGAGTAGCATCGACACCCGAACTTCTGCTTGCGGGGAAGAGTGCACAAGGACAGCTCTTTTGAAACGATGTGGTGGGTTGGGGAGGGAGGGATGCAAGGGCAGGGTTGATTTCAATTTGTTGAAGGGGTACTAAGCTTCTGTATGATACAGGGACAGCTGTGTTAAAAATAGATGCTGCTGCTTTAGGGCTTTTCAATGCCTGAAGAGTCATTTGACCGTAGTATGGATGTGAATATAATGGATAAATGCCTGTTATTTACTAATGCGTGAACAGACATGCTTATTCTGCAGCAATTTCATTTTGGCCTTGTTTAGGTTGATCTAGTTCCAAACTGAACTAAAAGATGTTGATAATAACAGTGACTAGTTTATTTTTGGAGTAGCAGAGTTTGTGGAAGCATCCAGTTGCACCAGTTTAATTTAATGGATTCCCTTTAAGGTTTTTAGTTGTGTAATCAACAGCAGCATTCAGTCTCCTCTTCCTGCCCAATCCATCACTGCAGCAGTCTGTCCTCAGGTCCCCAGTGTATCAAAGCAAGACCCAGACCTTTTTTCTAGCCGGATCACAAGTTGTGGCTAGAACCTTGTTATGATACCATTGTATGTGTTTAATATCTCCAAACACATTTCATTAAGTTGTCTTTAATTTCTGCCTCTCTCATTTTTCTCTGCAGGCCATGATGAAATCCCACAATGCCGTTTTGAGAGGGTGAGGTGAAGGGAGAGAAAGGGCAATAAGAAATGGCCAAGCAAACAGCCGTGACGATTACTTTGGCAACCCTGCTTGGTGTTGCATTGGGGGGCCTGGTTTTGTGGAAAGCAACCCAGCGTCGGAAAGGAAAAACATGCTGTAGTAGTCAGCAAGGGGAAGCAGCAGTAAAGTCAGAAGATGAGAAACTCATTAAGGCAGAGGATAAGAAGGTGCTTTCCTTCTTCAGATCTCCCACCTTTTCCTGGATAGAGAGGACCCTTGGTGCAGACATAATGATAGTTTCAGAACAGGAGCAGTGGGATCACGTTGAACCATTGCTGAAGAAGGAGCTGGAGAAGTGGCCGGTTCTTGGAATTGATTGTGAGTGGGTGAGTGATCAAGAAGCGCCTCTCCTTCCTTTAGATTGCAGATTGCATGGGGAGATCATTGAAGGTGGAGTAATTCCTTTGCTGAAACAGGTACCACAGGACTGACTGTTGAAACTGTGATTGTCTGTCTTGGCAGCAGTGAAGTAGCTGCTAATTTTGATTGCTCTTACATTTAAGTGTGCTAAGTTTTTAATTCACCAGATGTATTTATATACTGAGATCCTGTGATAAATCAACTTTACTAAATATAGTAACAGTCATATGGCTAAATATAGCATTATGTGTTTTGTGTAATATCTCTTTAAAGGTGATATACTAGAAGTAGCTTGAGTTTACACTATTTTAAATCCAGCTACATATTCAAGAAACAATATCTTAAGAACATTAAATCCAAAAAGGAGAATAATGCTGATATGAAGATAAAACTCCCTGGAACAACCAGAAAACAAACTTTCTCTTCTGGTTGTACATTTGCATGTGTGACATCTCAAAACAGGCGTAAAGTAATTTATAAAGCCTGGCTTTGCCGTTGCTTTGACTGGAAATTTATTCACCCCACAGTCATTAGTATAAGCCACAGCTAAACGATGTATTTGCCATAAACATTTATATAGCAGGTGGCTTTGTGCTGGTGTGGATTAAAAAACGTCTCTGATTTCTTCCACCAGCTCAACTATGAAGGGGAAGGGTGAAAGGGGGAAAGATTCTCTTGTGGGAATGTGGCAAGAAGTAGCTTGGGGACAGTAGTACTGTGAAAAAGACCACATTACTTGCAGTGAATTTTTAGAGACATGTAACAATACTTGACTGTATAATCTGATAAGTATTTCCTGCCTTCAGTGGCCTTTTTTGCAATTTGCTTCAGCTCCGGTATTACTAATAATACTGTAAGCTGGACTCTCATTTTTTTACTTCGTTACAGGTGTCTGTGGAGGGAAAAGCAAATCCTGTATCCCTGCTACAGATGGCTTCGTCCAGTGGCCTCTGCGTTCTTGTTCGGTTGCCCAGGCTTGTTGCTAGTGGCCAGACTCTTCCAAAGACCCTGTTGGACATCATGGCAGATAGTGCTGTGTTGAAAGTTGGGGTAGGATGCTGGGAAGATGCTTGCAAATTACTTCATGACTATGGTCTTCCAGTCAAAGGGAGCATGGATCTCCGGTATTTAGCCATGAGACAGCGGTAAGTGCCCGAAGACAGAGGTAGCTCTGTTTGAGGCATCATTTGAGGTGGAAATATGTCTTAGGTGATTTGCATAAGCTGAATGATATCAGGCTGGTATGTCTGGAATTCTTAGGGTGGCTTTAGAGAATGGGCATTGATAGCTGCAGCCCAAGAACATGTCATGCTTCTATTCTGCAGTCTTAATGGAAATGAAATCTTCATGAGGATTTCATTTGCTAATTGTGTCTGTTAGTCTTCTCTCACAGACTAATATCTTTGTGGACTTTTCTGTGTATTGTGCTTCAGCTTTTAAGAAGTCCAGGCACAATGATGTAATGCAGTGAGAGTGAACACTCTTAGGAGATATTTGAATACACTGCCTAGAAGTATGAGTTAAATGTGCCCAGGGCATGTAAGTGGAACTGTTGAATTTCAAGATTTCTTGAAAAATTACTAAATAAACCAGTTCAAATTTTCTCCTTCAATAACAGTGCTTCTATGGAAAGTTTACAGTTATGATGCTGTTTTCTTATCCTTCGCTCTTCCTAAAACAATGCTTTACTTGCAAATACTCTTCACGTACAGTTATGTGTGTGCCGGGGTGTGGTGTTAGTGAGCTGGGCCATAGGTTTGCTGACCTGTTGGTGCCTTTTTAGCACTGAGGATGGACTTCTTGTCTCTAGTGGACAGGATTCTTCTGAGTCATTCCTGGTTCTTGGGCTTCTCATGAATCCCTTGGACAGGTGGTCCATCACTGTATGATGGACCTCTTTAGTTCAGAAGTGAGTAGTTGAGAGCCAAACACTTCAGCCTTAAATGTTACTAACTCCCAGCCTTGCCTGCTTTGCATATTGCAGACACGAGATAATTACTAAATCTAGAAAGGACATTTTAGTAGAGGGGAGGGAGAGGGCCTGTAAGGCTGACAGGCAGTTGTGTGCTGTTTGAGTCATGCATCATGTGCATTGTGTTCTCACAGGTTCAGGCTGTGTGAGGCCAACTGAATTTGCGTGAGTGTATAGTTTCGTTTTTAATATGTTTGTTTCACTTTCTTTGTTGAACTGAAGGAAGGATCTACTTCACAACTGCCTTAGCCTTAAGTCTTTAGCTGAAAAAGTCCTGAACTTCCCACTTGACAAGTCTCCTCATGTGCGTTGCAGCAACTGGGAGGCGGAAGAACTGACACAAGATCAGGTGTGTCCTCCACTTCAACTTACTGTTTTGAGAAGAAAAGTAGCCTTCTTAGTAGAAAAAGAGGCTTTACAACAGGGAGATCTGAGCCTATTCAAATTATACCTCAAAACCTTATGTGTGACATGGCCTAAAGTTAATTTCAGGCTCACTGCATTTCCCTCCTTTTCCATGAAGATAATTTTCTGCTATTCTCCCTGGATTCTTGACCCTTGTTTTCCTTTGGTCCTGAAAGATCTGTGAGGCAAGATCCCTAGAAGAAATGCTTCCAAAACCTCACCTTTTTAGTATTTTCTTCAGTCTGTAGCAGTCGGTGCAATATTAGAGAAACACTGGGAATCTTGTTCACTTTCTTCAGAGCATTGTGTTTTCCCCGACTGCCCAGTTTCTTTAATCAAGCTGCACGCGCCTGCGGTAGCAGTGACCGGTAGAGGGAGTGACAGGACAAAGAACCATGCTGAGTACTCGTAGCCAGTATGCCAAAAGGGAACTTTTTATGAGGGAGGTGTTGGTGGGGTAGGAGGATGTCTGACCTAAATATATTTGCAGTCCCTTGCAGTTCCTGGGGGCACTACCCCAGGGTAGTGGGGTGTGGTGATGTTACGAAAGTGCCACTCAACTGGCAAAACTTCATGTGAACTTCAAAAGGAAATGAATCCAGCTTCTGGCTTTACTGTACCAGGTGCTAAAGACTGATGATGTTTGGGAGTATTTGCTGTTTGTCAGTATCTCGATTTCTCTGCTTTTCTGCAGGTTCTCTATGCTGCTAGGGATGCCCAGGTCTCAGTGGCTCTGTTCTTCCATTTGCTGGGATTTACCAGCCTCCCTGCTACATCTGAAGCTGAAAACTCTGTCACTGCTTGGGAGAAAGCACGGGGAAAATGCCAAGGCTTGGTGGATATCCCATTTAGAGGAAGAAAAAGTGGCAGCACAGGAGACGAGAAGAATGGAGAGGGACGTTCCCCTCAGAAAACAAAGAATCGGAAGTCTTGGGTGAATGGCCAGCCCTCTGGCAATCAGCAAATGAGAGATCCACGGAGGCAGAAGCGAAAGCCTCTGGGTGTGGGATATTCTGCACGGTGAGTATATGAGCACATCTTACTCTTTGCATTGCATGTGGAAAACTTTGAGTGTTGCCTCATGCTCTAGTCATTAAATAAAGTAGATCATATGGGCTAGGAAAGGGAACACAGGACCTAACAGTCATGGGGGTCAGATCTTGTTTCTGTTTTCCTCATTTTCCTCTAGGTGGTATTGAAAGCGGGGGCAGCACTTAGATTTCTACTTAGATCATGAGCAAGTTGAGGTGTCGTATTCAAGTTTTGCCCTTCCTTTCTTCCCCTGTGGAAGCATTAGCCAGAGAGCAGAGTCCCAGCAGGAGGCAGTTGGCTGTCTAGGTGTCATTCTTGGGTGTCCAGGGTGTCCTGAGCAGGGCCAAGAGTTGGACTCAGTGATCCTGGTGGGTCCCTTCCAACTCAGCATATTCTATGATTCTGTGATTCTACTGCTCAAACAGCTGTGTCCCGTCTCCTCCAGGGAAAAGGTGGCCCAGAGCTTGTCCTTTAATCAGGATCTGCCTCATGGACTGTTGTTTGTCCTTTGCTGTCCCATGTCACTGTGACCACAGAGATGGCAGGGCTGAAAGCTAAGGTTAACAGGGGTAATGGCATGAGGTGTCAGAGGGCACAGGAAGGAAGAGCCTGTGGTAGCAGCAAATCGCTGCCCTTCTGTGTTGGCCAGGAGGCGAGAGGAGAGAACAGTGCTGCTTTGGTCTTGCAGAGGCAGATGCTGCTGGATTCAGAATCACCATCCTTGCAGGCGATTTTTTGGAGCTAATCCTAAATTCTTATGGGCTTTTGCTAGTGGGAGTTCAGTGGTTTTTAAATTAAAAACGAGTTGGAAAAGTTGCTTTAAGCTCAATGCAGTGGAAGATGTGGGGTACTGGTATGTTTGGTTTTTTTGGGATACAATCTAACAAAATTTATCACTGGACATAAATTATATGTAATTATAATTGGGAAAGAAAGTCAGACATTTTTGTATTTGTCTTCTTCTATTTAAGTTTATTGGATTGGCAATGGAGAAATTTTAGTGTAGTCAGTAGTATTGATTTCATTAGCAGTCATTAACAGTATTGTGTTTTACAGAGCAAGTCCCTTTTTTTTTATATGGAGGCTGTGAGATATAAAACAGGAGGACTGCATCTCATGGGAGGATTAAAATTTAAACAAAATTACATTCCAAGATAAATTGAGATCTCCCCATATTTGTTTATTTATTTTTTGTTTTTCATTGTGCTTGACTTCATGAGAGATCTGTAGACTCATTGTTTTTTACATTATTTACAGCAATGTGGCTCTGGTCTGTAATAACACTGGATGTGGTTTCAAAAGTCCTTTTTCACTCTTCCTTTCTGTTTAAGTCTGTTTAGTTTTAATGTTTATTCATTTAGAGTTGGGAAGTACTGAAATTGTCATGGTGACTGAGTTGAACTCTTGATGCTCAGTGGGAGGAGACCTCCTGTATCTTTTGTTGGGTTTTTTCCCCTTATGGACCTCAGAAGAAATAATTTTGTCAGCTTACATAGCCTGTGAATCAACCTTTTTAGCTGGTAGAGCTCTGCTGGGTACTATCTGTACAATCTTGCTGTAGAGAAGAAAGGAAACTTTTCTACAGTGTATTGTGACATGTCTGGCCAGTTCCTCCCAGGTCCTCTCTGAGCCCAGCCTGCTCCACTCTTCAATTTTGTTTGAAGGAGGTTGGCAGAGTAAGGAAACATTTTCTGCAGAAAAGAGTCTTTCCACACACTGCCACAAACCGCCAGAGGCTGCTCAAGCAGGACTTCTTGTCACCGCCAAAGGTTGGGGCCTGTGTTTGAGGGCATCAGCTCAGCTTCGTTGCTCTCCTGAACTCATGTGTTCGAGTTCCCAGTGCTGCAAGAGCGTTTTTGGACCATTTCTCTTGGGTGAATGAAGTAATTGGCATTCACACTAAGTTTTAGAAAAGTTTTCATAATAAAACATTAAAATCCAGGCTTAGGCAGCTGATCCTTGAAACTGCCTTGCCTGTAAGTTGATGCTCTCTTTGACCTTACTCTTAGCTCATCATCCTTTGTGACTTCAATTCTCTTTTGTTTTCTAATGCAATTATTTTTAAAGGCTGTCATCATTGATGGCATCTCTTGAAAATTGGGATTCAGAGTTACAATTCTGTTGGCAGCAGGAGAGCAAAGATACCTTAGAGTCAACTGGTGAACCCTGGATACATTTTCAGATGTACTGCTTCCCTTAGCAGCAGCCTATGGAGTCTCAGCAGCCTCAAGTGTGTGTTTAGAGGTACTCCTGTGATTTGGAGGAGGCCACTTGAACTGCATTGTGGCACACAGGGCTATAGAGAGCTCTGGGGTTTTTTGCATGCTATTGTAGTTGCTGTAATACTGCCGTTGTTTCATAGAAAATCTCCACTGTATGACAACTGCTTCCTGCATGCACCAGATGGACAGCCCCTGTGCACTTGTGATCGCAAGAAGGCTCAGTGGTATCTGGACAAGGGGATTGGAGGTAGGCATACCAGTTTTCCTGTTGGTATTTGAAATACAGCTTTCTCCTCTCTTCTCTCTCTTCTCTCTCTTCTCTCTCTTCTCTCTCTTCTTCATAATGGAGCCTGAATTTTTCTGTATCCTTTCTTATTGGAAATACTGTTGGGGATTCACTAGGATGACTCTTATATTGTAGCATCGTTATTGTAGCTTTCCAATACAACTTTGTCTTGAATATTTTCTCTTTGCCTTTATCCTTTTAGAGCTAGTTAGCACAGACCCATTTGTTGTGAAGCTGCGGTTTGAGCCTTCAGGACGTCCCGAGTCTCAAGTTGATTATTATTTGACAGTCAAAGAAAACCTCTGTGTTGTATGTGGCAAGCGAGAATCCTATATCCGGTGAGTCGTGTAGTGGATTGGAGAAAAATGCATCTTCTAAAACAGGACTGAGGTCTGCATCTAGTTTGGCATCCAGAAGCTTGGTTAGTGGCTTGAACCATTGTGCTTGTTCATATCCTGGATGGGACACTGAATGCTCTGCAGTTGTATGGCTGTGTGAGACGCTGAAGAGACCAACCTTTCCTCTTACAGAGGGAGGAGATACTGACCCTAGGAGAGATCAAAGCTTATGGAACATGTATGTGCTGTAGTTTGAATGCTGGGGGCAACAGTGTGCTGACACACACTGGGTGGGTGGCATCCCCTTCTGAAAACAGCTGTACTATTTCTTCCACTACTTAGTCCTTGTAGTTTTGAAAGGTTTGGGTGAGCCTAAAGCTCATGAGGTAAAAAAGAACAGGACTTTTGTCTTTGTCTTTTTGTCTGCTGCTGGTTAGTTGAGAAGTATACTTCTCATAGTGCATTACTTGATTTTTTTTTTTTTTACAGTATGAATCTTTAATTGAAAGTGATGAATTTTTGGAAAGGAAACGAGAAATGCAGAAAATCTGTAGAGAGAACTACAAATGAAAAGAATAAAAATAATCACTTTCTGTACCATGAGTCCTGGTAATCTTTGTTTACTTGGACTTTTAGTTTTAGTTGACCCTTTCTGGGGCAGGAAGAGGAGGAACTGGGGAGCAGCAGCTCCAGACAAATTCAGCGAGCTGTCTGTTTTGTCTTCTCTAGGAAGAATGTTGTTCCTCACGAATACCGAAGACACTTCCCCATCCAGATGAAGGACCACAACTCGCATGATGTGCTCCTACTCTGCACATCCTGCCATGCCATCTCCAATTACTATGACAACCACCTCAAGCAGCAGCTGGCCGAGGAGTTTGGGGCCCCCATCGGCTCCGAGGAAGGTGTGCGTCTCCTGGAGGACCCTTTGCGCAGGCAAGTGCGCTCGGGGGCGCGAGCCCTGCTGAATGCAGACAGCCTGCCTGACCCCCGAAGGGCAGAGCTGCTGCAAAGCATCAAGGACTTCTATAACACAGAGACAGTCACTCCAGAGATGCTCCAGGCAGCAGCTGGTCTGGAAACCAGGTACAGCAAGCCCGTGTAGGCTGGATGTAAGGTTTATAGTAATTTATATTGCATTTCTTACTGGTTTTGTTTTTGTTTATACCCGTCTCCCCTCAACCCACCACTGGTCTCTGAACTGCAGCTCTTGTTTCTTTCCTTCTTTCCCTTCCTCCTCACCAGTCTTCTGTTCTTGCTCTCCATCTTGCCCTCCAACATTTTATACTTCTTTTGAAGGACAGATCAGGAAAAGAGTCTGAAGGACAGTCATATTGGAAGTCTCCTCTTCTTCACTTTTTCAAAGCCTCCCTAAATATCTTTTCTTAACAAGTGTCTAGTCTCTGCATGAAATGAGTATTTTCTCCTTGTTATGCTCACTGTTGTTTGTAAAGTGCTGATGTTGTAACTCAGAGCCTATCCAGGCAGGGAATTCAGTGACAGGCTCAGTGCTCTGGAGGGTCATATAGTTCTTGCCTTGAGAAATTTGCAGTCTCCTGAGGAGCTTGTAATGGACCTTAAGAGCTTTGTTTAGTGCCGCTGTAAAAGAAGAACACTTTCTCAGTTCAGCGAAACCAGCTTTACGGTGTAACTGTGTCCCAGAAAGCAGTCTGGCATTGAAGCAAAGCTTAAAACTCTCCCTCTTCATTAGCTTACCCTTTGTCTGTAATTAAACTCTGCAGCTGAAAGTATCTTCAATGTCTTGCTGTTCATTGGAGACAGATCTGGAGTCTGACAGCCGGCCTGTGTGAAAATAAATTGTGCTTGTGTCCTGGCAGGATCTGCAATGAGAGCTACGTGCCACATGGACTGAAGGTGGTGCAGTGTTGTGCTAAAGGAGGCCTGCGGTCCCTTATGCAGCTGGAAAGACGCTGGCGGCAGCATTTCTTGGACAGCATGAAGCCCAAACACCTCCCAGAGCAATGGTCAGTGGACCATAACCACATGAAGCTGATCCAAAAGTATGGGGAGGATCTTCAGATCAAGCTGTCATGAAACTAACTTCCTGGACTCTGGATAGTGTCTAATGGACATAATGTAACTGAAGATGGAAGGACTATTTTTATGTCTATGTCTCTGCTAACACCTGGGGCCTGGGTTTGCAGAAAGGCAGCAGTAGATCTGCCAGATTTGACAGTTAAGAGTTAAATTTGACAGTTTGTAGAGTTAAATCCATTGACTTGAAGTTTCAGGTGGTTTGGAAGTTTAATCCTAGTCTGTCACTCACTAGTTCAGTGCAAGAGTGATATGATAAGGGAATTTGTCTTCTCAAAGTGACTATGAAGAATCATTTCCTAGCCCCCAGGATGTCTGATGCCTTCAGACCATCTCTTGTAATAGAGTGGGTCCAGAGAGAGGCAACAAAAGCACAACAGATAAACATTTCCAGATTTTCTGATATACATTTGTGCCCTTGGCTTTACCTTGAGAGTCTTCTTGATAGAAGTCTTTGTTTTCAGTGCAGTTGTACTTATATGAGTTCTTCTTAGAGAAGACCCCCTGCCAGAGAGAGATTCCTTGTTTGGAAGAAGCAAAGAAACTTTACTTTTTTTGCAGATGCTGAGCTGTACCAGCATTGCAGATAGGCCTCAGCAAGTTTTCTGATGGCAGGTGCCTGATGAGAAATGACACTTTGGCAGTATGGCAATACCCATGTTAAGTCTTTTGTTAAACAGCTTCCAGTAACAGAGTTTATAAAAAACGGTTTTCCTAATTCTGCTTGTTTGTCGTGAATAGTGTGCTCACGTGTGCAGGGCTGTAACAGAGACGGGGTGGCATTTCTCCTGTGACTGGAGTGTTGGAATGGAGGATGCAGGCTCTTGAGGTAGAACAGGCACTGGCAGCAAGGAGGAGGTGTCACCTTCTATGTCAATGACTGGCTGGAGTGCACAGAGCTCCATCTAGAATGCATGGAGCTCAGCCTAGGGATGGATGAGGAGTCAACCAAGAATTTATGGGTCAGGATTAAAGGGAGGGCAGGGACAGGTGACAGTGGGGATCTGCTACAGGTCACCCAACCAGGAAGACTGAGTGGATGAAGCCCTCTATAGATAAGAGCAGCCTTGTGTTCACAAGGCCTGGTCTTCTTGGGGGACTTCAGCCATCCCATATCTGTTGGAGAGGCAACAGAGCAGGGCATAAGCAATTCAGGAGGTTCCTGGAATGCGTTGATAACCTTTCCAGAAAGTCAACTGCATCATGGGCTGCATCAAAATAGGCATGACCAGGTGGTCAAGGGAGGTGATTCTCTCCCTCTGTTCTGCTCTCGTGAGACCACCTGGAGTACTGCGTCCAGCTCTGGGACTACCAACATAATAGAGCAAGTCCAGAGGAGGGCTACAAAGATGATCAGAAGGCTGGAGCACTTCTCCTATGACTTTTTACAAGAGCGTGTAGTGATAGAACAAGGGTTAGTGGCTTTAAACTGAAAGAGGCTAGGTTTAGATTAGATATTGGGAAAAAATTCTTTACTGTGAGGGCAGTGAGGCACTAGAACCGCTTGCCAGGGAAGCTGTGGATGCCCCATCCCTGGAAGTGTTCAAAGCCAGGTTGGATGGGGCTCTGAGCAACCTGGTCTGGTGGAAGGTATCCCAATCCATGGTAGGGATGTTGGAACTGGATGTTCTTTAGGGTCTCTTCCAACCTAAACCATTCTGTGATTCCATGAATAGCTCTTGGTGAGTACCTTTTCATATCAGACTGAAATAAGGACAGGCGTCTTAAAAGGGGTGAGAGGAAACAATTTAAATTAAAGACCAGAAGCTTTTAAGAGATCAGACCACACGTGGCAAAAAATGGAAAATCTGATGTTCTGTACCTGGATTTGACATGTGTGGTGGTGAGCAGGTTGTACTTTTTCCATGCCTGTTTCTCTGTCTCTAAAATGGGACTAATAATACTTAACTATCTCACAAGGGTGTTGTGAGCCTTAATTAATTCATGTTTTTGTAAAATGCTTTGAAAATATAAGCTAGTGTGTGCTAATTATTATTGTTGTTTTTTAAGATGTGCTCCTGTTTAACTTCCTGAATTATTCACGTTTTTTGTCTGGTGCTAGACCTTAGTTAAAGATAACTTTTTAAAAATGCATACTCCTTTCTGTAAAAATCGCTTTTGGTTATTTTGATTGCATGAGATGAGTGTGCTTCTACTGAATGATGAAGCTATGCTCAACTTTTATACCTCTCTGTAAAGAAGTTTCAGTAAAACTCTTATCTTCACACTACCGTGTATAGCACAGTTGACCCATGTTTTATTATAACATTTGGGCAGAATCGTGGACCTGCTGTGATTGTGGCTGAAACTGTCCCTTATCAGATAATTCAAGAAATTTCACAGGCCAGGGGTAAAACCCCTATTTGTGGCAGAGACTGTTTGAGATAAGTAGGAGCCATGGAGAGAAATGGTACATTAATGCCATCCCAGAGGAGCTGCAATAGCAGCACGAGGAATCAAAGATTCATGATAAATACTACTTATCACAGAGCTGCAAACGAGATCAATTTCATTATAAGGGCAATTTTTTTTTCCTGTACCACTGGCAAGTCTTAACAAAAAGTCATCTAGCCAAATGTGGTATGTCTCTGTGCTCATTCACACAGCTGATTGTAATCCCAGCAAGACCTTCCTGACTATAGCAGCAGTTTGGATATAACTATTTCTCTCCAAAGCATTTTGAGCATGTGTTCAGATAGCGCTATGTCCTGTCTCCATCTGATCAGGGTGTTGAGAGCTTTCTATGTGACTCAGAAGCTCCTTTTCTGTCACCAGGAGTACAAGGTGTCCATTTCACCTCTTTGTTCTGCTTTGTTTTTTCTCCCTTTGTTCTGATGTAGGAACTCCTGATAAAACTGGTCTCTTTAATGGAACCGATTGGCAGACCACAGAGTTAGGTCTTTTCTGTTTGTGAGACAAGAAAGTAATGTTGAGACAAGAACTGGACTGCAGGTCCTCTATTTTTAAGGAGCCAGTGGTGTCATTGAAGAGGGCTTTTTCCAAATCACTTGTTCAGAAATAGAAACTAGCACAGAGAACTTCCTTCACAAATATTTTCTAAACTAAGATTCATTGTTGTTTGTAAGATATCCTTAACTTGCATAATTTTTATTCAGTCTGAACGAAGAGGGGAAGCAATATATTTATTATGCAGAAATAGATTAGCTTTATTTTATTATGATTTTAAATTTTCTACTAGTCCATCAATGAAGCTTCCTTGTATGTCTCCGTTGCTAATTGTTACATTCGATAAAAATTTACTCTTTTACCAGACTTACCACTTTCGAAGTTCTTTTGTTGCTTTCTTGCATGCTTGCTTTTTCTCTTCTTTCCTTGTGTCTTACCCAGTCCTTATGGGTCCATTGTTCCTTACAGTAACACCTGGACCTCACCCTCTGAGTTTCCTTTTCCAGTGCTTTCCCTGATTTGTGTGTCAGAGATCAGCTGTGGAAGAGCCCACGCTGGCAGCAATACTGTACTTCCAAGCAATGTGATAGTGAGCTTGCTCAGGTATGTTTGAATAGTGGGTTCAGGTGCTGTCCTTGCCCTGGTCATTTTGGTCAGTCATGGCTACAGGTCTACATTTATTCAAATGAAACCTTAGATTTTTCTAAACCTGAGCATTCATCTAGGTTGCCCCAAGTATTTTACGTTTGCTGGGACAGTCCTGCATTTAAACACACACATCCATCTTGTCTGTGCAGGGGGAGAACTGGCAACGCTCTCTGAATGGGCTGGCTTTCGCAACATGGGATTTTTCTTTCTGCTGCTTATCACTTCACATTTGTAAGTTTGTCCAGACTATGCTGCCAGAGATGGGGGAGAGAAATTTTCCCTTTTACCTGGTGCTTGGTGCCACCTGCCTCAAACTGGTCCTTGCAGGTTAGTGGGGAGCACGCCCCATCTGCTGAGATCCCCAAACCTGTATTGATTTATGAATTCTCTGCAGAACTTGCCTCCATCCTTTTTGTTTGATGTGTTTTGCCCATGTGAAACAGATGTTTTTCTGTAAAAATACGACTGGATACAAATTTCCAGAGACACGCCTCTGGAGTGGGAGAAGCAATGTGGTAGGCTAGCTTGCCTTCCTACGTGGGCTACAAACTGATTTCTGTCTTTCCAAACACTACAGTTTGTGTTTTTCCTTCATTTTTCAGTAACTTAGACATTATTGCAAGGTGCAGGATTTACCAGCTGAGCAGCATTGTTGGAAGGTGCAGTAAGCGCTGCACTTTTGAGCAGACCATACATGACATGTTAATTATGCTGCTGACAGTCTTGGCATTTGGAGTGCCTTGGTTTTCTTCTTTTGACAGTCTCTAAAGGTCCCAGCTGTCACATGTGACTGACAAGACAGAAGACAACATATCCCTGTGGGCTTGCGTTTTTCTCTGTTCGGTATTCAGTAATGGCAGGGATGGGAAGCTCTCTTCCTGCTGCATTTCTATTGCTCTGGCTCCATAGGGAGTATCTGGACTCCGCACTGTCTGTACCATGGTTTTGGTGGGCGTTCTTCCATGAAGGCAATGTGGTTGCCTTGAGAAGTACCTCATTGCCTTGGCCTGTGCCTCAATGTCTTTGAGGAACTGGGTCTTTTCACATGCAAAAGGAGCCTTTGTAACAAGGAGTCACCTGCCTGTCTGCAGTGTTCTGTACCGATTTAGAGGCACCTCTAGTCTGAACCAGCAAGTCAATTCTCATCACTGCTCCTTGATCTCCTCCTTCTCTTGGGCCTCCACAGCAGTCCAGACCTATAAGACCTTCTTCATTCCCACAGGCTGCCATCCCTTTTGGTGTTCTTTGGGAGTAGAGGCCTTTATATATATATTTTCTGTCTTCTACTTAGTACCATGTTATTGGTATAAGGACTTTTCCTCACCCTCAGGGTACATTTTTCTGGAGAAAGGCAGAGGTAGTTTGAGCTAAGTGCAAAGAAGATGTATTCAGCTTTCTCTGGGAATTATCAAAGGAGCCACAGGGAGCCCTCTTGTATTAGCCCTGCATCAAGGAGGTTTTGTTAAATACTTTTACAGGTAAAGAGGGTAATGCAAGTGAGCCAACATGGTTAAGCTTAGTAGAGGGAAAAAAAAATCCAAAAGCCAGATAAACATTCAAGGAACATAATTTCTCATATTCAAAACATATTCCTCTACTGCTGTGAATTCTACCATGAAGAGCAGGCAGCTCTGGCACAGATTTTCTGTGCCAAGGTTAGTGCTGCATCCTCTCTTGCCACTTAAATGTAAAGGAACTTGTTTTTGTCTTGAATTAGCCAGTGTGATGCTACCTGGGGTCTCAGTGGTGTTGGTCGCCAGGAAACAAAGCAAAACCATCTTTATTTTATTACTTTTCTTTGCAAGCTATTGGATAAGTTCAGCTTTGAGATGGGGCGGGGGAGAGGAGTAAAGAGAACAGAAAAAAAAGAGGATGGAGGCTTTTACTGTAAAATAGAGATGTCATCTTCAGATAACAAGAAGCCATTTCCTTGTACAGGAAAAACTTCAGCTTCGGCTACAGATGATAGAAAATATGGCTTCTATCTTTCTTTGCTTAAAAAAGTGAAAGATTGTGCAGTGGTTAAGAAGGAAAAAAGGAAAAGGCATTTATATAGCTCGGCACGAATGTGACAAGCCTGGGAAAAGGGTACTAGGCAGCTGTCAGAAATGCAGGCTTAAGAGAAAAATTGCCTGTCCAAACTCCCTTCACAAAAAAACCCTGCTGCTCTAAGAAGCTGCTTCACATTGTATCATGCTCTGTGGGGATCTGAAATGTATCTGTTTCACATTGATTAACAGCAAGTCCTTCCCAATTGATTGTTCTTTGAAAAATGTCAGACAGTACTTTGCATTAGCTGAGATCTGCCAGTTGCTTTTCCTTTTTCCTCTGTTCCATGACTCTGTCCAGGACTTCTAGCCGTAAATAAAAGCAGAGAGACTGTCTGGCTGCTGGGGCGTGTGAAAATATGAGTGGGACTCCCTTTCAATGCACTATGAATAAAAAAATCATTATCCCTACTTGTCTAGTAAGGGCTATGGAGAGTTCAAATCTGAGCTGTAAGTATGTGTGTATAGTTTTATGTCATGTTTTTGCTATTCAGATAATGTTTTCCATATGTTTTAAAAGCTTTATACTATCTTCTGTCCCCCTCTGGTTCTCCTGTGATATATGAGTAGCAAGACTACATGTTGTTCAGCTGCATGTCTCAAAGCACTGTGCTGATGTCTTAAAGACCAGCTCCATTTTACAGCTATTTTCTCCACACTAGAAGTAGAGTCTGTCCAAGCAGTAAAATTGGAACTTAAGAAATCCTTACAGAGCCCTGGAAAGCATCAGACTAGACTGCCTGTCTCTTAACAAAGTGTTACCGTGGGAGAAAACCGCCTCCAAGTGCATCTTCAAGTGCACCATAGGTGATGGTGAATGTTAGATCCTCAAGAATACCCAAATACCCCTTTTTTCCCTGCCTTGCAAATGGGCATTGGGACCCTTCATGTCACTGGGCTCTGGCCCCATTAGCTCCATGCCCCCCGTTATGCTCCACTGCTTTCAAGGTTTCCAGTGTATAGTGAAATATTGGAGTGTGTAAGGCCTTCTGCAATTTTGGACAAAGAAGCCAGCAGGTGAGGTAAATACAAGTAGATAGATGTAAGACCTAAAAAAGATGGATTATCTGTATTTCACTCAATTGGAATAATCACCAGTTAAAACCAGAAAGACTTCCTGCTAGCCACCAACCTTTTGCTGGATGTGTTTCACTTCCAGCTGTGTCCTGTCAGTGAGTTCACAGCAAAAGCTTATTTCTCATGGTGGGCTGCAGTAGGGGACAAGGAAGAGAAATGGCCATAGCTAGTGAGTTTGCACTCAGCTTCTAACCTCAATTGTCTCTCGGCCTGCCTCACCCTAGCTTTGAAGGGAAAGGAGCAGAGGAAAGCCTGAATTGGTCCTTGTCCTCATCACTGCCTCCTTTGCTGAAAACCTGCCACTCTGGAAGGTGAGTCCTGTGCTCTTCAGGGGACATCAGTGTGGAAATGTGGCTTATGAGCAAAGTCTGGAAGAACTGAGTTTGTCTTGTTTAGGCAAAACAAAGAATGGAGGGACAAAGAGGTAAATAAGAAACATACTGTGCTGAAGAGGAGGGGGAATTTTGTGGTGTGCTTTCTAGTCTAGCTAGGACAGGAGGTTATGGACTTAAATGTCAATGAAGGAGATTTGTGCTAGTCATGAAGAAAAGATTCCTTATGGTATGCACTGCTTCATGACACAGGTCACATTACTTTCTTAGCAGCACACTGACTGGCTCCCCAGCTGCAAACCATCTGCACTGCCCACTGACAAACCCAGAGGTGATAAAAACCAAAATATTTTAGCTAACTCTGTCCATGGACATTCTGCTCCCCTATGTGCTATGTGCCCTTCAGTCACCCGCTGCCAAGACAGACACGCAAAGCTTCTCTCTGAACTACTTTAATTAATATGTGCCTGCTCTGGATTTTTATAGCTCTTAAAAAGTAGCTGTGAGTGGTATCTTGTATCAGAGGGAGGTTTTATATCACTGCTGTGAAGCTTGCCATTGCTACTGCTGAGGAGGTGACCTTGGCACGTGTTCCCTCCCCTTTGCTCCTCACACTATGTGTTAACACCACACTTGGCACTTCCAATCAAATGCTTCAAAAAAGCACACAGAAGCCAAATGAGGATTTTTTTTTAATGCAACTTAGTAGCTTTCAAAAAATCCCTGCTTCCTTGAGAAAAATTACAAAAACAGACCTCCAGACCCAGACAAACTTTCTCTTCCTAAGTACGTGCTCATTTTTTTAAAATCTCAGAACTTCACTTAGGGGAGACCATGGAGTCAGTAACCTCACCAGATTTATTTTTCTGTAAAATTTCTGAGAATTTGTTGGGGAGATTTCACCACCACCACGACCCCATTAAGTTAAATGGAACTGCTGTACAAAGAAACAAATTGTGCTGGAATCAAGATGGGAAATACATGCCAGTAAAACCAGCATGATTTTCTCACTTATATCCTGAACAAAGATGAAGGGAAAGCCTGAAAAATACAATCAACTTGAAGGGAATTGCAAAAGCCATGAGGTGCTGTGTCTTAGGCACACTACAAAAAAAATACCCCGTATCATCCATGAGGGCAAGGATAGAGATGTAGGAATTGCTGTGCTGGAGTGAAGCCAAAGTCTAGTTAGTTCAAGACAGTTTCTCTGACCTTAGCAGTCAGTAGTATGAGCTTGGTTCTCCCCAGATAGTTTGTTTTTCACACTTCATGTTTTAAGGGTGAAAACTGACTGATATTTCCTGTGGTAGTTTGGGGAGAGCTAGGCCAAATTTTTTTAGCAAGCCTCCTATCACCAAGACGTGGCAGTGCCTGCTTTGCTGGGGCTGAGCTGTATGGTCAGCAGGATTTAATTTCACCTTCCCCTCTCTAAATACCTAGCAATGAGTAGACTCTCAATGAGTTGCCTGTCTGAAAAATGTCAGCTAAAGTGACTGCACGTGTTTCTGCCAACACGAATTCCCAAACTGCATTTAGGGTGTGAAGAGGGGGGAGAAAGTCCCTGATGATACAATGCTGCTTCAGTTTGCTTCAGAAAGGCTCCTGCACAGAGGAACTGTCAGTTAGTTAACAGAGAATTTTACAAGGAAGAATCCCAGTAGGCAGATTATGGCATCAGGCTCACT
This sequence comes from Lycocorax pyrrhopterus obiensis, assembly GCA_014706295.1. NCBI lineage: Eukaryota > Metazoa > Chordata > Aves > Passeriformes > Paradisaeidae > Lycocorax > Lycocorax pyrrhopterus. The sequence goes on along the minus strand of JACSVZ010000007.1, from coordinate 30,271,437 downwards.
GCAACAGCACTGCAGTGCCTCTGGAGTTGACTGATCATGGCTCCTATTTCTGACCTGCCTTCAGCCTGGAGTTTCTCATGCTTAGTGCCAGGGCTGGAATGTTTTGGAAGGTTTTCCATTAATTATCCAAGCTATTTTCAGTGATAGAGCTTCAAAAATAAATATATTGCTGTGATTTTTAGGAAAGTTAAACATTTTTCATTGCACTCTATTCAAACACAGTCTGCTGTGCAGGGTTCAAGCTCCTTTTATGGGATGTGTGAGAAACTGGGTTGGATGTTTTTCAGAGGTTATTTCCCAGATTGTTGTGTTTTCACATGAAATTCCTCTGTAATGGAAGACAGGAGTTTCATCATTTTGCCAGATGAGCATTTCAAACTGCTTCTCCTTTGCAGCCAAGAGGACTGTTATGAGCACTAACCTGGTAGCTACACTGAGCTGTAAAAGCTTTGAATTTCTATGAGGATTAAATTGCAGTTCAGGTCACAGGCAGCGCTGTGATGGGATGCCAGTAAAGGAGAGCAAATTGTCATCAGATCGTAATAAAAAGATTTTATTGTTAATTAATTCTGAGCACCAGAAAAAGTGCTACGTGCTTTACCATGAAGGTGGGAAATAAATCTGTGTCCTAGAAAAGATGCAGCAAGGAAGTGAAGCAAAGGACTTGAGGTGAGAAAAGAAGATAAAAAAAGTAAACAGGAGCAAGAGCAAATGTTTGTATCAGGCTCATAAAGTGAATCAGGTTGATTATATGTGGATCTTCTAGTTAATAAGTTGTATTAATATGTAATTATTACTAATTAAATATTTATTCTGTTTCTACACTTTTAAAAGATTATATGAACATCGAGCATTTTTTCTGGGCTATTGATCACTCCTGTCTGATTCTACCATAACTGCTCTCCTCACTAAGGCCCACCTTGTCTTGTGGTGACAGACAGGTGGGTTACCTGCTTTAGAGGGGATTAATGGCACCATCTCCCATCCTGAATCCCAGCCAAACACTCTGAAGGCTTTCCTGGCTCTTACACACTGTCAAAGCAGATTCATCTTGCCACTGTTAGCCTTTTAGCAGATGTTTTTCTCTTCATACTTGAAGAGCACAAGTGCAACGGAGAACCTTTAATTACAGCTTATTGTGAATTCTTCTCTATGTTCTAATTTTCTTTAAGAAACATGCTCATGAAAGTAATGTTAAGATTACAGTGACCTTAACAGCACTTAAGACAATGTTAATTGTACAATTTAAAGCAAATGAAATCCTGGTTCCCAGTTAACTCTGTGCTATTTGCCTTAACTTGGTTCTGAGTCACTGCCCTCCACCACCTTACTTGTTTGCATGCTGGCCAGAATCAAGGGCCCAGAAGACATTTCTGTCCTGGTCAGCATATATTACACCCCAAACACCTTATCTTCTGTTAAACGCAGAACTAATTGGCGTCCACCATCTGTACCTGTTCTGACTGGGCATCAGGATAAATTAAGCCACTCCTAGGGGAGTAATTTATCTGACTGGCCTTTTTATGGTGCCTGTGGCAGTAAAAGGCTAGAGACTACTTGAACAGTGTCTAGCTCTAGGCAGGGCATGATCAAGACAAGCTGTTGAATTTTGGTGCACCTTGTGGTTTCCCAGTGGTGTCTGAGGCCAGGGATGTGGAGGGTGAAATATGAGGCACAGCAATATGGATTTTCAGAAGCCAACACACATACCCATGCCCTCTGACCAGTATGAGAAAGCTTTTTCAGACAAGGAGAGTACTTCAGGCAGTGTAGAAATTTGGCCACTGTAGATGAGTAATGCAGATAACATTTTTCTTTTTCTTTTCAACAGCTGCATGGTGGAGGATGATGGCACACACTGTCATCCTGCCATTACAGTATGGGTGAACATATCTCAGAGGTTTATAGGGGTAAGATCTGGATCTGGATGAAGAGCATGGTGAGATGTCATGGTCAGACTGTCAGAAGTGCCTCTCACCCATTACAGAGAAAACTTCAGTTCTTTCTGCCCATTGAAACAAGCATTTTCCCTTCTCCCTCTTTTTCCTGAATTGAAATCAGGGATGACCTGTGAGTCCTCTCCCTTCAATGGGTAAATTGCTTTCACCCACTCCTACTGACCTCTTCCTGACCTGGAAGCAGACCACTGCCCCAGCTTGGGAAAAGGTCAGGAGCTTCACCAGGGAGGGTGACTGTCCAGCCTAGAGGTGGGCCAGAGGAAGGAGTCACTTGGTGGCAGCAAGTTCAGAGAAAGCCATCCTATGATGTCCCACCCCCTTCACACCCTGCTCTGCCCATGCAGGAGGAGCTATCTGAAGAGTGATCTTTTGTGAAAAATCCCTGGAAACTCTCTGAACTGGGATTGCTCTTCCCTAGATGCAAGGTGGAGCTCAGCTCCTGGCTGGCTGTGGGCAAGCAGAGCTGCCTCTCTCTGAGCAAGCCTTCTCATCCCATCTCATCACCATAACATGTTATTCTCATTTCTCTCTGGAGCATGAGCTGCTTCAGCCCCTGAATGCTAATGCTAATTTTCTTCAAATGTTCTTAGCTAAACTCTGGATGAATATACTCAAAACAGTTTCCAGAGTCAAGACAGACCTTATGTTCATGTTTCAGATGGCACTTCCTTGCCTGGAGGCCACAAATACAGCAGACCTGACTTCTCAGATCAGAGCAGTGCTAAGAAAAATCTTTTGGTGTTCTCCAGATGTTTTGTAGTTGAAAGCTCAGCCATGTTTTAAGTCAGATGGCTGCAAAAACATGCACTGTGTCCCACCATAACTATAAAGCAGCCACACTTCATTTTTCTGGAGACAAATCTGGATGATGCTTGTCTTTTCCCCTGCCATAACAATCATCTCAATTTTATCTGGGCAATTTGAAACACCACATCTGTTCTCCTAGATGATGTGACCTAAGCTGTCAGCCAAAGACAAAACTAGCTTCTCAAGAGCATCTTTTAATATTCATGGCCTTAGGAGATCTCTTTTCATTGAAGGTGATGCTGGTTACGGCCTTGGTGTTTATAAACAAAATAAGGTTCTCAAACCCCACACAAAATTCTCCTTGTAGCTGGTTATATTCCCCCTCTTGTTCTGTATCTTTATTATTCACCAAATACTTAGTTTATGCTTATGCTAAAAAAACAGCTGCCTGGGTTATCATGAGGTCCCTTATTCCACTGTACAAATTTTGTCACAAAATAAGAAAAGACTTAACATCTCTATGATGGAACTGAAAAAAGGACAAATGTGGTGATAAGATCCCATAATTCTGCTGTGGGGTTTGCATAATCTTGATTTGTTTAGTTTTTTATATTATGTTTCTCAGGTCACTTCTCTTAGGGCATTTATTGTATTAGTTGATGCTTTTGCAAAGATCAGCACTGAAGAATTTATTATCACTGTTAATATTCATTGTATGTCTACATTGCCAGTTGTGTGGTGTAGAGATCTCCATGCCAGACTGCTTCTGGTATTCTTTTCTCTGATGGGCTGGTTCTAATATATGCATGAAGCATTGCAGCTTACAATACAGCTATACCTGAACTGAACAATTTATATTGTCAGAGATCCCTGTAGAACATAAGGTTAGAAGTGTGTTGTCTTTTAAAAGAAAGTTGAGATTCTGGAGCAAAGCTCAGTGGTCAGAGATTAAATCATTGCAAGTTTTGGCTGCAGAAAATGGAACCCTCAGTACAAATAGCTCAGACCTGTGAGCTAGTGATCCTACAATGAGGTATTTGGGCCTTGGAGATGAAACATCACTGCAGAGACACTTTCAAAGCATGTGGAAGCCTGGTGTGTCCCTTTTCTGCTGGAGCTGTGCTGAAGGTCCTGTCTCCTTCAGGTCAGCCAGCTCTACTGCCCCAACCAGCACCTCCTAACACTCTTCAGCTCAAATAGGTCCCAAAGCTTAGGCAACATAAATAAAGGACCCCTGCAAATCTGGTTTGTCTGTGCTGAACTGGATCTGCTGGCTTAGGCAACATAAATAAAGGACCCCTGCAAATCTGGTTTGTCTGTGCTGAACTGGATCTGCTGGCATGGTGAGCTGATCTGCCACCAGCTCTGTGTGTGTTTAACACAGCTTTTGCTGTGCCCTTCACTGGGATTGTGGGCTAGAGCAGACCTTCCCTGCCCAGCACTCTGAATGTGTTTCTGCAGGAACAGACCCTGCTTTCTAGTGCTGATTCCTGGAGGGAGAGGGGAGTAAAAACAACCTGAGGCTGTTCTGCCAGAGGTCTTTCAAGAGAAAGACCTCTTGACCTGGCTCCTGTTTGGGGCTCTGCTGAAGCTTGCCTACAGAGCACTCTGCTCATTTCTGACGCTTCCCTACAAGCCATCCCTTGAGAGGCAATGGTGATTGCATGGCAGCTTATAGGGTGTGCTAGCGGGGTGGGGGGGAACACAGGAAGAAAATGAATGGCTGCAGTGGAAAGGGGAAGCAGCGTGCTTGGAAGAGCAGGAGAAGGCAGTCTGTTTAGTTCAAGTTTTGGGGCAGAGGATTTTCTCCTGTTTCACACACAAGTCCCCACTGCTGTTTGTGATTTGCTTTTCTGTAGTGCTTTTCTCAAAAGGTGAGAAAAGACTAAGAAGGAATCAAGTATAATCTGGGATGAGCTGCACAGTGGTGAAAGAGAAGACAGTCTGCCTGGCTCTACTGTCACACGGACATGAACACATCTTACTCCCTGTCTTCCTCTTTTCTGAATCCTTGGTACAGCTCCTCTACCTCTCTTCATGTCCCTCTGCAGCCCAGGCAGCTGCTGAATCCAAACCCATACAAGACAGCAGATGCTCTTTTTCCAGTAAGACCGTGAAAGAGATTGAAAATAGTGGGAGCCCAGCTTCCAGAGGATGTGGACCGGGCAGCTTAGACTAATTATTTTTTTGTTGATCCCTTGGAAGACTTTGTTTTTGCCGATCCCTTGGAGGAGTTTGTTTTTGCCTTAAATGTCTCAAACTTCCCCTTGCCACTGACTCTGACTAGTCGGCCTGGGACGCTGTGTGTGGTTGACAGGTCATTGAGAAAAGTGTACCTAGGAGGATGTGAGATGCTTTCTAACATTTTCTACATCAGGCGTGCAGTGTGCTTTGCAGGGAGGCTGATGTGGAGCCATGCTGCAGCCCTGGGAGGTGGTAGTCCTAAAAACAGCATTCTGCCCTGAGTGCCCACAGAACAAGTCTGACAAATGAATTTTGTACTGTGCTATACTTCAGGAAACAAGCAGTGAGCAGGTAAATCTCAAAGGGCAATTTAGCATGGCAGGTTGCAATTACACTTAGAGGAATTTGGTCAGGAGGAAAAGTTATTCAGAAGCCCTGATGACATTTTCCATACTGTAATGCAAATACTCTAATCCCCTCATCAGGTGCCTTGGAAACACCTTTGTTTTCTAAACATTTGTTTTCCCTGGTAAGTTTTCTCGGTACCTCCTCCTGCTCTTGCAAACCTTTAAGCCGTAGATGCACAGCAGCTGCACTGTACCTAAATGTCACTTGGTTTCACAAGCTGCACGCTCAGTTGTTTTCAAGCTGCCCGCAGGGCAGGATGCAGCGAGCTTTTTACCGCTACAGCTTTAGCAGAGCCCTGTGATGTGGAATTGTATCCTCGTTGCCTCTCCACTGCCATGCTTGTCCTCCCACAGGGCTTGAAAGGCCTCGAGGCTGTGGCGCCGGCCCAGGAGCCCAGCCCTTGTGCCCGTGTGTGACTGTTGAGTGCAGCAGCGATGGGAGCGGGTGCTTGGGCAGCTCCATTGTCAGCCCGAGAGCCTTGCTCCCGTGAAGCACCACAGCTCCAGTGGGAGATGGGCTCATCGCCACGGAGTGGGTGCCTAGATCCCGTGTGCCATGGGCTGCCACGGTGTATTCGCTGTGCCTTACGGACACGACCATGGCAGTACAGACACGAGTCCCACCGGGGCAGCGGTGCAGGAGGGCAGGCTGCTGTGCTGCCCGCGTCCCAGCAGCCATCTCCTGAGGCTCAACCCGTGTCACCCGCTCCCCGCCACGGGGGCCGCGCCGCCCCATCCGCGCCGCCCCGTCCTGGCTGCAGCTGCGGCGCCGAGCGCATCCCCGTCGGCAGCCGGCCCCCGCTCCCCGCGCCGGCCAGGCCGGGAAGAGGAGGAGCAGGAGGAGGCGCGGAGCCCTCCGCCCCCTGCGGCGGAGCGGGCGAGGCGTTAGGACCCGGCGGCGGCAGCTGGGCGGTGCGGGGCCGGGGCTGGGGCCGGAGCCGGAGCGGTGCGGGGCGGGGGAGCCGCGCCGCCGCCGCCGCCTCCTCCTCTCCTCTCCTTCCTCCCGCAGCCGCCCCTGCCCGTCCAGGCAGCGCTCCCAGGCTCCCCCGGGGCGCTCGGCATGAGGAGGATCAGGGCCAATGCCATCGCCATCCTGACCGTCGCCTGGATCCTGGGCACTTTCTACTACTTATGGCAGGACAACAAGCCCCGCTCGGCGGCTGCCGGCAGGTCCGCCGGAGGCGGTAGCGGCGGCGCCCGGAGCGGGCAGAGGGCGGCCGGCAGGCTGGAGCTGCGCCGGGAGGAGAGGACCATCCCCCTTATCGTGAGTGAGCGGCGGCCGCCAGCATCCCGTCCTGCCGCGGCGGGGAGGATGCTCGGGAAGGGAGCCGCGGCGGCGGGCGCGGGGTGCGCCGGCGGAGGGCTGCGCTGTGCCTTCGGGTTGCTTTCTGTTTATTTTAGCATTCGTGCTTGTCACCATGGCAGCCGCTACAGTCGGGGAGCAGGGTGGGCACTCTCGGGGGAATAGAGTAATGCCGTGGGTAAAGTGTTCGCGAGTTGTCTCCGCCGCTCTCAGCCCGGGCTCTGCTCCTCCGGCTTGAGAGCGGCTGCCCTTGGCCGGGGAAAAAGGCGGGTGAAACAGCTGGAAGGTTTTTGGTTCGCGTTCAGGAGGCGCACACATACAGATATGTACACACACACGCATGTATGTGATCGCAGTGCTTTCCCGTCAGGACCAGCTGAGAGCCATGACCTCTCACAAGCCCTTCCTCCGACCAGCCGGGCTCTGAGCATCGGGCCGGGGGGACGCGAGTGGCACTTGCAGTGGGGGACTGTACAGCTGGTACCAACCTCTGCCTCGGCCCCCTCCGCTTGGTTGCCAGATGGGGGACCTGGGCGCCACTCGGGAGTTTTGTCTCTTTTAAGCCGGAGACAGCAATCTGAGTCGGGCTCAGGCTAGGGTTTGGGCAGGGAGATGGCTGGAGCCCCCAGGGCTCCTTCCTAACCCGAGGGGTGGTAGCGGTACCCTTATGTGCTACTTCAGTTTTGTTGAAAGCCCCACACTCTGCCCTCCCTGGGTATCTGTGGGCTCAGTAGGGGGATAAAATTGAGCTCCTGACTTAAGGATGATGAGGACCTTTCCGCTGTGTCTGTGGGGGTGATTTGTCCTCCCTTCAGCCTGTATAATAGCATCAATAAAGCTCTCCCAGCTCTAGGCAATCGCTTCATAAAAAATAAATCAGCCCCTGGAGCAAGAAGTGGCCCAGCAATACCATTCTCAGGAGCGATCCAGCTGAAGCAGTTCGGGAACTGCACTGTGTGTCACTCTTTGGCTGCGAATCCATTTGTCAGCTGGTTGCGCACACATGGAAGCGAACAAAAGCAGCAGCCCGGTCAGAGTCGGAGCAGGGGCCAGGCGCAGGGCTGCCCGCTTCCCTCCTTGGCTGGCACTGGGATTTTTTGGCCTGTATCTTGCTTTTCTTCACCTGTAAAGTGGGGGTGGGAAGTGTGTGTATGAGTGTTTGGGAAGCCTTGTGAATGTTTGGAAAATGCTGTCAGAGCAGTCCCAGCCCTCAGGTAGCAGGGTGGAAACCCTTCAGCTGAGCCCCTTGGCCATTGCTTGCAGCTGCTGAAACTCAGAAGTCAAAGCTGAGGCTCTTGGGCAGAGCACTTAGGTTATTTGCTGCTCACTAGAGCCGGAGGCTGCCGGCAGTTCAGGCTGCTCTCTGCTGTGAGACCCTCTGTGGAGCAGGAGTGTGGAAATGAGTACGGTGAGGAGCTCTGCGAGTGCTGTTATTGCTGTAGCCCTTTGGGTGTGCTGGGAAACGCTCTCAGGCTGCCCAGGGCTGAGTTGAACAAACGGAGGATTTGGAGCACTCCTGCTTTTGATTCCACCTTAGTGGCAGAGGAAGCTGCCCCTGAGCCTCTGATTTCTTGTGTGAGCTTGAACATGCTGCTCTAGCAGTTTTATTTCTCTGTTCCCCTGCTTATCCCTTCTGGTTTTTTATAGCATTTACTTTACTCCCTCTCAGAGGGCTTGTGAGGTTACATGAATCCATATCATCTGCCAAGCACCTTAAAATCCTGGTGAGGAGGATGCTGTGGCAGTGCCACACGTTATTATATTGCTGCTGTTTGGAGGGTGGCAGTATGTACTCATGGCTAACCACAAAGCCTCTCCTTACAAGATACGGTGTCGTGCAACAGCCGCTCCGAATATGGTCCTCCTCTTGCAACGGTGTAAATCATCCCAGCTCTGCTCCATGCCCGAAATCCCTTAGCAAGGAAGTATAATCATCCTTTGTGTCTCCTGTCCCTGTGTAACTGAGGTCCCAGGATGTGCCAGCCCTCCTAGTAGGACTCCCAGGCTTCTCTGAGATGAAGGAGGACCCTCTCCTGACGCACCTGGCAGTGGGGCATGGTGGAAATATCACATCCTGACCTGCCATGATGTATTTGCATAGAGAAGAGAAACAGGAAGGGTTTGTGGTGTTTGGGCTTTCCCTCATGCATGCAGGTTCCCAAGGGTTTGGTGGGTTGCCATGAGAGGCAAGGTGGTAAAACGCAGTATGTGTACTCCTGTAACTCTGCAGTGCTATGGCTGTGGGGTGCCCAACAGGCTTAGTAGTGATGTGCACAAGGAGCTGTCCCAGCCTTGGCCTCCGCCTGCGCTGCTGGGGCAGAAGCAGGGAAGTGACTGCAGGTGGCCACGGTGCGGGAAGATTGGTGGAGGTCTGGGGACAGCGCTATCCCCCAGGGTGTGGCATGTAGCAGGGTCTGAGCAGTGGGTCTTGTGGTCTGAGCTGCATGTGTGAGCCTGAGGGCTGGTCAGGCCGGGACAGTAGCTGTGCTGACGGTCCCCAGCATGCGGCCGGCTTCGTCCCTGGCTGCGCGGCATGTGGCTGCGGCACAGCCCGCTGCCTGCTCCCAGCCAGCACGGGGGATGTGCCAGTTCTAGTGCCCCGCTGGAGAAATAACGGATCCAGGGAAGTAGCTGTCCTTTGGCAGCGCAGAGCCCTCAACCCTGAGTCGTTCCCCTCGAAGTTAGGTTATTTGACTTAATGTATAATGGCAGTCGTGTATAAGGGGAGGCGTGCCTGTGCTCCTCCTGCTCCTCTATCCCTTGGCTTTCTGCAGAGCCACTGAGACAAGCTGCCCATTTTGATCCAGCTTCTGGTTTCCTCTGCTCTGCATGAGTGATGCTGTTGGAGTTCAGGTTTGGGCTCATCTGCAATTAAGGGTGACTCATGTGACTTATGGGTTTCTGGAAAAATATTTCTTCAGTTTTCTAAAACTGGCTGCTTTTCTGTCTGGGAAAAATAAAATCTTTCTTTTGGATGAGCAAGTCCAAGAGTTCTGCTCTTGCAACTATGCTATGACATTTCAAATCCTGGGCAAGTGAAGGTGTATTGCATGGGTTTAAAAACTGAAGTGCTTTCTGGGCTTGTGTTTTTCTTCTTTATTCTCTCTTAATGTGAAGAATAAAAATCACCTCAGGTAAACACTATAGTCAATTGCAAGTCTCAGCTTGAAACTGTTTTTTATCTGTTGACCTCATATTTATTAGCACAACTTTGAACTTAAAATCTGGATGTCTGATTCCTGGAGTCATCCAGAGGAACCTTTGAATATTTAAGCTGGGGCATGGAGCTGTCAGAGATCAGTGTCCCAGAAACAGCTCGTGCATTATAAGTGATCCTGCAGATACCTGCTTTATATATAGAAATCTTGACATGTGGCCTCTCTGCAACAGGTTCTTCACAAACAGGCTCTACAGATGCTTGAAGTGAAAATTCAGAAATTGGTAAATGGCAGGGCTCACTTGGTGACACAACGAGCCCTGCATGCTTCCCCTTCCATTTACCAAGGAGGGTAGAAACATAAGCGAGCACCATACTCCTAGAAATGCATTTTTCCTCTGGAGCACAGCATAGTTTCATATTGATTAGAAGGAGCCCTGAGACCTCTGATAGTTGATTTGTGTGTTTTCAGAAGATGAACTTCTTCCCTGGACTCTTTTCTGTCCCTCCTAGGCAAAAGGTTGTCTCACGTCTCCAGGAAATTTCCAAAGGCCAGAAGCTATGCAATGTGTCTTTGGAAGGGCTTTGGCATCATTCCTGCACTGTGTACAGGTGGTTAATTGTTCACCATGTGCTGCTTATCTGCTTTAGTATGGCACTGATGAGCAGAGCCCAGGGCTCTGTTCTTCCCTGCCTAAAGACTGCAGCATGGGAAGCTCACCCAGCATACTTGTGTCCCAGTGAGGAGAGCGAGGCCATTGCTGCAGCGTGGGCAAAGTTTGTTAGTGAGAGGGATGGTTGGGAGGCAGCTTCGAAAGAGAAATTTTTCTGTTGGCTGACAGTGAGCTGAGGGTGGGAGTATTTGCTCCTATTCCCTAGTCAAAAGTGGGATGTGAAGCTGCCCACAGGGTTCTCCAGCTTGCTGACTTCTCTGGGGTGGCAGGAAAGCAGCAACACGCCTGGAAGCTGGAGACAGAAGAGTATCGTTATCTAAATGCTCTGAATTGTGTTAGGCTGATGCCCAGTTGCTCTTTGGAGCAGATATGATGCCTCTTACCTTTGTCAATTGCTCTTTGGAGCCGGTATGTTGTCTCTTGTCTTCATCCTGCCAACTTTTGTGACCTGTGTAGTTGCTCTGTGACCCCACTGGAGCCAGTTTGGCAGCAGAGAGGCCCTGTATTGTAATGCTGGCTCAGGTTGCCTGGGCTCAGCCCTCCTGGCTGCTCCCTACCTCTGTGCTCAGCCGTGTAAAATGAGCACTGGGGAGATGAGATCAAGGCATCCTTTTTCCTTGTAGCAAAGGATTTGTAAATGCTCTGCAAACATCACTGAACTGAGTGTCACCTGCCTGTGGTGAGACAGCAAGCAGGAGACTCCACTGGGATGCTTTGCTCAGAACAGGTGGTGTGTGTAGGCAAAGAACAAGTTGGTGAGGAAAGATGTCAATTCTTTCATTCCCACGTCTTGTTTAGCCAGAAAATAGGCAGTGGCTGGGCTTTACCTGCTTCTCTGAATTGCCAAACTGGCACATTTAGCCGTGCTTGTATTTGCCACCAAGTAAGACCACCTCGATGTCTGCTCTTCAGACCCTGGAACACCTAGTTTACAGCATGCTCTGCTGCTTTTGTTTTGTGTTGCCTTTGGCTCCTCGGTATCTGAATCCCACAGAGCAGGTGCTGTCTGATGTTCACCATGCATTCATGAATGATTTTATTCTCATCTCTTTCAGAGGGTGCTGTTTTCCTCACAACTGGGATAAGCTGCAACTTTCATGGTTTGCTAAATGATACCATTTTTCAGGGACCTGTGTCCCATGAGGCTCCTGCATGTGTGCCTGCCTGGAGGCAGGTCTTGTAGTCTCAGGCATGTAACTCTGGAAACTGAGGTGAATCCTAAATAAATAAAAAAACCCAACAAACACAACAAGAGGGGGAACAGCACTAATTCCTTGCATTGACATATTGTCAGGCTTAATTTCATGACCTGCTGTGCCATGGAGAGAAAAGGCCTAATTTTTAATGAGATGCCACAGTTCATTTCAGCAACTTCCTTACCATTTTACTCATAGCAGGTTGGTCCCTCTTGAGTCTACTGCCTTTTGGGGCAAGGATCAGGCATATGGCTCTGTAGATTTCTCTCTGCTCTTATTCTGTCTGTGTTTGAGTTTGCACCCATGTGGACTGAGCACGGGAAGCTCTGTGGTCTCCCCAAGGCTGTGATGCTGCCTGTAAGCCAGGCCACCTCAGCTGCAGGAGCTCGAGACCAGGAAGGTATGGTGAGCAAGCCATGTTCAACAGATCACGGAATGCTCTTGTTTTCTTAAAACACCTTCCTTTCAAGTTAAAGGAAAAGTGGAGGAAACTTCATCACTCCATCCTACCAGCATGCAAAGCAGACCCACTCCCTGTGGCTCTGCAAATATCTGGGGTGTTGGAAATGAGATGGAAAAGAAGCTGCAGGTTGCAGTGCCAATGCTTTTGCAGGTGAAGGTGCCCCTGCCAGTTGCTGGGTTTGTCTGTGCTGTTCAGCCTGGCCCATTCCACTGCCAAAATCCAGCACCTGCCTGGCTCTGCCCAGCACCTGTATGGCCTCTGCTCTTCCCAGTTTGTATCAGGGTGGGGGACACAGTTCTTAATGCTTGGGGTTTTGTGACAGCCATTCCTGCTGTGGCCAGACCCTTGCAGCACTGATTTTTTTTGGATCTCTGTGGCGCCTCTCTTATGGCACACGAGGCCTGTGCCAGCTGCCTGGGAAAGGATGACTTGGTAACTTTTTCTCTAAGGATATTACTGCAGGAGGAAGATTCAGTGACAGCTTTACGGTTTAATATTTTATTTACAGTGTTTATGTTTTAAAAATGTGGGAATGACTGCTGTTTGCCTAAATGGCAGAAAATTATTTTATATTTAATTTGTCCCAGTGGTCCTTGTGGTACATTAAAAATAAAATAAAAATAAAAGAAGTGGTTCACAATAGTAATATTAATAAAATCCAGTTGGCAGCACTAGCCTTAATTGTTAATCAAAACGATGCTGTAGCTGCAGTGAGGTAGCCAGGGCTTGGGGAACGTCGTGGTCTGGGAAGCCTGGGACAGTGTGTAGAAGTGAGGGGAGTGCCAGTGCAGTGCTCCTGAACATGATTTATTTTACTAGAACCTTTTCATTAAATCAGTAGGTGAAGCAGTCGCAAGTTTTAGTGAGCTGAAGTGTTCTTTAGTATGCAGCTGCTTCCTCTGGTAGATTTGTCTTTGCATATACAAAACTGTCTTAAGATTTAAAAACTAAAAATTTAGCAGTGTTGCTGGAAACAAAAAGCTTTGATAGACATCTCAGGTTGCTGTTTGCCATGGTGAAACTTGGTCCAGACACTTCATCTCAAGGCAGGCAGGTTGAGAGTCACTTAAAAGGCAAGGAGAGAAGATGTTTTTTTTCAGTGGCACTGACTGGTACTGCCCATTTTGGAGCACTGAAAACTGACTTAATTATTCCTGTTGAAAAAATGTGCATAGCACAAAGGCAGTGAAACACACAGAGGCAAAGGTGCTGGGGATGAAGCACGTGGGACAGCAGGGGGCCCTGGCTCACCTGTGCATTGTCTCCCTTCTGCAGGGAAAGCCCTAGGGCAGAGTCTGGCAAGGTGGGATCTCTTGCTCTTCCTTGGCTCCCCATAGAATGCCAGCTGGTTGTTCCTATTCCATGTCACCTCAGTGAGAGTCCCAGGACCTTGCTTTCTGTTTCCTGTTTTGGTCATGTATGCTGCTCTCCTGTGCCCCTCCAGCCCAATCTGCCAGCTCCTGCAGTAGAGCTGTAGTTTCTTTGGGGGTGTCCTGGCAGCTGTCGCTCCTGCTCTGTCTGTCTGGTGCCTAGCGCAGAGGCCGTGATCCACAGCACATCCCGTGCTGTTGCATTAAGGTAAAGACAACCGCAGTGAGGCCCATGGGCTGGGAGTTGAGCTGGCTTGTTGACTCAGCTGACTTGTTGACTTATCTTCCTTACAGGCTCTTCATATGCCTCAGTTTCCCCGAAGTCTAAAATGAAAATTTTATCTACTTCACAGGGCTTTTGGGCAGCTTAGCTTGCAAGTTTTGTAAAGGGCTGGAGATGAAAGAGATAACTTTAGCAAAATACTTGGTTGAGTTCTCCCTTTGTATACCCTCTGAACAAGGAAGGGGATTAGCAGAAATGTAGCAGGTCAGGGCCAATCTGCTGCAAGAGGAAGGTGTTAAAAGGCACAGCACGGGCTGCTCCATGCACTGAACAGCAGGATTTGTTAGAAAAGGTTGTGTATTACCTGCTGCTGTCTTCTGCTGTGTCTTTACAAGCACATATTCTTGCAGCTAATAAAAGTGATAAAGGACTGGTGGTGGACTCTCTGCTTCAGATTCCATGTCCCAGTTGTGCTTGGGGCTGTGGAAACAGCGAGATATATGGCAGTACATTTAAAACAAAATCAAAAACAAAGTAAAAAAAAAATAGGGGTCTCTTGGGCCCCATCTTTGCAGAGAAATTACCCGTGTTGTGATGTGCTTTGTGCGTGTGGATGGTTTCTCGGTGTTGGTAGAGACTGGGTTTTTGATAGGCAGCTGCATGCTTCCTTTGGAGCTACTTTCTATCGGCTCCTTCAGGGGCATCGTCCCTGCAGAGACCTGCCTCAGCTCCCTCTGCAGTGCCACTGCAGATCTCACAGCACTGTTGGTGTCCCTGTGCATCCCCAGGATGAGAAGCTGTCACATGCGGCTGCCCCTGGGCTGGGAAGCTGTTTTGGCTGCTCAGATGATGCTTGGCTGGTCATCCTGCCACGATGGAGCTGGAGGGTTGAGTTTGGAGTTCAGGCTTCAAGGCTGCTATGGTTGGGCTGGGGCAGTGCTCTAACTTCTGACTGTTACAGCATGGTCACTGATGACATTTGGCTAAAACTGCGGAAAATGATCTGCTTTAACCTCTTGTTTTCAGTTCTCCCACCTAACAAGTTTTTCATCTTGTAACCTGTAATATGATCCTTTTGAGGAGGCTTTGTTTAACAGTAGCAGAGAGAGAAAGCACCTGTGCTGAAATCTGCATCAGACGTTTTGTGGGCCTGTAAGGAAAAAAAAGGACTATTTTTCTTGCCTTTATTGTTTTGGATAACAGCCCTGAAACAGCTAGGGCTTGGCTGGAAAAGTGCTTCTAGCCAACGAAAGTGTCTTCAGAGGTTCTCTGAAAAAATCTTTCTGCAGGACTAAATTCGAAAAATGATGCTTTCCATCTGCTTGCATGCTGAGTGCCCTGAACGAAGTATTTGGTGCCAGAGAGTGTCATGCCCAGTAATGCCATGCTGTAACTTTGTGCCTTTTGGTACCGAGTATGCAGTAAAAAGCAAATAAGTAAAAGTAATAAATAAGGAAGAGTATATATGAGGTGCAAAAAGCAGTGCAGCTCCTTGGGTAACTGGTCAGTTAGTCTCTGAGTACAGAAATCTGGATGCAGTGGCAGTGCAAATGGGAGCCATCACATCCACACAATGAAACTGAAACAATTGTGTCCTTCCTGTGTAGTTCCCTGTAGTCTTTTGAAATTGTAAAAATCAATAGTAAAGTGTTGGAGTTAAAAACTGGGAATGGTGCAATTGCTCACTGCCGAGTCCTGGTGCATGTGATCACGCTGTGTTTCCCAGGTACTGTAATATGCATGTCATTTTTCGTGGGGTTTTTTCTTTCTTTGTACCTTTCAGTGAGGTTTATTCAGATCTGATTGTGTGGTAGGAATTACCAGCCACCAGGAGTAGGCTGTATGTGTCTCCCAATCTTCTGAAATGTCTCCATTTGGCTGAACTACCTGTTTTATGCCTAAAGATAGGGAACAGCCTCTCACGGTGACCTCTGAGGGGGTTGGCAAGACCATTGACAAACAGATAGGGGCATAACCCTATCTCTGGCCTAGGGATGCGCAGTTCCCACATCCCTGTTGGTGCTTCACTTGCAGAGCTGGCTCCTGTCAGGAGCAGGCTGGGGTGAGCACAGGGGGGTTCCTCTCATTGCTCGGGTGCAGGGTGGTGTTTATACTGAGCTTGGGTTGGCAGCAGAAGGATGGATGATCTGCAGTGAGGTAACCCTTTCAAAAAGTCTGTTGGAGCAAATCTGGATGAACTTGGTGTCTGTTTGTATCCTCCCTGTGTTTGGGTACTGTGAGTCTGGTTGTGCCGTGCCTTGGAATGCCAGATTGCTGTGTCATGCCTGCTAGCTGAGTGGCCCCTTGGGACATTTTGGGGCATTTCCAGTCTGTGCTGGGAAAACTGGACCGCACTGGCTGAGCAGCCCGAAAGAAATTTTGGCAAGGGCTGAGAAATCAGCATTCCTTCAGGACTGACTGTGAATCTGTCAGGCCAGGCAATGATGAGATGAGGTCAAGTGAGGTCTGGCCTTGGAGAAGCTGCCCAAGTACCTATCAAAAGCTGCTTTTGGCTGAGTGTGAAAGGATTTTAAGTGAGCAGTTGGACTGCTGGCTCAGGTCAGGTCCTTGAACAGACGTGAATCTCATGCTACAGGTTAGGCGAGTC
The DNA here is from genome assembly GCA_014706295.1 of Lycocorax pyrrhopterus obiensis. NCBI lineage: Eukaryota > Metazoa > Chordata > Aves > Passeriformes > Paradisaeidae > Lycocorax > Lycocorax pyrrhopterus. Next base: position 30,255,147 of record JACSVZ010000007.1, on the reverse strand, counting down.
ATGAGGAGGTGGTTAACAGTGAAAGCAAACACTGTCCTTACAGCACAGGATACAGATTGAGTCACATCCGGTAATAGGAAAAATCTGCTGATCTGCCTGCATCACTCTCCTTACAGCATTATTCAAAATTATGCATTGTAAATGATTGCTCGTTAATTTTCTTGGGCCCAAAGCCTCAGTTTCAGGGAAGATGTGCTGGAGTTGGAAGGAAACATGGTGGGGTGATACAAATCATTGTGTGGGGCAAGGCTAATGTGAAATACAGGTTATTGCTACATTCTTCTCCCTGCTGCTGTTCGGCTCTTAATTGTGCAGGACTGCCCTGCGTGGTTGGTACCTCTGCTACCCCTTGCATCTGTGACTGAAAAGGGCTGCCTGACTGCTTCTGCCGCCCCCATGGGTTTGGATGCATCAGTCATGGCATGGCAATGCCATGGCAGTAGTGTTCTCTTGCCCACTGCCAGCATCCTTGGGGCAGTGGCTCTCACCAACTCTCACTTGCGCTGAGGAATTGGAGGGGACAGTGTTCTGTGAGGACCTTGTGAGAGAGATTTGATGTGTGCAAAGCTGAGCCCTTTAAATCTTGGTGCCCTAGTTAACGGGGATTTAGTCCTTCCAACCTGTCACAGTCCATCTCATTTTTCTCCCTCTTTCCCTTTAGTTAGAGGATTAAAATTGTCGCATTGAGCTTAAAGGGGATTGGAATGCTCTGTATTTTTCTTCTGCTTTTGCCCAATATCTCCTAAGAGACATCATAAAGAATGGCCAAGAATGGATAAACAGGTATTAACACCACTGCAAGTGCTGAAGAAGAGGTGAGAAAACTCTCCCTGCCCTGTTGTGCCTGCATTATTGCAGGGGCTGCACAGGATGCTCATGACCTCCTGAGCTGTGGCAGCTGCCCCACACACCGGCCTTAGTCTGTGTCTACAGATTGCCTGAGGCAGGAGCAGGGGCTTCTGGCACTCAGTTGGGCAGGACCAGCAGCTGCAGGAGGGGAGAGTGGTGATGGGAACTGGGTGTATGAAGGGATTCCCTTCTTATTCTTCTGTGCCTCCTGTACCATAGGAGCCTTTTGAGGCTCCCCAGTTCACCAGTGCACAAAAGGAACTTGTTCCTGCGAGTGGGCTGCATGTTCAGAAAACCCAGTACACAGTTCTGCACAGTTCCTTCAGCTTGGCTTCAGCAGAATCCAAAACCTAAACTTTAAATGAAATATCTTGACTTGTTTTTTGTGGGGGACAGGAGAGGAGTGGTGTACCTGGGTGATGCTGTTCATAATGGAAGAATACTTTAAAGTGTTACAAAGCAGAAAGGCAGGGTGACCATTTGGATTCCCTAATTCATACAGCCGTGAACCTGAGAAATTAGGAAATAATGCTGCACATGGTATTTATTAAATATCCAGGAAATTGCTAAACTAAGTCTTGTGGCAGATTCATAAAGACTAAGTAAATTCTCAGAATCCACAATACATCATCAGTTTTCTTGTCCAGTTTTCTGTTAGTGCTTTTATAATTCTGCTAGAAATACAGTTCCCACTGCTATATTTAATTTGCTGGCCCTGTGCAGAGCTTTAAGTGTGGTCTGTATCATTCTCTGTGGGAAGGACAGCCATGAAGCATGTTGCCAGAAGGTTATTTTGAATCATTAGAGGCAATTCGTATCTTTCTGGTCTTGAGTAGGTGAGTTGAATTTGAATGGAAAATATTTCCACTGAGGTCAGAATTTGCTTCAAGTTTTCTGTTCAGTATTTTTTGTTCCCAAGATGTATTCTCATATCCCTGTCCCATATCTGATAGGGGTAAATTTAGATGCATTTTGATCAGTGCCTATCAGTTGGGAGACATTTGAGTCAGGTGCTGCTTATGCTGGGGTGGGCTCAGCAGCTGTGCAATGCAGAGATCAGATTTGCACTGGGTTGTGAGGAGGGTGACTCCAGCCATTACCTGGACCTGCTTGGCAGGAGCTGGGTGAGGGCCGGCAGTGTGCTGAGGGTTCAGGTGCAAAAGGAGAGATGTGGAGAGAAGCTGTTCTCTAAGAAAACTCCTTTCCCCTGCCCTAGGTGTAACTGTGTACCAGGGGAGTGCACAGCTCACAGCTGGATGTGTGTCTCTGTATGTAGCAGGCTCTTTCTGTATGTGAGGGACTTGTCTGGGGCCCTTCTGTGAAGGGAGAGTGAGATAGGGAGACTAGTTGAATAATAAACCATTAGGGGCTGCCACAAGCCTGCTTGGAGTTACCAGTTGCCTTGCCATCCTTTTTCAAGTATTTGCACATCAGAGTTGTGTGATGTCATCTCCCATTTGTCTTGCTCCTATCCAAGACCTCACACAAGGCGTGTGCTGCTGGGTGTTTCCTGTTTATCTGCAGATCTCTTTGGGTATCCAGACTAGGGGCTCTTTTGTGCAAATGTGAACAGAAAAGTCAGGTTCTGTCCTGGAGTTCATAATCTCTGTTACATGAGTGAGATAAAGAGCTGCGGATAGAAAGCATTCTTTCCCCCATTTCAGAAATTTCAGATGCAGAGCTGAGATTAAGCCTTGAGCTCTGCTGAAAGGAAACAAAGCATTATTCATAACTGCTAACCTCTGGTTATTAACTCTGGTGAAAATACCAGTGAAGCCAAGACAGCTTGGATATTAATTGTGTACCAACACATATTCAATGAATTTGCTAGATTACCTCAGTTACCTCAAATGCCAACTTGGGTTTTGGTGTGCATTTCTTTCTGCGTATTCATTTTGGAGGAAGAAGTAGCATTTGAGAATAAGCTGCTGGGACAGGAGACAGGTTAGAAAAAACTTCTAAGGGATGTGTACATGTTAATCATTAAGCCTGTTACCACGTTGCAACATGACTTCTCATCGTGATAAACTGCCTCGCCAGGCTGTACTGGAGTAAATCTCACGGTGTTTGCTGAGCTCTGGAAGGTGGACTTCAGCCTCTCTCACCTCAGCCTAAACACTGAATGGTGTTGAAACACTCCTTAACCTGGCTGGGGTGATGACCAGCAGGGCTCCTTGGGGCTGATGCTGCTTCTTCATTCTTGATTCTGCTTTTGAGGACTTAAATTCTCAACTTAATCAGGGTAAAGTGAGGTTCCCCATGTTACATTGTTTTCAATGCCAAATGACTCCTCAACCATGTGCTTAAACCAGTATTCTGTGTAATTTGCTCTTCTGAGTGGAAAATACACCATAACACTTTTAATCATTCTCTCTGCAGAAAAAAGATGTTTTCGTCAGGGAATATGTTCCTGGTGTTTGTAGCATGTACTCGTTTATTGTCTTGCTACCCAGTTCTCTGTACAGATAGGTAAAAACAGGAGTGCTGGATGCTGAAATGCTTATATGTCTGGCTGGTGGCATGTGGCACAAGTTGCCACGGGCACTACCATCTGAGTGGGCATATGGCCTTTTCCCCACAAGTTATTAATAGTCAAATGCAAGTACGGCAACATTGCCTACTTTTGTAGGAGCAGAATTTTACAAGGGTGAATTGAGCTGGTTGTACTCATTTTCCCTCAAATAGGAGTCTGAATGTTGGGCACCTGCTGCTGCCACTGCACACCCAACTTTGTGACAGGAAGGGGTACTTAGCTAGTTCAGCCTCCAGCAGTCTGGACAACATCAGCTGGGTGATGAGAAGTTACAAATAGATGGCCAGGCCTTTACCACCATTGTTTTGGCAAGTGATGTTGGGTAATACTGCCAATAAGTCTGTAATGCAGGCAGAGGAAACTTGTCAGTCTAAGTGTGGGGTCCTGGGGTACGGCCTGTACCTGGGCTGGAGAACCCACTCTGTGAAGCATGCTGGAGAGCGCCTCTCCTGATCGGAGGGGTGAGGAGTAGTGTTTCTAGGTCAGCAGCAATATGCCACCTCAAGAAAGTTCCTAAAAAGTGCAAGCAACTCAACATCCTTAGGTAACTCTGTCCTGTTTGACACAGCCTTGCTATTGCTTCTTGAGTATCTCCATATGGTGCTGTTGGGGTAGTGGGAGTGGGACAGAATTGGTTCTGCAGAATTGGTTTTTCAGAATGGCTCTGCACTGTATGCAGAAATGGGCTCTTTGGACTTACTTCAGGGGAAAAGTTGGCCAAAATAGACCAAAAAGCCCGATCATCTAAAAGAAATACCTTTGCTCCTGAAAAGGGTGAGTGAAAAATCCCCACCTGTTTGGTAGTGCTGTTCAGGCTCCCTGTAGTGCTTCCAGAAGAACTATGTGCAATCCTCCTGCCAGTTCAGTACCTCCAGCGTTACCAAAGAGTGTGTGAAAAACAACTGCATGGGAGTGTCTTCGATGTTAGAGGGCAGCTCAGCTATCTGTTGTCAGGTCAGACACCAAGTCTGGCAAGGAGGAAGGTATTTATACTGTGCTTTAATTGACCTTGAAGAACTTGTCACTGCGCATTTCTCAAAAACATGTTTAAAAAAACTCTCTACGCTTTAATTGAACTCACTTGGTACATTCTTGAGAGTATGATGGTGTGATGGCAATATTCTCCTTGATTTGCTGAACTAGCTTATCTGAATTGGAGGAGCTTGCTTGGGATGAGAAAGGTGTATGAAGAAGTGTGGGGTGCAAGGACTTTTTTGTCTTTATTATGTTCTCCTAGTATTGAGAGAGTGTGGAAGTATTAAAATATATTTAAAACAATTTTAATACATTTAAAATACTTGAATGTTCACTGAAATGTAGGCTCCTAATATTGCCTTAAACTAACTGCAGCCTCCCTGCAGATGTTGACTGCCTCCTGCAGAAGTGGCTCCGTGGCTCCTGGAGCTTCTGGGTTGCTTTAGGAGGTACAGAAACCGTCTGATAGCTCTTCCTTTCCTCTGTCCCATTAAATAGGTTGACAATATAAAATGCAGGAAGCACAATGCTGTGGTTTTAGTCTATGTTGAGCCAGATTAGAGCCAATGTCTGGAACCAGCAGGAAAAATTATCTAAGGATGCTTGGGTTACAGAGTAGAATTCAATGTGACTGGGCTGGAGCTGGCTGCTCTTTAAAGATGTGTGGTTTGGGAGGAGAGGATTGCTGTTAGAGAGGCCTATCTGCTCCTTCAGAGGTAATTTAACAGCCTGCCTTCCATTCAGGCAAGGGAAATGCTATCAGTGGATTTTTTCCTGTTGTATTAGATGACCTGTCTGTATGTCAAGGCCTAATTTTGTTACCCCAGAGAGCAGTGGATAGAGGATGATTTTCCTTGAAAGTTTTCTTTGCTGCATTGGAAAGGGACTGCTCCCATCCAATTCAGCTGCCAGGCAGCCAGATTTCTCTCTGCTGGTCAATAAACGGAAACTGCTGTTTTATGCACCAGAAGCTGGGGTACTGGCTGCTATAGTTATGACTTAATTACTAGTGTCAGATTAGTTAGGACTTGGATATTGCATCAAGCTAAGGATCTATCTACTAGAGATGTACAGGTTGAAAGTGAATCCATATATCTACGTTAAACAGATTTGTAGTGGCATCTGTTCTGCCCAATGTTTTTTACAGGGAAAACAATCCACAGACAATGAGACTGAAACACTTCAATGGGTACTTTTGGTAATAAACATTTTTTGCATTGACAGGTCATGTGCACTTGACTCTTCAGAAATGTGGTAAGTGTTTAAGCATCTTCTTTTACAGATCAAGAGTCTGAAGGAGGCTCAGAAAGGTTAAAGTCTTGATTTACACTGATTGCTCAGGCTCCATTGGCTTTCTCTTTGAATGTCTTTCCCGCTGGGCATTTAACTGACATCCCCTTCCTTAGAGCTTCAGTGCGTGTTTAAACAGTCACGGCTCTTCTGCAGGGAAGGCAGGGGTAATAAGGAAAACTGAAGTGAATATTCCCTGCTGATGCGCAGTGCCAGCATGCTTTGCCCCCCTAGGATGACGCCTCTCCTCACTTTAGGATGCAGCATTGAGAGCGCTCAGGTTTGCAAGTGGCACATCTTGTGGTGCTGCAAGGTGAAGGCCCTTGTAATGAGTGGCTCAAATGAGGCAGACAGCAACGAGTTGTCCAGGAATGGTTTATTGGCTCCTGCCTGGCAGAAGGAAAAGTGTCACTGTGATTTGTGCTTACCTAGCTGTGCAATTGAATTTTATCCTTGAACTTGATTCCTGGTTTAGACAAAATCCCTCATGTGAAACACATGGCATTTGCACAGGGTTCTTAATTAGAAGAATTCATCATAAACATGGGCATCTTTCTCTTGTTATTGTGGCAGGGGATAGAGATTGATCACATCCTCAGAAATTCCTCAGAAATGCATCTGTTGTGTATGATTTTATGAAATTGGCAGTCCTTGATGTCTGCAGAAAGATGAGGTTCCATTTGATATTGCTGTGCTACCACTATTATGCTTGTAATTAGTTAATGAACTAGTGACTTTTGAGTCGAGGTAGTTCCACAAGGCTTGCTATCTGTTGATCAGCAAATGCTTGAAACCTGCATATTCAAAAATATCTAGATCTGCTGGGATAAAGGGAGAAAATCATGGCATATTTAAATTTTTCACAGCAGCCCTCTCCTAAAGCATCTATGTTCTCTTCTCCCATACTGCCACTAGAAAGGAAGGAATAGAGTGTAAGAAAATAATTTGCTATGATAATTTCAAAATGAGCAGCTTGGTTTGGGGCACATCTTGCACCCCACGTTCTCTCTCTGCCCTCCCTCACGTGGCCAAGGCATGCCATTTTGAAGGCATTCAAAGAAGAGAAAGTGCATTGTCTGTGCAAAGTTCAAGAATTAGAGGTTAAAAGTGGCTTATTAGGTTCTTCTACGTGAAACCTAGCTTCCAGCACCAGAGATTAATTGCTTACCTTCAGGTTTTGAAGGATCTGTGTCTTTCACAGAGAATAAAGCAAAAACATCTTGCTGGCTGCAAAGCACATCAGTATTATTTGAAATGTTTGCCAGGGGTGCAGCAGGGCCCTCCTCCTAAGATAGGAACTATTGGACTACTGCAGAATGGATTTTGGTGGGTTTTTTAGCCAATAACCTCAATTTATCTCCTATGGGAAATTTTCTTTTAGCTGGTTTGTCTCCTTTCTTCCTCTCCAGATGGATATCATGGTATTAACAGATGGCTAAGGAGAAATGTTTCCTTCCCTGACGAAAAAGGAAGTGAACGTATGGAAGCTGTCTCAGACATGAGCTTTGAGCCCTCTTTTAACTTGGCAAAGACTTTGCTCTCAACCCTGGAGCCTTGAGGAGCAACACCAGTGTGGCAGGCAGAGGCAGATGGGGTAGCCCACATAGGCAGCTCACAGGAAGAATGGAGTAAGTGTGTTTTGAGCAGGCCAGTGCTGTAGCAGGTGGGCACACTTGTACTGTACTGGGCCAAATCCCACTCTGGCTCTCACGGTATGTCAAAGTCGGGATTTTCAGCTGCTTCTGTCCTTTAAGCATAAAAGCTAGGTCATCAGTGGTATTACTGGAGAGGAGACGAATATTTGTCCATGTGTTTAATGAAGACCTGCTCTTCAGTGACTGCTTTGCACTGCTGGAAGCAGTTAATTAAATAAAACACTGTGGGTTTTAGATTAGCAAGGTCTTTTGGGTGAAGGACTTGGGTAGTCCTGGAAGTAGATATTTGATGAAGCTGTTTTGTGCTTTGCAGTTTTCCCTTTGAGCTGAGATGGAAAGGGAGGGTTAATCACTTCTTAAGGGTGCTGCAAGACATGACTGTGGTCTTGTGAACATCATTGATTGTGTCCTCCAAAAGATCTTGCTGGGACCATGCAAATGGCAGAAGGAGTAGACAGCTGTGGTGGCTTGCTGAAAGAAGCAAGAGTATTTGATTTGAAAGCCTGCAAGCAATTATTACTGCTCCTCTTGCTCTGAGAAGGCACTGATCTTATGTTTTGCTCTGCAGGTTATGATGAGCAACTATGCCATTCTGGCAGATTTTGCCAGCTGCCAGTAGGGACACTGCTTGGGAGGCTGTGAAACACCGGAGAAACTAGTCTTACCAAGACATCCCTCCATCTGTTTGCAAATAATGCCTGTATTTCCTTGTCCCTGGGTACTGCCTCCCCTTTGGGCTGTGAGAGAGGCAGAGGCTGAGCCAGTACAGTCCCATACCTGCACGAGATGTGGGTCCTGCTGGGTCTAGAGACAGAGGTCATCTTCCAGTAACTGGGCTGAGAAGACACTGGGGGATGTTAGGTGTATTTGGAAGGAGTGTAGGGGGGAAACAGGAGAAGCAAAAGCCGAGTTATCACCACCAGATGCTGGCGGTGGTCCCTGAGGAAAACTATTTTTGCTCTGTTGTTTTGCCATGATGTTTGTACTCAAGGTTAAAGCACTTGGGTGGAGGTGAAGACACCATTCTGGTCATGTTTTGTTTCAGGTGGGTTGACTGCAGAGAGAATTCCTGTTGTTAGCCTGGTATTAACCAGGTGCTTATGGGAGGGATGATGGCTGTTACTTGCCTGATAACATGAAAGTGTGCAGTGAAGGGTAACATAAAGTCATTATTAAATAAAAGAAGTTGAGGGAGTTCCTCTCCCTCTTGGTTAAAAACTTACTGCTTCACACAGGTTAACACAGTGCTCTGGGAAGAGATTGAAAGGGTGAATGTGTGTAGGAAGACAGAGGGTGGGGATGGGTGTTCTATATATGCTTTCTCCACTTGCTGCTTCCCTACAAAATTTATCTGTCATTTGGAAATTGGTTCTGGCAGTATTGCTCTGTATGTTGTAAGAGGAGGAGTCTGTCAAAGGCACACCTGATGGGTGAGGGAGTAATTGTAGGATCTTTCATCTGTTAAGATGTCACCAGGGTAGAGATGGTCGTTTGCTGGGGTGGTTGCTGCACTCCCATCTCCAGCTGAGCACTGAGTGGAGGACAGGGTGGAAAGGTGCCAGTTGGACCAGCAGCTCTCAGTTCAGCTCCAAGGACAGCTGGAGCAGCCTTGCTGGAAATATCCTTGCAGTTTGAGCCACTGGCCTAAATGGCTCCATAACTCAGAGAGTGAATATTAACCTGTAGATAGAAAAGTCTCACAGCCTCTGACTCACTGCATCTAAGTGGCATGGGATGGGAAGAGCTTGCAGGGGGCCTGGCAGGATGGATAAAGAAAGTTAATTTGGACGGGAAGCATATTGCAAGTGGAAAGATAGGACCAACTTTGTTTCCTTGTGCTTTCCCCCTGGCTCTAGACTGCAGAGAACAGCAGTTATTTAACATCCCTGTAGACCTTCCTCATTTTCAGAAGAGGAAAAAAAGGGACACTATTTTTTTTAGGAAACCAAAGATATGGTTGCATTCACAGTTTCTGAACTGAGTTGTCTGGGAGATTTGTACATGTTATTTGTGTGGGTATATACCGAAAGCCTCAAAGTTCTTGTTACAGAGACTTTTTTCAGTACAGAGGATTTTTATCATCTTTGTACTTATTTTCCTGTTTTGTTTAAAGTAGTAATTCAGATCTATTGTTTCTTCTACTGCTTTGAGTGGTAGAAACAAAATATTGGCAAGCCATTTGGACACCTGAGCAAAAGCACTGGAGATCAGAACGCCTCCCTGTATTTACCAAAAGAATTAACATACTTGCCTAATAAGAAACTAAACCTGATCAATTTGTCTGATGCCCTTCCATCCCCACCAAGCAGAGGTTTGTCTTGAGTACCTTTAGTTTAAAAGCCCCAGAGGCATCCTGCAGAAATGGGTGGTGGAGCAGGCATCTCTGGGATCCAGCTGCCTTCCTTCCTCTCAACCTTCTCTTGTCTTGGGCACCCATAAGCAGGAATTGGGGCATCCAAGAGCTGGGGACACGCCAGGTTACCCTCCTGTGTGAGGGTGGGCTTGCTCAAGATGGGATCACTCACACATGCATCGTTTGATAAAGTCCCCAGTGACTTGCAGTGGATAGACCCCTCTTTAGCTGGAGGTGATCTCTGAGCCTTGCAGCAGAGGCCCCACCAGCAAAAACTAGTGAAGCGCTTTCAACTCCATTGATTAAAACCACAATAAATGAGCATTTACTTGTGATTGCTATGTGAGTTGTAGTACCTCAGCCCATGGGATTTTAATAGATTTTTGTAGTGTTCCCAAGTTAATCAGCCTTCTTGAGATAGGTATCTCTTTTCTCTTGACACCTATCAGCATGTCTTAGACCTGGCACAGCAAGATGTGAACTCTTGACACTGATTAATGCAGAGATATAAATTGCTATTGCTTTGCCTTTGCCATGGTGCGTGGTCTGTGTCAATTGTCCCTCTCAAAGGCAGCCATTTCTGAAGCAGTCTTTCTCATATTACAATTTTGCCTTCAGTGAGGAAAATCACTTTTCTGCAATGAGAAACATGGTTTCTTCCCTAATCTGTGACTAAAGATCAATGGACTTCTGAAAGATACCTTTCTACTATCCTCTAACAAAATTATTCATTTTCTTGTTCCACATGACTGACAGATATGTATCAATTCCAGACCTCTGCTGCCTGTGTTTAAGGAGTGATTATTCATTTTCAGGACCTGTACCAAGCAGTTACCCTCTGTGAACTGGCATACAGACATGGGTAGTGTGCAGTCCAAGTGCATCAGCAAGATAGGTGTGCAAAAATTGCTCCATTTTATGATGGACATACCTCACAAAGGTTTGATGGTGGGAGACAATTTTCTGTTGTTTAACTTCACTGGTTTCTGATGAAGTGTGCTGCTAAGCTCTTCTGCTCCACCAGCTTGGGGCATTGGTTGCTAAAGCATCAGCTTTCCAAAATTATCCAAATGTACTAAGTGTTTGACTCTTAAAAAAAGATAAAAGAAATGTTCTGGCAAAAGGATACCTTTTTTCCTTCTTCTGGAAGGATTCTCCTGTGGGTATCCTTGATTCTGACCATGACTACAGTTAGTTATATTTGAGGAGTAAATAGCTATCAATCAACTTTTTTTGTCTTTTTCACATTCTGTGGAGTAGCCTGTGAATGACATGCTGAAAAACAAGCTGTTGACCAAGCTGTGTGTTGATATGGCAGGCCTGGAAAACAGTCTTATGATAGTTGTTTTAAGGCTTCTGTAGATCACTACCAGACCCTGGAGTAAATTCTAGCATTGAAGGAAAAGTTGGCTTTATGTTATTTGTGCTGGTCATGTAAGCTGCTTTTGGCTGAGCTGTTTAGGGAAGAGGATGAAAAGACTGAAAGTGGATGCTCCTAACAGTCTGATGGGTGTTCTGGGAAAAGTTAATCACAAGAGCTCCCCAAGAGGTAAGAAGTGCAGTGATGTGCTGCTGATCAGCGTGGGTAGGAAGCAACACCATGCTGGGTGCAGGCGTCAGAAATGGCTTTGGTGAATGAAGTGGGAAGAGCCCTGCAATCGCAGTGGGGCTGAGGCAGGAGCTGAGCATCTCCTCTCATCACGCGCTCTCAGGGAGGAGGCTCTGCCACAGCCACAGCACACTGCCAGGTTTCCTTCTCACATAGCTGGGAACTGGCTGTGTACACTGGGTAAGGACCTAGCTTTAAAAAAACCAAAAGCGACAAACAAGTTAGAAAGTACTGTGGTATTGCTATGGTATTGCTATGGTAACAAACATCTAGGAATGCAGGCAGATCTCTGTATTAACTGTAGGCTTGGACTTTATAGCCTGTGCCCTGGTGGTTGCATATGCAATCAGAGACAGAAATGTTGCTGTAAAGGGAAACAGCAGCAGGTTTATGATACCTTGGGATCTTTCCAAATATGAGACCTACTGCTCCCTCTGCTAGAGGAAGGCTAGGAGCAGTTGCGGGCTGTTGGTGTGTGTCTGTCACTGCTTGTTTGCTACCCATCCAGACAATGAGAGATGAGTGGCCAAATGCATTCTGCAGCACTGGAATATCCTGCAGTTTGAGTTTAAGAACAGCTTGGGTCTTTCATCAGAGATTCAGAGGGCTTAGACTAGCTGAAGAAAACGGGTATCATTCGCGGCTTCCAGCAGCACATTCAATGGCAGGCCTGGGAGAAGGCAAAGGGAGTTCAGCTTCTTCCCTGGTGTGGTGCTTATTTGTCTGTGCAGTGGTTCTGGGTTTTGCTTTGTTTTCTTCTTATTTTCCATTTTTGCACTGTTTTGGGCAGTGTTAAAATCCTACTAGAGGGAAGGTGCCAGTAGCAGAGCGTGTTGAGTTTCTGGCAGAGATGGAGCAGGTCCTTCCAAAGCATGCCTACAGCATGGGGTTTCTTGGTAGCTTGGATAGCCATTTGCCTCTCCACAAGCAACTGCTGGAAAACACGGCAGGACTGGGCAATAGACGAAGAGAAAAAGGGACGGAACTTCCAGAATGGCAATTACAGTGGCATAGGGGGACCCTGCTATAATTACAGAGGCTGATGTTACAAGAGGAAAAGACCTGTCCTGAGAAAGTCTGGCTTTGAAGAGGAGAAAAGACCTCAAAATGACAAAGATGATGAGGGAACTGGACCATCTCTCTTGCGAGGAAACGCTGAGAGAGCTGGGCCTGCTCAGCCTCTAGAAGAGATGACTGAGAAGGGACCTTTTCAGTCTATAAGTATCTTGAAGGGAGCATGTCAGAGGATGCAGCCATGGTGCTGAGCAATAGGACAAGAGGCAGTGGGCAGGAAATGATGCACCTAAATGTGAGGAAGAACTTCTGTCCTCTGTGGGTGACCATCCACATGGAACAGATTGCTCAGAGAGGTTGTGGAGTCTTCCTCACTGGAGATACTCAAGAGCCGTTTGGACATAACCCTGTGCCATGTGCTCTGGGATGACCCTAGAGCAGGGAGGTTGGACCAGATCACCCCCTGTGGTCCCTTCCAACTTTAACCATTCTATGATTCTGTGAAAATGCTGCCTCCTAAAAAAAAAAAAAATCTTGTTTCCTACATCCCTCCCTAAGGATGATCCTGACATGATCCTAGCATGTGTAAAGGAAGCTGCCTCTTGGAATGCAAAGATTTCTCTGGCTTAGTGCTGCTCTGGCTCCGCTTGGGACCAAGATGCAGGCCTGACTACTATTTCAGGCTTCAAATTTGTTAAAGCTACTGTGTGTGAGATATCACTGGGGACTTGTTCTGGACACTTCTGGCATGCCACTTGTTTCTGTTCTACTTTGCACATGGTTGCAGGGAAGCAGAGGAAGAACTCCAGGGAGTTCAGTCTCTGCATGAGGACACACGTTGGCATGTAATTATGTGCAGTCATGCCAGTTAAAGCTTTCAGTGGACATGCATGGTAGACGTAGCTTTGTATTGACACTTACAATTCAAGATTGCCCTTTTTGCTGAGTGCCTAACTCTACAACCTTAAATATGCCTTTTTTATATTGACTTGGGGAGGAAGGGACAAGAGAGAGAGCTGTAGGCTGCATGAGTGACAGCTGTATAAAGAGCTGTATCTATTGACAGATCATGAAGAGTCCTTCATCAGTACATGTTGCTTAAATATCTGTTAATTAGGGAGAAAGATTGAAGAATGCTGTCCTAGCAGTTGGCTGGATTGTGAGCACTGAATGTTACTCACTGAGCATGAGAGCTACTGTGCACGTTCTGGCTGCAGGGACCTCACTGGCAGCTGCCTTTGTGCTAATCAAAAATCAGATTTGAACAGGTAAATCTGCTTTGTTCAGTACAAAGTGCTCTGCTAAGGAGTGTTGCTCTTTTTTGGCATTTGGGTGTGTTGCTGGTCCAACCACCTTCAGGACTGGCAGAGAGAAACTGCCTGGAATAGGGCATGCAGATGAATACACTGCCTGGGTGCTGCTGGTCCACTGTCTTGCCATGGTCAGACTCCTACAGAATACTTTTTACATTCAACCGGCTACGGTAAGAAATGCTTATTCCAAACTGTGATACAGGATTATAAGCTGATTTCTCATTCACCTTTTGTAATCTAAGGACAGGTCTCCTGCATCTTGTTCCCTATGTTCTTTCAAGTTTTTGGGTGGTTGATTTTCAGGGTTTGGAGGTTTTTTAAAGTTTATTTTGTGATATGTTTGGTGCTTGAAACCACAGTTCCGCTTTTGGTTGGTTTTTTGGGGGTTTTTTTGGTTTTTTTTTTAATCTACTCTGGACAAACCTGTCAGCATATTTCCTTTGTTCGTGTTTGTTCATCTCCCATGTTCCTTTGTGGAGCCAGAAATGCTGAAACCCAACAAGAGCAAGCCAGAAATGTGAAGAATGCCTCAACTTTTTTTTCTATTTGGGAGAAAATGAGCTGTTGTACAGACTCCGTATCTCCAACAAGCTGTTTTGCTTTTAACCTTTACATCACCACCACAACCTCCAGCTAAAAATTTATACATTATTTGTCTTCTGGGTAATGAAGACCATTTACAACATAGTTAAAATGGTTTCTAAACAAGAGCCATTTCCCACAGCAAATAAAGACTTATAAGAAAGGGAACTTTAGTGTGCTAAGCAGTTTAATTTTTCCAAAATTCTGAAAGATAGTGGAAAATTGGGTCCTCTGTGAGTACTCTGTGTGTGTTTGTTTCTCATTGTTTACATTTTTGTTGTGGCTGAAATCCTGCTGATGTCACTGGCAATTTTACCACTGAATTTAACTAGTAAGTTACAGTCAGTCAGACTTTTACATTGTGTTCTTCTGAACACAAAGCCTATGTGCTTCATGTAGCTTTGTGTGGAGAGGAGAAAGCAGAACTCACTGAGCAGTGCTCATCCTCATGAGCAACTCTGTGGATTTCATGGAGCTGTGTCAGGACTGGATGTGTCTACGTTTATTTTTCATTCACATTTAGTAAGGCTGCTGAAGGCCTGGGCAAGGTTCTTTGACCAGTGGCATTTTGAAGCTGTTCTCTCTCTTTGGTGAAAGAGGTCTGTGTGGTGAAAAATGCACCTGCCCGGTGCTCCTTAGGCCATGGGAGGTAGCGAGGCTGTTGTGTTGCCCAGGGTTGTGAATGGAAGTCACTCAATCCTACTGCTTGTACTTAGCCATCATACTTTGGAAGAGGAGACTTTTTAAAAAAGCGTCTGATGGATCTTGAGAAGGGAAAACTGTCTTCGTGACAGGATTGGTTATACTCACACAACACTCCTCTGGGAAGCCAAAGGTTAGGATCACAGCCCCAGCTATCAGAAACAGACACCCACATTTCTTGCTATGACCCATACGTGAACTTTGAAAAGTGAAAACTTGCTCACAGAGTGGAAACTGCTGAGCTGATGACTGGGTTGTGAGCCAGCTGGGTGGTCAGGAGAGGAGGGGGCTATGTCAGGAGTGCAGTTTTTGGGTGAGAGGGAAGGGGGACTTGGTTGCATGACTTTGGGAGCTTTTTAAAGATGAAATTTGGGCAAACTTTCATTAGTTGAATATGTGGAGAAAAATGCCAGACATACCTTTTCATAAATGAACTCAAAACCAGCCTCTCCCAAAATCTGCCTGATCAGATTTATGGTTAAGCCAGGCCAAAAGAAACAGCTATAGCCCAAGGTTTCTGTAGTGGTGTTACTGCTGACCACAAAACATTCAAACATTACTTAATTTGAAAATCAAATTCTGTGTCCTTTACCTTCTGGGTTTTGAATTTCTAGACATCGACCTTTTTCTTTTTTGCAACTATGACAGCAAAAATTTATCCTATCCGTAGAAAAGCTGTGAATTCTCCTAACAACATAACCCAGGAGTTGTATCTTTACAAGATGTCCTTACACTACAGAACTTTGAGCGTTGCGTGTGCAGAATCAGATGATGCCCTTTGTATTGGACAGGGATTGACTGAGTGATGGATTTTAAAGATCCTCACTATGATTGACTTTGTTTTGCTGCAGTTTGCACCTGCAGAATGAGACAAGGGGCTGTGTGAGGGACTGCGGCACTTTGTGCATGGGCAGAACTGTATTTCCGTGAGCAGTAGTTGTGGCCATACCTGTCCTGAGTGTATTTTTGTGATGCTTCAGTGATTCTGCTCTTCCTTATGTGCCCAGCTCTTTCCTGGTTGACAGTGATTAAATGGCAGAGCTGAGGGGCTGTTGAGGAGGCCTCTATTATTTGTGTGATTGAAGTCTAGAATGACAGAGGCCTGCATAGCATAACACAGGTGTTTTTCGTATTTGACAGGCATTTATGAGCCCGTTGCATGATTCTTCATTGGTATGCATCTTTGATTAAATTTGCTGTTGGGGAGGTGAATTTAATGCCTTTGCAAATGGGGACCCAAGCAGAAGCAGAGTGCAGCTCTGAGGGTTTTGTCAGTTTGCATTTGGAGCAATGCAGTAACTGAAAAATTAATCAATTAGAATGGAATATAATTTGGCTCCTAAACAAAATGGCAATGGCCCGGTAGTCTCAAATCTTCACGGACAGATAGGCAGTGACTTTTTCCACTATTAGAAAACAATGCTGCATGCCGCAGGGCTGCATGCCTGGCAGAGATGTCTGAGGGAATAAGGTCTTATACAAAAAGACTCATTTTTGTAATAAATCACGGATGTATATGCACCATCGCTATTGTCACTGCAGAAGGAATGTCAGTGCAGTCTTTGGGAGTAGATCTCATAGCTTCAAACCTCCAAAATGCAAGTCTACATTGCGAGCTGAAGGTCATTCTTGGAATTCTCTAAGAAACCAGGTCATGATTCAGCGGCGACATGAGGAGCTATATTAAGTCACTCTGCTAAATGTCACTTTGGTTGTTGGTTTACAGACAATTTGCATTTTCATATTGGGTCTGTCTGACTCCTAAACAATATGTCCTGCCAAAAGGCTTCCTTTGTGATGTTCAAAAGCTAATGCGAGGAGGAGCTGTGTGGAGCACTGTGGTAAATTACCTGACTCATCCAGGTCAGGTCCTGCTCAGGTGTTATTTCCTGGGAACACAAGGTCCATGCAGGCTCTGGGGCTGTGGGCCAGCCTTCAGAAGCAGCATGGTACTGGGCCCAGCTGGCACAAAGGCAGGAAGGAGTGTGGCTGCTGAGGCCAGACTGCCGCCCGGCTCGCTCTGCAGGATGTGCAGTGCTTCTCACCTGCCTGGTGCAGCTGCTGTGAGAGGTGTGACAGGATCAGTCTGGTGATTAACATGGGGAGAGAGGAGAGAGTTGGTGCAGAATTAGATTATATTTAAAATCATGACTGTTTGAGCAAGACCTGCTAACAAAAACACACTAGGGAAAAATCTTTCCTTGTTGGAAGGCAGGGAGAAATTCCCACTTCCTGCTGTGGGGCTGGCTTTGTCCCTGGTGGGGGTGTGAAATGTCCTGAGGTCTACCCTTGTCTTCCTGGCTCAGCTGTGCATGTGCACAATATTTCTGTGGAGTGTGAATGTTGGCTAGTTGCAAAGCCACACTATTTTATTCTTAATCTTCTGATCTCCATTTAAAGCTCTGACTCTTGAGCATGAATGATTAAAAAGGTACTTTAGCTTCCTTTCTCTAGCCTTAGCAAAAAGCCCTTGCAGGGTAATCTTGAAGGAAAAGAAAATGAGCCCCAAGCTTAATATAATTAAATACTTTAATACTTTGGGTGAGTGATGCCCGCTTCTCAGTGCTAGCTGACCTCTGCTCATCTCTTAGGTAATCAGTTCCCTGCTTACTATGGTAGCAGCTTATGAAGCCTGAAGTTGCTTTCTCCTTTTCTGTGAAAGTATCCGTGGCGGCATCTGTCACTGCAGACAGTTGTGATTCACTGGGAGGAAAGGACTGAATGTAGGTCACTTGAGTTCAAAGGGAATAATCAGTACATCAGCTCGGCAGGCACATACACATGTTGTGTCTGTGCAGACAGCATAGGTGGGGGAATGGGCACAGAGAGGTGCAGCTTATGTGACTGATGATTTATGAAGACATAGGCCACCCTCATTTGAACTGTCTTGTTGGCTTTTTGGCTGTTACAAGGTGACCATGGGGGCATCGTCTTGATACAGAATGCTATATGTCAGTCTGTCTTGATACAGCTGCTGTAAATCAGGGTTCAGGTAACACCCAAGTGGCCACTGAGCATCTAACGCTTAGAAGACAAATAACAAAATATTGTTCCTTTTTCTTCTTTGTTTCGTAAGTCAAAATCACGGGGAAACCAGAGGCATTCTTTGCATATTTAAATGTCTGTGAAGACAGGGATATTTTTCCGAAAGAAAAAAATGTGTCTTCACGTAGCACCTTTTTTACTCTGAAGGACCTCAAAACACACTTTTACAAATTGTGTAGGTATGACCTTTAGTAGAGCAGTATTCCTAGATGCAGTAAGTAACCTGGGTGGCTTTTGCTGAGGAGATTTCCTTTGTGATACTAAACAGATGTCTGAATGCAGACAGCTTCATGTCCATGTGACCATCTTCTCTGTGCAAAACCTTCATACCCAGAGGCACTGTGTCCCCAGCTACCCACTGGGATCTCTTTCTGACAGTGCTGCTGCTTTGGTGCGGGTGCTAGCACGAACGGCCTAGTCCCTTAGGTGGTGTCATGGATATTTACGGATACAGGGAGATGTGCTTGGAAAACAAGTGCTGTTTCAGGGAACAGCAACCCTACAGACCTCACACTCCCCTCTTGTGCTGGATGTCAGCAGTTTTGAAGACCATCCACTCACTATTTTTCATGGGGTTTTCCACGTTTTTCTCCTGGAGTGGAATACAAAAGCATAAAGGTTTCTACGATCAAAAGTGGCAGTTTTCATGTCACAACAAAGCTTGCTGAATAGGGAACAAATGGCCTTGCTCCAAGGTATGAGATAGACTGAACAAACATAGAAACCAGATGTATGCAAGTCTGGACATGTGGGTGTTTATACAAAATCAATGTATGTAAATATCATAAATATATTAAACCAAAAAATTATATTGTACATTTTCATAATAGACATCTGTGTGCATTAGACTTCAAACTGAGGGAAGAAATGGGCCTTGGCAACTGCATTACCTCATCTGGGGTCTGGATTTCTGTGGTTCTGAGCAGCCTCATTTCCTCCAAGCTGTTTGGAAGAGAGTGCCCTCAGGTATCTGTCTTTGAAGCCCTTTTGGCTTCCATTGCTTTGCTTTATTTGACACTCCTGAAAACAAAAGACCAAAAGGATACCTTAGGGCATCATGTCCCCTCCTTCCAGTTATGGGCAATGTCTTCCTGCCTCTGGGCAACTGGGCCAGAGCACTGTTTAGGGTCTAACCCTTGTTAACTGCTGAAAGTCTCTTCAGGATTGAATAGCTGGGTCAAAGATGGACACACTTTATAGAAGTCATCTCCTGCTGTACATCTGTATATACTATATCTGCCTTGGCCAGCAGCAGAGCAGGATAAACAGTAGTATGGTGCACCTGTCACATGAGAGGTTGTATAATAAATTCCGGCTTCTCAGGTTATCATTCTACAATGAATGTACATCAGGACTGTATTCAGAGGGGAATCCAAGTTGGCAGGATTTATGCATTGATTGTTAATCTAGGTGGGCATGGAGGGAGGTTAGTTGGTGCGGAAGCCAGTCACTGCATGTGGAAGTAACTTGTTTGCACACAGCGTGGTGCTGAGCTCCTGTAACCAGCACGGCAGGAAGTACCCCACACTCTTTGGGGCTGCTGTTTGCAGGATGAGTGACACTGATGTGTGCTGTAGTGCTGGCACTTGCACACTCTGTGTTACTTTTCGCCGTCCTCCAGTTGTCAACCCACGCTGCCTTGCATATCTTTGAGAGTTGGGCAAAGTGATCCAGACATGCTTCCTGGAAGCATATCTTCCCTCCTATAGACAAGGACTGCAGGATCTGGATGAAATATTACAGGAAGGATGCTTCTCCACAGAGACACTAAAGAGATGGCTAAGTAGGATCATTAGGCAGAGGCCACATGGCTGCCTCAGAAGCAAGACCGTGAGTACTTACACAGGAAAGCAAGGAGTTGGGAGTGTGGTAGGGCAGATACCACCTTTCTTTCACCTGTGTGCTGAGAAGTTGGATGAGGGTATCAGAGAACCACTGCTCATGATAGAGGCAGTAATTTAATTACTCAAGGGGTTTTTTTTGCTGCTTCCCCTGTAGACTTCCCACACACTGTGTTGTTCTCTTGTGTTGCTTTCTTCCCTAAAACTCCCTAAAAGACCAGCTGTCAAACCACAGCAAGTCTGCTAGAAAGTGACCAAACCTTGTCCACCAACACACCGTTGTGACCTGTAAGTCAGCAACATCCTGGTTCTAAACTCTGCACACCAACAACCCATGTCTGCTTGTCACAGGCATCATGGTAGTGTGTGATATTCACCTAATCCATGCTGCAGGCAGTAACACAGAATACATCGTGCCATCTTCTGTATCTCTTGGAGGAGGGTCTGAAAGTAGCATCCAAAAATTGCTGGTTGTGGGGAGGACGTTGCTGTGGAAACCAAACACAGAAATGTATCCTTTCTTATCTTGTACATAATTTCCACCTTTGCAGGCCAGATTCTTGAGGACACTTTCCTTGTCAATAACTCAATATCTGGCAAAACTGTGAAGGAAGAAAAGAAGAACAAAATAGAAAATATTTGGTGGAATGGCATGACTTTCTAGTCATGATGCAGTTATAGAGAGAAAGGTCTTCTCAGGGCAAAACCAGAAGAGAGTAGAGATGCAAGTCTTGAAGAGCTGACAGAGAATTGCCTCTGCTTGCACAGAAGGCAATAAATGCCTAGAGACTATGGAAAAGAATAGGGAGGTGGAGAGGCACTTTGGGCAAGCATAAGTACTGGAAAGCAAGCCCCAGCAGACAACCTCTGTTTCTCACTTTCACCATCCCATGGCAACTACGGCTGCGTCACAGGGCCTGGAGAAGCCCTGTGAGCTGGTCACCATGGGCTCTTCTCGGAGGGCACTGGAAATAGCCCCTACTGGGCGTCCGCTGCTGCTCTCCAGTTTGGAACTGGCAGCAGGCCTCAAGACTGCCCAGTGTTAATGGCACTGGAAATTGTTTTGTGACCAGTTAGGTGCCGTGGGAGCTGATCGAGTTGCTTTACTCTTTCCACTGTGTTACTCCAGTTTATGCAAGCTACAAATGAAACATTCAAATTGGTCTCTGGGCTCTGCTGTCAGCACTTGCACTTCTCGAAGAACAGTGATGGTTCTATTTAACTGTGGTAATTTTTATTAAAATTTCATAGTAGAAGTTCCATAAGTGCATGGTTCCCAAACCACATTTAAAAAGCTTTACACAGTTTAACAAAGCATGAATAAAATGGGCCCTGTGCTGTCAGGCACAGGCTTTTGTCTCTGAGGACTGTGAGCAGTTTTTTGGAGAAGTGTACAGACTATTTTGTGAGACATAATGAAAGCCATGTGCTCACTGGGATTCCTTGCCCCAACTGGAAATGCAACACACCATCTAAAGCAAACGCTTCTGGCAACAGGTATTTAGCTCACGTGATCTTGCAGGTTCAGCCCATAGAGAGTAGCTTGCTCCCTTGGAATTTTTCTGGAGTTGCTGCAGCTCTCAGTCCTGCCCTGTCTGTGATCTGCGCCATTCATAGCCCATCCATGTACCAGTGTATCTATGTGTCTCCGCAGCATCCCCAAGCACTGCTCTGCTTACCAGCATCTCACAGCTGGTGGTGGTGCTGTGCTGGCTTGTCCTCTCCGGGACTTGTCTTCAGGTCACTGGGACAGTGCATGGAGCATGTGGAGTGAGCCCACAGAGAAGTGTCTCACACCATGCGGGCCCCAGCGGCACCAGTGGGGTTTGCAGAGGTGACTTGGCTCTGACTTTTGTTCTGAGGGATGAGGATTTGCACAGCCAGCAAGTTTGTTTCTCAATCTGATGGGTTGAAATTGGCATTAAACCAGTTCAGAGGAGAGAAATCTGCTGGGGGGAGTTGGATGTGCAGAGCTGGTGGGAGGGAGGTGCTGGCAGGGTTGGGGGTTGTGGCAGTGACAGTGTGTGAGGCTGTGGCAGCGGGGTAAATTGAAGAGGGTCTCAAGAGAAAAGAAGGTTTGGTGAAGTTGTTACTCCCTGTCTTGCTTTGTGTCCATATTGGTCAATTAGACCTTCCTGGTCAGTTAGGTCTTCCACGGAAAGACACTTATTGGGGATGACTTGGAACTGATGCTTTTCACTTCTGGGATTTGACAGAGCTGAGGCAATTGTGAAAATGAGCTTAAAACAAAGGAGAAGCTTGGCACCCCCTGCTCCATTAGTTGTACTGGCGCTGAACACTTGTAAGAAGTGCAAGAGCTGCAGAGTATATGTCCTGTCACATAAAACTGCTGTTGGACTAATTTCACAGTAAAGTGATTAATTGCATTTACCTTTGAGAGTTTTACATACCTTACTCTAATTAAGTAATGATTCCTCATGACCTGTGGAGTATGGTTGTTCTTTTTGAATTTGGCCAAGCCTGCTGTTAAAAAAATGCATCTTGGGACCCTGAATTCCCCAGCTCTGGTTTTAGTGGCTGTTAGCACGATGTGGCAGCTGCTGTGCCAGTGTCTGATGGCAGACTGTGACAATGCACAGAGATGAATGGCACTGTCTGTATTACAGTCTTGCTATTTCACAAGGAATCTGGCCTAGAGGAATATCCCTGTGTTAGTTGAGAAATGAGGCTCTCAAGTTTTCATGGACATGCATGTCATCAATTCCTTTCCCTTAATCCCTCATTTACAAAGTTAATTTTGCCATTTAAATAGTTTCTGGCCTCTTGAACCATGTCAAAACACAAATAAGAACGTGCTTACAACAGCAGAAGAGCATCTGAGTCCATTCTGTCACTGAAAGGGAAAAGCATATGTGAAAATGAGAAATGGTGAAATAAGATTAGAAGGTTTACAGTATTTCCTGAAATTTTGATATGTGAATTTTTTTGAGGTCTCAGCAATGTTTGGGACAAAACTTAATTCGTGCAAACTGTTTGCTAATCCCTAGTCTAGACACTCACATTTCCAGTGCCTATTCATCTTTATTTCTGCTTTCATGTAGCCCATTTTTTTTGTTGTTTTTGATCTATCAGAGAGCATCTGTCATAAGGAACTGGGCTATTCTGCTCCCCTCACTCGCACTTGTAGTTCCAGCCCCAAGCATGGGGATACAGGGTGTGTAACTACGTAAAGGACCTGAGGGTATAAACTGTCCTGTTGGTATGGTAAAAGCCTTGACTCTGCACTCAGCTGTACATACTGTGCCTTTAACATACCAAAGCTAATATCTGCTTATATTGACTTCTTCCTGAAGTGAGAGGTGTTAATGTGAAGAGACAGGAAAGAGGGGGGTAGACATTAGTCCGCCCTTCTCATAGGGTTTGGCAGGGTTTCATAGAGAACCTGCACTGTTCCTGTCAAGTACCATTTGACGTCACAGCAATAAACGTCCTGTACTCCAACATCTGTGTTCTAGGAATATAATCTGATAAAGCAAGGCAGTCCTTAAAGATAAGATTTATATTCACTTTGTCAGGCTAGTTCATGGCTGTCTTGGCTCCACTCCGGATTGTGTTTGCTCTGCTTTTTTAATCTGGCTTTGCTGTCGGGTGGTTTGTAATGAGCTGTAATGTCTAGGGCTTTTCTGAGGAGTTGCCACTGTGCTGTCTCTGCCATGTTTAGTGTCAGCACAGACCTGGTGAACTGTAAAGGTCTGCAGTGCCCTTATTGAGTTGCGTTTACTGTTTTCAGACATTTTTTTCCCTGTGTTGAGGTAATTTTTTGAATTCTAATCTTGTTACCCAGTGTGTCTGACATTTTTTCTGGATTTCCTATGGATCTGACAAACATACTGTCTGAATATCCAAGGTATTTATGAAAATACTGAGTAGTGCTGGATCCAGATCAAAACCCTAAGACTTGCTCTTACCATAGCCCCTCTGCTCTGACAGTGAACAGCTAATAATTATGCTCTGACAGTAGCTTCCCAACCATTTTCACCCATTCTGCAGTAGTTTCACCCAGACTATTATTTCTCTAGCTTGCTAATGAAAACATCTTAACAGGTCCTACCAAAAACATTATCAAAGTCATGATGTATCTATCTCCTGCTTCTCCATACCCTTGAGCCTGATTACTCCATCACAGAAGAAAATTAGATTGGTCTGACATGATTCAGTCTTGACAAATCTCAGTTAGCTCCTATTTATTACCTTCTTATCTTCTTGGTGCTCATAGATGGATGTTTGGTTGCTTGTTGATTATCTATTGATTAGCTGCCTTTCTGGAAGCTGAAGCCAGGCCCTCCTGGCTATCATCCTCTGAATGCTCCCTTTTCCCCGTTTGAAGAGAGCACAAAGAGATACTGTCTGAGATAAAACTGCAAGTGGGACTTAACTCTTAACTGGCAATCAATTCCCGGTGCTCTTTTACCACGTTTTGATGTATAAGTAATGTGAGAACCGTAGTATCTAGAGGAATTATCCCTGATAGTTCAAGTTTAAATATGTCATGGCCTTGAGGGCAATGAAGGGCCTTCCTGTCCCTGCCCTCTCCCCGGGACTCTCCCCTCCCTGCCCATGGCCAGGACCCCAGGGTCTCACAGCCCCTTCCCCAGTGACGCTGCAGCAGGGCTGGTCTGCAGTTCCCAATAGCCCTGCCCTGCCCTGCCAAGGTGGGCCCCCATCCTGTCCTTCCCCAGAGAGGTGCCTGATTCCCAGGGGTGGGGCTGCCCTGGTGCCCCCGCCCCGGTGCCCACTTCTGGCTGGGGCGTAGGATGGTCCCTGGCTGCCAGACCCTGCTCCCCACCATAGGGAGCACCCAGCCCTTGCGCTGTCCTGAGAAGGATGTCTCCTGAAGATATGTTGTCATTTCCAGCGTTTTCTAGTATGTTCCTCGCAACATAAACCAGAAACAGCTGTTGCTTTTACGGGACTTGGAGAGGCAAGAGATAAGTAGCAAAGGGCAAGCGAGTGACTGCAAAATATTTAAAGGTGTGTGATAAGCTAGGCTTTTGCTGCAAACCAGCATTGTTTTCTAGGACAAAAGGAAAAAGAGAAATGGAAGCTGAGTTTCACAAAACTCCTTGTGTGATTGAAGGAAAGGAAACATTTCAGTTTTCAGAGGTATGAAAGTAATTATTTTCTCATCATAATGAAAATATAATTTCGAGGAAGATTCTAGGCAGCAGGCTGTGAAACCAGCCATAAAAGTAGCCAAGATGTTCCTGTAACCCAGTGCCATGCCCAGGTGATGTGGTGGTTGCTGCAAGGGGCAGAGAGGATGGCAGCAGCATCCCTGGAAAAGGGGTGGCAGAGCAGGGCAATCTCTGCCTGGAGGAGCACAGCAGAGGCAGGCTCACCTACCAGAAAGTGCCTATGTGTGTCCTATACAAGGGCAAATCCATAAGCATCGGCTTGGTTGTGCAGTGGCTGAAGGAATTTCTCTGTGTTGAAAATAGTAGCGTTTTTTTTCTCCCCTGAAAAGAGGTTTGCCTCATTCTTGTATGGTGAGAAAGGGAAATCTGAGCATCAGGCTGACCTTGGCTGTGTTAGGCATAATTTTATGGGCCACCTTCAGGTTGTTTTTTTTTTTTTTACTCAATTAATCTTCTCTCCAAATGGAATAGTCCTAACCTCTAATTTCTCTTCATCCTCCAGTAGCTTCCTTCCAGATACAGGCTTGACAAAGCTTTTGCTCTGGCCACGGCTGCTGAGCTGTCGCTGATTTCATATAACTGCTCACGATGGTTTCAGTTTTCTCTGTCCCATTTGCAGTGCACTCAATTTGCTACATTTCCCATCTCGGCAGACCGAGTGCAGGGTTTCATTTGAGCTGTCCACGGGGATGCTCAGATCTGTAGCCTGAGTGGTCACGGTTCATTTGAAATCCATCAATGTACGTTAGTAGTTCAATCTATTTTTTCTAATGTTCATGGTCTTGCACTTCTCTATGCTAAATTTCATTTGCCATCATCTTATCTGACTGGTTCTCCTAGGGCTGTCTGCACTGCAGGGTAGCCCTTGTCAGAGAAAGGTGCAGAGATGAATGTTCTTCTAAGCACTCTCCTGCTTAAAGAATTTGCTGTGGTGTTGGATCTCTTGAATTCTTTCCTAACCCACTAGAATGGCTCAGCCAACATGCTGTGTGATAGTGGGGACCATTCTCTGGTCTCTTGCCCTCTGTAACTCCTAAAAGGAGCCCTTTAGCAGAGGGAGAAACGTGATCAAGCCTGGTGTTAGAGGGTATCCAAGCTGTTTTACATAAAAGGATCTCAAGATCTGGGGATTATCTAGTGCTTTGAATGAGACGTGTATGTGCCAGTATCTGCCTCTTGCAGCAGTTTTAGGGAGCTCCAGGACTCCCTTGCACGGCCAGGAGTGTTTTGTCTTCTTCATGATTTGGTCTATCGAACAGGTACCACAGACAGCTTGTTAAACTACTTTTTTATTGTATAAACAATCTTGATTGCTTTATAAGCAAATATTTTAGAGTTTGTAGGTTGCTTCCAACCAGAATCATGAACTTAAGAGTTCAGCACAGGCGAGAGCTGTGCCTGTCCTCCCTCCTGATGACCCTAGTGAATGGTTTTCAGGTGCTGGTATTGTACTGACTCTATGGCCTAGGAAGATCAGAAGAAAATTAGGAGTGGAGAGGGATGGCCCAGGTCTTTTAACTCTTGTGGGGTACTGGGGACAGTCATGTGCAGCTTTCAACTGTGTCAGGGACATCTATGAGACTGGGCAAGTGTGAGCAAGGCACAGCAGGGAACCTGTTAAATCAGCTGCCTCTGTGTTTGTATGCAGTAGTGATTGTCGAAAGGCTGAAACTGCTTTTCCTCAAAGTACTGTGTCTCAGCCACCTTGGCTGGAGACTGCTCTCAGACATTCATTGCCTGGAAGGATTTCCAAATGCCTGCAGTCTCACACATTCTGTATAACAAGTGCTAAAGGGAATTTGGCTCTGCCTATGCTGTCAGGAACAGCAGCTTTCATCCCAGGCTCAGTCAGTAAGGATAGCGAAGCCTGCAATTTTGCTCAGAGATGGCAATTTTAACACCCTGTCTGTGAGGACTTCCTGCTTTCCTTTCCAAGCTCTTGTCTGTCCTGCCTTCCCCTATACCTGAGTGACTTCCAGATGTGTGGCAATGTCTGAACTTACTACCTCTGTCTAAACATGGGCCGGCTGCTCTCCGTGACGCTCTGATGCTTGTCTCTGCTGCAGATGACGAGGGCTCCCCAGGGAGAGAAGAACAGCCGGCGGGGTTTTGACGAGAAGGCTTACTTGTCCTCCAAGGTGCTGAAGGCCGGAGAAGACCCCTACCGCCAGCACGCTTTTAACCAGCTGGAGAGCGACAAACTCAGCAGCGATCGACCCATTCGGGACACCAGGCACTACAGGTACCCTGCAGCCCCTGCTCCGAGCCGGGGCTGCTGCTTCGTACGGGGAGTCCACTGCTCTCCTGTCTCAGTCTGCAATGTCAACAAAGGATGTTTTGGGTTTTTCTTTGCCAGCTATGGTCCACTACTTCACTGAATTTCATGATTCGTCTGGAAAGGTCTCAAATGCTCAGAGAACCTTGACTAATTCAGTCCCAGCTTGTGACTTTTCTAACATCTCTTTTTCCAGGTCCAAGCATCATCTTGTTTTAGCACAGCCCCTCCACTGCAGCTCAAATTGCTCATTGGACAGTTGTTTTTTGCCCAACTGCCCCCACACTCATGGCTTCCCTCAGTGTCCTTCTGTCCTGGCTGCACACAAAGCACACCTTTGTTGCAGCCTTGCTTTTTTCTGGTATTTCTCACCTGCTGTGCCCTGGCTATCTAAAGCTGGTTTGGTGCTTCTTTCCAGCCTGAACATCACTGGATGAGGGCTGCTGGGGTAGGGATGAAACTATCATGCAAACACAGTGTTTCATGGCTTGCACAGTGCTTATTGTTCTGTCCTTGTTTCACTGAGGGTGAATTTGTTCTGCTGGAAAAAATAATCTTTAAATTACTAATAGTGCTCAGGTAACTATTTTGTAGTTTCTGGTGTATAAAAAGGTAATGCTGTAGTACAAAGAGGGTCTTGAAAACTGAAGGTTTAATAGTAATAGGATAGTGTACAATAGTCTGCTTTAGTCCTAGACTCTACCTAGAAGTATGGTTCTAGGTATGGTTGCAAAGCAACATTTCACAGCTGCTGGGAGCAGGAAACCAGGCTTCTAAATTGATTGAAACTGAAAAGGATGCCAGGAGACATGGAGCTTTGTGAGCCTGCCAGCACTGACAGCCATCAGAGTGCTTTGTGAAGGCAAGCAGTCAGGACCTTGGTTGTGGGATCCAAGTCTTGGGCTCCTGTTCTCCAGCATAGTATTTGGGATTGGCTTCCTAGTGACCTGGAGGCACTGGTGCCATGTCCTGTGTTACTGACAAGCTTCCCTGCCATGCAGAATTGCTGTTTTCTGTTAATCTGCTGTCATGTTCTGGCCTAAAACCAGCCCACTTCAAAGGTGAAATATTGTTTATTTTGATCTGTGATGGCATGCAGAGCATGCTTTTTGTGCAGAACCTCATCTGTGCACTTCAGTCAGAAGAGCAACATATGTGTGATTCCCTGCAAATGTATGGCCATTTTAGACCTAGCTTTCAAGGATTCCCTTGAGTAATGGAGAATCCAAAGTAGTATATAACCAGAACAAATAAACCTATTTCCATGTTTCTCCCCTTTATGGGGAACAATTTGGGAATGAGCAATCTGTGTTTGAGTATCTTATGTTATAACAATATTGGAATAGTTGCTGGGATGGCAGCTCAGGATGAGGACTTATTTCAGCTGATAGAAGTTAGGTTGTGGACCTGGCTCTCTGTTTAAGGAATGGGGGGAGTCTGAGGTCATTAAAATACCAATTTTTCTTCATGCACCCAAGCAGAGCATGGACATACATGACTCCACATCCTACAAACTCCTGACCTAACATGTAGCTGTTTCTTTGATCCAAAGCAAAGTGAGGGTCAACTTTCAAGCACAAACCTTGTCCTTGTTCTCTGTGATGCTATAGTAATGCTGAAATATTGGGAAAACTTCCCCAAATAACATATACACCAGCCTCTTCTGCTTTTCCACTTCGTGATTCCTTAATACATTTTGTATGCATTACATCATGGAGTTATTTTGAAACAATAATGAATGTGGTCTGTCTCATGTCTCTTCTCATGTTTTCCACTTTAGGTTTTATCAAGGTTTCTTTGTATGTTTGAAAATTGCTGTATGAAGCTGCTGTCCCGTTAATAAAACATTGCAATGAAAAAGTTATAAACCAGTAGGATTGGAAGTGATGATAAAAACAATAACAGTTTAAAAATAGCCATAAAAGAATAGTAAGTAAGTGTGGAAGTACAAGTAGTGGGTCTAAGAAGCGAATTGTATTCCCTCTCAGGATGGAGATTCAGTCTATGCAAAGCCTTGAGTTATTAAAAGTAGGTGTGGGTTCTTCATCAGACAGGGAATTAGAGCAGACTGACTGCAGTTTGACACTGTCTGGAAGTTAGGAAGGCAGACACTTTGGAGGAACAGGTCAGCCCAAACATGCCACGCTTCGCATCTGCCAGAACTGGATTCAGGATTCACATCTGTGAGTTGTTCCCCTCACAGAAACTTTGTTCTCCACAGAGAGAAGCAGCCTGGTGCAAGATAATCCTTGGTTCTGAGTGTGAGAATGTATGTATGTACCTAACATTACAAAGTCAGATGAGGAGATAGAAGGGATTGCTCTTCATTGCCAGTGGGGCTGTTAGTGTTGAGCCTCAGCAACTCCCCAGCGGAGGTCACAGCACTAGCTAGTGTTTTCCTTTCTGTGAAGTTGAGTGTCCAAAGAATTTGAAGCGCTTTATACAGCAATGCCTGGGTGTACCAGCTCCATACATCCTTAGCATATGCATGCCCTGTGCATAAGTAAACAAGATTTTATGTGAATCAGGTAAATCCAGGGACTAGAGTCCATGATGTTGAAACTTAGTTCGCTATAAAACCCACATGGCCTCCTTAGCATGCAGCTTTGTGAGTTTAGGTATCACAGCCTCCAAATGTTGCCTTTCAATAGGCACAGTTCTTTTTAAGCTCTGCCAGCCTTGGTGCAGGGGCTGCTGAGGCCTCCCTTGCTGCAGCTCAACTGTGCTGATTCTGATTTTAGCATATAACTCTCTTGTTAGAAATTCCAGGTACACTGCTGCAGTGGCTACTGCTGGGTAATGTTTGGCTTACACTTCTGCTCTCCTGTGCTGCAGGTGCACTTCTGTACGCTATGACACTGACTTGCCAGCCACCAGTCTCATCATCACCTTCCACAACGAGGCGCGATCTACCCTGCTCCGCACGGTGAAGAGGTGAGTTCAGCTGGGGTGCCGCGCCTAGGTGGTAGAGTCTGGAAGTGCTCTGGTGGAAAATTAGGCATTTTCTAGCAGCTAGACAAGCAGGGTGGCTGCAGGTCCCCAAGTGATTGCGTTCTACTCTCGAGCTGGCCCACTAGGACAGGCCAGGGGCTTGTATTGGAATTGTGGGCGTATTTTCAAATGCAGAGCATATCTGTAGTTGGCCACTGTATGGCTCCAACTGGGGGAGTCGTGAGCAGCAAGAAAGGGCAGCTGGGTCTGCCTCCACCGGTGAGAACAATCTGTGTGAGCTTGGTTTGGCCGAGTGAGGGGAGACCAAAGAGAACACTGTGTGTTGCCAGGTCTAGCTGAGGGATGGAGGCTTGGGATGGACTGTGCTCCACAGACGGAAATAAGCAGCCGGCTCCCTGCTAGGGCACGTGTTACAGGAGCTGAGGCTGGCTCAGTGTGGGCAGGAGCACAGCTTGCAAGTCTCTCAATCACAAAGTGGTGAACAAGTCTCATGGAGACCGAGCCCTTGCTCAGAGTCCCTTGCTGGTACGCAGCTGCTGGACCTGATGGCCCACGAGGTGCTCCCTGGGGCTTTGCACACAGCCCCTGCTGAGCCTGCAGGAGCACTTGCTGTCTTGTACCAGTGTCTCATCATAGCTGAGTATCAGCAGTGGCCGAATCAAACTAAGTAAATAGGTGGCATAGGGCCTGTCAGCATCCCCAAATAGATGGAAGCTTGCAGTCATCTGTACCACAAAGTGGTGTTCCAGCTGCTCCTTCGCCAGCCTCTTCCATCACCCCCACAGAACCCAGGGAGGATCCTTTCCTTTTAGTTTCTACAGAAAAAAAATGCCCTGTGACTTCTCTGACTTATTAAGTAATTTCTCAAAGGGTCTCTGAAGTCTGCAAGCAGGCCCAGGAACAGCCTGTTGAGGCTGAAGGAAGAGTGAATTGTCTGTGTAGAAGGTCGAGCTGATGGTATCACTAACAGGAATGCATTATTCATCATTGCCACTTCTTCCCTTGACAGGTCCTGTGGACTTTAAGAAATGTGCTATGTGAATGGCATGTCTAGAAGGCTGGGTTTCTGCCTGCCAAGTTTGGTGCTATGGTGTTTCCAGAGACCTGTATATATTGCATTAACACATTTTGTCTTTTTATTTCTATAATTTCCTTTTCATTTGAACCATACAATGAGTTCTACAGAGTCACTGTCCAGAAAATGAGCAGACTTGTTTGGAATCGTGGTGCTGCTAGGGCAGCTGGAGGAGATTTCTGCCTTTTCAGTCATAGGTCAGACAGTAAACAGGTGCTATCCATGATAGTAGGATCCTTAAGAAAATTTCAAGGTAGCCAATCAAGTAGCCAGATGCCATGATAGTTAAATGAAGAGAAGATGATATTCATAGCAGAGTATTGCATAGAGAAATTGATATCCAGATCCCGTGGAAGTGATGTGTACTAATGAGTGTCGCTGATGCCTGAACAGGCCAGGCTTTCTCAAAGCAAGGTCAGCTGAAACGGGCTGCTCAGGGCTGTGCCTGGTGAGTTTTTAGTATCTCCAAGGATGAAGACTCAGCAAACTCTCTGAGCATTTTCTTCTCAAGGCTAAACAATCCCAGCTCTCTGAACCTCACCTCATCCATCTGATGCTCCAGTCCCTTAATTATCTTAGTGGTCCTTCACTTGACCTGTTTCAGTATGTCCCACTTTTTCTTGTCCTGGAAAGCCCAGAACTGGACACAGCACTTAAGACATGATATTACCAGTCTCTCAGATGTGGTCTCCTGCAACCAAAGCCCTCAACAAAGACCTTGAAAAATGGGTGACCCATCTATTCAGATTGGTCCCTACAATCCTGCTGCCACTGGAGGAATGCTGTTGTGAGGAACTGACTGCACTCTGCTGTGAATGGTGCAGCAGATGGAATTTCCTCCCAGACCTCCTGGCTACAGCTGGGGTCTTCATTGCCAGATGGTTTACAGCCAGTGCATGTGATGAATTTATTCCTTCCTTAAATCACATCGGAAGTGTCACTAATATATCCCTGTCTCATGAGAGATCCCGAAGGCTGAGTTCTTCTTGGGCTCTACAGTATTTGCGGTGCCACACAACCAAGCATTGGCTAGTAGCCTTCTCTTTGAGCACTGAAGGCTTGACAACCATACACGGAGGTAAAGGCTCAGGTCATGGCTGCACTGCTAGAAGAGGCATAGGCATAAGTCTGAGTTACAGGTTGACACTGATGTTACAGAGAGATTTGACAGAGCTCTTCAGGGCCTCTTCTGTAACCTGAGAGTCCCGTCTTTCAGCAAAACTCACCTGAATGTGCCAGGCTGAATTACTGCTCTGAGTGTAATTGTTGCTCAAGTCACATACACAGTCAGTGCACTAGCACTATGTAATTACTTTGCATCC
Organism: Lycocorax pyrrhopterus obiensis; assembly: GCA_014706295.1. Lineage (NCBI taxonomy): Eukaryota > Metazoa > Chordata > Aves > Passeriformes > Paradisaeidae > Lycocorax > Lycocorax pyrrhopterus. The sequence goes on along the minus strand of JACSVZ010000007.1, from coordinate 30,222,606 downwards.
CTGGCACTTTGGGATAAGTCAAGTATCAAAGGGACAGAACTGTTCTGTTCTGTTGGGTTTATGACCTGGCTGTGAGTCTGCAGAGGACCACAGTGATATTAAGCAACAGGAAGCATAAAATTGCACTGCCTGCTTACCTGCTGACTAGTCAGGCTTGCAGCTTGCAATTATTTTTATAGCTCTAAGAGCTTTCTTAAGCCAGGTAGAGCATGATTATTTAGATAATTAGAATGAAGCATTTGAGATGCATCTGGTCAAAGTTAAATATGATTGTACTGTTATTAGGGGCCTTTTCCCAAGTTCAGTTATCATAATTACACTGTGGGGATGCTATAAGAGAAATGGATGTGAAAGAGGAAAACTGATGGCAATGAGCAGCACTAAAAGCAAAATTTTCTATGTCTGAAAGCATTTTTAGAGGCTGAATCTTTTGAGGTGAGTAGAAAATGTATTACCAGTTGGAGTTTTCATACGTGAGACCTTTGCAAGTGTGGTTTTGAGTGTCTGAATTTGGGCACTCAAAAACCAAGCATAAGACTTTGGGAAATTCTAGAATGAAATACATGAAAAGGGTACTGGGATTGAACTGACCTTAAATGCAGAGGGACCCCAATTGTGCTCCCCTGAGCCAGATACTGGCTTACTGCAAGGTAACTCCACCAAGTGGCAATGCTGGTACCAAAAGACCTTGGGAAGTGAGCCAGAGATGATACTCCTGCATCACAGGCTTATTTCAGGATGATCTAAACATGGCAGCTGTAGGGGCCAGATTCTGATCTGCATACCCTTCTTGCTAACCCCACATGCACGTGTGAACACGTGGACTTAAATGCCTCTGGCAGCTCAGCAGTTACCTACTTCTCCCTGCTGTCTCTGAGGTCTCTGCTGCTGGGTGGAAGCAACAATGTGCTGTTGTTGCTCCTTGAGGATGTATGTGTACATTTGTGTGTGAGGGGGAAATAGAGGAGTGGCTGTGAGGAGGAATAACGTATTCCCTCAAGTGCCCTATTGCTTGTCCCTCCTGGCCTTTAGAGGCAGCATGGGCTACATACCTGCCTTCTAGTGTGGGCTCCAGCCATATGTTTTCAGTGTAGAGGGAGACAACTGGTTAAAAATATCTAGCAAGAGACTAAGAAGGAGAATAGGGGAAAAAAAAGGGAAATGGGCTATCAGACAAAACCCGTGAACATGCCAGTTCAAATGGCTTGTTGCTGGCATCCTCAGTCCTGCAGGAGATGTGTGTCAGTCAAGAGCTGCTTGCCTGCTTTGATCTCTTTTCCTTGCTAGGACATAGCTGTCACTCTCAAATCAGTCACTCGCTTGGCATCCTGTTCTCCTTCAGAAACAACTGTCACTCAGAAGGCATTTTGTGTGATTGATGTCTATGCACAATTAATCATTAAGCCATACCATCACTTCCGCTGCTGTGACCATTCTTGCAGAAGAAAAAGTCAACTGCTATGTTGTTTGGTCCCTCTCTTTCTCTTTCTGATTTCAGTCACTATTGCAAGGACTGTTTGGTTTTGGTGCGCATATAAAGGTGAATTGTCACGCTCTAAGTCAATGGATTTGAACAGCTGTCAGTGGTTCAGTGCCTATGCAGAGAGCCTGTAAAAATTCTGATTGAGAGGATGCTGTTGTAATGCCGGAGCATTTGGTGTAGTATCTCATTACAACGACAATTTAAATAATGGCAAAAAAGGATATTATTTTAGAGCAAAGGGAAAAGATATACTCTTCTGCTAATATCCAGAATAAACAAAATTATTGGTGAACTGAGGGGGGATGGACGGAGGAGAGAAACTCATTGGCACTGCTGATGTCATGTCATGCAAGAGAGTAAGGACTCTGGTACTGAAAGAAGAAGGAAGCTGTGAGAAAAGGCAAAGTAGGTAGGGAATCCATGAGATGAAGGGGGAACCAGAGTCCATGTTTCTGCTGTAACAGGCAATTGTCATTTGGATTTTGGAATTCTAATCACACGTTTTTGTGTCTATAAGTGATTGTCATGGCAGTCTCTTCACTTCAGTGAACGGAAATATTAGGATTACTGTGCTCCTTGTTAAAAAGACAGGGAAGACAAAGTTCAATGAAGATTAAGTACCTTTCCCAAGGATCCACAGCAAGTTACTGCAGAGCTGAGAGAAGAACAGGGCATTGTACAATGAGCTGTGAACTCCTCAAGGGGTGTGTTCTCTCCACTGGGGAATCAGTGGACAGATAAAGAAGAGAGAACAAAATGGGGTTTTTTTCCCCAGTTACGTTGAGTCGAAAGACCTGAAACTTGTGGAGCAAATGTGAGTATTGCCAATAGTCAAGCTAGTGGAAGAAGATGTAGAATACCATTTTACAGCCATTATACTGCAGTCTGTCTGGGTTGTTTTGCATTGTGTTTGCACAGACAAGAATTTCAGTGCAGGGCAACCTCGTCTGTAAAATATGCAGATGATGGTTGTGCTGGGAGAAGCTGCACTTAGAATGGCAGAGGAACATCCCCCCACCTCCCACCCCACCGTAGTAGAAGATCCAGAGAGAGATGAGCCAAGAGAAGCAGATGAGATTCAGCTTTGGAAAATGCAAGCTCAGTCATCTAGGGACATGTAAGCTCAAAATACAAACACTATCAGAGGCATGTAAAGCAATGTGAATCTGAAATAGAGTGGGATGTGATTCTGAGCAAGTCAGAATTTTGCTCTGTGAGAAAGCAGAAAACTCTTCTGACTTTGGCTCAGTATGCAAAGCCATCAGTGATGTTACTTAACAAGATGGTAATTTATTTCTCTACACATTCATTGCTGGGAGTATGGGGCTATTCTTGTCTATTTCCTATATAAAGCAACAACAAAAAATCCAAAAGAGAAAAAAATCCAGAAATTTTTCTCCGATATTTCTCAAAAGAGCAGGTGTCACTGAAATGAGCCAGGTTGCTAGAACTAGGAGGACAGTATTTGTGTCTGTTTTTAGTATTAAAATTTGCATAACTGCCCTCTTCATTGGACTGCCTAAGCATCACTGAGCAACCTTGTTGAAGTTGATGAGGACCTGTGTGTGCATAGAGGCTTTGGAGGAGGTTTGAAGGGGGAATATGCTGTGTGATGGTAGTAAAGCCAAGAGAAAGACTTGAAGAAGTTCATGGAAAATGAATTCAAGCATTTTAAATGAATGAGACTGATAAGAGGTCAGAACTGAACTGCCCAGACTCCAGGGTACCAGAATGCTTTGACCTCTGAAGAGGGCTCTCCTTGTGTGTGTCCTGCAGATGCAACCTCACTGCAGACCTGAGGGTATTCCATGGTATGGTGCAACCAACCTGAGGAAAGGGGGTGCTTTCAGCAGGTGTGGTGCTGGTTTGAAAGACAGACAGGTAACAACCAAAAGAGGGGGAAAAAAAAAATCCAAATCCTGAATATTGGCAATACTTCCTTCCAAAGAAGTGAATTGGTGAGGAAGCCCCAGCAGGTCTCACCTGTTGCATTGAGACAGAGCTCCTTGCTGGGGAAAGTGGCAGCTCTTTATGCTCTCCAGCAGTGATGAGTTTTGCCCAGAGCCTGGCAGATGGGGATGGCCATCGGGCTGCCTCGGGGCAGGTGGTGCTCTACATTTTGCCTCTGTTTAGAGGCACAGAGCATGCTGCAGCATCCTTTGCTAGCTGCCCCAGGTAAGTCCCACAGTCAGCTCCTTGCTGTGGGTCCTTGTAAGGTCTGGCTGAGATGCCATGGCTCTCTGGGATATTCTCACTTGCAGTTTGGTTCCTGCCAATGAACACTGTTACAAGGGCAAGGTCACCACTTCCACTTTACTGGAGTTTGGTATTCCTGCTGTAATGCATAGCACAGCAGATTTCTGTCAGTCCTAACATTGTCGTTATTATGGCAGCTCACAAAGTGGCTTTTTCTTTCCTGGGTCCCTGCAGTGTTCTGAACCGCACCCCTCCCAGCCTCATCCAGGAGATCATTTTGGTAGATGACTTCAGCTCAGATCGTAAGTTTGGACCTATTTCCTTTACACTTATTTCTTCCCTTCTGTTTTCCCACTTTTTGTTTGCTCTGTTGAGTCCCGTTCTCTCACAGATTCCCTCTTGTCTGTATGCAGGAGGAAAAGAAAAAAGAAGTAAGTCTGTCTATGTTTAATGTCCATGCATGGCAGAGGCCAGAGCTTCTTCCTCTCTTTTTCTTTCCATTGGGTCTTCCTTTTGTCAGCGTGGCAGTTTTTGCTAGGTTGCCAGAGATCTCTGTCGAGTTTCATTACGCACCATTTGGTGAGCAGTTTAGCACAGATATGTATGTAGCAGTGGTGTACATGAGCAGAGCAGGTAATTACAGACCAGGAGACAAGAAGAGGATGCAGTGGAGCCTACAGAAAATTTCTGCCTGGGGTCCTGCAGACAGGCCGAGGTGAGACTGGTTGTCTGCCTCCCTGTGCCTGGGATCCCAGGTGTCCCTGTGGGAAGCTGTGGAAGAGTTACTGCTTTGGACAGCACCGTACCTTCTTCTGCAGCTTGGCACAGGGATGGAGTGTCTACTGCATGAGTTCCACCAGACGTGCAGACTGGAGGCTCTGGAGTCTTTCCATCTGTACAGTTGCTCTTGCTCCTGGCTGTTGTGTAGTAGGTGTGAGGTGGTGGGGATAGAAGACTTCTTGCTTCTCCCATGATGTGTTCTAGATTCAAGGACAATCTAGTTATGTACCATTTATAATAATTGATAATTACTCCTTCAGAACACTTTACAGATAGCTGCGAATGCCCACCTTAGCCTGCTGAGGTAAGGAAGCAATGCTGTTTTGGTTTTGCAGCTAAATACTTGTCGCTTCGGCCACAAAAAACCATTTTTAAAGGTGGATGCTGAGATGAGGGATTTAAGTTTCTGTGGGCCTTTCAGTGTGATTTTAATAAGTACTGAGCTGTGCTCAGCTGTTTAAGTTCAGTGTTTCTGAGCACTTCCAACAACACATTCTAAAAATTCAGTTCTCAATGGGCAAAGTTTTCCATACCAACAATGATGGATTTCTGGTACCTGTTCTGCACAGGATTCAACCAGAAACTCCCATTTAGGCTCCTCAGTAAATAGAAAGATTTTTTTAAAGGTTCTATCCCATCACAGCTCTTATTTTTTCACTGGAAGCTGGATATTTGTGGATATAGCCACTTCCTTGAGACACCTTCATGGAAGCCCTTCAGCACGTGTTGAAGGTCTGACACTTTGCTTTAATACCTGCCTCAGTTTCTCCAAATATACTGAGAGTCCATCATGTCTGGCAAGTAGCTACAGGCAGAGTGATGTGCTCCGCTCCTGCAGAGTGAATGACTTAATAAGGATTCTCATACCTGAAGTTGTGACTTGGCCAAGATAAGAGCATTGCCTTCCCTTGTAGCAGAGTTCCAGCAAAATCTTGGTGCTCTGTAATTCAGAGCACCTGCCACTTCCCTTGGATGATGCAGCATCTGCCAAAGTGCCGACGTACGAGCAGTGTTTCAGATTGCACATATTCTTGAGAATGGAAATGCTTGTACAGGAACGTGCTAAGAGATGCACTGTGGCTAAGGGCCTTTGCTTTCTCCCCAAAGTGCTCAGTCTGTGGGAAGATGACAGCAGGAAAGAGGGGGCACGAGACATGAAAAGGAATATGGAATAAGCATGGAAACTGGAGTGAATTTGATGGAGCAAGAAAAAAGAGCAAGTTAGAAATTGCTATTCCTATGACCTCTGCTAGGGCAGGAGTAGAAAGAGGATGACAGAGAACTAAAGACTCAGTGCTCATTGATACCTGGCTGGAGCAGGTACTATTCCTCTCCCTCATCTTCCCAAGGTAATGTAAATGAGGGATGCCAGGAGTTTCTGGCAAAAGCAAAGCTGTTGGTCAGGCATCCATGTGTCAGTGTGATGGTGTCTCCAAGGAAGCAGGTCACCTCCCAGTGGCCTTTATTAAATAAAATCAAGCGGAAACTGCCCTGAGAACAAATGGCAGGAAATGCCCAGATGAGCCACTGAAGGCAAAGAGAACAGATAAGATCACTTTATGTTACAGAACTCTCTTTTCCTTGGCACTTTGGTGATTTGCAGTCCCGGTTGCCCGTGTTCCCTCCATTTCATTAGTGCCCAGAGCCACGCTGCCAGCACATGCCCCGCTGTTCTTGTGAAATGCTGAGCAGGGGAGATGGAGGCCTGGTTGCTCAGAGGATTGGGAAACACGGGCTCAGCTGCCTGAGAAGGACAGCAACCAGGCAGTGCTCTTCTGTGTACTCTATAGACAACAGGATTAAGGCCATCAGGCTGATTAATGTGATGTTAAGTGAAAGCAGAATTTCCCCTCCCCTGGAGAAGCAGGAGGACAGTTATTTGGGGCTCTCTGTTGAAGCCAAATAATTCATGCATATGTGCCAAGTGTCTTTTTTGCCTTCTCCAAGCTGAGGACTGCCAGCTCCTTACCAAGATCCCAAAGGTCAAGTGTCTACGAAACACCCGTCGAGAAGGTGAGTGTGGAAAGCTTTCTAAGTACAAAGATTTTGCCTATTTTTCCACATGACCCTGGTTGCCTGCCAGATGGTTACACATTGTTTTTTATAGTTACAGTTTGTTTTTTCAGTATAAGCATTTGGAAGCTCTGTGGAGGAAGAACACGGCTTATCAACTCTCAGGCTTCAGGGGTCTCATTTAATACTTAAATAATGAGGAGTGGTGTCCAGAGGCCCTCGCTGGAACAAAGACCACATTTTAAGATATTTATAAATAAAGATGCAGATGTAAGTCTTGTCCTTTTAAACTCAAGCTAACTCTTGCACTTTCAAGTGCAAGATAACAAGCCATGTAGGAGATGTGGGAGAAGGAAAAACAATCATATATCTGTCATAAAGAGGTACAATTAAGGAAAGTTTTTTCTCATATATCTCCTACATACATAAATGACTCTGACTTTCCCACCTGCTCTCTAGTTTGACTCACATGTGCTGGCTTATTTCTAAAGCTGTCAATACACAGCAGGTTTGGAGCGAGGATCTAGAAGGAGAGACCGGAATCACTGTTCAGTTCACAAAGAGCATCCCACATAGTGGGATGGTCTGTAAGAAAGTAAGGACTCATCTGAGCCAGGCTGATATCTCTGCAGGGCAGAAGAAAGGACAAATGGGAATAAAGCAGATAAGCCAGTAAAGAAGGCAAAAAGCAGAGAGTAGGATTTGGCCATGGGGAATTGGTGACGGAGGCAGCAGGGTGCTCAATGGGAGAGAGAGCGAGCAGGCAGCAGTGAGGTATCTGTGAGAAGGGCTGGAAGGGAAGAACAAGGAACCAGGTGAAAGTTCTGTGTCATGGACAGAAGTGACAGGAGAGGTCATTCGTTGTGTGCTGGGAGGGCTCATCTCACTGTCCCCAGGGTATGCCCTGCTAAAGCTGCTCTCTGCTCCTGATGGAGATGTGATATAGGAGAATCACCTGCTCTTCCCCTCTGATGGCCACACAAAGAATTTTTCTGAAGGAGGCTCCACTGTTTCCCTTCCTAACCCTCCTGCTCCTTTGCTGTGCTTTTCTCCTTGTAGGGCTGATTCGCTCTCGGGTGCGAGGAGCTGAGGTGGCAACTGCTGACATCCTCACCTTCTTGGACAGTCACTGTGAAGTCAACAGCGAGTGGCTGCAGCCAATGCTTCAGAGAGTGAAAGAGGTGAGCACCATGTCCCTCTCTGGGATGGATGGAGCTGGGCTGTCTGTGCTGGTGGATCCTCTGCCCTCACATGCCATCAGCAGTACTGGTGAGAACAAGGCCTGCCAAGGTACTCCTCAGGCAGGCTGTTACAGGGGAAGGTACATCCTGAGCTAGATGAGCAAGAGATCCCTGATGGGATTCTATGTTCCGCCAGTGTGACAAGGCAGGAGGTGCAGAGTGATGGGTTGCAATGCTGAATGCTGGAACCACCAATTTGTACCTCTTGTCTCCTGCAGGCATTGTGCTTCCTAGTGCTGTTCACCTGTATGTAGGACAGCCCCTTGGGCAGCACACATTGTGCAACTTTTCCATGGTTTCCATCTCCCTTGCTGCTGGACCCTTCCCTCTGCCTTGGCAGTGCCAAAATTTTCCTTCCATTAATGTTCCCACTGAGCTGCCAACATACATCACCTGCATGCAGGCAGCTTCCTAGCACACAGGAGCTGCCTGTGAGTGCAGGGATGTCCCTTTGATGGTTCACTTGGCAAAGGATTGATGTAAGGCAGGAAGAGTGAAAATGAGGCAGAAATATTAGCAGCTGTCACCCTGACTGCACTGTGGAGCTGGAGGGGGAGACCAGACAGCTCTGCTGTAAGAAAAGGCAGGGGAGAGGTGATGGGAGAAGCCATGCTTGCAAGTGGCTGTGATTGTTCCCCTCTGAAAGGAGGATCCCATGAAGTAATGGGCCTCAGGAGAAGGGATAGAGGCTTTAATGATGCTTTGTAAGCATGTCTGATTAGCTTAATATGAAGGAGTGGCAGAAGGTGAAACTTCAGAATTGATGAATTAAAAGCTTCTGCATTTTATTCCTGTTCAATAAATTCTCTGTCTCAGAAGCCCATAGATGTTTTCTTTACTTATTGGTCTTTAAGTCAAGCTGCAGCAGCAGCATACAGATCCCTAAGCAGAAAGAACCGCATTCATTTCTTTAGGGAAGGATATAAATTGCAAGAGCCTGGGTAGTGGGTACCAGTTTTTTAGTGAGCAGATTTCAAGTCAACCTATTTCTGACCTACTTCCTACATTTCTGATGTGCATCCTGTTTCAGATTTCAGTCTTGCCCTAGCCAGTCCTGGCACTGACTGGTTGGAGTAGTGGCTGGCATACCAGGCTGCCAGGTGGGTGCTCGGGTCTCGAGCTGGGCAGACACACTCTTGCTGGGCAACCATCACAGCTCAGACGGGAAAAAACATGAATGGTAACTCTTACCAAGGACGTCCCATCCTATCCAAGCGTGGTACATCATCAGGAACTATTGCAAGGCACGAAATGAAGGTTTGATAGGAAAGGCACGGATGCTGGCAGCTGTCCAGTAACAAGGTGCTGTTTCTGGCATTGCCAGCTCAGCTTCATCTTATGTGTCAGCTGTCACAACAGTCTTTAATACCCTGGCTCATGATGTTGAAAAATTGTTCAACTTCTACTTACGGAAAGGATTGCAAAGGAAAACTGTGAATATCTATGTACCTTAATGGCAAAAAAGTACTCATAATATCTTGATATTATAGTGTACACAATGTGTCATATGTATTATAATGTTTGCACTATGAATCTTAAATGTGGGGTCTTGATTCATAGTACTTCTTAAGAAGATGCTTTATTAGGGGTTTGATAATTTCTAGGCTGATGGTAATGAGTTAATTCAAGGGTGGCTGAGCAGAAGGTGTGCTGTCAATAGATATCAAAAGCAAGCACAAAACCCTTGGGACAGTGATTCATGCCCTGTGACTTGGGCAGGAAATAAAGAGCTGTTTCTTAGCAGCATTCCTAGGTGTTGGAGTCCAGCTCCATTCCCAACATCCATGGAGTGCAGCTGGCTAGTACCCACCACCTCTGTGTTTGGATGTAGTGGCCACAGATCCCTTGCACAGCTACCAGAACCATATTGGAGAAACCAGACAAAGATTTACATGTGTAACTTTGTGTTTCCTGATCTCTGGCAGCTTTGCCAGACATTCAAGAAAAGCCTGACTCCTATTTTTCCCCCTTTCTTTCCCTCAGGATTATACCCGAGTGGTGAGTCCAATCATTGATGTTATCAGCCTGGATAATTTTGCCTACCTGGCAGCATCAGCAGATTTGAGGGGAGGTGGGTATAATGAATGGCTTATGTAAGTTAGACCTGAGGGATGGTGCATGAAAAATAAATTGTGTTCTCTCCAGCTTTCCGAGAAAACAGAGTGATGATCTTTCCTGATAGGTTATCTGTCCCTTTTTCCCTGCAACTTGCAAATTCAGATCTTTTGAAGAGTTAGAACAAAACTCAACTAGTACTTTCCTCTTGAACTTGAATCACTGTCATAACATTTAGCAGTTCCAGGATTTAGTTGATTAACTGTCTCACCATGTCCTCACTATGCAACATGTATACTGGAGTCTGACTGGCACTTCCAGTTGCTGCTTTGATCTGCCAGGCGATCTCGTGGCATCTTCTGAAAAGCATTTACACCTCTCTCCTCGCAACTGAACCCCCTGCAGCTGTTCCTGTGTTCACCCCACTTCCTGGTGTCCTTCTACATCTTTTATGGCTGGGGCTCACTTCTGCACTGCTTGCCAGCCAAAGGCTACCTGTTCTTTGGCTACCCTTAACAGTGGTATAAATTTAGTGACTGTGCTGTGCTCTGCTGTCCACCACAGGCCATCTATAAGTACATAAGTACATCTCTAAGTCTTCAAAGACATGGTGGTTACAATGATCTGCAGACCTTTGTTCCCAGAATATATCACATCCCACAAAGTCCTTTATTAAAGCCTCATAACTTTGGCAGACAGGGTTTGCTTTTGGTAAGATGAACTGGCCAGATTACAATTACATCTCAGACTGACAACACTCTCCTGAAGGTGTGGAGTGAAATTGAGGAGAGATCTGTAATGCTAAGAATGGTAGTGCCAAGGCAGAAGCTGGTGAGGTCTGCATTAGGATAGACTATTGCCATTTTGGGTAGACTGTGGGGGAGGTCAGGGAAGGAACATAGGGATAGCCTGTGATATAAAGGTGGAGACTATCACTGAAGCTAGTAGTACTGTTTTTACAATAAGAAAACCAATTTGGCACGTCTTTTTCCTTTTCAGGGTTTGACTGGAGCCTTCACTTTAAGTGGGAACAGATTCCTATAGAGCAGAAGATGTCCAGAACAGACCCAACTCAGTCTATAAGGTACGCTCTGATGGACAGGGTACAATCCTCCAATTGCCTTTACTAGGCCTTCACCAGTGTGGCAAGGAGGGTACAGGGACTGCCTTGCTGGGGACAAAATGCCACAGCATTCCCTCGATGATGACGAACTCTCCATGTCATTTCCTGAGTACATTGAAGCCTATACCCTAAGTGTGAGAGTACTGCTCTCTGAATATTGTGAGAATAGCGACTATGTACTATCATGCATGCCACCTCTACAAGCCACCTCTGCTTCTCTATGTTTGCTACTGTGTTCTTCCTAACTCAACACTCTGCATGCCTCAGGAATCGCTTTGGGGTTTTTTAATCACCTCCATCTTTCAGATGAAAACTTAAAGAATGAAGCAGATAAACAGTCATCCAGTATGTGTAAGGCAGATCAGAGAACTGAATCTTACCTAGTAACATGGGCATAGAATTACTCTCACCTACTAAATCTGCATGTCAGCAGACAAAAGAAATTCTGTTGGCTGGCACAAGTGTTGCCAGCCTCACTGCAGGATATGTGGCTCTGAGACATGTAGAATACAACAAATCCTGATAAGGAAAAGTCACCGTGCTTGTATGTATAGGCAGACGGCTCCCTGTTTGTAATGTAAAAGTGTCATTTAATTCCTCTGTGTAATTTGTGAGCCTCTGTTTTGCACTGCAGAAGCAACCAGCTTGCTAACAGCGGAGCAGTACATGCAGCAGCCTGTCACACCATGTCTAATTGGTGAACACAGTCATCAAACAGTGCCTATCATTTCTTCACACTATACATATTTGTATAAATGCAAAAGACACAGCATTACTCTTGTAGTGCTTGTAAGACCCTCAAACAAAGGCATGAGGATGATCTAGTGAGGGGCATCTCAGAAACCTGCTGCAGGCTCACATTCCGGCTCTACTATTTTTCTCTTTTAAGTGAGATATGATTTGTGAGGCCTGGACAAATTGCCTGCCCTTTAAAATTAGGTTTGTGGTGCTACATATGTATGATTATTTTGTCTGGATTTCTGTTTTCTCTTGCAGAACCCCTGTCATAGCAGGGGGCATCTTTGTGATTGACAAGTCCTGGTTTAATCACCTGGGAAAATATGATACTCAAATGGACATCTGGGGAGGAGAAAATTTTGGTAAGTTTAGGATGTTTCAAGGGAATGACACACTAATGCAGAACCACTTCCCAGTCTTCATCACTTACCAGAACTCTTTTTGTGAGAGATCTGATGTTCATGTCAGTGTAAGGTTAGGGACAAGGTCAGGTAATCCCCAAGGTGGTCAGAGCTGTATTGCTGTCAGCATGAAGTAAATGGAGACTTTGCGTGATCAGGGCTACACTCTCCTACAGGCATATGTGCTATTATACAGGAGCTTCCACAGAACAAGAAAGAAAGAGGAACCTCCTGATATTTAAATTGTTGCTTGTTTTTGGAGAATATTCCTCCAGTTCTTCACATGACAGTCTGTGTTGCCCCACCTCTGAAGTGGGCAGCCACTCCTGCAGCCTCTTCTTACACCTGTTTGTCTCTTGCAGTTAAGTCTGAATTGCTCTCCCAGCTTGACGTGTCAGAGAGATATTTTTCCTAATAAACACAGTCTCTTTATAAATGGAATTTGGTTACAAATAGATTGAGAAAGAAAACATTTAGAGGCAGGCTAGGGCATCACAAACATCTGAGGAATTCAGGGGCCCAGTGTAGTCTGTCCACTCGTGCTGTTACAGGGCATGGTGCTTAAACCCATCTCCTTGCACTTAATGGTGGCACAGATATTCCAGGCATCTCTCTTTGCCCTGTGTGAAGGGATGCTGCAATGTCACCAGGTGTTAATGACAAAAGCAAGATGAGTGTTAAAGAGAGGTTCACAGAGACCTCAAGTATTCGGGACATTCATTTAGAAATGGTGCAGGTGGAGCTGAAGAGATAAGCGCCTTACTTTTTGTAGTCAACTTAAGTAGATTTCTCTGTAGCTAACACTGCCAAAAAAAAAAAAATCTGTTTCTACAGCTTCCATAAATGTCACAGATTTGTAAATAAAACCCTTTAAAGAAGAATTTGTATGGTGTTTCCTAGCACCCGGAGAACCAATTAGAAAGAATTAAATGGTCAGGAAGAGGAAACTTGTTTCTCTGAACACAGCTGGGAGAGCTGCCTCTTTCTGAAATGCTTTCTGAAACCAGGAAATAATATTTTGGGCTGACAGTAGACTCTCAAGGTACCGCATTTTGAAAACAAAATATCTAATAATGAGTGTTCTCTGTTTTCCCAGGTCTTGCTTCAGCTTTATGGTATTTGTTATATTAAAAAGAGGTATTTAATGGTGCTGGCATTGGAGTCTCAGCAGTGTTAGTAGCATCAGCTAAGCACTGTGGCAGAAGTAACAGGAAGCCTTTGCTCAGGCATGAAGATCCCCTCCCCTATGTCCCTCAGACTCCTCTGCTGTGCCAAACTCAGCTCCCTGCTGTCACAAGCCCTGCTCCTGCTGCAAAGCCAGCTACTTGGCCATTCTGCCATCCTCTGAGTTGCAACTGTGTAAAAGCTGTAAACGCCAAAGATGGAGAAAGAATATTTCTTTAGGCTTTTGTCTGTCTGCTTCTGCCCACCTGGGAGCCCAGTGTTGTGGTTTGGTCCGTATGTCAGTAGCATGATGCTAGGTAGAGAGAGCTCTTTGCGATAAGTAGCAGTAAATTATTTGCATGCTCACAGTCTATCTTCCATGTAGAGCTGATTAAAACCACGACTTGCTCCACAGAATTTGCTTCATTCTCCTTGAAGTAGCTCATGTAAAGCCTGGCAGTGGCTGGGCCAGGCTATGTGCGACTGAGCCACATGTACAGGGCTTGCCAGTTTTGCCTTGTTGTGAGGTTTTTCTTTAAATTCAGTGTCTCCTGTCACTTGTCCCTCATCCGCCATCAAGCCTGTTGCTGTTGAAAGCTGAAGGATAGAAACTAACCTGGATTTGACAACAAAAAGTACTCATTTTTCTTGAAGAATTCAGAATGATTAATTTACCCTCTTAAAAAAAAAAGTTTACCATACTTAATTGAAACTGGGTTTTCTGATCAAGGAAAAATATTGATAATGTTCTGAAACGTTATTTTTACTAAATATTACAATTTTGAGTGGAAAGGGACTGTTTGGATTAAGTCGTCATTTGTAGATGAGATGAGAGAGTGGTTCTAAGATGGTGTGAGGAATCCTCCCTTGGGAAATGGACATCACTTTTAAGTTACGCATGCCAGACTGAGAGTTTTGCTTTTGTTGTAGGCCAAAGTGAGTCAGAAGCTCATTCCAGGAGAGCAAATATCAGCTGGACACATCGGCAGACAGAAACTTACATCTTGGGGTTTTTTTAATTTGTTTGTTTCTAAAACCCTTCCTCTCTTCAAATCTGGAACTCCCTGTTAGAAAGAATCTGAAAATAATTAGCTCTGGATAAGAGTCAGGAGAGAAAAGAGCTAGTGAGAAATACTACAAAATACAGTCTAATCAAATGGGTTTTTTTACTTAGAAGCTAGATTAAACACACCATCTCCCCCCACCCTGCCAACTCACTGTTTGAACTACCACTCAATATGCAGAGAGGAAAACTGTGGAGAAAGATGAAGGTTGGGAAGATGTTAGAGTGTGTACATGGTTTCAAACATCCATTAGATCTGGATACGTAATTTCTTTTTAATTTCTAATCATCAGAGCCACATGAATCAGGCATTACTGGAGGGAGTTCCCAACTGAGTAAAGTTTTTGAAATAATCGGTCTATACAATCTGAGGCGCTTTTGGTAAGGGCTACCAAACTACCCAGCTAATTTTCATTTTCCTTCTTTCTTCTCTTCTCATCACCACATGACTTGGAAGTGGAAAACCCCTCTGGTGTGGCAGTGATTAAACTTGTGAGGACAGACCCATAAGCTTGAGCAAGGTCACATACCTTCTGTGATGCAAATAAGTGCTTGTACATCAAAGCTCCATGCTCTTCTAATCCTTTAACAAAATGTTGAATCTAGCTTCAGGATAGGGTGGATTTCTTCAAGTAGCAGGATTCTGTCTGTGTTTTCATAGTCGTGCTGTATTAGACTGGTATCTGCTCTGAGCAGAGGCAACTGTAACACAGTCATCCTCTTTTTTATTTTTCATTAATAATAGAGCCAACCAAAATGAGGAGAAGGAACTATTGTAGGGTGGATAACATAGCGGTATGAGGGAGAGGACTTAGCTCTAGACATTGACCCCCTATGCCCTCATCTTGTTCTCTTCTTTCCCCTTGTCTTCTAAACTCCCTTTCTTCCTCACATGATTTGCTTTACACAGTAAATTCTTCCTTTTTAATTCCATCTGTGTGCTGGGTTTAGAGTAACAGAAGTCCAAAACAGGGTGGGTGTGTGTGGACGTGGTCTCGATCTGTTGCCAAATGCCATCCTGAGGACCTGACATCCTGACCAACCTCGAGGACCTGGTCAAATGCAAAGGTGTCTCACTGAAATGAGACCAAAGAGGAGCAGGACTGGAGAAGGCTTAGAAGTCCCTGAGCCACAATGGTTGCCTCCATTTTAACAAAGGGAGGACAGTTTCTCTGCTCTTACCATGGCATTGCTTTCCCTGATTTTGCTGTTGCAGGCAATACACCTAGAGCAGAGGGGCAAGGAAGTTGCTCTTCTTGGAGCTGTTGCAGCTGTATGACTCTTGGGGTCTCTTCCAGAGCTCTCTTTCCGAGTGTGGATGTGTGGTGGCAGCTTGGAGATAGTTCCCTGCAGTCGAGTGGGACACGTGTTCAGGAAGCGCCATCCTTACGACTTTCCTGAGGGCAACGCGCTGACTTACATCAAGTAGGTGTTGGGTAGCTCCTGGCAGCAGCTGGGCCACCTTCGTGTTGGGCATGTCTAAATAAGTCTGAATTCTTTGTTGTGCTTTTGCCGGGTGACAGAGAACAGCTTGTGGCTGAGCATCTGTTCTCAAGGGAAGGATGAGTTGCTGTTTTCTGTGAACAAAACCTGTTGCCTTCTCTGTTTGTATTGGTGTCTCTTATTCCTCCTCAGTCTCTGGTGGCAGGGGTGGGGGAGGAGCAGTACGTCAGGGAGACACCCTGGCCATTCACAGATGCTGCCCTGTGACGTATGCCTGGGTATCAGCAGTCCTTGGACATCTCTGGTGTCTCTGAGCTGTACATGCTCTGAGATGAGCCCTGAGGACAACTTCTACTGCAGGACAGATGGGAAGAGAAAAGAGATGAGACAGAGTGCTTGACAATGAAAGTGGTTAAGCACTGCTGCAGGGCCCCAGAGAGATGGTGAAATCTCCATCGTTGGAGATTTCAAAACTCAACTAGTCAAGACCCTGAACAACATGACCTAATCTGAAGCTAGTCTGCTTTGGGCAGGAGGTTAGAGGTTAGAGAGAGGTGCTTTCCAAGCTGAATTATCCCATGACATTATTCTAACCTGGGAAAAGGCATACTGTAATGCGTGTGATGGTGACAATCAGGCTCGGTGTCTCTGCTGAGGAAGTATGTGTGAAAAAGTCATGATAAACTATGGCTGTTAAATTTTTAACTTCTGAACCAAAGTGTTCTTGCAAGGCTTTGTAGACTTAACACATTCGATCTCTATGCATCCATACTGCCCACTCTGTTTCGTGTTTGGGACTGTCCCCCACTCCCTCCTGGCAGATGGGCCTTGGGTTTGCCCACCCAGTGCCTGCTCGCTGGGAGGGCAGGTTCTGCAGCAAAGCATCTCCTCAGCAGAGCATCTGCTCATCCCCCTGCAGGAACACCAAGCGCACAGCAGAGGTGTGGATGGATGAATACAAGCAGTACTACTATGAGGCCCGGCCATCTGCTATTGGCAAGTCATTTGGAAGGTAAGCTGCCCCAGACCTTGGCGGGAGGGCTCTGGTAAACCCCTTGCTAGCAAGAAATAGTTTTTAGGTCTTCTCTGGGGCTAAGTGTGAGAAATAGGGGTGCTCCGAACGGCTGACTTGCCAGGGAGGTGGTAGCTTGAGTGTCTGACTAATGAGGTTTGCTTCTAATTCACTTTATTTTTTCCCCAGTAACACTGCATAAATCATTTGTTAGCAGGAGGCCAAAGGGATCTGTAATGAAATTAGGAGACGAGCCATTTAAGTGGATAGACAGGATTATTTTTTTTATCATAGCATGCAGCTGTTCTGGAAATGTGAGCTGTGAAGTTACTAGAGCTTGATCTGAAGCCCCTGTGCAGATGCAGAATCCCAGGGCAAGCATGGCTGGCTGGCACATGGGGCACGTTGCACTTGGTGCACTCCTCTCTTTCCTGATGAATGAAAGGTAGTTAGCCTGGTTTGTAGGGCAGGAGAGAGCATGGCCAGTGGTAAGATTTAGAAACACAATCTGCAGAATTGTGCTTCTTACAGCACCTTTGCTAACTCTGTCTTCAGGCCATGTGGGGCTCATTGTTACCAGCTTAACCGTTCTCTGTGACCCAGAAATCAGTGATGGACACCAAACCTGGGATGCGAGGAGAGCTTGCTCTCTGCTCTCAAACCCCTGTGACTCCCAAATAAATGTAAAAATCCCAGGAGTGCTGTATTTCTGTGGGTTTTATCTGCCTCTGAACAAATGGCTGCTGTTGTATCAGTGTAAGGTCTTGGCAGATGTGGTTGTATCTCAAATGTGTAGCTGTGTGCACAGGATAATGAAGCATCTCCTACTTATGACAACCAGGTCACTTTTCTTGCTGTACACTGTGCTTTATTATCATGATGCATTACATATCTTCATAAAAATAGCTTTGCCTACCTAATTTATCAGTCCTTGAGCTGACTGCAGCAGCTGGCCTGGGACCAAATAGCAAGTAACCCTGCTGCTTGTGAAGGAAACCAGGCTATTGCATATTGTATGTGGATATATTGCTCATGTGTTTTAGCGGCAAAATCTGCAGTTCTTGTTCCCACAGACTTCCTAGTGACTTTAATGGCAGCATTGGCTGAATAAAAGCTGGAGCAGAGCATAAGGCTTTGATTTCAAGCAATTTCCTGTAGTAACAGCTCTGTGAACCTGCATTAAATTTAGATTATAGGGTGCAAATGCCTTTGACACCATCACAGACAATTTGGCCTAAAATGGACCCTCCTTCTCCACAATTCTGATGTGGCTATAAGATCTAAGAACATTCCCCTGAGGTATATGGCCTCATGTTATATGTACAGTGGCCTCTGTGAGCTGAGGATGGAGATGTACACGGATAGAGTTGAAATTCCTTCCCAACACACAAATGTAGTGTTATAGCTTAAAGACAAGAGTTCCTGGTTTCTCTGCTCAGTAGGACTGCTAGAGGGAAATCCTCTTCTTCAGCCAGCTAAAGCCAAAAAAATCAGCAATGGGAGGACTGTCACAGCAGACAGCTGCTGACATGTTGAGTTAATCTCCCGTTATACTCCCACCCTTCCCCCAAACTGCTTAAGAACAAATAATTAAGTTCTCCAGGTCTGAGTTCTCCAACCTGAGCCTAGAGCTGCTGCCACTGATGCCTTGGAGTGGCTACCTGAAAACAGAGGCTAGACAAGATTAAGAGAATAAAAGCAGGTATTTATTGAAGGGCCTTCAAAGGTACTCCTTGGGCAGTCAAGAGGCTACACCCAAGATGGACCCTGGGTCACGAGTTTTTCTCACTTTTGTAAGTTTGGTCCATTTGCATATCAGGGTTAATTCTCCAATTACAATTTCAGGCAATGAAGTAATTACCCCAAGTTTGCCCCCCATTCAGAGGCTTTAGTTTACATATTTCGGGGCCTAGGACAACAAGGTGTCCTTGGAGAGCAACCTAGAGAGGGTTTGTTACGTCTAACCAGAATGAGGGAGCAGTAGCTAACAGGCTATATGAAGTTTCAGAGTTACATACTAAACAGTACAGATCTGAAAAATATTAAAGTTAAAACCTAAGGTATCACCATGAGCTAGAGACATGCTTTAGCACACACAGATGAATCATCTGTATGTACCTGAGCATAAACACTTTCTAGGCCTTTTCAGCAGCTGATTGTTGTGCAGGTTTCATGGTATGCCTCTACAGGGGCACCCAGAGGCAGAAACACTTTCCTGGTCTTACAGCAGTTTTACTGCAATGTATTATTTAACAAGGTAGGACCTGGGTCCTGCCATCACTCTGAGACAAAGGAAGTGCAAGAACAGCTCTCTGAAGGTGTTTTGTCTTCCATTTCTATTTCTTGCCGCTTGCCTCTCTCCTCCTCTTCACCTCAGGTCACTGCTAGTGCTCTGAACCCAGCAACAATTATGTGGGAGAATGAGTAATGGCAAAAAGTCACATAATTTCCCTCAAACCTCCTGGCCAATCTTCATTGTTCCCGTCCCTCCTGTTCACTCCCTTATTCTCAACAAGCTGCCTGTGTTTCCAGTGTTGCAGACCGAGTGGAGCTGCGACGCAAACTGAACTGTAAATCCTTCCAGTGGTATCTGGAGAATGTCTACCCCGAGCTCAAGTGAGTCAGTTCTTTGCTTGTAGAAATCTCTGAAGGATTTGGGAGGTGGGTCACACTGAGAAGATGAGCCTCAACAGCAGTGGGCAAAAGAGAGACTTACACTTGGAAAAGGTTTTCTCTGTTCTTCTTTTTGGTGATAAACCTCCTGTGTTTTCCTGGCTTGTATTATCACAGCTCTGCAAAAGGTCTGCCTTGTGTTCTGCCCCACACAGCTGTCCCTTGGAGATGTGCAACAGTAGTGTTTTCAGAGGTGTAGGGTGTAGACAAGTGCCAGAGCACTACACCCCTCCCAGTTTTGACTTGGTCTCTGCCTGTTGGATGCTCTGTCTGGAGGTAGTTGAGCCAAGTAGAACTGGTCAGCCTCAGTGCAGATGTCTGGGTGGTTCAGAGAAGGCTCTGATGAATGCCAGCACCAGCTGTCCCTGTGGCTTGCCCTGCCCTGGGTCAGGACACAGTAGTGTTGTTTCCTTGCTCAGCTGGGAGGTAGCCTGAGTAGAGCTGTGTTGTTGGCATGTGCAAACCAGCACACCCTGGCAACACATCTTTACTCCTCAGTCTGTGGCCAACATGAGTGGAGGCTAAAACATCCAGCTGTAGTCTGGCCTTGACGGGTCTTTTCTGCAGTCCTACCAACAAGACAATTAATATGGTACCTGGGGAGAAGACTGAAAAAGCGGGAGGAAGAAGCAGAATAAATCAAGTGTGGATATGGCTTTTTGCTGGAAACAGCCTCTTTCAGAATTTCAGAATCATCATATTAAACTGCTTAGGGTACCTCTAAAGATACTGATATGCCTTCTGAAACAAAAAAGTACCAGTCCTCTGACCAAGTTCTCACTTCATTTTTGCCCCCTCCAGATACTTCCAGTGGATAGCATGATATTGTTCATTTTCTGTCAAATATAGGGGCCTGTGTTTTAGTCAGGGGCCAATTACACCCTTATAAATGTGAAAGTACTTTGGACATTTCTGTGTATGAAGTACCGTGTAACTGTCATTTTACTTCAAGGATTCCTGAAAAAGAGTTGATTCCAGGAATAATTAGACAAGGAGGAAACTGTCTGGAGTCTCAGGCACAGGATACCACAGGGAATATGTTGGCTGGCATGGGAAACTGTAAAGGGACGGTGAACAATCCACCTGTCACTCAGGTAAGGCAGGCTTCGGTTTGGTGCTTTGCTCCTGCTCCTACCCTTTTTATAACCTGAATGAAGAGGCATCTCTGGCCTTGGTGGGTTTATATGGAGGTGAAGGAAGGAAGAGTTTGACCCTGTAATGATTTTAATAGTAAGCAGAAAAGGAAGCTGTGCCCATCTCTCAGAGCTCTGTTGTCTCAACAGACTCAGCAGTCAGGTGTAGAATGTGAAGGTTTTCATCACTCAGAGACAACAGGTAGTGCTTAAGTGCTCAGGGAGTGACAGACTCACTGAGAATCATTTTGGGGCTGTGCTTGGCTAGTACCCTGGCATGTGGGTAAGATATTTTTCTGGGATCAGAAACATTCCTTGCTCTGCCAGCTCAGCTGTAGCTGCAGATGACTTGAACTGTGCTGTTTTGCAGATGTGTTTCAGTATAAAGCACAAATAGAGTTTGAATAGCTGACCCCAGTGGCAGTAATGTGGTGCAGTTCTCCTAACTGCAGTGGAGCTGTGATGGTTTATACAAGCTGAAGATCTGCACTCAGACTCTCCTTTGGTGACTGAAAGCAGCAGGGAAGCAGCTTGAGAAAGTTAAGGGTCACAGTAGGATATTTTATGCCAGAAAATACATATTCACATCTGTTAACTGTTGGAAGCTAGTTTGCAGCCAGCATTCAGTGTGCCATTTAACCTGACTCATTGCTCTGCGTCATTACCATTTGAAATCTCTGAAGCTTACTGCGTTTTGTATTTCTTCCTTGGGGAAAGTAATAATAGCTGATTGGATCAGACATCCATCTAGTGAGAGGATGGAAAAAATGAATTGGCTTGTCCCTTTTGCGTGCTGGGGATATATGGATATGCTTGCATGTGTTTTGCTTTGCTTGACAATCTATAGGTCCCAGATACCTGTTATAGAACATGTCTGCTATGTAAAAAATGCAGAAGCAGTTGAACATCATGTATGTCAGGGCTCAGGATCCTCCTTGCTTTGTAGGCCTGAATCTGTCAAGCTGCAGAGCAGAAAGTTCCATGGGATCCGGGGTTAATCAGACACCTCAGACAGTGAGGGGAGCCAGCTGCAGTCTTTGAAATGGTCATGATGCACCAAGCCTGAGCATAAACTTCTGTTCAGGTGATAACTGCTGTGGTAGTCTTCCCAGGGAGCCTTTGGTAGGAAGAGAACAAAAGATAGATGTTTTTAAAATACCTGATAGAAGAAGCTTTCTCTCCCTCATCTGATCACTGTTGGGATCCTAATGGAACCTTTCTTTTTCTTATTCCAAAGGAGTGGATATTCAGTGACCCTTTAATTAGACAGCAGGACAAGTGTCTTTCCATTACCTCCTTCTCTACTGGCTCTCAGATCACACTGGAAGCTTGCAATCAGAAAGATGGCAGACAGGTAGGTAACTGGGCACCTGTTGCTAATGCCTTCATTGCCACATATGAGTGTACCTACATCAGTGCAGCCAGCAGGGGCAAAACCAGTACTATCAAAGCACATAAAAGTCCTTTCCATCTTCTGCATCTCCGTCTCTGGTATGTTTCATAAGCTTGGATGAATGAGAGAGCGTGTGACCAAGCAGGAAGTGCAGTGTGTGGGTGTCTGCTCTGCCCTCGGCAGCGGGGTTGGCTCCAGCTCAGTAGCACCCTGACCTTGCTTCTTGGATAAGTTTATGTGCAGCCAGATTGGTGCATGGATGGAGCACAGCACCAAAGAGAGGTAGGTAAGGCAACTGCTTTGAGATACCTGAGGGAAGGGTGGTGTGTGCTATCATTTGCGGTTTTTTTATTTAGAAGCGAGAGAACTGTGTTCTTTGTTCTGTCTTTGGGCATGTGAGCAGACCTTTAAAACTGAGTGTGTGCAACTCAGTTAAGAAATACTGATTGACATAAAGCACCGTATGTGCCACCTGAACTGCTCCCCAGAGGCAAAATACACAGCAGCAATGTTCCCAACAAAATGCAGCTCTTTGACTTATGCTGTTTCCAAGATGTGCATCCCTGATCTGTCAGGACAAATCAATCATTTTGCCTTACAGCACTAGGTAAGGGATGGCCTCTGCAATGGTTAGGGTGCCCTCAACAGAGACGTGATGTGCTTTTTTGTCAGAACTGGGCAAAGCACAGAAGGGAACAATGCAACACTGGCAGACAGCAGATTGGACTTGTTTCATTCCTAGTTCCCATGCTTCCCTCTACACCAAGAGAAAACAAACTTTCTGTCATCTAAGGCTGTGCTGACTCTGTAGTTTCTGACATGTCTGTTTTGATAGCCCAAAGGTAGAAGATGGCTCAGCTTTAACCAGTTCTCAGCAGCATCTTCTTTTGTCAGTACTTTTTAATGCTATATGAATCCTTGAAATTAGTTCTTCCTGAAAGAAAGCTGAAAGTTCTTCCTGAAATCCAGTCCTGCCCATTTATGGAAAACGTGTGTAGACTTTCCTCTGGAGGGTTGCTTAATGCAGAAATGCCTTGAAGAGTTGTCACCATGACTACACTTGGAAAACTCTGAGTTTGGGTTAGTCTGCAAGGGTATCCCAGGTGGGCTGTGCTTGCCTGCTCCTTATTCTTGTTGGCAGTCACTCACCTCCTTGCTGTGTAATTAGGTCACTTAGCTTCTCCTTATGTGCCTTGCAGTATTTTCCTCCCTGGCAGCGGAGAGGACTCTAGCAGCTGCCAAAATCAGCTGTCTTTCCCTGCTTCCCCTGTCACGGAAGGACAAGGGTCCCTCAAGGAGGGTGGAGTCCAAGCTGTATCAGAAGCCAGAAGAGGGATTAATCCACAGTAATACAAGCAGGCTTATTCTGCTGCTGGAATAGGATTTATTGAGTCTTGGTGTGTTGATTATATACAGGCTCATTATGAAGACACACACACTTAAGGGTGTGAGCTGTTGTTTTCCATTACCTTATGTGAGCAAACGGCACTTACATCAAGGACTTGACCTAGCAGATGATTTAACCAACTGACTCTAAGCAAGGATTTTGTTTAAGCATTTCAAATAATTAGAGACTGATTTGAATTGCAGCTGCTGTTCCAAACTGCCTTGCGGCTGAAGGGATAAGGTGGGGTGAACTGGGAGAAATGCATTTGAATTTTTAATGTAATTTGGGATGAAATGCTCTGAAATGTTGGGGTCTTTTTTGTAGTCCCAAACTCCCATTTCAGATTTCTACTTGTAAAGCCAATTCTACTTGAAATGCTCAAGTTTGTTGTGTTTCTGGGGAATGTTGTTATGGTTCTTTCCTTCCATAAACACAACAGTAATTGTTGTTAACACTGACATTAGATTTTAATTAGCTAGAAGTCAGTCGTCATGTAAACTATTCCATTCTCTCTCCTCCTGATATTTGAGAGGTTGGTTTCCAAGAAAGAGCAAAGCTGGAGGGAACAAATTCTCTCAGTTGCCCTACAACTTGCCTGTGTCCCCATGGATACTCACAGCCCAAAGTGCAAGTGCTGGGGGAGAGCAGTGCTTCCAAACTGTACATGAGTGTATCCACTTCTCAGTTCAAGTGTGCTTCTCAGAAAATCAGAGGAGCTGAGTGGAGGGTGGAGGGAGGGGAGCTGAGCTACTTTGGAGAGCTGGAAATGACAAGCAAGAGCCCTGAGTATGTGGTCTGAGTGGAGGATGGTGAGCCTGGCCAACATGCATCACACGCATCACACGTACAATATCTTAAGAGGACATGGCAGCATAATAAAAGTCCAGCTTTGAACATCTTTCCTGTCTCTGTCATCAGAGACCTGTGGTGAAAGATGTTTAGGTTTTTCTGGATCTAGATTCTGTGTCTGTGTCTGAGTCATGAAAAGCAACATTTCTGACAAAAGATGGTACATGTGATAGCTTTGGTTTTTAGTGTCCCGGGGTTAGATCATTATGGCAGCACCACACAGCTCCTAAAGTTGGATTCTGCTTTCAAACATACTGAATCTGTTCCCATGCTGCACAGCTGTTCTGCATTAAGCATGTCCCAAGGACAGATAATTTTGTTGTTAATTTTGAGTGCTAACAACAGTCCATCTAACATATAGATAATACTCTAGCAGAGGCTTTAGACTATTATGAGTTGTGTCTAGAGTATTACCTCAAAATAAGTCTGGAATTTTGCAGGCAGGATGATATGAGACAATAGTCACACTTTAGATGATTTTTAGTGCTGTCAGACTCCCTGGGGTTGAAAGAAACCAGAAATGAAATCTATTTGGCAACATGATCCTGTTGATCATTCAACAGCAACAGCTGGCACTGCTAGCAGAAGACCAGCCAAAAGCTATTCTGCATAATCAGAACTAGATTTCAAAGCAGATGGATGTTATCCATAATGTTATTTGGAGAATAGCATTTTTAGTTGAATGCGCAATAAATTATTGCCTTCAGCTTTGTTTTTTGGCTCTGACTGACAGTAGGAGTGGTGTTTTAATTTGTATTATAGCGAGGACAAATAGAAGGCAAAGTGAGAGTCAGACACTAAAACAAGAGAATGAAAATGAGAAACACTGGCACAGTATTTCCCAACAGAACAAGAAATGCTGAGAAATCCTATTAAACAGCTATATTTCATTAAAATGTTCTGAAGGAATGTGACCTCAGTGTGAAAATGAGGACACTGAGTTCTCTTGTGAGACAAACAGTGTTTGAAATCCTGTGTCCCTTTGTATGCCATTGGGAAATTTTTCCCACTTTACTTCTTAGTGTATATTACCTGAAGATGAATGCAACTTTATATAGAGTATCCGAAAAGAAAAGGAGTGAAAGCCTGTCTATTTTGAAAGCAGCTGACTCAGCATCTTCATGATACTAAGTAGGTAACACAATACTGGCAATATGCCATACCTTGAAAGTAGTTTTCAGGAGGCAAGAGTTTCTCTCAGTTGTGATTTAGTTTCACAAGTCTAAGTGCTCAAAGGAAGAGTATTTGCT
This sequence comes from Lycocorax pyrrhopterus obiensis, assembly GCA_014706295.1. Taxonomy (NCBI): domain Eukaryota; kingdom Metazoa; phylum Chordata; class Aves; order Passeriformes; family Paradisaeidae; genus Lycocorax; species Lycocorax pyrrhopterus. The sequence continues at coordinate 30,197,209 of JACSVZ010000007.1, read as the reverse complement.
GGATGCTGGTGTGAGCTTTTCCATCCTCTGTCTCTGCTCATATATTTAAAATTTAGTGTTCCAGACCAGCTTCAGGCTGCCCATGGCTCTGAAAATGCACTCAATTACCACTTACAAGATCCTTGGCTACTCCAGTTATCAGCTCTGCATACATTGAAGTATCTCAGTCCTCATGAACAAAATTTGCCTTTCTCAGCTCTGCCTCCTGAGCTTGGCCAGTTCCACTGTTCCACAGTTAGGGTTTTGAGAGAAACCCTGGACTGCCTGGGTTACTGGGGGTTAAAAGAAAACTTTTGATTACCCTGAAAAATTAGACTAGTGTAAACAATTTCAGCTCTTGTATATATTGGATAGAAGAGGACTGGCTATTTCTGACTTTTCTCTTAGTAATTGCACATGGAGTGCTTCTATCCAGCCACCTAAAAGTATTTTGAAATTACAGATAAAAAAGAGGGAGAGAGAGATTTCCAAAAAAGTGGGGGAAAATTTGGGTTGACGCTGGGAAAAAGGACCAAGACACATATTTCAAAGAAAATATGGATTCTTTTTTTTCTTTCCTCCATCTTCTTTCCAAACCTACTCTGACCAGTAAACTGTATTATCTCCATCTGCACAAGAAAGGGAGACCAAAGAGGATTTTCAAGCCAACATTTTTCAGATTGTGCAATGCCTGTATCTTCCAAAAGCTTTCCTTCCAAGTACAGGCCAGTCATAATGTCTGGGTGTAGGAGAAGAGAGGACTCCCTGTAACGTGTATGCACATGACATGCTGGGCTTTCCAGTGGTATGACTCACTGAGAAGATGAATGATTTTGTCAGCAGCAGTAGATGTCCCGGTGTGCCTGTTGCTGCAGACTCCCTACAGTCATCACAGTGGGTACCTGCTCAGCATGTGCAGGTGCCACAGTAGCAGGTCTCTCATCTGAAGGAATAACATGAGCAAGCCTCCAGTGGTGCTAGTTTTCTCCTGAACAGCAAGGGGGAAGAAGAAAACCAGTGTCTCTTGGTAATTGCCTTGTCCTCCATCTGAAATCTCGTAACAGCATGTTCTTTTACAGCAGGGTCTTTTGGTGAGCTGTGGCGTGTGTGGGAGAGGCAGCCAGCAGGCTTCCTCTAGCACATGCACAGGGGAACGTGGAGCCTGGGAATTCACAAACGCAGAGAGATAGTGGGAAAGTGGAGGGCAAGGAGGAAGGTGGGCTTTGGAGAAGGTCAAAAGGCTCCTCACTGGGGTGTCTGTGACACTGGAGACACTGGTGGGGAGGCTGTCATGCAGCAATGGCACCAGCTAGGCACAGAGCGCAGCTTGCCAGGGGAGAAGGCCCCCTCCTTTACACTCCGTCATTACAGCTGCTGCTTTATGGTATTAACTCTTCCTCAGCTCTTTGTAGGGAGGCTTCTGCCAAATGGGAGCCAGATGGCTCTGGGACCTGTGTGGGCAGTGGGTTGCAGCAGCTGGTGAGGGCATTGTAGTGCAGAGTCTGCATTGTATCTCCCTGTCCATCATCACTGCATTCCTCTGCCCCCTCCTCTGTTAAAATCAGCTTCTTCTTGCTGCACAAACAGCTCTCCTTTAGTGGTATCCTGTCACAAATTGATGCTGCCTCTGGTATTTAGACTTGAAGAAATATGTGATACAGGAACAACAGATTACTCTGGGCTTTGCAAGTGCCCTGCCCTCCAAGAAACATAACAGCTGCCACCAATATGTGAACATAACTGAGTATCTTAAACCACACAGCATGTGGCAGTCTTTTTGCTGTGCTACCCAAGAAATAAAATGTTTGTAGGCTTTGACATTGTCCAGATATTGCAGGAAATTTTAAAATTCCCTTTGCATATCTTTTCTGCAATACCCTTGAGGTCCATCAGTGGTGTCAAACTCTTTTTCTTCATCAGTCTCATGAGTTAGCCAAAACATCCTCATAATATTCCTGAGCTGTTTACTGACTGAGCACCCAGACCACAATTCTAACTGGGTCATCTGTGTGACTGAAAAGAATGAAGGGAAAATCCCTGGAGCCTGGACCCCTCGATCTTCTCAACCTGTTGAGCTCAGCTGTGCCCCACTTGAGGAGAATGGCAGTACCTCATGTGGGAGATCCCAAATCCACAGACTCGTTTCTACTTTTTTCTCTTCATTATCAGCCACAGTGTTCCCAGGTTTTTTTCCAGCAGGGATGGAAGGTACAGCCCTTTCCCAGCAGAATTTTCAGTTCAAGGTTAGGACGTATTTTTGTTTCCTGGTAAGTAGCACAACCAAAGTGGACCTTCAGGAAAGGGTTCTATATGGGACCTTTTGAATGTGATGAAAGAAGAGATGATGGGACAATGGAAGAGAGAGAGATCCAGTCAAACAGTAGGAAGTGTAATTTTTTTGCTTTCTGTGGACAGGTTGCTTTCTGTGTTGGGAGACTTTTCACTGCTTTGCTTTCCATGGATTGGAAAGCAACCATAGGAGGGTTTCAAGTTTTGGCAGGTATCTGGGTGCCCAGGACAGAGAATGGCAAGGAAACTGTGACTATAATATGCTTTGAAAATGCCACTACTTGCTCATTTTTGTGTTGATAGAATCACACAATCATACAATATGCTGAGTTGGAAGAAACCCATCTGCATCATTGAGTCCAATTCGTGGCCCTTCACACGACACCCCAAGAGTCACATCATGTGCCTGAGAGCATTGTCCAAATGCTTCTTGAATTCAGACAAGGCTTGGTGCTGTGACCACTAGTGCCGTTTGCCTTCTAGATGTTTCTGAGTATGCAGCCCTGTAACTCAGCTAAACCCTAACCCTACCTGACTGCAGGTATCGTTAGGACAGGAAACCAGGGATTTAGAGATGATGCCCATACCCAGATTTTCATTCTCCTCAGTTGTTGGAATTTACTTGAGATTACCCTCAATTTGAAGTCACAGTTCTCTAGGGGAATGGAAGTAACATCATGTTTTTTCTGTGTCTTCTCACAGAAGTGGAAGATGAAAGGCAGTTTCATTCAACAGTTTGTCAGCGGTCTCTGCCTGGAAAACCAGACTGGAAGAGTGGTGACCAACCCCTGTCAAGCAGGTGTACCTGGCCAACAGTGGGAGCTGCTACAAGCAACATGATGGTAGCACAGAGATCTCCTTGCTTCTTTGTGCATGAGACTTTGGGAACAGAGGGGGATCAGGAAGGGAGGAATGGTTTTGTATGTCTGACCCTAAATGTTTTCATTGTGCCCATCAGTAAGCCACCATTTCAGCTGAGCACTTGATATTTTTGAGCTTTTCAGAGAAGAAGCTGGGGATGAGAGGGATCAGGACAGTTGTTGAAATCTTCCCATCTGTTGTCTTAAGTTCTGCTTTGTAGCTGATGCCTGTGCACAGCTGCACCTAAGGATGGAGGAGGACCCAGCCCAATACTTGGAGTGACCAGAAGTACCTTGTAGCTCTCCCCATCCTTTCCTTTCTCTGCATCCAGAGTCCACGACCTTCAGTCCAGCAGCTTAGGCTATGCTTGTACAAACACTGGTAGCTCTTTGTCTTCCCTGGCTTTTTGCTCAAACATCGTGCATCATTTATGCATATGTCTCTCGGTGAGGACTGGCCAGAAGAGTCATCATGATCAGTGGAGAAGCTGGGAAAGAGCTAGCAGATCCTAGGGGCAGGTTTGTCACCTCTTTTTGGTGGGCCCATTCCTTCCTCTGCCCACAGTAGCTGCCCTACAGCCAAATGTGCTGAGGTTGGGCAATGCTGACAAGAGAGACTGAAAAGGGACAATCTGTTTTACCAGCCTAACCAGGGATTGTTTCAGGGACTATTCCCTGTTGAATTCTTCCTTCCAGCTTTTTTATGTGTGGAAGGCCAGCTCTGCCTCCGAGTGACCCAAGCCTGCAGGTTCAGGGTACCATGTTCTGGTGGAGGCAGTCAGAGACAGGTGCCGACGCTTTGGGATGTTAGGGAAGCTGGGACTGTTCTCTGGCTGCTCTTCCTGGTGCTACCAGCCACTGCCCACTGCAGCCCACACTGAAGGTGGTGCACAGAGCTGCATGGGCAGCACACACAGACAGAGGTGCTGCTCATGGCTCAGGCCTGTGGCAGGAGCCCACCCAGATCCCTACTGTGAGAGACACAGGGGGACAGCCCCTAGGTCATAGCAGACTTCTTGCTGCTGGCTGGGCAGGGCCACAGTCTTCATGCTTGTCTCTCCAGCTCTGCATAACTCCTGTGAACACAGCCTGGCATGACAAACCACCCACTGCCTCTGTCTTGTTGCTTTTCCACCTCTCTTTGAGAAAGACAAGGCAAAAAGGCTGGGGCTGCTCTATTTTGACACCCCTTTCTCTTCCTGGTGAGTACCCTGGGGAGAGGTTAGCTGGTGAAGCTGAAACTGCGCCTGCACAAATGCTGTCACAGTGCAGGCCTGCCCTGAGAGACCTCTCCTTTGTGTTCTGGAAAAACCAAAGACACCGGTGTCTCTAGCTAGCATCCCAGTCCTGCTCCCAGTTACCAGTCAGCTCTAGCCGCGTGTGAGTTTCCAAACCTGCCAAGGGACGCTTACCTATTCAGATAAATAAAGTTCCCACATCCTTACCTTCTCCTAACTAGATCTGTTAAATTTTCCTCTTGAGATAGATTTTGTAAACCAGCCCTCCTTTCCAAGAAACTGACAGGGGAACCAGGTGGTGGGACCACCCTCATTAGGCAATTGCTTGCCTGGATCCTTTCTGATCTGGTGTAGAAGAAACAGGTTGTTCATTTGGATTCTGAACAGCTGTTTGCTTTTGATCATGTTTGTATCTCTTTTTAATTCTTTCTCTTAGCTTCGTATTAGCCCAAACAGTTGACAAAAGAACAGATAATGTTCTTCATACATTGCATGTGCTTAGTGTGAAAACTGGACAGCATTTTTTGTTCTTGGTTTAAAAAAATTAAATCCATCATGTGGCAGGAGCTCTTTTCCTGTCTCACATCAGATCTCCACCTCAGCACTGATTAGCCAGAAGAATGACCTGCCTGCACTGTGAAAATTCACAAGGGAGTTCTTTTGATCCTTACAGAATGGTGCAGCTGCTCTTCTGTGTGGAAATGAGGGCACTGTCTCTGCAGTGATTTCTCTTTCCCTGTATAGACATGCTTTGGGCCGGAACCACTGAGGTCAGGAGAGGGCAGAGAAGGAAGGAAAATAGCCTAGGAATGGAAAGAGAGTGGGCCTGACAGACCATTGAGGGGAGAGATGCCATCCTATAAGCTACTGCATTTTTAAACAAGAATATACAGGAGATGGTCCTTCCAGAATAGCATCATTATGCAGTAGGAGACAGGAACAGTCAAGTTCTTACATACCTGGCTTGAAAAGTGTTGATGCAAAGACAGATGAAAGGCCACTGAGCAGGTACTGTTCATAAGCTCCGTGTACAATGAAGTGTGAAAGGATTACATATTTTCATCAAAACACAGCCTAAGTGGACCATCTGACCTCTCCCATTGGGCTGCAGCTAACAGCGTGTTCACTCCTCTACCAGGTACTGCCTCCTTCCTCCCTGCTCCCACTCTGTGTGTGCAGCTTTCTTGCAGTTCCTTCTTCATAACCACTCTGGGACCAGGACCCAGCTCCTCCACAAACAATGCTCCTGACTGCTGCAGACCACAGAAGCTCTGCTTATGTACAGTCTCCAAGCTCTGGGCCAGCCCTGATTCAAAGGGCTCTTGTCAGCACGACGACTGCTGCTCTTGACTGCGTGCTTGGCTCCAGTGCTGGAAGTTGCTGACTGCTCCTGGAGCAGACATACCTGGACTAGCTGTGTTGATTTGTGCTTCTCTTCCTACTGCTCTCCTGGCAGAGTGTGAACTGGCACCCTTCTTGGGCTGTAAGCTGGGGCAGCTGAAGATTGGACACTCCTTCTTCAGGTGCCCTGGCCTGGGGGAGGAGAGGGCAAAGGTGGGCATATGCTAGATGTCAATAACTCAAATTGCTTGTGGAGTTTGGAGTTTAATTTTTTAATTCTGCCTGGTTTTGGACATGTTCTCCTGAGGTCACCTCCAACTACTCACGCTTCTGTCAGCTAAAGCATTGCTTTAGCTCAACATAGATCTCCCCACACATCATCTTTTGTAAGCCATTGGTTTCCAATGTATTTTAGCAGTTGCTGAAAAAGAGGAACATTACAAAAGGCTGCTGTCAAGTGTGGGCAAACTGAACTTCTTCTTGGAATAAACAAAGTCTTGTTCAAACTCATTATTAGCATAGTCTCCATTTCCCTTGCATTGAAGGGAAGGAAGAACAATGTTATCTCTGCTTTCTTCCCCAAGGTCCATGCAGTGCCATGTTTTGTAACAGGTGTCTCCTAGGATTTTTTCAAGCAAACTGACTATTTTTAACAGTCAGAACAAGCAGCTGCTCACCCTTGTTTTCCTGTTTACTTAATAGTCTAGCCCCCTTGACTGTCAAGATGGAGAATTTGCATCTGTAATACCTTTCAAGAAAGCTGTTACTGTATCAGAGCATCCAATGTAATTTCCTGTGCTGTGAACCAATGGGGGTTTATTTAAGAGGAGCTGAATCTACTGTTGTACAGAAACAGATTTCAAAAGGTTTATTTTTCCCACTCACTTGTAAGTTGCACTTTGCCAGATGTAATTTATGTGGAACCCGGTTTAGTTTTCCTTTTTCTTCAAAAAAGCATGTGCCAGAATCTGTTTAATGCCTGGAATAAAATCCATTTTGAAGTAAGCGTTTCAGCCTGTTCTTATTCCCCTTTGCTTCCTCTGCTGGAAAGAGCATCCTTTCTTGCCAGTCCCCTCCTCTGTCTCTCACTGGGTTTGTTCCCTACATACACATACCCCAGTTCTTTGCATGGGTTCTTGGGCTGCCTCAGGAGGGATACTGCTGGAGCTGGCAGAGATGCTTCTAGGAAACAATGGTGCACCAGTTGAAAAGGACTGAAAAAGTCCTTCTCAGCTGGATAGGGAGACAAGTATCATTCCTGGCAATTAATGGGCTGACTTATGTGCTGAAAGAAATAGCTGGGGTTGTGGGGAATTAATTCTTCCTGTTACTCCTGCCTTGATATTTTCCTTAAGCTAGCAGCCTGCCTATTTTTTACATAAGCCTCCCGAAGACCTTTCTTTTGCTTCTGGCTTGAGGGCAAAGAAGCATCACTACCCACAGATGTCTCCTAGCATGTGCATCGCTGAGCTTCAAATATTGTGACTCCCCAAGGAGGCTGGTAAGCTTTTCTAACCTCATATTATTTAAAACAAAAAGGGAAAAAGAAAAAGAGAGAAAGAAGAAAGAAAAGAGAAAGCCCAGCCAGCAGTGTCAATTTGGAGACTTTGAGTTTAAAATCAAGGATTAACAGCCTGCCAGTTCACCTGGCAGAGGCTTTTTCAAGCTAGGATCGGCTGGATCTGCCTCTACAGAAAGCAGCTGTACCAGAGCTTCTGTCTAGGCAAGGAGGGTGAAGGTATGCTGGAAGTCAGCTGGTGTGGGGGGAAATCAGTGCTTATCCATGCTGCCTGATGTTTGAGTGCTGTGGGAACTCAATAAAAAGGAGAAGAATTGGGGCTTTCTCTCTCAGTGCTGCTCTTGTAGCAGGATGCAGTTGGGCTGTGTCCTTGGAGCCCTGCCATGCACACCCTGAGTGATGAGCACCAAAGTGCCCTAGAAACCAGGGGGTTCTCAGGCTCTAATGGCTGGGAAGATTTTATTAGTCCTGCCGAGGAAAATGATAGGGTTCTAATCTTCTGAAGAGCCAGACTGGGGGGGTTGGGAGGGAAGGAGAAATGGGTGAGGGATGGGTTATCCTCTGAGGAGGATAGGATCAGACATGCAGTGGTCTGATACATACATAAGGTAGAGAAGAGTTTGGAGTAGAAACAGGTGCCTTAAAAGGAACTAGAACCTAGTGTGGGAAAAATTATAGGGGACTAATTGCTGGAGGCTGAAAACATAGAAACACCATGTCCACAGCAGTCATACAGCTGGGTCAAATTCAGTAGATGCTTTATCTAAAAAGGAAAATCAAGTGTTGTTTGGATTTGTTTCTTGCTTGTTTGTTGGTTTTTTTTAAATACTCAAATACTTTATTTGAGAACTCACAAAGCAGATTATTTTCTTAGAAATAAAGGTATTCTCCAGGCTACATTCAGTAACAAATCTAGGTGCTAAGGGACCATCTTTTTCTGCAGTTTGTTAAAAGGGATTTGCTTGATACAGAGACCTTGTGGGAACGTCTCTTAAGATTCTCAAGACCCTCTGCTGTTGTGCTGCAGGGTGTGTGGAAGGGGATATCTGTAGCCCTCTAATTCGACTTCTTCAGCATTTTAGAAGTACATTCTAAGTTCAGAAGCATCTGGAAACCTGACTGCTGCTCTTCCTTTGGGCAAGCATCCTAACATGCTCCTTGCATCCTTTCTCTTTTGGTCTACACTGCTTGGTGAGTGTTCAGACAGGAGTTGAAGATCTCCTGTGTCCCTCCCTTTTAGGGGGCCTAAGATTCATTCCTTCATCATGGCTTGTGAAAACTGTAAACAGAACCAGAGAAGCCCTGGAGAACTGCAAATATTGAAATTAGATGTTTATGTCTACCTGAAACAAAACTTGTTTTCAGTGTGTTTGTTTTGCTGCTATAGTAGCAAAAAATCAGCAGTACAGTGCCCTGTGAAAATAAACAGGGTATTTGCATCATGCTGGGCTTCGGGCTCTGCTTCTCCAGTGGAGAACTCTGTGCCCATGTGTGGACAGGAGGCATTGCCCTTCCATCACTCTCCCAGCTGGGGTGCAAGGTAGCAGCCATCCCCATTTCTAGGGCTTTGTTTCTGTAAGGCGTTTTGCAAACAGCTGTGGTACAGTCCAGAGCTGTGTTAAAAAAATGTTTTTTGCTGTGGCATGTTGCAAAGGAGCCGCTGGGAAAGGGACACCTGGGGACAGGAGAGAAGTGAACAACCTTTTGCTTTTTTGACTGATCTGCGTCTGTTTGAGAAATGCTGCTTAAATCTCACCAGTGACTGACCAGTCACTAAAATCAGGCCAGAACGAGGTAGTATTTCTTTGCTGAAAATGACACTGGTAAGTGTTCAGGCTTGCCTTTTTTTGAGACATCCCATCTGAATGGAAATAGCAGCTTCTGCTTGACTTATTGATGAAACTTGAGCTTTACAAATCTGAGTCATTAAAATAAATTCTGCTTCATCCGTACTGCATGGTGGAAAAAAAAGTATGAGAGAAAAGATAACAAAATAATCCACTTGGGACAAAATTGTGTTTTTAATGTGATTTTGGTGGAAACCAGCTTCTCTCTCTGATTTCCATGGAAACTAGTACAGCTTACCATTGCCTGCAGCAGAGCTGAGCTTGGCAGTAGCAACAGCAGCGGTGCGCTGGGTGATGAGCTGGCCAGTGCCTGGGGGAGGCACAAATTCATGAGCATAAAGTGAACAAAATGCGTTCACTGACCCAAAAGGCCGTGAAAAGGTGCGTGAATCCCTCCGCACCTCCAGGTCTGTCTACTTTCTTTTCCCAATGGCTCTTCTTCCTGCATTTTGTGTTCAAGAGTGCAGGGCTGCTTTACCCTTCCCCATCTCAGTCTCAGCTGATGGGTGGATCTCAATATGCCCTTCTCAAGCAGCCTGAGCTCCTTGTAAGCACAGTAGCTGTTGCCTGCCGGGGTGATTGTGAGCTCTCCCAGGCTTCATCCCAGCTCTTGAGGTCCCCTTTCCCCTCTTGCCCTGGCATTTCATATCACTGCCCCTTGGGGCTGCCATGGGGTCTCCTGGTGGTTGTCTAGTTCTAACCTGTACACCTACTGCTGTCTGCTGTTGGCTTCCCTTCAGCAGCTGGGTGACCAGAGCTGGACCTGCAGTATAGCTGTATTTTGGAAGTGCCCACAACAGTTTCAGAGTGGGACAGCTGCATACAAAGTATGCAGAACAGTTTATTTGAAGAGATGACATATTTTATAGTTCACCAGAGTTTGTGTGAATTTCTTTACCCACCAAAACAGCTTGTTTCCCCAGTTTTCCCAGGGCAAACCAGAAATCATGTCAATGCTGGTATGTTTTGAAGGGGATGGCTTGCGTGTCACCCCTGCTGAAGAGATGCAGTGTTGTTCCCAGTGCTGCAGCAAGCAGAAAAACAGTGGAAGGGGAAGTGCTGAAATAGGTGTGAGGACACTCAAATGTGGCTATAGTTTCCATTGTAGGAAAAATGGGAAGAAGCTTGATGGGTGCCTTTGAGCCCTATTAGTAGTAGAGCAACAGGGTGAAGAAGAAAGAGATGTGAAAGGAGTAGGACTCTTCCTGTAATGGCTGGGGGTGTTTCTGGGACAAGACTGTTGGGTCAGGCTCTGAGGACAACACAGACCTGTCTCTTGTTTCTAGTGCAGCTGCCCCCAGCCCTTCTGCAAGCTGTCCCATTTCCATTTCAGGAGACAGCTTGGCCTGTGCCAGGCAGCCAGGACTTGGAAGAACATGCTCAGACTGTGACTTTCTGAAGGGATATTATGCTGCTAGCAGCAGGGTGCGCTGGTGTGAGGGTGTCTGTATCTCAGGCTGCAGCAGAGAATGGGGCACTGGGGTGAGCTGAGGCTGATGTCCCAGCCTGGTCTTGTACCCACCTGCTTCTCTCCTTGCTGTCTCTGAACATTGTTTCTTGAGTCTTGTTTCTCTGGATCTTAGTGAGGATCAGACAGTCCAAGGCTGGCCAGGACTGAACTAGATCTTTTCCACCCCTCATTTCAGTGATTCCTTCCCTTTTAAAATAAACTCAAGAACCATCAGTACTGCAGCTGGAAGTTCAGTGGGGAGAACATAAATAGGGACAGTTAATTCTGAGTTTTGCCTCATCTTACCAAGGGGCAGAGCAAAAGAAATGTGTTCTGCTATCAGTGATCCTCAGTGACTGCAAACCAGTCACATCATCCCAGTACAGCAACATGAAGTGAACTTGAATTCAGCCATCTTGGAAAATAGGACCCATTTTTGTTATTTGTGTTTCCTAATAAAGCTTCTCCTGTGAGTCATTTAGTTCTTTGTTGACTTTTTTCCTTTCTTGATCAGTGTCTGAGTTCTCTGTGCTTGTGATGCAGCGTGAAAAAAGGAAGCCCTCCCTCACAGGCACCAGGCTCTGCACTTACTTGCACTGCAGCTGGCACTGCCTGGAGCTCAGGCTGGGCTGTACAAGCTGCTGGATCCACCGTGCTGCTGCTGGGGCATTTTGCCTGTCCTGATCCCCTTGCTGTGCACACTACAGCAGTGACCACCCTGCAGCTGGTGTGTGCACCTACACCTACAGCCTTGCCTGCCCAAGGATGAAATTCTTGCTCTATTTAGTCCTTGTGTGTTCTGCTATCACTTTCACTTACATCTGCATTCCTCCTGTCTGGTCTTTAAGCAGATTTTATGGGTGAGGAGACTGAATAGAGAAACATTTTTCTTAGCAGAAATTGACACTGGGCTTTCTCCTCACTGCTGCATTTTTCTTTCTCGTTTTGCAGCGTTGTGTGGATGTTATTCATTAGTGCATACACTTGCGAGATTTGGGAAGCAGACTTGGTCTGAATTGTTCCTGCTTGGACTAAATTTCTGTTTGTGAATTTTAACATTATTTGCTTTAAGAAATGTGAATGGCTGAGGGAATGCTGCTGGGCAGTCACTTGGCTTTGTGGCAGAAGCAGCAATAAAGAGCTGGACAAAGGCAGATGTGAGATTGAGAGCTAGAGGGCAGATTGGTGGTTATTCTGCTTGGTATTTCTTCAGCAGCAGACACAGGGAAAGTGGCAATATAAATCATGAAGGGGCTACTGGGAAGGAGGGAAATACAGCTAATGCTTGAATAGGGTCTGCCTTCTGTACTGGCAGTGATCAGAGGATGCTCTGTACAGGTCCTCCCTCAGTGTCCAGCATCAGTTCCCTTCTGAAACACCCCACCTGTCTCAAGTTGTTAATCTGCAGTATTGCTTAATACACTCATACTTCTGCCCATTAAGAACATCTTAGTACAGCTGTAGATGAAGGCTTGACTATGTTGGCTTTTCACCTGGACTGCCTCTGCTGCTCAGCGTGCTGCAGGGTGTGCGGCATGCCAGTAGTGTTTCAGTGACTCAGGCGTGGAGGGATCTATTTGAGGCAGAAGTCATTTTCTTCAGGCCATTTCTCAGATTTTTGAGGAAAAGTAGCAAATTGTAGTAGAGATTTATTCTCTACTACAGGAATTGCCAGGTTTGCTCAGCCTAATATATTAGGCTTGCAGGCTGCTTTGTCCTTTTGGCCTGAGTAGTTTTAATCCATGCCCTAGACCAGGCTTACTGGCACAGGCTAGCACAGTGCAGCCTGTGGGTGGAGATATTCAGCTGCCACAGGGGAGTTGGGTTCCTGGCTCTAACCTCCTGCCGTATCTGGATTTTCATGGAGCCTGTACCTCCGGGAGTTTTGTTTAGTGTAAAACACTCAGCGTGTGAGAGCTGATGATGTTGATGGAAATGGAGAATTTAAAATGCAACAGATGTAGCTAAGTCTAAAAGCGTACCAAGTGGTCTTCTGCTTGGGGTGGAATTACGGAGTGAGAATGTTCAAGGTGGTTCTTTCACAGCTCCTTTCAAGGCTTCAGTGCAGATTGTTCAATCTTTTGTATTTTATCTCTCTTAAACGGTTCTTTAACTGTAGGCTGCGCGCTATAACGCTGTTTACAAGGACAACCAATGATGTCAAAGTCCCTCTAATTACCCCAAGCTGCAGTGTCACCTCTGCTTTCTTTCTGAGGAGATGAAAGCAATGTTCAAAGAGACCCACTTGGTACCGGAGCATTTTTCAAGGCAATCAACTCTTCCAAGCTCTTTTCCCCTCAAGCAATCTAAATGCTAAATAGATCTTTAAAATAATTACCATATCTAAGACGAGGAGCCATTTTTCCCTGCAAACACCTGATGCTCATTAGCAACATTTAATGTGTCACCCATCACCTCTGTTTACTCTAAACTTCCATGGCAGGAGTTTGTCAGGTACTGAGTTTATGCTGAAGAGTCTGAGAAAGCCTCTAGAGCACAAATGCTTTGTCCTGAGAGGGAAGAGGTCTGTATTTCTTGGAAACTCTTCCATTTCTCCCCTCCCAGTCTGATTTTGATCTTATTAAAAATAAAAATAAATAGTGCCAGTGAACTACACCAGCCTGGCACCAGTGTAAGCCAGGTACCCAAATCAGAGATGAGCTTAGCCCAGAGCAGCAGGGTTGTAGAAAAGTTAGCTTCTACTTGGCTTTGCAGCTTCTCTTTCCCAGGTTAGAACAGGACACAGCTGGGTCACTGGTGGCTGCCTGCAGCATCCAAGAGCCCTTGGCAGGACCAGAAGCTGCCAGCACAGGGACATCGGTAGCGCGTGCTGAAATGTGAATCCCCCAGGGCTGCCACAAGGCTTGTGCAGTGGCTTTCCCACCCTGAGCAGAGAGTCCTGCTAGGGGGAATCCATAGGAGGGGGCTGCTCACTGTACTTCATATGGCTGTCAGGAATCACTCCCATCCTTGTACCAATGCAATATATCAGAGAAGGAACAGACTCTTTGGGAAACCGGGGTTTCTCAAGGTGTTCTTAGCTCTGCCTGCTAAAGCTGGTCCACTTTGGACTTCACATGATAATAAAGCTTGGTTTGAACAAAGGGTGTATAATTCTAAGCTAGTGGTTGAAGAGCTTTCAGTCTCTGGAGCAAGGCCTGAAGCCCGAGATTGCTTCGGGAATTACTTTGCATTTTTATTCAGCAACTATTTAATTTCAAGCTCATAAACAGTGCCTGGAATGCAAGACCTTCCTGTAACTACTCCAGCTGCTACTAGAAAATGATAATTACTTTCCCTCTGATGCAGGTCATCCTCAGATATTCCATACCAAGGATTTTAAAACAGCCTCATCATAAGATATTCAGGGTTTTGTCCTCTAATCCCTCTTGCCAGCCCCAGACAAGCCTATACAGCTTGGTGAAACAGAGAAGGCTGTGACTCTTGTCTATTTATTTGCAATGGCTGTGTTTGGAGAAGGCTTATCAAATCAAGCAAAATGGAGGAACACTTTGTTTCTGGGTTCCCTTAGCACTTACTCATGCAGGTGGTCTGAACACAGCTGAGACTAGAGCGCTTCTGCGTGGGTGTTCAAGCGGATCCTGAATTGTGAAGGCTGAATGTGCATATCTGAGGTGTATCCAGCTTTGGACAACAACTGAACAAAGATTTTTATAATTCCAAAAATCTAATGATCCAAACGATTCAAATCCTACCTACACCCTTTGGACATGGGCTTCTGGACACCATACATCATCCTGGGTGCAGCCTGGAAAACAGTCTGAAATCATCTGACTTTGAGTAGTGTTTTGGCTAGGATGCCACACATCCCTCTTAATGCACACTTCTTAAACTTCTTATTCAAATGTCTCATTTGAATAATGTGTGCTTCATTACCACAGGGGTTCTTATCCTATAATACACTGCAAACAAGGCTGAAGGTCTTGAGTGAGGGGAGTTCACAGGACCCTTTCATGGGTGTGTTGTGCATGGTAATGCTGTCATCTGTGAACTCAGAGCCTCCAGACACCATGTTCATTAATAAAAAGGATGATAAAATCTCAGAGGGTTTTTTGGTGTTGCTCAGAGGAAAAGCAAGCACTGCTGTAGAAATTCCCTCTGAGTTAGTAATACAACCTGACTCAGAGGACTGTGAACATGTGTGAGAAGGGTTATTTGGAGGCTCTCCCTCATACCCCAGGGTCCCCACCAGCTGATCTGTTCAATCACATCTTGATCGGACCATAATCCTAGCAAGCAAGTGAAAGAGAACTAGCAGGAAAGGCCCAGTGCCTGCTGCAGTGATGAGTGACCAGGCAGATCCTGAAAGCTGTAAAAGGTTTTAAGGAGATCAATATTCCCTGTGCACTCATTTCTAATTGGGCTTTATCGCAGGTCTCTGATTCATGTAGTTCATTAAATGGACTCAGATGGAGTTTCTATAACTGAGTTTATACTCCTAGGGCATGGGATCAAAATAGCAGCAGCAAGCAATTGCCAAGGCCCCTAGAACTCATCTGGAGAAGTAATTGCAAGAGTGCTGAAGCATTAGACTTCAAAGAAATGCAGATGTGGCTAAATCAGTATTATTAATTACATTTAAGTTTACAAAAAAGAGTTATCTGCCATGTTAAGGGTCACTTTTAAAACCACCCAGTGCCATGAAGTATATATTTCAACTAATTTATTGCACCACATGCGTTCCAGGCAAGTATTTTCTGAGTTTTCATGAAGCCCATGAGTAAATAGCTCCTAAACAATAACTATTTCAGCTAGATATATCGTCTCCAGTTCTCTCATTCTCAGGACACCGTGCCCAAAACATCAAATTTGTGGAAACAACGAGGAAAATATGTGGAAAATACATGGAAAAAACCACTATTTTTCTGTCTTAGGTCTGCATATACCCTTTCATCTTCCCTGCAAAATATCTGTGGGAGATGTTTGCCAAGTAAACAAAAAAGTCCAAGAAAGCCCCCCAACAGTAGAGTTTCTCTGTGTATCTGATCAGATACAAGTGCCACAAAGCCCATTAGCCAGTTTCTGTCAATGACCTACACCAAGTGTCAAGGGAAAAATGTAAGAACAGGGGATTGCATGGTGGCCTCTCCCAAAACACTCTCGGGGCCCTCAGTTACTTCTGATGCACTGACACCCTGAGCCAGGGCTGTCATCCTTGCATTTAACAGCCACCATGGATTTCTCTTTAGAAGGTTTATCTAAGTAAATAGGAAGAGGGTGTGTTTCCATTCTCTGAGGATCCTCTGCATTAACTAATTAGCACTACTTACTGCTAGTGAGGATTAGTGTCAGGTTTTTGACAAAGGTAGAGCAGGAAGTATCAGTGAAGTGGATGCATGTGTGAGGAGGGAAAAGGGGGAACTGCACCAAAGTGCCCAGCATTAAGCTGCTCAGCTGGCATTGGGCTGGGACCTGCATTCTGCTCTTATATTCCTTCAGGAGCCAAAGGAGAGTCTGGGTAAGACACACAGGTAATTTTTTTCAATCTGAATTCTGTGTTAAATACGTTGAGGCTGGACTTCTCCCTGCAACTAGGTTGGAGTGATGTCTAACTTCTAAAGACAGTATGCTTGGCAGTAGTCATGAATTTTCCATAGAAATAGTTTAAACAGAGAAATCAGATTTATGAAGCTTAAAATGTGTTATTTGAGGTGTCTTTGGGGGTAGGTGAAGGCTGATAAAAATTCTGCTGGCTGCTATTCCCCCATAAGAGGCATGTGGGGCTCTGAGTGAGCTGTCTAGGTGTCCTGCACCCAGGTAGAAGGGGGTCTGAGTGAGACAGAGAGTGAAGCCAGCACACTGAGTAGAGATCTACCTAGGTTATGCAACATGCTATCAAAATATTTAGTCCGTTAATTATGAGATGGTGGGAGGTGCCTGTTTTTCATTGGACTTTTCAGAAGGGAAATACCTCCTGGAGCTATGGCTGACCTGATTTGGGTGCCTTTCTGCTAAGAAACAGAGCAACACAGTTAAATGTAGCTCCTACTCTGCTTATTTCAAGCAAGCTTTGAGTTCCCTGGAATATCTGAGGTGAGTGTCGTCATTAAGATTAAATACTTGGTTATTCTCATGTATTTCTCAAGCTTTCTAGTTAAAGTTACTCAATTTTGTATGAATAATGAGTGCTTTTTGGAGATGATAGAGGCAAGGAATAGAGGGTGCACTGAGTGATCACCAACTGTGTTGGAAACACAAAAACAAAACATGCAATTTTAGGGGCCATTAAATGATTCATTCCCGGTTAAGACTAAGGCAATATCATTACCATAGTATGAAAGACTGGTAATCTTCATTGAGAGCTGCAGGTGCAGTTATATCATTGAACTAGGTTCAAACACAGACTTAGACAGGAAAGCATGCAGAAAACTGTTAGGATTAGCAGGAGACAAACATAGAGTAGATAGAAATTGAAGTTAAGCTCACTTGACCCAGAATTTAGAAGGATACTAATGAGCTGAGTAATGTGTTCTAGAAGACCATTGCAAGCCAGGCAAGGAAAGCAGTGCTGGTTTGGCACTGGCTAAATTTCTAGAGACCGTGAGGATGGAGAAGAAACAATTCTGGATTTGAGAAATGCACTTTGAAGAGAAGATTTGAACACTGACTCTGCTTGCTACATTCTGGTTAGTGGAATAGATGTACAAGCTAAGAATTCCCTTAGAGACCACGTTAATGTATTGAGAGATAAAGAAATTCCCCCCTGCCCCTCATTTCCTTCTTAAACCTGAAAATATACATAGTTCAAAAAGAAATGTGAAATAAGGTTTGCATTTAGTCCTGGCAGCACTGACTTTCCACTTTCCCTTGCAAGTACATTACTTGATGCTGCATGAAGATGCCTTTGCCTCTGATGAGATTAGCGAGGAGGGTTGGGGTGGAAGCACAGGTGCAATTGCTTCTTTCTCCATTGCTGTGTATGGCCTGCTTCTCACCTTCTCCTGGCATTTTGCAATGTCTCTGAGCTTTCCCTAACACTACATCACAGATTTCTGAGGCCTTTAATCTCTTTTTTTTTTTTTCCCTTCTTTTACTTGAGGGCTGGAAAGGTGTGGGGAATATGGAGGGTTGCATCTGGGTGGCAAGTCTGATGACCTCTAGGGACTAAACCTCTGTGACAAGGCATTATTCTCAGTGTCCTGTGTGATCCTTCATTCATACAAAGAGAACACAAGAACAAAATCAAATTTTACTGTCCTGCACCCTGTCTTTATCACTGGGGAGCAGCTGTACTTTCTGTAGCCTGGTGAATGCTAGTCTTGTGTCACCCAAATCCACTCATGGATACATGATGGCCTGCCATTTTCAGCACTGTCCTCAGTGGCCTGGGCAACACTGAGTTCAAGCAGCTGTATGGAACTGGTAAGAGTAAGGATGCAGATTTCCCATTTTTCATGACATGGGATTTTCTAGTACTGACTCCAATAGAATGATGGATAATTTAGGTTGGAAGAGAGGTCCAGAAGCCATCTAGCCAAATCCTGCCCAGAGGGGGTCTAACTAGATCAGTGCTGTGTCCAGTCAGGTCTTGAACATCTCCAAGGGTGGATATTCTCCATCCTTTCAGGACAGCAGGTTTGTGTTGTGTGTGTGTGTGTAACCCAATGCCCACTGTAACTATGAAGATAATTTAAATTTAGGAGCCTGTTTCCTGCACAGTTAATGAAGTGATGCAGAAGCAGGAATTAAATACACTGGATGGAAGCACCAGTGCATTAGAGATCTGGGCAATACAAGTGTTGGATGTAGTCAGTGGTAGAGCCCAGACACAACAGCCTCTAAGTACACTGCCAAATTTTTCACTTCTGTGGGTCTTGTTGACTTACGTGGCACAAACACAAGGCAGGCAGCAGCTACAGGGTTCTAGAAGATGTGTGTATGTCACTGATACACACAACAGTCTGTAGTAACAGTCTTGGTTGGGGACTGTGGAGACACTGCAGGGGGTGCAGCAGCAGATGACTCGGGTTTGCACAAAATTGGTAACCAAACCCTTGCTAATGCTCACCAGGAATGGCACTGAGCAGGCATATGCAGCATGCAAGTTCTACCTGTGTGTCATTGCAAACTCAGCACAAAGAGTTTGAATAGAACCTATGAATTGGAGCTATGCCCAAACTTCATCCAGATAAACTGTTCCTACAGGCATAGTCAGGATTACAGTAATGAGAAAACTAATTCCTAGAATCTAATGTTTTCCTGTAACAAACCAAGACAGGTTTTACTTTAATCCTTTTCAGACATAGTGAGGAAGAAGCATGTATTAATGGGTGATAAGAGAGCTGCCTTGTACTATGCAAAGCTGAGCATCTCCATTCAGTGAGTTTCAGTGGCAGATTCATTCCCCTGCTGCTTCCATGAATGGTAGGTTGTATTTGGGCAACACAAAGTAACGTTATAGCAGACAATACACTCAGTGTAGAAAACCTGAGGGAATTGACTAGTATGACAGAGGTGCAAAATCATTTTCTATTTTAACAGATGTACTCTTGCCTATTATCTATAGCTAGTACAAATTATTTATCATTTTACCTTGACACAAATATCGAAGTCAACACTTTCAGACTTCAAAGGCAAGGGGGTACCTAATGTGAGTGGCTTAGATGCTCACTGAGGCTGAGAATCTCTAGCCTCACCTACAGCCCATCTCCTGCTGGAGAATTGCTAACTTAAACTCCCTGCCCCCCTCAACCTATGATAATGGTAAAACAGTTTGTTTCAATGCTCACCAGGGTCTAGAAAACATGTTTCATAGCAATTGAAAAAAACGGGAGGTTTTAATTATTTTGCACTTGTAACCCAGCTACCCTTGATGTTTCTATTAGTTTGTTTGATGGTTTGACTTTTCAGTGTAGCAGTGTTCCAGTACAACCAGACCCTTACTCAGTGGAGATTGCAAATGTATGTAACTGTTTATATACTCTAGTCAAGCAGCTGGAGCTTTCCCCTCTTCCCTCTGAGAGTAAGTCATCCTAAGAAGCATCCTTGCTTTCAGTGCATCATGAACTAGCACAAATTGCTTGGCATTTGGTAATGAGAACCCAACCAGCAACTTTGCAACTTACCCTTTTCTAATGCAAGTGAAAAATCTCGTAGTTCTTTCAACCTTAAAAATACTGTGGGTAGTCATGTCTCCTCTTGCTGTTAACAGGTTTGTTAGTTACTAAGGAAGATAACAAGGTGGTCTTGACTACTACTTTTTTTCTCCACTGTACGTTGACAGTGCTGATAAGCACAAGAACAGACTGATCTAGAAATGATGCTACTTTCCTGTTGTGCTTATAATGCATTCTGATGGATGTCAAGATTTCAGTCTATTTTAAAAGAACATGATGATTGAAGTAACAGCAGATAAGTATTTTAACTACCTAGCTTATTTCACCCTCAGAGCAGGAATGCAAACTCAGTTTTGCTTTTCACCATTCTCCTTCAGCATACTGAAGGAGGCTGCAGAGTGGGATTCCTGTAAGAGTGATCCTGTTATTACTGTGGTGTCAAACACAACTCAGATTCTAATCTTAGTAGGATTACTCCCTGACCCAGTGCATTACTGACTGGCAGGAGCTTGCAATGGTAGATAAATGGGTGCTTTATATATACACTGATTTATCTACTGTGCTTGTCCTTGTTCTCAAAATATCAGGTAGTTTTTGTTAAGTGACCAGCTGCTCTGCTTGTTGGTGCTAACTAGCAGTCCTGTTCTTCACTTCCCCACAACACCCAGTATCTCTTTTGTACATTGTGTGAAGTAGCATTATGCCTTTCAACAGCAGGGAACTGTTGATCAGCTCAGCTGAACTGAGATGAGCTCAGCCATCTCGCATAACTTCACTCTACTATTTACGTAGTGAATAGCCAATGCCAGGAAATGAGTTGTACCAGTCTGGTCATGCCTCAGCTTGAAATCCATGGCAGGCAGTCCAGAAACTGTGGGAGACACCAAGTCTGTGATTAGCAAAGAAGCAGCATGGCTCATGCCTCCACAAGGCAAGCAGAAGTCAGGCAAGTACCTCAGTTGCTCTGCAATCCAGGCAAATAGATGAGGGCTCATACAGCTCCTTGGTCTGAGGCTAGGCTTCCGTAATGGACTTGCTTTTAAAAAAATTAAGTATTTCCATGCACTTTGAAATACTAGGTCTCTGGATTCCATTCTTAATCCCTGTTTTAAAATACTGTAGCACTCTCCTGCAGAAGCAGCCAAAATAATTTCCTTTATCATTTACTCCCACACTGTAGCAGGCATGACCAGCACAGTTACTTGTACCTATCGTTATGTAAGAAGCAGCAGACAATTTGCTGCAGGCAAAGCATGCATGGGATGAGAGATTCTTTTTTGACATACTTTCTGTAATCATGCCATTTTTTATGGCTTTACTTGCAAAATGCTGCTACTGAACCTCACTTTTATAGTGGCTGAACTTGGGCAATTATCAGTATCTTGCTATCAAAGTGCTGATGCCTCTGAGGATAAGTGCAACTGCAGAAGGTACTACATGCCCTGCTGTCATCCATTACTCAGTAGGAGCCAAGAAGCAAAGTGAGGAGTCACTTTTCATGGCCTGCTAGAGCAGACTGCATTACTAGAGTGCTAGTCTTCTAGTATGTAATAAGTTTCCAAGTGCTCATAACCCTCTTCACTAAATTTCTGACGGCAGTGGTTAGTGGGAGACAACTTTCCAGATTTTTCTTTCTAGCTTGTTGCACATCAGATACTGTAGCATTCTTTCTTCCTTTCAGTGTATTTGGTCAGCTGCTCAGCTAAGCAACAAATCTGTTGTTTCATGAACAGTTAATCAAATAAAATGCACTGAAGGACTATGGAAAACAGCAGCTCAACAACTACACACTAGAGTTTTAACCAGTAGCTTATTTCAGAAAAAGAAAAAAAAGACTGGTAGCTAAGTGAAAAGGGGGAAAAGAGATGATGCCCAAGTCCCTTCTCCTAAAGTGACCTACAGACCACACTTTTCTATCAGCAGAAGGCCAAATCTGGCTCCAGAGGTATGAAAGGACCTTTTATCTGCATTTTCCAATTCTGTGAAAACTTCAATTACTGAAATGACCATCGAAGTTTGTATGCTTAGGAAAAAAAAAGTAAACTAACCTTGAAGTTAAAGCTTGCAAGCCTTTTACTTTCTAAAACACTAAAAAACATACCTTCACAAAGTCCCTTTCAAAAGACAGAAAGGTTAATTACCACCTGCTTTAAAGTACCTTCTTCCTATTTTCTGCTCTAATGTAAGAAATTTGTATTTTACAGTTGTTTACTGGTCTGAGTTTGCACGGTTATTATAGCAGAGCCAAAATCAAGGAAGATTTTTTTTTAAATCAGACCAAACTTAAGGTACCTTTGAAGGAAGAGCTGTGCTGTGTTCCAATGCCTGATTGCTAGAGATTCAGCATACTCCTTTGTGCTTTTCACAGTAAGGAAAAGAGACCACATTGCTGGTTTTCCTTAAATTGAAAACAAGTCCACAGAATGAGGTAAATGTTTATTTGGCTTCATTTAAAGACTGCAAAATTGCATCAATGAGAATATTAGAATTTTTACCAAAAAAAAAATTGAAGTTAACCTCAAACATGTTAGGAAAGAACATGTTATTTTAGTATGTACTATTCAGGAGGATAAACTATAAAAGCTGTTTAAATAATGTTGCTTGTATTAAACCTGAATGTTATTATAGGGGCAATTGTGAATTTTCTAAGTATTGCTTACTGTGTCAAGCTGGATATAAAACTTACATGCCAAAGTATTTACAGATTTAATTAATCTTAAGTGGATTAATATACTTCTGACCTACTATGTCTTGAAAATCACTATTCATTGTAAAGGAGGCGTGTTTTGATGTTAGCAGATTGAATTTGTTCTTGGTCACTATGATTCTAGAGCTAGTAGGTCTAATCTCAAACCTGTATTTTTGCTGAGAAAAAGTTTAACACCCTCACCCAGTATCTTTCTAAGAATTTATATCCCTTCAGTAATTTGATTGCAAGTCTTCAGCAGCTATTACTTACCACTTAAGTAAAGCTATTTTCATTAAAGCTTTACAATAGACAGTCACTTTAACCTCAGATTCGTTTCAGCCAGTGCATTTGCTGTGAGGTCCATCAGAAACTATTGATGTGTATTAGGAAGTTAAGTGCACTGGAGAGAATTGCATTCCCCTGTCAATCCCAGAACTGCTCTTGGTTGAGTGTGTCTGTACAGTCTGTTCCTATAGTAGGCAAACTCTAAAGGCACAGAGTACCAAACCAGCGTTTCTTTTCTACCTGCTCTACTTTTTGGTCTGAGGGGTCCTCCAACCCAAACCTTTTCAGTACAGCAAAATTAAAAAATATCAGCATTCAAGACAGATGGGGCAGATATAATTTACAGTGTGTGCAAACAGTTAAGTACTTATCTTTCATAAAGAGAAAATGAAGTTTGGAGCAGACTCCCATGGGAACAATCTGCTTTGCCTGTTCCTTTCTTGGGGGGAAGTTGTAAGCAGACTAATTCATAGTGCTTGTAATTCGATACATTCAGCCTGCTTTTATCCATCACCAATCCCAGAGCAGACACACCTGAATACAAATGCCTTGTAGAAAGATCAGCTGTAGAGTGCAAGAAGGTTGCTGTGTTTCCCAAAGATGCCCAGGGAAAACAGTATCAAGACTAAGCCAGAATTTGAGCTGTTCTGTAATACAGGAAACAACTGTTGGTTAAGTCCACCTGACCTTTGAAACCCTATCCCTTGGGTAACAGGGAAAAAAGATTTGTATTTTTTGGCAGGAACCACAAAATTGAGCACTCAAATTTAACTAAAGGGTAGTTTTTTATTTCCCATTAAGACATCTCAAGGACGTAACTGAATGTTGAAAAACCCACAGAGGGGCACATACAGCAAATGTGGTGAAGTACAATGTGAACAGCCCCAGAGGTTCAAATAAGGTAGGACCATTAGCAAACTGGAGGAAAAAAACCCAAAACTCTGCTGAAGATGTACTTTCTTCTCCATTTACACTGAAAAAAAAGTCAAATCCAACAAAATCCTTGTATCTCTAAAAATACAATCAGTCCTGGCTAACGAGTTTATCAAGATGGCAACAGGATGACTATAATACAAAACGTTCACTACTACACTCTGTACACACCTGTTGTCCAAACCCTCCCCAAACCCACGTTGCGATGGTGCCCCCATTATTTGCTTGCTTGCTGGGCCTGCCTGCGGAGGAGGACGTAGATCTTCTCCTTTATCCAGTCTTTGTTGTACGGTTGGTATGTCTGAGTATCAGCACGGTAACTGCAGAGGAAACAAGAAGGAATGTCAGTCTGCTCTGTAATACGTTTACCAGAAGAACTTCACAAACAATTAATTGTCCTCGAGTGTATGAGGCAGAAAGTTGTGTACAGAAGACAGTATCAGAAGTAGGTGGGAATTGCCACTTATCAAATGGATTTATCCTGTTCTCTAAAAATGTTTCCCAGCAGATCAGTCTGAGCCTGAAACAAAACTAGATGCTCCAAGGACTACTGAGTGACTGGCTCACAGTGTGTTCACATTTTAATCCATGCATTTAATTATTTAAGAGAGACAAGAAATAGAGAATATTAGTATTCTAGAGCTCAGAATGCAGAAGAATAGTTCCACCAGGAAACAATCTAATTAATCTTAATGAGTCAAACACTTCTTCAACATTACTTCAAGGATTTATTTAAGTTTTCAAGTGTTCAACTTCTGTCTGGAATTTTTTGAAAATTAGTAAAATCAACTTTTTCCAGGAGCAAAGGCAGACTCACAGATGGATAACAAAGGATTCTTGCCAGTTGGCACTGAGGGCAAGCTTACATCTAACAAGGACACTTCATAAAAAGCAAACTGAAAACAAGAACCCACAGATGCATTTTCTTTGCTACTCAAGGCTAGTTGACAAAAGCAGTTCACTAGCAAGGGCCAGAGAATTCAGTTACTCAGGGCATGATGAATTAGAATGAGACTGAAAAATGAAAAGCAAACTGCATGAAGTTATCTGTGTAGGCCCATGCCCTCCTTTCTCCCTCAGTCATTAAAGCTAGTATGACAATGGTACTTTCCGTCAATGCTTCAGAACTACTGAAATCCTGGTCAGTCTTTAAATCTTGGTATATGTATTTCTGATCAGATAAGAAGGGTGAGATGGTCAGTGGTAAGAAGCAGAGTAAAAATCCCAAGTTAACTCACTCCAGAACAATTTATAGTTCTTACCTAAGGAAAAAACTCTAAGCATGCTGTTTCTAAGAAAGTCTTATTATTTAAACCCCAGCATGACTGGATCAAGGCCAAAAAGCTTCAGTATATGTTCATGCAGCAGTAGTTCTAGTGCAGTGTAAGAAATGTTCATTTCAGGAAAAGTTAGTGATTTCTACCCTCCATCTCCAAATCCATTCATAATGCTACACAGCAAAAGCAGATATCAAGTACTTCAGGAATTTCTGTGAACACAAGACACGTCTGATACACCTTGTGCTACGTGTGCCATCTGGTGGAAAACTGTAAGCTGAAGTAGAATTTGGCACAACACTGATTTTACAAGCCTAATTAAGAAAGGCACAAGACTACCCTAGAAAACAGTTGCTACCTCCTAAAACAAGTGGCTAGTTTCAGTCTGTTAGATAAACTGTTTCTCAAATTGCATCAGTCCAGCACTACAACACCTGAAGATCAAATGCATCAGAATATGTAGGAACAAGGTAAATCTGCAGAACTGTGAGCTCATTTTATTTGCTCTACTGAAAACTTTGGCAAATGGCATTTGTAGTAAGTCATCACCAGTAACAGATTCTGTACTGTACACCAGAATACAAAGGAAAACAATCTGATGCTCAGGTTTTTTTAAATAATTTTGTGTTTTAAACTGGGAAAGTCTGTTCACTGGACAGCTACTCAAGTACTTGCAGTGGGATTTCAGCCACAGCAGTGCAGCTGCAGGAATGTCTACATCACAGTCTCACTCACTTAAAAATTTTCTGGTATTTTGAATTCAAAAGCCTAATACTATGTCTTTTGTTACTTGGATATGAGATTTGTATCCTTACTTCTACAGCATTTCTGCAAAGTTGATACCACTGTCATATCAAAACATCACCTTGAAATTTATTGTATGGAAACTACTAAACCTAACATAAATTTTGTTCTGAACAGTGAAATCTAACACTTGATTTCACAGTGCAGTCAGAATGGGAAGTACACAAGACCACCATTGCTTGCCCCCAGCTTTGATGCACAAATGAGAACTGGAGATGTTTTCACAAGAGCAAGTTAACAATTAGCTAGGGCTCTCCAGAGGATTCATCTGTTCCTCAATCACTTAATCAGCATTTACAGAAACTTTCATCTTGCTGTACATTGATCAAAACAAACTTTTGGCTGCCATGTACATCTGTAGCCTTCTACCCTACCACTAGTACTGGCCTCAGATGAAAAAAATTCTGTAACCATTCTGCCTCCTGAGGAACTGGACCAACAGCACAAAGGTAAATTTAAACAGATTCTAGCAGTAATAAAATAGTCAGCTGTATTAAACTTGTATTTCAGTATCTGAAAGGCTGTGAGCTTATATGTGAACAAAATCCAAGTAGAACTGTTAGTTTCTAAGCCTTCTTTAGAGATACCTTTTTTCTGTGCAGTCAATTGGATTGGGCAACTTGTTATGGCAGCTGCAACACTGCTGCACTACAGTTACTGCAAAAACCACATAAATGAGCATTATGTTAAACTCACATAGAAGAGTTTAGAGGGAAGACTTCTGACTTTGCTAAGTCACTGAAATGGACTTGTACAACTGAACTTACACAAGACAGCTGAGGTCTGCCAAGTCATCAATGAAGTCAAACAATTGGCTGATATCATATGTAATGGATGGACTGTTGGGATTCATTCTCTTCAGATGCTCTTCATACATTTTACAGACTCCTACAGAGAAACAAGATTAATAATGCAGTATAAAAAAATTGTATTTGCTGAAACTTTTTCAGCTCTTGATCCACAAATAAAGTTTAGAGACTACCACCATAAAAACAATCACATTTTCTAGAGTTGGAATTCTTTTGTACCTAGCGATTTGCATTGAAACATAATACTATAAAAGCAGGTAAGATGCATGGAAAGAAAAGTTTTTATCATCTAGGGGAAAAAGTTTTAGTTCTGTCAAATATGTAACTTTCCATGCAGTAAGCTCCAATGGACATCTGGAACTCCTAATAATTTTATGACAGCAATTAGAACATATATTCCTACTGCACAAACACCTGAGAAACAGAAGAACTCATAAGAATGATCATTCTTGATCCAAGAGTCAAACAGGGTACTGAGGTTAAGAGTGACAGCACAAGCCTGTATACAGATTTAAAGCACTTTTTAAAATTTAAGCTAGCCCACTAATAATTCAGACACATTTGAGAAGAATGTAATATTAAACTGAGCACAGAGATTTACATGGTCTTTATTATACTTTTGTTTGCTTCACAAAACTTCCTGCAAGATTAATGTTAAGTGAACTACAGATCTAATATTTCAATATTCTTTTCATGCTCATTATGTGTATCAAAGTCTCACAGGATCTTTACTCTGGCACATGTGCCATGAGACTGCAAATTATGTATCAACTGCATACAATTCTTTATTTAATATATTATTTCCAGTAGCAATCTTTCCTTTACAGTGCTAAGAAGAGATAAGTGAGAGTTAGGTGCTGATCCTGCAATGAAATCTGCATGGGCCCAGAAAGAATATTGTCTACTCTCCCAAAGTGAATGTGGTTTCATCTAGTTAAATCAAAACCAGATATTTAATAGAAAAAGGAAGTTTTAGAAACAAATAATAACTAGGTTTAAGTTTGCTAGAACATTAGTAAACTAAAAGTGTGAGGGTTTTTTTTGTGAATTACCTTTGAAAAACATGAAGAGTAACTTATTTTCTTACTAAGTTTGTGAATATGTCAAAAACAGGGTTTTAACATGGTAGTTAAAAACTGTTGTCTGCATCCACCCACCTTCCATGCACTCATTCACCGATTCATAATCAGCATATGTTCTGCCTTCTGGCCTCTTGGTAGGCTGGACAAGTAGAATTGTGTGAGACTGGAAAAGAAAACAAACACAAAAAAATACAGGTTACTTGCACTTTGAATGATTTTTGTTTGAATTAAGTTATTTATATGAAAGAAGAAGTAAAAAGCATAATACTAAAATATTAGACTAGCAATCAAGGACACAGACATTTTCCAAATAGCATTTACTATTTATATAAGCTGCGTTAACAAGTTTTGTTTCCAACAAGTCCTATCAATCCTTATGGAACTTTAAAATGTGTAAAATCAGCAGTAAAGCAGCTCTTGTGTTGAAAAAAAATACCACAGAACTAGTTTCTATTTAGACAGACAAGCAAAGCAATAAAGTTGATGTATAAAAGCTGCGGCATTAGTGCATTTACTTATTTTGTTCCAAATGCAAGCTGTTAGTAAAATTTTCAATGCCCCAAATAAAGAGCAAGGAGGGGACCCAACTTAACCACATTGTCAGTCTCACCTTAAAGATTTTAACAGAAATAGCTATTTTGAGTTACTCATTTAACTTCAAGGGAACACAAATGATACAATAAATCTGCACTTAGCATTCAAGATTATTTCCTGCAAAACAGATGTACTGGTTTTTCACACTTCAATGAGTTTACTTAAACAGTAATTATGGCACAGAAAACTGTTCCAAATGTTGGAGTCCATAAGCTTGCTCTTCTGCAGGGAAGACTTAGATGATTGTACACTCCGTGGCTTCCATTATTTCCATAACATTTTTCACTTGGCTACAGCAAGTAATTCGAGCAAAGAAGCAAGATTTTTGAAGTGTACACAATCTGTGATCTAATTAACAGGTTGCATAGCACAGAAAGTTTGCAAGCATGCTGCAAATGGCCGTTTCCAGTGCTGCTAATTGGATCCAACATTTTCAGTGCTAATATATGAGGTGAGCACACAACATAGAGGCAATGGCAGGGTAAGACATTATTTGGCTTAATCAGCTGCTGACAGAAAAATCCTGACCCATACTTTGGAAATCAGTGAAGACACCAGTTCAGTACTCATCAAATGCAGTGACAGAAAAGAGAAATGGCAAATGTTAGGATTTACAGGGGAAAAAAAAAAACCAGGACAAATTCTTGTCCCATAAGTGACAGTATTCCCATCCTTGGAATACAGTTTTCAGTTTTTTAAATTCTGTCTCAACACGGCAGTAGCAGATTCTGGGAAGTTCAGGAAAATGTTACACAGACAAAAAGAAGGAGCAAGACTTTTCCTAATCAGAAATGGAAAAAAAGGGGAATTCTGAGCTGCACACTGTAACAACAAAAATCATACAAAGGAGAGTAGATAATTTAAATCCACTTTCATCTATGCCAGAGGATGATAGATTTGAAAGGAATTCCCCAAGGGGGGCTGGTATCTGGCTGTTCCAAAGTGCATTGTACTTGAACAGGCATGTCTTAGCAGGGAGTCCAAATGATTGCCAAACATTATTATAAAATAATTTTTCCAGCACTATCGTTTTAATTAGCTGATCACTGAGGAGTGCTAAATGAATGTATAAATTCTGAAATTATCCAAATAATCAGATTATAGAAAAATAAGTGAGCCAGACATGTAAGGTTCACAGAACTTCACAGGAGAAATCATTTGGGCTTCTGACTTTAAGCCATTTATCACTTCAGATACTATACAATATCCATTATCAGATACTGGCCTGGAAAAATATTGATACCATTGGATCATGTGTATTGTAGAATTAATGCTTTTCAAACACTTCTTTGGGAACTTGACATTATTTTACTTTAAAGGGAAAAAAAACTGTTGGATTTGATAAAATTGCTGGTCCTGTCCTACCATGTAGGTACAAAAGAATGACAAGTTCAGAAGCCTGAGGGAAGTCTCCTCCAACGATTATTACCTGCCCTGTGTGCCTAGGTGACATAAAACCAAAACAAGGGAAGATCATAAACCTTCTGGCATTAGCACCACGTCACCTGGAAAAGCCCAATATGGGCCCTTATTATTATAAATATGTTAGATTTCCTTGAATTTTCCTTGAAAGCACAGTTGTACTGGCTGCTTTTAAGCAGGACACGGACCGAGACACCACACGGTTTATATTATACCACTTTTGAAATTGCTCCTGTTACTGAAGGCAGAACCCTGTAAAACTGGTTACGGCAGTGCCAAGAGCCAAACCAGCAGGACTTAAAAGCTAGGCAGCATCTGCCCAAGGAGGCTTCCACCAATTGTAGTCTATTTGACAATAAAGCGTAAAAAAAAAAAAAAAAAAAAAAACCCCAAACCAATAAAAGTGGAAGATAAACACGTATTGTAAGGGTAAGATGTGCAGTGATGCAAATAGCAGTAGCATACTGCACACACCTAAATGTCTTGCAGTGACCTCTGCCAGGCAGGAGTGGTGGTCTAAGGAGCACCTTTCACTCTGGCCAACGGGCACAGGGCTCGCAGCTGCCCATCATGGCCGAAGCCAACTGCTCTGGAGCAAGTGCCAGGCAGATGTGGAACTTCGCCGCAAACCGACGAGCAGCTGCCCTCCCATCGCAGGGCAACAACTTCCTTCAGCAGATCTTAATTTATTAGATGAACGCATCAGACCACGATGATAGGGAGGCCTTTGAGCTTCAGCGTGCCATTCCTAGAGCCCACCAACGCAAGCTCCCGCCTTTCCCTCCTCCGAGCAGAGGGGAGGAGCAGGGGAAGCACCATAGAAAGCGCAAATCAGCCATTTAAGGCAGGCTCGCTCGACGGACGAGACTCGCGGGAAAGCGCTGCGCTTCCAGCAGCGCCCTGAGAAGGGGCAGAAGGTGCTGGGGAAGGGGGGCGGGAGCCTCCAGCGCGCCGCTCCCCGAGCGCCGCCGCCGCCTTTGTGCCCCCGCCCCGTCCAGCCCTGCCCCGCCAAAACGTGCTGCCGCCCGCCCGGGCCCGCACCACCGGCCGCGGCCTTCCCGCCCGCAGTGACCCAGGGGGAGGGGAGGGTAGGGGAAGGGAAAGCTGCCCGTGCGGGCGCGGTGTGCACGGAGCCCGGCGACCCCATCCCGTCCCGTCCCGTCCCGTTCTCACCATGGCGGCTCGGCTCCTTCAGCACCGCCGGGCAGAAGTGGCGCGCGGCGATCCCCCACAGGCCCCCGCGCCCGCCGGAAGCGCCGCCGCGCCAACGGCCGCCACCATAGAGCCGCCCGCGCCAGAGCGCCGCTCGCGCGCGCGCGCACGCGCCCGCAGGGCCGGCGGCCAGGCTGGCGGGGGCGGGGCGCGGCGCGCGGCCATCTTTGATGAGGGAGCCGCTCTCGGCCCAGCGCGGGCCGTGGGCCCGCCCGCCATCTTGGAGCCGGGAAGCGCGCGGGGGCGGGGCGGGGCGGGCCGCGGCCCGTCCCGGAAGGGGAAGCGCTGAGGTGCCACTTGGCCGCCGGGGTAGCGGCCGTGGGTGTGGGGTGGGAGTGCTGGTCCCGCAGGGTCCTCTTCGCCCTGTCTGAGGTTGCCCTGCCGTGAGGAGCCGCCTGCTTGCTCGCTGTCTCCAACCCCTCCCTCCCGCCTCCCCTGGGAGCGGCGCGGTGCGGGTGAAAGTTCCCCCGCCTCAGGTGAGGGCCGGGCCCGCCTGCCGGCGGCCGAGCCGCTCTCGTCCCCCGGCCGACCCCGGGCTGGCCGAACACCCCTGGCTGGGGTCGAGCTGGCCGCTGCCGCCAGGCGAGAGAGACATGGCTGAAAGCCTCTCCTGGGAGCTCGGTGTCTGCACGGGTTAAGGCGTGCGCTGGGGCCAGGTGGAGAAGTTGCTGTTGGATTTCGCTTCAAGGGACTGGACAGAAAGCGGCGAAATGGATGACTTCCCCTCCATCTGCCTGCTGTCCCTGGCCATGCTGGTCGCCTGCTATGTGGCAGGAATTATACCCTTGGCGGTTAATTTTTCCGAGGTAAGGCAACTCCGCCAAACTGCTCGTTAGTTGCTAACGGAGAAACCAGAGAGATCTCCCAGTAGGAGCTGGTGCTGTCTCCTTGCAGTCCGGCAATGCTGTTAAGGATGAAGCTGTAACTTAAAAAGTTATGAGTGCAGTATTAATTTTCATTCAAAACTATAGTGTGAAATTATGTTTGTTTCACAGTGTGTAGAGAAGCCATTTAAACTTGCCAGATTTGGGTCGAGTCTCTGCTACAAGTGAAGCAAAGTCTCAGCATGTAGTATAAGGGCATGAATAAGCATGGCTATTCGTAGAAGCTTCTGTAAGAAATTGCTGAAGTCACAGATTATCTCTTATTATGTGCCTGTGGGCTACTCAAAGTAAGGCTTTTTTAAAAAGTTCCAAGACTATTTTCAGAAAACCTTGATTCACAATTTTGTTCACAGCTTGCATTGTTGAAAATTAAACTTTAGCTTTTTTATTACTGTAGAACTTCAAGTTACTGCCATGTGTAAGTCAAGGCATTCTTTTGGAAAAATACCTTGGATAAATAAGGTACTGTTAAAGGCAAGGGAGACTTTCCTAGATCGGGTAAGTTTCCAAACAGTACAGGAGTTTCTCATTAAACATATTTGGCTGCTTCTAAGAAATGGTTGTTGAGGTGATGATGATTGTCATAGTCTTTGTAAGTTTCCTAATATCCTCTGATACCTGAGGGGTTTTTCTCTGTCTAAATGATGGTTACTGTATAGAGGTATGGTGTAGTGAGAGTTTAGTTGTTCTAAGGTAGTAAGAGCTCTCTTATGAGAGGTGCCCATTTCTCTTGGAAGTAATGCTACTTTTGGTAAGCAGGGTGCTGGAGGAGAAATGTGCCTTTGTCTTCCATCATGTCAGAGGGCTGCTTGCACCTGTCCTTTGGTCCCATTGTTACTAGGAGGCTTCGGGAGCAGTAGACCCTGAGCAGCATGGAAGGAAAGGCTGTTCGTTTTAGGAAAAGTACAGCTCAACTAAATGAATTGCAACCTAACAGTGTATTTGGGTGTCTTCACATGAACATCAGCAGAGTTCTGTTTTGCCAGTGCTTCATCTGATGCTTTGGTGGACCTTGCCTTATGTGTCTTCAGTGCTCTTGCTTCCACTGTCTTGCTCTTCAAAAATCACTTCTGCCCTGAAGCCCATGAAGGGTTTTCTTGTGAATTTGCTGAGAGCACTGCGTCGTGTGCTAATATTGTCTCTTTTTTAATTTAATTTTGCATTTAGTCATGTATGTGCTTGATAGTCACCTGTTAACTCGTAATTTATATTCAGTGTTGTTTGGAGGTAAGGTTCTTGATTTGTCTTTGTGTTTTCTTTGTGTAGTTGAATCAGTGGTCTCTTAAACCTTTCAAGGCTTCCAGCAGCTGCAGGAATACAGATCTGTTGTGGATCCAAAACTGCCTAAGCAGTAATCACATCTTTTTTAGCCTTTTGTGTGTGTGGTATTTTACCGTCGGTACACAAATGTGCCGTCAAGTTTATTGTGGTATCTTAAGCTCTCAGAAATTTCTTGACTCGGTTTTACACTTGATTTAAGTCTTTTATTTAAGATATTTTAAGGGTTTGCATGCAATGCTGGTTTAAAAGAGCAAAATATCTCTGCCCATGATGTACAAATCCTAGTTAATCCTGAAAGTGTCTAATTAGAAGTTATAATTGTTTCATTTAAAATTATTGCTTAGGATTCTGCAACAAAGACAATTTCAAACTGAAATGAATGTTTGGACGGTCCATTCTATAGTTTGCAAAAAGTTTTGCAGATGGGCACAGTGAGTAAAAATGCCTCTTCCCACTGGCCATCTGTAATGATTGAGTTGAAAACAAAAGTGAATGCTATGCATAAGAGACCCCAGATACTAGAGAAAAATAAAATTATTCATTAGTGTTAATACATTCCTTCAGATTATTTTTTTTGCTGTGGAATTTATTACTTGTGTTCTGATCTCATGCTATGTTCTATTGTTTCTGTTAGATTAGGATATTCTTGAAAGTATAAAACTCCAGGAAAGGCAGGTATGACTAAACATGGGTGGTAAAAGATGCAAACTGAACAGAGCTTTGCCTTAGTTCTGTGTGCAGAGGTACCCTTTCAGCTTAATCCTAATTTACAGGACTCTGTTGGTCTCATTTAGGGCTGGAAACAGCACTGTACCAATTCTGAGGCTATCTCTTAAAGTGTAGTCTAAATTTAAAAAAAAAAAAAAAAAAAAAAAAAAAAAAAAAGGAATTGTAGCAGTTTGAATGTGTTGGTGGTGTAACAGAGGCAGAAACTGGGGCCACTTCCTGCTGAAAGTAGGTGTGAGTTTTTGATAGGTCCAAGTAAGAGTTTCGATGCCATACAGACTTAAATATTGAGCAGTGGAACAATTTGCTAATTTGAGGAATTTGAGATTTTTCCCATGGGGTTTTAGCACTGTTTACTGTGTTGCTCTTGTTTTTCAACATGCAAATGTATTTAACAGAAATGGTTTGGTTTCTTGGATAAAACTGTATTACTTTTTCCTATCTGTGTAGGCTGTTGTTACTAAATTTCTGTGTTCACCATGCCTAACTATTTTGTACTGGAGATGGAGACTTATCTTGTAATGATAACTTGTTAGTGTGTATTATCTTCATGGATCTTTAAAATTCACAGGTGCCCAAGTGAAAGCAAGCTATACTCTGTATTTGCAGTTGTAATAAAGCAATATTACTTCTGACACTTTTCTCTGTGTTTATGTATGTATGCAAAAGATATTATAGTTGCAGATAAAAATAAGGGTTTTTTTCCTTGTAAGATACTATATTTCTGCAAAATTACTTTGTGAACAGCAGATGTTGAAAATTTACCTTCTCGTGTAGATTGCCACTGTATGACAATTTACCAAGTATGATTATTATATATGCTAGTATACAGTGCATGTTTGTGGCAACTTTACACTTGTTCTCATCTCAGGCATATTACTGTTTGAGTTTTCCCCAGTAATGCTGCAGTTGTTCCCTTATGGTCACATTTGGCTTGCTTTCAGGAAGCTAGTTGTGCATGTCCCTAGTGCCTCCTGCTTCTTCTATGCAAGTGGTGCACGTTTCGGTGAGACTGAAAAATTTGTTGTTACAGTGCATGAAGGAGAATGGATGATATGCAACAAGTGGCTTCCTGTTATTCAAACGCTGACCTCTGTCTCTAGGTCCTCAGTAGTTAACATTAGTATTTTGGTGGCACTCAGACTTCTCATTGAGCATGGAAGATGATGATGGTTCTGCCACAAAAAGTGTGCTACACGGTTGTTAGGAGGATCTAAACTCCCATGGTTGCTGCGTGTTACATGATAGGGGTTCTTACAGAAATTATGAGTAATGGCCTTTGCAAACTGTTGTATTTTAGACCCTATTGTATGTTTATGTAATTGGATTTTAGTACATGGCTTTGACTTTAGCCTGTCAGTATAGTCACAAGGAAGTGAATTGGTGAATTTATTGGTAAAACAGAATGTAGTTAGTTTGAGAGGAAGATATCTCTAAGCTTTTTGCCCCAAACTAGAATATAACTAGGAAGATAACTCTAAGTAATAGTAGCAAGTACTGATAAAGTGTGTGTTTTCTGTTTTTGTTACAGAAATTCTTCCAAAAATATGAACAAAACTATTATTCTTTACTATATTATAAAAACATTAAATTTATGTATTGTTGTTAAGGTTTAATAGCAAATGCTCAATATTTATGTAACAAGTAACCCCTTTCCCCAGCCTCTCTTAATATGGGGGAGTAAAGAAAGCATTTTCATTCTTAAAGATGATACTTGTTTTGTACTTGCT
Organism: Lycocorax pyrrhopterus obiensis; assembly: GCA_014706295.1. Classification (NCBI taxonomy): domain Eukaryota; kingdom Metazoa; phylum Chordata; class Aves; order Passeriformes; family Paradisaeidae; genus Lycocorax; species Lycocorax pyrrhopterus. The sequence continues at coordinate 30,161,881 of JACSVZ010000007.1, read as the reverse complement.
TTCAGGAGAGATTGAAGTTGGTGACTGTTCTGGGTGCTGGGCTGCTGTGTGGAACTGCCTTGGCTGTCATTGTGCCAGAAGGAGTACATGCACTTTATGAAGACATTTTGGAGGGTAAGAACCAAACCCAGATGGCCTCGTTCAAGATAACTTAGATCATGGTGTTATATACTGAGGCTCCTTTTTATGGCTTTTAACATGAGATTGGTGGAAGAGCTTCACAGCATCATGACACAAAGCAGGCATAGAAATACAAAACTACCGTAGGCATATTGCATGTTGAAGGATGTGATCAGACTGTAGATTGATGACTCTTGCTGAGTTATTGAATCATTTGTGGGTCTGGATACTGTACTGTTCATGGAATAACAGCCTTTTATGATAGGTCACGTGTAGTTTTTCTTATTCTGGGGAGAGTTAAATTTTAACTGCCACTGGAACTTCAAAGGAGGTGGAAGGATGCCTTTGGCAGAGAATGAAATTATGGAGTATTTGCTATTTCTTTTTGTAGTTTAGACAGCTTCTCATTAAAGCAATTGCAGGAGGTGTTTTACAGATCTATATCCCTGCCCTAATAAGAATTTCCTCTGAAGCTGAAGAACATCTTGGAATTAATATACTTAGCTGAAAATTATGGTTATATAGGGCTAATTCACAGAGTAGCAGGCATTTCTTCTTGGGTGGTGGTGTACATTACACCTCTAAATCTCTGTGTTCAAGCATCCAGTTCTAGTCTACTGTCACTGTCTTGACCACCTCATCATCTCTAATGAAGAGCTCAAAGTGAGCAGAGATTGTGTCTTGCGGGGGTGTTTGTGTGGAGCATGTCTTAACAGCCTTAATAGAGCTCAATTTGAGGTTATGACATTGTTTTAAATAGCCAGGGCTCATCGCCTCTGTTTGGAGCGCACTTTGAATTTTGCTTTTGCCTGGAGACTTGTGCTGTTGGATGACCGTTGCACGTATGAGATTTTTCCAGTATGCTCAGAATCAAATGTTTGAAGGTAAACGGCAATGACTTACTGATTGCAGGGGAAAGCGCTATAAAGTTGAGGCTGTAGAGAGCCTTGCAAGCATCTGGTGTACTGTTGTTGCTAATCTGGGATTGAGAGGTAACTGTAGTCCTTTGCTTTTCTTGTAGTACTGGGTTTTGTGTTTCTAAACTTTTAAATTTCGTTTTAGTAATACGCTTTAATGTATACTGTTTTAGCTTCCACTAAATTTATGTTGTTCTGCTTAGATTTAGAATAAATAGAAGATAATACATAAAATCATGCTTTATCAAGAAGTGAAAGAAGCTCTGATTATGCTTTTATACTGTACTATAATTTGTGCACTCTGATGTCGGATGTCTCTAATGAGCTGTAGTTGTGGGTTTGCTCTCCATTCAATTTTAATTCTGAGTAGACTAATTTTCTCTTGTAATGGTACAGCTAGCAATGAATACAATTGCTGTGAACATTTGTGGGTTTTAATACTTTTTCACTAAATGGGGCATACTGTTCATGTATGACTCGGCAGCTTGCTGTGTAGAGCTGTACAGGCCATAACTTTGTTAGTATATGGCAAAAAAAGACAGTTCCCAGTACTGCAGTAGTAACAGCAGAAGTATTTACCCAGGAAAAAAGAATTTGTCTGTGAATGGCTTCAGACTTGATGTCTAACAACAGTCTATCTGTAAATTTTTTTTTTAATAATTGCAAAGGGGCAGAACTAATAGGTATTACAGATTTAACTACAAAAACTATTTCTCATCTTTTTCTTAGAAAAGTAGGATATTCAAAATTAAACTTAAGACCATGAGAACAGCTTTCTCTTCTTTTTTTCAAGGTCACCTATTTACATAATTAAACCTAGAAAGGTGAAACTAAGCAAAACATTAAGGTATATTCATGTAAGTGGAAAAACAGAAAGAGAGAGCTTTGTTTTCCCTCTTTCAGGTCTAGGTTAACTCTGATTGCTTGCTATCAAGCACTTGAGTGTTTTTCGTTGATACGGAAATAATTTACTATTACTTCTGTATTTACCTACAGACTATGGAATAAATAACTTCTAATTTTTGACCTTGTAGGCTGAGAGCAAACAGCATATCATGACTTGGATTATTCTTTGATCATAAACCTGTGTATGTGTGTAGTGAAACCTTGGTTTGGGTACTACCAGCAAATAAAATTCCTTTGCTGACTTCAGTCCTGAGTTTTAACTGCTGAAACTGTATAACCACCGTCAGAAAGATTGCCCTGAGTTACACAGTTTTATGGCTTAAAATGATCTGAAGTAAAGTCAACTTCATAATGTAGATGGCAAAAATCTTGTGTGGTCCAAAGTAATTTTATTGATCAATCTTGTTCAGCAAAGACATGTTTGAAATCTTTGCTACCAAGCCTATTCTAATGTGCTTTGATTGTAGTAATGGCATTGTGATGTTTTGTACAGTGGGATGAACATACACTTGTCTCATCCAAGAACATGTATGAATATTCCAGCAGGACAATGACTTGCTAGAGTAAGTCAAATTCTTGGTATAAGTTTTTAAAGCTTCTGAAGAGTAGTTGCTGCCCAAAAGACCTTCTCAAAATGAAAAAAGCATGGACAAGCTTTAATAGCTTATGTAGGGAAAGGAAACAGCCACATATCATTCATTCCTAGGGCTTGGACTTCGGGTTTCTGGGATGGTACTGACATTTGTAGGTCAGTGTGCTTGACTAAACTATTGTTGTAGTCCATATCAATGGAGTGTATCAATACTAGCTTGTTTGTATCTCAGCATCGGTTAATCTTCTTAAAGATTGTATTAAATCTATTATTAAATGGAACCTATTTTATCTCCTCATCCTGTATTTTCTCACTTAAATGAAGATAATGAAGTAACTGCTTGACGGTATCTTTGAATATTGACAAAACTGGCAACTTCAGTTAAAAAAAGAATTATACAGCAATTTTTGTGAATTAATTTGTATTTAAAATGTAGCTTGGCTTATAACATATTCATGCTTTCTTTGCTTTTCCATGCTGAAGATGTATGAGAAGAAACCGACCAGGCTTTGCTAAGAACACTGTCTATGAAAGACCTTAAACAAGGACTTCTGTGTATTGTCCAGGAAAGTGTGAGGAAGGCTTTTGGCAGAGGAGGAAGGAAGTGACTGTGTCATGTCTAGTCTCCTGTCTCCTAATCTGTTCATTTGCCTTTCACAGGAAAGCATCACCCAGCGAGCGAGAAGCAGCATGTGATTGAGTCTGAGATGGTCGCGAAAATCCCAGCTGTACATGAGCATGGCCATGACCATTCCAGGTTGCATGCCTACATTGGTGTGTCCCTTGTCCTCGGCTTTGTCTTCATGCTGTTGGTGGATCAGATAGGCAGCTCTCATGTGCACTCTACAGATGGTAAATAAAGATTCACTTCAATTAGACTTGCTAATTAGTCTTAATTAACAAGTTGCAATTTTTTTTTGAATGCTACCAGGATTTAATTTGTCCAGTTATGTCCAGAGTTTCAGTAGGTGCTTTAAAAACATAAACCAAGGTTCATGTGAAATGTTTATGCTGGAAATCTACCTCAAAAATGACCATAATTTGAGAGCTTGCCTCAATAACATGAAATAACTGTATGAGCATGTGTGGTGTGGTGTGGTGTGGGGGTGAAGGGTGACTTGACACTTGAGTTATTGTCTGTTTTACACTATCACCCATAGGGGATTTCTTTGGCTTTCTAAAAAACTTCAGGTTAGTCTTATATTCATTTGTTTTTTCCTACTTAATTGTTATATATGTAGGTAAAATTTGCAAAGAACAACAAGTTATCTTAAGTAAGAAATTATTAGATGTAAGCTCTGTAACTGCATAGGTGAATCTCCCACACTAGTCTAGAACCTCACTTACTTTGAAATACTTTCTGCTTTGTCTAAAGATTTGTCAGCTTCTTGCAAGACTCTAAAAATGCCTATGGTTGCCTTTGTTTCCTGCCTGTGACTTCATGCTCAGAGTGTAGCTTGAAATGCACCAAAGGTGTTCTGTCATTTGAAAAGGTATTTTATTGCCTTTGGCTGCTCATTTTCACCCACACAATGTCCTCTGATGCTGGAATTTGGCCTTGAAAAATTAAGGAATTGATCTGATAGGAAAGGTAAAACACACATACAAAGGAGAAGGGAATATGTTTTGGCTGGATTCTTGTCAGTTCACAGTGCAGCTTGTATGTATGGGGTTACTGTGGTGGTACAGATGAAAGGCCAGTGCAGGGCCTATAACCAGCTGTGTGCTCCTGAGGAAGTGTAAGTGGAGCCACGGCCATGGGTAGCTGATTTTCAGAGCTGTTCTAAAGAAACAATGGCAGTGAGGATGTTAGAGAGATGCAGGTGAGCAAGGATTCTTTTTCTTCCAAAAGAATCCTTGGTTTGTATAGGTTATGACCCTTTTCTATGTCTCTGGTCATAGCAAATACCAGGAGAAAACTGACTGTGATCTGTGTTAGAGATACACACTGTAAAATAGAATGTTAAGTTTTATCTAGCCTGTACATGTCACAGGAGATGTAGCAGTGTTTTGTAATGTTTTTTAAAGCAACTGAAGAAAAACACTTTTCTCATGAACGAGTGTCTTGTAGTTTATCTACCAAGTGACTAGACGTTACTTTGTGTAAATTAGAAAAATTCAGTAGGCCAGAATGAAGGTATGAAGTCAAGTGTGACTCTTTGTGTTTAGTAATGGTCGATCCAGAGCAGTTGTAAAGGAAACTTTTTTGTGCGTATCTCCTCCCTTTTGACATAAGCATACCACTGCTGTCATGCAAATGCAGCTTATGCAATTAATTACTCACACGGGCTCCCTTTCATTCAGAAGATCAAGCTGACCAAAGAGAAGGCGTTAACTTTTAGCTAGCTCATTTCCCTGATCTGGCTCATTGGGAAACTACGTGGGTGCCTGGGAATGAAGAGACTGGAGGACGAGGGGGGCAGGTGGGAGGAAAGAACAGGACTGGAATTTCTGTTTAGGCATCACTTCAGACTTAGTGAAGCAGCTGTGTAGGTGTGCTTACAGTTGTCTTACAGACCACTGGGATAATTCAATCATGGCCGTTCTGTCTGGAGTTAAACAGCTGAATAATAAGATGTTTCTATACTTGTGTAGGGCTTACGCACCGTGCAGCGATTCTTTGTAACAGTTTCACCACTGATTGTGTAGTGGTGGGTATTGATATTGCCCTGTTGTGCTGTGTAATGAGCTAACCTGCAAATGTCTGGCAATTCTGGTCAAAACACTGGATCTCAAACAGCACTGGCTGCATTTCTCCTTTGTGGCGTATAATGTCGAAGGGAAATCTTTGCAGCTGGTACTGTGACAAGTAGACTTTATTGTTTACTAGGAACGGCCAGAGAAACACTGCATCAAAAACTGACCCAGACTGTCACCTGAAGGAAACTACAAACATTGAGCTGTGTGGGGAAAAATCACCCTTACTCTTGCAGCAGCTCTGGATTCTTGGGATCCAAAAATAGCTTTTCTTTCTCTTGGTGGCACAGACCTTTAACGTTTCATTTTAAGAGGTTAAGAATAACATCTGCTTCTGCCTATGAGAGAGATCCTGCAAGTTGCAAAGAATTGTCTATGAGTCTGTCACTTGTTTTTTGGCAGAACTTCAGGTGATTTGAAGGTGTTAAGTGTCAAAGTATTTTACAGTAAATCTAATGCAGAAATACAGAAGCTGGTAGTTTTGAATACAACTGCCTAAGCAGCTGCGAGAGATATGTACAGTGATACTCACAATTTTTTTCCAGCATAATTTATTTATTTGATCTCTGTCCTAACTGTTCTCATGACTGTTTCAGATCCAGAAGCTGCAAGATCAGGCAATTCCAAAATCACCACAACACTGGGACTAGTAGTCCATGCTGCAGGTAATGTAGGACCTATTGTTAGTGCTTGACAAGTACATGCATTGCTGTGTGGGTCATCTTTAGGTGTGATGGAGACACTTGGGTTTTGCTTTTGAAGGTGGCTTTTTATTTAAAAAAAAAAAAAAAACGGCAAGGACACCTAAGGATCTTCCCCAGAATTAACTGGGAGCTCAGATGCTTCACAGAGTTTTATTTGGGTACGGAATTTTCTCTTTTATGCTTTACTTTACTGTTTTATTTTTCCCATCTGAAAGGTTGTGTGATGCTCACTCTGTGCCTCTTCAATTCCTTTGCTGACTCCTTTAGCTGCTATATTTGAATACATGCTAACACATTTGATAAGTAGTATGAAACACCTTTGGGTTTGCTTGTTGGTTGACAGGTTTTTTTAAAAAATACTAATTTAAAAGAATAGTGCTTTGTAGGGAAAAAAAACCCATTGTAAGGTGGAGCACAAAGACTTGACTGAAACACGTTTAGGCTGACTTGCAAGGACTGATTGTTAGGTGTGTGTTACAGTCAAGCCATGTTCACATTGTAGTTCTTCACTCTATATGTGTAGTATAAATATGATGCATTTTCATGTCCTACTGAAGGTTGTTGTCTAGATAAGTCAGAAGATCAAAAAGATACTTCTTCACTAATCAAAGTGTTTATATATTAAGGAGTAGTGTAGTATCCATTTTCTATTTCATTTAGACAGTATATTTATTGTAAGTGATAAAAAATATTTACAATAGTATTTATATTTGAAAAATCATTTAAAGGGTAATAATTAAATTCTTGCAATGCTTAGTATCTAAAACAGATTTTTTAATTTAGACAGGAAGTCTCTTTTAGTACAGTACCCCAAAACAACCAAACTTGTTACTTGTTCTAATTTGAAGGAATGTGTCAATGCTGAGTAGATTCCCAGTGTGGTTTTTGTGGTCTTGGGAAATATGAGACAGCTCCTGTTGAGGGTTGTCTGATATTCTGAAATGTTATGGCTTAACAAAGGCAAGTGAATCCTCTGTTGGGTTGCCATTGTTAATGGCAATTTTCAGTAACAGAGCTTCTTAAATCAGCATGTTTTCTACTGTCAGCTTTTGAGGGGGTGGGGAAGCTCATGTGGAGGAATAATCCATGAATCTGCACTCCTTTTTCAGCTGATGGTGTTGCATTGGGTGCAGCAGCTTCTACTTCTCAGACTAGTGTCCAGTTGATAGTGTTTGTTGCGATTATGTTGCACAAGGTGAGTTACCATCAAAAAAATCTTACTTGTTCTTCAAGACTGTTAATATTCACAGGAATTGCTAAGGATCTACGGTTTCATTAGTGATGTAATAGAGAAGTGTTTAATGCCGTTGAAATGAAGAGGTTAGTACAGTGTCAAGGACCAAAAAGCAAGGGTATGAGGTATGATAGTAGAGCATGAGCTAAGTCTGAGTGGGGTGCAAATGAGAGAGAATTCTGGCTGCCTACTGCATCCCTTGGTTGCAGAGGCTGGGAAAAGTCTCCTAAAAGTAGGGAGAGAAGAGTAGCTCATGAAGAAATGTGTCAACTTCACTCTGACTTCTTCTGAAGCTAGTGTGGTAGTGTTTATTTACCAAACAAGAAAACCCTAGATTATTGCTGCTGTAAGAGACATATTCAGAGAAGTTCTAAAGGGTGAGGCACAGAAGTATATGCTAGTGCATTCAAGGAGGAAGAGCAGTTTTATGCTGATTACAGCAGTCTTTTGGTTCTGTGATGTTCATCAGAAAATAGGGAGGATATTTGTTGTGAAGGGTTTTTATTTAGTGTTTAAAGGGTTAGTCTTTTGAAACCACTGAATATCAGAGTACTAAATTACAACTTCTGGTTTCCTCTGTTGTAGTAGCTTCAACATCACTCATGTACCATTTTTGTAGGAAAACAAATCTTTTGCTGATGGTAACAAGCAAACAGTGGCTCTTGAAGATAGGGGTGATCTTTGCTTGATATTTGTGTGAATGTACCTATTGGCTGTATAGGCTCTAAACATACATGTGCAGATGAAATTTGCCTTATGGTAGCACATGCATGGATTACAGTGGTTCGTCATAAATTTATCAGAAATCTTGCATTATTACGTGTTCAAAATGTTAGGAAATGCATATCTATTATGTCTTTTCTTTGTTCATACAAGAAATTGTGGTTTACATTACTTTCTTTGAGGGTGGCAATGTCACTGTCACATCTTAGAGCTTAACTTATGGCTATTGCCAGGTGAAACTTGCTTTTGTCATTCTTAATGTTCAAATTAACTGACTTCTGAAATTGTACAATTTTAGAGGAGGAAAATTTCTCCTATGAATATTTGGTATTAGAAGAGAAAATTATTTCTTCTCTGGTATCTTTTTCCTGTTCTTCTGATCCTGATTGATGCTTTTCTCTTTCTCATCTTTTTTCACTTATGATTTCCTTCTAAGCTTAAAAAAAAAAGGATTCTCTGTATAAAAATGCTTAATGTATTTTAGTTTTATGTCTTACCTCAGAAGTGTCAGCGTGGATTGCTATTGTCTTTATGCAAGCAAAAATATAGTAAATTCAGTGTGTGAGTAGTGGGACATCTGTACCTTTTGGATAAGAAACTGGATGCCAGCAGAGGGAAAAGAAAGTATTTGTTTGCTTCCTGGTGAGAAGAGGAACGAACTAATCAAAAGAGCTCTTAAGTCTTTGTTAACATGGAAGCTGACTGTTACCTGTCTTCGGGCAATTGTTTCCCTCCCCATGTTAATTGTAGAATTTTTCTACTGCAAATGAAGAAACTGTCTGTCTAATGTGTGATAGTAACAGGATGAAAAAAGTAATGACCTAAGTTGATGGAGTCTTAGGGATTATAGCAATGGCTCTAGTCAGAATGAATATTTTGGTATTTATAGTGACTACACAAGTACGTGTTTTCTTATAGCCAGAACGTGAGTTTCCATTAGGTTCAGTTGTTAAGATGGGCCAGTCTGCAGAATGCTCTTGATTTGGGTTAGCTGCAGCATGCTAGTGCCCACCCTGAATGTCTTCCAGTTCAGTCCATTTCAATGCAGTAAGTTGTATTTCAACCTTTTCTCATCTTTCTGGGGGTTTTAGAAGGTATTGTATTAGCAGCGGATATTGTTTTTTGCAGGCACCAGCTGCCTTTGGCCTGGTTTCCTTCCTGATGCACGCTGGGCTAGAACGGAATCGAATCAGAAAACACTTGCTGGTCTTTGCGTTAGCAGCACCTGTTATGTCGATGGTGACATACTTAGGGCTAAGCAAGGTAGGTCCATGGTTTTTTTTCTGCCCAAAATCTAGCTTAGTGGTGAAGTTCAGGGGAAGGACTGTGATATGAGTTTTGTATTACATAATTCCAAACTGCTTGAAAAATTCAGCAGAATGAAGATTTAAGAAAAGTTGATAAAAAGGTAGCAATATAAATGCACAAAAGAGATAATAATCCATGCTTTTCCATCAGAATCAGTGACATAACTCATTTATAGAGTTTGGTATCGCTTTTTTTTTTTTGAATCTGATTTCTGTGTTTTATCCTTTCTGCTGCTCCCCACTGAGAATTTATTCATATACCAGGTTTTAGCTGTTGCCTATTTAAATAAATAATTTTCAGCATTGTTGCATGCATTCTTCTTTTAATATGCAGATAGGAAATAATCTCTTCTGGTTTCCCCACCATCCCAGAAGTGGTCCTTTATTTTCAAAGTCTGTGTCAGAAGTTGAGTCCTCACCTAGAACAGTCTTTTTGCCTTATTCCATCAAGCATCGTTGTGTCTTGGGTCTGTGCAACAAATGGCCTGTGAAATGGAATACTGCACATGAGTTCATAATCTCTGTTCAAATTAAATGTTTCTGCTTCTCATGGCATATCCTGAGATGCTCCTGTATTTCTGAACTGCGGTGTGTCATGCTGGTGATGCGCTATGGTGGCGTGTTGTAAAGGATATAACATGTGATCTCACAAAACTCAAGGCATGGGAGAAAAGATTAAATAAATCATCTGGGATAATCCTTTCCTTTAGCTGGATAGGATTTATATTTAACATTACAGTACAAGAGACAGCAGAAAAAAAGGTTGGGTTTGTAAATAGAAAAGAGAATTCTCTTTGAGCACTCTTTTGAAGTGTTCTCATCAAGGGTTGGGTTTATGTTTTGCCCTTCAGAAAGAACAGAGAATTGATAAGGCACCAGGGCTGTCACTGTGATTTTATAGTTCCAGCTGATGTATCTTTCTCTGGAAAAATGACCTGAGAATAAACACAAGAACTAAGATTACACCTGAGTTGGAGAGTGTTCAGGAAGCATTTGAATCTGATATGAGTGGGTTTGCATTTCATTGCATTTACTGATGTGCAGCATATCTTAATCCTATTATGGAGGTGAAGGGGTGCTCAGTTTTGATGCAGAAGACACATTTCTTCATGAAGTTTGCAGAGAGATCCTGCAAAAGTTTTGGGTGTTTACTTCTACATACAAATAAAATATTGAATGAGTGATGTTTTGTTACTTGGTTCCAAAGAGCAGTGAAGCGGATATTTAAAGGCTAACATCTTATTTGAACCCCTTGTTTAGAAAAAGGGAGGAATAAAGTCAATCTTGAGCATTCTCCCTAAAATTTGTGGCTTTGCAATATGGATTTTTTTTTTTTCAAAACCTGTTTGGTATGTTGGCTCTGAGATGGTCAAACAAGATGCTTCAGCAGACTGTGACTTTTTTGCTTTTCTGAGGGTTCTTTTGTAAGGGTTTTTTCTTTTGTAAGTCCAAAGTGAAGTAACTAGGAGGAGGGGTGTCTTTCTGCTCCCCCACAACTTTAGAGTGCCAGTTACTACATGTAAGGTGCAAGACACAAAAAAAAAAATCACACTAAACCATTGTCATTGTGAGACAGCAAGAGTTGATAGAAATCCTACTGTGCTTGGATATTGAGAGAATTTTTTTTATTACTGATTGAAGAACTTCTGCTTATGCTCACTTTTTTTGCTGTTTGTGTTTCAGAGCAGCAAAGAAGCCCTTTCAGAAGTCAATGCCACTGGAGTTGCTATGCTGTTTTCTGCTGGGACTTTCCTTTATGTTGCCACAGTTCATGTTCTCCCAGAAGTAGGAGGAATTGCTCATAGCCACAAACCTGAATCAGCTGGAGGAAAAGGACTCAGTCGTCTGGAGGTGGCAGCCCTAGTATTAGGATGCCTTATTCCTCTAGTTTTGTCCATTGGACACCATCACTAAACGCTCAAATTTCACTGTTCTCCATAAGACATGAGCAGTAAATATCTGCTGCTCCCTTTATCATTCTTTTACCCATCATTCATCCCATCCACTTTATGGAGTTCAGAGGGAATCTTGATTGCATAATGAGGAATACTGGGAAAGTTTTTAGTGTAGCAAAATGTACTTTGGCAGCCGGACGCAAATTCTGTATAACTTTCTTTTCTGAAGACATTTGCTATTTTAATTGTTACTTCTGGCCCTATTCTCAGGGAAGATGGAACTTGAAGTTTAAGAAAGGCGAGCAGGGAAGAACACAGCGACTCATCATGAAATTGCAATCACCAAAGTATCCTGCAGTTCAGCTTTCACAGCTGAGAGCAAAACCCAAGGATGGCTGCGTTGTGAGAGGTTGAGGTCTCACTAATGAAGAAGGGGGTTCTCCCCCATCGGTTCTACATTGTCCTGGCAACGCGATTGGCCCTTGTGATGCTTGTCACTAATTGTATTGCAGAAATGGGCTACACTGGGAACTCTGGATAACACTGCTATTGTCACAGAAGGGTCACTTGATAGGAAAGAAATTATGTAGACAATGTGTAGGATTAGAGTAAGAAATCAGCTGGTTAAGAAAGTGCAAATGAGTTTTGCAGTGTATTCCATTGTTTAAGATGAAGGATAGAAGCAAGGAGAATAGTGTTTTGATTGTTTATTCAATTGTTAATAAATTCTAAAAAGGCACTGTTTCTTGGGAGATAGTCTTCTGCCAAGTCAGTCAAGTGTTAAGCACCAAAAATGTCAGCAGGAATTACGTATTGGCTACTGTGATACACTACTGCTTCTGTTCAGAGAGATACACATAGTGCCGTTTGAAATAGAGCTGCTCTGGGCTCTGAGGAGTGGAAATCTGATGGAGACAGCTGTGGAGGGACCAGAGAACTTTACTAGCTCTTTTTCAAAAATCTGAGCTGCTGAAATCAGTGGGGGGCTGTATGGGTTTTTCACTAAATAAAGGTATTACGGCTAACAAAACAAGATGTTTAGTTAAATATTTATGCTGCAGATAGAATACAAAGTGTTTCTAAAGCAGTTCTGAACAGAAAAAACCCCAAACCCACAAACAAAAAACCAAACTGGTGGGTTCCCAGTGGACCTGTTAGACATTTTGCTTTTCCTTTGGGAATTGTTCATTTGCCTCTTACTGATAAGCATTAGTTTTGGTGAATCTACTGGAGAACTTTCTGCCAATTGCTGATGTCTCTCACTGCAGAAGAGTGGTAAAAGATCCCTCCATTTCCAAGGCACAGCTTTGTCTTATCAGGCACCATTTCTCTTACGCAAAACATGTTATACTCTAATAACTGTAGTGCATTGAAAAGTCAGGAATGCTTGACATGCACAGAATCAGCATAAAATTCTTTCTTTAGGGAAAACTTTTTAATGCTGTACCCCTTTTAAGCTATACTTTGTCTGCACTTTTGAAGATAACATTGCCAAATATATTTTTCTTTTTTCTTTTTGGTTTTTTTTTAAATGAATTTTGAAGTCTTGAAATATCTTCTCAACTGAAGTGCTTCTTGTTTCCTTTTGAATGAGTGTGACTGTTTTTCATGCCATTTATTACTTAAACTGCACAGCCCATTGTGCCTCATAACTTCTTTACGTTTTTGTTACTGTCCTGTTTGTGTGTTAGTTCAGAGAGTAATGGGTATGGCCTGGCTCTTGGACTAGCGGTGGCTTTGTCTGTTGGCTCTGTAACAATATGGATGTATCCCAGGATTGAACCTAGTATTGATTCCCAGGAGTGCTTGTTCATTTGTGTGTTTTACTATATAAGATCAATGCAAAATTATTAGAAGTCATATTTTCCCGTAAGACAGTATTTTCAGAGAGAATTAGTGCTTCAGGCCTAAACAAGCATTTTTTTTAAATGAGACCTTCAATATTGTGTTCTGAAAAGCCACTGCAAAGTTAGTAATGTGGATGGGATCCTCTTCTGTGTGTTTTTCAATGGTGTTATCTGTTTGTTTTGGTTTTGGGATTTTTACAGCATACATAATGCAACTGGTAAGTTACTGGTTTAAAAAGTTCAGCAGGACAGGTTCCTGACACGTGCAAATGATACACAGGGGCGTTTACTCCAGAGTTCTGTTCTTCCTGATTTCTCCCTAATTACCTTCTTCCTTGCTAATCTCACTATTTTACCATGTTTAATCTTTCCACATAACCATTTCCAGAAGCTGGAGGGTTTGCAAGAGCAGGAGATAGCTTAGTGCAGCACTAGGTGCTTGCATTTCGTAAAGCAGTAAGTTCTTATTCTTTAAACTCTGTCCTATCACTTGCATGTGCACCGCACCCTGGGAGTTGACATCCTGAGTGCATTCCCCTTCAGCCTCGCTTTGTGTATAACAATAGCGATGGTTTACAGAGGTTTCATGCCTTTTGTTCCCGGTTGAAGCATGTGGATAGTACATGGACCGGTGTGTATTGGTGAGGATGTGGCAGCCAGGCTTTTCACTGCTGACATAACCTCTGGCACATCAATCATAGGTGCCACTGCTGAGAGGTCTTGCTGTCTTTCCATTTTTCTGTCCTTCACATCATGTTTCCAGTTTCTGGGGCAGCCATCAGAAATAGTAATACTCAGTTTAATGATTCATGAAGTATAGAGGCCAAGTTATAGCAGCAGGTGAGGGAATTTGAATGAAAACATTGGCAACTTAAAATTGGCACAAAAATTTTGAAAACAGACTTTTCATGTTGGCATTTGGTTGAGTGACAGAAGACTTCTGTGATTTTTATTTTTCCTTCTACCCATTTAGAAGTAGCAACAGCATTTTGTTTTGGCTGCCTGTTACCGCTGTTGAATTATTATTTTCAATTCTGTAACTGAAACTGCAGTGACTAAAGAAACTTTTGGTTATGTTGATACAGAGAATGTAAAATTTTATATTATCAAACCTGTCCAAATTTTTAGTACCAAATGGAGGATTATTTTCTTGAAGCAGAGTATTTTAATGAGTTAAATTAAATGGTCCATTTTATTATAGCCCTTTCTTTCTACCTATCTCCCCATCTGTTACAGTAAATCCAAGCATTCCGTGTAGTCAGGGCCAGCTGGTATCATTTTCTACTCCTCGGGAGACCTTGGTGCAAACAAATTCCTCTTACTCTCTCTGTAATAGCCCTCTGCCTGTTTTTTCTTCTGTGAGGTACGTGGCAGCAGGTCTAGCAGGTAAATGCTTAAATCAAGTGCCAGCCATGTTCCCCTTCTGTAAATCCCTCTAGGAAATCCATAATCTCATCACCTGTTTCTTTTCAGATAATGATTTCTTAATTGGCAATAGGAATTGGACTAAAGCTGTCTCTGTTGATCCTGATGTCTAGGTACTTTCCCTACTGTTCTAATGCTTTTATTGCTCCTTATATAAAGAAGGGAAATATTTCTTTTTCAGCACTCAATGGCAGATGCAGAAGCTGCACTGACATTAATTTAAGGATGGCAGAGCTGTCACACCAAGACAAGATTTTTTGATTGTTGTGGCTTGTCAGATGGCTGGGTGTTAAACACAGAAAACCCACTGTTGACTACACTGTTGACTACAAGAACGATTTCCAGGTGGATTATATAAAAGGCTAATCTTACCCAAGAGGCCCAGGAAAACCACCGTGTTTATTCAGGAACTAGTTCAGAGCCTTCAAAGAGCTTTTGACAGTAGCAGGTGTGTCCGTGTGGTATCAGCTGATTGCAGAAAAGAGAGAGATGATATGGAACAAATGTTCCTGCTGCTCCCTTCCCGTTCTGTGCTGGGACTTGGGGAAAAGAGAAGTGTACTTGTATTCTTTTGAGGGTGGAAGGAGGAGGAGGAGTGATTGCAGTATGGTGGGAAAGTTTATGATGAATATCAGATTCTTTATCACAAGTTTCAGATTCCTGTTCACATCGAACTTCTTTTAAAAATAATTTTTTTTCCTTACTGTTCTTATATCTCTAAGCAGCCTTGGCTTTCCAGGGAAAAACATTGTGTGGTCATTGCTGTTTACCTGACTCCATGTATGGAACTGTAATTTTAATGTCTTTTTTCCAAACCGTTTGTACACAAAATCATTCCATGAATGGCTGCCTTATAATTTTTCCACTTTAATTGTGAATGGTTAAAATAATATTGCCGTTTTCAATTTGTTTTATTATATTAAATTTTTACTAGGTGCAGTGCTTTGGAGTTGGCTTGTCATTTACTGCATGGGGTTTTGTGACAGCTCTGATGGAAAGAAATGTCAGTCTTAAATGGGATGCAAGTAGTGCAGACAGTACATTTTATTTTTGTGGGGATGTGTTTGCTGCTTTTCTTCATGATGTCTGAGCACCTCCTGCAAACCTGGAATGTGAAACTGCATCTTGGGAGGCAGTGTAGCAGGTGGATTTGGATATGGCTATTAATGTGTTCAGAGGTATTAATTGCAGAGGTGATGTGACAGCTCTGCTCGAGCAGGGCATTTGGCAACTTATGTCTCTCACAGAGTATTTAGAAGTTGGCATTGCCCTGAAGCTGTCTCTTCCTGCACCCCCAGAGCGCCCCCAGGGAAATCTCTGGAGCTTACAAGGGTGAGATCTCTTTGGAGGGCAGCAAGGAGATGATGGGCTTAAGGTTGCTCCAGGGCACTGTTAAAAGGCTTGAGGACCCTTTGAAGCTAAAGGAAATTGTCTTTACTCTATCCGTGCTCTCAGTCTTATCAGTCCCAAACCCAAAAGGCAAACACTAAGTCCCTCTGTTCTTTTTGGAGTCTTTGTGACAAAGCAGTCTTTCTTATTCATGTATGGGCCTCAGTGAAATTTGAATGAAAAGTCAGCTTTAAACCCTAGCCTGCTTTTTGCTCTTGTCTTACGAGGGAAGAGTGCTGGTGAAATAT
This sequence comes from Lycocorax pyrrhopterus obiensis, assembly GCA_014706295.1. Classification (NCBI taxonomy): domain Eukaryota; kingdom Metazoa; phylum Chordata; class Aves; order Passeriformes; family Paradisaeidae; genus Lycocorax; species Lycocorax pyrrhopterus. The sequence goes on along the minus strand of JACSVZ010000007.1, from coordinate 30,145,877 downwards.
TTCATGCCCCTGTTATGTGGTTTGTTGGGGTTTTTTCCCTCTTATCTTCTTGCTGTTTTCAGGCACAGAGTCCCAGCTCAGCTTTCCTTGTGAGTGCCCAGTGATCCTACTGCTTACCTGTTGACAGCTCTTCAGTGTTGCTTTGCCTTCACTGCTGATGCAGTTTCACTGGACGGCTGCTCACCTTCCTCCTGCAGCCTGCAATCACATGGAATCCTGTTCAGCGATAGCTCTCCCGTGTTTTCCCGTGTCATTATAACTGAGAAGGGATTGTGCTCTTGCTGTGGAGAAAACCTCTCTTCTCAGGCTCCTGAATTTCTCTGGGTTTAATTTTCCACCAACATAATTTTGAGTGACAAAGAATAGTAGGATATTAAATTTTAGTAGTGGTCTCTGAGAGGTGCTCAGGCAGGGGTTAGGAGTAGGGCTTGGACAATTAATTCTGTTTTATCAGAGCTAAAGCTTGCAGGGCAGTCAGGTTTTTTTCCTATAAGACACTTTGAAGTCACATTTTTAGGGACTATAGGTTTTAATAAGATTTTTTTAAAATCCAGTGAATTGCACATTGTGTGCTGTGATTGTAGAAGAGGCAAACTTAGAAAAAGAAATTCCGTGGATTTATATGGCAAGATGCAACTTTAAAGAATGACCACACTTTGACTAAAAATGTTACTTTACTAGACTTGGTTGGGACTAGATTTAACATTTTAAAACACATGTAGGGGTCAAATAAATAAATGGAGGAGCAAATGGAAAGGTGCTTGTGTCTTGCCAAAGCATCTGCCATTGTGTGTACAATATTAGGGGTTTGTAGAAGAAAGTTATTACCACTGCAGCATTCTTTTGCTGCTGTCAGGATTTAGGGAAAGGATGAGAATCAGAGTTGGGATACTTGGAATAACTGGGAAATTGACTGCCTGTCGCAAGGCAGTCCCTAAGGAAACACCTGCATAGGCTTTTCAGATCTGTAGGTAGATCTGTGGGGTTTGGGTTTTGCAAGCCAGTGGTCTGCAATTTTGTCTCTTGACCTTGTATGATAGAACTATCAGCTGGAGCAATGCAGGAAGGGATAAAGCAATCTGAGCAGCTTACACATGGACTGGCCTTTACCTCTCTGGTATGGGGATGGTACTTGGCAAGGTCCTTAGCATATTGTGGGAAGGCACTGAATGAATGTGTTCAAAAGCACTGATTGCAGAGTGAGGGAGGCTGGAAGAGACTTCCAGAGGTCATCTGGTCCAATAACGCCTTGGCTCAAGCAGGGCCACCTAGAACCACTTACCCAGGACCATGTCCAGATGGCTTTTGAGTGTCCCCAAGGAGGGAGACTGCACAAACTCCCTGGGCAACCTGTGCTGGTGCTCAGTAATGCAGTAAAAAAGTGTTCGGTGCCCTGTATTTCAGTGTATGCCCATTGCCTCATCCTGTAACTGGGCATCACTGAAAATAGTCTGGCTCCATCCCCTTTGCACCCTTCTCTCAAGTATTTGTATACATTGATGATATTTCTCTTAGAGCTGCTGAGTTGACATAGTGTATAGATGTTCTCCATACTTTCCAGCTGCCTTGTAAACAGGACTGCATTTTAGACCTGCATTTTCAGAAAAAAGAAAGGGGGATGTTGCTGTTGTAGGATGAGTGATGCAGGCATTTGCAAACTTCATGCATTCATTTAAGAGACAGCACTTGATGGAGATGATTCATAAGCAATTAATTAAGAAAAAGGATTTTTGTTTTTCTGCTGCACTTACAGACTTATCTAAGATCCTGTCACAGTGTTTTAGCTCTTTGACTCCAGCAATAAGCAATCCTCTCAGCTGGTTGCTTGCTTTTGATTTTTCTGGTAGCTCATAGGACTTGTGTCATTAAGAAGTAGTGTAATCTCTTTATACTGGCTTAAGCACGAGAGAATTTGATTAATGTGAAGACAGTATGAGAACTGAAGCAAATGACAGAGGTGCTGTTAAAGCTGGTACAAGCAGATGTAAAGCACTAAGAAGGGAAGCCAGTATTCTTCCCAGAGAGAGTCTTGTTTTTTGGCAAGTAAAACTCAGTTTTAATGGTAAAGCATTATGCAGTGTATTAGCATTCTTTTAGTGTATTTAGTAAATATGTCACCTCAGTAACTGGAGACTTAATCACTGTAGTCTGTGGTAAATCCTTTCAGAGATGTGAGGAATTGCTTTGGGTACGTTTATGTTACAAGAGTTACCACTACAAACTTAAATATTTAGGAGTTGTGGTGTTGCAGGCTTCCTGATGATTGCTGTAGAGTGTTCCTTCATTTGTTAAGGAAATAAAAATGTACATCAGCATTTTTATGAGAGACTCATTAGGAATGAGCACAGCAGCAAGATGATGAGCTGTCATCTATTGTTCCAGCTGACAAATTAAGCCATTCTTCTACTGATATGTGCAAGCCTTATTCAAATATCCCTGCAGGCAGAATTGCACAACATTCCACCCTCCTTATCACGGCACTTCTCCCTCTTGTCTGTGATGTCGAGAGATTAACAAACGCTTAAGGTGGATAGGGGTTAAGAAAAAATGCCTCATTCAAAAAAAAACTTGTAGACCTAATAAAAATTAAGCTGTATCATGCTGACTGACACCAAAGCTACATAGTATTTGGAAAATCTAAAAGCAGATTGAAATTATTAGGGGGAAAATGCTTATTCTGTATCTGTATGCCCAGTAGCTGAAGTGGTAATTAACTTATGATATATGATTATAGTTATGTTGGAGTCTGTGGAGGTTAATGGGATTCTGCTGTGTGAAGAAACACTTTGGATCAGATAGTCATGGTTATACAGAGTTGAAGAGGCCTGCTAAAAACCCTGCTTACAAGCCTTACTACTACTCTGAATGACTCTTACTGTTGTACTTCTTACTCAAGCGTTTCTTGTCCTCAGAGGGTGGTGCTATCAGTAGAATGAATTGAGTTTTAGGACTGCAATGAATTTTCAATATTCTCTTGTCTCTTCTTGACAAAGAAACTGAGATCTTGAAAAAACTTTGTACCCCTGATATCTCCTCTGTGCAGACACTTCACGTGAAGGTGATAGGGTACAAGTGAATGACTAGGCAGTGGGTCTGGGAGCTTTTCCATGTTTATCCCTACAATCCAGACTTCAGCATTATGAGAGAAGCCTCATCTACAAAAGCTGTGTGGCAGCATGGCTCACAGGAGAGTAAGAGGAGATGGCCCTTCTTAGCCTGCTGTATGTTGCAGAGAGCAATGTCTTCGATGTCCTTCCTTGCCAGACAATTTATCTTTCAGCAGCCAGAGGCTGCTGGCTCTCCTCAACATTGCAGGGTTTATAGTAGAGCTGTCATGGTCTGCTGCTATGATAGATGGCAGCAGCAGATCCTTGTGCTCTGTACTTAGATAACCACTTGAGAATGTGGATAGGAAGGAGGCAAGAGGTGTCTTGTGCCTGCCCTGTGTATGTGCACAGCAGGAGCCCTGACTTTGCTGTGAGTGGCTGGATGAGCAGGACCAGGAAGGAGAAACTTGAAGTGGAGGCTGCTGCAACTTGCTAACTAAGGGGCACTGCAAAATGTATAGGGGAAGGGTGTGAAGAGCACTGGTGGTGTGGTCCCTGCAGTTTCCACTCCTGAATGAAGCCCTAATTGTAGTGTCCTCGCTTTTTACGGCCTTGCCTTCAGTGATCACAGCAATGGTAGGTGTAAAGGAAGCACTGAATTTGTATGCAAGAGCAATATTGGTCTCTGTGTGTACGGCATTTTACGAACTTCAGATGAAATAAAAATGTGGGTTGGCCAGTTCTGTTTTCCCGGATACATATTTATTGTTTAAAAATTAAGCCTCTGAATTCTTTCCCTCCTTTGACCTAAGGGAACAAAGTGGGTAGAAATTGGTGGACTGCAACCAATATTAAAAGCTTTGCAGTTGAGAAACGCTTTGTGGATAGAAGTCCAGCACCTAACCTGGTTTAGAAACTTGGAGAATTCAGATATACTGACTGGTGTTGGAACAGCTAAGGAGTGTCTTTCTCCAGAATGGGCAGCCCTGGATCTCATTTGCTTCTTGCTGGATTTTTTTGTCGGATCTGAAGCGTGCTGGTAGTTCTCTGGTTGTTTGCCTGTTTTAGTATGTAGAGGTATTACATTTCCCCCCGCCATCATTCTGCCAAGGAAATGCTAACAAATCCTTCTCTTTTGCAGGACTTTTTGGCTGCCCATGGTACCCAAACTACTGTCCTCGTATATGTATTCTTGTGATGTTCTGGATTTAGTACCAGTGTCACACATGAGGAACAGTGAGAAATCAAGTTACCTGCTTAGATTCATAGAATATCCTGAGTTGGAAGAGACCCACAATGGTCATCAAAGTCCAGCTCCTGGTCCTGCACAGGACAACCTCAGTCAGATAAGGACATTGCCAGGTCTGGAAGCTAAGTCCTGGGATACTGAATGGTGCTTCCATGCCCTCGTTACAAAGGCAACACTTTTTCTGTGCTCAAAATTAACAGTACTGAGTAAGCAATTGGAACTTCCCCCAGAAGAACTGCTCTGAACCTTGTCTCTGATCTCTTTGGTAGATCTTTGAGTGTCTGGGCACTCTGGGGTGCAAAGGACAAAAATGTCTTTACAAATTTCTGAGCTGTCCTTTACATATCCCATGCTACTCACCTGGCAACTGTATCATGGGTAGTCCTGGACTTGACTTTGATACTTTCTATGCAGAAAGCTTCCAGCAGCACTGGCCTAAGCCATTGCTGCTCAGTGGTGTCACCTGGTCAAGCCACGTCCTTGGTAACTACTGTTGCTGCTGTCACATTTGGGATTGAGTGGAATTATGTCAATCACAAGCAGGTAAGATGTAGCTAAAAGGAGATGCACTTGGAAAGGTAAATAGAAATGGAGGTGGTGTGTGTGCCAAGCACCAAGCTCACACCAGCTCTGAATGCTGTTACAAAACCTTGGGCAAAGGTTTGTTCTTTCCTGTCCCTGTGTATGGAGGTTCAGCCACTCCTCCTGCTGTGGGGAAGTAGCACTCCCATGGCTGCTGCACTCTCCCACATCCTCAGAAATGGGACTGGGATCTGGCTGGCTGGGGCTGCTGGAGCAGTGTGGCTTGCAGGCATGCAGCACTGCCCTTCCCCAGGGAGGAAGGGAAGGGAGTGTGTGGCAGTGGATTCATAATCTATGGGAAGAAAGAAAACAAGTAGAGCTCTATTTGTTCACTGCTGTTGAACAAGTTGCTGGTTGGAAGCAGCCTATTTAACTCTTGAAGCTCCAAACATTTTCTGTTTGTCAGCCATGCGATCACTTTGTGGTATTAAGCCTTGATGGGGGAAAAACTCGTGCCTCCCAGGAAGCCTGTGGGCTGTCTTCTGGAGGAAGCTTTCAAATGTAGCTGACCACTCTGATGTATTCTGAACAATGGCTTTTTAGCAGAAACCTTTGTTTAACAAAACACTAGGGTAAAAGAGTTTTCTTCCAGAAGAGATCTCTTAGTAGGATTAAAAAAACATAAAATTCTCTCCTTTTCATGCTGAGAGAAAGAGTCATTGACTATGGTGTCAATTCCTGAGAAAGCTACCTCCCAAAAGCCAGGCTATGGGGCTGGCTGCTTGCTGTCAAATCCCTTTGCTTCAGTAAACTGATACCTTATTTTCTGTCTTCCTCTAAGTCTCCTGAAGTGGTGCTATATCCACAGCGAATTGTTGGGTTAATATCACTCCTGGGCAATCCACCATGGATCTGAGTGGCTTTGAAGGGCTGGGACTGGTGAAGGGCTTTAGCTGGAAGAGGTCGCTGAGACCATGTAGTTCTTACCAAGGGATGATGTCAAATGGGGTTATACGTCTATAAGGGTGATGTCAGATGGGGTTGCAAATCTACAGAGGCATTTGACTTTAATGCCATTTGCTGAGTAACTTTTCTTTGAGTTTGGCAGAACAGCTCTGACTTTCCATCTGACACTGAAAATTTAATCATGTGCAAAAGAAACATGCTCTGTCAGTGTATCTCACTAGAGGTGGGTTGATGGTAGTTGCTTTTGTTCTATTTAAAATAGCCTCTGCACACAACTGTGCACCTAGGAAGCTGGAGCATCACTTTGAGGGGTACATGTGGCATTTTGTCTTTGCAAGAATGATGTATCATAAATGAAAGTGGAGCTGGACTTCTCCACATTGTTCAGGTACCTGCTAATACCTCCCACAATTGCTAATGTTTCTCAGGGTTAAAAATGGCTATGGAACCTATCAGAAGCTGTAAAAGGAAAGGGAATCTACCTAACTGGCAGGTAAGATCTGAACTCCGCAGCAGGTCTGATCCATCTTAGCTTACTGGCCCCAGCCCAAGAAGCAGTTTGTTCTTTTCTGCATAACACAGTATTGAAAGGCTGCCCAGAACATGAAGGTATAACTTTTCACTTAAAAAAAAAAATTAAAAATACAAGCCTCCTCAGCAGCTGAAGTTAGCCACTGTGTGTCTCCTTAAACTGAAAGGGAGCATCTTTGAGCTGGAGGGTGGCCTGTGATGAAGGCACATGGTGTAATTCTTGGGTATGTCCTGTGCAGGGCTGAGTGTTGGACTTGATCCTTGTAGGTCCCTTCTGACTCAGGATATTCTGTGAAGAAGTGTTACTTCTGTATAGCTTGCGCTGCCGTCTGCTTCAAATGTTTTATTTTTAGCAAAATTTTATTGGCTTGATGTGTAGGAAAAATAAAAACAACATATTAGCAAAATAATTGCCATACCAGTGCAGCCTGTTGCTCCACAGAAAGATTTTCTGATTAAAGCTCCAGTGCTTTCTCTTAAGGATGTACAGCTGTGTTTCCCCTTCATTAGATTAGTACACACATAAAGGAAATGTTAGAAGAGCCACTATTACTACAGATTACTGTGTCCAGACACCAGCAGTTACAAAATTCACCTTCCTGCTATCTACTGCCCTAGCATTACTGGCCTGTCACTTGACAAAAGCAAGTTGCTCTTTCATTCCGCTGGACTGTTGACTTTAAAGAACTTGCTGTAACTACTCAGTGCCTTGCTTGTCTTGGAGGCCTCCAGAGGAAAAAAAAAATCTCACTTTTTAATGTTCAAAGCTAGAAACCTCTTTACTCCCTTGGCCTGTATAAGGTAAAAATAAGTAAAGAATGAAAAATAAGTAAAGGATGAAAATCTTCTTTCTCCTCACCTCAGGTCATTGCTGTAAGGTCTTTGCATTGTTAGTGCAGTACAATGGCAGGGGCACTGGATCGTGTTTACATGGGAGCTCTGTGGCTTTTCACTGCACATTTATAAAGTAAGACTGTAGGGCCAGAATCATTTTTACCCTTTGTGCAACATAATTTGAGGGAAAATTTTCCCTCTCCTGGTTACGAGTAGTATCTCCTTCTTAGTGCTGTGTACAGAATGGTGTCTATAGCATTAACGCTTCTCTTCTGCAATGCAGTGTTATATTCAAGAGTTAGAGCTCAGGTGAGATGGAGGCAGTATCTGCTGCTCTCTTCTCCACCCTCTGCCTTAATGTCACTCTGAGATGGGACATGTCCTGCTGCTGCTCCAGACATGTCCTGTCTGGGACCAAAAGGTTGGTAAAAGCCAGGGCGAGAGAAAGTAAAAAATCGTGGAGTTTGCTGACTCTCTCATCTTTGATCAACTGTGACTTTTATCAGGGATCTGCATCTCTAATTTCTCTAATACTTAATGCAGTCTGTGAACCTGAGGCGGGCTGTCTGCATCTTCTCTCTTTAAGATGCTTTGCAAGTGTCTCTGACTGTATAAAGAAATCTGAGTGAGCCCTTGTCCTGTGGTGTGACCTAGCCTATAGCACATCCCAGGTTTCTGATTGGGAATGGGAAAGGACCATGTGTCTGCACTGTGTCTCTTCTGAACAACTGCATTGGGAAGGGCTGACATCCAGCAATTAAGGCATCAAAATTGATTCACATAGGATGGCACAGGTTAAATCGGGAGCAGACATCTCAGCGTCTATGCCATACAGCATGTACGTGTCTGTATTGGTTATATGATATCCCAAAACCTCAGATGCTTTAGCAGCTAGGATTCTTCCCTAAATTCTAATCCTGGAGGAGAGGCAGGACGCAGTAAAGAACAATATAATGCTAATCTGCTTTCCTGTGGGCATTACAAAAGACAGGTTCTTTTGGAGAACGGTGTTTGTATCTGTGCAGGGAGAAAGGGTTTCAAGAGAGGAACAAGGACTTAGGGAGGGAACCGGATTAAAAAGCTTGCTGTGGGAGTACTAAGCAGGAGATGAACATGGACTTACCCAAGCTGTGTGATATATTCCTATATGTCCATGTTGGGGCCAAGAAGGAGCTGGTACCTAAGAGGCACGGAAGAGGCTGTTCTTGCCACATCTCCAAGATGCAGGAAGGCAGGCAGAATTTTATGCTCTAACTTTGATCAGCAATGGCCCTTTAAGGCAGAGCAAGGCATGCAGTGTGGACACTGCCCAGTCCAAACCCAGCAGCCACGTGAACTCTCCCCAGGTGGGCAGTGCCAGGCTGGCACAGCAAGGCCCCCCTCTCCCCCCCCTCTGATGACAGAGGGAGTCTGATTGAACTTGCTGGCTCCCACTCACTCTGCCCCAATTTTCCTCAGGACAAATGAGAAGAACCTGTCTACAAGTGCAAGATTTTGGGAATATGTGTCAGAGATGCCTGTCAGTAAAACATCCGTCTTGCCCTAATTTCTGCATGGAGTGCTGCAATGTCGAGTGAAATAACCTTCCAAGCTGGCTCTGGTGCAGAGGTATTTTGGCTTATGTTATTGCTGAGAGCTTTCTTTCTGATGAGCTCTTTCTGCCTCTCTGTGTTTCTGATGTCTGACTCTCTTCACTCTTCTTTTTCCCTTGGGCTGGGATGTGTGCTGTTTGCAATGCATCAGGAAGTAATACGCAATGAGAAAACTCTCATCATCTGTGCATCAGGGAGAGAATTACTGACTGAGTGCTGAGCAGTCAAGTTATTGATTCAAACCAAAGCCCAGTCTCTCTGGCTGCTGGGCTGGTTACGTCCTGCTGGTTCATTGCATTTAATCGGATTCCCTGAGCTGCCACGCAGAGGGGGAGAGTTAGAACCAGATCCATCTATAATGTTCGCTTCAAAATCCAGTTCTGTATCCCCTTCTCCGTCCATGGAACAGACAGATTCGGATGCTCTGGACATCAGCACCAAAGTGCAGCTGTATGGTGTGCTCTGGAAGAGACCCTTTGGGAGGCAGTCGGCCAAATGGTCCAGGAGGTAAGCCACAGTTGCTGAGGGATGCTCGGGTGAAATACAAAGCCTAAGGGTTCTGGGATAAGTTAAGAGCCTGAGTGCTTGACTCTTCAAGTGCAGCCAGCCAGGCAGAGGCTGGGTTAAAACTTGGGGCATAGCTTCCCTGCTGTTCTGAGTCTGCTTTACACATGTGGCACCCCATTGTGCTCTCTTCTTTATCTGTCCAGACATTGTGCTATGTGCACTTCAGGGTGGGAACAGAGACTAGCTGCCTCCTCTGGGTAATTATCTTATGAAAGAGGAAGAGTCAGCTCGTATGTTTTGCCCCTAAACTGCCTGACTTTGTTCTTTTAGCACTCAAAGCTCTTTGACTCCTTTGGGTGCCAGAGGCAAGGGCTGAGCTGACTGCATGTGGGTCTGTATGTGGGTGTGTGTGGTCTGCAGGGGTCTGTGGACCAGCTCCGGTACTGCTGTGCTGCCTGACAGTGACAGCATGCTTGGAACAGCACATGCAGACTCTTCCCTGGGGAGAAGGTGGCTCTGGATTCTCTCCCATCTGCTGTTAAGGAGTTGTAAGCTGCTGTGTGTTGTCTATCAGCAGCCAGGAAGTTTGGAGCTGGAAAGCATTTGCTGTAACCTTTAAGGACAGAAGTAAGTTCTATAATGCTGAAATGGTGGGTCAGTTTTAAGTTTAGAGTTGGCGTAGTTTCTTTATGCAAATCACTGAATCTCTGGCGCTTACCTTTTGTTGGTAAGTACCTCTTTGCTGCAGTCTGCAGTGTAGATACAAACTATCCATTTCTAAAGCCAGCTTTCGCAGCTTTGCTCTCTGTAGTAACCATAGTGCTGCCCAGTCTGTGAAGATGGCATAGCCTGACAAAAACATTACTTGGAACGCAGTTTTTTGTTTGTAGCAGTCTTTGGCCTGTGTGTGGATTTTATTCCGTCCCCTGCCAAGAACAGCTTATTTTCACCCAGAAAAGAATTTGTGCTGATGCTCCCTACTCAGCTCCCAAGTATTGATAAATAAATGAATTATGTCTGGAAACTAATGTGACTGTGTTACAGAAAAGAAGTGGACAGAATAACAGAGGGGAAGGCAATTTGCCATGGAGGAGACTTTCTTAAAAGGCTCTCCCTTATAAAAAATTTCTTGCAGGCAAATGGCCCATCTCTGCTCCCTCTGTCATTATTTATTTAGTGCTGTTCTATTCCTAGAAGTCACCCCCATCTTCAGCAAGTGGTAAATATTTTAGTGATAGCAGCTGGGAACAGAAGGGGAGGTGACTGTGGGGCAGGGATGATATGGAAGATTAGTTGCAAGCACAGCAGCTGAGGGTCCTGGGGGACTGGACATGGGTCAATGAGAGTTGAACACAGGGAATCTGTAGGATTTGGAAGGAAGTGGGTACTGGAGTAAAAAGACTTGAACAGGAGGAACAATGTGTTGTTGGTTGGTTTGTTTGTTTTATCGTGGGAGAGACTTGCTTTAAAGTAAAATAACCTTGCATGTTATTATAACAAATTGTTATGGGGAGATAAGGAGCAATTCATTCATTTCCCCTTCTTTCCCTCCATGCCCAGCAACACATAGCTGGTCAAGTGCATTTTTCTGTGCAAAGGAGAAGAGATGTTTCCCCCTCCAGATAAACTAAGAAAAAAAAATTGACTATTGCTTGATGTCATTGGGGATCTGATCACTGATAAATGAAGGTTTTGTCCTGAAATCTTGGACAACAGTACTACTCCCAGTCCCAAGGAAAGTCTTTCCAAGATATGGGAGACAAAACAGTGTGTAAGGGGAGGATTGGTCTCATCAGGCTATGAGCCATGAAGATGGGTCTATGTGGGAGATACATGATATTGACTGGCTTGATCCCATTCACTTGGCTGTAGCAGCAACGCTTCTGGAGAAACTGAGAAGAAAAGCAACTGTTTAAGGGAAGGATGGAATCTGATTAGATAATGGATCAAGGACAAAGTGTCCAGGCATGGTGTACAGTACTTTGGTGATGGAAATCCCAGGTTTTGGAATTTCACTGTGTCTCAGCAGAGGTTATGCAGGGAGCAGGGAGGGATAGCAGAGCCTTGGTTTAGCCAGGGCTAGATCTGATGGCACCTGTGGGGACAGCTGAACTTGACCAGAGGCAGCTGTCTGAAGCATTTTCAGTCCTTTCTTTTGCCCGTGCAATGGTCTACTCTGAAGCCCAAATATTTGTGTGCTGCCTCAGGTACTGTCCGAGAATGGGCTGGATGCCCATAAATGTGTTTATCTGCAGGGCTGACATCTGAGCATGCTGCCTTTCAGAGCTTGATTTTTGAAATGCCATTAGCAGCATCCTGATGCCTATCTCTTAAAGAAAAGAAGTTCTATTCCTAATGTGAATTTTCTTTCCTTGTAAAGAAATATCCTTCCAACAGAGAAGCAACTGTCTTCTGAGTTTACTGGTACTTCTGACCAGTCTAAGCTTGGGTCACTGCTGGAGTGGCTTTGGAAAATCATATTCTCAGTCCCTGACTTATGATCCTCCTCTTCCCAACAAACTGCATCCCATTCTTCCTTCCAATGCATAATAAGCAATTTAGTCTCTCCTGCTACAAAAGTTTTAATGGTAATGGCATCAGCCTGGCACGGAGGCTGGAGTGAAATGCATAATGTGCATACCTGCCCTGGATATGGCATGAACAGGGTGCTGTAGCTTTCCAGGATGGAAGTGACGCCTTCTTTACTATGAATAATCCCAGTCCCATATAAAAATGTCAGGCTCTAAACTGTCTGTCACCATCCATGTCTGAGACTTTGGAGTTCAGTGGGACAGTGCCAGGAGGGGGCATCTGCTTGGTGGACAATCAAGTGTCAGAAAAGCAAGGTGGAGCATGAGAAGTTGAAAACAGGAGAGAACAAAACACAAAATATGCCTATATCTCTCAGTAAATCCATCAGAGATGACAGGTTGGAACGAGGGAAACAGCACAGTTAAGAGAGTTGTTTTTTTTTTCTTGAACCAGTCCTTTCTGTGGCATTGCAAAGCATGCATGTAACCTTGTTTTCCACAGTGGCTACTGAGAGTCACTGCGTGTGGTCGCAGGACAGATGGAAAAGATAATTATTTAGGACAGCTCTTTGCTCCAAAACCCCCTGGGAATGACACAGCTGCAGAGCAGCGTGTGTGTGCAGCACAGGGCAGTAGGGGCTGCCGAGACAGCGGGGCTGCGAGAGAGTGCGCTTCCCTCTCGTCCTTGTAAACGTCCCACTTGGCTGCTGGCTGTCAGGAAGCATCCACCTCTTCCTGCCGGGCACCAGGGCAGGAGGCAGGCAGGGAAGCCTGGAGCTGTCAGGTGAGGAAGAGTGAGGGGCAGGTACCGCGGGCTCTGAGCTGACATGCTGATAAAGATCATTTGCTCATCGGTTTCCTGAGCTGTCCCCAGGGACAGAGAGCTGGGCTGGTCTCATAGCTGGAATTCGCTGCCTGTGCTCCTGGACCGGTGCCCAGAGAAACACCACCGGAATAAAGGACCACGGAGACTGCTGCAGTTTTATAGTGTAACTACTTCATCTGGGCCATTGTCATGTCAAAAACTTGTACAAAGATTAGCTAATTAATTTCATTAGCCCTCTCTGATACAAAGAGAGCACTTTTTCCTCAGAGATCAAGTATCTCAACTTGTCCAGTATAGAGCTGCTGTTTCTGCTTTACATCTGAGTCACTCAAATTGTTACAGTTCCTCTGCTATTCCAGTTTAATTACACTGTGGTTTCAGTGGTTCCTTAGTGCAGGATCCAGCAGCAGGGGTGGGTGACCAGAGCAGCTGACCACATGAATGGCTCTTTTATTACCTGTGCTGCTTGTGGAGTGTGGCTGTGCCAGCCTGTCTCACCTCCCACACCTTTGCTGCTGCTCTCCAAGGTTTTGAACTCTGCTCTGTTTTTAAATTGCTTCTTTTCTACGTTCTTGTTTGTATTCAAACTCTTCCCCTGCCTTTACAGCACTCCCTTTTCTTCTGCTGCCACATCTGTGCCTAATTCAGATCCATGTTCATTGTCTCCAGTCCTCCAATCACAGTCCTGACTGGGTGTCTCTCCCCATTCTCCCTTGGCCACCTTTTCTCTTTCTCCTCTTGCTCGCCTGGCTGCTGCTTCAGTCTTCAACCTGCTCTTGAGTCTTGTAACTCTCTCCTCTACTCCTTTACTTGGTCCCTCTTTTCACTATGCTGCGTCAATTGTCCCTGGGTTGTTGTACGGAGACTTTGTCCTGAAGGTCATTTAAAGTGATGGTCTTGGTTGCTCAGGTGTTGCTTTGCAGGTAAGGATAGATGAGGGAACGTGATCTGAGGATAAATACATTATATCCACAAGCTAACCAGATTTTTTATGTTTTTCATTCATTGCTTGCAGTGGGATTTTGTTATTATTATTTTTCAAACTCTTATTTTGTGTATTTTCATTCCAAATCCCCATATTTTCTCTCCACATCTGTGAGGTCGTGGATCTAAAAGTTCGTTTATCTGTGACAGAAATATCAATTTTCAGAGATTTGTGCTGTGTTTTGTTCTTATTTTTGCTTTGATTTTGGTTTCCATTGGAGCATAATCTATAATATGAGGATTATCAGCACTGAGCAACAAAAAGTATGTAACAAACTAAAGACTGCCTTTAACTGGGGGTTAACATTTAGATTAAAAAATCACACAGAGTTAAAGATCAATATCTGTACCTGTCTGGGAAATGTTTCTTGAGACTATTCAGACTGAAAAGTGTCAAAAGTAATGAGTAGACGTTCTCCATGTCATGTGTGGTGTTGACTTTTGGCATCTCTAGATTCTTACTTGTGCCCACAGTACCTGGTTCCCTCTGACTCACTGGACCAGGCACAGGCCATTGGGCAGGCAAGTTTGTTCTTTTAAGAAGTTATTTCTGTATTTATTGTGCAGATAAGGCAACATTTCCCTCTAAAAAAGGAAGTCCTCCTTGAACTAAGCATCAGAGACATAACATGAAGATGCAGCTACTCATAAAAAAACTTTCTTATAGAGATAATGACCAGAGGTGGGAGGAAAGATTAATCAGGAAGGCACAAGGCTGCTGTTCACAGAAGAAATGTGGACAGGAAGTACCAGGAACAAGCCTTGTCTGCTCTCTGGAGGTCTCTGATGTCTGCCTTGGCCAGAGTAAGCTCTGGGCCTGCTGCAGGGGTCGTGGCTGCCTTTGCCATTAATGCAAATATCTGAGATATCTGAAAATGCCAGTCCTTGTTTCATACAGAGGTGAGACCTCAGTTAATCCACTCCATCAGTAATGTGTCCCCCAAGATGTGCCCAGTGCCTCTGCAAAATGGGCAGGTGTCTCGAAGTTGAGCAGTTCAGGTATGGGGCAGCCACCACGGGCAGGGTCACTCCTTGCTTTCCCAGCTGAAGGAATGCTAGATGCAGCTCCTCTGGGAGGTGCACAGGAACAGGAGTCTGGGCTGGAAGGGAGATGGTCCCCCGGGTAGAAGGTGAATAGCAATTGCTCCTACTCTGACAGCTTGCTGGACAGGCTGCACTGTGAATGGGCACCTTTTCAGTCCCCTACCTACTAAATAAGCTCAGCACAGAGGAGTGGTTTTTGCACTGAGTTGTGCTGTTCTGCTTAGAGAGATCTTGTCAGGCCGTGGTCAGGAACAAGAGGTGAGGTTGGGCAGTCAACCATGATGTCCTCAGGGTACCAAATGTGTCCTGCTGAGGAAGCAAAGTGCCTGCTTCTGCCCACCTCTGATGTCAGCATGAACAGGTATAGATGAGAGGGCGAGGAGAAGAAAAAAATTGGGGAACAATAACTGCTGCTGGTGGTTGTATGTTCTGAAGATTTCTGGATGTAAATATGCACCTGTTCAATGACTGTCACTTTTAAACACTTTGGAGAAGGTACAGAGTAGGTCCAGAGCCTGAGTTTGCTGCAGACTTTCCGAAGCTTAACTTTGCTCTGCATTTTTTAATTGCCCCAAGAGCCCATGGTCTCTGTTTCCATGGCATTTGGCAATTTCATCTAT
The DNA here is from genome assembly GCA_014706295.1 of Lycocorax pyrrhopterus obiensis. NCBI lineage: Eukaryota > Metazoa > Chordata > Aves > Passeriformes > Paradisaeidae > Lycocorax > Lycocorax pyrrhopterus. The sequence continues at coordinate 30,130,624 of JACSVZ010000007.1, read as the reverse complement.
GTTGCCAGAGCCACAGCACAAGAGCAAGAAATAGTAGCTGATGGAAGCAGTAAAGCTTTCACCCAAGTAAAATAATGATCATAATTATTATTAATAATTATATATATAATTTTATTATTATTATGATAATTCTCTGCCAGCTTCAACATCTTTAGCTTTTGGAACTAAACTGGCACAAGTGGGCAGCACTGCCTGTGGAGGTCTCCTCTTGTTCCCTCCCAGAAACAAGAGGGTTTCCTGGGAATGTTCTTATTATTCACAGAAATGCCTTATCCTTTCCAGTTTCCTCATGATCTCTTGTCCTTGGGACCATATAAAAGTGATTTACACAGCTGTGTTTTGTGAAGTGTAAAAAGGCATTTTAAAATAATTTTCACCTTCTTGCTTTTCACTTTCTTCCCAAATCCCTCTTTCTCATGTCAGAAAATATGTACAGAACAGTACAACACATTTTCTTTGTCATTTACGCTTTTGAAACCTTCCTACTAAAGTTGTCCCCATTTTTTTTTCAGCTGCTCTTCATAGTTTTTGAATGCTGCAGAGATTTAGACCAAATTGAAACTAAGTCAGGTATCTCTCGCCTGGACCATTGCCTGCAGAGTGCATGCAACCTCAATTTTTGAAGAGAGGAGGGACTCTCCCAGGGGCATTTCAAAAATCCAAATAAGTTAAAGGTGGCACTCCTTTAATCATAATTTTGAGGACACACTCCACTAAGTTAGAGGCTCAGCTTACAGAAGCCGTGCTATTTTGTGGCTGCTGTACAATGATCATCAGAGTATACCTGAGGCTAAGTGAGCAGAACAAGGCATATTTTAATGTTACACATATGAGAAAAAAAAATATTCAATTTCCTTTGTAGTTGTGAAGGTCAGTGGCAGGAGACTTTGCCAGGTGCTCTGCTTAAAAATATCTCTCAAATTTATTTCTGCTCCTGAGTGCTTTGGTGGCCAATTTTTTGCCTCAAGAGTCACTTGGGGATGCTAGGCTGCAATTCTGTGTTAGAGTGGAAACACTTCCCTTCTGACTTATGCTGAGATGGGAGAGAAGAGGGTGGCAGGCAGCAGATTGCCAAATGAGCATTTAGTTGGTCTTAGCCCATGCGAGAGACCCTTGAATAAAAGAGCAGCTCTCTCCAACAGGTTGAATTCAACACATGAGCTAGAGAGGGAGCACACGTAGAGATGCCAGGGGCCTGTGGTCCTGCCCTGGGCACAGAGCGCTGTCCCTGTGCCCTGTGAGCACACGGTGCCGTGGTTTGCCCGCAGCTCCGGTGTGTGCGTGCTGGGGTAAGCTGCAAGCGCAAAGCGCTTGAACTTGGCACTTGCTGTTAAGCACCAGCTCTTGGCTGTGAGCAGAAGTGAGGCACCTCGCCTCAGACTTAGGTGGGAGTAGTAAACTCTTCTGCTCAGAAAGCAGCTTTAGTTAGGTGGAGATTTCCTTGTGCTGTGAATCCCAACCTTCATTTCACCAGAATGTATTTCCCTTCTCTGTCTTAAAGGTTCTTCATCATTAAGGAAAGTTTCCTGCTGTACTATGCTGAGAGTGAGAAGAAGAGTTTTGAAAGCAATAAATACTTCAATATCCATCCCAAGGTGAGCAGCGTTTGCACAAGGAGGGAGTAATTCTGTTTCTAGCTCCCTCTCCCCCTTCCTCCCTCCATGGGCCCAGCAAGAGAAGAAGAGGTAAGTCCCAATAAGTCACAAACATCTCACAGGTCCAGGGAAGCCTCAAAAGAAAAAGAATCACATTGGTACCTTTTCAGGATATTTAATGATTTAGCAGGCATATGACTTCTATTTTTTTTACCTGATAGTAGATATATTCCCTTGTTTTCATGATCTAATCAACTAATCTTGTGGCTATAAAAATACTGCTGGCAAAGCCAGTGGTGGGGCTAAGAGCTCCATTTGCCTCTTGTTTCTAACCTGTACTTGCACTCATTAGCAGCTGGTAACCCACATGCCCTCAGTTCTGAGGAGTGGCCTCTGGAGCTCTGCTGCCTGGAGCTCCACAGGAAGACCCTGTGCTCTGAGCCTGCTTTTGTCCTCTGTAGTCACTGGAGGCTGATGCAGCACATGAGCTTCCGAAGGTGCTGATTTCACCCATGCTGGTTAGGGGTAACCAGCTGCCTGTCTGCCCCCACGCAGCACACGGCGGGTTTTGACTGCTGTCAGTGACTGTAATGAATGCACAGCCTCTGTCATGGTACCACACTGAATCAATTGGGAGATCACTTCGTCCTTGATGAAAGAGTTCCTGTTTCCATGTTCTGGCTAACAGCTTTCCCTCCATGGTGAAGGCAGGGCTGCCATCTTTACCTGCTTTCAGATGCTGGCTGGGAGTATCCTGGTGGTGATGAGAGTCCCTCTGCTTTTCAGGAACTGTGTGTATTGCCCCTCCTGGGGTAGGCAAGGCAGGGCAGTGGCCCACAAGTGACTGAGGGTGAAAGTTCAGCTCTTGATTAGTTGATAGTTGTATTTGATTTTTTTGACTGACTAGAGTGCTCTGGTTTATCTCCAGGGTGTCATACCCCTGGGAGGCTGCATCGTGGAGCCCAAAGAAGAGGCCAACATGCCTTATGCCATAAAGATCTCTCATGAAGACTTCCATGTAAGTAGATTTCTTCTCAAAAGCTCCAAACCCCACAGAACAGGTTAATGCTGATGAGCAGAGCTGGATTGGCAGTCTTTTCCCTCCCCACCAAGGTATGCCTACCCTCTCTGGACAGACTATCCTGAGAGCAAGGGTGACTTAGCATCCCAAGTCCCCTCAAGGCGCTGCTGCTGCTTTGACAACCAACTCTCCTCCCACCACAGCTGTGTCCAGTTCATGCCATGAGTGCACAGAGGTGCATAAGGCACCAGCCTCTCTAATCTGGGTTTTTTTCCCCCTTCCCTCCCCTTTTCCAGGGTAACATTGTTCTAGCAGCCGAATCAGAGTTTGAGCAGGCTCAGTGGCTGGAGATGCTACAGGAGTCTGGAAAAGTGTAAGCTTCTTTCTATTCCTTATTTGCTTTGATCTGCTCTGTAGATGTGTAAAGGATAAAGAGGAAGAAGCCTGACTAGAAGGGCTGTGGGGAGTCAGACAAGCTCCTCAAAAACAGTGAGAGCTTCACTTGCCTCCTGGACCCATCCTTTCTCTAAACGGGAATGCTCTAAAACTGATGCAAAGCTTCCCGCCTTGGTGTGCAGTGTGTGTGCAGGGTGGCTCTCTGCTCACCACCCCAGGCTGTCATCTGCCAAATGCTGATACACTCAGTTCACCTGCTATCCCTCTCTCGTGCCTCAGAGAGGTGGGACTTGGGTCTGAATGGGAGCCCTCCTGGTCCATTTTGTGTGGGAAGCAAGGTTTGCAGGCTTGACAAAAGTGGGGGTCAGACTCCTCCATATGAATTTGGGGTGAAGTAAGAGCAGAACAGGCAAGGCACAAAGATAGTGAGCAGCTGCCCAGGTGGCTCTATGTCCTGCTATGAGCAGGGACCTCACCAGCACAGTACTGACTAATAAACAGTAATTGTAATGCAGTTCTGTGTCCATGGGGTGTGCATGCCTTCTGCCGAGATCTGAAGGTGATCAGGCCACACAGCAGCAGGATTTGGCCTCTCAACACCATTTAATTGTGAAATGTGGAGGCAGCCTAAATCCCAGGAGAGGCAGTGTTAGCAAAGCATTTCCAGCCCACCTGCAGGGGTGAGAGGGTTGCATTGCTGTGTGCGTTCAGCACTGGTTCACACTCTTCTGAGAATGCTGGACAGAGATTTGCAGTTTGTTGGCCTCCAGCTCTGCAATCCCCAGCACCCAGGAGCCTGACAGTGCAATGAGCAGCTGTCCTGCAAAACCAGAGCAGGCTCCTTCTAAATCTCAGCAGATGCAGGAAGAGATAACACTTTAACAGGGATTTGACTTTCCTAAATGAGATATAGAAACTTCCTGAGTCTGTAGGGCAGAGCCTACCATTCAGCTATGAGGCTTAAAGCAATGACACTTTGCCCTGCCCTTCCGGGCTGCATTACAACATGGGTGGTCTCTTGTCACTGTAGGGACAAAAGCTGTTTAAGTTGTAATACCAATGTGTGCATGTATGTGTACATGCTAAGGCAATATCTCAGTTAATTTCAATGTTGTGAGGCTCAAAATGTTGATTTGTAATAAGTGGGGAAGCCAGTGTTACAGTGGATCAGCCCAAGCCAAGCTCTGTGCTGCTGCAGTGTGCTTGGCTTTGGTGCTAGGGCAAGCTGTTACCTCCCTGGTAGCGTATGAACTGCAACACAAGGCTGTCCATTGAAGTTTCATGGGAGCAGGAGTCCCATGGGACACAAGACCCAAGGCACAGGTCTGCCACCCACTTGGCATGAGCAGCCTTGGCTGCTGCAGAGGAAAAGTGACAGAGTTAGTTAGCCCTTGAGCAGTTTGGAGATTTTTATTGAATAGCACAGGTCTGCACTTGCCTTTGCCAACATTAGGCTCAACTATTGCCAAGGGCAATTATTTGGGACCAAGTTCATCTTTCAGATGTGTGTGGGAGGGAAGGAGGAAGGCAGCACAACTCGGGAGGGGTACTCACAAGTAAGCCCTGCACTGCTGCATTTGTCCCAGAGCCAGCCTTTTCTCTAGTCCGTGCTTCAACATTCCAGCAGTAGCATTTAGAACAGAAGTTAGAGAGAGGCTGCTATCATACAGCAGACCACCTGCACCTAGTTGAAAATCTGCCTGAGACACCTTCCCTCCCCTCTCTGCTTCTGTTCCTGCATCAGAGAGTGGTGCGGCTCCAGTGCCAGTCCCATCAGTGCTGATGGTAGCCTGCCTGTGAGGAAAAGCACAGATTATGTGATTTAATGGGGTCAGGTTGGGAGCTAAACAGCAGTCAGAAAGGCCAGCATGGGCCAATAAATTCATCTGCAGTGAACAGAAAAGCTAAAAGAACACAGTTGAATTCTTCTAGGCGATCTGTTATAACGTCCTATTGTTTCTAGATGGAGGTTGTACTACCAGTGGCACCGCAGCACTTAGTTGTGATCATCCTGCTGTTTTCATCATTATTTAAAGCTGACCAAAAAAAAACCCCCAAAAAACCAAAAACCCACAAACAACCTCAAACAAACAAACAAAACCACCCCAAACCAAAAAAACCCAACCCCAAAATGAACTCCATAGACTGAGATACGGAAATAGGCGAAAGAGGAAAAACAAACCCAGGCTGGGAAGTATCCTCTGTCCTTTGTTTCAATTCTGTCCACTGCCTCTTTACATCTGGGGTGGGTCATGTCTATGTGCCTGCACAGCTGGTTATTGCCTCCACCATCACAGTCTGCTCAGTGATCCCTTCAGTTCTTCCCTCGTTTCCAAGCCTCCTGCCTTGATAGGGAAATGGCTTATTCAGTGTGGAGGGGAACTGATGGTCTCCCCATGCTTCTAATGTGTTGTGGCTTGGACTTACCACACTTGCCAGATCGTGAAAGCTTTTGGAAATGCACAAAGCCCTGACTCCCAGACTGCCACGCTCTCTTTCCACCCAGAGAGGCTTTGCTGCTGGTAGTGGGGGACAGGGGCACACATACACTCTCTCTGTCCACAGCAGCCTTCCCTGAACTGATAGAAAAATAAACTTGGTGGGCAATGTAGGAGAAAAAAAATAACATGGTACTTATGTCCTGTGGACTACAAAGTGCAAAATGTCTCCAAAAATTTGCTGTGGGTGCTCCCAAGAAAGGTAAAATGCAGCCAAAGCTAAAAAGGTATTCCCAGTGCTGCAAAAGGACTGGAACAGACAGTGATTGAGATGTATATGTGATGGAGATTCTCTACAGCTTTGGGTTTGGTTTTTTTTGTCAGGCAGGGGCTTCCTATTTGTCTCATGAGCCTTCCTGGCCCTGTGCTTTCTGATACTTTAAGCAGTGTAGCCTTTTCTGATGAAAATTCACTTTGCAAGAAATACAGAATAAAAAAAGGTGTTGCTTGCCCCTCAGCTGAAGTCATAGCCTGTACCTCCCTGTAGCTGTGGTTACACTGGCTGGCTGTGGTGCCAGCAGATGAAGGAATAAAAGCTTAAATGCTACACAGTGATACGAGTGCATTTTCTAAGTCACACAGCAGTGGTGTGTGACTTTGAGTAACAGACAGGGAAATGTCTTGTTAGTCTGGGGAAGGGAGGGAGCACTGAGAAGGTGAATCTATGAAGAGACACCTTAGAGGCTCCAGCTGTTTTGAAACTCTCCATGTAATCGTATGATAAACTGTTGTTCCCCCCACTCCCATCTTGACCTGTTTGCTGTTGGCTTCTCTGGGATCAGATTCATCCTGTAACAAGGAATGTTAGTGAAAACACACATTCACACCCACATGTTCTCACTCAAGACGAAGATGTCTACCTGTGGGCAAAACAGCACCTTTTAAATTAGAGTTTTAATTTCCTCTCTACTTTAGAAATATCCTCATTAGCTGACAAGAAACACATCTCTCTGCAAAGAGCTTGGGCTGCTGGAGCTGTGAGCTGCCTGGTCCCTGGGGCAGTGTGTGTTTAATTTATTCGCCTGGCTTTTATAAGAGACAAAGTACAGGTTGCCTTGAAATAAGAGATTGCCAAATTAACGCTTTTCAAAAAGCTACACTTTCAAATGGTTTACAAAGAGGCCCAGTACAGGAAGCTTTACAGATATTTAATATTAATAAGACCCCTTAGGATTTAACAAAGATGGCAGAACTTCTGGGCAACAGTTGCTGTCCCTGTATGCACATCTATATAAACAGGTTGGAATAAATTTAATGTATGTTTTAATGTTATGCATTTTATATGTGTAGGTTTTTTTTCCTAATGAAACATGAATAGAAGTGAGCAGCAAACTCCATTTCAGGTTCTATTTCTGGTTTTTGTGTCCTTGTCCTTGGTGTTTAATATCTGTATTAAAGCCTATCCTGTCTGTCAACTCAATCAGTAATGGGCTTCTGCTCCACAGGCACTTTTTGTAGCTTGGCTTCATAAAGTGTTTAAGAGACCTTGAGATCCTCTGGCCAACAGTCCTACAATAACACAAGGTGCTCTTTGAATATGCCTGCTTCCTTTAACATTCCCTACTTGCCAGCATCTTGTCTGGCTTTTATCTCTGGTTCTTCATTGCCAGGAAAAAGCACTTGACTCACAGTGTAGGGCCAGACATCAAGTCCTAGTGGCTTACAGCTTTAGCCGAGGAAGGATTGATTGGTTCCAGGATAGATGATGGATACCAGAAAGACTGAAGGTAGAAGGCCATAAGAAGGATTCAATAAATGGCTGAAATCTGAAGGGGAAGAGTTTGTCTAACAACAAAATATTGGAAGGGCCGCAGAAGACAATGTCACTGACAGTGGGAAGTTATTAGAGTTAAAAGCTAAAATCTGGTTCTAAAGTCTGTCATTTAAAGGGTTCCACATACATCCTGTAGCGGTTGGAGGCTGTGGATGTGCTGGACTGGCCTGGAGAGCCGTTAAAATTAAGCTCAGTGTAGAAATCTCCAAAACACTGAAAAAACCATTTGAATAGCTGTGAGGTGTTGACATACAGCTCATATATTAGAAAAAAATAAATTACTGAATGCCAGGGAAATTTCTCTAATTCATTTGTGGAGAAAAATTTTAGGGAATTGCTGTCCCAACTGATAAGAGTCTGCATGTTTGAATTCCTTGGTAGTTTGCTAGGCTGAGTCCCCTGTCCTAGTCTGAGGGACTCTTAGCTCTCTTACATTGTCTGCTTTGTGTCTGTTCTCCCTAGGACCTGGAAGAATGCCCAGTTGGGAGAAGCCATGATCGAGAGCCTGGAAGCTCAAGGACTACAGCTGGCCAAGGAGAAACAGGAATATTTAGGTAGGAAACTCTTACTTTGAAAAGCCATAAAAGCCAAAATAGTAATTTTGCTTTTAATGGAGTTGTCAGTGTGGTCAAACCAAGCAGCTACAGGTTTTCGCTGGATGAAGCTTTTGAGTAGGCAGCAGCTGAAATTCAGGTCTGAAGGGAGTCAAAACACACAAAAGTTAAGGTGGGATCTGGACATCAGTGTGGAGTGTGAAGGAGGAAATGTGCTTTGGCCAACAGGCTGCAGTCCTGCATGGCTCGTCTGTACAAATATTTGCCACCCCTGAGACGTTTGGATGTGCTGGTTTCAGCTGCTCACAGGCAAACAGAAAATACCTTTGTCTTCCTGAATCAGACAGCACTGATACTTCTGAGGCTGGTCACAGTTTTTCATGCATGAGTTTTCTTCACCTAGCTGATGGGTTTTTTGGTCTTACTCTACTTGATCTTTGTGTTTACTCACACTGCTCATATTGGAAGTGGGAGCATTTACATGGGCTTGTTTGAGGTATCTAATGGCAGTGGCTAATTTGTCAGTGCTCTCTCTGTAGACAGTGGAGAAAGAACAATTGCTCCAGATGAATGTAAAATAATTTAGGTATGAAGAAAGGTCGGTTATGTAGTCCAATCCCCTATTTAGGAACCAGCCTCTGGATGGCCTGGTACCTTGGATGCTCTGACTGCCTTGGGAGGTCCAGTTATCTCTTCCCTGCATTGCCTATAGCAAGAGCCAAGGGAGAGTAGCTGTTTTAACCCAGATGCCCTCTAAGAGCATTCCCCAGGTCTGAGACCTTCTGACCTAGGGGCTGCTGGTCAGAAGTGTGGGCCCAGTGACTTGTGTGGAGAGTTACCTTCTTTAAACAAGATAGCAGGAATTTGGGTGCTTCAGGTTGGTGGTGCCTTGAGCAGGGGCTCATGGTATCTACTCCTAATCATCAAGCCACTGGAGGAGTCTTGAGTAGCTTTTTGCATTTCTGCATCCACGCCGATCAGGGCTGATCTCAGTATATGGTCTCACGTGTAACAGTGATCGTAACTCAAGTATCAAGGCATATTCATTCTGTCCATCTGAGCACCGTTCACACATGCGAGGTGATGGATGGGCTCGTACGTGAGGCAGGCAGGGAGAAGTGGTTCCACACCTGACACAGGAATAACAGGGGATGCTGAGAGGAGGACCTGAAGGGACAGAAACAGGAGGAAAACTAGAAACAGGAAAGTTTCATCAAAACATTATTTTGCAACCACCAGAGCAAACTAAAAGGCTTAAAAGACTAAAGAGGTCTTTAGTATGATAAAAGAAAAGGTGATGGAGGAATAGAGGAATACACATTCTGTGGCAAACAGGAGATATTTGGAATATAAAATATATATTTCACTGGGTTCTTTGGTCCATGACAAGAACATTCAGAGCTGGTCAATTGTCACAGTTGGTTACTTTCTTTTGACAGGAACTGTCTATTTCTATATAAGTGCTATCACTTCTGCCTCATTAGCCTTACCTTCAATGATCCGTGTCCATCCTGCAGTCAAGCTTTGAGGTCAGGCACTGTTGCTGGCAGCTGGTCAAGGTTCTCTGGAGCAACACTGCTCTGGGGAATTTCTAGAATCCACACTGATTTACCTTCCACCCAGCTGGGATACAGGTTTCACAGAAGACATCGACTTTACAGAAGCCCATCAAGTCCAGGGCTTGGGCCCCCCAGGAGGGGCAGAAGAGGGAATGTGGAGACCCTCTGTGTAATTACAGTGTGTCTGCACTGGGTTCTGGCCAGGAGGAAGAGGGAGAGAGTGAGAAGGAAAGGCAGCAGTGGCGGTCAGCAGAGCTTTGGTAATGTAGCACTATTTCTCTGGCACCAGGAGCCCTGCTCTGGGCAGGAGGTAGAGGTCTGCATTCCTGCTAGCAGTAGTAATCCTGCCAGCAGCAGTAACCTTGTCAGGTTCTCAGGGAAACCAGTAGCATCCCACTTGCCTGACATGAGGGAGATAAAAGTGCTGCAGTGAATCTGCCCCTGCTCCCGTGGCAGCGGGGTGGCAGAGCTGAGAGCTAAGCCGAGGCTTGACCGTGAGGAGCGTTTCTGTCTGGGCTCCTGTAGGCGTGGCTGGGAGCTGCCCGAGGCAGAGCCTCTGAGCTTGGAGCCTAGCTCAGCATCGGTGCACCAGGCTGCAGGGTGAGGGCCAGAGCACAGCCTCTGGTGGGCCTGTGTGTCTTCAGTGCACCAGAGCAACTGATGCTGAGGGGAACTGCTCCGTACAGCAGCAGTTTTGTGGCTAAGTTAGGGATTGATTTCTGGGCTTGGCTGGGACATCCCAAGGTGACAACAGGGAGTTGGCAGTGCTGCCCAGAGGGTTAAGGAGAGGATGATGTGCTAGGCAGGTGAGGATGAGACACTGAGCTGCAGGAAAACTGACTGCTGCTACATGTTATGTGACCCTCTGCACTCACTTGACCTTTCTATGCCTTGTTCCTTATCTGTGAAGCAGAGATAAGAATATTTTCCCGACTCAGCTAGAGGATGGTGAAGGTTGGTTCATTAATGCTCTTTAAGAACATTGAGAGGAAACCTTAGAAGGAGTACAAAGCAATATGGTTGTTTAGTTTATTAAGTTATTTGGCAGGAGGGAAGTTACAGAACAGTCTTTGGAGCCTCCCAGACAGATACACACAAAGGAATAGGGAATGCTGCATTTTCAAGCTTCAAAAAGTCAGCATTTCTTGTTTGTAAATATCCCGAGGATATAAAATGCTTTTCTCTGTGCGTGGACATTTTTTGTGTGCTTGCAGATAAACTAATGGAAGAAACAGAAGAGCTATGTCTGCAGAGGGAGCAAAAAGAGGTGAGTTCCTCACAAACCAATTTCCTTCAACTGCCGTGTGGCAGGGCTGGGAGGCTGGGAGCTGTTGGTTTGAAGGCATGTTCAGGGAGAGAGGCTTGTGGAGGCACAAGAGTCTCCAGCCAACCTCTGGGCCCTGTGGATGAAGAGAGGAATAAGGTCTGTGCCATAACATGGGGCGTGGAGGTGTATCCCTGCTCCCTTTCCCTGTTACTTTCCATGCAGTGGGTTTGTGATTATGTCTCCAGGGGGACCAGGGAGGAAGATCAATCAAATGAAATTCATACTGACTGGATTGAATGACACAATTGTTATTTGACAGATTCAGGCAGACTGTGGCCATTAAGACCCATCTCCACAGTTAGAAAGCAAGTAAACAGATACTGTTCTAGCATAGGGATACTGTTGTGAGAAACAAGGAGCACAAAAAATCAGTGTAGTTTGTTCTTTGGACACAACAGAGATGGGGAGAGTAATAAATGTTGCACTAGGGAAAAATCAAGAGAGCACTCCCCTAGATGTGACTATTATGCCTTAATTTACCTTAGAATAGAATGATTTGGGTTGGAAGGGACCTTAAAGATCATCTCGTTCCAACCCCCCTGCTATGGGCAGGGAGAGATGTCTTCCACTAGGCCAGGTTGCTTTATCATATTTATAATTGTTTTTCAAACTATTCCTAACTTACAATTGCTTAATGTAATAAAAGTAGCACATCCTCATGTTTACACCAAATCTATACTGATTTTTATAGCACCATCATAAAGTCACGGCAAGACAGCTGTGCAAATGGATTGTCCCATTATGCTGTAGGAAAGTCTGCATGGATATAGACCACCATGTTACAACCTTGCAAAGTGCCTCGTGCTCTTCTCCAGTTAATCCAAAATGACTGTTGCCTCTCCTTAGGAAAAGATGGCAATGCTGACCAAGGCTTCTCAGGCCTATATTTTTCTTGCATACATTTCTGGAGAGCTAAAATCCAAAAGTGGCTTGGACACTTGCTTAGGGCTAAGCTACTTCTGTCTTTGCAGAGAGGCATCCCCCTCTGGTGAGGCAGCCTGCTGCACAGCCACAGGGAGGAAAATGACCTTGTCTGAAGATCCTGGAACAAATCGTTGCCCTTCCAAAGGCATGCACAGTAACTCCATTGCCCACAAAGAGCAGATGGGGCTGCATTAGTTTGAAGGAGCTTGGTGCTGTGGGGGACTGTATGTAGAGCTCACTGAACTGTGGTTTGACCCTCTTGGGAGCCTGAAGGCTTCAGAGCAGTATGTTGGGAAAGCAGCTTGAACCATGTACCTGCACCATGGAGCAAGAGTCTTATCATGAATTTATCCAGTGCCAACACTGTTTTGTGACTGGCATGGGCCTGTAGCAGGAGTTCTGCACAGCAGCTGTGTCTGCAAGGGGACCTGACAGGAGAGGGACCTTTGCTGAGTTTTGGTCCTGTCTTTCTCCATCTGCAGTAGGTCTCAGTACAACTGCTTCCTCTAGACTAGGGGAGGAGACTCTTTCACTGCGTGAAGGACAGGTTGTGGTATTTGGTGCTCTCTCAGCATGATTTTATCAGCACAAAGATAGTGACAGGCTGATTAAACTGTGCAAAGCTGTAACTGAAGGTTTGTGTTTTCCTGCCCCAGTGGGGGTGGGAAGCAAGGCTGAGCTGGCAGAAGTACCACACTTCAGGCACAGAAATTCTGGGGCTGCCACATTCTGGGGCTGTCTGGCTTTTCTATGCCTGCACATGTGGGTGCCTGAAAATGGTACATACAAGTGAGTCCAGCATTCCCAGGGAGTTTTGGACCTTCCGTCTATATGTGGCTGAGCTGACCTGTGCCAGGAGCATGTCTAGGATTTCCAGGTGCTTGGTAACCTGGCTGGGACTTCTGGATGTCTGAAAATCCTCAGCCAACCTCATAGCCTTCTAATTGCCCCATACAAAAGTGTGGTGGAATCAGACACCCTGTAGCTCCACGCAGCTTGGGGTTAAATGCCATGTTAAAAGTCCCAGGCATTGTTAACAGGGAAGCCTCTCCTAACTGTGTTGGCAGAGCACATTCCTGTCTTCTCTTTTGGAGCAGGAACTTGAGCGTCTGAACCAGATCCTGGAAGCAGAGAAGCAGCGTTTTGAAGAGGTGGTGCGGGAGCTGCGGCTGGAGCAGGAGGAGATCAGACGGTACAGCAGCAGGGCAGGGAAAGGACACAAACAAACACACCGGGCAAAAGTGCCACTGTGGTGGTGAAGCAAAGCAGTCTGTAAAATCCACATATACTGTGCATGTAGGAAGGAGATGCTACATTGACCAAAACAGGAATGGTTGTGGGCTCTTTACCTGCATTTGCTACTGCTTGTGTGACCAATAGAATACAGCTTAGTTTCATTTTGCACTCAGGCCTCCAGCAATTTAATTTCAAAGGGCTGGGACACAAGCAACACCCAGATTAGTTGGGGTAGCATGGCAATGGACAGGTGCAAGAGAGGATTTCAGAGAGGCAATTAGTTCAATTGACTGAGCAGCCATGTGGGGTCCAGACACCTGGATCTGGATTTCCACCATCAGCTGACAATGGGTGTATGATGTTGCCTCACCAAGAGTAGTTTTGTTATTTTAACAGTTAACTATGCAAAATATGAGCAGCAAATGTATTTAGAAAGAGAAGGATCCAAGTGCTTTGCCCTGAGTGTTGAAAGGGCATTTTTTGCTATGGCCCTCTTTTTTTTTTTCTTTTTTTCCCTTTTTTCTCCTTAAATAACATCTCAGAAAAGCCAGTGTAATTTTGCAAACCATTTTTGTTCTCATAGGCTCTGCTTTGATGTGACTGCCCTGTCTGAGTTCTTTCAGTTGCAACCATGGCTCTGCCCTTGCTGGAGAAGCACAGTAACTGTTGGGTTGGGTTTGATGATCAGGAGGCACAGTGGAGTTCCTGGACACCTGTAGTGTGTCCAAGGCAGGATGTGATGCTTCCAGGCAAACTCCTGGCTCTCCAGGACTGGCTGTACCAACTGATGGTTGCAAGTCCTGCACCAGGAGACCCACAGCGTGCACGGCCTGGGCGCGGTCTGTGGGGCGATTGTTCCCCTGCAATAGCTGTCACCCTTTTTGCTTCTTTAGGGAGCTGGAGCTCACAGCCCGCTCCCTTAAAGGAGTGGAGGAAGAAAAGAAAGAGTTGCGAAGCCTGACACAGTCCTTACAGAACACCCTAGAGGTGAGTGACCACTCCTCCCCTCTGAGTGACAGCATTTTGGTCTGAAACCAATGCTGTCCCATGGAATGAATCCAACATCTGCTAATGCCAGAGTTGAAGTGCTGTACAGATGAACAGGCTCATTTGGTAGCTGATAGGAACACCAAAATCCCCTGCAGAAAAGGATGAGAAATGACACAGGGCACAGCTGAACCAAAATTTTCTCAGCAGTACCAAGTGATATGGTGGTAGGACAATAACCACAATGAGTTGCAGTTTGGGAAGCTTAGGTGGAACACTAGGGAGAGAATTTTCACCAGATGGGCAGGCAGGCAGTAGGAGAGGCTGAGGAACCTTCATCGCGGACTGTTTTCAGACTGTAGATAGCCACAGCTGACCATATCCTGCTGTGCTGACAGACTGGCTCTGAACAGCAGGCTGGACAAGAGCCTACTGGAGGGCCCCTTCCAGCCAACATGACTGTAAATCTGTGATGAGCTTTTTATTTTTTTAACTGCACCTCCCGACCTTCTGGTAGAATTTGAAGCAGCAGAGGGGCATTCTTTGTTCACAGAAGGGAGCATGATTCCCAAGGACATAATGTACCACATGGGAGTCTAGGAAACAGAGTCTTGAGATATTAAAATCTTTCCTTACTGGTGGATTTGTGGAAAGTGTCTTCTAAATGTATATTGTTTGTGATATTTCCACACAGTTGGCATTCTGAAGCTGCAAGGTGATCCTTAATGTTTGTGTCAGACCCTGCAAGTTTGTCCAAAAATCTGTTCCTTTGAGCTCTTCTCCTTGCCTGCAGTTATGGGTATGAAAAAAAGAACTGGAAAGCTGTGGAAATACCATTCCTGCCCTAGCTGCACACCGAACGCTTCACAGGCAAACAGCGTGATGTGTCCTATTGCCTGCAGTTAGAAGTACCACAGAGGGGGTGCCTCCAGCTCCCACTAAGGAGCAAGCCGAGCAGGGAAGGCAGGGAAGCTGCCCGCATCTGTGATGCACCAGGGAAGCACAAGGTTCTCGTCCCTGAGCTGTGTCCTTACTAGCACAACACATCACAGGAGCCTGCTGGTTCACCCCTTCGTAGCGAAGGCTAAGGTGGAGGCTTGCTCCCCATGAAGCAGGTATGAAATGAAACCCAAATTTTGTTATTCCTGTGTTTTACCTGAATGAGGCACGTGGATTTAAGGATGGAGGGACTCAGTAAGGAAGAACCAGGCAGGAACAGGAGCAGAAATGTTAGACTTGGCTGATACTCACAACCTCTGTCCTTCTTCAAGGAGCTCTCCCTGGAAAAACAACAAATGCTGGAGATGCTGGAAGAAAATGAGAGCCAGGTTCCACCTCCAACCAGCCCCAGCAAGGAGCAAAGCCCCATCTGGGGACTGCACTGCAGCCTGCGACAGATTGAAGAGAAGATGCAGCAACTTCTGCAGGAGAAACTCCTGGCAGAGAAAAGGTGAAGTGAGGAAAGAGGGCATTTCTGCTCAGGTTTAGTGGTGCCAAATGACGTGACTGTCTGCTGACTTGCTTTTTGGTTGCCAGCATCAGACAAGTCTGGAAACTTGTCTGGTTCCCATGGCAGGAGTTCAGGTTACAAATGCTTCAAAGGAGACAGAGTGAGGCAGGGCAGCTGAACTTGCTCCCAGCTGGGCCTGCTCCTTTGAAACCAGGACTTGGGCATGTGAAGGTGTTCGTGGCCTGTCCATAAGGAGTGTTTGGTGCTCCTGGGCCGCATCTGGGAGTTGAGAATGTTCCATTCAAGAACTGTCCACCTGGCTTTCTCCAGCAATGCCTGTGTTATTGGAGTGGAGCACACAGCACTGCTGTTAGCATCTCTTTGCTCTGGGCAGTCAGGTAGTTAAGCATGCCCCATCACTATACTGAGCTCCTTTCCTTCCTGTGAGCTGTGCTGGGGTGGGAATGGTCATCTTTCTTTGCTGTGCCATGCACCAGGATGAAGGAGAATGAGGAGCGGTCCCGAGCACTGGAGGAGGAGCGGGAGTTTTACTCTTCCCAGTCGCAAGCGCTGCAGAACTCGCTCTCGGAGCTGACTGCAGAGAAACAGCAGGCAGAGAGAGACCTCAAGGTATCCCCTGCATATGTTGCATATTGCTGTCCCTGGGCCCAGAGTGCTCCCATTTTCCCTTTCAGTTCATTCCCTATCAAGCCAAACTCCTGGTTTTATTTCGTTTTCACATTGTGGTCACAAATCCTCGTTAGCTGTGCTTCATATTGCCAACTGTATCCTGGGCTGCATCCAAAGCAGCGTGGCCAGCAGGGCGAGGGAGGGGATTCTGCCCTCTGCTCTGCTCTGGTGAGACCCCACCTGCAGTGCTGCATCCAGCTCTGGAAGGACATGGACCTGTTGGAGTGAGCCCAGGGGAGGACAGCCAAGGTGCTCAGACGGCTGGAGCACCTCTCCTGTGAAGACAGGCTGAGAGAGTTGGAGGCGTTTGGTCTAGAGAAGAGAAGGCTCTGAGAAGGAAACCTTCTAGCACTCCCCGTGCCTAAAGGTGTCTACAAGAGAGCTGGAGAGGGACTTTTTACAAGGGCATGTAGTGATAGGACAGGTGAGATTGGCTTCAAACTGAAACAGGAGAGGTTTAGATTAGGTATTAGAAAGAAATTCTTTACTGTGAGGGTGGCGAGGCATTGAAACAAGTTGCTCAGAGAAGTTGTGGATATTCTATCCCTGGAAGTGTTCGGGACCAGGTTGGATGGAGCTCTGAGCAACCTGGTCTAGTGAAAATTATCCCTGCCCATGGCCGAGGGGTTGGAATGAGATGATCTTTACGGTCCCTTCCTATCCAAAGCACTATGATATCATGGTAGCACATGAAATTGCCATCTTATATCTATGTAGCACTACTATTTATTTTTGTATTCTGAAGCCTGATTAATCCATTCAGTACAAGTCTTTTAATTTCCTACTGTGAAAGCATAATCTATAGATGGAGGGAATAAAAAAAAAGTAAAAGAGGAAAGTAGACACAATCAAGAATAAAGATGATTTCAAAGAAATGCTAATATGGACATTGCAGAACTGAGCAGATATCTTCCCTCCTCACTTGTGCTCGGAAAACCAACCTTAAGACTTTTAAATCTTCAGTAACCTCTGCAGGAACTTGGGTTCAAAAGCAGAGGAATTCAGCTGAGGGACCAGCCCTCCTTCGTAACAGACAATACATTAATCTATGCGAATGTAACTGGACAAAGTATGATATTTTGTTTAAATCTAAATAATGTAAAGGTTATGTTAATTGGCTGTTTGACGCTCAACCTCCTTATACAAATATTTTGTCCAAAAAAACCCCCTGCGTGATTCTTTTTCCTGCACCTCCAATATTTTCTTATCTTGTAACCTTCTACTTGGCCAAACTAAAGTTAGGTTGACCTGAGCTGTGTAGTCTTTCTCATTTGCTAAACTAGTACTGTATTTCTAACTTCTCTTGTGTTTTGTTTCTGAAACTAAGCACTGTACACCCATTTGTGGGAACTGACTGCCTTTGTCGCAAGTCTGTCTCAGCTGGAATGGTGTCCTTCTGTTCCTGCTCAGTTGCAAGTACTTGCAGTAGCACAAATTCATATGTTAAAATACCATCTCTGATTCCATATGTTTTATATAATGGGAGGAACACTGTGAAAAATGAAGTCAGAGTAAAGGAGAATTACTAAAATAGTCTGGACTTCAGATGCTGTCTGAAGACATGAGGAACAACTTTTATGTTGCCTTGCAATATTTCTAGGATTTCCATCACTGTTGTCTTCATTTTCATCCATGGCAAGTCCCTCACAGACCCTGTGAGTTACCAGGATGATTACTGAGAAACAAGCTGGTTTTCAGTTCTTATTTTCTTCCTCAGGCTGAGGTGAAGGTACGCATGGATCTGGAGAAGAGACTGAGAGAAGCTGAGGAAGCGTTGCAGAGCTTGGAGCAAGGCCTAAATTCTCTGGATTGCAACAAGGAGAAAGAGAAGAAGATGAAAGCAGATGTCAGTAACTTGAGAAGTAAGTTAGTCATCCATCCTCTCAACTGATGAGCAAACTCAAGAGAGGAAATACTTCTACTCATTTTCCCAGACACTAAAAGAAGATTCCAAATTAGCAAAGTTGCACATAATGTGGTCTCCCAACTTCTTGTACCTCCACCACACCTCCCCTCTGAGGAGTTATAATGTGCTATGCAGGTAGTTGGTCTTTTGCCCTCAAAGGAGGTTGAAATTATTCCAGCCTTATCTGTTGGGTGGAAGACAAACCTAGAGATGAGCAAATACTTCTCAAAATGTCAAACAGGGAAGCTGAGGCAAACAGCTGCGGGGAAACTGACTACTGACTAGGTCTGAATTATAAGGAGTCCTCTGATTCTCCTCAGGGCTTCATTTTCTCAGCCTTAGTTACAAGAATATCACCAGTTTGAGGCCCATGGTTGCTATAGCAATATGCTGGTAGGTGACCCAGAAGGTGAAGTTTGGATCTTTAGTCAGAGCTGAATCACAGCATCAGCCCAGCACTGCAGCCCACGGGTCAGGTGTAAGAGTCATGTTCCTCAAGGGTTATCCCTGTTTCTTTGCCTTTTTTTTTGTTTGTTTGGGTTGGGTCTTTTTGGGTTCTCTTGGGGGGCATTACCATGGCATTTGGCTTCAGTCAGGCTTGGAAACTGACATTAGCAGCTTCAATTGAGTGAAGTCTTGCTTGTTTTCCATGCTCAAGTTATAGTTCAGGGAGAGCAGTTATGAAGATGCTGTGTCTGTACAGTTAAGGTTTCATTTCAGTGAGGGGTGGATGTACTGGGCCAATACAGAAAAGTCAAAAAGTCCTGCGGTATTCTGAGTACCGTTAGGTAAATAGGGATAAATACATGTATAAATGGTTTTATATCTATTCACATACTTATAATTTATATATATTTAAATAAAACAAGTATTATTCGGTAGTTTCTACATAGGATTTCTAAACTGAGAAAAAAAGGCATGATTCTGAACTTCATCCCGCTGGCTCAGAGCCATGGTAAGAAAACAGAGTTAAGTGGATGTGTTGAGCTCAGCATTCAAGTAGATCTTCACAGGGCATAAGTGAGTAACTGGTACTGAATGTCTCCTGCTATTTCCAGCCTTAGATTTTGGGGGATGTTTTCTTCAAAAGAGTAAAAATGTACTGATGAGCAGAGCACTAGAGAAAATAAGGGACTAGCAATGTTTCCCTTAACAGTAGTCCCAGCACAGATTGCCTCAGTCCTTCCAAGTGGTTCCTGCAGCTCTGCTCTGCCCTTTATAGAAGAGTTTGGGCACATTAGCACATGATGCCTTTGAACAGCAAGGGACCAGCAACAGGCAGGAGGACAGTAAGACTGGAATGGCAGAATAGATGCTGGTCAGACCATAAGAGGGGAAATGGGCCAGGAAAAGCAGTTTGTGTGGCAGATCAGGGCAGAATAACGTCAGAGTTTGGACATGGGGCTTTGCTTGGAGCCTGTAATATACGTAACTATGTGCTAGTATTTGCTATGCTATTAAGAAATCCCTTACCATGCATGGCCTGGACGTGTGTGCCTGTGCTGGTGTTGCCAACACCTTCCCTTCCCAGTCAGGCTTGACTGGTTTTAGAAGTCCTTCAAAGAAAGTATGATGAGCAAGGCTTCAGAGTTGAGAATTTTTATCACATTTTGGCAGTTGAATAATGAGCAGTTGTGGGAATTACTGATGTGGAATAGATGGCTGCAGTTCTTTCTAAAATTTGAGGATACATTTGTTGGGAACTGGAGGTTTTTGTCACTTTGAAAATGTTCATTCTGATTATATTCTGGAGCTCTACGGATTGCTGTTCATGAAGGTCGTCATTACGTGGCTCAGCCCATCAACAAGTGCCGTCTCTTGGGACTGGTTCATTGCGTGGAGTGTCTGTCCCATCACTCTCACAGTGGTGTTCTCTCCCCAGAGTTCTTTGAAGAGTGCATCCGCAACGCTGAGCTGGAGGCCAAGATGCCTGTGATCATGAAGAACTCCGTGTACATCCACAAGGCTGCCACTCGCCGCATCAAGAGCTGCCGCTTCCGCTGCCGGAGAACCAGCGCTTCATGGAACGACAGTAGGTATTGGGCAGCCTTCTACTTTACATCCTGCAGGAGCAGATATGTGCAGATGGGGCTGACAGAGCAGTGAAGCCTGTAAATGTTGTTTGTATTTCGTGTTCCTTAGTAGCAGAATGGAGCTACAGCACTACTTGGAGCTTCCTTTCTCAGAGAGCAGGCACTGAGCCTGTGTACTTGTTGCCTATTTCTTTATATATGTTGAAAGCTAAACTTCTGTGATGGTCCTGGGCCCCTGAAAAAACATACTTAAATATGACTTCATCAGAATGCCTAATCACAGACTGAGTTAGGCTCGGTCATGTTGGTCACATGGCTCGTGAACTCTAGTGAAGCTTTATCTTCAGTATGTGTCCCTGATGGAGAGTGCTGACCTTTCTGTGCTGTTCTTGTTTCAGTGAAACAGTCCCAGTCCTTCATCTTCTCACATGCAGAAGCTGAAAACATTGAGGAGCTGAAAGAAGCAGCCAAAAGACTGAGCCGGGACCAGCGCTTTAGGAAAACTATCTATCAAATCATGAGGTCGCAAAAGGATTCTGCTGCAGGGGACAAAAAGTGACTCTTCTTGGGAGGGGGCTTCTGAGATCAACTTGCCATTCAGCTCCACAAAAGTTACAGCCTTGGGCGCTAGGCTCAGAGGGGAGGATTGGCATTTGGTGGGGAAGGTGGGGGAGAGGTATGTGTAGGCAATCCCTTCAAGTTATTTGCTTTGCTTTAGTTTGAGTGCTCCCTGTACCTGGCAGACCTTCTCTGCTGATCACTCTAGACCTGTTTGCTTCAGCTGCTTACATTAAGCCATGTTTTGCCAAGATGCCACAGTCGGTGTCAAATTGGACCAGAGACTGTAGTTTAGGAAGTGCCTCTTCTTTCCTTCCCTGTCTAGTCTGTCTGCCAAACACCAAGTGCTTCTGAGAAAGCCTTTAGCAGCCTATGTTCCAGCTAGTGTAATCTCCTCATCTGAACAGAGCTCACCCTGTTCTGCCTGGTACCCTCTAGGAGATGGGTCACTGCACACCCTCAGTCAATCAGCACTTCAGTGGGGCACATTTCCTGAAGACTGCACCAGCCCCAGCATCCCAAGCACAGGTTAAAGTATCAAACACAGGGCCAAACTTTTTGTCTTGATGCTACATCATTTCAAGCAAACAGCAGCAACACAAGGTGAAGACAACAGGAGAATGCTGTGGATTTGGATCCAAGGAGGATCATGTACAGAGAAAAGCTTATAGGTAACTCAGTGGCATCGATGCAAGCTGGAGGGAGGGTTGTGTGGTGTTGACTGTGGGCAGAACATTCCGGGGCCACCTTTGCACATTTTTTGCACATCTAGCCGTGTTGGAACAGGGGAATATGTGCTAGGGAAGGTGTTATCTGTTGGCTATTTATTCATCAGTGTGAAGAAGCCTTTGACTCAGTTCTGATGCCTTCCTCTACACCTCTGTAAAACAAATTAGAGGGCAGGAGGGTGAGGACTGTCCAGCAACAAAACCCATGACCACTTCTAAAATTAAACAATGTCAGCAGCAAGCTGTCAGGGCCGTGGAAGTGGGGAAAGTCATCTCTGTATATGCTGCAGTGAATAGTCTGTCGCTAAGGCTTTGTACTGCTCTCTACCAGTCCTCTTAATTGCAATCCAGGCTGTCTTGGTCAAACCTCTGTCAAGTCAAAGCTGGATTGGGAGCGGTGCTGTGAACAGCCTGTTAGAGGAGAGCTCACCAGCCTCTGAGCCCTCCTAATTGCTCACCACATGCTTATCGAAGGGGAGAATTTGCCCTGCATGTGGTCGTCTTGTATGGTACAGGAGAGGAGTCACTTTGTTGTGGAACCCCTTGCAGCCTCTCCCACCTGTTTAAGCAAGCAGCTGGCTAACAATTACCCATGCACTGCCTGGTGCTTACAGAGCACAGGATAAGCACACTCGGAATGGTGCCCTGTTTTCTCCTTCGTATTAATTGGGAAATAAAGAAATAGACAATACAAAGGTGAATAAAGTTAGCAGCAGAAGTACAGTTAGGGGTTAGGGAATCCTAAAGTGCAGATTTACTGTACCTTTCATGGCATCAGGACCCCTGGGTATTGTGTATGTCCAGTGACACACAGGTAGTTGCTTGCTACTGTCCCATTCGGATTGTGACAGTGTCCACTCACAGCCTTTGGCTTCTGGCCACCTACATAATTCCCTACCAATTTAGTGTTGTTCCTAGAGAGAAGTCAAGGATGAGGCTGGGAAGCAAGCCTTGGCTTGCCAGCCAGAGGAAAGGGGTTGGTGCTGGGTGGAGGAGCATCCTGTGATGGTGTGATGCTCCTGGATGGAATCACTCTGGTGTGACCAGAGGAAGAGCTTTGAAAGCACAGACTGTACTTCCCATTTCAATCAGTTACTGACTAATATCCTTCTGCCAGATGTTGGGAGGTTTCATCCAATCAGGGGATCCAGCTGTGGAGGATGATGTTTTTGTGACAACAGGTGATAAGGTAGGAGAAGATTATTTCCACCCTTCCTTAGCATACCTGATCCTTCTGTGGTTTATCTACTTGTGTTTATATGCTAGAAAGCCACAAACGAATTCTTGCTCCTACAAGACTGAAGGGCTGTGACAAAGCAATACAGAAATGGTTTTTCCCTTTATGCTATTCCCAAATAATCTCTAGCTGTTTTCCAGTTACAAGGTCTATATTATGTGATGCTGGAAGGGACGGAATAAAGGATAGCTAGGGGATGTATCTGTAATTCAGGCAGTTAGGAAAATCACCCTGTGGCCTGCAAATACGGCATTTTTGTTCTATTACCATCACAGCCACAACACCAGGCTCTTCAGAAGCATTGTATGCAGGAGGTAGCCACATCAGGTCTTCCTTTACTGTGCATATTGACAGCAATAAATAAATAAAAGTTATGCTGACACTAGAATGAATTCCTGTGTGTTCTTGAAACACTGTCACCAAAATGATGTTAAATTGTCTCTGCAGGAGTTCAATTGTGACACTCATTTACTTCCAGTGCAGTTCCTCCGCTTCACTGAGTTGTGCTATGTGCTTAATATCACCTCTCAGAAGGACTGGCTGTATGTAAAAAGCTGTCACCCTTGCTACCCACTTCCACTTTTAAATTGTGTATAAAGTTAAAGCAGAATCTCAAGAAGAAAGCTCCCACTTGCTTACCTGAAGACAGCGAACAACTCTGTGTGTAACCAGCAAGACGTGCCCTGTGCCACCTGTGAGGAGGTGCTTTCCCTCAGTCATTCCCTGCTGCACAGGAATCTACTGCCCTGTAATTTCCCTGGCAGTCAGCACGGAGCTGTGTCTGTGCACCACAGCATCCTCATTAAGTGACTGTCTCCTTTCAAAGGACACAGAAATTACTGATTTCAATGTTCTCTGTGTACTTTTAACGCAATGCAGTACCAGGAAGATGGCTTAGGGAGCAACTCACCTCTGTTCAAATAACCACCAGTAATCCTAGATTGTTTTCTCCTGCTGGGAAAACTGGGAACGAGGTAATAAATTCCTCCACTGAGAAGAGTTCTCTAACTTTTTCTCTTGTGTCTGAGGATAGAAGAAAATATAGGATGGTTTGCACCTTTAAGGTTTCACTTCAGGAGTTGCAGAACAGCTAGACTGGCTCTGAAAAGCCTGTGGCCATTCTTCCACCACCTCCACCTTCTGGGTAGTATCTGGGAACTTCTTTGCCCTCTGAAGACTTTCCCTGTTGTTCCTGTCAGAGACACTGCCAAATGGGAAGCCTGCTGATTCTCCTCTGCATTGTCTTGGCTACTTTTCACAGTGTGAAGGATGGCTCCTGTTAAAGGTTCAATTAACTGGTTTAAGGGTTAACATCATTCTCCTTGTAAGATGCACAGGCTGTTTCAGTCCCTAGTGAAGAAGAGTGGTTCCTGCTGAAGGACAGGGGTTTTGCAGCTCCCCTGGTGCCCACTGCCCCAAGGCTTTGCTCCTGCACAGAAGTAAATGGCAGAGAAAGGAAGGTAGCCCTAGCCCTGCTGCCCCTAATCTGTGCTGCTTCTAAAGCAGAGGAAGTGGATAAGAAATGGAAATTGCCCTCGGGGTCAGAAGTCAATACTAAAGGATAAATGGTTGCTGGTGCGTGGTGTGCATTGCTGTGCATGGCACACAGGTGACACAGGCTGGTAGCAGTTTTCAGCTACAAAGTATGGCTTTTTTTTTAGCTCCAGATAGTTGGTAGGCTTTTTGCTTAGGACTCAGTGTAATATTAGTGTATCTCTATGGAAATAAGATGAGAGATTTCCATGGGAACAGCCTGTTTTGAATACTTTTCAGTGCAGTCACTTTTTGTGGTTATTAGAGGGACAGAAGCTGGCTCATGTTGTATCTAATGAGGAGTTTGCTCCCAGGAAAGTGACCATGCTCTGAAAGTCTTGTCCAAGGCAGGGCCTTGCCTGGACACTCGGTGCTCCTTGGTGCTGGTGTGCCTGTGAAGGATGTATTAATTCTGGCACCTTCTTCCTCATGCACAAGGACAAGTCTGCGGTTTTTCACCTAGTCTGCGTACAATTTTTTACCCACCAAGTCTGAGCATGGCTTTGAAGGGGTGAAATGACCAAGCCAGAGGAATTGTGTAGTGAGTCACCTGAGAGCTGGGTCTGAGGTGGCCTGTTGGAGTGACAGTCACCTTGAGTTCAGCCACTACATACGGTTTGTTGAACAACCTGCAGTGTATTTCTGTGCATTAACATCCCTTTTTCTGTATTGAGTAACACTTACTGCAAGTTTAACTCCATAGCCAAAATACAGAGAGATCCAACGGAGTACTCAGTCAGGTCTGTGAGTCCTTCCTGCTCTTTGCAGGATACACTGTAGTGCTTGAACCAACATACAGATTTTGGAGTTTTTTCAGTGTTGGCAGATCTGGCACTTCAGAGGAAGAAAAATGATAAAGGCTGTTTTGTGGGGGTAACAAAGGCACCTTTTGCTAACTCAGAGGTGTTGCAATAAATAACTCAGCAGGGTCATGTGCTCTTATTTTGCTGTATCCTGAAAAGTGCAAACTTTGCATTGCTTAAAATACTAAGTGAACTCTGCTTACCCTTGAGTTCTTCTTGACTGCATCCCTGCCTCAGACCTCTCTGTGGAAACCACCCAAGAGTGGAGGAATATGTCCTCTCCTAGAGCTGCTCTTCTCATTGGTTTCTTCATCATTAATTCTGGGGCGGGAGAGAGCTCCTGTTTTCCTGTTCCTCCACACATCAGTGGCTGCCCGCAGGAGATGCAGCCCCTGCCTTTCCAGCATGAGGAAAACAGGTTCTGGTTTTTGTTGTGGGTTTTTTTTCCAAGTTCTGCAAAACAGGAATTAATATTTTTTGCATTTCTATGTTAACAAGGAGGCTCAAAACCAAGCTGTTTTGGTGGGTGTGAGAAAACAGACTTCCTGCAATGGAATTGGGCCCTGTTCAAAAGAGGTGCTGGCTCTCAGCCTTGATGGAGTATGGCTGGAGGCTTGTGTCAGTCACTGCTGAAAGCATGGCCATGACTAG
This sequence comes from Lycocorax pyrrhopterus obiensis, assembly GCA_014706295.1. Taxonomy (NCBI): domain Eukaryota; kingdom Metazoa; phylum Chordata; class Aves; order Passeriformes; family Paradisaeidae; genus Lycocorax; species Lycocorax pyrrhopterus. Next base: position 30,105,164 of record JACSVZ010000007.1, on the reverse strand, counting down.
GGCAACAGCATGTTTGGCAGAACTCTGTCTTTGGGACAGTTCACAAGCATTCAGGGTCCCTGGGTGGCAGAGATAGGCTGTGCTTTTAGGTGCACTAATCTTACCAGCAAAAAAAATGACACAGCAAGAGGGTAGGAATGCTGTGGCTTTTGTAGCAAAGTAGAGGAGCAGGCTTTTAATGCAAAGATTGCCAGAGATTGATTGGATTGTAACTTGCCTGGGAGTAGCCACTGTTTTAATTTCTCCTTTCCTTTCCTAATTCTGCCAAAGGCACACCACATATGCTTGTTGCAGGCGACGGGAAGGTGAGGAGGCTTCAAGAGGAATGAGATTGAAAGGGAGGAGTGCAGCAGGTGTGACTAAAAGCTGGAGCACTGCCGACAGTCAGTTGTTGTGTTTCAAAAACAGTGTGTGGTATGGCAAGTGCATTTCAGTAACCAAAAGACAGCTGTTCGATTTCCCGGTAAGCAAAAAGCTTACTGAGTCCAACCACGGGGTCCAGCCCCAGGTGCTCAGAGAAAAGGGGTCTGCAGCTAAGGCCTCTTCTCTCTCCCCAGTTTACAGGAGGCATGCCCTGTGCTGCAGGAATATGATCCCTGTGATGCAGGGACATGGCTTACGGTTATTCTTTGTGGGTAGCTGTGTTTATGCAGAGGCTGCTCAGGGGAGCAGAAGTCAATCTTTTGGTGCTGGAAAGGTTTTGGGTATCTAAACATGGACTGGAAGAGATTGGAAATTCCTGCAACTCTCAGGGGATTTGGATGTTCAGAAACTCCTCTAGGCCTGGAGCAGCAGCCCTCTAGATCCCTCTCTGATCAAGTGTGTGGTACTTCAGAGAGATGCTGCAACCCATGGAGGGATGTGGGGAATGGCAGTGAAGGCAGACACTGTTTTTCTTTCTGCTTCTGCTCCTTCTCCTTAATTTCTCTTGCAATGGTTTCCTCCCTTACACAAATACAGATCAAGTGTGGTTTAATGTGGAACTTATTTTAGATTAAGAGAAACCTCTGCCTGCACATTCTATCTTTCCTGCCTGTGTAGGGGGAATGTGGGCTTCAAAATGAGGACAGAAAATTCTCAGCCATTCAAAGGTATCACAGATGGGTAAAATAAGTGTGCTTATCACATATATCAAGCTTGGATAAGGGAGAGTAGCAGGATACACTGTATTTGAAGCTTGAAGCCAGCTTGCAGTAAGGGAAAATGAATTTGTTTGGAGGAGATGTTTTAGTCCCTTACCCTGGCTGATGCTGAAGGAGCTAGAAGAGAGTGTGCTCACTAAGTCCACTTTTAGCCTGTGGCTGGCTCCTGGTGCTGGCATGGAATTCGTTTTGATGGCCACTCACTAAACAGAAAATCCCCCCAGCTGTGACCAACTGCTGCTGAGTTACAGCCTTGTTCAGAAACAGTGGTGGTGGTTGTGGCTCCAGGGAGCACCCTCAGGCCTGGATACCCCAAAGGATGTGCGTGACACCCTTCCCGACACACTCCACGTCATGGGAGCCTTTGGCTTCCCCTTGCAAGTGGGCACGGGCTCAGCTTGCAGCTCTGCTGCCAGCCAGGAGCAGAGAGCCCCATGCCCACAGCCGGAGCTGCTCCTGCCGCCTCAGGCCTGTTGGATTCCAGCATGCTGGGGCACACCTTGCCACCAAGCTTTTAGCAGCAGAATGGAATGAAGCAATTTAGTGAGCCAGCCTTAGCAAAGGTTACTGGGAACAGGGGTGGGAGCTATTCCATTCCCTTCCTGAAGGGAGAAGAGCATCTCCTGATCCCGGCCCCATAGTGCTCCGTTACAAGCACCTGGTTCAGCTCCTAAGTGCAGTGCAGGGAGGATTCAGAGCCTGGCTGCCAGGGGAGCTCTGTGTGTGGGCTCTGCTTCATTCCCAGACCAGGGGAGCAGAGAAGGGCAAGACAGAACAGTTGCTTTCCGGGTGAATGGGAAAGAAAGAACAGGCCTAGTAGGGAAGCAAAGAATAGCTGTTGTGGAGAGAACCCTGCAACAGAATGAAGTGTCCTGAAGACAGACCTGAAATGTGCTTCTGGGTCTTGGTTCTGGTGCACTGCCCATAGCTGGAGTTTCCATCCTGTCCGTACTTGAAGAGGGTCACGAAGCTTGCAAACAAATACTGCTTTACACAGTGAGTGTACACCCCTTCCTGTCTATCCAGCTCTCCCTAGCTTTGAGCACGATTGCAAGCTGGCCTTTCCTCACCTTCCCCTCCAGGCTGCTCCCTCAGCTTTCTGTTTATTCCTCTTTGGCTAGCTGGGGCTGTCTCCCCAAGGTGGAAGTTAGCCTAGCCCCGTGTGCTTTGAGGCACCTAGAAACAGTGGCTATGGTGGAGATGAGGGGGCTGCTTTGAAGCACCTAGAAACAGTGGCCATGGTGGAGATGAGGGGGCTGCTTTGAAGCACCTAGAAACAGTGGCCATGGTGGAGATGAGGGGGCTGCTTTGAAGCACCTAGAAACAGTGGCCATGGTGGAGATGAGGGGGCTGCTTTGAGGCACCTAGAAACAGTGCCATGGTGGAGATGAGGGGGCTGCTCTCCTTGGAGTGCAAAGGAGGTGAGACACGCCCTCATAGCTGCTCATGCTTTTTTCATAACACTGCCTTCCTGTCTAGAAATATTATTCATCCTGCTCCGAAGTCTTTCCGACTTGAGCGTTTCATGCAGAAAATGCACAGTGATGGGCAGTGAACACCCCGGGCTCTTAACCAGGCACCTTCCCTCCCTGCTTCACAGCCCACCTCACGTGGGGCTGTGGGCCACATGTGGGTACAGAGCTGGGCAGGGTGGTGCCGGGTGTCCCCTTGCCTCAGACATGCAGCGTGAGCCATTTCAGAGTCTGCATGCCAGGTCCTGTCCCAGTGTGTTTCACAGGGGCAAGAGGCAGACAGAGGAACCAGTCCCCTCCACTGGACCTTCACCCAGAGGAGTTTGACATCTATCCAAAGAAATACTTCATAATCCGGTTTTTAATTTTTATTTTTATTGTTTTCCCTGAAAATAATTTGTCCAAAAGTAATTTCCGATTTTTCCTCAGAGGCAGAGAGCAGACCAGAAAGTTTTACCTTCAGATGAAGCTTGGTGTGCTCTGTAACTGAAGGTGGCCCTGGAGGCTCTCTCTCTACTGTAGCTGCACTGCCAGACCCACAGAGAAAGCCGTGCATGGGCAAACAGCCCTGGCAAGGACAACAGCCTGTTAATCCTGCATTAGGGACACGTCTGTGCCTCCACTCTGCAGCTGCCAGGTCAACGGTGGCCTCAGCTTTTCCAAGTCTTTCAGCAACCTGCTCAGTAGGGAGGAGGGTCGGTGGTGGCAGTGTCTGTGATCACAGCTGGGCATGCAGCTCCCAGGCTGGGGAAGGGGGCAGGCAGCCAGTCCCAGAGCAGGGGCTGGGGCACGAAGCTCAGGGCTAACATGGTTTTTCTGAAGCTAAGCACATCGAAAGCCTGATGTGCCCTTTTCCTTGCTGCTGCCTTTCCTGGATAAACAGCCTCAAATCACAAGGGCCATAAAACTAGTGCATTTCCTAGCTCTAGCGTCATGTAAATAAGTCAGGTCAGACAGCTGGTGTGCCAGAAATTTCCTCAACACTTTCCTATCCGCATGATTTAACAGACTGCAGCTATATCCTAAGAGCCCTGGAAAGACATCCCTCTTACATGCATCAGGGATGTTTTAAGTATCTCTGAATGTCAGTGAAAAGAAAACAAGAAACTGTTTCTGTGGAGGAGATGGCATGTGTGTCCCAGACAGGGGGCTCGTGGGGGAAATGGAGGAATGGAGCTGCTGAGTTCTTGTAGCTGCAGTGCAGCAAGAGAGAGGTAGTGTTATAAAGAAAGATTTCCTGGTTTAAGGCTCTGAATTAATTTGAATTGTTTTGCAGAATAATGGGCTTGCGCTTACTACTGTTGTAATGGGATAGCCAGAGAATCAGAAGCTGCAGCTGCTTCTGCAGCAGGAGACATCAATTATGGATGGAGGCTGTGCTGTATAAGGTCAGAAGACACTAGGACAGACAGGACTATATTCAGCTTTTTCTCTGCCTGTCCATGTGATGTTTGCCATGGCAGGGTGTTAGTTCCCAAGGTAATATGAAATGAATCCTGTCTCCTTTCTAAGGAGAAATGGGCCAGTATTTGCCATCCCCACAGCCCTGATACCACAGCCTGCCATGTTATGGATGCTCGTTACAGTAGTAAAGCCATGACTTCATCTCACTTTCTGGAGGCTGTGTGTGGAGAAATGTGAATTGAACAGAAGTGGGATGTGGGTACTCATCTTTAGATGGACAGCTGTGCCAAAGACAAATCAGATTTTACTTTAAGGAATCTCCTTTCTCCTTAATCTTTGGAGATTTATTGAAAGCAGCCTCTAATCTCTTCTGCTTGCCACAGACAAGTATGTTTCACCTACTTACCACAGGGTGAATTTTAGTGCCATTCTTAATCTATGGTGAAAAAGGCTTGGGGACAGGATCTGCAGCATGTTGTCTCTGGCATACACCGGGGATTTCCCCCCTGCATTAACTGCTGCCTGGATGAACACATTCCTACACACACCCAGCATAGATCCTCCAGGAGGTATTCAGGAGCAGCAGCTGGCTGGGGAACACGTGGGCTAGCAGGCCTCCATGGCTTGGCTGTGCACTGAGAGCCAGAAGGCAGAGGAGTTCCCGAGGGAAGCTTGGCAAACCCAGCTGGCAGTGCCTGAGCAAGGGGAAGGAGAGGAACCAGGGTGCTTGGTGGGAGGGAGCCCATCTCACACAGCAGGCAGGATCTGATACAACTCACGGGGAGAAGAAGGAAGGCAGTTGCTGTCCCAGGCCCTTAGACTTACTACTGGAGGGGCTGTATTTAATTACATACATTTTCCAAGAGCTGTTTGTATCTAAATGTATATGGACCATTTTTTGGGGAAGATGAATTGTTATCCAGGCTAGTTGCTATAATCTTTGGAGGCTGAAGGTTGGTGAATCCTCTGGAAGAGATGGTCCTGTTCTCAGTGGCCATGCTCTCATCTGGAGCATGGTAGAAATGTACAGGAGTCATGAGTGAAGTCTACTTGTAGGGAGGAGGTGAAACTCAATGAAATGGAAAAACTGGTAAGTAGAGGTGCCAGGCTGGAGGTCCATGGGAGGAGAAAGCAGCTCATGCCATTCCCCAGCTGACCTGGTGAACCTGCATAGCCATTTCCCTTTCTGGGGGCACTTTGTAGCTTGGTCAGAACGAGCCCTGGGTTGCGTACCCAGCCGCATCCTTGTGGAGAGAAGCACACACAAGACAGGTACTTGATTTCCACATGGTTAAAAGGGGTCCTTTCCTTTACATGCTCTAGAAGAGAGATGTGTTTTTTTTCTGAAGGGGTTGTGCAGCTTTCTGCTATGGACAAAGTGATATTGAGGCTCGGACTGTGCTTTCTGCAGATCCCGGGGCTGCAGGGACAGTGGCTGTGGGAGACACACTGAGGAGAGGGCCCCCGGCAGACTGTAAGGCTGATAGTTCTCAATGCATGTCCCTGTCTCTACTCTTGAGAGTCACTTAATGGAAGAGGATTCTTTTTTCCTAGTTAAGAACAATATAGAAAAATACGTAATGTCAGACTTCCCCAAAGGCACAGAGAAATGCAGGTGGGAAACTGAGGGGAGCTGAGGAGCAGCAGTTGAGTGGAAAATCTAAAGCTTTATTAGTGCTCTATTTTCCACATAGAGTACTGTGGGTTGTTGTCTCCTTTGCCTGAGATAAGAGATGGGGAAAAAGGACCTTTATTTGCAGCTAGCTCATCCAGGCCCCTTGCAGGGCAGGCAGGTTACTTACTCTGCCTGCCTCTCTGCGGTGCCTCAGCTGTCAGGTTGGAGGTGGGTGTATGGCAAGGGCTCTGATGTCTGTGCCCTGCCCTAGGAGGATGAACAGCATGCACATAACCTCAGTGAGCTCTTTGGAGGATCCACCAAGCTTAACAGAGACAGACGTCTCAGAGACAATCAGACCCTTCATGTTTCGAGCTAAAGTAATAAAAAACATTTTTATTTTTGATTTACAGCTGAAGAACAGTGAAATTTGCTAACCTGTGTTAAGCTTGTGCTTCAAGGTGGGAGCTGCTTCTCTCACATTCCACACCAGTGCTGCAGGAAGCATCTCCTGGCGGGAAGACGGAGAAGAGCAGTGCCTCTGGCTGCAGTGTGGCCCTTGCTGTTCACAGGTAAGGCACACAGACTTGGCAGGGTGTGAATGTTTCACAGACAAATGGTAACAACCGGGGCCTTTACGGAGCAGCTGGCCTGCAAAAGGCAAGATGTGCTGAGGGAGGTGAGAAGATGTCATTCGATTGCTTAGCTGCTTTTGAAAGGCTCAACAAGAAAGATTTAGCAAGTGTGTAATTTCAACCAGAGTCTTCGGGACCTGGACTCTTGTAGAGATGTGGATTCCTCCTCTGGAGTTCCTGTCATATATGTGACCATGAAGGTGTCACCTGGAGAGCTGCAAGCTATTTATATTACCCAGCTTTGGGTAGAGAGTCTCACCTTATCAGCCTTTTACTGTAATCTCAGTTTACACCTTCCTCCTCTACGAAAAGGCGCTGCTCTTGGCAGCTACCAGGCAGGAGACCATGGCTCATCCTGCCTGGCTCTGTGCAAAGATCCTGAGGCGCTCACAGCAATGCTGTGCGAGCTGATGCCCTGTGCTAGAGCCTAGTAAGAAGCTCACTTTGTAGCTCTCTGCATCAGGAGTTTTCCTCACTCTTTTATGGTGGCAGCAGACCTGGGCTCTCTATATTTAAATCTCAAAGGAAGAACTCTTCCCTCCATTGGTGTGAGTTGCCCTATCGCAGCCCATTGCCGTGCAGTGAGCTGTGGGGCTGGCAGGCCCTGCAGCTCTGCCCCAACAGGCCAGCTTACAGGGGAATTGGACTTCCCACCTTCTGCTGAAACTGATGTGTAGAACCTATGCCCTCTGAAACTGCATTTCTAGATATATATGTTTCCCCCAAGGTCACTTCTCTTCTGGCCCAGTCTTAGTGCTCAGTTAGTTCTTCAGTCTCTTTAGTACATGGTGCCAAAAACATCCAACCATCAAAACCTTTTGCTCTCAGAGGGACAGGTTTGGAATAAGGGGTGTTTAAGAGAGGAGGAGTATGTACCCAAAACTGAATGCCATTTTTGCTGTGTTTATCTTCCCCTGACACCAAATGACATTTTGGGGCAGGTAGGAAGAGTCACGCCGTACTTTCATGGCATCTTAGCAGCATTACTTCCCCAGAAACAGCAATAAAGCTGTGGCCTGTGGGCTTGCAATGACAGATCAGCTCCTCATTTTGTTCCAAGCCCTGGCTGCGTTATCTGTCAGGAAGATAATTCCCTGACCTTGGGGTCAGGGGATGAGTGCTTTGCTTAACGATTAAGCCACTGCAGTAGATAACATGCCGTGTTTAATCCCTTTGGTAGCTGGTCCTGGAGGGGGGGGCAGGAGGGGCTGCAAAAATACAGTGGCTTGCAATAGGTCTGGAGACCTCAGAAATGGTGGCAACAATGCAGAAACTGTGGCTGTATGTGCCCATCCTCCTAAGTTAATTTGGTGGCAGACTGGAAAACAACCAGCCTATCTAGGGCACTATTCTGTCAAGTGATAGAGCCATATGGTGCAAAAACCCCACAGTCGTCTGAGGGCTTAGGCATGTCAGAAATCAGGGAGTCCCTTTGCGTACTGATCCTGTCTGCTAGCTGGCATATATAAAAAGAAGGTTTATAATTATTTTGCCTTCACTCTGTCGATGGGGGAAGGGACTCCTGAATAAACAACTAATCCTGCTGATTTGAACTGGGAAAGAATGAGATTCAACCTTTCCTGCTGCTTCAAAGCTGTGGCTGGGATATGGCTGTAAAGCATGCAGCTGGCATGCTGGAAAGCCCCACCAGCCTGCCTTATATCCAAGCAAGTGCAGCAAATACATCAGAGCATGGGTGCATGACCAGGTTTCAGGTTGTACAAACTGAGGGTTGAAGCCCACTCTCCCAGTGGTATTTAGGGTTCTGTCTGCAAGTGAAATCAGGGAGGGCTTTGACTGACAGGGTCTCACCTAGGAGATTTCATCCCCACAGCCAGACTTCTGTCCCCTGCTTTTTGCTGTAATTCTGTTTCTTGCCCCTGCCAGAGAAGGAGAAGATGAACACATGAGCCCACATCCAGCTTGCCAGCAGTGAGGCACTAACGGTCTAGAGGGAAGACCCTTGGGGTTTTTGAGCTATCCTCTCTTCCCAGGCTGTCACTGCATAGTTAAGGATTATGATTCCCCTTTAATCTGGCTTTTCCCTTTCAGAAGGTCCCTGCTCTCTCTGGAAACAGCCCCAGCCTCAGATTACCTCTGGCTGTGGTGCCACTTCTGTTGGACACAGGAATGTGCTAGTTGTCACCACGTGCTTGCCCTTGGGCAATTGACCTTAGCAGGCAGGAACCAATCCCGGGTCTGGTGACTGAATCGAAATGGTTACTTACAAATAAAGGCGGGGATGGATCTGGTCTTTGGGAAACACTGACAGCCAGCAATCCAGTTCCCTAATGAGAACTGGACTATGGGCATGCTGTGGGTCTCTACCAAACCCTGGCAGTTTGACATTAAATTTGGTCTTTAAGGAAGAAAAAACTGAACAACTTTAAAAGAAAAGAAAAGAAAACAAACAAAATAAAACCAACCAAAAAAAACCCCCCAAACCAACCAAAAACGAAACCAAACCAAACCAAACAACTCCAACCAAAAAAACCCCAACACCCCCCCCCCCAAAAAAAAAAAAAAAGAAGCAGAATTAAAACAGTCTTTAGTAGAAATGTGCTTCTTCATCCTGTGGTCTTGAGATACATACTTCTTCTTAGCTCATCCTCCTGATCCTAGCACTGACACATGGTAAAATCCTTTCACTGCCAGCCCAGATTCAAATATTAAAAGAAGTGCTCCTCATCACCCTCTGCTTCACAGGAGAACCCTGGGCACACTTGGCTGCTGCCCTAGAGTGCAAAGGGTGGTGGTTAAGCTCAGGCTCCTTCCTAGCATTGTGGGCTGCTGCCTGACAGATGCCTGGAGCAGCCCCCATGCAGGCCTGAGGTAGAGGAAGCCACTGGGCTGGGGTGCTCCAGAAGGCATTTCTCTGCTACTGTAATGGAGGAGCCTTCACAGGTAGGAGACCTAAAAAAATTCACAATTCGTCATGACTTTCATGTAGGGTCCCAGTCTTATTTTCATTATACTATAGATTTGTTTAAGTCCTGTACGTGCTTACTCCAGGCTTCTCTTTTCCATCCTTACTCCCACCATGCATTCAGGACATGTTTCTTTGCTGTACTGGTATGAGAGCCATCAAAGTCTAGAACAGTTTTCCTACAATTTTCCACTCTGGCCAACCCCAACACTTGTTGGAAAACATCATTCCTTTCTTACCTGAGGTTTTAAGTACTTTCCATCATTCTTCATTCCCTGAGAGTATCTAAAATGTGTGAAACTGCTTGGCCATGTAAATCTGTTGCATGAGACATATAAACCATGTCTCCTATGATTTTAAGGATATTTAAATAACTCATATTGTTATTTCTTTCTTCTTCACACATTCTTTCATTTCCTCTGGGGAGTCATTTTCTCCTTCTGCATTTGTGCCTCCAATTTCCCCACAGAAAGAAATTATGCTAAAATTATTCTCAATACATCTGATACATCGACTCCCTGGCCAGCCTTGCCTGCTTGCAGGATGCCTCCCTGTACCTGAGGACACTGCAGTGCGTTGCCATGGAGAGGACTCAGACAGCATTACTGGGTCAGCAGGTACTGTACAGCATGGGAGTTTATACAGCACTGGCGTCAGGACGCATGGAAGGGGCCCTGTGGATTCCAGGAGACTCTGCAGAAATTCCCCTGGTAGCTCACAGCAAATTTTCTGTGCATCTGGGGACTCGCAGGCTGTGACTGAATCAAGTGGCATCTACATTATAGTACAGTGTCTTTGCAGGGAGAGATCTGCAGTTTCCCAGAGACAGCAGGGGCTGCAAGAAATCTCTGGAGTAGCACAGTGCAGTCTGATCAGAGGTACTTAGAGAGGACAGTAGCTCTGGGTGTGAACATCATTGCCTCCAAGAATCTCTACTTCTAGAATTTTTTTGATGGAACCATAAGTAAAATGCATTGAAATACCTGATTCTGCAAACAGATTGTGCAGGTTCTTTGAAATATTGTAGGAATTGCAGAAAACTTCTGTTACAAGACAGAGTGCCTTCTGCCTGGAAAATATTAGGACTTGCAGCGCCCAAGAGATGTAAGTTGGAGTGACAGCTACCACAAAAAGTGATATGGAGTGTATCTACAGCTAACCTAAGACGTCAGGTGCTCTAGTGTTGTATAAAGCCCTGAAGCCCTCAGCTTGCCTAGCATTTTCTGAGAGCAGGCAGGTCACCTCTGGTTTACTGAAACAATCCTCCCTGGCTTTACTTCCTCCTGAGCAGCAGCAGGTGAAAGTGGTAACAGAAAAAGCAACATCATGACCTATAGCTGTTGCAACATATCTAAAATTCCTGTCATGACAGGTCATGCCGACCTGCATGAGCTAGACACGAATTTACTGGCAAGTCATAAGGAGAAGCTGGCGATAGTGGTGATAGGATGGATGTATCTTAGGATGCCAGCCTGTCCCCAGAGCACCTGGGCATGACGTGATGATGACTGCAGAAAGGAAAGCTTCCCTCTCGGGCAAGAAGAGACACTGCTTCCCATGCCAAGCACTGGTCTAAGTGGGGAGAGCAACAGCTAACAACTTCCTCTGGGGCTGTTAATGCTTGCCTCATTCATGGTACTGTCTGGGAAAGCAATGCAAGGGAAGCAAATTAGCAGCAGTGTTGATAACTAAAAATTAAACAGTGGCATCACTTTGCTATGCCACAACACCACAGTTCTTCCGTAGGTTTTCAATCTATGCTACCCAAAGCCCAGATTCAGACAGTTCCTGTAGTTGCTCGTGCACAGACATGTCCCAGTTTAAGGAAGAGCAGGGCAAATTAGTTTTCTTGAAGCCTCTGCAGACAAGTGGAGACTTGGCTGCACCCTGTGGTCAGCTCCCCAGGTACCTAGCTGCAGGCAATAGGAGCAGGAGCCTCAGGATCAAACTAGGAAACAAGGACAGTTTGACAGCTTCAGGTGGGAGCTGAAAATGGTGCAGAGGCTCCTAGAATGTCTGGATGAGGGCTGCTGAAATTCCCTGATGAGAACACAGTACCACTCTTCCATCAGAATTCATATCAGATGTGGACTGAATCCACCCAGGATGGCTGTGTAGTGGTCCTTCTACAGTGAAAATAGTGCCTGTTCATGGAACTCACCTTTTCCTTGAAATCTGAAGAAATAGCTGTTGCTAGGAGGTAAACATGAAGCCTGCCTTGTCAGCATGTACAGGAGACAGGTGTATAAGTAGAAAAGCTTGTGAACAGAGTGGTCCCCTCCTAGGGTCTAAGAAATTGCACACAACGGGGCACTTAAAAAAACTCTCACCTGCTGGCATAATACAGCTTCTTTCAGGAGGGAAAGGAAAATGGCTTCCAGCTTTACCTACACATCTGTGTTTTGTACTCCCTTCCTCCTTTATTTTCCTGTCTCTTATAAATCTTTAAATAATTGCCAAAAATAGCACAGCTTACTTTGGAGGTGATTAAAAAAGAGACTAAATTATCACATCACCCTCCTACAAACCAAAACATTCCCAGTAGCACCCACAAGACAAAGAGCCAAATCTCTTACTCCCCACTGTTTAGCTTGCTGTCTGACAAGGTACTTCTGTGCCAGCTGCTCTTCCCCTCAGCTGCACTGAGCTGCTTAAGCAGACAGTGCTTTGTAAACATCTAGGAACAAAGTGTCCAGCACCAGGGTATTGACAAATTTGTCACCCAGTCTAAAAATATCAGCTGATATGTGACCCTCCCATCCCACTGCCTGGGTACTGCTCAGGCAGGAGGAAATTTCCACCAAGCTCTTGAAAGCATAAGCTCTGCCAAGCCACTGTGATTTACATAAATAATGAAAAGTTTAATATATCTAGGCTGTATTCACTCCTGGAATAACTCTGCTGGCCCTAGAGAGGAAACTAATGGGATGAACTGGGCCCGTAAGTTTAATGTACTGAAAGAAAGTGTTATTGTATGCTGTCATACGTAGAGACCTGAGTGATTCTAGATAGCCAGGATGGTATAAGGATACTCAGTCCATGTTTACTCATTCATTTAACATTTCCATCTGTAGCTCCTGCCCATTTCTGCCAATTCACCATCCTCTCACCCTGCCCCTGTCCTGGGCTCCCAGTGCAGCCTCATCTAACCTTCAGGCCCCCCATTTAAAAGTGTTTCAGGGTTTGGGGGCAACGCCCAGAAGTGGTGGCTTAAAACCTTTATCCTCCATGAAGTACCAGCTGCAGATCAGGAGTCAGGGGAGCTGCCACAGCAGGGGCACAGGGATATCCCTCCTGCAACCAGGAGAGGTTAATTAGAGGAGTTCGTGGGGCTTAGGGAGAACATGAGTGAGAGCTCCAGCTAGATCAGGGAGGCCAACGTGGCCCAGGGCAAATCACATCAGTTCTTTCTGCTTCAGTTTGCTTGTACTTAGGCTGGGGGCAATAACTAGTTTACCTCACAGCCAGGTCCTGAGATTAGATGCAGAGAGCTGTGTAAAGCACGTAAGAACAAAATAGCACTGGCAGTTCGGTTTTGTAATACAGGATGATTCTTACTGACAGAGTGGTTTTGTAATGCAGAGGATTCCTTGCTGAATGGCAGGGATGTAGGAGACAAGTGCAAAGTTACCACAGAAAGACTCGGGTCCTTTCAGACTAGAATCTTACAATAACATGGTAATGTTTTACAGTAAAGATGCATGCTCAAAGAACGGGCTAAGGACAAAGAAGTCAGACCTAGAACTGAATTTTTTTTCATGTCCTAAGATGCATGTGGGATGTGGGGCATATTCCATTATGAAGGCTCTGAAGGCTGGCATCCCCAGAGTGCGGGATGCTCTCCATAAATGGAGAATCTGTTTCCATGTATCTTGTGTGGAAGAGTTTTGCATTTTTTTTCTTCTTCCCAGTGTTTTCTCTTCAAAACATCACCTAGTAATATCTCACCAAAAAGGAGGGCAGAGCTGCTGCCTGCCTAGAAGCCAGAAGCATTATGATTTTCTTACCGTGCCTCTGTACTGGCTCTTTACAGTGGGTGTCGCTTGCCAAGAACTTGTGGGGCTGCACCCCCATGAGCAGTTGTATTAGGGCTCCGTCAGCTCGCACTGCAACACCCCTGTGCTGAGCTGCAAGGTAGGTGTCTCGGAGCTGATTTCCAGATGGGCTAAGCCAGTGTCTTCCTCTTCTTTGCCTACGACAGCCTTCTTTTACAACTATGAAGGCTAAGTCCAATCCTAGCAAACTAAATTCCCTGGGAGCTTGACTCAGCAAAGCATTAGAGCTTACATTTGATTGCTTTGAAGGAAGCCTGTGTGATGTGAGAACCGATCACAGAGCACCTCCCAGAGCACCTCTGCTCTCCTGGATGTAGTGGCTGCTCTACTAAACATCAGCACAGTCCCAGGTCTACAGAGCAGAACTATGTGTGAAGACACAGTTACTATCCATAATGTGCTCCATCTAACTAGCTTTGTATCTCATCCTTACATCTCCCTGCATCTTCTTTAAAACAAAACCCCAACCAAAAAAAGCCCTAACCAAAAAACCATGTTCAAAACGGCATTTTAACTATTACATTTTTGTCTTTACCAGCAGGAGAAGAACACCCACAGCCGAAAGCAAGTCCTTCTTGGATGCAACAACTGAATCAATGGGAAGCCATCCTCAGGTAGGATATGATAAGCCTGGCTGACTATGTATTGCAAATTCTGTTTCCCACATCTCCCTGTCCAGCCTTGGCTTAATAAAGACATGCACATCAAACTAAGACCCCTCTGAAACCTGTGAGCACTGCATATTTAGCATTTGTTTAGTGAACAGAATTCCCCTGGCATGGGAGAAATTTTAGCACAGAGTTAGCCTGGAGCTCCATAAGCATCCTAAGAGAAAAATAGTAGGTAACCAAGGCAAGAAATCTAATCCTTGCATCCCTCTTATTCATGTGGTGAAAGAACTTAGTATAAACTGGCTTAAAATTTACCTTGTAAAATATTAACTAGTGGTGGTGTAGCTGTTCCTCCTAATAGCTTTTGAACATATCTGCCAAATTCAACCTTGACAGAGAGATTTGTGTTTTAGTGATTAATTTTGTGTGAAGAGGAAGCATGCAGATAAGATTGGTGGCACTCTCTCCAGCACCGAAGGGCTTCAGTTTTAGCCCAGATGCAGTTAAAAACTACACAATCCACATAAACAAGGTAGATTCTGAACATGCAAAATGTGTTCCATTGTGTTCCAAAATTCCTCCAGAGCTCAGCCAAACAAAACTGTTCCTTAGTCAGTGCTTCTCCTCCATGTTGCTAGCTTTGATTTTTAGTTCTCCCTAGCCTGCAGCTCAACAGCAAAAACACCAAATAAGCCCCGTCTAAAAGGGCCATACTTTTGACATGTGACCCAGGGTTTAATTTCTGTTCCTACAGAAATCCAGCAGTATAATTCCTTCTCAAATAAACAGAAGCATAAGCAGACCCAAGAAATACCTCTCACCCAAACTGCTGACTTAAATTTTCCATGCTGCAATTTTAAACTCATAAACTCCACTGAATTTCACAGACTTTGGACTTAAACCACTACGGGAATAAAAAATATCCATACACAGATTAATGTCTTTTGAAAAAAAAATATTTTTTTCTCAGATTGCACATTCAAAACTTCAGCTGTACACCGCACAGTATAGGAACAGTAGTTTGCCAATCCAATTACCATCATGTAGGTTTGTGTTGATTAGGTCAGCTGTAGCCCCAAGGTGTCAAACTCAGTCAGCAGCAAGAGATGGACCCCAGGTGTAATTACAGTCAGTGGCCAAGATGTGTCTCCTGGGCTGCAGAATGTTCTCAGTCTGGGAATGCCCTTGTCAGAGGGAGGTCTGGACGGTCTTCAGGTAGACTGCAGTAGAGCTTTAGGGTAAAAATGCTGCTCCAGTTAGAGGCTGCCTGCTCATTCATCCAGCACCATTTGACTTCTTTCCACTGTTTCCCAGCTCTCCCCATTTTCCCTCTGCTAATGAACCCAGCAGTGAATTTCAACAACAGTGCAACAACACAGGAAGCAAAAGCCCTCAAACCCATGCTGGCAGGCTTTCTCTGCAGCCCCAAAGGCTACAAACCAGATGAAACATTGGCTATGCTGGAGTCACTGCAGATTTTATCCCAACTCTAGTGCTGTCAGGGAGCAAGGGCAGTTTTGCACTGGTTGGATTTGGGCCACTGGCCATCTCTTTTCTAGGTCTTTGCAGCTACAAGGGCACACATAGATCACTGCGGCATGGACAACACGTGGAGAAGTCTGTGTTTTTTCAAGGACCTTGTCCAGTGTTACAGCAGGATTTGTTTCATTGTTCTAATTGCTGCTTTGAGGACGAGGGTGAGGGGACAGCCTCCTTGCTGGAAACAGTAATGCAGCTGTCCTTTCCACAGCTACCAGATTTTGGTGTTAATTAATGCTTTTCACCAAGGGATGTTTTACTTTGATAACTGCTCAAATAAATAAATAAATAAATAAATATTACTTTGTGCTTTGTAAGCAACATTTGCTCAAGGTCTTTGAAGTGCCTTGCCAAGCCAAGTCTTACTATTTCCTGTGAATACCCCAAGAGCCAAACTCCACGTTTATATCAGTGAGAGCAAGTCCAGCCTCTGGGGGCTTGCCTGGCATTACACAGTGAGCCAATGGCTGACAGAGCAAACATTGCTCAGGTGCCCTAATTCCTACTTTCATGCTGCCTGCCCTTAACACCACCAATTGTACCATGACTCAAAGAAGAGCAAGTTCTATAAAAATTAAAAAAAAATACCTACTTCTTCATTTTCAACACTGTTTGTGTAATGTCTCTAGCCTTGCAGGGCACCAAGATGTATTTGGTCTATTGTTGTTACTGCTCATTTAACACCTTCTTTAAAGCCTTCTAGGAGGGTTTTGACCTGCTGTTACCTCCTGGGAAATTCTGGTAAGCAATCTACGCATGCGAGACTGCATGTCTGTGCCATATGTCAACCTTCTTCTAGTTTTCTCTTCTACTGTGTTGTACGTCAGAGACATCCGCAAAGAAACAAGATCCTGTCTGTTCTTGCTGCTTCTCCTCCATGCTCCAGATCCGACTGCTGTAGCCAGAGCAACCCAATACGGCGTCACGGATGGTGGAACAGAGCTGATGCTGCCCAGAGCCAGAAAAAGAAAAGCAGTGTGACTGCTTTGGATGTGTGCTTGCAGCTCCAACTCAACAAAGAGTAAATGTGGAAACCTGGAGCGGAACACTGTTGTACTTCAATGCTGTGCACAGGGCACAGGTAGGCTTTTCACATTTCTGGTGTACTTAATTGCAGAAGGATTCAGTTCCCTCTAAACAGTATTGAGTTAACTCTTATAAAAAAGACATGATCCTCACCTAAGAGAATCTGTAATGTACCTTATTTTGTGCATCTACTCTTTCTTGTGCTCTACGTAAGAATACAACTCTTAGCACCAGTGGACAGAGAAATGCTGCCCTGCTCAGTAGACGATGATAAGAGCTGGGTGAATGTCTCATTGTATGCAGCTCATGAGAACTTTAAGGTTGGAAGCGGACTCTGGAGGATATCTGATCCAACCTCCTGCTCAAGATAGGGCAAACTGGATAAGGTGGCTGAGGGTATTCTTGAATTTTGAGAATTCCTGAGGGGGGTGATTTCCATTTACAAGTGACCTCCGTATTTCCCCCAAAGTCCAGATTCCACAGGTTCATTCATTTTTGTATCTTAATGAACAAGTGGCTTGTGTGGCTGCTTGTCAGTTTGTGGATTGCCCACTAATTTCTCTCCTTTTCTCCCTCCTCCAAAAGAAGGAATTCTACAGATGTTTGTAAGAGAAATTTGGAAAGCAGAAGGAGAGGTGAGGATACCTGGGAGGGGTAACAGTTACAAACAGAAAAAATGAAATTGTGAGCACTTTCAGACAGCTTCTGCCCAGGTCTGATCATGATGTCTACTTACACGGCCTTGATCTGTGCTCTCCCTAGCTTGGTACCAGCAGCAGCCGAGGGGCACCCAGGGCATATACCATTCTGTACTCCAGCCTTCCTCACCTTCAGCACGGGAGTGCAGCAGCTTTGAAAATACAGTCCCGTAACTTAAACCAAACTGCCCATCGCTCCAGGTAGAATCAGCTTGGGGGGTTTTAGTTCTTATTCAGCAGGCTCTAGTAGTCAGAAACCTCTGTTTGCATTTCCAGATGGAAAGCGCAGCTGTAGTCGTCTCTGGTGTAAACAATCAATCAGTAACTCAGAGGCTTCAAGCAGATTTTGCAGCCCTCTGAGAAAACGCATGTGCTTGTGGGGTAGAGGACACAAAAACTTGCTTCCTCTCTGTAAAGATGACTGAGGTCAGTCTTTAAAACACACCCAGAACAAAAAATTTCAATTTTGTATTTAAAACAGTATGTGAAATAGCTGCCACATTTTTGTGCGGTACCCTGCTCCCCCAAAATAAGAAATTAGGGTGGATGTTGGTTTTTGTTGTTTTTCAAATGCTCATGCCGAGGAGCTTTCTGCCACATTACGCTGGACAAACAGTGGTGGATCCTCATTCATCCATGGCAAGATCTTTCATTTCTTACTAAGGTGAGCATGCAGTTCTGCTTCGAAGGCCATCTTGTCAAAGGTGCGCACATTTGTCTCCTCCCGCACCTTTTCCCGGACATGGAAGGATGCTCGAGCAACAGATCTGGCATTTTCTAAGACAGTCTTCTTCTCCTTGCAGATCTGCTCGCTCCTCTCCAGCTTCCTCTCTATAGAGAGGAGAATTTCCCTGCGCCGTAAGTCCTCATACTGCTCCACCTTTTGCTTGTTCATCTTCTGCACTTTTTCCTTTTCCAGACGGCTCAAGACCACTTTGCGAGCTTTTTCTTGAACAGCCTCTTCAGCCACCTGGGCAGCATGCTGAAGCTTTCTCTCTGTCTCTCTAGCCAGTGCTTCCAAGTGCTCCTTCTGCTCTCTTTCCTTCTTCTCTGCTGCCAGTTTAGCTCTCTGGATCTGCATGTCCTCACGCCTGGCCTTCTCCCTCAGCTCCTGGTTCCTCTTCTCCACTAGCTGCTCGTAGTTCTCCTGAGCCTTTGTCAAACTCATCTTCAGGGATGCCTTCAGCATTTCTTTCTCTTCTGCCTCTTGCTTGGCCAGTTCCTTGAGCAAGGCCTCGTGCTTCAGCTTCTCTGCTTGGTTGAACAGTCTCTTCTCCTTCTGCAACTGCACCTCCTTCTTCAGCCTCTTCTGTGCAGCTGTGGACAGCTTCTCTTGCAGGAGCTGCTCCTCTCGCTCCTGGTGCTCCTTCTTGACCTCCTCCTTTGCCTTCAGGTTGAGCTCTTGATGGAGCTTTTTCTGCTTGTCCTCCTTGATGGCCCTCTCCAGCTTCTCCCTCCGCAGCCGCTCCTGCTTCTCTGCTTGCTCCCGCCACCTCTCCTCACACACCAGGAGCTGCCTCTGCTTCAGCAGGGCGGCTTCCTCCTGCTCCTGGTTCAGTCTCCCTCGCCGCTTCTCCACCTGGCTCTCCCACATCCGCTGACCCTGCAGGAGAGCCCTCTGCTTCTCCTTCTCCTCCTGCTCCTTCCGCTGCTCAGCCAGGCGCCGCTGGCTGTCCCACTGCAGATGGGCTGCCTGCCGCTGCTCCCGAAGGAGGTTGGCCTCCTGGTGCTTGGCGATCATCAGCGCTGCGATCTTCTTGTCTCTCTCAGGCACCTCTGAGAGGCCCTTCTTCCTCTTCACCTCCCTGACGATCCTCTCGACTCTCTGGGCAGTCTGTGGTGAGTGGCTGAGGTCGCCCAGGCTGAAGCTGCGCCCCATCAGGGACCCGTTGGCGACGGCTACCCCCCGACCCCGGCCACCCACCTTGCCCCCGCGCTCCCGCAGGCTCTCCCCGCTGTAGGACGACGAAGCGCCCGACTCCGAGGAGGTCTTGCCCCAGCTACCCTCGCGGCGCTTCTGCAGCGAGTCCAGGGAGTGGCTCTTGCCCTTGGCACCCCTCGATGTCCTGGCCTTCCCCCCGCCATGGGTCCGGGGCCCGCCGGCAGCTGCGGCCGCAGCCCGGGAGGAGACGCGGGCGGCGGGCGAAGGCGGCAGGCTGCCGAGGGGCGCGAGGATCCGCCTCTTCTCCTCCCGGATAATCCTCTCCCGCTCCTCCCGGCATTGCTGCAGCTTGCGGCGGCGCTCCCGCTCGTAGGCCTCGTAGAGGCCGGCGGCCACCCGCATGGAGCGCCCGGGCGCCTCTCTCAGCAGGTCCCCCAGCGCCCGCGGCAGCAGCTCCACGGGCCGCACGGCGCAGCGGGCGCAGGCCTCCAGCGACCGCGGGCTGGTCAGCACGTACCGGCTGCCCTCCGCCGCCGCGCAGTCGAAGTTGTACAGGTCCAGGTGTAGCAGCGGCGACTGCTCTCCAGGACGGGCCGGCTCTCCCCCCGCTGCCCCCCCGGGCGCCGGGCAGGGCTGCGGGGGAGGCTCGGCCGGCGGCTCCACCATGGCTCGGCCTGCGGGGCAGAGAGCGGCGGCGGGTGAGCGGGCGGGCAGCGGGCGCACAGACCCCTTTGTGTCCCCGGGCAGGGGCGAGGAGGGGCTGGGAGGGAGCGGTGGGGTCTGCACCGGGAGTGACTGCTCTGGGCTGCGTTTGTGCAGGAATGGGGCAGGTTACGGGAGGTGTTGGGCGCGGAGGGGCAGTGTCCGGGGGCGGGGGTGCCCGGGGCGGGGAGCTGTGTTTGGGCGGTCGGGCACAGGGGCGTGGTGAGGGAGTCTTTGGGACGCGCGGGTTGTGCCCGGTGGTGTGCGCGGGGGCGTTTGGGGTGAGGTGGGGGGCGTTCAGAGTCCTCCAGCAGGTTTGGGCAGTGGGCGCAGAATCGTTCGGCAGAGAACGGGGGTG
Organism: Lycocorax pyrrhopterus obiensis; assembly: GCA_014706295.1. Classification (NCBI taxonomy): domain Eukaryota; kingdom Metazoa; phylum Chordata; class Aves; order Passeriformes; family Paradisaeidae; genus Lycocorax; species Lycocorax pyrrhopterus. The sequence goes on along the minus strand of JACSVZ010000007.1, from coordinate 30,085,099 downwards.
CTGGGGGTGAACGGCGTGTGTCTGGGCCGGGAGGGCTGTCTGGGCTGAGGGTGGCCGGGCTATGACCGAGGATGCTTTAGGTGTGCCGGGCTTGGCGGAGTGGCGGACGAGGGTGTCCGCGCTTCAGTGGTGAAAGGGGTACTCGGGGGTGTCAGGCAGGGCTGGCAGCGGGACCGGGACCTACCCCCGGGCCGCCGCCCGCGGCGCAAGACGGAGCCCCCCGCCCGTCCCGGTCCCCCGCGGCACTCACCGGGCGGGCGCGGCCGCAGCCCCGCTCTTTGTCTCGGTGCCGGCGGCCTCGGGGATCAGGCGGGCGGCGGCGGCGGCTCCTCCATGGCACCCCGGGCCCCGCGCGGCGCCCCCACCTGCGGGGCGGCGGCGGCGGCGGGCACGGCGGCCGCCCGCAGGCTGCGGCGCCCCGCGCTGCCCGCTGCAGCCCCGCGCGGGGGGCGGGCGGAGGCGGGCGCGGGGGGAGCCCGCCCCGCAGCCCCGCGGCGGCGCCGGGCCGGGCCGGGGGCAGCGCTGCGGCCGGGCGGGGGACCCGCCCCCGCCTCCCCGCCGCGAGGGGCCGGGCCGGGCGCTGCTGCGGCGGGCGCGGCGCGGGGCTGGCTCGGGTGGCGGGTAGGCACCCGGCCCGCCGGGAGAGTGTCCCTCCCTGCAGGCATCCCCCCTCCCTGTGTGCGCGTCCCTCAGTCCTTGCGTCCTGCCCCGCACCTGCCCCTCCGAGCTCACGTCTTTCCCTGCAGACCTTCCCCAAATGAGCGGCACTTTCACGGTCGTGCCCCCTGTTTTGCACTGCTCCTGCACACAAACAATCCCATCTGTATTTACCGTTAATATAGACAAAGATAAAAAGGGTGTAAGAAGGAGCAGGAGATGCTAACCCAGTTTTACAGATGGCAAACTGAACCCCAGGGAGATGAAGGTGCCTTGGGTCGCCTAGGGAATTCTCGCCAGAGCTGGAAAGGAATGGTAAAGCTCTCAGATTTCAGTTTAAAGCAGTTTCCAACCATGAAACCTTATTCCCTTTTGTGCCAGTGTAAGCTATTGCTTGACGCAGAGATGTGTCAGGCAATACAGTACACCTTTTTGAGTACCCACTTTGAATATGGTGCTTGCAGTTACTTTGAAATATCCCTGGTTTCTACAGAGATCCTGGGCTCAACAGCCTCGATGGAGTCGAGAAATGCTTTGCTCTGGAAATACCATTCAGCCAAAAGAGGATCGTTGCTGCTTGTGGAGCTGCAGAGCATCTGTGCCACTTAGTGGAGCAACTCTGATTTTTTCAGGCAGAGGACAGGAGTAGAAAATGCACCATTAGTCACTGTGTTATGAAGTCAATGATTTTCAGTAATTTCTCATTTAACTTCTACAGGTATGGCTTAATATGCTTTGCTTTAATATGGAAGGATATGATACTCACCAAACGACTTTCCAGGGTGGCCCAGGACAAGGATACAGAGCAACAGAAGGACCCAAAAAGGCCTGGGAGTTCTTAGCAGAAAGCTGAGGAGCTGCAGGTTGGTTGTCATTTCATATTGTACATGCTAAGGCTTTGAATCGTGCTCATCCTTGTGCTGATGAATGCACAGGGCAATGATGCATCCACAGCAAGTGAGCAAACTCCACCAATAAGCCATATTGACTAGTCTGATCTCATTCATTCATCCTCATGATAGTCTGCAGGGGACAGTTAGAGAGTTTGGTTGTTAGTCACGAGAAAAATCCTCAGGCCAGGGAACAGCTCTCTGCTGTCTGAAGAGCCCAGCTGATGGGGCTAACCATTAATACACACAACTTTTTTTCTGTCAGCTGGATGGTTTAAGCATTATTTTAAAACTTTAATGAGGCACTCAGTCTAATGTCTTACTGATCCCCATTGCCGTGGTATCCCTGGTTCCTTCCCTCTGAACAGCCACTTGTCACATGCCATAATCCTTTGTTTAGAGTCCTGCAGCTCATCCACCTGAGTGATTTTGCAACCTGCTATGTGATAATGCTGAACATAAAGTCCCATTTGACTTTATACATTGGGCTTGCCCGATAGCCAAGGTCCAAAGCCCAGCATGCCACAATGTCAGTGTAACAACCTGACAAAAGCCAAAGTCCTCTGTGAGATTTGTTTTGGTTCCTTTTTTACATTTCCCATGCTTTGCCTTTGGTTTTTTGTCACTCTGTGCTTCTGCTCTGCCTGCAGTCCTGGCACAGCCTGCCTTTCCCTTCCTCCATGGGTGGCAGGATGGGCGTCTTCTTTGCTCCTGCTGCCGCAGACTGCCTGCCGGGGAGATGTGGGCAAGGCCTCCCTCCTCTGCAGCCCCCTGCCAGGCTGTTCTGGTGTGGTGAGTGCACAACAACCTGAGAGACTTCAAAGTAACCACCCAAAGCTGAGGCACCGGCCCCACCCCTCACAGCCCAGAGGCTCTGCCTAATGTTGTCATCCGTGGCTGACCCTCATTGGAGTCTCTAGGGTAGTGGAGCTTCTGGCTGGGGCAGATGCACAGAGCAGGGAAGCAGAGAAGATATGGGGTGTGAGGAGGTAGCTGGGAATGGTGACATATGGTGGGGGTGATGCAGAGGGCTACTGCCCGAAGCAAAGTGTTTGGCAGCCACTGGGGACAGACTTGCACTGCAAATACTGTATCTTTCACTCTAATATAAAGCTGGTGTCTAAGGCCAGTGTGCTGACAGGGAGTTGTTATTCGTGTTTATCTTGCTGGGTAACAGCATGGGGTGTACTGTTTGCTGTCTCACTGAAACCAGTTAGTCCTCAGTAACTAAAAGATTTTGTTGGTCCCTGGCTGAAAGGATCAGCGGAGAGTTATCTCTGTATTAAGGACTGGCAGCAGTGTTGCTGCATGGATGCTTTCTTGGAGTCAAGCTGAGCATCTCTCTATTTGGCTTTGTGCAAGTTTGGCACATCTGCAATAGTTTTGTATTTGAGTAAACCTAGTCAGTTACCAGGGCTGTTTGAAAAAAAAAATATGGTAGGCTGGCAGAGAAAATGAGGGGGAAAAACCTTGTCACTGAATATTTCCATGGAAACAATATAGATGTGAGAGTAGATTTTATTTGGTTTTTGGGATATTCTGTTGTCAGTGGTTATTTCTGGAACAATTAGAATGTTGGCATATATTGGCACAAACCAAACCCCAGATGTGGCTGTTGAACCTAAGGCACTCAGTTCTTCTGGTCAGGCTTTGCTTCTTTAGAGAACTCATGGGTTGTGAGGGAGTTACGGAGCCCTTGCACTTGGTGAATCATGGAGGATTTGGCCCCAAGGTCATAGAGCAAACTTAAGATGAGGTAAACAAATACCTGAAATTAGTATGAGGATGTCTTTGTTATGAGAGGTCAGAGTACACCACTGGAGTGAGCCATGCAGGACTACAAACTACATGTGCATGAGCTACTATCCATATACAAATAGTGCAGTGACCCAGAATAGTCTCTAATAAGCAAGTGCCATTGAGTGTAAACTCAACAGGAAGGTTACATCCTAACGCTGCATGGTTACATTTTCAAGCTGAAGCTGCAATGCAATTACATCCCATTCATTTACTTGAAAACTGTTGGTTTTGAGCAAATGATCTGTCTTGCGTGCTGCTTCGGTTTCCAAGCTGCGCTATTTATTCTAGCACAGCCTGGAAATCACAACATGAAGCTATTGAAGAACAGTGGGAAATATGACATTGCTGGTGATGCTCTTCAAGGGAAGTAAAATGCAAAGTGTAATCAAACAGAACAAACTGTCAGATTAAGACTGGAGATTTTAAATTTTTTTCATTTTAAATTACTTTCATTTTAACTAATCTGAGGTGTTTATTAGCTGAATAGTAAGATTCTCTCTTTTTGTATTATTTCTACCTTCAGCACTGCTTGGATTTTATCAGTTAGGTATTTTTAGAACTGCAAAAATCTCACATCACTCCTTCACCTATCAGAAGCCACATTAGAACATAGTATTCTAGGATATAGTATTTAATGTTCCAATTTAAATACGAGCTACTTTTCCATTCCTAGATTGTACTTGGTCTTGCCTGATGGTGCTGTGCCAAGGAGCTGGCAGACAGAAGGAAGAGATTTGCTGTCTGCTTCTGCTCTCATCTGGGAGTGATGCACATCAGGCAGCATGAGAAGGGTCAGGATTTGGTATCTGGGCCTTTCCTTGTTGTGTTATCCATACACCCATGCTTATGGAGTGTAAAGGATGTATATGGGGCCTTTGCATTCAGCCTGCACTGGTGCCTAATATGGCCTGGGGAGAAAGACAGAGGTGTTAAACCCATGATGCCTGCTCTTGAATTCAGGAGAACTGGAGGACAACTATCCCACTCATGGAGGCAAAGTGAACACGCATGGGCAGGGTTGCATCACTCACCCACATTAGGTCCACAGGAGTTTGCCCAGGCCTGAGTTGCCCTTGTTGTTTTAACATTGTTTAACCATGACCTGAGCTACCAATGCTGCCATGAGTTTGGCCAAAGCCCCTTATGAATAATTCTGCTTAATTACGGGCAAATGTCTGCAGCTGAAGCCTACTACCCATAATGATAGGATTACATTTAAATTCCTCAAGTTATACCTATAGCTATATGTTTAGACTTTGGAGGGGATAAACTCTATTACGCTTTTACAGCATGAGCCGGGATTATGAATTCCTTAGGCATCAGAGAGCATCTGTCCAGAACCACAGAGGCCATACCAGTTCCAGTGCAGTTCAGAACCCATCATCTGAATCCCATGTCAACAAAACCTCCCCAAGAGGAGAAACTGTTCTACCTGAAGAATGAGTAATTGCAACTGGAGACAGTGCCAAATAGATTTTTCTTTTCTATTGGGCTGATTTCTGGGAATAAAGCCAGCTGGAAGACTGCTAGAAGAAAATCTTCCTAACTCTGATCATATTTGCAGTCCCTTTTTATGCCAGATGTTGCCTCACAAAATATGAAAGTCAGCAGACAGTAGTTTCAGTATGCAGCTTGAAAAGGGCTGATTTTTATATAAAGAAAAGAAAATGAAGATTTGCTGCTTCCTTGAGGTGTACAGAGTCTGTGTGTAGCCAAACAATGCAAAATCATGTGGAAAGAACAGGTGGGAATCCAAGAAGTTAACAAATGTCCTGTAATAAAAACCTGCTGTGTAATAGAAAGACTTCTACAGCTACCCTTAATTTTGAAGAAAAAGTCAAGAGATGCCTGACTTTCTTAATTTAATTTTCAGAGTTGACAGAGGAGAAGCCGAGACTAAATTTGGCTGCTTTTCGGGAAATTGTGGAACATGAAGTTGTTGGAAAGAAGGAAGGGTTGAGAACAATGGGTATTAGACAGGAACAGGTTCAGTTCTTTGCTTGTCACTTTTTTACTGAGCAAGTGGTATGAGTTGGTATCTATGGGATCTGTACCGCCCTCTTCCATCTGTGAAGAAGAATAATAGCACCTTCCCTAAGCAGTGCATAGCCAATGTGATAATGAAGCCCTATATTACATATATTAAATAAACTTGGCAGTGGGAGGATTTCAAATGGTTGGAAGGTAACTTAAATTGCTTACAGGATTTGACGGTGGAGGAGGTCTTGTCCTTTATCCTCTTTGAAACAGAATGCCTCAGACAAGCAAGAGTGATCCCCTTTACCTCTTCACTGCAACACATAAGCAATGATGCAGCTACTGTATCGTTGAGCATACTAAAGGGATGGATAGTTTCCCATAACAGTTTTGTAGAATTGGTGTTTCCTATGCATGTGTATATAGGTCAGATCCTGCAGTTTCTCTCCTTGAACTAACAGTCTCACTGGACTCAGTGATTTGGGTTTTGTTGTACAATTTTTTTCTTCCAACTCTCATGCTTTTTTAGCACAGTGTAGGGATGAGATTCATGAGATGGTGCTAGTACAGGTCCATGGCACTGAAGAACACCACAGTGAGATACCTGTGCAGCATGGCTGCTCTACAGTGGCACTGTGTCCAGGCAAATTGTTCTGCTGGGATTTGAGTGCAATTCTCTGGGACGTGGGGTAGGTGCTGATTGTACCCAAATGAAGCAAATGCTAAGAAGGCAAATGTGATCTTCTGGTTTATTGGGCAGAGTGTCTCTGATAGAGGTGAGGAGTACACCACTGGTTTGCAAGCTACTGAGGAGACTCTTTGCAGCACACTGTGTGTTATTCCAGTGTTGGGAAATCCTGCAGACAAAACTCTGGTGTTAAGAAAGATTAAATTAAGTTTGAAACAGCAGTTAGGATGATCAGCGAACCAGTAAATTAGCCTTAGGACAGGGCACTAAAAGTGCTTCTATCTTTGAGCCTGTGGAATGAAATTTGAGGCAGGATGTGGCAGACTTTTAAAAGTATGCAAAGGACCAGGCAATTTGCTCAGCCAGTGCCTTTCATGTATCCTGCATTTTGCTGTGCTAACCCAGGGGCATGTCACAGTCACCCTCAGAAATGCAGACTCTGAAGAAACCGCTCCTGTGAAAACCAGGGTGGTTTGGTTGTTGACTTCAACATTAGCAAGACCTACAGGAAACTCCCTTTTCCTTGCTCTGAACATTTAGCCCTTAAGTGAAGCAGAATTAATACCATTGTGCTGTGTGGCTTGAAACTAGCACAACTGGAGCAGAAGTCAATTTGCTGTATTTGAAAGAAAATTAATTAAGGCCTCATTTGTTTCCCTCAGAGAGAAAAGCTCTGGGTAGTTTCCAGGAGATGATTTTTTTTGAGCTTCTCTGGTACAGGCCTATATGTACAGAACAAATGTAGTGCAGCTTCAAGACCCAAATCCCTATAAACTCGAGGTTGTGAGCTGAGTCTTCTGGCTCCCTTGGCAGCATGAAGGCCCTGGTGACTGCTCCACAACTGCATGTTGCATTTCAAGTCACAGAAAGGAAAAATCTCTTAATGCAGTGCATGTTTGCGGTACTCCAGGAAGGGAAATGTCACGGCAAGGATGATGCTCATAGCCAGGTTTAGCCTTACCTGTTCTTCACCAGCAGACTATGAACTCAAGTGCCCTAGCAAGGCAGAAGGGTGGATGGTGTGCCAAGATTTCTCTTTTATTCTTGTTTTTCCCATGTTGCTTTAATAGTCCTTTGGCGATGAGCTGCTCTATTTACATCTGCTCTGAATATTAATAATGAATAATGCCCTGCTAAACACAAAAGATGTGTGTGGGTTACAGTGTATGATACTGGAAGTGTAACCGAGGGCTAGCAGAACAGGAGATGTGTGCAGAAGGAAGTGGGGAAAAAACAAAAGCAAACAAGAGATGTATAATCTACAGGAGGCTAATGGGCTGTGAGGATTTCGAAAGCACTTAAAAACTGATTTACTCCTGCACAAATCCTATTTCAAACAAGTTGCCCATGAATAGGTCACAGAGGTGTTACCAGCAAGAACGCAAAGGAACAAGAGTGTGTGTGGCTGTCATATATGCCCGAGTGGGAGATGCTGTTTGCTAGAATGAGGCCTGGCATGCTGGCAGCTTCAAAAAACAAAAGCCATCTCTGATGTGATGCCAGCTACTTCCTTTCCCATTGAAATCTGGATGTGGGAGGTTGATGGGAACAGCAAAAGGTGAGTAGCTCTCCCGCATCGTAGCGGTAAGAGCTCTCTCTGAGAAAAAAAGGCTTGTGAGAGAGTCCTCTGAAGCCAAAAAGTCTTTGATGACTGAGCTGGGAGCTGAAGGGTGTCTGTAACAGCCTGTCCTTAGAGTGAAGCTGTCTTAGTCTTTTGGTTTGCTGGCTGGGCAGCAATGTGGAGGAGAGAACAAATGGCATGGAGCAGGTACAGCACACCCTCCTTGTCTGCAGGGGCACACAGTGCTGGGGAGAAGGAGGCCACATAGGATGGTAATGTTACCAGGGCTCATGGCCAAGGATCGATTGTGAGATTGTGTGACAGCCTGAAGTAACATTATCTCTTAGACTATGTTTTTTGTCCTCTGATAGTGCTTAGACTGTCATGAGACTTTTTCCACCTCAGCACTACCATCAGAAATCATATTTTATCAGTGGCTTCTCTCAGAAGTTAAGTTACCTTGAAATTGGAGTCATGTTAGATATGTGGCACCTGAACAGACTTCAATAACTTTTTAAGTTGTATTTGGTTTGCATGGCCAAGCTTTGGTAGTCGGGGAGAGGGCTACAGGGGTGGCTTCTGTGAGAAGTGGCTAGAAGCTTCCTCCAGGTCCAGCAGACCCAGTCCCTGGTGGCTCCACAGACGGATGTGCCTCTGATCAAGGTTGGGCCAGTTAGAAACTGTGGTAATGCCTGTCCTTGAAGGACTGCGCCCTGTGGAAGAGTGACCCACACTGCAGCAGTTTGAGCAGGACTGTTGCCTGTGGGATGGACTCACGTTGCAGCAGTTTGCAGAGAGCTGTGAGATGGACTCAGGTTGGAGAAGTTAATGGAGAACTGTCTCCCGTGGCAGGGACCCACAGTGGGACAGGGGAAGGATTCCTCTTCCTGAGCAGCAGGAGAAGCCATGGGTGATGAACTGACCATAACCCCCATTCCCTGTTTTTCTGCACTGCTGGAAGTAGAGCTCAGGAAGGAAGGAGGGGTGGAGGAAAGGTGTTTCGAAGGTTTTATTTTACTTCTTATTATGCTGCTCTGTTTTTTTACTAATAAATTCAATTAATATCTCTCATTCAGCCTGGTTTTGCCCGTGATGGTATTTGATGAGTGATCTCTCCTCGGCCTGAACTCATGAACCCTTTGTTATATTGTCTCTCTCCTGTCCAGCTGCAGAGGGGAGCGATAGAGAGGTTTTGGTGGGTGCCTGGAATCCAGCCAGCATCAACCTACTACAGAAGTCTACCATGGGATGGAAGGAGTGGTTAGGTGTATGCAAGAGGGTAAGAAGTACCATTTGTTTTCACAAGGTTGTGAAGGGCTTTGGGCAGTTTGAGTGACAGAATACAAATTTCATGTCTGGGATTTAAAATATGTTTCTTTAATCTGAATAATCCAGTGGCAGGTCTGGATCCGGAGGACAGCAACTGTCCCTGTGGGGCCTATCAAGGCATGCAGAACAGTGTGCATTTGCATCACTACGAGAGATGTTTTATATTGTTGTAAAACATGTCCTCTCCAGCCCAGCTTCCACTGCCATCCCACTGCTGCAGGTTTGCCAAAGGAACCAGGGCAAGATGTGGTGTGGGGTGTCTCACTGCCCCCATGTATGGGCTGCCCTTTTCCCCAGCCCTGTGCCAGTGAGTCTGATCAAATCCCATTGGTGTCTCTGCCAGAAAGGAGTGTATTCATGGACTAAGACTTCTGTGATAGTAAAACTCCCTCTGTGGAGTAAAAGCAACATCCATAACCATTGGATAAGAAATTAATTGTTTAATCAGATGGGGCTGCACAAAATAAGCATGCTTTGACCTTCCAGTGGAGTTTGGCAGCTTTTATGCTTTAAAATTTCTATTACCAAAAATGAAATGTTTTGATGAATTATTTATTTTCATTTCTATTCAAGCAACTTGAAAACAAACATCAGGAAAATTGTGCTAAAATACCTGGGTTGAGACCATAAGGTTTGTGCCTTGGGGAGAGGTGCTCTGATGGTGGCAACTCCCGACCTTCCTTTGTTGACACACGTAATAAAGAGAAAATGTTTCACCTCCTTCTTCAGAACCTGGAGCCTGAAAAGATTGGAACCAGTCGATCACAGTCATTGGGCTGGAAGAGGGCTGTAACTGTTTTGGGGGCAGTTGGTGGCATTTACTTCCTCTGAAGCATTGGCAGTTGGCTATTGCTGGTAACAGGATGTTGGATTAGACTGGCTGGTGGTCTGATGCAGTGTGGCAAATCCAATGTAAAAGGCATTAGTTAATGTCTGTGTGATACTTTGGACATATAAGATAGTCTGTAAATGTTGATTTCTGTGATTCCATAATAAACAAAAAAACAAGTGCAGCCACATTAGTGTATCTGAGGCCTCAAAGGAAGAGCGTAGTATTTTTTATTATGGCTTGATACAGTTATAAAGAGAAATATGTATGAATGAGAATTATGGAAACAAAGTAAAGCAGAGAAATTAAAAGGATCTCTAAATGTTTAAAAAAGTTGAACTGGTTGAAGCCAAAAATGTGATGAATCAGTCCCTAGTGAGAGGTCATTTTAGTGACAATTTGCTAGGAGTTGCACCTTTCTCTGTGCATTAATGCCATGAGCAGAGGGAGTACCATGGCAGCTTCCTCACAGCTCTTTTATTTCAGAGGTACAAGGATTTCTGAACTTTTCCTTCAGGTCCAGGACAGTTGCACTAATTGATCAAACCACAGCAAAACACAGGCCAATATTTTCACTCTGTGCCTTCCACCTTTGCATCTGGGATTTCACAAAAAGCAGCTGTGTGAATCAGCAGGTTTGTGTGCAGCTCTAGCTCCCGCTCTTCCTTCCTGCCTTTAGGCATGTTTTCCGGATGATGATGTAGTTTTTTCCTGCTTTTTGGTGTTGAAGTGCTTACAAGGGGAGTATTTATAGGGAATGTTTTGTGATGTATCATATTCATCTCCTACATCTGATGAAGTGATGATAAGCCATTGGCAAGCTATAACCTGTTATGGGCTTTTACTATGAATGATCACCATACTATTGCAGAAAAATAGGTAAACTTCCCTTTACCTTTCCAGTAGAACTACATGTGGTTCCTTCCCCATGTAAGAGGGAGAACAGCTCACTCTCCACAGCAAAATATGAATAATGTAGCAGATCCATAGAAGTTAGCTGTTATTTCAAGCAATAGAAGAGAAAGCAAAGTAAGGAATCCTCCTTGATTCCCTTGATTGGGAGAGGCTGTAAAAAGGACATGAAGAGAGAGGAGGTGGCAAAAAGGTGTAAGCATCCCACTACACCTGTATGCACTAAAACCCTGTGAGTGTGTGACCTCCTGCAACAGCCCAGCCTTAGACCTTCCAGCCAGCACTGTGGCTGTGCTGGTGCTGCACAGCAGGACGGACCCCGCTGCGGCTTGTGCTCCCACAGGCCTGTCACCAGCGGAGTGACGAAAGGTCTGCCAGCAGGTGAGCTGGTGGGACAGGGCAAGGAGCGGGCTGGCAGGACTGTGTCTGCCGCAAGAGCATTGGCATGGCCTCTGTGCCACTGTGGCGAGTTCGCAGCAGCGTGCCCATGGCTGAGTCTCCGCTCTCCACAGCCGCGGCAAAGGCAAGGGGCACCCTCACCGTGCGCTGCCCCCGCGGCCCGGGGACAGGGGGCTGGCAGCGCAAGGAAGCGGTCCGGGCTATGCAGCACCGTTCTCCCCTGCTGCTGCGGAGCCGCTTCTGCTCTGGCAGAGAGCGGCAGAAGGCCGGAGCGGGCTTCAGCTCCGCTCACAGCCACTGTTCCCCGGTGTCCGGCCGGGAGCGAGCGCCACGTGTCCGTGCAGCCAACACGCCGCCCCACGAAGAGGGGAGAAGGCTCGCAGCGCTCCCGCCTGCTCCAACAGTGGCCGTCGCTGGATGCGGCAGCGCTTCCCCCGCTCCGCTCCGCTCCGTCCCACAGCAGCCGCGGCAGCTGCCGGGCAGCGCAGCACCGCCTTGCGGCCGCGCCCCTTCGCGCGGCCCCTTTAAGGGCCGCCCCGCCCCGCCCCGCCCCGCCCCGTGAGCTGGGCCCGGCGGGGCGGGGCGGGGCGGGGCCTGGCGCGCGGCGGCGGCCGGGGCGTTGGGCGGGCGAGACGCCGGGGCGGCCGGGGCGCGCGGCCGCCGACCTGCAGCGCCAGCCGCACCGCCGCCCCCAGCCCGCCCGCTGAGCCCGCCCGCCCGCCCGGTGAGCACCGCCGCCGCCGCCGCCGCGGGGGGAGGGCGCGCAGCCGAGGGGCCGCCGGGGCGCGGGGCGGGGGCAGCGGGCTGGTTGCGGCGGGGCGCGGAGCCGGGCCCGCCGCCGGGGAGCGTGGAGCGTGTGCTGGGCGGCGGCCGGGCTGCGGGGCGGGAGCCGGAAGGTGTCGGCGGCGCTCCCCCGGGTGGCCCCCGAGGGGAGCGAGGGGAGCTCTGCCCGGCTGCGGCCCCGCACGGAGCTCGCGGTGCTCGGGGCCGCGGCGAGAGCCCTTCCCCGCCCGGTTGCCCGGCCGCCTCTCTTACATAATGTCACCTGTGGTACCTGCGGTTCCCTCGTGTCCCAGCGGCGGGTGGTCGGTGGTGACGGCAGAGCTGGGCTTTCTCTGAGGTCAGCGGTGTTAAAGTGTGTATTGGGGCGTGAGGATTCGCTTGGTGCGGGATGAACCTCTAGGATTTAAAACCCCTAAGTAACAGTGGATAAGCGTTTACCACTGTCTTCTCTTTTTCCTTTCTTTTCGGTGCGTAGGGAGACACAGGGTAAGTGGTGTCTGAGATGAAGGTGGTAGTGAAGGCACTGCTGCGGACAATTCAACGTGAGAAACTTTGTGTTTGTTAGGATTTCATCTTTGCTTTCTTCTTTATGGTGCCTTAACAGTGCCGAGAGGTCAGAGCTTCCCTAGCAGCTGCCTTTACACGTGTGCAGTGCTTAGGCTGAGCCTGTGTGTGCGTGTAACAAATCTATGGTAAATCCCCAGTGGAAGACCTGGAACTCAAAAATAGCCACGCTTCTTAGAACTGAAAAAGCAGTAATTGTTCTAAGTATCCCTAAAATTGGGTAAAGGATGAAAAAATACCGTAATAAATTGTTCTTATTTCTAATATACTAATGGAAATAGTGACACAGTTTTTCATCTTTATAGTGTTCTTTTAAACATTAATACAAATACAGTAGTTTCAAGTGGGCGTATTCTCAAGGGGGTTACGTTATTGTGGAGAGTGGACGTGATCTCAGTGTAGTTACAGTAACACAGATTTTGTTGAGTGGAAGGGGGTGAGAGGAAGTAAATATATAAATTAAAAATATCCTGAAGTAGTCTTTATAATGGTCAAGAGCTAAACTGAGCTGATGGGCAGAGAGGATCTTGCACTTGTCTGTTTGCGCTTCCTAGTGGCTTTTTGTGCGTGTTCCCATAAACGCTATTATGTAATGGTGCTTCTCTTGGCAGGAATCTATTGTCACCGTAATTCCTGAGGTTTCTGGAGCAATGCAGCTTGTTCAGAAGAGTCGTGGTCAGAACAATGGGAAGAAAAGTCCTTAAGAGGAGGTTTTAACCTCTCTAATTTTTCATGCAGTAGGACTAAGCTCAAGACATCTGGATCTTTTCCAGAGTATCTTTACCATCCTCTGTTTTCAGCTTGTCTTTTTCTTCTCCTAGGCTGCGCTGTAGCTGTCGGGCACTAGCTTGCTGCTTACATCTACATCAGAGCTGGGAAAACATTGACTCTCTCCTCTAATAATATTTGTTATACTTCTCTTTTTAGTGGTTTTATTTTTCTTTTCCCCTCTGAACAGAAACAAAAGTGATATACTTAGAGTACTTAACTGTTGCTTAGACACGAAAAAAAATTGAGATAATGGAGAAAGGGAATTCTCCCAGTTCTCATATCTAGTTTGAACTTGTCTGTATACATCAAAGGGAGGCAAAATGCCTAAGTAGAGAAGGAATTTACATATTAAATGTCAGTTCTCTAAGGATCAGTGCTCTCTGTGGTATCTGTAGTTTATTGTTGATTTCATCCACCACCTCTTCAAGTGTCTGCCATAAATCTCTTTGCAAGTCTGCCTCCTTTTCTTCTTTTTGTGACATGCTATTTTTTGGGGTATATTTTGATGCAGAGAGAATAATTCTTTCTAGTAGTGTAATCTGGTGGCCAGTTGTGGCACTGGCAGCTTTACAGATCATACTTCTGTCTTTGTAAGTTTCATGTTGTTTCTGGTAGTAATTCTGTAAGCAAAACTTTGAGAAAAAACAACTTTTCTTTTTCTTGTTTGGAGTTTCATCTGCCCTCTTACTTTGGCTTGTCCTGTTATTTAAATGAGTGTTTTGTAGACCACTAGAAAAGACAGTATCATCTGAAAGTAGAAAAGTATGTTTCTTCAAGGGCCACTGGGTGAGGGATGTGCTTGAAAGATCTGCAACCTAATCTAACTAAATTTTAAAATTGAAGATCAATGTAAAGCAGAGTAGCACATGATAAGGGAGCCATAACTTCCTCTTAGACAAGTCATTGTCAAAACCCAGGTGCCCTCGTATTTCCTCTTTAAAGGCAGATGACTCTCTGAAGTATGGGTCTGGGAAAGTACTGATCTCGAGGTAGAAATTTCCCAACCACAAGCATAGCAGAGACTTTGGGTCTGTCCCTTCTCTCTCTGCTTGTCATGCAAATTGACCACCTGTAGACTTTGAGGAGGACCCAACGTCCTTGAGTTGTGCAGTGCTCCGTGTCTCTGCTGAAACAGTTTCCACGCAGTTATCAGCAGTTTATATTTAGTGCAGCGTGTGAAGGTGCACTGAAATGGCTGCTTGAGCACAGCTGCCTGGGGAGTCAGTAAGTAATGGGAACTGAAGTCACTAAATGTGTGTCCTGCCTGTAGTCTAGTGGTTTTGATGGAATTTGTTTTGTCTTGGGGTCATGGTGGTTTTCAGCTACTTTGCTCCTGCCTGGAGAATTGTTACAACTCTCAGTAAGAGCAGCCTGCCATGATCTTAACCTCAGCTGTGCAACATTACAACTGTAGATTTGGGTTTCTGTGACTGTTCCTGTGCGTCACTTCTGCTTTTTATCCACGTACTTGCTCACACCACAGCCATGTACTGCTGTACCGCCCAAATACGCCTCTTGTTCTGCTTTCGTGAGCAAACGGATGTAAGTTGCTGGCCTCTGTCAGTCCAGGAAGGTTGGCTGCTGCACTCGTCTGTGTCAGGCCACTGCTGTTGTATATTTTTTTTTCCCTTTTGAAAGTTGCATCTCTTTTTACTTGCCTGAGATACTTCCAGAGAAGCCCATTATCTACAAATGACTGCATTAAAGGTCAGTAGCTTGGAAGCCTTGCTCCAGAGTTTCCCGGACTGTGTCCTGTTGTGCACTCTGCTTGGCACAGGGACTCCCCGCAGCTCCCCTGCCCTCTGAGCCACTTGTTGGCTGCTGTAACCAGCTGATCCCAGCTGATCAGGCTTAGCTGGGAGAGAGGCATCTTTCACTGGCAGGGTTGGTCCCACGACCTGCTTGCCTGAAAGACTGGGAGGGAGGGAGGAGAGGCAGCAGGGTTTGCATTCTGCTTTAGGAATATGTAAATAGAAACATGAAGGCATTTCCTAGAAGAGGGAAAGGGAAAAATTAACCCATACATAGCAAAGGTATTGTGGTATTAGTTACAGTAGATTTCTTTTGCCAAAATACAGTAGTCTGTAATTATGTTTATCTAGTTGTCATGACAAGTGTCAGGTCCTTAGAAATGCCACTTTACGTGTTTAATCTCTTGTCATTAAGCTATTCTGGGTACAAATGGAATTACTTCAGAAGTAACAATTTAACCTCCAGCATAGGGTGTAGTAATTGGGAACAGGTAGATTACTTCAGTGAAGCACTGTGTGTCTTTTTAAGTCCATCTGTGTAATTCATCTGGTTTTGCTGTTCTGTAGTTATATGGACGGTATTTTCCTTGAGTCTATTAGAAGTCTTGTTTATGCAGCTGCAAAAATTGATTTTAAGTTTAACCAGTAGAAAGGCTTCCTATAAATGTCAGGAAGTGAGCTTTTGTATGTACCAGAAAGGGTTTTCATCTGCCATTCGTATGCTGGCTGTTTTGTTACTGAGTAGTGGCAGCTCCTGCTCTCTCACAGGAAGCTTAGTGCTCTCATGTGGCTTACTACTATGATGCAGTCTGCAAAGTCTGTTTTCAGACTAAGCCTAAGTGATGCTAATAAGAGACCAGTGAAAGCCTGGCCTGTTGTTTCCTTGCTTATTTATTTATTTAAAACTGATGATACTTGGGTATGGTAATTCAAGACAGATTTTTGTGGAAGCTCACATTGAAGAGCTGCAATTAGAAGGTGTAAACCCCCTCCTTGTTTTCCACTGCCTCAGTTGTCCCCCCAGCTTCTGTCTTTTCCTGTGTGTTGAACAGTGGGCAGCTCCAAAAGTGGAGCGTACATGCAGAACTTTCTCTGCAGCTCAAAGGATCGATGTGTCTCATGTCACTCTGGTGATTCCCTGAGGGGAACTGCTATCCTGGCAACCAGCCCACCAGCAATAAATTGGCTTCCTGATATAAGTGAGTGTTGAGTGGAACGGGTTGGTCATCCCTCCCGCGGTAACCTTGTAGACAAGGCAAAGTACAGCTTTTTGAGCTGGTTGAGCAGAGTCACGGGAAATTGGCCACTGGAATCACTTTTATGTGGCAAATGAAACACTGCATCATATTTGTGCTATAGACTAGAATGGCTTTCATTCTCACAGTGTACACTTGCCATAGGAATAACTTCCTTGTAGGTGATTGAGCTTTGCAGGGCTGAAATGTGCACTGTTTTAACCTCATGCTCAGTTTGTGAACCAGTTTCAATACTGTGTCTCTGTACACAGCTCCCTTAGCTTACACTTCAAAAGTGCCAGGACCATTTGGAAAACTTTAGAGCCATTTACATTTTTCCTCAACTAATTTTCCTCACAGTTTATAATATTGCTGTGGTTTGCTGCTGTTCCTGTTTTTTCCTTGCTTTGATTTAATGGGATTTTGCCGTAAAATGAGTGGGAATTGAAAGAATCTCTAATCAAAACCAAGTTTGCAGCTTGTTTGGGAATGAAGATAGAAAAGAATATGTTGGTGTATTGGATCTCTTTCTGCAGGACTTTTAGGTGTACATAAGTTTTAAGGGGGAAACCCCGCTGACAGATCAGTCTTTAAAAAATAACCAAGCAAACCAAAACCAAACAATGCCCTTCCCAAACTCCCAATTTCTGTAAGTGAGCTTGAGGATGATGTTCTTATTCTGTATAAAAGTGCAGGTCTTTCAGACTATGCTAGAGTTGTAACGTGATTTCTAACAGTAGCTGTTAAAGGTTGCTTGCTTCGAAATGAGCTGTAGTTTGTATGTGTAGTGTTAAACCTATAGATTAGTGAAATGTATGAATGTCTCTGACGTATTTAGGCTGTTTGGATTTTCTTTTCTCTGTAAATAACTTCTTAAAAGTCTTCAAGGACGATATATTAGACCAGCCCACACTAATACAGTTTTATTAGGGGATGTGCCAGAATCCCCTTTGGGTATTGGGGCCCATTTGTGCTGACCACTCTCAAAAGGCATTTTATTTGTTAGACCTATTAAGGTGCTCTAATGTTAATTAAAACACCTCCCCCGCCCCTCCTTTAAAGGAAGGGATGCATATGGGGTATGTGTCGCTCTCTAATGAGCCGAAAGCCAGCTGATGTGCAGTGAAGACAATAGTAATTTCTCATTCTGTGCTGTGTATGGATTCATTCTGTCTGAAAGCTAAGACAGAAACTGCCTCTAAAACACTCTGTGTACGTTATCCTTTGGCATTGGTAAGCAGACTGAGCAGAATCTCTTCTGTGCCAAAACACCAGCCTGGAAGGGTGATTGACACGTCTGCTTTTCAAGAGAAGTGTCAAAATTGCAGAACATTTCTCAGAGGGTATGAAAGCTTCACTTCTCCATCTGCTGCCGCATATGCCACTGTCGAGCCAGTGGCCATATGTGCGATCGTCCTGAAAGCTTTAGAGTCAGCTTCTCTCTGAAGGCCCCTCACTCCTTTTCAAAGTCCGAAAAGGGCATGCTGCTTGCTTCAGGAAAGGGAGGATCCTGTCTTCCCCTTAGGAGAATCGAGTAGTATGTCTTTATAAAGCTAAAGCACTATTGCAAAGAGCCGTGTGATCCTGAAATGCTGTGGACTTGTTCTGCCGTGTGCAACAAAAGTGTGCTGGAGACTCATTGCAAGCTTTGCCCTGGTATATAAGTAGACTACAAAACCGTACAAACTTACTAACAGAGATTAATTAAAAATCATTTCATGTGTACGGGAAGCAAGGTTGTAAGATCAGGGTTTGTGTCTTTTGGTGAGCATATGAGAGATGTGAAGAACAGTTTGCTAGGTTTACTTTTCGTTTCATTAGCTGTGAGAACCTTCGTCTCAAGTCTATTTCTGGTTTCCTGTCTTGCAGAGCTTGCACACTTCTGAGACTTAAAAGGCTGACATTTAAATGTGACAATGAAATGTTTAGCAACAAAGGAGATCTTTAAGCAGGATAGACAAAAATTCCTTTCAGCTGCATGGCTTTTACTTTCACTCGGATGACCAGTTTTCCCAGTTCTTAGTTTGTTGTTGTACTTTCCAATGTGGAGAAGGTTACCTTAGTAATAACCATATTTTTAAGTATTGGAATTTTTAGTAGTAATGCTGAATAAAAAGGGTGTATATGGTGATGAGACAATAAAACATACCTGTGAATTTTGGCACTGTAGAAACGAATTTCTCTTATGCTTATCTGGGAAGTATGCAGTATTTGCAATCACCAAAAGTGCATGTGTGTATCTGATGGCTGGACTTCATGCAGTTTTAATATGTGTATGTCAGGTGACTTTTGGGAAGTTTCTGTCCCACTGAAAAAAACCCCATCAACCAAGCTTGAGTGCTGCTGAAAAATATTTTTTGTAACACTCTGCTACACTTGAAACAGTTCTCTTCTTATCCTTGAGATTTTTAAATTGAATATGTGAGGACAGTTTGCATATTCTTTGATTTTGAGTAACTTGTGCAGTATATCTCAGACCCAGATCTGAATTTTGTGGGTAATGTCTGTACCTGAAGCACAGCTGTGTGCCTGTGTCCTAAAAACATAATAGAGCTACTTCTACCCCTCAAACCTCCTGCTCTTTTATGTGACAGAGTGCCATTCTTAGTATTCACAGGGCTAATACCTACTTTTTTTATGCAGTTCTAGGTGTGTGAATCAACCTATTGTCGCTGAATCGTCAGTTTAATCTTGCTAACTTGACAACTGTTGTATGCCAGCCTGTGTCAATACCAGGTAAGATGAAAGCTGATGCTGTTACTTTGTTTTTCCTGAGTTTTTGCTTTTAAAACCTGCATTTTGTCCAAATGCTACGACTCTTCTGTAAACTAAAGGCAGAATGTGCTGCCTTCTGTGTTCTCCTCCTGCGGTGAGACAGCCACTTGTGTTAGCGTCTCTGGCTTTTGAAACAGGAAGCATTCTAAAATGTTCTTAGGTTCTGACTCCTTTGTGGCCATGCCTTAGCATTTTTCTTGACAGCTCTGTTAACCTGGATTTTGTGGTGTTAAGATACCACAAGCTGTGTTTTTCTTCCTTGTATTCTTCACTTCCTTACCACTCCCTGGTTTTGCTGTGGAAAATACTGAAGTCCTTCTTGCCTTCCAGAGTTAAGCATGCATGATTAGTCACCTGTGCTATCTGACCTTTTCTCTTGAACAGAAAATAGGTTTTGTTTTGATTTGATTTTTTTCTCCTACCTGCTCCCAAATGTTACCTTTGAAAACCTATCACAGAAGGATCTTACTTGTGTAAGATTGTATATTTGATGTTTTAGTTGTAAAAAGCTACCCAGATACGTCTTTCAGAGAATTAAACATAAAGCTGTTACTTGGACCTCATCCGTTTATCCCCCTTTAGAGAAGGAGCGTAGATTTCAGGGGGGTGAAGTGGGGGAGGAAATCCCTTTAATGCTTTCAACAAGGTTATTATCCAGTGCTCTAGGGGAGTCCTAGTGCAGACAAACTAATGTGAGCCTTTGTTCTGATGCTAATCAAGATAGGGGTAATTCTTCTGACTAGGCCCTCTTCCCCTCAGAACCCTCTAGCATTGATAAGACATTAAGCTCCTTTGCTACCTTTCTTTTTTCTGTGCCTGCCTGATGTCCTTGTTTTCTGTAACTGCTACCTTAAGTGCGAAGATTCGAGTTTTAAGAGGGCCTCATAAGGAATATTTACTTAAATATTTTTAGATTTTTTGGGTGCTCCTGGGCGATACTTGTACACTTCAATTTAATAGATATCTTGGCAGCTATGTGTGTGTGTTTATTTTTTGTATCATTAAGTAAAAAACCCAACTCTTTGTTGGTGCAAGACACATTGGACTGAATATAGTAGCATCTTTTGCTACATGTTGGGCCATGTAACTGAAACTTAGAAGGTATTTTTCATTCTGTCTCTTCTTGGCCAAAGTGAGCAAATGTTGTTTCTCAGATGCTTTTAAGGGTTCCTTTAGAGACTAACTTCTGATCCCTAGTCCAAAGAGCTCTGTAAGTTTTCTAGAGTGATTGTGTGTGTAGCCTAGATAATGTTTTGCTTTACGCCAGTAATCTGCTCTCAGTCTAAACATAATCTGCACAGCATCAGAGATAAGCTTGAAGCCTAGGTATATAGTGAAATATGACTCTGCCTGTGATAGAACACCAAAAATAGTGCCTCTTCCCCACATCTTACTTGTGACAATGGTGGTGAAAATATGGTTATGTCTCGTATGAAGTGCTTGCATCAGACAGAGCTGTTAAAAAATGTCATACAGATCAAGAAGAGGAGGGAAGAAGTGTTTGGAGTTAGCCTCTTTAGCCTTTCCTTGGCAGTAAGAAGCTGATGAGAAGCTCATCCTTGTGCTCCTAAAAGCAGGTCTGCTAATATGGCAGTGCCGTTAGTGATAGTGGGCTCTCTGAGGATCGATGGTGGCAATCCTTCATGGATAATCTGTCCTGGGTCTGGCTGGGCTGGCCTTCTGGTGAATTTGTAAGGGAGTTTTCTGTCTTTCACTAGGGGCTCTTCCCTCCACAGGGTGGTTTGAGACCCTTTTTGGTATCAGTACAGAATAGAGGGATGGGAAGGATTTAGACAAGTTAAACATCTTCCCTAGAAGACAGAGACTGTGTGTGTGCACAGCTAGCATGAGCATATTGGTGCAATGCTCTCATGTTTCATTTTGGTGGTGTTTTTTCCTAATGCAGAATTGGAGAAGACCTGCAGTGATGATGTAAAAATCTGACCTCTTTGCAAACTGCACAATTTTTGCCTGTGTAGACATACAATATCTAGATAAGCTGAGCCCAAAAATGTGTGTAAAAAGGTAGTGGGGCAGAGGGAGAAAGGCTCCATCAGAAGATGATCAACTGAGGAGACTGACTTGAAGTGCTTTTTGCCAGTGACTATGCACAGGTGCAGGGTGTACATTTCAAAGTAATCCAGCCTGGCTCCTTCATGTAAGCCTGCATGGAAACATTAGCTGTGGGAAGGGGTTTATCAGCAGTTCTAAACAGTGTTGTTTTTTAAGGTTAATTCTGTTGACAATATCCTGAAGAGACATCACTACCAGATATGGTACATTTTATGTGGGTAAAATTATGGGCTAGGTGTAACTGCCTTTGCCTAGTACTATTAACCCGACAATTGTTAAATCCCAGGAAATGCTCCTTTTCAGAGGGATTGCTTTTATGAACTGAAAATAAAATGTGGAAGATGTATGTGGTGTTGGTTTTATCTTTTCTTTACCCTTGATTTGCATATGCAAGGCATTTCCTACAAATGGGTGCCCTGTACTTAGTTTTTCATGTTCTATCACTTTTCAACATCCTGCTCATCTTTTGTGACTTGAAACAAAGTTGATCCCTATTAGTCTGGTTGACATGTGTACCTGTGCCCAGTGTTTTCCACCATCTCCAGCTGTGCTTCTTGCAGAGTGATGCGCATGCTGCAGGCTCTCCAGGCATTGTTCCAGACAAGCCTTGCTGAATTTGAGATATGTGATAAGATTTATTTTTATTCTCTGATGTACTTGGTGTCAAGCAACCGTACTTGCTCAAGCAAGCTGGTATTTTATAGTCCTCTTGCATTGTGCATTTAATTGCTGCATAACTGATTCCTTCTGTATCAAGCATACATTGATTTTGGGGTTTTTATGCCAACATTGATTTTGGGTTTTTTTGGTACCATTTGTTTAACAGGCTCCCAGTACACAGGGGAATTCTGCAACCTCTTTCTACTTAAAGTAGTACTTGGAGTTGTTGAGAGGTATTATTCAACTTAGAAAACACAGTACTGTGTCTTAACAAGGGCTTGTGTATATCCTGAACTCTGAAGATACAGCCAGGCACTGTTAGGGTGCTCGGAGAAGTTAAAGGCAACACGTTCTTCCCTTTCAGCACCTCACGCTGACCGTTCAATTTGTTTAATCCCCGTAAGTGGTGAATTTTATAGGATGGATACAATAACAGTGGTGGGGTTTTTTTGTCTTCCTTGCCACAAAGATCAATATTAAATGTAAAATGGATAAATTTTATCTACATATTTTTTCCTCTAGGACTCACAATTACCTTAGTCTTTCTTGTCTTTGAGTTCTTCTCCTTCTTGGCTATGAAGCCAAAAATGTTATATGTGATAATGATAGAATTCCCTCTAAGTGTGGAAGGCAGCCTGTTTTTCAAATAGAAAAAAAAATTTGAATGTAGGTAAGGTTCAGGAGGACAATGAGATATTTTAAGGAGGCTTTTTGAAGCTGGCTTAATACTTTAGTATACTGGGATTATCCCATGAATTCAGTAGAGTTACTTCAGTCTTGCACCATGAAGGTGATTGCTGTTACACCCTCACCTGATGTTGGAAAGACTATTGCAGAGATCCTCTCCCCTTTTGGCCAAGGGAAGTAAAATAAGCATATTGCACCCAGAGTGTGTGGAATGCCTTGAGGAGTGTGACGCTGTGCCTGCTGTCCTGGAATTGGATGCTGAGGAAAGTATTTGACTTGCATTGAGAACAGAGATTGATAGCTCTGGAAGCTGAGGCTCTATTAGTCTCTCAGGAAAAATACCTGTGAGGTTAGGAAAGTTGATTAGTGTAGGCAGTGTTAATGCGAGCTTTGTATAGTGCCATGAATGTTGTGTAGCTGCTGCCTGGGCTTCTCTGCACGCTTCCTACCTTTCAAAGCATCTGCAGGAAATGGTGCAGTAAATTAGATAATCTTGTTTTGATCATTTGTGGATTTTTACACGCCTATATGTGTGCAGTTTTTTGAGGCTAGATCAGTTTCCTCAGTATGTAGCTGTCTGTAATCAAGGTGTAATCTACTGTGTGCTAGGCAGTGCTCCCAGGTGAGAACACAAACCGCAGTTAAAGGCCAATAACGTGATGGGGAAGGTAAGGGGGAAAGAAAAGGCATGTAAAAATGTAACTAACTAAAACTGAAATAGCCTGCTTCTTTTATGTGATGTTACTCTTAAGATGTTGGTGATATGAGTACATTTGGGAAGACAAACCTTGCAACAATCTACCAGTCTCCTGGGGTCCCGGAGCTAGTTCTTGGAATGTGATGATGTCACTTAGCTTCCTGTGAGGAAGAATTATCATTTGGCCATAGGTTTTTGCCTTTAGGCTGTGTTTGGCGAAAGAAGTTTTAAGTAAACTTAATTCAGTTTGCTTTGTATTGGTATTAAAAGCTTAAGCCCCATTCATTCTCCTTGGCCTTTCTATGATGATGACATTGCTGGGGTGAGCTTTGCACTTGGGTAACTTGTCTGTGTTCTATAGGTAATTCTATAACAAAGGGTGAGTTTACTTGATGTCTTCTGGAAGAAGAGCCAAAATAGCTGAAGTGCAGAAGCAAAAGCTCATTGAGTAAAAATTATATGCTTCCATAATTAATGGCTGTTTCCAGTGTAATAGGGTGTAACGTGTGGCCGCTACGTGCCTGGTACTGCTGCATGGCGGTGTGCGACTTCATTATGTTGTGGTTTTCCCAGTGTGTGAGGCTGTAGGGTTGCCAAGCTTTCAGCTGCTGGTGTAGGGTTGTGCCAGCCACACCTGGCACACAGGGAGGTGGTGACCTTGTAGGTGTGCGGGGCATGGGCAGCCGCAGGGAGGAAAAGCATTTAGGTGCTGCTGCTGATCTCTTTCTGCAGTAGAGCTGAGCTAGACCCTACGTCCTTTTGTATCAAACAGAAGTGCTTCTCACCAGACTTCACAGGGCAGGAAAGCTGAAATATTTGGTGTTCCAAAAACAAAAATCCTGTTGCTTTGGGGTTTCTTAGTGCCTCATGAGCAGACTATTTAAAGGGACTGGGTCAACTGGAAATTGCTGTCTTTGAAAAAGTTTCTCTATATTTGTTCATGTAAGATTATGAGAAGGTTTGGAGGGTGAAATGTTACGTTTACTTTTCAGATCATAGTGTGCTCATTGACATGGGTGTGGTTATTTTGATATCCCACAGAATACATCTGGTCCTTCCAAATTGGAAGTCTTGGTTATGCTTCTGCTTTGCTTCTCTGTGCTACATGAGGTGATGAGAAAACAAGCTGTCCTGTATCTGAAGTTCAGACCTTGGCAGAGCAGCTGGGGGCCACTGCTAATACCTGAAGCTTCTTTTAATTTGCAGAGAAAAAAATCCTTTAATTATTGGATAGATGACAAATATGCAGATCAAAGTGAGACTTTTGAGGCAAAGTTTAGCTTATAAGGTAGAAGCAATCATGGCTCTCCTAATGAAGTTTAATGTTGGCACTACAGAACTGAGGACAGACTTGGGAAAAGACGATGTAAAAGTCTTGTCTGTCCTGTGATAGCCTTGCCCCCTTGACCTCCTTATCCTTGGCAGAAGGCAGATGCCACATGCAGAGTTACTTCAGCCACTGCCATTTTCTGCAGTCCTGTGTGCTTCTCTTGAAGTGACACACACAACTGCTGGTCTGCTCTGACATTTTCTTCTTAGGCTTCCCCATGCAAAGGGATCACTGTCCAGCTCTGGTTTCAAGTGATCCTAAATAGATGGGCTGTCCGAAGTTTTACACAGGAAAACAATGGATTTTGTTTGTCTCCACAAAATCCGCCTTGTCTGGAAACTGTAACAAGTCTGCTATGGTTTGACTGCTGTTAGCCACAAGCAGAGTGAATGATACTAGACAAGAAAAAGCCTAGGAGTATTTGTTATGGAAGTCCATATTTAATCTCTCCCTGTAGCCTTTGGCTTGCTTAAAGCTGTGCTCCAACCTTGCTGATTTCCAAGACTATTGATTGCCCTGTGTCTGAAAATGCATTTAATTATGTGATGCTCTTATAGGCAGTAGGTCTTCCTTTTCACATGGGAGAAATAAAGGCTACAGATCTTGCTACAAATTGATTGTGACTTCTGGTGACATGGAAAAACTTAAATAACAATAACATAAACTGTGTGCAGAAGCCTGAGTTGCAGAAGGCTTTAGAGTCAGAAGCCTGTATCCAGCTTTCAGCTTCCATAGGTTTCTACGCCACACGAGTGCACTGTTTCTGCTGCACTTTGGTGTGAAATGTATCCTTTTATAGTAGGATCATCAGTAAATGATGAAGGCAAAACATGTAAGAAAATGACACTTTGTTCTACAAACTTATCATCAAAAGCTGGCATTCCTAAGCATAAAAGATAAAACTCCTGGTCCTAAGATGAGACTTCTAGACAACTCTCTCTGTAAATACTTAGCCTGGCAATAGCTGAAATTCTGATACTACATCTTCTTTTGCCTCTGGCCCTTTGTGGCTGTGGGGCTGTTAGCCAGACACTTGCTGTCTGCGTCTCTTCTGTGCTGCACTGCTTTTTGCACCTACTGCTTGGGAGGAGGCCGAAGAAGCCTTGCTGTCTCAGCAGTGGACTTGAACCCCACACGAGAGCTATACACCAGGTACCTGGGGCACTGCCTTTTTGTCCTCCTGTAAGCAAATGCTTGGCTCTGCTGAAGACAGTTATGGATTACTCTGCATGTAAAAACGTTCATCTCTGGCTTTCTTGCCTGAACTCCCTTCCATAGGCAGAGAGCAAATACAAAGTGAGATGTATGGGTCAGGGCAATAGTATACTTGGACTCATACTGGAGTGTTTTTTAAAGGGGTGGAGAGGGGAGGCTGGACATGCTGTGACCTGAATGGATCTGAGAAATAATGCTGGCACTAGTTAATCTGGCCTGTCATTTTTCATTTTATTTACTCCTGGCAATTGATTGTCAGACTAGGCTTTTATACTGTGCTCTCTTTGTGGCTTAGACTGCTCAGCACTGCTGCAAAATCCTTCTAATCCTTTTTGCTATCTGTCTCTTGCAATGAAAACTCAATTGACAGAGTGAATACTTGAATTCCAGAGAGCAAGTGTGGATTCGGACTTGGGAAAAATGAAGAACCATCAAATATGACAAGACCTTGTTGAGAAGGAGGGGCTCTTACAGAGGTGAATTAACTTGTGTGCTATATCTTGGCAGCTGTTGAGGGCCTTTGCTAGTGTCAGGGGTCTTACCTGCTTTCACAACTAAATGGTACCCACCAACAGGTGTTCAAATAGAAAAAGACCTTATTGATCTGGTTTGGGTTTTTTTAAGAGACAATGAGGATGCATTAAGATTGTCCCTCTTGCCTTGTGATTTTGCTGCATGGCAGGTCCATATGTGGGGTAGCACTGCAGAAGTAGAAGCTTTCTCAGCTGACAGGCATGTGTTCTGCAAGATGTTAGAAAACATTCCTGCCATGCGCCTGCCCTCACATTTGTTGAAGAAAGACATGTTTCTGGGTGCTCTGATTGGAACCAACTGTGTTGGTTGTAATTCTGAGCAGTTCTTTCAGGAATTGAAGGTTGCTTCACGACAGTGGTTGAGATGTACTGTGCTAACTGCGCTTACTGCTGCCAGATGCCGCTCAGCTCCAGAGTGTAACTAATCTGCTGGTGACAAAACTGGTCTTTCAGAGTTGCAGCTCTGACTTGGCTGTGGATAAGCCAGGCTCATGTTAGGACTAAGCAAAACTCCTACATGAGCATTCTCATCCTCCTGTTTCTGGCATCTTGACATAAAAAGTGCCCTGAGCTTGACTGTCTGGGCCAGAATACTGACAGTAGCAGTTCCTTGGAAAGCCATATCTGGACTGGGAATGTGTCTGTAACAGGAAAAGGGGAACAGGCATTTTTCCTCTTAACTTGGAAGGAATGACATGTTACTTTTGCTTTTAAATATGAATGAACTCATTCTCCTTACCTCAGATATTGGCCATATGGTATTCCTGGTAAAAGCAGCAGATGTTCTTCTTCTGCTGTGTTTTGCTTTGGTACACAAATTCTCTTTGTTTTCTTTCTGTCCTGTCTGCAGTGGGCTGTAATATTGCTCATCTTGAGTGAATCCGGTTGCTGCCCTGATTTTCTAATTGTGCATTTACAAATAAGGCAGGGGGTGCATGAAATGTTGCTTGGGGAGTGGATCTGATGTGTGTATGTGTATAGGTGGTAACAACCCTGTGTTCTGGTTCAGTATGCTCAGCTCAACAGCTTTTCCTTCTGTTTTGCTGTTACTTACGGCCTCTGCAGTTTGTTCTTCAACATAAAACCAGGTTCCACCCTGCCTTCTTTATGGTAGTTTGGTTTGGTTTTGCTAGTGAAAGCGGTTTCTTTGCAAATCTGCATCACTTTGTATCCCAGTGCATTGTTCTTCTAGTGACAGAATAAGGATATTTTCGCATGTAAGTGGTTGTTTTCTATGTTCTCCCTGCCAATGTAGTTTGTCTTCTTATGTACTCATGAGCTGCTGTTCAAGTTTACTAGGGAAGAGTAGGCATATGGAGGTGCACTGCAGTCTGAGTGCCAGACAGACCATGGCATTTAGCAGTTTGGATGCAGGAGTTTGAGAACTGCACCCATAAAGAGTTGTTCTCTGTTGTGTCTTTTGTTTGCGTGGATTATAAAGTCCTTTACACATCATTCAGACTTGCTGGTGAAAATAACTCAGATCTTCCTATTTCATGCATTCTTAGGAATCCTCACGTGGAAAGGGGCACATTGCTTTGCCACTGGAGTTCTGTTGCCCTAAAGCAGCGTCAGTGGCTCGCTGAGCGTGCACTGCCATGCTGACCTGTGTGAAAACTCTTTCACGCATGCAGCTGGAACAGGCATGGTTATGAACTGAGCCCTTCTGTAGGCTTCTTGTCTGGGCATAGTTGAAGGCAGCTCCTTCCTTCCCTTTCTCTATAAATCTAGCTGTGGTCAAAATTTATTTCTACTCCTTTTTCAGGAACCCTGCCTGCTGATTTTCTTTGTAAAGATAAACACATGTCAGTATGGACATATTTACTAAGAAGGCTGTCAGAGGAGAATGTGGTGGTAGATTTTAAGATTTCTAGAATAAGAAGGAGGATTCGCTGTTGATATCAAGGAAGCTGCCATGATTTAAAAAGAAAAATTTGTCCATAGTTCAATAAGGTATATGGTGATAAGATTGCTTAATGGGAAACAATTGTTAGCTTTGTCTTTCATTTTTGAGAGAATACAGATAGCAAATGTGGAACAATTTGAAGTGTGTGTGTGGTTGATTGTGCTCTCTGGTTAACATGATACTGAGAAGAGGCACTAGCATAGGCCTTGTGACCAGTCTGTTGATACTTTATCTCCTGCTTAATTTTGGAAGGCCTATAGCAGTGACATGGGGTGATTCCGCTTTGGGGAACACATGAGTCTCTAGAGGACAGATTCTGTCTTTCTGGTGAAGGAAACAGAAGTGGGGAGGTGCTTTCCTCAGGGCCCAAGGGATTTGCCTCGGATCGTGCACTGAAGAAACCTGTAGCATGGAGCTGCCCTTCTTGTCTGTGTTCAGAAACCACTAGCCCTTTTTGGAAGACTTGTGTCTGGGTGCTCTTGGGCCTGTTGTTTCCTTCGATGCTGTAAGTTACCTGTGATGTTTTGTGCACTCTGCTTAGCATGTGAGGGCTTGTAGTTCTTACGTTCAGTGAGACAAAGTGGTCTTGTAGGCAGCTTGTACGGCAAAATACTGTCACTTGCAGGTACTCCCCAACTTAGTGTGGCCCCTTGGCAGAGCCAGTCAACCGACTGAACTCTTTTAAGCATCTGTTTGTGAAGGAGACTGAAACCTAGAGTGCTTTGTCTAAGGGGGAAAGAGTATGTTTGATGATGGTGGGATGAATGGTAAGAGTTATTCAGTTATGACAGATGGCTCTAAAATTTTAATGCTGCTCTTACTAGGAGACAAAACCACAAGAGTGAAACCTGCTGATAGCTGTGTTTGGGAGCAGAATCAGGTTCCCTGAGAATCCCACTGGGCCCAGTTACAAGGATGCAACGAAGCAGTGTTTTCATCTTTGTCCATAATCAAAAGAGGAACAGCTGCTCTGGGGGTGATAAAATGCAGTGAAAGGCCAGATAAATTCTAAGATGTTGAGAAGAGACAGATTTCTTTGTAATAGTCTCATGTCAATTTACAAGAGTTACTACAGTTTTTGAGATGCTGCCACAATGTACGCACTTTAAGCAAAAACGACAACAAAAAGTTGTTTAAACTCTGATGGACAAGATCAGTGTTCAAAATGGCTGGAGATGTTTTGTAGCAAACCTGTGTTCTCTGTCTCGCTGCTCTCAGTTATTTGCCCCGCACTGCCATTGTAGCACCCAGTGTTCCATGCTGTAGGCATGCTTTGGCTTAGTATCAAGCTCTGAAGGGTATGTTCAGCAGCAGCTCATGATCTCAGCCAAGGAGGGGGTGTATGCTTGTGTAGGTTCTGTCTCTTAAGGAGGCATGACTAAACTGGGAACAGTTAAAAAAAATTACAAAATAAAACTCCCACAACCCCATTCTCATTTCTCCTCCACCACCCCCCCCCCCAACAGCTCTCCCTACCACAAAACCTGCACGCTTTCTGAATGCTCATCTGGCATGGGAGAGGAGACAGTTCGCGCTTTTTCCTGGAGCAGGAGATTCCTGTGTTCCCATTTGTGGTTGTTTAGGGCAGCCTTTAGCCGGTATCTACAGGGTGGTGATAAGCCCTTGCAGGACGGCACATAACCTTCACTGTCCGTATGCAGCTTAGCCCTGCGCTGAGTTCCGCAAAGTGAGGGCACTGCTCAGCCCTGCTGAGGGGGTGGTGTGCCCGCACAAGCCTCCCTAGACTGCTGCTGCAGCCGCACAGGACCTTGGCAAAATGCACAAAGTAACTGCCCTCAAAACCTTGCAAACTCATTCCTGTCTGCCCAGGGGCGATTTTTTTCAGTCATGGGAAGTCCTGGAGACATTGCTAATGAGTTCAGCTGAGGAAATCACACAAGGAACTGTGGGAGAGGGAAGGCGCGTGCGTGCGTGCGAAGCGTGAACTAGAATGTGTGCAAAGAGGGTAAGGAGGTGTGGTAAAAATCTTAAGAAGGAATGAAAGAAATAAAACAGAGGTGAGACAGTGTTAAGACTTGAAAACAAACGGAAAGAGCTGAAAACTGGAGAGGGTAGCTGGTGGGAAAGAAAGTTTTTAGTCCTTTCATAAATCTGATTTTATAAATCAGTAAGTATCAGGCTCGTGTCAGTGACTGTTGCTACAAAAATATAAAGGGGGTTAAATATTTACAGATAAGAATTTGAGGGAAAACTTGTTTTCAAGTCCTTTTGCTCTTTGATTCTTGCTACTGAGTCAAATTTTTGGTGTGTTTGGGACAGAAATAGCTCATGTATCTGAGTGCCCTTTTAATTTCCTTTTCAATCTTCTGAACTGCAGTGAGTAATGAACTGTAGTGAACAAAGAAAGCATTAAGAACAGGCGTGGTGCAGATTTTATTGCATGTTTGCAGTAGACCAAAGAGCTCTGTATTTCTCTGGGTGTGATATAGCAAGAACCTGCTGTGAGAATAAGATCTCTGGGACCAGTGATGGTTCAGATTTAAGAGGTGGTTTTTTTACACATGATGGTAGCTTACGATATCCCTGTAGCAGTGGTCTTTTTTTTTTCTCAGTGTTTATACAGCACCTAGCACAGCATGGTCTGATTTGTGGGCTCCGATTTCTGCTTTTCTTTGACCTGCAAGTGCTAATGAGGCAAGGGGTGCTTGTGAAGGGCTTTTTTGCCTAGTTGCATACCTGTCTGAAGCAAAAGTTTATCCTTTGGCATGTGCCCCAGGCTTCCTGTCTGCATCTCTTCCCTTGCAGGGACTTCTGCAGAGAGTCACAACAACTCACTGTTTTGTAGGAAAAAGGATGTTAAAAAGCGTGTGTTAAAGAGAAGGGATGAGAAATGACGTTTCAGCCAAGAAGCTTTCATTGTATGAGGGGGAGGAGCATGCGGCAGAGCGGGAAGCAGCATGAGATCAGTGGGCTTTTTATTGCACAGCATGAAAAGATCCCACAACTAAAATCTGATCTAACCTTTGCTTCCTGCGTGTCTTACAAGAAATGTTTCCCATGTAAGGCAAGGAAAGCCTGCTGTAAGGAAGCATGTGGCTGTCATTTATTTCAGAAAATGTGTCTCAGCATTCAACTGTAGAAAAACAGACCAAAGAGACCTGTGGTAGCTGCAGCCTTTATTGCCCACGTTTGTGCTATTTAAAGACTAGTCTTCTCCAGCTTGATTCCGGTGAAATAGCAGGCTTGCCTAAAGTCTACTGACTACTTGTAGGTGAGGGGGATTTAGCCAGGCATTGCTGGGGATAGGCCTGACATTTCTCAAGTCAATATAATTGGATTATTCAGCTGATGGTAAGCCAACACCTTTCCAGCCGCTTTCTAGAGCTCTGGTTTGACTCTTGGTAAACAATTTATTATGCAAGTCACCTATACAAAGCCACCTACACTTCAGGTGTGGTTTTAAAAAGAACAGTTGATTTTATTAATCACCCCTCTGAAGTTCTTTAAGACTTTTCATTCCTCATACCTTTTTTCCCCATATACTTTTTCTTGACTTACAATAGTGGAGAAAAAAATTCTGTCTCGGAAATGGGGATTTAATAATGTCTTGGCTAAAGAAGCCAAGGATTCCTCTTTGCATCTTGAAATGAAGGTGCTTGTGGACCTTGGGTTAATCTTAATATCTAAAAAATAGTTTCAGCTCTCAACTTTAGCTAATTTCATGAACCAGACCCTCCCAGGATTGATGACATTAAGGCAGTAATGTGCATGTCCCCTGTTTCAGTCTCCTCCTCAGCTTTTTTTTTAAGCTTCTGCAAAGTTTGAGTCCCATTGTAGGTTGTGCATCTTTCTTTTGTTGCAATGTCTTTCACATTACTATCACTGGTCTTAACTCAAACCCTTTGCATTTTGTGTGTAGGTGAACACTTGTAGAGGGGAACTGGGATCCCTCTGCATGTTCTCATCTCTTGATTAGTTTGCGGGTGAGCTCTGTAGGCTGTTCTCAGGAATGTGTAGTAGGTGTTGAGCATTACTGTGCTCTGAGATGACATGGTTCCCACGAGGCCAGCTCTTTCTTCTTTCTGCGTTTCTTCATTCCCATCAGATCAGGAGTCCTTCCTGCAGTTAGGAAGTCAAGATGAGTTTCCCAGAAAAGAAAGCAGGCAAAATTTTTGGGTTGGGCATGTTGGAACTGTTGATAATGCAGACCATCACCTGCTCTGCATTTCTCCTTGCTGATGGAAGTACTTGCAGTGTTTGCAAGGAACAGTGTTCCCTTGATGATGGTGATGTTGAGGTTGTACCTGTAAATTCTACAAGGCCTCCTTCCTGAGAGCCTTTGTCTTTGGGAAGGAGTAACCTTTTATGTCGTGAATTCTGAAACTTGCTCTTGGTCTAGTGACAAAACCCAACAGTATTTTTTGGTCAGAAATAAAAATTTATCGGTGGGACTGCTTCTTCAAAGAACTTAAACTCCTGCCCAATTACACTTGTTTCATAGCAAATGTAGCCTAAAT
This sequence comes from Lycocorax pyrrhopterus obiensis, assembly GCA_014706295.1. Classification (NCBI taxonomy): domain Eukaryota; kingdom Metazoa; phylum Chordata; class Aves; order Passeriformes; family Paradisaeidae; genus Lycocorax; species Lycocorax pyrrhopterus. Next base: position 30,052,599 of record JACSVZ010000007.1, on the reverse strand, counting down.
ATAATTAGCTTTTTTCAGATTTGATTTGTCTGCGAGGAACTTGTGAAGACTGCTGGTGCCTTTGATGTAAATAAAGCATGGCTGTTCTTGGCAGAGGTGATGAAACTTAACCTTGATCCCTCAGAAGTACATGGTTGAGTTCTGTCCTTACCAGCATGTGTTCCTACCTTTCTAAAGGGCTCACAGTAGCATTTCACTGCGATTTCTTTTCATTTGCAAGGGTGGTGTGAAGCAGCCTTTGCCGTGATTTCCAGCAGCTGTACTCAAGCACTTCTGAGGAGTGGGACTTGGAGGTAGAGGCTGTGGCAGTGTTGCTAGAGACCAGGGAAGGGTATGTTGGAGAAAAGGCTTCTGATAACTGTTGTGCTCTGTAGTATGCTGTAAGAAGGGTGATTTCCTCAAAATGTGCCTTGTAGTGTTCTGTGGAGCCTTAGTGGAGCTATTTATTTTCCACAATGCAGGCTTGTCTTTGTCCTCCCCCCACTTCCCTCTCCATGTGAAAGAGTGATTCTGCTTCATGAGGAGTGCAGATCCTGGAGTGCAAAAGGAGACTATGGAGATCGATTGTTGTTCAGAGCCAAGTGTTGCTTACACCTGTTAAATGCAGTGTCCGGCTTATCCAGAAAAGCAGCTCTAGGTGAGTTAGAATGTGTATAAAAGCATGCAGAGACTAGTCTTTTCACTAAATGAAGCTTGCAAGTGGCTTTTTAAAAGATATCGATGGAAATTCGGAGTGACGGACCACCAACTCCTCTGGATACAGCTGCTGTGAAATTCACAGTCTCTCTCTGAACCTTATAGGTGGAGATACAGATGACATTTGGTGTTTTGTTGTTTTTTTTTTTACAGTTGTTTCTCTGCACTTAGTGAAGAGAAGTGAGATTATTAAAAAAACACCACCCCCTTCCCCCCCCCCCCCCCCATTCTTGATCAATTCCTCTGCAGGGACCCTTTCTGAAAGCTCTGCATAAGGCATTTTTGTCTTATGGATAAGAACGAGAAGCTCAGTTAACCTGTGCATGTGAGACCATTACCAGTCTGATGTTGATGTTTAGACCTTTCTGCAAGATTCAGGGTTTTTTATTTGTAAAGCATGCCTTAATTTAAATGGTTGCTCCAGTTTTTTTAAACTGTTGCACAATGTCATTACTTTCCTGTTACTCTTTCTTGTCTGTTCAAGAGATGCTAGGGAATAGTTGAGCAGGTTTCTAATCCTGATGTCAAGCTGTTTGCATTCCTCTACATACATGTAGCATTTGTAGAAACTAACACTTATCTCCGGATGGGTTTTGTTTAGGATGTTTGGCTTTAAAGGAAAAGGAAATTGGTAACACTGAAACATGGTGTAAATGGATTTAACCAGTTGTTTTGCAGCAAATCCTTAAACTGCAGAGGCAAAAGGAAAACAGCTTTGGTGATGACAGCTGCTGACTCTCAAAAGACTAAATTGCATATCAGATTTACAAAATGGGGAAAACAAATCCAATCTTAAGGGTACAGTATAAAAGGGTGTGTACCCTTTGAGAAACTCACTTCAAAATAGATTAAATGAACATGAAAATCCTCTGCTGTTGAAAGTCATTTTAAATCACCTTCTCACTCTTTGGTGGGTCTTGCATATTAATTTTTTTGCGCTGTAAGCTCTCATGGCTGATCTCTTTGTGCTGCTGCTTGGAGCACTGTGTTACAGGTAAAAACATGAAGAGGAGGACTTTTAAACAAGCTTGCTTTATACTAATTTTAATAACCTTTATTTAATCAATTCAGTCTGAGGGAAGCTTGTTTCCAGAGACAGGAAATTGCTTGAGGATTACTGGCTGTCGCAGGACCTTCATATTTATTTCAAAAATGTCTGGAAAAAAATAATAATAGAGTCAGTCTTCCTTTAAAGGCAGTTGAAGCTGGAGTTGCTGTGCTTTTCCCATGAGGCTGATTAGAGGTCACTGGGAATTCTGTGCTAGAGTGGTTTTTCTTGATAAATAATTTCATGGCTTCAGTGTACTCATTCAGGGTGCTTGGAGACACCTCAAAACCCCAAGCAAAGCAGGGAGTGACCTGTTTCCCAAGTGAATGTACTGTTCACTTAGCTGCTAGTGGCTTGACATACTTACTCCTTACCTTCAGATAGTAGAGAGTTAAATATGCCTGCCCTAAAATGCACTTTTTAGAGGGAATGGGGAAGGATCTTCCACTTTTCAGCTTTGTGTATGCAAGAGGAGCAAGGCATAGAGGTGTCTGGGACAGCATGTGTGGTGTCTTTCATGATCATGTGCCCAGCCTGTTGATATTTGAATATGCTGGACAGTTGAAAAAAATGCAGAAATCCAGTGAAGACTCTATAATCTGTCTTCTTGCTTGTGTTTCATGGATGCTTGCCTAGTAGCTGGCCCATTCAGGGGTGGAGGACTATGACTGGAGCCAGGAGAGAGGCAGCACGTGGGAGTGGTGTGCTTGGCTGAGGGACAGCAGGCAGGGAGGCAACTACCCAGGTCACTAGCAGGATGCTTTACCTCTGCATTCTGGTTCCAGTGGTGAAGAGGCTTTGCCTTTGGCCTTATCCAGTGTTTGTCTTTGCACATTTTGAGTGTTGAGAGGGAATCTGGTCTTTGGAAGGATTTTCCTTAGAGTTTTGAAGCCGACTGGACAAAGCCTAGCTGTGCTTTTGCAGTCCTATGTGGTCTAGCAAAACAGCCAAAGTGTGAGGTAGAAGATTAAATAACCTGTATGCTCTGACTTCTGGGTGTATCTCCTTCTGACCTAGCATGGGCATGTGTGTGATTCTTGCCTGCGTGCAGCACCACTTTTTAGCCTTTCTCACTCTTGCACAAAACTCAGAGGTTTACTACTGAGCTTTCTGCTGACTCTTGCTGTTCTGCTTTGTGTGACTTTTCCCCCCTCTTTCAGCTTTGATTTCATTTGACTTCCTCTAACTAAGCAAGCCTGCATTACCTTTGGCTCTTTCGGAGCACTCTCGCCCGGCTTTCTGGCTTTTAATCTGCATGGAAACCACAATGCTGGAGCCATGATTTAGGGGAATGATTTAGATAAAGAGCATCTTTATGCATAGTAAATGATTTTTTCCACACTTCAATGTGGATTGAAAATGGAGATGGTTTTAGGACCAAGAAGCCTGTACAACTTCTTGGCCCAGCGTATTAGGCTGCTCGCTTGAGTCAGAGAGTGGTTTCACACACTTCAGGCCTTGGCAGCAAATCAGAGGTGGGAGTGTTTCTCCATCTGCTGCTTCCACTGGCCCCAGAGTTGTCCTGGTGCAAGGGCCCAGTTTCCCCAAGAGGGTCCTGAAAGTTTCGTTATTGTTGTGGAGGGGATGGTTAGGTGTGAGGTGGGTGTGGGAACAGCAGCATGGGGGTGTCTGGTCACCCAGGGACAGGGAGACATCCTTCAGCCAAGGTAGCCTGAAAGTGCTTGGATGGTGGAGGGACAGGCCTCAACCCCAGCTGGCTCTGCAAAGAGGAGATGCTGCTGTACAAGAGGTGGGCTAGACTGCAGGTCAGTAGTAGCTGAGGAACCATTGCTGCTGTATAAACAAGGTGCTGAGAGCTGCTAAATGAGCAGTTACTGGCAGGCAGTGCTCCTTGGCTGCCTCGGGGTCCTTTGCTTAACATTTTGTTGGAGTTTGTTTGATAACAGCTAGACACAGGCCTCTCCTTGGGGAGTGGAGGAGTGGAGATCCCTTTGATGCTTGCAGGGTGGTGCAGAAGACTGGTTGTGCTCCCTCTCCTGCGGCAAATCAGAGCATCCTGTGTCCCACCTCTGGGCTACCCTAGTTCCAGCTAACAGTGATTTATTTTTTAAAGTATTTTTTCCTCTAATAGCCATGCTTAGTAAAGCCTAAATGTCACTGAGTCAGGTGAGGGAGAGGTTGAAGCTTCAAACTGACCTTCTATTGAGATACGACAAACAGGTTTTATTCTGCAAACTCTACACTTCTTTCTGGAATGCTTCTCTCCCACCCCAATTTAATGGTGGAAATCTTCAACACAAAATCTAAATCTTTAACACACAGTCTTTGAATGATGGTTGTAGGTCTCAGAGGATGGTTTGCTACTCTGCTGGTAAGGGATCTATCCTGAGGATTCTGCTTGGAGCACTTGGCATTCTCATGGTGTGTGTGTGTGTGTCCCCTTGTGACATGTAATGAGCCACTATCCTCCTTGGAGTGTCTCTCTGGCTTGATTCTTCTAGCTTGTGCTGCTCAAATCAGAATGTAATTGCAACTGATCCCTTGTAAGAAAATCAAATTAAGCATAGCCTGTTGAGGGAAACCAGTTAGAGGAAAAAAGGCTGTGAGGGTCTTCTGCATAGCGATGTGTCTTCTCTGTGAGTAATTCTGGTAATTGTGAGAGTGATTTAAAAGAAAGCAAGCTGTTCAGGCTCCTGTTCCCCACCCCCGCTTCTCTTGGTCCTATTGCCTTTTTAAATTAATTTATTTCACTTTGCCCAAAGTCTGAAATCTTCAGGTTGAACATTGGGGTGGAGGCTGGTGTGCATGCTGCTGGTGAGGGTGCCCCACTGGGGAACCGGCAGCTGCCCTCACGGGTCTGTGTGCAGGCAGTGTGCTAATTGTCCTGTGGTCTTAATTGCGAGGGTGTTGAATGGGGATACAACATTTTTTCTTTTTTCATTGTGCACTGGCAAGAGTGATATGGCTCTGTGGAATAAAATGTGCCCAATGCCACTGTGATGGGTTTCTGTCACAGTGAGTGTTTGTGGCAATACATGTGCATCTGTGCTGTTAGCACAGTGCATCCTGAGGAGGAAAAGCAGTAAGAAACATCTAGCAACTTTGCAGCTACTAAAAAACAAAAATAAAGGGAAATAGTGGGCTAATGGACACAAAACTGAGCCGTAGTGCTGAGACCTTTTGAAAGCCTGCCTTGTTGAAATCTATTGAAGTCATTCTCTGCTGTGTTAGAATCCCAAATGCAGTCTTAAGGCCAAACCCAGAATTTAAAACCATGCTTTTTAACTTTCTTGGTTTGGTCAATGATCTATCTTGTTGGAAGATTGTTTTCAGAGGACTTAGGGAACAGTCTTATTTTTCAGAGTTTTTATAGGTGTGTGTGTATCTTTCAAAAGACCTCTATGCTGACAGGCATTCAAACATTAAAGATTTGTTAGCCTGGAATGTTCTGATATTACAAAACATCTCTTGCTGAGAACTTTCTGTACGAGGTAGGATACAAATAACAAGCGCTATATAACATTTGTCGTCATTCCTTGAAAGTGGGTGATACTTCTGTATAGTGGATATTTTTATATCTGGGAAATGTAATAATTTTAAACTTGAGTTGTGTCTCACAGCTATGCTTTTAGGAGTAAATGTAAGAGTTCCTCCATCTCCTACTATCGTTCCTTGCTTAAATATCAGACTGCTTCATTGAAGTTTATATTTAGAGGGCTTTGATAGGAAAAAAGACTTCCAAATGGATGTCCTCTCAAGTGTCTGAGCAGCCTGCTGGTATTGCAACTGCATGTATAGCAGACTGATGCTTTTAGCCACATTAGTTGAAATGAAAGCACAAGAAATGGTAAGGATAGGGAGAAGCACGTTCTAGTAGTGAGGGATTATAAAATAAGCCTTTACTGTACACAGGCTTTGCAGTTCATTCTCTGAAACAGATTAACACGGCTGCATAAATGAGAATAGCATCTTGGATATACAAGTGACCTTACCCAATCCAATGCTTCTTTGTCAACCCTGTTACTGAAAGTAACATTTCAAGCTTGGATGTGGTTACAAGAGGTTCTGCCTTTGCACGGCTTTTCTTTATTCTCCTTCCCTGAAGCCATTCCAGTTTACTGTGAGTTTTTTTCTTTTTCAGGACTTACTATTTTTGGAAGGCATTCTGGAACATTTTGTGCATATGGTCCTCTGTAAATGTGCTGTTGTACTGATTAAAGCTGAAAGTATGAAACCTAGCCTTTCTGATGCAGTGTGGCAGGGGGAAAATGCTGAAACAATAGTTTCTAAAGGGAATACTTTTCCAAATAAAGACATTTTCAAAAAACCCACAAACAACAAAAATTCACCCAAAAACAAAACTGAGAAAGATTGTGAGAGTTGTATTCTCCGCAGTCCCCTGGTCTCTAGTTCCTCCCATAGATTGCATAGATGACAGTATGTTTTAAAAAAAAATCCTTTAAAGCAGATTTAGCACTTTTTAAAAAAAATAATTGTTTTCTTTTCATTCACTGGTGACATGATCCCACTGCTATAAGCATTTTTGTAATAGTGCAGAAATCTGCAGTGCATTGGAGTTGTGTGCATTAACCTAACTCTTCCCACTGTTCCTCCGCAGCTCTGTTTTTCTTCTTACTGGTTCCTGGAAGTTCACAATCTGCCCCGTAACTAGCTTCTCCTTCCTTATTTGGAAGGACAATTGGATTTTGATCTCTTATCTTCCTCTTCCCAAGTAAAACAGAAAAAGTTTCCAGTGAATATCTGTGACTTTAAAGGAAACATCCTAAAATCTGGGGAGCTATGATATTTAGGGCTTTCTCTTGGGCTTACCAAAGCAAGGAAAATTGGATTTTTATTTTTTTTAAGTAATAAAATTCAAATCTTCTGTGAATGTGTCAGACCTGGCATGACAACCACGGTACATGGAAATGGAGAAGGATCATCACAAGACTGAGACTGCTACTAATTGTTTGTCTCTGGTTCTGGTTCTAAAAGTATGAGTGCTATTTGCAAGAGTGAAAACTGAGCCCTGCTTGGCAGTTATTAATCCACAACTGACTTGAGCGTTTCCATCATGCATGGACAGTGGAAGATACTGAATACCAGCCCTTTTCCCCTTGGCAACCTGGCACCTCTTCTTTGCACACCTTGAAAAGCCTGTTCCTTCCTTGTTACTCACCTTTAAAAGGAATGTTGGAGTTGAAGCTTGTTTGGTCCACTCAGGAATATCTTTGAGCCTGCTGTCCATTTCTCTGGGCTGCAGAAGGGGAAGAAGCTTGTGTACAAAGGTTTGCACCCAACTGCCAGCATGGAAGGGGAATAGCTGGAGGAAGTGCTCCCTGCAGTCAACCCACAGAAAAATATGCTCGGCTAACCTCAGGATGACTTTTAGAGGAGCATCAAGTGAGATAAGGAGGCAAGCAAGGGAGGGGTGCAAAAGCATGATCTAGATACCAAAAGGACTTTAGACTGTGATAGGAAGGATAGAGAGGAGGAAGCTGGGGAGTAAGCTGTGCAAATTGGTTAATCTTGAAGGTTATTCACCTGAGTTAGAAATATTGGTGTGACTTTATCAGTTGTAAGGTACTCGTTATCCAGTAGTGAAAAGTCCGGTTCCCTGGCTTAAAGCTTGGGTGTGCCTTAGTGAGTCTGTGGAGAGGTAGGCACATGCCATTTATCAGAGATTAAAATGGAATTTCAGAGTTTAACCTGTCCAGCAAGCTTCTTTCTGAGCGAATGCTAATGTTGCCTCTTGAAAATGGAAGTTGTGCTTCACCAAAAATTGTTGTTTTAATTTGTTGGGATTTTCTTTTTTTAAATTTAAAATTTTAAAATGTAAAAGAAGCGTTCTAGAAACCTTCATGGGAGGGAGTAGGTAAAAGCTAAACCAAAACAATTATATGAAAGAAACAGCCGAATTTGAAGGTCATAGGCCAAACCCTTGGCACAGCTGGGGAACGAGGAAGGAAATCCAACCATTCGGATTCCACTTCAGCAATGGGGTCGTTTGCAGGAGAGTGTGTGCTGATTCCAATGTCCAGAATAAGCAGCTTGGTCTTTCCTAGTGATTCTTCTTTGTAGCAGGGAATATGTGCAATTTGGCTGTCTGCTTTGTGCTGTGACTGTGCTATGCAGAAATCTGCCTTTTTATAATTGAAATGTGAAGGTGTAAAATGAAGCTACCAAACACATTGTCTGGTTACTGGGCAGGAGAGAGGGAGGGTTACATGTTGTTTGGCTTTTCATATTTCCTCTTTTCCTCTTCCACCTCTTCCCATTATCCTGAATAATTGAGAGTTGGCTGTGCTGAAAAGTCAGATGATTAAGATTTTTCTGAACTGCCTGCAGGTAACTTGAAAGGCTTTGGTTTTTTCCTTTGTGCCTAGTTTAAACTGAACAGTGTGACAGAATTGTGGATGCTATCTCTAAATGTTGAAAATACAATTTGGTTTTTAAAAGCTTTCAACTAAACTGGTTTAACCACAGAAAATAAGTGGAATGAAGGATTTCTTCCCTCTGCTGTCACTTGGACTTGATTTTTCTGTTTTTTTTTTTTTTTTAGCAGCCAAGAGGATGATTTTTTGCTTTAAAGCTTAACTGCTCTTTGAAAGCAGACAAAATAAGGATACAACAAAACCAGCAACTAAGGGTGAAGATTAAATCCTCTGAACCACACTGCTTACATTAGATTCCACTTGCAGCGTGACCATGAGGCAAGAACAATGCTTGTGCTTAGCTTTTCAAAAGCTATGCTGTGCACACCCATCACTCATGCCACTGCTAAGATCTTTGCTGTGTGCATTCAAGAGTTAGCAAACAGTGTCTGAGTATTATTCTGTGAGGGGGAAACCATGTGGATAAAATAGAGATTTCTGATGTGCATGAGGACATGCACAAATTTTCTTTTGGTAAGTTTCAAGTATGGTATTTGAAAGCAAGCCAGTAGCATTCCAAACATTCTGAACACTTCCCTAAATAAACTTTGAAGAATTCAGGTTGAAGACCTGTTTTCCAGCACCAGTGACACAGGACCTAACTGTGCCAGGCATTTTGAGCAACTAGAGAGCTTCAGACTCTCCAGTCTCTGGTTGTCTAGAGCATGTCCTGAGCATATGGCCTTCCAAAGAATGCTTTTCCATGTGGACCTAGGAGTCCTGCTGGGACAAAATAAGAAAAATAAGAAAACTAAGTCATAATCCTGTGAAATTTCACATATGCTTATAAAGGGATCTTGGATCAAGGAATATGATTTAGCAGCTTCTGAAGGTCTGGAAGATAAATGGCAAAGGTCCCCAAAGAGCTTATCTTAAAGAGAGCTCCTGCCATATATGAGTGTGGCATCTTTGGAAAGGGCTGATTGTGGTTTAAGAGCAAGCAGGAAGTCTGGCCTGCGTGGTTTCAGTGGAAGCTGATGCCTGCTTGAGGACTTTATGTGGAAGCAAACAACTGCTCCTTGTGCAAACAGGGCTGGCCATTCAACGAGGGGGACTCTTGCTGAAGCATCACTGGGAAGCTTGCTTGATGCCAAGATTTGGAGAAAGAGCTGGAGATGTCTGTAAGCTGGGAGCAATGGGTACTTTTTCACTCGTTCACAGCATTCCCTAAGAGGGTGTGTGGCCATTGACTTTGTGGATATAGAGGATGGTTTATTGTCTTATCCATATTTAGTAGGTGTTTTTCAAGGTTCACATTAAAAAGAAAGCAAAAAGCCCTCCACCTTTATTGACTGATATACTTTTAACAGAGAAAAATCTCCTCCACTCCTTACTGTATTCATGGGCACTCCTGGCTGTACTAAGTATTATCTTTGAAAACATCCTTGTTTAAGCTTAATCCTTACATAACCCTTCAGTCTAGGCTGTGGCATGTGAAATGGGCCTGAAATGTCGTTGCTCTGCATACTTGTGCTACTGTCAGCTTCTGCCTCATTGTTCCTAGTATCCATTAAAGAAATCAGCCCATTCCTTAGTGCTTTGTGTACACTTTGATTCTCCCAAACTCCTGAATTGTTAAGCTATGCCCCTGAGAGTATGTCTCTGACAAATGTGTGTGATCTACGCTGCACTCCAGCTAACTTCAGGCGGCGGAGGCCTGAAGAGTTGTTATGAAAGCTGCTTCCCCCTGAGCTGTAGGTATAAGGAGTATGCTAAAACAACAGTCAATTTTCAGAGAATTGAATGTCTGTCTAAATAGCCTCCAAATCAGCTCTCCTCTGGGAAAAAGGGATAGTTTCTTATCTAGTCGGAATCTCTCTCTTCTTCTGATTTTGCCTGGGAACAGTCAAGGCTGGGAGCAAGTTTTGTTCCGAAGCCCAAAGGGAGGATCCTTGCAAGCGGTACCTGTACCCCGTGTCTCCTAACAATCCTGAGGGGTTTATTTACGCTGTTGCCCACTGAATGGGCTGGTTACCCTTGTGTCTCCTTCAAATCCACATTGAACTAAATCAGCTTAGTGGGATGTTACTGAAGGCATAGCAGCATCAATTTACAGCATTCCTGGTGTGGCAGCCCCTGGCCTGTGATAGACAGGATGCCTGGCAACCTGGGATTCAAGTAGCTTGGTAGCTGAAAAGAGATGTGGAAACCATGCCCGATTTTAGAAGAAAGGAGAGAAACAGTGCTGTGCTTTGGAGCAATCTGTTAGTGAATCAAGAATAAGCAATAATTGATTCCACCCAAAGATACTCTTGTTTTTGGTATTTCTAACTTGTTTGCTGTTCAGAGACCAGAACTGCTGACTTCTAGGTGCTGTCTTTGGGGGAGGAAGATGCCTCTGGGGAGGGTAGCACACCTCAGGCAGCTCAGCAAATTTTGTGATAATTGCATGCCCTCTTCCTACCTCTCCTGGCTGCTGTTATGTCACCTGACATGCATTCTTCCAAGGGCAGAGAGGGCCACCTTTAAGAGATACCTTGGCAATACTTTCAGAGGTTGTTATACTAATGAGGCTTATTTAAATTGGAATAGGAAGGACAGACCTCTCTTGATCTAATCAGAAGGGCATTTGTTGAAGATGGTGTATTGCTTTGTCAGAGCTGTAATTCTGTGTAGAGCAGTGACTTTTGGAGAAGAGCAGCTGTCTGTTGGCCTGGAGCATAGGCCAGAGGCTGGCTTCTTCCAATTGAATATGCACTTAGATGCCATGCGGGAGGTCTGACTCGAGAGGATGGGGCAGATGTACAGATTAACTGGCTTGGTGTTCTTCACATGGAGTATTTTTTTCATTCCATGGTCTAATTGTTGCTGAAGGAATTCTAGCAGGTAAGTGAAAGTATCCTTATTCCGTTCTGCTTGGTGGGAGTTTGGTGAACAAAGCATTGGCTCCTTGTCCGTGGAATACATGAGAAATCTATAGGCTGTGCTATAGGCATAATGGGATAGATTCACTCCTCTCCCTCTCCCTCCAAATGAAGCAAGAAACAAAACGGGTAGACACAGAGTTTATTGTAGCAGCAGCTCCAGACTTGCCATATGACACTTTAAATGTCATCTTGAAATGACATTTCAAGGCAGAGTGTATGCAGACAAAGAATTTTTCTTTGATAGAGACTAAAAAGAAAGATCCAAAATTTAAAGATAGCTCTTTTGTGAAGTAAATATGAGCATAGTAGTGACATGGAGCTAAGGAAAAACCCTCTTTTCACTAGGATGGCTACCAGGTTTATTGACAAATCTACGTATTCCCTCCCATAATGCATCTACTGTTTTGCCTGAGTAACTGGAAATGTGAGTTGTGGCTGTTTAAATCGTGTGTTTCTCTAGACAGTGCTGGTGTATTGCATTCATCTCAGAAGTACATAAGGATCTGAAGGTTCTGCCCTCCCCAGTAGTAGGAGTGCTAACCCAGGCATCCTGTTGGTCCTCACAGGGTACAAAAGAGTATAATACCTGCCTCTGCACTTCTCAGATCTCTTTGAGATTATCCAGCAGTTTTGAATTTCCTTGGGAAACTTGGCCAAATAAAAAACCTAATCCCCCTTCAGTCTGAATATTCATTTAACTGAAGAATCTGTGGCTGAATGGGGTTTTCCTCAAAATTAAAAGTATTCCTGTTGTCATGTGTAAAAAACCATTAATTTCGGAAAATTTGTTTTCACCTGAGATCTTCAGATGTGTAATGAATAGCAGCATACAAGTATTGAAATGTGTTTCTATGTGGGGTTTTTTTGGTTGTTTTTATTTTATTGGTTGACTTGTTTTTTCCAGGGTTTTTTGATTGGTTGGTTTTTTGTCTGTTGGTGTGTTTACCATTGGAGTCCTTGCAGGTTAAAACCTGTAGGCTGGTGAAATATGTGTTCTGTTGGGTCTTCATTAAAAGTAAAGGTTCAGCTTTGTGCTTTCTCTATTTCCCATCTGTGCTTTGTGTGTTTGTGTACAAGGCTGTTTTTGCTGTGACGGTGCCTCATAGGCTGTGGGTGAATCACTCAGTCCTCAGGTATGAGCAGTGTCACATCCTGCAATTTTAATTGCTGTGCTCTGTATTGTCAGATGATTATACCTGAGGTTTGCAAGTTGTTTTACATTCCTCCTCATAAGCGTGTGTTTGCCTGCTGGCTGGCTGTCAAGATTGCTGTGCCTCTCCAGGTGGCTGAAGAAGCATTTGATTGATTTATCCTAGCTGTCTAGTACAGTCTGCTGTGTCTTGCAGACCTTCTGAAAAGTGGTAGGGGTGTAGGAAGACTGGCTCTCTTGAAGAATTTTTGAAACAAATCCGCCAGATGCTATGTCCTCTGGGGCTGTCTTGAAAGGAAAAGGTAAAATTATTTGTAAGCTAGGCAGTCTTCACATTTGAAACATTAGACAGTGAGTGAAAAGTTATGGTCTACATAATACAGCTCCTTTTAGTCTTTGCTGTGTAGAAGATTGCTTTTTCTGCTCCTGTTACCTTGAGAACTGTGAATACTTGGTAAGATTCCTAAGTGCTAGGACATGTAAAAGGTTTCTCTTTGTTTCTGACTTTCTCTTTTCCCTCTCCAGATGTTGTAGGTGTTTGGCTCAACACTTTTTCTTGCTTTGTCTTTGTTTTTTAGACCAAGGTGCTCCTGATCAACCAGATCTTTCAGAAATATTTTAAAAAGAAACTTTGGTGGGTAAAAGATGTGCCATGGAATGGTAGCACCAAAGAGCAACACAGGATCATCTCTTACCTTGACTGGCCATGGGTTATTTCGTCTGCTAGTTATCTTTGGTACCTTTATCTTGGAAGCACAGTCCACAGGTAAGTGAAACCTTTACATATGCTACAGGGAGGGGGGGGGATATGTATAAGTTTGGAAGTGGCTGTATCTTTTTAAGTGAAAACTGGTGATGGTTGATGTATTTGTGCACATCTTTCAGTACTCATAGGAAAAATTCCATTACTACTTGTTGAGCAGAGCATGAAGTGTCTGAACTGAATGAGTCTTGCATATTAGTAAATGAGTGCTTGTCCTTCATCCTGTAGTTTTGATTCCTGTGGCTTTTTTCCCCCCTCCATTCTCATCCCTTCACTGCAGCTGGGGACACTTGGAGCATCTCAAGAGCATGGACCATGTTTTTGTTGAGTGAGATTCTCATGTAGACAGTGTTTTATCTGTGTGCCCTTTAGCAACTGCTCATGTGAAGGGGTAGAAGCAGAGATTGTGTTCAGCTCTTTTGCACAGCTGGTGAATCTGTTCAGTGTTTCCTTTTATGCTATCTTCTGACACCTTAACACCTGCTACCTGCACCCCTCTATTGGATCCTCTTTTTAGCTTAAGTTTTCCGTCTCCCCTCATCTCTTGATGTTTCTCAGATGGATAAGTGTTTTGAATAGTGTAAGTAGCAGTGGAATGGGATGATATGAAAAATGTCATCAGAGATGAGAGATCTGCCTTTTAGAAATGAGTGAAAGAAGGAAATGTACTAGATACTCAGAAGATAATACATGATGTGAAGTATGTGCTTGATTACCCAGTATACCCTGAAATATGTCTTTTTTTCTCAGACCAGCCATGATCTAGTTTTTGTCTGTAGAGAGGTGCCTGGTCATAGGAGGCGTGAGATGGAAGGAGGAGCTTTGTGTGCTCTTCCAAGAACTTTGAAGGGGTTAATCCCAAAAAGACATACAGGTTTGACTTGAGCAGCTGTTGTAACATAGAACATTAGCTTGCCTTTGTAAAGAAAACCTCAGTTCTTGACATACCTGTAAAAAGTCCTGTTTATTTGACATATCGTGGCACCTGAAAATGTTATGTGACCAACATTCCTCAGCATCAGTGTGGTAGAGCAGAATAAACAGTAGCTGCCAGATGCACTCAAAGTTGAGGTGATCCTGTATGGAAAAGTCTGCTGGTGCTGAAAACTTCTGGAGGAAGAGTTGATTTTCTTTTACTATTCCTGGCTCTTCGAGTTGAAAGGGAGAGACTGCTGAAATCAGATATCCCAGGCTTATATGTCTTCCTGACCTGATTTTGGCCTTGTAGGTAATGAGGGGGTGGGGGGGACACCCTTGAGAGCATGGCTAATTGTCATGAATAGTTAGTGATAGTGGGAAAGGGACAAGATCTTTTTGGACCTGGTCTATCCATGGTTTTTTGTCCCAGCCTTGCTGTTGTTGGTGATAGTGTCACTGCCTCATTTCAGATGTAGGCCTGTCAGATACACCTCCCAGCCTGGGGCACCATCGCCGTCTGAAACTCCCATTAGGCACTGCAGCACCTTCAACTGAGACTGTAATCAGTATGCAAATGCCTTGTGCTGCACGGGCTGCTGGATGGGGAAAAGCTGCCGCAATACTGGCAAGCCTTTTTAATATAATTTTTGAGACATCCAATCACATAACAAAAGCACTAGTTAGGCATGCCAGAAGACCCGAGAGTGATTCTGCATTGTGTTTCCCTTTCTGTGTTCTTTTTGCTTCAGGATCTGAAACAAGTTGTGGTGAACTGATCAAGGCAGATCATCAGCTAAACAGGATTATAGTGGCTAGGCATGAACCATTTCCTGCAGGGGAGGTGAGAAAACAGAGAGGAGCCAGGATCACAGCAGAGGGCAAGACGCACAGGGGAAAAAGTCCCGGGGGAGGGCTCGCTGAGGAGCGCTTCCATGTACGGTTTTTCTGAGACTGGAAGGTAGCAACCCAAATGCCAGTTGCTGGGAGGGATGGGGGTGCTCCGTATTGCATCATGGGCCCAGGGAGCTGCACCTGCAGCAGCATGCCAGCCATGAGTAACATTAATGAGCAAGTCAGCTGAGGAGCAGAGAGCCAGATGGAGAAACAAAGAGTACTGGCAAGGCGCTTGGAAAATCATCTTTCCCTCATCTTTGTCCCCCAACTACCTTGCCATCCTCACTTTATTAGTTTGCATAGCAAAGTCATTCAGAGCAAGCAGAGCAAAACGATGTTAACATGAAGCAAGAGATTGTATTAAATCTCTTGGTGGTAATGCTTATCTTGAATGTGGGGCTGATGTGACATGCTCACAATTGCTACAAAAGCTGAAGAATGTTCTCATAAAAAGACAAGCATGGAGACAATGCCTGGCTCAGCCCTGAGTGAGAAAGCAGAGCTTGTGATTCATATGTATAAAACCATATGAGGTATATTGTATTGCAATCATTTTGCTGCTTAGAAATTCTATTGCTTAAGTTCCAGGAAGCTTAGAGATATATTCATGATCTGGGCAGGAAGATGCTCTCTTTGCCATGTGGTTAATGCAGAGAGCAGACTCATTTTCAGTCAGCAAGCATCTGCTCTGTCCTCTGGTAATAAATCGATTTTATTTATGCATGGATTTTTAAGAAAAATCCTCAGCACTTTGTCTCAGGCAATCTATCCAAATATCCTCGAGTGCCATGAGATGAATATAAGTTGCTTAGTCACTAGGCACACTGCAGAATTTGGGGAAACTGTTCCCTTTTCATGGGAAGATATCCATGAATATGAAAATAATCACTGCACATATTTTAACACAAAACAAATGCAGCGTTTGGTAGTGGGCAAGCAGTGAAGCTGTGTCAGAAGAGGAGGATTTATGGAAACTTGAGTGCTGCTCAGAAATATTTTTTGAGCTTTATCACTGTTGTAGCATTTTTCCTCATCTGGCAAGTTCTCCAAGATCAGTTGCAGGAAATAATGAAGGAATGAGCAGGCAAGGAGACTTGGAAAGCTCCTCAGTAATACTGAGGCCTAGTTCTTCATCTGTCTCTTCTGTTTCTTTGAAGGTTCAACTGGAATGTAGTTAAGAGCCAGGAAGCTTAGTAGATGGAAGTGGGGAATTTTTTAAGTGTTGGAGAGGAGCAATGACAACCTTTTAATCTGCATTTCCACAGATAATGCTTCTCCATTCTTTTTTTGTTGCTATGACTTTTGTAATTTCCCCCCCTCTACCTCCCATCTCTGTCTCTTAAAGCCTGGTGTTTATGTCTCATTCACAATAGTCCTCCTGCCTGGCCAGGCTATTTTTGGAAGAACCACAGTGGATCAGACTAAGTTGTTCATTAAATTTTAACATGTAGTCGGTAAAATACTCTGAAAGCTTCCTATGATTTGTGTTCCAAATGTGTAATCTCTCTTGGATTCATGACTGTCGCTGTCAGAAACCTATCAAAGCAGGTTGGGCCTTTCATTATTGATAATACCTGATCCTGGGAAATGCAAGTAAATGTGTTGGTAAAAGTATTAAACATCCCGAATTAAGGAAATATCAATACCCATAAAGGAGAGAGTTTAAATATTTACCTTTAAAAATTAATAGTAATGCAGGCTCGGTGAATCTAGGTCCATTTAGATTTAGACACAGTCTGATTTTTGTTGACTGCACGTGTGAAATGCTACAAAGTTAGCTCTTTAATTTTTAGGATTGCCATTAAAGTGATGAATTGGGCTTGAATAAACTGAAACGACTTCATTCCTGTGTGTTGTCTCTGACGCAAATGCAGCCAATCTGCTGCTTGCTGTTCTAAGGTCTTTTCAGTGCCAAGGTTATTCTGCACAGAAGCTCTTGGATACCGCTGGTATTTGTTTGCATTGCACAGAGCAGCTTGTTAGAGCGCACTCCACTCATGGAGCAGATTCAGACTTGTTCCTATTCTTTGGGAATCTGTGCGAAGCAGAGTTTTCCTTTGTCTCTGATTATGCAGCTGAAAGGAAGGCGTCTATACAGCTAGGGATGAATTCAATGGCCATGAAAACAAGGACACTATAGCATTGGATGGCCAGACAGAAATGTGGAAGGTGTCATGCATGAACAGATGATCTTGATTCTGTATGCTTCGTGTAAGTGTGGGTTTGGAGAAATTACAGCATCAGCCCAAAGCAGTGTGGCCTTCTTCATGGAGAGAAGGGGGGACATTTTCAGGAGCAGTTCCTCTTTCCAGTCCCTTTGGAGAGCTTAATAAGAGCAGAGTGGTATGGAAGAGCATGGTGAGGAGCTGCAGAATAATGGCCAGGCTGCAATGGTGGCTAGGAAGCAGATGCAGATGGGCTCAGAATTAGACTATTCAAATAATGATAATAATATTCACACTGCTGCACACAACTGACCCAGGCAGTGTTATTTAAGTAAATGCCTTGAAGGGAGTAACAAGGATCTCAAGAAGCCACATAACTTGTTTAATTTTAATGAGTTCTAGTGGCTGAAGAATGAATTAAAGCTTTGTGATGTTTAGCTAACTGCTGGCTTAAACCATGATAGCATGATAATAATAATAATCCTGAATTTTCCTTTTGTCTGTCCCTAGGCTGGCTAAGCAAATCCAAAGGACCTGCATGTGAGTAAACTTACATTCACTGCTGTACTATGAGAAATGAGTGGGATATTTTACTGGCTAATATAAGTGTCTGTGAGCTAGGATTCCCATTACACTTTTTGTTGTGTTGGATAGGCTTGAGATTCATCTCTATGCCCCATTTTCGTTTTTGACCCTTGTATTTAGGAATGACGGCTGCCCTCAGTTTGAGAGAAGATCAGCTTCATATCTTCCACTGTGCTTGAAGGGATCCTTGTGCCTTCTACAGCATTTAACTTCAAATGACTCAAGAAAACAACAAATTAGAATAAATATTTCATTAAATGCAGAGAGATGCTGCTTGTGAGAGTTTTGAGAGGCTGACAGAGTATAGGGAGGACAGGCTGAGGTAAAAAAATCTTTCATTTCCTTTAATCAAGAAATGTGAACATCTCAGCATGATTCTTGATATATTCCATTGGATACTCCTGCTTTTTATTTCATGTGCTCAGAAAAGGTCTAAAGTCTTTCCAGTGGCCATGTTATGGATATACACAACTTTGGAAGGAGTTGGGAAGCATATTTGGTTTCCTTATCTCTTCTAAATATATAAAATAACATTTTCTGTACATTTTTGTTAAACTCTGAAATGTGATTTGTTTAGTCTGAACTTCCCCCCTCCTATGAAAAAAAAAAAACCTAACAAAACAACACAGGAACAAAATCTGAGGGGAATGGATTAATGAAGAAGAATTTAAAGGTGTGGGAGGGGAATTTTACCACCTACCAAATTTTGGTTTTCAGAAAGGGGGGGTTAAGAGAAGTGCTGATGGAATCATCTGAATCCTCTATTTTTATTCAATGTCTGAACTCCTGGCAAGAAGAGTGGTATCACACACATAGTATTAAGGGGCTTTCAATTCTTGGCTATGGTTGCTAGCAGGAAAATAAGCTGTTTTAGGAAAAACGTCAAGAGTTGTCTGGTCCAATTCATCATAGCTTCTTGGGTTAGAATGAGAAAGATGAGAAAATGAGAAAGGGAACTGGTAGGAGTTTCATTGTAGAGGGAAGCAGGAGGGGTGCTGAATGTCATTTATCTTTCAGGAGAAACTAGTTGTGAACTACAGTCCTGGTTCTGACTCATCACCATCCTAGTGTCCCTTGAGGACTTCTGCCTGCTAGGTTGAAGATACAGATTTCTCTTTTTCTTCCTCTTTTCACTGAGTCCCTTCATTTTTATTTGCTTGAGTCAATCATTTAGGAGGAGTTTGGGTTTTTCCCTAGTATTATGGGAAAAGTCCTGACAGTGGGATAGAAGAAAGTTTGCTTGTTTATTGCCTTGTCCCAATTCCTTTCCTGCTTCTGTCCCTTTTGAATCCTGCAATGGCTCCCAGTGCAGCTGAGGCACTATTGTTTTAGAATATGTGGAATGTTTTTCATCTGTGCAACCTATGTCTGCCATTGCTTCTCCAGCCCTTATGTTTAACTGAAGTACCACAACTAGGTACCACTTGCTGTTCATGCTGCCAGCTGACAGTGATTCTGCAGTGGAGATGGCAGAGCAGGGAGTACATTTGCTGTGGAACTGTGGCAAATTTCAGCCTGGGCTGTTACTGCAAATACTGCTGGAATAGCTGGTGTGTGGTGTGTAAAGCTGTGGCTATGACCTCAGCATGCTGGCATGGGTGATAAGGAAGAAACAAGTGGTAGGGCAAGGTGGGAAACTGGAGATTGTTGAGTCTTCAGCTTTTGTGGCCGAATGTGACAAGGCTCTGCTAAACCTGGCAATCTGTGTCTAGATGAGGACTGCTAAAACACAGCTGGTAACAAGCTGGCAATAGTCAGGAGTGAAGACAGGGTACTAAAGGCACTTGAACAGCAAGCTCAGAAATGTTTGTACCTTTGTGAGAGTAATTGGAACAGGATTATGGCATTGTCACAAGAGGTTGTACCTGCTTATCTGTGTGTGCTGGTCTGCATATCAAAACACATTTTCCTTTTAATGAGCTGAAACCTCTGGGGAGCATTCATCTTCCCCTGCAAATAGGAATTCCCAACTCTACTTCTGCAAAGTGTTGCATTGGAGTTGGAGGACTGCTTCCAGATGTTGTTAAAGGGATTTGAGGTAACCCCTTAGGTGTGGGGATGCGTGGATGAGTTACAGGATGGGCTAGATGCATTGGGCTGGAGGGGGCTTGTTGCTAAACTGTTGAAGAATAAAATGAGCTTTTGGCCCAGTCTAGTACAGTGATTCTTTTATTAGGGAATGGAGAGGGTAACTTCTGGATTTCCTGTACTGAGAAGACTGCCTAATCTCAAGAGGTTGTGGGGATGCTCCCTCATTGCTCGTGTACTTTGGCATGGCTGGTGCTGGATGGAGATGCCTCCTGTGTTCCTTCTCTATAGGTCCAATGCTGTGAATGCAAAAATAAGTGTGTTTATCCACCTGGAATAGTAAGAAGCATTTCAGTGGGAGCAGAAGCCAAAGAATTGAACAGTAGGGTAACAAAAGAGCATCTTGAAATCCTGTGGGCTCAACATTTTGGGTCTAGCCAGTCATCTTAATTCAATTGGGAAAATATTTCTTCTTTGAGAGCAGGAAAAAAAACATTGCTGCTGCTTTTGAGATACGTCTTTTACTTTGTCAGTAAATGGAAAAATACGTCTTGAAAAATGTTGCCTTGGTGTAGAGTGAGATAAGCACCTCTGGTGGATGTTGTCTTGAGCTTTCTGCCCACAGACAGGGAAGAAACATAGTAAGCTTTGACACATGCAGAGTCATAAGTAGAAAGTCGAAGGCTACTGCTTCATTTCTGGCTAGAAAGAACATTTTCTATGTCCTGAGAAAAAGACTGGCTGTCTGTAAGTGCTCTAACATCATGGATGGTGATCTGGGGGGTGAGAAATTGTGAAAGATCATATAGCAGTTTTGTGTGAAAGATGATGTAGGGAGGAATTTCAAGTGGAAGTTGCTGCCATGTTTAGAGTAGTATCTGACTTTCTCAGAGTTCTGCTTTTCTTAGTTTGTGTTCACTTTAGTAGTTAAAAGCTGCTTTGCTCTTCCCCCTATCCCGCATTTGTTTGGCTGCCTCACCCCTGTAGAGGAGCCCTTTTTGTAAAGAAGATAAACCTAATAAAGCTTCCTAACTCTGGATCCTTGTCAACACTCCTTGCCAATGATGATGCCTTCCAGGTGGGGTCTGTATGTCACTGTATGTGTGGAATGAAATTATATTAGAGTGGGTAAGCGACTTCTGGTGCTGCCTTTATTCTGGACCACCAGCATGCTGGAGACTTACCTTCAAGAGACTTAGCTGATGCTGCAGAGGCCTTTAGGAATGTGCTTCTGGTGTGTCATACAAAACCCACAGCTATTGATTTATCTCTGTCATGGAGGAGAGAAATGTGGATTTCTAACAGTTTCTTTGCGCCCATTCCACCTGCAACTTCAGAGCAGCTATCTCTGAAACTCAGAGCCCTGGGGATGCCCCTGCTGTGTAACCTGTCTCCAGTAGTTCAAGTTTTGGGCCTGCTGTTGTGCTTCTTGAAAAGGACTGTAAGAGTTGTGCTGAGCCATGCTTTGTGCTGCAGCGCATCTTCTCTTTTGCACAGGCAAAGCGTGTAAAGTATCTGTAATGCTCTGTATTATCCTAAAGCTAGAACTTCCCTTCTGTCACTGGTTTTGCTTTCCCTAGCAAAAGTAACAGTTGAATGCTCCTGGAGAACAACCTTCAGGTTTCATTGTAAACACTTTCTTTGTTGTAAATGACTTAGGTTGTAAGATACTAAGAAAAGGTAAAAGCTTTATCATTTGCCTGTTTAGGTTCAGCTGTCACTTTTCTCTCAAATGAGGAAATTATTAATTTTTCATATGTAAGCTGAAAAATCTGAACATAATCACAAGCTGCAATGAGTATGCCTTTAAGAGCAAGTCTTAGTGAAACCCATGAAGGTGGCAAGTTTGGTTTTTTTCAATTTTATTGTTTTAGTCCTCCAGTTCTTTGCCTTTCCCAGCAAACTAGTCTTGCTGCAAATGTTACTGCCATTAGCCCAACGCAGGGTTGACCTTTGAGCCTTCTCACTTTGAACCTCTTTATTTGCATTTACTTCTCAAATATTTAAATGTTATGTTCAAGTTGACAGTTCGTGCTTTGATGGTGACTGTTTCCTCTATGGCATTTAGTAAGCTAGACTCCACTTTTGGGACAGTTGAGGGGAGGTGTACAGTGCTGAGAGAGCTGAGCTCTCTGTTGGTACAGGATCCTCGTAAAGTTCTGTCACTGGAGCGGTAGCGAAACACATAGAGGCAGGTGACAAGACTGGCAGTCAGGCCCTGTTTGTGCACTTCTGCTGTGTGGGAGAGGAGCTGTGTGCAGTGGTGGCCAGACCGCTGTCTGCTGGTGTAAGGCCATGCCTCTGGTGGGCAAACCCGCTGGAAGTGCAGTGTGGGGGCTGTGCTGAAAGAGGAATGTGAGAAGTTCTGCCTCCTCTTAGCACCCTGGAGAGCTGACTGCCTCTTGGCACGTGCCTCCACTTGTGGAGACTCCTCAGGGCTGGAGCACCTTTCCAGAGAACTGGTTTTTTTTTTGGTGTGGTGTTTTTTTTTGTATATTTTTCCTGTCAGTTTTGCCTTGGTCATATTTGGTCCCACTTTAACCAGGTCTTTCCAGTCATGAGCTGATCCTGTGTATGAGTTGAGTCCTTGGGCAGGCAGTGGTATGACTGCATGGGGGAAAAGGGACATTGCAGCCTGTCATCAGGTGCACAGGTAGGGCTGCTTTTAGCATCTTGGATTCTTGCTATTAGTAAAACAAAGAGGGATTGGTATAAGCTGCTAATTAGGGATGTTGTGAAGAGATTCATTCTCTGACTACAGTCAAGGGGAGCAAATTCATAGCTATTTTACTGCATACCTCTGGCCATTTGTCTGAGGCAGGTCAGGAGTATTTCATGCTTGGCTGCATTGGCTGCCATGGAGGGATTTGAGAGGATGAAAATTAATGTGTGTTCTACATCCTCTGACAGCAGGGAAGCATCTTATCATTAAGTCTGTTTCCATCCGCTGAACTCTTGACTTAATTAGTTGCTTCAGATGGAGGAAATTTTTCTCCTGACTTTGGTTAGTTTGTAGCACCAAGGGAGGGTGCCTGCAGAATCTGAGCTTTTGTGGTTTTATTTCTAAAAAGCTGCCACTGAACCCAGGGTTTCAAAGCTGCTTGCCAGTATGCACCATGCACAAATGAAACCAAACACATCTCTCTTTCCAGAGTGGTCTGTCACCTTTCTTCTTTCTGTGGCAGTGGAGGCTGACCTCCTCATTAAATGCAGGTACTTCTGTATAGGTAAGAGTTCAAACACCTAAGCAGGAGTGGGATGAGGGGCTCTTGTGTATTATTTCATAGACTCATAGAATATGCTGAGTTGGAAGGGATCCATCAGGATCATTAAGCCCAACTCCTGGCCCTGCACAGGACCCCCCAAGTATCATACCATGTGCCTGAGAGCATTGTCCAAATGCTTCTTGAACTCTGTCAGGCTTGGTGCTGTGACCCTTACCCTGGAGAGCCTGTTCCAGTGCTCAGCCACTCTCTTGAAAATCTTTTTCCTGATATCTAACCTGAACCGCCCCTGACACAACTTCATGTCATTTTCTCAAGTCCTGTCACTGGTCACAAGAGTGAAGAGATCGATGCCTGCAGTTCCCTTTCCCCTCATGAGGATGTTGAAGACCAAAATGAGGTCTCCCCTCAGTCTTCTCCAGGCTGAGCAGACCAAGTGACCTCAGCCTCTCCTCATGTGGCTTCTGCTACAGACCGTTCACCATCCTTGTGGCCCTCCTTCGGACACTCTCTAATTGCTTCATGCCTTTTTTATATTGTGGTGCCCAAAACTGCACACAGGACTTGGGGTGAGGCCATACCAGTGAAGGGCAGAGTGGGACAATTGCCTGCTTTGACCAGCTTTGACTGTGGGGTTAGGGTAGCTTCACCCACTGTCATGGTGAAGTGGGAATTGCTGTAAATGCAGCAGCGTTTGTGAATGGCAAATGTTTGGGTCTGTAGTTTGCTTTTCCAGTTAACCTGTATTTCACTTAGTGTGAAACTTAGCTTGATTTACTTCTCAGGCACTGTGGTGATGACCTCTTTTTTCCTATAGTGAGAGATTCTCTGGAAGATGGTAGGAAATGGTAAGTTGCAGGAAACACTTTTGCAGTAAATCCTGTAGTATTTACAACAGAATCATCGCTTGAAGGTGGTTTTCCCTAACTGGTATCAGAGGCAATGAAAATTGAATTGAAAACAAAACTAGAAAGCCCTCTGGTAACCATCTGTCAATTGTTAAATATCATGTGATAACAAGATGAAACTCGTGGTGCCTGGTGTGGTCTCCAATCTTATCACAGCAAATAGTTCCAATTGCTTTTGCCAGGGAAGTTGACTGTTCTCTGTCCCTTTGGAGTAGCTTTTTCCATGGTAGGAATTTCTTCCCAAAGTTGAGCTGGTTCCCTGGGTGGTAAGGATAGATGTATTTATGTTGATTAGTTTCTTTGAGCCATGCTCTCCTACACTTCTATGTGCTGTGCCTTTTAATGACGAGCTGTAATGATTTTTACTGTTGTGCAGTTGTTTAGCAGTAGCAGGAGTGCAGTTGGGGACCTTTTGCTTTGTCTTGTTTCAAGTCTTCCCCGAGCCCGTCCTGGCATGTGTGTTCAGAGATCACAAGGCTGCAGCGCACGGATGCTGCGCCCCCGGCCCGCACGCATGAATTCATCAGCTTGATCTTTGCACCCCTGCTCCTCAGGAGGGTCGGATGGCAGCTGCAGCTCCTGTCAAGCATGATGCCGGGCAGGGAGCTTTGGGGAGGAGAGTTACAAAAGGCTCAGTTTAAATCATCTGTGTAAGGGCACAGCAGAGCCTCTGTCACTCAGGCCCCACGCTTGTCTTCTGGTGCTATGGTTGTAATGATATTAGCATTTCAAAAAGGGGATTACCACAACCCCCGGGCTCTGAGGGGAGAGTATTTTGGCTCTCACTTGAAAAGCTGCTTTCTGGTTACCTCTGTCAATTTTTCCCCCTCCTTCCCCCATGAATCCTGATGGGTTGATGAAGGTGTCCATGCCATGTTAAAAGTGGGTTGTTGTTGTTGCAAGGAAAGTGGTTGTTTATTGGCCTAAATGTGGGCTGGCAGATACGAAGTTGTTTCTGATAGCATTTTTTCTTGATGATTTGGAGTGACTGCCTGAGAATTTCCTGATGGAAAAGTTAAAGGGTCTGTGTTGTGATCATAGCTGTATGCTAGAGAACTATCCTGTAGTCATGTTTACAGGAAGAAGTTACGTTATACTAGTTTTTCTTGTGTATTTCAGCCAAAGGAAATGGGCAGCACATGCATCGTATTCATTGTCTGCCTTCCACTCATCTTGCGGTATGAAAAAACTTTCTGTGCCCAGGCACAGGATTTCAGGATGGTTCCTTGGGAAGTGATTGTATTTTTATAAGGTCTTGTTTAGTAACAAAAATTATTTTGTAAAACTTAACTCCTGACTCTTGCAATTCTGTTGCATTACCCTCACCTCTGATCAATATTCAGTTAATTATTTTTCACTAAGTTCACTTTCCCTTTCTGATGTTTCTTGTGCTGGAAACTTGCATTAAGGCTCTCAATATGCTGGACTCTGGTGGAAAATCCTGTGGCTGCTACTTTCTCTCTAGTTCCACTAGCTATAGAAATGACAGATTGGGCCAGGCAGTTTGGTTGACTGGTCCTTGGGGAAGAGAGCAAAGGGAAATGCCTTCTCTGCCTGCCAGAGAGAGGCAAGACTACTTTGTGCAACCTCTCCAACCTAAAATTATTAGCTGGCCCACAGTGTCCAAAACAGGAGCCCCTTGCCTTGACTGAGCACAGTTGGAGGGCATGGAGCAGCAAATGCTGGTGGTTGCCTGGAGCCTTGTCTGGAGCAGTACTGCTAGTGCTGTGTGTATTGTACTGTTGAATAGGCAGGGAAAGGTGTGTTTGGAAGAGACATTATAATATATGTAGGTTGAAGTGTTCACAGGCCTTAATCTTTGTGTGTGCCCGTAAGGACTTCTCTTGCGTGTTCTCACAGGACATAGTTCACCAAGTGTCTCTGCAAAGCAGTGCTGATGTGTCGTGGGTGTCCCTTGCTCTGGGTGCCGCTGGCAGAGATGGCAGGCCTGAGGCATAGATAAGCTGTCCCTCAGGCACCAGGGAGGAGCAGAAGTAGTTTCCTTTGCAAACACAGTACAGGGTATTTGGTGTGCTGAGAAAAGGAGGCATTTAACTTATCTGTGTGAAAACAGGAACTGTGGAAGGCCTTCCACTAGTGCGGTGGCTGCTGACAATGTCTGTGTGTGCTTATTCAGTGTGTTTTGAGCACTGCCCATCTCCAGGTGTGTCCTAATCTGCTTATTTCTGTGGAGGGCACTTCTGTCTATAAACTTCAATAAGGATGGAATGTCTTAAACATTAGGTGCTCGACTGAACCTGCACAGAGGGAAGGTGGAGCTTCTGGGTGCCCTGTGCTGGACAGAAAGCTGCGGTCATTCTGTCTTGTCCTCTCCTTTTTCCTGTTTCTGCAGATGCACCAGCACACACAGCCATGCAAACATACCAGCTGTCTCCTTGGGAATTTAGTCACTGAGTTGCTGTGCAACCAGCTCTAGTTGTACAGGCTTTTGAATCTGCAGTTCGACTTAGCTCCTGTGCATCTACATGTGGCTGGTCTTGGGATGTGTGAGTTTCTGCATCCTCTTTTCGAAACTGCTTTTCTGGTAGTGATGATAGAAATGAAATATTCAGTATCATGGTGGAAGCAGGCTGCAGAAAAAGTAAAACTGTAGATCTGAATACTGTGAACTAAAAGCCTAAGAACTAAAGAATGCAAGAAGCAACAAACAGCCTGGTTTCTGAGAGGCTGATGAAGTTTTAGGTTTACTGTGGGGGAAGCCCTCTCATTGTTTCCAATTTCAGGGCAATTACTGTTTTAAGGCTTGCAAAAGAAAGATAAGGACAGCAAAAACCAGAACGAATAAGCACTGATCATAATATTTAGTGAGTTAAGAGCGTTTATAATTATTATGGAGTAAGAGGAGGGGAAAAAGCATGAAGGAGAAAGTAGTTTTATTTCCCTTGCTCCCTGTTTGGATTAATGAATTTAATTACTTGGAAATAGCTAGTAGCAAACTTGTGGCTTTTTTCAAATGTACTTCTTAAAAGACTGCAAATTTTAAAAGAAGAGGCAATTCAGTAAAAATAATTGAAGACATAAGACCTTAACTGTTGTATCCCTCATTGCAAGTGCTTTGTGTCAGATGTTGAGAACTGAATTAATTTGCCTCTGATATATTGAGAGGGGGGAAACCAGGGCAATATATGATGCAATTCTAAATGCAGGGAAGCAAGTGAGATACTGATTTTCAAATAGATCCTTACAATAATAAAGCTGTTCTTTCTTTTGTTCTGTCAGCAAAAAAATAGAGACAAATATGGAAAGGAAATGGCTATATGGAGTAATGAGATTCTGTGTAACAAGCAGCAAGAGTGCATGAGGTGGAAGGAAGGAGATGGGGCAGAGTGCCAGGAAAGGGTCTTAGTACAATAAATAAAGCATGTGTCAGAAATTTCTCACTTCTTGATGGGATAGATTCTACTAAATTGTTTGTTCTTATGTCAGCTTGAACAGGTCTTTATAATGGTAGCTAAGCAAGTAAATAGCAAAGAAAAAACATCATTGCATCTTCTTTAAGTTAGGAGGATACCTGGTGGGATGACTCTGATGTCAGGTACATTACCATCAAATGACATTTTCCAAAGGGCTCATGTCCTGCTGGTAATCAGTTGGGAGAGGATGTCTCAAATAATGCAAACACTGCTGAAAATTTTGCCCAGTGTGTTTAACAATCTGAAAGAGTGATTTAGTATTCTTCTGCTTAAATTTGTAGGCAATATATTACTGAAGTAGAGCTGCAAAATGCCCGTGACGACTGAGTAGCATGAGATTACTCTGAGTAACAGAGCAACTGAGTAACATTTGGAAATCCATGAACAGACGTTGAAACTGGCTTTCTCCAAAGGTTACTTGACCATAAGCAGACTGAAGAAGCATTTGAAAGAAGGCTTAAATCCATTTCCTTAGACAATTTGCAGTGGTGGCGGTCTGTTCTGAGTTGTTTCAGGAAGGCAGTGTAGTACCATATGCCTTTTCCTCTTGGTGTGTGTGTATCCTCAGACAATACTATCTGCACCTATTGCAAAACCATCCTTGCTGTTCCTCTCCACCACTGCAGCCCTGGAGATCCCCTTGACTGCAGTATAGCCCTGTCTGTGCAGGCATTTTGCACTTCTAGGCAGAAACTCACTACAGTCTTGTTGCTCAAGAGGATTTCCATGTTAAGTTCCCATTGCCATGAACCTTGCTTTTGACCATTTTTACTGAGGAGAGCAAGTCACTTGATATGTTTAAATTTTCTATCTGCAGCCACATGACCTCCTCTTAGAATGGACTGTTATGGAAAACCTACTTTTCTGGGAGCTTTTTGCAGAGTCTAGACTGGAAATCTGTTGCCAGTAGATGTGCTAGACTGGGATTAGAAGTTTCCAAGCAGTGGTCTTTGGAACACATAACAATAGCCCATGTAGTTTTGCCTGCCACAGGAGGACAGCTTCTTACTTTGAAACTGCTCTAATTGTGTTAAAATAAAGCTTTGAATGTTTCATGGCTTTTCAGTGTAAGCAATTTCTGTAATTGGCAGAGGTGTGTGCCCTTGAATAAAAAGGTACATGATCACAAACTGCCTCTGTAACAGAGAAATGCTCTTGTTGGAGTGTGTTCTACATACTGGGATGACTTTCACTGTGATGAGGGGTTTAAAAAGACCAGTAAGTGATAACTTCAAAAAGCACAGCTATTAAGAGGAAAACACAGGTGCAGTTGGAATCTAGGCCTGGCAGGGTGGTTGTTGCAGGGTAGTGTGGAATCAATGCCTTATCAGAGCAGTAGAAGAGATATTGTGATTTGGTTTCTGTTTATGCTGTGAGCTAATGAGTAAATGTCAACTGTCTGGTTGTCTCTTCTCCCCTGAGAGTGAGTGACAGTGACAGCTTTGATGTGCAATAACTAGGTTGCTGTGATTTGTGTTTACGGCTTTAAGTTTGGATGCTTGTGAGGGCAGGGCTATGAAAGTAGAACACGGCATTTGATATAAGCAGACACCTCCACCCTACTTTCTGATAAAGCCATACTGACTGGGAGAAAAAATGGGGGAGAAAAAGGTCCAGTGTCATAATCCAGCACTTTTCCCAGTGCCTGGGAGACTTCTGCTTTCTTTGTCCTCAGGCAAGATACCAAAAAAAAGCATAAAGAAGAAAAGTGGGTCTGCCTTTAGACAAACACTCTAGTTTTCCAGACATTAAATACTCTATTTCTTGGGAAATCACTTTGACTTCTGGTGGGAGTTGACACAGTATAATGGTGTTTAGCCACAAAATAGCCTTTACACAACTGCAGCATTAGGTTAAGAACTGAGAATCTATTTTAAGGTTTGTTGCTGGGTGAGAGAATGAAAACGTGTATCTTGACAGTGCTAATTCTTGAACATGTATTTTAGAAATAGTAACTTGGAAATGCCTGGATCCTTGGTAAAAAGATCTATGTAATCCAGAGGTTTTGGAAAAGGGCTTTTCCTACATTGGTACTAATATATCCCTTGTGAGATTTTAGAAGGCTCTTGTGTGCATGCACAGAAGGAAGGTGATATTAGCTGGAAGGTGTGTTGTCACACTCCAGTTGAGTGTTCCAATCAGTAAGTAGTGATTTGGGAGGACACAAGAATTCATAAGTTTAGATGGGGCTATTAAGTATTTCATTAATACCCTGATGAAAGATACAGATTATTTATGAGGAAGTCCAGTTGGGAAGTAGGTACTTTTAACACTTCTCCCTTCTTTCCCAAACTTGAGCTACTTTCAACAGAGGCTAAGCTGTCTCTTAGGAACACTGTAATCTGCTCTCCATGTCAACTGCCAGAATATAGCTGTTTTTGTGAGTAGCATCCTCAATACTAAGTGTGGCTAAAGTAGCCTTTTCTAAAAAGTTAATAGAAAAGGCAGGGGTGGACAAGGGGCAGAATTAAGGGTGGTGCTGCAGGCTGTCTAACATGATGAGCACTGTGAAATTGAGCACAACAGTCTTCGGACAGTCTTTGACTATATTTGGCAAGAGAAAGAAAGTTCTGGCAGTGTGTGAGGGATGTATCTGGTAAGAAAGAGTAACTCAAGTGTGCTGAGCAAATTGTATGGGGGTGGAGGAGATTGGAAGAAAGGAAAATTAACAGAAGTTTGAAAGAAGGGGTTGTGGCATTTCTATACTGCCTTTTGTCCTGATAGCTGCCTGCTGAAAATTGTTCTGCAGTGCCCATTGCCTTACTACTAAGACAGTGGGCTTTGTGTTATTTTCTTCCCCTAAAAACTTCAAATACAATTTTCCCCAATCATATGGAAGAGGGGGGAAACAAATGAACAAAGGAAAGGTCTGGGTAAAGGAGATACTGTTTCTGTCTTTAGTACCAGAATGACTTTGTAATACCTGCTGTTGGTCTGTAGGCTTCCTAGATGGTAGGTGTTCAAGACACCATGTGTTCCTAGCAAACGTGGCCCAAGTGATCAGGTTTGGGTTTGGAGCTCTCATATTTCTGTTTACATTGTTTTCCTGTAATACTTACTCTTGATTACGTGCATGTGCTGTTCTGTGAAATCTTCTATGTTGGTATGAAAAAGAAACCAGTTACAGAACAGTAACTGATTGATTTAGTAAATGGACTCCTGTTTTTTCTCTGGAACTGTGTTTTACACTCTGGATGTTAATTTATCAGCATCAAGTAACTTCCCTCCATGCTGTTTTTCCCACTAGTTCTCAGGCATAAGATGTTATTTAAGCATTCTCAAGGAGTCTGCATGCACAGCTGGGAGAGTTCCCAAGTGTGTCTCTCTCTGGGGGGCAGTGTTTTTGCTATTTTTAGCTTCATTTCTTCAAATCTTCCATTTCCTTTGGGTGAGAAACTTTACTAGTTGTAAAGAGGTTGAACCATATAGTAAATGAATCTCAAAGTTACATGGGAAGCTTTTACTCCACTACCAAGAAACCTGTCAGCACTGTCTGGGCATTTTTGCCAAACCCTCTGGTAGACTGAGCTACTCCGAGCAGCTGCAGAGACATTAGGGTGTAGCCTGACATAGAAGTTCTGCAGCTCCGAAACAGTTTTTTTAGGGACGCTATCTGTGCATTGTTTATTTTTGCTGTGTTTGGGGTCTTCATTTTTGTCTGCTGGTGAACTCCATCTGGCCATAACTCTTGGTGGTTTATTGTCTCTCTCCTGAAGTACAATCCAGAAGGTGTGATGGGAGAAATTACACCATCTGCTGCAGGGAGAAAGAAAAACTGCATTAACTAGCGAATATTTAAATGAGGAAGAAAGACTTCTTAGTTCAGGAATGTTGAACTATCATGGGAAGTGTTCAGGTGTAGACCTGGTGACTGAGAGTGGTCTGAAGTCAGTGGCCTGCACATCTGGCCTAAACTTCAGCTTCCTTTCTGGAAGGGTGCAGGGCTCCTGAAGGCTCTGCCAGCCTTGTGTGGGTGTCTGGTGCCTCAGAACTAACTGAGCCTGAATTGAACCCTCTCTCTGGGGAGTGCTGTGCAGGAAGGGCTTTCTTCAGCTCCCTGAAAAAGTGCCTTGGGAACATGCATGAGGATATGGGGTGGCCTATATGTGGAGAGATCTTTTTCTTGAAAGTGTGAGATGATCTGCTTGTGAGCTGCCTCCTCACAGAAGTGGGGCTGGCTGAGTCAGTGCCCAGGGCCTGTAGGTGTCTGATGTCAGGATTGATTGGCAGAAGCCTGGTGAGGACTGGGAAGGTGTAAGGCAGGTTCAGGAACTGGTTCTGTAGAGGGAGTGAGCATAACCTCTGCCCTCCCCTGTTTGGGTTTTTTTTTCCCTAGGTTAAGGGAGTATTAGATGGGAGCACGGACAGTGGGGAAGAGCTGGGATTTGGATACTTGCTTCCTACCACAAATGTTCATGTGATAATGTGGGAGGCAGATCTGGGTCCAGCTGTGTGAGCGTGAGGACTCTCCAGGGTGTTCTCAGAATTCCTCTGAGCTCTGGCCCCAGCTCTGAGGAAGCTGGGAATGCTCATGAATTTTTCTCTTTTGTGCTCAGCAGAGCACTTCCTGTGGCATTCAGGCATGCTGCAACAGCTTCCTCTACTGCATTCTTCCCTGGGGAGCATCTGAAATATGCTTTTCTTTTCTGTGTAGGAACTTGAAACTGCTTTGTTCTTGCATGATTTGGGAAAGGTTATGTTGTTTTTAGCTGACAGGCTATAACTTCTCCTACTGTCTTGGTTGCTCTTGCTTACTGTTTCCCTTCCAAAGCCTGAGTCAGGTGGTGGTTGTGAAATCTGTCTGCTAGATCAGTGTCTGTACATATATATGCTGTGTTGACCTAGGTAGTGGAACAGATTTTATGCTCTAGGGAATCATGAACCTATAAATAAATCAATCCTTTAAGTAATTATTTTGTGGTTTTTTTGAATAATCTGGCTCTCCCACCTCATCCTCTTTTTCAGAGGATCACAGAATTAAGCTCTTATAATGACATCTTGCAGCATAAAATCAGCATTTCATTCTGATAGGTCTCTCTGTGATAAGATGGTTTTGCAGCTCTTGAAATCAAATTTGAAATGTTGTTCTGCTGGATTTGACAATTTAGACAAAAAGGAGCATGTAGCAATGTAGTGGATACTATTATTATCTACTAACATAGTAGACATAATAACATTAAATGTCGATGAAACATGCAAAAACTCTCTTTGCAGTTAAATGCTTAAAACCCACCCCCCAAATCCTATGATTTAAAGTACCCAACCCAAAGAAAAACAAAACAAATTCTTTACTGTGAGGCACTA
Source organism: Lycocorax pyrrhopterus obiensis (assembly GCA_014706295.1). NCBI lineage: Eukaryota > Metazoa > Chordata > Aves > Passeriformes > Paradisaeidae > Lycocorax > Lycocorax pyrrhopterus. Next base: position 30,020,220 of record JACSVZ010000007.1, on the reverse strand, counting down.
GAACAGGTTGCCCAGAGAAGCTGTGGATTCTCCATCTCTGGAAGCATTCAAGGCCAGGATGGATGGAGCTCTGAGCAGCCTGGTCTAGTGGAAAGTGTCCCTGCCCATGGCAGGGGGTTTGGAACTAGGCGATCTTTAAGGTCCCTTTCAACCCAAACCTTTCTATGAAAAGCAACCCCATAATAAAGCACTGTGAGAATCTTTGTTTTGTTTTGTGGCTTTAACTTGGCTTTTTAATTGTTACAGAACAAAGAACTTCTCTAGGTTACCAGGGAACATAAACAAGAAGCAAAGAATATGTACAGTCTTGTATTTCTTATTGCTTAAAAGCAGTGAATTGCAGAGAAACAAGATTGAAATTTAGTAGTCCTTGAGGAGACCTGATTTCTTTCCTGAAGATTTTGTTTTGAAAATGGTTATGCTGTAGGGTTTTGGGTTGTATGTTTTATGATTTCTTTTTATGTCAAATGAACAGAATGGTATTTCATCTTTTCCTATGTTTTTATCAGGCATCAAGGGCTACAAATGAGTTCTGCCTTGGCAGTTGCTACTTCTGACCTTTTTTTTTTTTTTTATTACATGCTTTTTCAGCAAGATATTTTGTTATGCCTGGGCTTTGATTCCAGTGGCTATAGTGAAAGTGTCAAAGGACAAATAGTATTTCAAAGGGTGAGGACTCCTTTTACACGTCTTCTCGGAACACTTTTTTTGCCGTCTGTGGAAGGAGCTTGTTTTATGAACAGTTTCCCAATCCTGGCTTGTTTCAGTTCAGCTGTGTTTACCCTGTGGGTGTTTGGGATGAGGAGCTACAAAGACAGAAAGGAAGAATTCACATTTGCTAGGTATGCTTTTGACAATTGCTATTTCATATCCATTGATTTGCCTAGAGTTGTTGGTAGGGCAAATGGGGATGAAAAAACAAACACTTTGAAATAAGTACATCTGTGTAGCAAGACAGTCTTCTCAAAGAAGGTGGCTGAAAATCTGAATTTTCTATACACTGCATTTGTATGCATAATACTAAGTTGCCATTTTCTTTCCATGTACCATTTGATCCCCAGCAAACTCTGAGTGGGTGGAATGTGTGGGACTTTGCCTGTTCTGCCAGAGCTGGTCATGTCTTCTGTGACTGGTAAATCAAAGTAGCAGCAGCACCCCACCAGACCTTGATGCCTCTTGCTAGTCATGCTCCAGTCACAAAGCAAGCTTACTGATAGCTTCACTGGGTTCCCTCCCTTCTTGCCAAAAAATAATCTCTAATTACTTGTATTGTCAGTAAATAGAGATTACATACTGAGTAGGTGTTAAGTTTCAGTGCAGGTTATACAGGGTCTGACACCACCTTTCCTGCTATCACCTCCCTAGCTCTTAAATTGCCCTGACACTGGTAAAGTGTTAGGCAATTTAAAGAGGTCACAACTAGCTTGTTTCAGTAGAAGAAATTTCTTACTTTTCTTTGAAGATGAGTTCTTCAGCTTCACTCTATCTTAGAGCTTTTGAATTATTAGAGTTTGGATTGAGTGTATCAGCTGATCCATTCAAGAAAGTGAAGCTCAGACTGACTGAACTTCTATAAGTGGGAGTCTGTAGGACTGGGGTCTCTGGGAAAGGTGGGTTTGCCATGTGCAGTACTTCTGTCACTGTGTAGTCTGACATGCCTCCCGCTTTGAACAGCATGACTTGAGGAGTGTTCAAGGGGGTCTGGGGTTTTTCTTTTTTCTGTCCTGCTAGACTCCATAGAGGGGTGGTTTGTGATGTTGAGCTTCTCTAAAGCTGGTAGGAAAGATGACTTAATACTTACGGCTAACCTAACCACATCTAGAGTGAAAATACGACGTGTGCTTAAGAGAGGCTTTCCAGCAAGACAAGGATAATAAGTCTTTGCAGTTCTGCCCAGTCAGTGGTAAGTTATCTGAGTGCTTGTTTTGACAAGTCCCGTGATACAGATGAGTCATTCTTAAAGGATAAACAGATCTGCCCAGGTATTATATTCTGTTATGTTCAGTGGTCCTGAGCAGAGCCAAAAGCCAGAAGAGAAATAGCATGGCAGAATGAAAAAGTACTCTCCTGTGTGTGTTGATGTATCAGATTGGAGTTTCAGGATCGCTGTCCTTACCCACCTTCCCCTAGCAAAGCTGTCAGTAGATGAATTGCAGAGGAAAACTTCAGTAACCCAGGACTCTGAGCTTCCCAGTTTGATTTCCACACAGATGAAGGTGGAACTACATTTAGCACACAGCGCTCTCCTGTGCGCAAGTCATTACTAGATCAGCCTTGGCCAAACTTCCAAATTAGTACTTTTAGGATAGGCTGGGTCAGAAGCAACAGCTGCTGCGAAGACGAAAAATGAATCAGCTGCAAAAGGTTCATTAGTGAACAAAGGAGGCCTACCAGGGCAGAGCTTTAAAGTGACTTGGCTAGCATATCTAAACTCAAAAATTATTACTTCAGAGATTCCCATGTCCCCTTGGACTTTAGGACTGCCTCATGAGCAGACTCATGACTGTGCAATGATGTTTGTCAAGTCTCAGAGTAAACCGTAGCAGAACTGGGATTAGAAGGTGGGCTTGAACTGGCCTCTAGGGTAAGGGGAAGCCAGTTGTGGTGGTTGATGGTGTCTGCCTGAGTTCCACCTCACGGTGGAAGGGGAGCAATGGACTCCTACTGCTGTTGGTGTTACCAGCCAAGTGATATGTGTCATCCTGAGCTTGAGTGGCCATGCTGGAGTCCACAACAGGATCATATTTTGGGAAACTCTCATAGCGAGAACTTCTAAGGCCTTATTGGAAAAAGGAACCTGATTGCTGTACTAGGCTGAAGTTTCAGGAGTGGAAGTTTTGTAGTCATGTGGAAATCCACAAGCAAGTTAAGCCTCCTGAGGCACTGCTAAATTGAAGGCCTCCTGTCACTTGCTGGTAGAGATGAGTTTTGCTCTGCTGTGTCGTTAAGGTATGTTTCCCTGGTGTCCTCACCTAGTGTCAATAGAGGGACTGTATTCATTTCAGTCAGGTCTGAACAGACCAGTCACCCGTGTCCTATCAAAACCTGGTGTCCAAAATCAGCATGAACATCATGTTACGCTGAACAGCATGGTTATGCTTTTGCCTATACGGACTCATTGTTCTTGCTGAAGTGTGAGATGTTTTTCATGACACCAGAGCCCCATAGTGAGTGTCAGGCTTTTATCCTAAAAAATCACCTCCAAGTATTGCTATATCCAAACTGAAAATCCACTTAGGAACAGACAAGGAAACAATAGGATGTATGTGCAGGTTACCCCTGAACTGAGACCAATTTTTAGTTTTGTAAGTTTCGAGAAACAGGTAAGCAGGGACAAGATGACAAATCAAAGCTGTATGAAGTAAGTTCCTGCACAGCTATCTGGTTTTTTTTTGTAAGACCATCAAATTATTTTGACAATTCTTGTTATTTTTAAATAATCTGCTCTTTGTTGCAATATAAAATAAAATTTAGAACTGGAAGAGCTGTCAATGAGAGAAGGAGATGCCCGTGATGAGTGTTAGCTGCCTGTGCCCTGTGTGACAAACGCTTTTGGCTTCTTTATATTTCTTAATCATCAGAATTTCAAACAAAAACCCATATGCAACTTTCTTAGGGGGACCCTCTTAATCCAACTTTTGAAGGGGGAGGAACCCACTCTTATGAGCCCACAAGGCTACTGGGTTTTGGGTTCAAAAGCAGAATCTGGAACCCTGCTGATTGTACAAAGTGTTGTTACAGCACTTGCTTAATTTCCTTCTTGGAACATGTGAAAGTAATTATAGGGTGGTTGTAAGAAGGCAAGGGAGACTGGAAGCAGCCTTAGAAAACAAAAGCAAATGAAATGTGGGCCACTTGGAAAGCTGCACTATGCCCATGGGTGAGAGCAGGTTTCTGTATTAAATTGACTTTTTTGCAGCCACTGTACTGCTGACTCCAACTGCAGCCCAGATGCAAATTGTTTACACTGTCCTGGCAGTATGGGATGCTGTAAAGTACTGGTCAGCTGGTCTTCATGTTTACAGGACATGAGTAAGCTTCATGAGCTTCCACATACATCACCAATAGCTTTAATTTATTTGTGTGTGTGTGCAGCAATAAGATTACTTTATCAGAAGATCTTAAAAGTACTTCTGCAGTTGTTCCCGGTTTGCTTCCTCCTCCTTGTTAATGTTTCCGGAATTAATTTATCATCCTGGCTTTGTTTAGAAGCACCAGGTTTTTGTCTTATGATTTGGTGTTATCCTGATGTCCAGAATGCCTGGCACGGATGAGAGCCCTGCTGCAGCCAGCCCTGTGCAAACATAACGCAGAGCCAACTCTGAAAAACTTGGCAGTGTTGGTCTTGGAGCCTGTTAGGCTGAATCACTTGGGAATGTATCTGAGGGAAGCACATTACAGGTGGGCCTATTACAGGGAAAATAATACAGTTGTCACAGTGAGTAGCACTCTTCTAGGGAGGCAGATGTGCTGCTGGAGCGCAGTTATGTTTGATCGCTGCTTTCCATTGCAGAAATCTTCCTTTCACAGATGCGTTTTTTGTTAGACCTGGAATTTGTATCCTTGGTTTTCCAACTGCCTAGCATGCAGCAAAGGCCGTCCTGTTTTGGAGGGGGAAAGGAACTTGAAAGGTATAACATTTATTTTTCTGCTAAAATATCAGTGACACTGGGAGATCTTTAACTGAAGCAAGGCTTTTAAAGGGCAGAGAGAAGTATGTTTTATATCCAGACAATCTGTAGCACTGTAGAAGCACCAGTGGCAGCTTCATATAGCCCAAACATTTTGACTCTGGTAGAACATAAATACAATTTGCATTTTAGAGTAAGCTTTGATGCTAATGGTTTTCTTTTTAGGAGATAGATAAACTATTGGGGGGGAAAAAAAATCATATTTCTAATAGAAAGACAGACAAGACCCATAATTAATGTTGCACTAGCAGGCTTCCTCCATGGCTGGCTAATCACAGCTGAGTGTTAATAAGCATAGAGTTTTTTTAAATACTGTTGTAACATGTTAATTAAGATAATTCGTCTCCATGTGTCTCTTGAGTTACCAGATGGCGACTGCATTGGTGGAAGGCTGCAATTAGAGTCTTTTCTTTCTTGCTTTTTCTTCCCCTGCCCTAAGGGGGGAAAAAAAAGAAGGAAAAAGAAAAAAAATGCAGCTTTAGTGTGTATGGGATGGCTGTGAGGGGTGCCTGGTACTGTACACATTTTAAGTGCTTGTGTCTAATTATATAAATGCACAGCTATATGATTATATATACAAATCTCTTTGCTTTGGTTCTTCTCATTTACCCACATTATGACATTAAAAAATAATAAGCCTCCTCTTCAGAGTATGCCCTTGCTGGGGAAACTGTAATTTCCCTGTGAAGACTCCCGTCCTGCTCAGTTGGGTCTCCTGTCTTTGACTTCAGAATAAGCAGCATCTGGAGCCAGTAAAGACAGAGAGCTTATTTTTCAGTGGACTTTGGCCTCTGCTTAATACACAGAACCCAAAAGAAGGTTATGTTTTGCAGTGTGTTTTAAGGAAGGCTTAAAATATTTTAGGGGCAGGGTCAGTGAGAAGTGTGTGCACTCACAATGGAGGCCTTTTATTGACTTCTGCCTCCTGTAAGTTAAATATAAAGAGGTCCTTTAGCCTCAGCTGTTGTGACTGGGCCCCGGCAGCAGCTGCTGTATCGGGTTTGTCCCTCTGGGAAATGACCCATCTGCTCATGTGCTAGAGAAAGCCAGAGTGCTGAAAAGGAGCAGATTCAAAATCTGTTCTCCTGCTTCCAGTCCCCATCTCCACCCCAGAAATTACAGACCAGTGGAAAACCTGGGCATCTGGTAATCTGTATTTTACGGAGTGAATCCCGTCTCTGGCTAGAAACACACCAAGTTCTCAACTGTTGCCAGCTGGCAGAGGATGGCTTCAGTCTGGGTCCCTTCTCACGTGTTCTGTCTGCAGCTACTGTGTTTGTATAGTTAAAGCACACAGGTTAGTACACTGGTGGGCAGTAAGCAAAAAACCCCAGTAATACCTTGAGCTACCTGAAAGGGGAGCAAAGCATGCTTCACTTCCACCAGGAGGGATCCACTTGTCCTCTAGGGAAGAGGCTTTTTAATGACTGCAGCACACATTTGTGTTGGAATTTCATTGTGTGGGCTAAAAAATGCTCTGAAGATGGTGGAAGAGGGCAAAATCTCAAATGTTATTCCCAGATCAGGTCCTTGTGCTTCTTGAAGCCAGCCTGCCAAGAGAAACCCCGGTCTAAAGCGTGTGGCTCTTTGTGTTCAGCGCAAACCTGCTGTTACAAGCAGTGACGTTTGTCCCTGAAATGCTTGATGAGCCACTTCCTAGCCTGATATTAATCCAGGCTCTCTTCCTGGGAAAGACAATGCAGGAGCAGAGGGTGCATAGTGGGAAGCTGCTGTGCTGAAAGCTTTTGAATGCATCCAGGCAAATATGGTTAGTTGGAAACCTGAAGGTATTTAGCACTCAGAAATGGAGCTGGCATTCTTGCTGGAAAATGTGGGTGGAGGTGACTGCTTTTCTATCTACCACTAAAGCACATCTCCTTGTCATTGCTTTCTCAACCGGAAGGAAGGTGTGGGTGGGGAGGGGCAGTGCTGTTGATCAAAGCTTATCAAGGTGTTTTTTCTCTCCAGACCAACTGCCTAGGAAGTGTTTCTTTCTTTGGTAAAAGATGGTGTTTAATTGACCATCTAGTCTAAAAGGGGTATGAAGTGGTAACAGACTTGCTTTTTACTAAAACCGAACTGCTGCTGAGGGAGGGGCTGCCAAAAGAGGCTTCTGCTGTTTATAGGCTGGTTTGTGCGTATAAGGGAAGAGAAGAAAAACAAGGATGTTGCCTCTCTGGATTTCACACTGAAAGTGAAGCTGGCTAGTCATGTTCCTCCATCATCTCCCTCTCTGCAGAAAACTCCTGGAGCCAAACACCAGTCCTGTCTCAGGCAGAAGGAAATCTTGTGTGTGACTGAGGGCCCTGGTTTAAGAAGAAAAATTCCTAACTGAAAAAGAAGCTTGTGGAATTTTTTTTGTTCTGCAGTCACCCTGTTTCCCCCCTGCTCCCCCAGAGAATGACACAGCAGGAGATTTGGGTTAGAAGGACATGACAAGTCACTGTATGTTCTTTGAATAAAATAGGTGTATATATATTTTTTAATCTTTTTTCTTCTCAAGGCAGGAAACCACCTTTAGCCTAGACTCGTCAGAGCATAGGGGATAAAGTTGTCATGAGAAAAGCAGCTAACGTGGACAGTGAATTTCCTGTCTGATAGTTCCAAAGGGTTTATAAAATAAGTGTTTGTTGTTGAAAATGACACATATGCCAGTTGCATGTGTGCCTTTAGTTTTAGTGCTGCTTTTCAGGTTTTTTCCTCTCAGTAGGTGCATAGTGGAGTTTGAGTTCATCTCATGCTAGGTAAGGACCTGTCCTACCTTAACAAATGTGGAAGTGTTTGAGACAATGTCTTCTCTGCAAGGAAAAGCTATGCTGAAAAACAAAAAAACCCCACCCAAACCCAAACAAACATACCAAAACAAAACCAAAAAAGACCCAAACCAAATTTAATTAAAGTTACTTGCAATGTGTTCTGTTAAGTGTAACCTGAGGCACTGGAGTCTGTCTGCAGCACTGGGAGGCTGATATGTTCCTCTAGTTGCTCAAGAAGCTGCTAAGTCAGCTCGGCGCTGTGGCTGACTTCCCTGCTGCTGTGGCTAAGGACAGTAGTGACGCTGTTATCTGGTTGGATCATATTCATGCTTCTCTGAGTACTGGTGACAGAGGTTGGGAGTATATCCAAGAAGTGGGCAAAGGGAGAAGTAAATTCTTTCCTTATTGGCTTACTAAACGACCAGGAGATTAGCGGAGAGGTCAAGTAGCACCCTGCTGGCAAGAACTGAAATTCTGCAATGAGAGAAAACAATGTCTCTTCTCCCATTAGCAAATATGGCCAGAGCTCTTGTTAGGAAGCAACTGAATGCATTTGCTAAGGCCAAACCAATGTTCAGTATCACCCCTGAGTGGGATCTGCAGGCAACGCTCTGCTAGAATTGCCAGACCCTACAGAAGCTGAAGTGAGCATTCTTGCTGCTCCCTGGCTTGCTCTTCTAGGCTGCTGACTGCATCAGGCTGTCACGTTTTTATTGTGAAAAAGCATTGTGTAAAAAAAGATGAAGCCCTGTGTATGAATTTGCATGCAAATAGCAACTGATAAAAACCCCACTATTGCTGCAAGCCCATTCCAGGCACTAACTGGAAAAGAACTGTGGATCTGGCTCTGTTGTATTCAGCATGGTGTTAACCTGAACCTCAGGTCTGAGATACTGAAAATGCACAGCATCTGCAGAAGGCTTCAGATGGAATTGGTATTTCAGACCACCTATTTAGCTGTGGCAAGACCCAGATTGAAGGTGGGAGTAGAGAGGGAGGGTTACTCCCCTAGAGTTTGGAAGGTCCTTGCCAGAAATTAGTAATAGCTTTTGCAGTTCCCTCAGCTATACTGAGGTGATGCACACACGAATTATCCAAGTTGAAAATGAAAGTCTCCATAGCAGGGACAAGTACCCGGAAGATGGGGATATCTCATGTTTATTTTGGTGCTTTTCTAGATATGCTGTTTTTAAGGCTGGTGACAAGTCCTGTCTGAGAGAATAAAGGGGACAATGTTTTGGAGAACTGGAGACTTGGACAGAGGAGTTCTCCTTGCCACTGTGGAATGTGCTGAAGCACAGCTTGTAAGACAGTGAACAGGCAATTACTGTGACCAGGAGGAAACCTTCCTATGTGATAGGAGATATGAGAAGAGACAAAAAGGTGGCAAGCCTTGAGGCAAGCCAACCTTTTCTGAGCGACTCCACAGAAATCCTACTATAGAGCAGTCAAAGTAGTACAAGAGAGCTAGGATGAGGCTTCAGAGGAAACAGCATGAAAGAAATGGCATGGTCTCTAGCACTGGAACAATTTAATTGGGTGCTTTTGTGTTCTGCTTCACAAAGATGTTTGCTCACCAGGTAAAACCTGCTGACATGAGCCATCATGACAAGTTTAACCAGACTAGCCAGGGGAATATTTATCTTGATTAGGAGGGTGGTTTTTGTTTGTAGGATGTTTTTCTTCTGATAGTCTTGATAGTATCTGTTAAATGGAGTAAATGTTGTAGATGAAGAAAGAGAAGTACTGAGCTTAGCATCTTCCATTTCCAGTTTTCAGATCACGCAAAAGTTGTGGTAGGTCTAAAAAGGCCAGGAGGTGTTAACAACATCCGAGCAGGGCACATGCTCAGGGTATCCAGCAGAACGGTTGTAAACACAAATGGCTTCCAAAGTGCTTCAGCATAGACCTGTATGGCTCCTCTGACACTGCTCTGAGGACAGTCAAACCTGCTAGAGCACTTGTGTAGTCAGTCAGGGATTTACCTGAGGCTGAGTCCAGCTTCCTCTTGAAGTTGCTGGAATTTGGGCCTGACTCATGTAAAGAGCCACTTTAATTTGTCAAAACTGTTCCTGTCCTAGTTTTAGTGACCTTTTTGCCCCGCTGTGGAGAAGAAGTATTACTGGATGTTCAGTGCAAAACATCCCATTGTTAAGCTATATGCAATTGTCTGCCCATGTAAGGTGAGCAGTGCCATGGCTTGTTCTCCCTCAGTTACAAACTTGCAGTTATGCACTCTGGCAGATCATGATTAGAAGGGCGTTTTTGTTTGGTTGGTTGGGGTTTTTTTTTGTTTAGTTGTTTGTTTGGGTTTTGTTTTGTTTTTCTCATAAGAATGCATTTTGTTAAGGAGGATTGGGTTTTCATCTCTGTGTAGTCAGACTACCCAGTAAAACATGTTAGTGACTGAAAAACAGTTCAGGTGCTTGATGCAGAAAAGAGGGGTGTAAGATCCCTCGTAGAGTCCATGAATCTTACTAGCTGAAAAAAATAAAGAAACAGTGCCAAGCAAATAAGACTGTAGCGAGGTCTCAGACTTCTGCGTGGTGTTGTGCCTGTGCAAAGAAGGTTAATACTGGGGAGCTTTTATAATTCTGTGGCAATTATCCAGTCAGACTGAAGTATGATTTAATCTTTCTTTGTATGTGTAAGTGGAGTGTATTGTTCTTTGTCCTTGCCACAACAGGCTCATCCTGCTTGAGCTTTGTAAATCTTCCGCTTATCTGTGAATTTCACTGTCAGTGATCAAGGCTCAACTGTGCTCCTGTGGTTTATGTTCTGAGCACTTAAACCTCTCACTTTTGTGTCAGCACACAACAGACCACATGCTTCCATCTGTGGCATTATATATGACCGTGGCTCGGGTTTGTATCTTTGTTACATTATGCGAGAAATGCTTTTAGTTCTGCATCAGGTTGGCATTCAGGACCACTGCTCAGCTTCAGCTCAGCCAGGACATGGAAGAACCATTTCATCCTTTGGTGATTAGATTAATCAACTTGGCCAGCTGACATCTCTTACTGTCTCTAAAAGAAGCTGGATTCCAGCTCCTCACAGTTGTCTGTGAATCTGCTGGAAGAGGAAGCAAGTATGGCTTGCTACTTGAAGCAGAGCCATGGGAAAGGGAGCTGGTGAAGGTACAATGTGATGTCACTGTTACTGCAACACAAAAGAGGTTCCCTGGTGTTGTGGTGATTATTGTCAAGCTGGTAACAGCTATTCAAAGGACATCAGAGCAGTTAACCCTCGTTGAAGGAGGACAGTATTTGTTCAAGTGACCAAAACACAGAAAAATATGGTGCTTACAGGTGATTTGGTGGGTGGAGGTACATACTGGCTTAGTATTTTTTTTTCATTTGTACATTAAAAATTTGTCTGTATATTAAATACCTAGTGGTTTGGAATGACATTTGCAGAAGCTCCAGTGCATAACTTAATTTCTGCCTGTCAATCTGGAAATGACAATTTCTTTACCTCTGAACGGAGTTGAGTGATGTTCAAAGTCTTTGGATTTCTATTTCCTTCCTGTTTTCCAGCAGTGTAAGCTGGCAGAGAACCAGCTCTTTCAGGAGATGTCATAAACTTCAGTACCTCCTAGAAACAGGGCCTTTGGGAGTATTTGCTCCCTTTGCACACAGTGGAGAAATGTTTAAAAGCTATTTCTGTGCATCCTCAAAGCTTGATGAATCAAGATCCTGGCAGTAGCTTTGCAAGCCTAGAATGTCAGTAACCCCCTAGGAAGTTGGTAACTTCTGTAACTTGGCTCTCTTACTCTTTCCTGCCTGGCATGAACATTTGTTTTAAGATGTCTCACAAGCCCTGGGATACTTCCAAAAACATGTGTTTCAGGAATGGAGTTGATGAAATTCCTGCGTGTGTCGTTCTGTTCCCAGTACTGAGCCATCATGCCACAGCCATGCTCCGGAGTGTTCACGCAGGCAGCTCTTCCCATCCGCCTGCACCTTCTGCCTGCTAACCACAGCCAGGAGTGGGCTGCTCTGGGTGTGCATTCTGGCAGCAGTTGGTACACACCTTTTTTCACCCCTGAAGTGTCAGTGGTTTATTCTGTGGACAGCAGTAAGTGGGGTGCTCTGCCTGTTTTGTATTGCTGTGAATATACCAGTCCTGCAAGCTCGGGACGTAAGCTTTGCTGCTGGGGACATAAAGTGTTGTGCAGAATCAGACTTGTGCTTTTTCTTCTATTAGCCCCAGTTTAGAGTGCACACATGGAGGCAATTGAAGAAACCCATTATGGAGAGTGTGAAAGCTCAGGGCAGTGAAAGCTTAGGGAATAGTCGCTGCATTGTCTGTCCCAGGCATTCTGGATGCCTCTGTTATGCTGGACTGGGCCCTGGTTTGCAGAGGTGCTGCATTCTGTCAGAGATGCAAGGGAGAGGGAGCTGGTCCAGTAGGGAGCAGAGGTATTTGACTTTCTCAGTTTTTCAGGTACCACCAGTCCATTATCTTAGCCACCCAAGCCTTGCCTTCAGCAATTTTCAATGCCACCAACGCTGTCTAGTAGACCTCCCCAAAGCTGCAGGCTCTGAGATGCTTTATTCCCCTGAGGCTGCCTTGCAAAGGACAGTCCAGGATCAGCTCAATCATGTTGAGGGTGGAGGGTGTTCATGTCCTGGCTGCCTAATCCAGACCTTTTTTATCTATTTCCCAGCACACAGGCAATGTTCTTCCATCACAGTGAAGGTGACATTTTAAAATACTTGTGCACTCCTGGAGGCTGTGATGACAAATTAAGGTTGGGGGTAGAGGGAAGGGGAGGTGGCTAATTCTGCAATCTCTTCCCTGTGAATAGGACAAGTCAGGCACAACATCCTCAACACACTTATCAGCTGCTTCTCTCCTTTCCTGTGCCAAGTGGTCTGTGGAGGTGAGGAGGAATCCAGTTTGCAGTTGCATGGCTGTGCATCTCCTGAAGATCTTGCCTGAGAAGGCCAAGTCAGGGTTCTGCAGGTGCTTGATGTGGTGGTATTTCCAAGCCTTTGAGAGCGCTATTCCAATGTAAATGAGCGCCTCTTTCTTGTTGGCTGGATGATTTTTGTACATAACTGAGAAATCTTTTCAGTGTAGGTGGCACTTTATGACAGAAGGGGAACCAAAAGTGAGCTGCAAAAGGGCTCCTAGTGCAGTGGCCAGGCTTACACATGGGTGTAGCTGAGGAGGAAGGGGAACTGCGGGACTGAGCTCTTTGCTGCAATCAGCAGAAAGATGCTGTGCATGACTCCCAAGTAATTCCAGGTACTTGCTGTGGTATGAAAAGGTGTAGGGAAGTTGTCCTGTCTGCTCTTGAGTTTTGGCAGCTGCTGTGGCAGCACTGGCTTTTACCCACAGCTCTCCACCAGTGCCTAGAGAAGTATGTATTAAGCGCTAAAAATATCTCTGGTGCTCAAATAGGTCCTTGCAATTTAGCAAAAAAACCTCTCCAGCACTACAGATGAACCAGGGCATTTGTCTATGTGTTTGAATGTGAAATGTGCCATTAATCTGTTGCTTTGGCTGATCTCAACTGCCCTGAGATGCTGCACAGGCTCACAGTGAAAGGAAGTTTAGACTCATAAGGTGCAGGATTAAAACACTGGTTACAAAATTATTGCAGAAAGAAAAGATAAAAAGAAGAGGTAACAGTTAAAACTCATGAGGCACAGGACGGTGGCTTCTCTGAAGCTTGTTTAAGAATAAATCCCCTCAAGAACAAAGTCTTCTTGAAAAGCTGCTGCTTAGACCCCTGTTAACCTTTCCTGAAGAAGTAAATTGAATTGCAGTTATAAAGCTGGCAGAACTCATACCAGAGCATTTTTGGCTTCAGTCAGCACTTCATCTCAGGGTTTATTGGTATTTACAAGCACTACCTGTGCTGCATTCTCACGTGATTAGGTTCAAGGGTCATTTGCACTAAGGCAACGTGGCAAATTTTTCCACAGTGAACGAATCTCAAGTTTTCTTTTGCTTCTTAAATCTTGCTCAAAATCCAATTACTTGAACTTTGCCCAGCTGTTTGTTGCTGTTTGTCCCACAGTAAATGGGTCACTTAGAGGCAGAACATGGCAATGTATGCTCTGGGACTTTAAGGACAGGCCTGGGTCACCATGCTCTGATGGAACACCCTGGGTGGGTTGACTGATTTTCCATGCCCCAAAATATCTCAAGAGGCATCTATGATGTATTTTCTTTATGAACTCTCAGAAGCTGATGCGAATTTTAAGGGAAAAATCTGAATTTCTCCAACTTTCAGCCAGGCAGATACATGTTGTCAGCAGAAGTTATTGGGGCTGTTCTGCAGGGTCATTGTAACCTGCCAGAAGAGAGGAAGTTCTGAGCAAGACAAATATCCTGTTTTCAGTGCAATTTCCTCAGTTTTGGTTTGTTGTTTTTATTTGAATGGCTGTTGAAAATTCTGCAAGAAAAGTTCTGGCATGTGCTATGCCTATACCCCCTAGTCAGGGTAATGGAGATACAAAAAGGAATGTGAAGCACCTTCAGCACTCCAGAGTTCATATAAGTAAACAGAGGGGTTTTTTAGAAATGTTTTCATAATATACTGAATTCCTTTTTAAAAGTAGACTAGAATACTGGTCCTAGGAGAAGTCCTCTTGATATGAGCAAGTCCAACCTTTGACAGAACACCACCATGTAACTAAACCATAGCACTAAGTGCCATGCTCAGTTGTTTCCTGAACACTTCCAGGGATGGTGACTTCACCACTTGCCTGTGCATCCTGTTCCAACACCTGACCACCCTTTCAGTAAAGAAATTCTTCCTGCTGCTGCAAAGCTCTGTTGCCAATCTTGTTGGTGGCATATATGTAAAATAGTCAAAATCTGTGTGCTTTTATAGGCTTCTAGGGTGCCTTATGATGGGGCAGGTCTGCACCTTGACGCTGCATACCCATAGTACAGAGGAGTTTTTGCATTCCTCATTCGTTTCAGTAGGTCTTGGGCTTTTCCCCTGCCAGACTAATAGGAAAGCCTGGTTGTTGGGTTCACTCCAGTCTCTAATGAAACAACTGTGGGGAAAAGGTAGCACTAAGGATTTTCTGGGCCTCTCTCATGTGGAATCTCTGTTGTGTCACTGTTCAAAAATATCACCAGTTTGGTCCCTGCCAACTGGACTGTACTACTGGGATAATGAGCAGTATTTAGCAATCACAGAAACTTATCAGAGGTGTTCTCTACCATTGTGTTAACAGCCTTTCTTCTCGGTTTTAGTAGTTTCTTAATTTAGTGGGTGTTTGTTGGTGGAAGTCTGCCTGTGTGTTATATATGTTGTGTAACAGGTGTCTTCCTCTGAGATGTCCTTCATGCTGCTTTCTCTTTTTCCAGATTGTCCCCAGCCACCACAACCTGAGAATGGAGGCTATAAATGCCACCCTAGCCCCTGCAACAACCCTCTGACTTCAGGCAGTGTCATAGAGTATCTGTGTGTTGAAGGCTACATGCTCAAAGGAGATTATAAATACTTGACCTGCAAGAATGGAGAGTGGAACCCAGCCATGGAAGTCAGCTGCAGGCTCAGCCCAGGTGAGCACTCCCTGACTCCAGAATTGCCCTTGCATTGACTTTTCAGATTATCTTTAAACACGTAGTGTGATGCTGGGAACTCCATATGGCTGTCTCTCATTGCTCCAGCAGTTTCATAAATGCAGCTCACAATCGTGACTCTTTCTTAAAAATGTCTCTTGAGTAGCAGCCCATCAGATGCAGACTTAGTCCCTAATGCAAGCAGAAAAGCCATGGAAAGGAGTATAAAGTAGGCAACTTCTTAATTATGTGGAGCCTCTTATCTTGAGGCTCTCATCCCAGGAATGGAGGAAGCCCTAACAGAAGCATTTTCCATGCTGTCTGGTTTTCCTTGATGGGTTTGACAGTACATCTCCCTCAGTGAGTCTGTCCACATGTGTGTGCAAGTGTGTAGAGTCAGTCTTCCTTGCAAACAGGTTAAGTAACTGTTGGCTTCCTGTGTCAAAAAGCTTGATGGTGCTGCTTTTCACTGTACTGGCAGGAAAGGACATTGCTGACAAATAATTTCTGCTTCTCTCCAAATAGAAGTGGACAGCTTTTGGTTTGTGTCTCTCCCAGCTGAACAGGAATTCCTCCATCAAAGCAGGGAAGTAAAAAGGTTTGCAGGAAAGTGTTCATCACACAGCTCTTAGTTTGCCTACTACTCTTCTGGTTTTAACAGTGGGTATATTGGATAAAGGGAGAGCTCCCTCCCCTCTTCCAGGTGGGCTTGTTAATAGAACCTTACTACTCAGTCATCCTGAGCCAGCAGGATGTACACTTTGGAATTAAGTCTCATAATACATAAAGCAAAATGTGTCAGCTTAATTGGAAGGAAACAGGAAAAAAAAAGTACCTTCATCAAGCTCTTTATGGAGCTCACTGCATACCTGTGATCTCTGGAACATCCTGTCCTGTCCCAAAGACACTGTCTTTTCAGTGTCTCTGCCATTCCAGTAGCCCCTTCCTATGATTTATAAGGAAGGATCTGGGAGTTTACCTGGCAGCAAATACGTCCTGAAGAGGTTTTTCAAATTCAGCATAAGCTTCCTTTCCACAGTGATCCCCCTTCCCCTTGCTGCCCCCAGGATGGAGAATAAAGCTGTGCTATTACACATAGTATTCCCTGAATGGCATTCCTGCATGGTGGCACTTGGTCTATGAAAGATTGTGTTGGGATGAGCAGAAATCCCTCCGATTTCTTTAGCATCTTGCAGATCAGTGGCATTATCAAAAATATGGTGCCTCAAAAGTCTGACCCAATGAAAAAGCTATTGCTTTCACAACACAAGCTTTGAATCAACTGTTCAGGGCCAGAGATAGCTGAGTCTTAACTAGTGAGTCTCTTTCACAAGGCTAAAAGAAGGAGAAGGAGGTGGGAGACTGTAGGAAGGCAGTAGGTCTTAAAATGATTGGTAAGGGTAAGATCCTACCTGCTCCATATAGGATAAATTAAGTCCCTAGCAATTATCACATGTTTTGTGCAGCTCAGAGCCTGTCAGCCCCATAGCCTTTTGGCAGTTTATTGTATCAGTTAGTGACATATTTTTGGCACGTGAGATGGTAAATGTTCTGGAGTGCACTCTGGATAGTGAGCAGTTTGACAGCATCATGTACTGATGCTGAAAATGGAGCATCTCTATTTGCCTACCCTTGTTCCTGTTAGTGCTCTGAGAAATGCTGAAAGTTAAAATCCTTACTCAACCCTATTTGCCACAGAGAAAAATGTGCCAGTCACTGGTTTTTTTTCCTGGGGAGAAGTCAAGCTACTTCTAAAAGATTTCAAAGAAACAAATTCAAAACAGCTAAACCAGTAGGTTTGACCCCAAGAGATGATGCAGAAAGTTGCAAACTAGGTTTCCATCTTAAATGCCTGTTTTGGGCATAGATTTCAGGCTGTAGGCTTAAAAATAGTGATCCTCTCATTAGCTGAGAAAAAATGTTTTTTGGAACTTTTTCTATTGTTTGGCCTAAAATATGCTGCTTATTGTGCTAGACAATTATTGGCCTTGCTGGTGACATCAGGACATTCTCTAGCTTTTGCTCAGGCAGATGTGTATATAACATGACCCTTACCGCCATCTGTCAGTTCCCATGGCCTGCCTGCACTGCTTTTCTGTTTGCTCTGTGTTTTTCCAAAGGAGCCTTGTACGTGCCTGTTTCATGTTAGGTTCCCTTTACAGCTGATGGAGCGGTGTCAGCCTGAGCTGCGAACTGAGATAGGTGGTGTGCCTTGCCTGTATGGGAAACTCGGACTCCTTACACACGCACCCAGGTGTAAGTCCTGAGGAGCAGTGTGGATGTTTTTCCTTCTCTAGGGCAGTTACTTAAGGGAGTGGATCATTTTACCTTGTGCTCCCCTTGGTTTTGTAGAAAAGGACTCTCCTCCAGCAATTGGAGTGCCCACGCTGTCCATAGTAGCCTCCACAGCGAGCTCCGTTGCCCTGATTCTGCTGTTGGTTGTGCTGTTTGTTCTGCTGCAGCCAAAGCTGAAGTCGTTCCATCATAGCAGGTAAGTGTAGCTGGGGTTTGGAGGGGCTCAGAGGCACCCTGTTTCTTTGCAGTAGAAACCCATTCAGGTAGTTGGGTTAGACCTTAGTTTTGGAGCAACTTCGCTCCTTGCTTCTCTGTTCCTCTTTTCATCGCCTCAGTGCCATCTCTGTCCCATGCTGCTAATCCAGCATTTTTCTGCAATGTGTTCTGTGATCCCCCCCTGCAGTCCCCATTCTTATGTGCCACCCAAGGAGTGACTTCCTTGTGCTTTTGCCTTGGCTTTGAACGGAAAAAGTTACGATCCTTACTAGCCTTGCTATAGACCAGTTTCCTGCCTCTTCTAGCCTTGGATAGCTACTGAAGTCTGTGTCTGGGTGTATATATGTGCATCTTTCCCAGACTGCTTGAGATCCTGGGGACCCGAATTTAGGCAGTACTGCTCTTTAGATACACGTGCAAGTCTGCTGTCCTCCTCTGCTGCGGGAGGAGAACCCTCCTGGCCTGGATTTGTGGGTGAGAGGAGGGACCCAGCCGGAACACTGCTGCCAGCTGAGGCAGACACTCCAGCAGTGGGGAGGTTGAGAGGTGGGGCCCTGGAGTCTGCCCTCTTCTGAAAAGGCCCAAACTACTAGAAAAGAAAAATTTTCTCTCAGGCCTTATGAGGCCAGGCAATTCATGCTGTGCCAGAGCTGTCTTCCCCACCCTGCCAGAGGTTATCTGGCCAGCAGCAGAGGCAGCAGAACAGACAGTGCTGGGTGTTGTGGAATGTAGCAGTGCACCAGGCTAGAATCAACAGTGCTCTTTGGCAAGAGCACGGAGCTGAGTTGCGACCTTCATCACATTTAGCTGTGGAGGTAAGTGAGGGGGGAAGCACTGTAACCTTTTCAGCTCTTGCTGCTAAATCCATCGGGTGCCGTGAATTACAGCCCCTGCTCATGTTTAATGGCAATTCGCAGTAGGGCTGCAAGACTGCTTGCTTGACCTTGTCAAACCACCGTTCCAAGTTTCTGTCTGTTCTCCCTGACGGTGAGAATTAGTCCTCCTATGAGAGGTTACTGGAGTTATTGGTAAGATATATATAATAAAATAAATACTCAACTTGATTTATTTTTTCTTCTCCCCCTTCTTTGTTTCTTTTTTTTGAGGCGAGACCAAGGTGTGTCTGGAGATCAGGTCTCTATTATGGTGGATGGTGTCCAAGTGGCCTTGCCATCCTATGAAGAAGCAGTGTATGGCAGCACAGGGAATTGCATTCCACCCTCAGACTCCCGAGTGCAGATCGTGCTCTCGGAGGGAGCTGGACAGAATGGACCCAGAGAGATGCAGCAGCCGGACCAAGGGGCTCACAATAGCTTTGAAAGAGAAGATGAAGCCCCTGGACATTCTGGACTGTGTGAAGCCAGTGGCTCCCAGCGCTCTGAAACTGTTCTTGTGCATCAGGCTGCTACCTCTTCCTGGGTAGCTGGCATGGCTAGCAGTAGACCTGTACACAAAGAGGTCCAAGATTCAGAAAGCAGTGACATACAGAGCCTTTTATCACTCACTTCCTCTGAGGAATACACAGATGGTAAGTGACTTGTGCAAGGAGCACTAAATGAGACCCTTTTAGGAGTAGGTTCTGCAGTTGACTATCTGTGATGAAAACGGCAAGGGATGCCCCTATGTGTGTCTGCCACTAGAGCAGCTTTTGTAAAGATCCAGTCTCCATAGCATGTTTCACCTCTTAAACACGTAAGATGTGTTTAATACTTTCTTCTGAAGAATTCGGTGTTCTCAGACTGGGAGCCTAGGGCAGTCTGAGCAAGATTGTCTACTGCTTACTCTTGTTTTAGCAAAGGATTTTCAGAGAAATCCAGCCTCCAGCATCACAGTGCAAAAGCAGTAAAATAACTATGTTTGTGGAAACTGAGTTGGTGGGAGTGGGAGGACATGCTTGGAATACAAACCCTTTGTGATGTTTGGGCTGCTTCATTTTTAGACTATTTTAGTCAGCAGCTTCCTGCCAAAGAGCACTCAGTGCTGCAGCCATAGCCTGCAAGAAGACCTAAGAGGGATGTGCTTGAACTTACTGTAGAGGGCAGAGGGGCAAGTCTGTTGAACAGTCAAAACATCTTTTATTCTTCACTTCTGTGCTGTCCTGAAGGAGTGGCTTTCCAATGCCAGAGCTGATGTGAAGGTGTAGCTTAGGTTGCTTCTGCAGGGACTGCTGTGTCTTAGGCAAGAAATGTAACTGGCTTGTAGATAGCTCAGGGCAGAACTCGCCCTTTCCACGGTATTAAGAAATATTTTGTGCTGGGAGGGTCATGGAGGACCAGATAGACGCCCAGAGTGGTGATGGAATCTCTGTCCTTGGAATTTTTCGAGGCTGGAGCTGGTGATGGTCCCATTCACAGGGGCAGGCTGGAGCAGAGTCCTCTAGTATGGATGCTGAAAAAACTTCAGCAGAGAATTTCTTCAGCTCTCTGCAGCATTTTGTGAGAGCTCTGTCTTTCCCATGCAAGTAACTCAAAACAATGTTACAGTTTTGTAAACTTCTTGCACCTGCAGGTTGTTTTGCAGGATTGTTATGGCTCTAACTAGAAAAACATTCAGAGATGGGTGTCTTAGAACTTGACCAATCCCCTCAAGGGGTGGATGGCCAAAAATCCAATTACCTTATGCCATTTAATACACTTTTGCGAACTAACATATAAAAGCCGTCAGAAAGATTATTAAATCGCTTCCATTTATCCCTGAGCCTGGACTCTTGTGTCGTTTCTCTATTCATCCACGGTGAGAACAGCGACACTCCAGAGTTCCTTTCTGCTGTGATGTGATGAGAGGGAGACCACTGCATTGTCATGTTATGGAAGTGGGAGCCTGTCTTGCTTTCAGTAGTAATTTTTCTGGTGTGTGTTGAACTGCAGAAGTTTGACTACTTTTTCTTTTTTTTTTCCTCTTCCCACCATTCAGATATTCCCTTATTGAAGGAAGCATGAGGTCTGCTGTGTTTGTCTAGTCTTCTCCATCTTGGATTTCTTCCTCCTCCCCTCTCCCTGCCTTTGGGACAGAAGCACTCTGTGCGGTCTTCCCCATCCTCGCAAGCTGTACCCTGGATACCTCCAAGAAGAGATGCCCTCAGCTGAAGATCCAAAGGATGTCGCCAGGTTGCCTCCTGGATGCACCAGTGGAGTTGGTGCAGCGCTGGCTTCCCCATTCCATCAGCATCAGGGGCTCAAGGAACAGAGTGGATTTGAGCTCTCCTCTCCTCTTCCCCAGCCAGATGTTTGACAGCAGTCTCTGAAGAGCTGCTCTTTTCTTGTGCCTTTCTCCTCCTCACACCGGCTTGTTGCAGCTTATCAGCCTTTCTAGCCCTTCTGCTGCCCAGAGAGCAGGGGCTAAACCCGCTTGCTTGCTGGGTGCAGACACAGTTTAAATATACGTATATATGTCATATAGGCTCTTCTTCCAGCATCCTCTTTGTGATAGGGCAGGACAAAACGCCTCACTGGGACTGAAACTGGGCTTGGGAGGGATTGCAGTTGAGGGGCAGCTTGTGATGTCTAGAAGAGCCTCAGATGAGGTGGGCTGTGTGACAACTTAGCTGTGCAGGAACAGTTCACTGAGAATTGCTTAAGCACTGAAGGCTGAGAAGTCCAACATGTAGGAATGCCCTCTGCCCCATCCCTGCAGGAGTCCATTCCTGAAAATCCCTTTCGTCTCCTCCTGCTTCCTCTACCAGTGCAGCCCACTGGAAGAGGGTCAGGTGTTTGAAAATATCAAGACGAAAAAATGCCTGCAGGTAGTGAATTCCTAGTGCCATTGGTGCAATCTCAGATTCCTTTTCCAGCCACAGTAGGTACTTGAATCCTGGGTAGCTGCCATCTCAGAGGCTGGTGTGTCTTCCTAGCTTTATACAGCAAAGGATCTGCTGTTTTAACCTGGTGGGCTCCAGTGGGCCCACAGAGAAGGGCTCCTCCCTTGTGGCTGGGGGTAAGCAGCATTTGTAAAGCTTCTCCTAAACACAGTGCCAGCCTACTGCTGTGAGGGAAGGTCAAGTACACTGACAGCAGTGCTAGAGAACACCACAGCTCAGCCTCAAAACTTCCTGAAGTTTTGAGGATTGTTTCAAGTTCTGGTAATAGGGAAGAGAAAATTCAGAAATGTGTGTACCTCTGCCCGCCACAGTTATCTACAGCAGGTCAGACTGTCTGTGTTGGGACTCCATATCTGCGGGAAGTCACATCTGTCTGGGGTAGGTGGTCCAGTCCAAGTGCTGTGGTGGTTGTAAGGTTCCTCCCTGAGGTCTGGACACTGTTCATGGGATTGGTTTCAGCAAGAAGAGGTGGCTTCTTAGATGCATGTACCTTGTCATAACTGTCTTGAAGTAACCAGGGAAGTGTTTGCCCTGTGAGAAGCTGCTAAATTTTTGAGTTGAAGGAGCAAAATGTCATGGCCTTACGCATCATGTGGTAATGTACAGGTAAACAGGGATGCTGTCTTTGCTACTTTGCTTTTGATTTACGATCCTCACCATCCTCATCCTCATTGCTACAGTAAAAAAACATTACAGCACTTGACAAAAGTGGTAGAATATCTTTACATATAAAATCACTGTGGCTTAGCTCCAGTTCTTTGAAATGGGGATTGGCCAGAGTATCCAGCTATGTATCTGCTATTCCTTTTCCTGAATAGCTCTTAAATCCCAGGACACATGGAACGGTGTGTGCTTGAGGATGGAAGAATGAATCCTTTTTTCCCTATCCTTGTTATAGAGGGATGTTAATTTGAAAATACAGTGTTTTAAACATCCTTCCATCCTTGCTCACATTATCATGCATTAACACAAGAATTTGATAAATCCCATTTGGGCGGTTTAGGTATTTTTTGTTCAGTTTGGATGGTGAAAATCCTGTGTCATTTTACAGTGGGCTGTGGTGTCTCAGCTTCAAGCACTGTAGAGGACAAATGCTGTTTACACATCTGCTCTTGGAATTTTAAAAAATAAGCATGAGAATGATTGTCTTTAGCTTTTTGACTGTTGGAAATGGTCTAAGCTTGAGTAAATTCTCCTCCATTGGTTTATCAGGGCTGATGGAGGGGTCAAGCAAGTGTAGTGGTCAGGGAGTGTGGAGGAAAGTCTGTGTGACTTTTTTCCTGCTGCCTAATGAGCTTGGAGCAGGAGTTGCTTTTTATGCATTTAAGGTCCTGTCTGCTCAAACTGACCCTCAGCAATTCAAGGTATAGAAGTTGGGAATGTGTTGCCTTCCTGCAAGGGGCAGTGCTAGTGCCGAGTTGGTGGGAGAAGGTGGAAGCTGGTCCCAAGGCCTGACCTTGGTCTGGATGAGCACATGCACCACCAGCAGAAAACACATCCTCTGTGGCCTGGCCTCCTCTCTGCTGTTGTAAAACAAGCAGCTGCCAGCTTGGGAGAGAAAATTTAGTTTGGGTGGGGAAGAAAAGGAAGCAAGCTCTACAAAGAGGGAGTGTTTTAATTTCACAGCTTAATTTCACAGAATCACACAGAATTAACTAGGTTGGAAAAAACCTTTGAGACCATCGAGTCCAACCTATGACTGAACACCACCTTGTCAACTAGACCATGGCACTGAGTGCCACCTGCAGGGATGGTGACTCCACCACCTCCCTGGGCAGCCCATTCCAATGCCCAGTCACCCTTTCTGTGAAGAATTTCTTCCTAATGTCCAGCCTAGACTTCCCCTGTCACAGTTTAAGACTGTGTCCTCTTGTCCTGTCACTGGTTCCCTGGGAGAAGAGGCCGACCCCCACCTGGCTACAGCCTCCTTTCAGGGAGTTATGGAGAGTGATAAGGTCTCCCCTGAACCTCCTCTTCTCCAGGCTGAACAACCCCAGCTCCCTCAGCCTCCTCATAGGATTTGTGCCCCAGACCCTTCACCAGCCTTGTTGCCCTTGTCTGGATGCATTTGAGCATCTCAATGTCCTTCCTAAATTTCGGGGCTCAGAACAGGACACAGCACTCAAGGTGCGGCCTCACCAGTGCTGAGTACAGGGGGACAATTACTGCCCTGGTCCTGCTGGCCACACTGCTCCTGATAAAGGCCAGGAGGCCTTTGGCCTTCTTGGTCGCCTGGGCACAGCTGGCTCATGTCAGTCTGCCATCAGTCAGTACCCCCAGGTCCTTTTCTGCCTGGCTGCTGTCCAGCCACTCTTCCCTCAGCCTGTAGCACTGCAGGGGGTTGTTGTGGCCAAAGTGCAGGACCCAGCGCTTGTCTTGTTAAACCTCATATTGCTGGATTCTATAAAAATTGTTGGAAATGGCTTTACTAACGAGTGGGGGAAATGTGGAGGTGGAGGAGGGAAATATGCAAGTGTAGCTATTGTAATCAGGCATAAAAAGGCAGCTTCTGTTGGCTTGTTGAGGGTAAGCCAGCAGCTTCCAGGCCAGTCTCTGTGCTGGCTGGTAATCCCATCTGATGATTCCAGATCCTGCAGAAGAGCTCTATTCCCTGCAGCAAATCTTGTGGGAACAGGCCCCAAGGATCTGTGTGAGCCAGAACATGGAACACAGTTTGGGGGCATCACGTTGCTTGTCCACATCCTCAGCTTTAGAGATAATTTTCATATAAAATTAGGTAAAACAGCGGGGGAGGAACCCAAAAGATGTCTGACAACTTTTTCAAAGGGGAGAGCAAGGCCTCACTTTACTGGTTATCAAGTGATTATTATTTATTTGTGTTTGTTTTAATTCTGCAGAGGCTGAAGGACTGAGAAGTCTTTGGGTAGAGATATAGGAAAACCTACTTTGCACAGTCCTGTCTTTACTTATGGGAGCAAGGCCTGAAGCCTTAAGATCCCTCAGATGTGAGCTCTGCTCTGCCTCAGGAGTGTTCATTATCTCTGAGCGAAGAGTGTATTCTCTCTGGATTTTGCCATAAGTAGATGCAGCCTGGATCTCAGTGTTGTGGATGGGAAGCACAGAGGCTCAGCCTTGCAAGATGTAATACAGTAAATGAGTTTTTTCCCTTTTTTTTTTTTTTCCCTGATGGGGCCATAGTCTCCATACCTTTTCTTCCCCCACCTATGTCTGGCAAAAGATTTCAAAGGGAGGCATTTTTTCTTATTTAACACTCCCAGCATAATCATCTCATGCTCTGTCATACATGCTGGATCCTGTGATATTCAAGAACATTAAAATTATTTAATTATATTGAGAAAAATAGAAATAGCACTTACTTTAAAGTTTTCCATTATTTTTGGAGTCTGATAGTTGGGGGGAAAAAAGGGCATTTCAGAAATTCAGGATATTATGTGCAATAGAAAAACTTCCTTGCTCCTTTCCAGTTCCATAGTTTTTTTTAAAAAAATAAATGCAATTTACTGCAGTGTTTACAGCCCAAGCATTGTAGAACTGGACTAGCCTGAGAGAACCAGGAAGTGAAGTTGGCAGTGACCCATGGGGAAGTGGGCCAGTCTCCTGTCAGGGTCTGCATCATGAAGCTCACCTGAAATGATGAGCCAGCTTGGACTGTGTCAGAGCCTCCTGCAGCCTTGAAGGGTGTCAGGAGCTCTGGTTTTAAATAGCTTGTGCCTCCCCATCATTAACTGCAGAAGAGGTAAAAATTAAGTCGGGAGAGATGCGCTGTAGCATGTGAGCCTGTGGAGTTGTTGCTGAGTTAAAACATGAGTTTGGGAGAGAGAAGAGCTTGATGCATTTTTATCCTTAACCACCAGGGAAGTTGCTGGGTAGTAGAATGTATACTCGGCAAGAAGAATGCTTTTTTTTCACCCCTTGGACATCTCTGCTGAGGTTTCTCCTTGGCCTTTCAGCTCCGGTGTGGTGAACTGTTTACTGCATCTGGAGTCTTAATTTGGCCTTTCAGTGTGTGGAGAACTCAGGTGTGTTAGGAAGAAATCTGTTCCACATGCTTTGGGAAGAAACATACTAAGATGCTCCCAGAGGTGGCTGACTTGGGTCAATACTGAGGAGTGGGGCTAAGAGAGCAACTGGCTCAGCCATTGGAAATAATCTGGGATGGTTGTCATTTGCAGCACAGAAAAGGGAACACAAAGAAGAGTCTAAGGAAGAGCTGAAAACAGAGGTTTACTGCAGGCTAATGAGCTAATGCAATCATGACCAGGTTGTAAGGAAGCTTATGCTTTTTTAGATGATTTAGCATACACCAGCAGGCTTGCTGTATAAAAAAAAATTAATGTACAACTGGTTGGACACACCTTGGAGCTGTCCTTGCTGACCTTTTTAGAACATACTTGCAAATTGTGGTTTTACTGTTCTGATAGCAATTTAAAAAAATCTGCCTTGTTACTCTATCCAGATAACTATTTAAATAAATTTCACTTTGGTTTTTTGTATATAAATGCAATAAATCCCATTAATTTTGCACATCCTGCCTCACCCTGTCCTCACCCTTCAGTCCTTACCAGGGAACAGCAGATTGAATTTGCTCTATGTGAAAACCTTTGTTTGCAGAAGAACTTCATTAGAAAACAGTTTTTCTCTACGATATGCTTTGAAAGTGCAAAGAGGTTTCCTAGAGCAGGCTTCATTTTAAGGTGTATTTTTATACAAGAAATAAGCCTTTTTCCAGTCCTAGCACACTAGGACAGAACACACCACTTCCCACATTTCAGGGCCCTGTGTTCAGCACTGCTTTCAAACTCAACCCTCTGCAGGTGATCAGATATGTGTACCCACCAGAACATGTTGTATTGATGCTCTGCATATGCTTTCTGTAAGCTATGCTTTTGCTTCTGTCCTTGAGTGAGAACAGACAGAGGCAACTGAGTTGTGCTGGAAAATGTTTTAGTTTAGATTCTCAAAGTTGCTTCCTTCCAAAAGAAAACAAAGTGAAGTTGTCTGTGAAGCAGATGTCCTATGATGCGGTGGGTAGACTGCTGGTAGTTGCTGATGCAAGTGCAAGGGGAGCTTGATTGCCTTTCTGCATTAATCTTTTCTTTCCTGTATGTGTTTTCTTTTTATCTGAATTGCACCACTATGGAATTATTTGCAGAATGGTACTCCATATATATGTGGGATTTAAAACCATAACTGATGCTGTGCAGGATGTCACTCAATTGGTTTTATTTTGCTTTATTTTATATGTATTTTCTGGTATCCTGTACATTGCAGTGGGTGTGAAGATAGTATTTTAATATTTGTACAAAGTTTAATTTAATTGTTCTATGTATATAACTGCATTTCTAAATTAAAAAAAAAATTCTTTTGAAGTGAAGCTATAATTTGTGGGTTTTTGTTTGGTTTTTTTTTTAATTGCTTAGGCCTTGTGGCCTGGAAATCTAGCAGATCATTAATGAATATGTTGCAGTTGTGAAAACCAGGATGAAGCTAAAGCTAGAGAAGCTCAAATGGCTTGGGGAAGAGAGGTTCAGAGTTGGTGCAGCCTTAGAAGGATCATCTGTTTCCAAGTTCAGAAGCAAAGGCTGCCCTTGGTGTGCTTGCATAGAATTCCATGAGGAATGAGGCCAAGCTGGGCGGGGGGGAGGTTTAAAGAGACCATGTACGGTAGGAGTGGATTTCAGAGAGGAAGGCAGGGTAAATACAATAAACAGCTAATCAATCTTGGAGTCTGTATAAGAACAGTATGTATAGGAAGAGAGTGCTATTTTTAGAGGGAAGATTGCTCTCATTGGTGAAATAATAATCCAAAGTGGGTAGCAGGACAGTATAGGAGACTTTAGAGAGACCTTACAAATAGATGGATTAATGCACCTGTGAGTGCAGAGGGGAGGCTGGGGCAGGCTCTGCTCTTCCCTCTTGTGTAGTTGTGCTGCATTGGGAGGATGGAAGAAGCAGAAACTGCAGACGAGCAGACACCCGTTGTTCTTTTAGTGCAATGTACAGTCCATTACTATTTTTATTAATGTTTGTTTTGCTTCAAAAACCTAAGGTAACATTGCTTTTTCAGGCAAGTGTACTAATGAGCGTTCCTTTCTTTTAACAAGATCTATCAGTAATGTAATAGGGAAGGGAAGAAGGGAGGAGATCCTTCTGGCCAGCTTGTTCAAAGCAAAGTCTTTTGTGTACTTATATACATGATTTTTATTCTTTGTGAAGGAATAGCCAGGTTAAAGAGACGGGAAGGGGTGACATCTACCTTCTTCCTACTTCCATTTGTTCCAAAAATTATTCCCACACAGCAGGCGCATCTTACTGTAATTTTACTACTGCAAAACTGGAGCTCTGTGGCCTGTGCATGCCTTCCTGTATCAGACAGTTGGCACGTGGGAGTCACTGGCCTCCAGGAATTTTTTTTAATTACTGTTTTTCACTGGGTGATGGTCTCCTGCCACAGCAGTTCTGGCAGCCAGGAATGTGCCCTTCTTGACACGTTGGAAATTATTTGTCATCTCTGGTTTGTACTGGCATTGAGAAATGACTGGGGGACAAGCCTGAGGGAAGCCAGCCTGAGGTGGGTGGTCTGGGCAATCTTCCTTGACAGCTGGCCCTTTGGCTGAAGGGCAAAAAGGCCAGGGCACACAGGAACATCTCTGCTTCCAGAAAAGCAGCCTCGCCACAAAGAGTGACCCCGCCACAAAGCCTCTTTGAGAAACTCGCTCAGGAAGGGGGATAGATGGGCTGCTGCCCTCAGCAGGCGTCCTGCCAGCCGGCGCACTGCACTGCTTGGCTCCCAGACAGGATGTTCTGTACACGTGGATTTTCCAGGAACACAAAGCCGGGAGCACACCGGCCCCGGAGCAGCCACGTGCTTTAACCCTCCCGGACGGAGGACGGAGCGCCTTGGTCCCTGTTCCTTGCCGCGTTCCGCAGCACCACCATCGGAGAGCTTTGCCCTTCAGGTACTGTAGCGCTGCCGCTGCCGGGACCCTCCCCTGCACTAACAGCTCCCCCAGCCGCTGACTTGTTTCTAAGGGTGTCGTGAAAATGCACATTCCCCCTCCCGAAAGCAGAATGCCAGCAGGCTATGTGCCAACAAGCCCCGTGCTTCACAAAGCAAGTGTTTGCACACTCCTCCTCACCTGCCAGGGCCACGCAGAGGGCCCCTTACGGTGCTGTCACTGGGGAGGAGAGCAGAGTCTGGCCGGGACACACGGCCAGCCCTCATTCCTCATCGGCTGTGGTACTTGGCAAAACTGAATGGTCTCTCTTGGCACCAACTGGGGTGAGGGGAAGGGATGGGAAAGCACACACAAAGGACTTCCCAATTCTCTCTGTTCCGTTTTGCAGGACAATGATGTTTACCAGCAAACTCCTCACCTGAACCTTCAGTGAGACACAGAGCTAAACAGCCCTGAGAGTACCCTGGTATAAGGTGATTGTTCTTTGACAGCTCTTTGTCATGTGGCCCATGCTGAGCCCATGGTATATCTGTGGGACATAGCTCAGGCTTTTCACGTCATATCCATGAGAAAAAAACAGAATTTGGAGCAAGAGGGCACAGACTGGAGCCAGTATTCAAGGCACAAACACCCTTGACTCCTTGTCCAGACATGCCCCTCTGATCTGGCAGCTCTTTTAGTGGTTGGTGTTTGAGATCACGCTGAGTTTAGCAGCTCTGCGTGGCATGCAGGGTTTATCTTCCAAGCCCATGTATCCCAATGAGGCTGGGGGACACACTTCTTGGGACAGGCATGCTCTCCCTTGTCACCATATGTGTCAAACCACAGCACCCAGCAGCTCGGGCAGCCAAGCATCACTGGGCACAGAGCTGATGCTCTCAGGGAAGGAGGGAGGAGCCATTGTGGGCTGGAGCATCCTCCAGATACTGGAGAGCACCAGGGAGACCTGTCCTGTTCATCAGGTTCAGTGGCAGCTGGGGGTGGGAGGACAAGTGGGAGAGCTGGCAGTGGCAGTGCACGACCTTCCTGACAGGCCAGTGGCAGCTGGAGATGCTCTTGGCCAGACTGGGCAGAGCTGCTGGCTGCTTTGCTGGATTTGCTTCTGCCCTGGCTCTGCCCATCAGGCAGATCCTCCACAAAGAAGGGCTAACATGCTACCCATAATTAGAAGGTATATAATGTTCATCTTTAAACTCATATTTAAAGTCTCCTCATGTTGATAAGATCAGGGGCCAGATTTGGGAGTAGCAGAGTTTTCCTAGGGGGCCAGCTCCTGATGGGAGCCAGAAGTGGAAGCCTGGTACCCAAGGGTAAAGATATGCTGGGTTTCCCATTTCGTGCTCTTCTCCCTGGGTGCTGTGGGACAGTGTAGGGCTTCCTGTGGGTGACAGGACTCCAAACTTGCACAAACAACTTTCCTCCATCTTCATCAGCTGCCTGCACAGGATGGCTGAAATGTCCCTGTAACAGCTGTTTCCTGGAGATTTATTATCCTGGGTTCAGCTCTGCAGACAGAGTTGTTACCATCCTACAGTCTGTGTTTCCCCTCATAAATGTAACCCAGCTCCAAATAATTTCTTCCTCCAGGAAGCTTTAAAATAGTTGATTTGTTAGTGAAACTGTTCAATATTTCTCTTTTGCCTCCCTGTTGCTTTTTTCAACAGCTTTACAAATAACTGGGAAGTTTTTTCTTTGTGGCATCTCCATGGGTGGGAAGGCCCACACTGTCCTTGTTGATGGAGGAGGGGGAAAACAAAGCACAGAAAACTGAAGTAGCCTTCTCCAGGTCATACCAGAGGCTGTGTTGCAGGCAGGGAAACAAATGCTTTTAATGACACCTTCCCCATGTCTTCTTCCAGACCTCTGCTTTAGCTGTGAGCTCCTGCTTGTTCTGCATTCGGTGACAGAGGAACAGCCCCTTTATTCCAGCCAGGCTGTGCCCGAAGGGAATGACTCAAATGGTAATTCAGAGATATTGATTGTCCTCATCATGGAAGCCTAATGCCAAGGGTAACACCTGCTACATAATCACTCTCTTCTTACTCTGCCCTGTGGCTAATGGGTTTGAGATAAACCAGTCAGGACCCTGCCCTGGGGTATCAAATGGAGGCCCTGCTGTTCCCAGCCTAAGAAAGGTCAGTGGGGACTCTGGCAGTTGTACAGGGAGATTGCCTTTCTTCTTTGCTGAATGTTGGCAGCAAAATTAGGAATTTCAGAACAAGGTGGTAAAAATGCATTGGAGTATGGGAGGGGTCTGGGTGCAGGGGCATGTGGTGCTGTTCCTCTGAGGCGCTGGAATAAGGTTTTCTTGCTTACTAGCGCAATAAGGAACAAAGTCTGTCGCTGTTTTGGTTGGTTTATCAGTTAATGGGCAGATCCTGGTCCCAGTGAGTTGAGAAGCAAGGATTAATACCTTGTAGCTTCCTCATGCAATTAGCAAAGACAGTTATGAGAGATTCGGGGAGATTAAATGTTTCTTTCTTTCTTTGCTTCTCCCTCTGTTCTGCATTTGGATGAAGTCATCTTCACTTTACACCTGGGATTACTTTTTGTAGTTTTTGAGGATGCCAATCACCGTTGCATTTTGACCCTTCCCCCAGGAGCACAAACCTACCAGCAGCATTTTATTGCTAACCTGAAGCCAAGGGGATAAGGAAGGGATGTAAATAGGGGAAGGGAAAGCACTCTTTCCAGCCTCTCAATGGAGGAAGGGGAAGCACTCTCTCCAGCAGTGTCAGGGGTGACACTGCAACCCAAATGTGATCTTTCAGGGTGTAGAGGAGATGCTTTGCCACCCAGGTTAATGACTGATTTAATAAATTCTCCAAACACAATGCCCTTCTGGGCAATTGATGCAGTTTCCTTTGAAATTTTCAAAAACACAAAGTACAATTTTTTTGCTTTGTAAAGTCCAAAACATCGTTCTTATTTTATTGGGTTCCGTAACCAAGAAAAAGAAGTTATTTATAACTTTTATGTGTCTCCTTTTTAGTCTGGTGAGGGAGCAGGGGAATATTACTGCTTGAGGGGGATTCCCACCCTCCCCTGCTTCTCAAAGAAAGCCTGCCTTGTTTTAAGTATTTTCCTTCTGCCCGTCTCCATAGAAAATATAAGGGATATGGGATCTGGTATTCATTATAAGCTCCCAACAGAGTAAGATCAATGAAACTTTAAATAAAGCAGCTGTGAGCCAGTATGTTATTTAGCTGCTGAAGTTAAAAACGTGCTTAACAAAAACGGAGCATAATCATTTGGTGAGGGTCTTTGTTCCCTCTTTCAGAGGCTTGTGTGATATTGTCTTGTGGCTGGTGCTTCATAGTCACCCAAGGCAGATCTTGCCTGAATTTTCATCTATGTACCTACCTAGCAACTGGAACATGGAGCCTAGATCATGAAGCAGCCAGCTATTACATAGCCATGGCTACTTTCACCTTTGAAATCAGGGGTGTCAGTTTAAAGCATAAAACCACCCTTTTCTTCCTTGGATCTGAAAAGGATTTGGTAAAACAAAGAAAACCTTTAAAATTGTCTTTTCTTTAAATAGGGAATGATTTTTTTTATGCTCTTATTTCTTTTTTTCTTCCTTTTTTGTTCTAGCTTTGGGAAAAAAAACCAACAAACAACAACCGAAAATAGGATTGAAGCCCCAGTGCAGCTGCCAGGAACACTTCAAGTTTCCCTGTGTACACAGTTTGGTCACAGCGTGTTACACGTTGAGTGCAGAGCCCAGCAGTATTTTCCCTGAGTCACTCTTCTCTGCCATGAAGCTGCCTGCCAGAGCCAGTGCTTTATGTCCCTATTTCCATCTCAGTCAGACACTGGAGCGAGGGTCATGGAGAGCATTTTTCACCAGACAGGGAGTTCATTTTCCCTCCTCTCAGCAGCACAGCCCAGAGCAGCAAAGGTTGATCAGGCCGGCCTTGTAACATGAATTCAGCCCAGCCTGAAGAAAAGGCCTCTGAGCTTCCAGGAGATACCCTTCCACCAACAGATGAGAAGGAGGGTGGGAGGCACCTGTGGGAGCAGCAACATATTTAAGCATCATGATATTTATAAATTTTATCAGTTGTCTTGCAGTTGAGTCTGAGGCATGGGAAAAACAAAGCAAAGGTCACACAAGAGCAATGAAATGATCAGAGGCTGGAAGGACTTACAAGAAAAGATAAAAAGGGATGAATATGTGTATCTCAGCTGTGCAGGGATAGCTAAGGAGGGTTGTTATTATTATCCAAAGGGAACAGTCCCCAGGGAGGAAAAAAGAGTCTTTATCCTACTTCAAGGGCTTGTAACTCAATGTGACAGGAGAAGTTCTGAAACATAAATATGGGTTACACAGACAAAAAATAAAGTGCCTTCTAATGTCATTTGTTAAACTGAAGTGACTTCCCACAGAGAGCAGCAGAAGCCCAGGCTCTTGCCTTGTCTGTACACTGGGGAGGGGATGTATTTTCCTGTGGAAAGGCAGGAGGCAGTGGTGAGAAGACAGAGCAAGTAATGAAGGAGGGACTGACCTGCCAGGCTCTTTGTCTTCCAGCTTTCTGCCTGTCCGAAATAGCCTGTGCCTTTTGCTTCCCCTCCTTGCCATTCAATGCCTGAATTTGACAGTAGTCACAAAAGAGAACTTTTCTGCTTGTGTATATGCTGGGAACTAGCAAACTGGGGATGTTAGAAGGTCAGGTAACAGTATCAGACCCTTGGAAAAGCTGTTGTGGCATTATTTAATGCACTGTGCAGCTCAGGGGACTGCATGAGAGAAGCCATGGCTGTTTTAGAGCTGCAGAAATGGTGCCAAATAGTAGAGAGATCTGCACAATCATGTCTTTTGTTTTGGGCAGACACATATTCAGAACCTTGTGGTAGCCAAACACTTAACTCTAGAGCAATAGGTGGAATATATGCTTGGGTTAGTATGCTTTGCAGCCTGGCGTGTGCTGCAGCTCACTGCACACAGATGTCAGGGCTCTGAGATTAACTTGGTTCGAGCTGACCTTCATACCCTAATACTGGCCTTTCAAGTCTACACAGAGTAGCATGGTTCAGACAAATCCCTATGCTTAACAAATAAGAGATGAACCACTATAGAAGTCTTCCCCTGAGCCTTCCAGCTGCTGCACCCTGGGAACTGTCCCACATCACTTCTATATTTGCAGTGCTGATCACTCCTTAATGCCTGCAATGAGAGTGCTTTGTGGCACCAAACACCCCCTTGCTCATAAGCCAAAATCTGCTGAATTTTCTCTTACGTTTAGACAACCTTTCCAGCACTTGTGGCTGCAAGGGAAATATTCAGAGAATTAATTGTCTTCTTGAGGGCTTGGCTGGCTGGCATTATGGGTTTGGGGAAGGGTGAGTTCCAATGTCCTCACTAGTTATTCTAGCTCTATGTTGTTATATTTGTCACATAGATCATGGGATGGTTTAAAGCTCAAGGGCCTGATGTTACATGGTGGCATGGTCCCCATTAGGGAAAGAGCACTTCAGAGATAAATTCTCTGGTGTGGATATGGTGAGATGCGGATCTAGTTAGTACTCCTCTGACAGCAGAGCCCTGTCAAGGAGAAGGAGTGATAGTTCTGGTTCAAAAAAACAAAACAGTTGTTATTACAGTAGCCCTGAAAGTTGAGTTGGTAAAATGGAAGGAGAGAGAACAGCAAGTAGAAGCTGGGAGCACAAACCTCCAGAAACAGGTCTGTCACTATTTTCAATTGACTGTAGCATCAAATCACATCTATAGAAAGACCATGTATACCTGTATCTTTAGGCAATATGAAAAGACGTCTGTATTGGTATGAGTACTTTCAAAGAGTTATAATGCTTATATATACACACCTTTTCAAAGTAACTACAGTGGCATAAAAATTCCATGCAAGTTATGCATAATTCCTGAATGATTAAACAGTCACTGAAATTACAGTTTGCTTTCCAGCAACATCTGTCAGAAGGCTGGAGGAACCAGGATGTCATATGTGTGCATATATATATATATATATATATATATGTAAGATTTGTCCTTTCTTCTTTGTGTTTTAATCTATGTAATGTGACATCTATTTTAAACAGTCTCTAGTGATTACAGCTTAGTGACAGTTTTCCTGGACTGTAAAAGTATGTGGTAGAATGTTTTAATGTTGTTTTTCCTCAGTCTAACAGTTGCCTAAAAATAAGAAATCAACCCACCAATGATGGGGCACATACCATCCTCCCCAGACTTGAAAAGCATGTGAAAAGAGGGTGAGATGAACACAAGACACTTACAGCATTGATAACACTCCAGCCTCCCACAAAGGTCTGACCTCTATTCCTTAAAGATAGCACAAAGTAATATATACTGCTCTTCATGAACAGCGTGGCATTCTGTGGTGACGAAACTGAAGTTATTGTTAAATCTTACCTTACTGTCATTCTGCCATTCACTTCATAACTTGGCCCTTAAATATCACACCCTCTGTTCTTGTCTTCAGTGTGTTTGAAACTCTTCTCATCCTGATTCATCTGCATGTTTTAATACTGCATGCTCTAATCTGTTTAACAAATTATTAATGCAGGTGTTGAAAGATCCCTAAGAAGAGAATGCTAAGAGATCCCTGATTCCCCAAAGGAATTATCCCTAGGTTTGTCAAAGAGCTATTTTGAGTGCAAACTCTGAAAAAGTTGTACATTCAGCCTACAATGAATTTTACTTTGGCATTTTCCTATTTGCTTAAAAAAATGGACCAAAAGATGTGCCCTCTGCTGAAAACAAAAACTGTTGCCAATGTTAGTCCCTGGGTCTTTGTACACAAAGAAGATGGTTTGTCAAAACAAAGACACAGTATGATTTAAGCTGCTTGGAAATGTAATGGCAGACCATGGCCATGACTGCAGTTGTTGTGTTTGGGGGTAGCTCTAACACAAAGTTAAATCAGAAAGGGGCTTAGGTGGCTTTCAGGAAAGGTCTGAAAGGGCCAGACAAGGAAGGACACATGATGCTGCAGATGATCTTCTGTTACCCTCTGAAGGTTTACAAATAGCTTTGACTCCATAAGGTGTTTTTGTGGCAGTCTGCAGCTCGCTCTCACAGTGTTGTGAGATTTCCTCAGGTGTTCACATTCGGTGTCTAAAAGTAAACACACTGAGCTGGTGTAAACTTGTTCTGATCATTCAAATATTAACCCAAGGAAAAAAATTCCTTTACACTTTGTACCTGTAATCTTCATGCTGGACCAGGTTCCAGCTGCCCATCTGCAGCTGGCATAAATTTGCATAAAAGCTAACCTAAACCTTGTTGCATTTATAGATAATGTAAAAAATTTGATGGTGCATAATGCCTTGCCATTATTAAATTTCTACTGGAATATGATCTGGTGTGATGGTGCACTATTCTGTTGTCAATCTGCCTTGACTGCTTCACACAGTGGCAAACTGCAGAGACATAGGCAGTGCCTGTTCCATATCCTAGAGAAGAGGGGATGATTAGTTCCTGCCTCTTCTACTTTTTCCTGAGCCACAGCGATAGAAGACTCACAGACTCACCTGAATTAAAAGGTAAAGTCTGCAACTTCAGTGATGAGCTACAGATCTCCCTATACATAAAGTACCTCCAGGACTAGCTAAATACTGCTGCTGAGCTATAATTAATGGGATGTTAATTATTACATTTGGCTAGAAAAGATGAGTGTGAGGAACTGTTATCCATGGGGTTCTGGCAGGAGGCAGCTGAAACAAGGCTGGTTAGGCTGTGAGGACTGTGGAAGAGTAGCTCTCAGTCAGGCTCCCTAACTCTACTGACTGCTCAGTGATACAGCCCCAGGGCAGCACATTTCACACTGAATTACAGTCTGCTGAAAAAAGGGGTTCTACTTGCTAAATATACTTCTGGGTGGTGGGCAAGGGCTCTCAGCCTGACACTAACATTTAAGAAATCTGTATTTTTAGATCTGAGCAATTTGAAAAGCTTAGCTTTCCCAAAAAGTGGAAAAACAGAAAAAACCCAGTGACGAACTTATTCCTGAATGTGTTATTCTATTATTTTTAGGTCAATTTCCATTTTCTTTCTCCAAATATTTTGAAGAAAAGCAATTGGTGCTCAAAGATCAAATTCTCTATTCAGTTTTTGCCACCTACTTGAGACTTTTGTAAAGCAGTTCTTGAACCCTCACTGGTGCTACTTCTAAGAGAGCTACACTTATCTAGCAGTAACAGAAATATGTTAGTTAGTCATGGAGCTTTGGAAAAAAAAGAACAGAGAATGCATAGGTAACTAAGAGTACAGGAAAGGAGAAAATAAAGGACAGTAGAGGAGATTAATACAGATAACCATAATGGAAGAAGTAACAAATATATTCACCAGTAGCAGGAGAGGATGCCAGCTACATTTCTGCTTCCATTCAAGAAGTCTTGCAGAAGTGGGCAAGTGCCAAGTCTCTGGCTACATGGCTTGTACAGCAGCCTCACTGTGGATCTGTAGGACAACAGTTTTTGTAGGGGGTCTTCAGCAATGGTAGGCAGAGGCTCTGAATTGGAGTCTCTCTTTTTTCCTCTCTTGCTCCATTTTTTCAGTTTCCTCCTCCTCCCTGGTTTAAAACTGTCTGTGGGGTGAGGCCATATAAACTTCTTGTATCCAGAGCATCCTGCAGCAAGTTATGCCAGAGGTCTACTATCAGTTGGTGAAGAACGACCTCCTTTTGCATGTTTTGACTTGGACTTCATTAGTTTAATTTGATTACTTTTTTTTTAATTTGGAAGAGACAGCAAAGAATTAATCCCTATCAACTGTTTTCCACAAGCAGTACAAGACATTAATGGTATCTGGCTGAGACTGTGTTTCAACTTTCATTTAAT
The DNA here is from genome assembly GCA_014706295.1 of Lycocorax pyrrhopterus obiensis. Lineage (NCBI taxonomy): Eukaryota > Metazoa > Chordata > Aves > Passeriformes > Paradisaeidae > Lycocorax > Lycocorax pyrrhopterus. The sequence continues at coordinate 29,983,151 of JACSVZ010000007.1, read as the reverse complement.
CTTCTGCTGTCTTCACTTCCAAATAGTAACTGTATTTACCTAGTTACCTTGATGAATGAACTACAAGGATTTTAGCCTGCTTGTGTGGCTCTCAACAACCAGAATTGCAGGAATGTAGGAGTGTGGACACTACTGGGATAGCCAGCAGCAGTAATATTAACAAGTCCTAGGTGGTCTTCAGACAACCTCAAGCCAAAGGGAGAAATGGTCCTGCCTGTTTACATAAAACTCAGAGAAACCGGGTAGGAAACAGACGTGCTTGCTCATGACCTTCACGTGAGAAGTCTGTGTGAGTAAAAGAGAGTGTGACCTTTATGCTGTTAACAGACCTAGGTAACACAGGAATGTTCTAAAGAGTGATTGTTGTCTCATGGCTCTCCTCCTGACTTTTGATGCTTTTCACCCAGTGTTCAGATAATGACATGCAGGGAGATTACTGCTTTGCAGTTACAAGGACAAGGCTTTTTAGGCTGCAGTTTCGCACTTCTAAAATGAGCAGCTCTTCCTTAAAGGGGCACTCCTGCCCCTTCCTCTCTTCTCTGTTCAGTGCTAACCCTTGTTTTTATCCCACTACAAGCTGGTTTTCATGGAGTTAAACCTTCAGAAATCTGCTCGCTGCCTTTTTCAGTACTAGCTTTTGCCGGTTTAGCTTTGCGTACCTGCTCACTCTGCAGACAGGAGAGTCCTGGTGTTGACAGGAACAGAACTGCCTGTTCCCATGGCACCTGTTAAAGCGCTGTAACTCATTATGAAATTAGCACTGTTAAATGTTAGATGGTACATCTGAATGTATCTTTCTCAGCAGGCAAAGGATACGATCTGCAGGGATAATCACAAGCATTGTCTTTCCTTGCTCAAAGTCCTCCCTGCAGATTCTCCTGTCTGTGCGTCATCCTGGCTTTTCTCGCAGATGCAGCCTCTGCGCAGGACAGAAATGTGCATCTTTAGAACCCAAGAGAGAAGCAAACAATGCTGATAGTGCCCTTGTCAGACCTTTAGCTACACTGTAGCCTTTCTCATCACTGCATGCAGCAGAAATAACTTTCCCATTTTTGGGACTCTGCATGCTGTTGCAGTTTGAGGAGTGAGTGTGGGGGCAGTCATGTAAAACTATGATGTCAGCACAATCACGTGCTGTATTGTTCCTGGGAAATTTATGTCAGTGACTAAGCATGAAAAAGAGAAATTCATCCCATAAAGGTAATTCATAACAGACCCTCGGTGTAACAAAGATGTTCCACAAAGGGCAGGGGTAGGGGGTGGGACTCAAGGTGACAAATCAGGAAAATGCTATTAAAAGGATCATACTATAATTACCAAAATGCATCAAAAGGGGCAGCCTGGTGCAGCTGTACCTGCTGGCTTTTTGTGCAAAGTCAACTGATCCAGTAGTGCACAAATCTGGCAAGGATGGTCACAGAGCTAGAGCCTGTTCTGTACTGGAAAACTAGCGGGTGTATCTTCAACTTCCAAATGTCTTCTGCATTTCAAATATTCCTTGGGATAATCTGTTGACTTTAGTGCAACCACCTAGAAGCCAAACTCTGATAAATTCTGCAGAGTTACGTAAAATGGAAACGAAGCTCAGCTCTCTACCTTGTCGTTACACACTTGGTTCCAAATGAGGACACTTAAGCAGAGAAGGAGCTCCTTACGTATATTCCTCCTCTCATTCTTTGCTCGTCAGGGCTTAGAAACACCTGATGCGCACGCAAGCCCTTGCCCGCACACAAGAGCAGCACAGCTTTTAGCGTGTTGTGTACTGGATGAGTAAAAGAGCCCCAATGGTTGTACTTCACCCCTCCGCACAGCTTTCCTGGCCCAGGCCCCCCGGAGACCGCGGCTGTTTATCCCCTGCTGCCGCCCCAACATGGCTCCCAGCTGAGGGGCGCCGCCGCCGCCCCCCGCCCTGACCTGGATTCCCCGGGGAGGGCGTGGCCGCCGCTTCCGCCAATCGCCGCGCGGGGCGGTGCTGGCGCGCGGGGCCGCCTCCATTTCGCGGCGCAGCGCCGGTGTTGCGCAGCAGTCCGAGGCGTCTGTCACCGGGGGAGGACGTGTCCGCCTGACCGCCGACTGGCTGCCGCGCCGCATCGCGCACCCACCCGGCTCGGCCTGCACCGAGACCCAAAGCCCAGGTTCGTGAAAGCTCCGGGGGCTTCCCCGCAGAGTGCGGTGCTGGGGAAGCGTAGCGGGGCGTGTGCGGCGCGGGGCCCTCACGCTGTGCGCCTGGCCGGCCCGCGGACTCGCGGCCGGCGTTGTCGCCGCTCAGTTCCGCTCGGTGCGCGGCGCGGCGGGGCCGGTGCCGCAGCCGGGTGCGGCACGGCCGCCATTTTGTGGGAGAGCGATGGCGTTTGCTTTTCTTCCTCGGCTCGGCGGGGGCGGGGCTAGCCGGGAGGGGCGGCAGCTGGGCGGGGCCGAAGGCGGAGCGCCGCGCTCCTATTGGCGCGGGCTGAGGCCGTGTCCGCGCGCCGCCTTCCCATTGGCCCGTGGCGGGGGCGGGGCCGGCTGGCGCACTGCGGCAGTGGCGGCGGGCGGTGCTGAGTCACCGGGCGGGGCCTGACGCGCCTGTCCCCGCAGCAGCGCCGCGCACACACAGCCATGAGCGGCTGCCGCGTCTTCATCGGGAGGCTGAACCCGGCCGCCAGGGAGAAGGATGTGGAGAGGTTCTTCAAGGGCTACGGCCGCATCCGCGACATCGACCTGAAGAGAGGCTTCGGATTTGTGGTGAGTGCGCCCCTTCTCCCCCTACCCCCGGTGCTCACTCGTATTTGAGGTTTATGAAGCTACTTCCGAAGAAAATCCATTAACGCCCCCATCAAGGCACACCGCGTGACAAATATGCATCTGCTCGTTCATTGGAACGTAATTGTTTGTTTTTGTTGTCTTGGTTTTGCAGGAGTTTGAGGATCCAAGGGATGCAGACGATGCTGTCTATGAATTGGATGGAAAAGAGCTTTGTAGTGAGAGGTGAGGCATCCTATTTTATGGCTATACAAGCTTGGGTATCTAAAACAAGAATCAATTTAAACTTGAATTATGTTATCAGTACTGCTGAAACTATTTTGTGTTTGTTTGGTTCTTTTTTTTTTCCTTGAGAACTACAAGTGTATATAAAAGAAGAAAAACTTGGAAATGTGTGGTTTTTTATGTTTTTCTCTTCCCAGGGTGACAATTGAGCATGCCAGAGCACGCTCGAGGGGCAGAGGCAGAGGGAGGTACTCTGACCGGTTCAGTAGCCGCCGCCCACGCAGTGACAGGAGGTATGTGCAGCTTGGAACCAGAGCAGTTTAAAAAAAGAATGCTTTGGGCTCATCCCAAAGAACGTGAGCTGGAAGGAGGTATTAAAAGATGTTATTTGCCTTTTAAGTTAGCCACTTGATGTGGCAGTAGGATGGTGAGGATTACCGAACTTCTTAGATATGCCTGTCATCCTTACAATCTTTCCCCTAAGTACTTAATGCCTGCCCTAGATTGTTCAGGGTGTTACATAGCTCAGGTTGTAGTACTAATGATGATATGCTGATAGCAGGTCTTGGTACAGTCTTTCTTAACATTTAATATGGTTATACTTTATTTATTAATAAAAGTCTGAATTGTTTATTTCAAAACAGAAATGCCCCACCTCTAAGAACAGAAAATCGCCTCATAGTGGAAAATTTGTCTTCCCGAGTGAGCTGGCAGGTTTGTTTAAACACGATTAACTATTTTGACTTCGTTTAATGGGTATGTAATGTAATGTAATTGTTTTGTAAAATAATTAATTAAATTAAAACCTAATTTGTTAAAATGTTTATGTAATTAATATGATTTTTAGTAATGTAACTTAAATATTTTGAATGAACGCTAGTTAACGTTAATTCATAATAATATTAAATTTATATGTTAGAGGATATATATTTATTTTTTTTCTTGTTTTTAAAATCCATTTTAACCACGTATTAAACCCTTTATTTGCCAGCCTATCTGTGTCGTTGGCCTTATGACGAGGAGTGCCTGTGGGTTATCCTAATCGTTCTGTCTTGGTCACTCTTGGTCGGGCCTGGTTGACTTTCCAGTCAGCTCCTACAATGTCACTTGGCCACCTCTAGATCTGTGTTTGCCGGTCTAGACGTAATCGATGCACTCCTTAAAGTGCCACATTGCAGCGGTCCCAGAGCGTTAACGAGATCTGATTCCTAAGTTGAGAGCTGTTCTTCCTGTAACGCTTCCGAATAACGAGGTCCTGGTCGAAAAGAGTTGAAAGATTGGAAATTAGGTGGTCGTTGGAATCCTGATCGCAGTAAAGTGGTCCTTGGTGACATCAAGCATAGAGAATGTCTGGATCCATCCATAGTCTCCTGATAGGGAGGGCAGTGCGATTAATGGCTTCCATCGACTGGGTAGTGTTCGGCAAGTGGGTGGCGAAGAGCCAGTCGGGCATATGTCATGACGGTATCTCCGGTCGCTTAATGCAGTTTGCTGCTTGGCTAGCCTAGGGAAATGTTAATAAAGGTAAAGTAAACTATATTTTTAATGACATATGGGGCACAAAATAATTGGTGTTATGTAAATGTAATTCTCTATTCCTATAAGACTTGTAATGTAAATGGAGACTGAAATAGTCCAAAAATATATGGGTAGTATTTCAAAGTCAATCCAGTATATATAAAAATGTGCTTTTTTATTTCTTTTTCTCTCTCTCTTTCTTTCTCTTTGTTATTTAATCTATAAAATCATTGTAGACTAATATTTACCGTAATGTTAAGACACTTCATTAGCATTTTGCTTAAAGCAATATGCTTTTCTCATTTATTTCGTGCCCTGATACAGATCGTGATACAGATAATGCAATTTTGATAGAATACAAGTATGGCAGTTGCCATGTTTGTGATTAATCTAACAACTTCTCTTCCAGTAGTCATAAGTTTCTTTTGTTTGCTTTAAACTATTTTTGTATAGATAAGTGTTAATTTCACTTCTTTGCATAACGTAAGTGGTCTTGTGTTAGGATCTCAAAGACTTCATGAGACAAGCCGGGGAAGTAACCTTTGCAGATGCACACAGACCTAAGTTAAATGAAGGGTAAGCCTATCAAGTGACCTCTTGAAAGCTGTAGAGTAACCTGTAACAAATACGTAATATTTGGGGAGGGAAGCTGGCTACTTTCAGTGTCAGCAGCTGTTCATGGCTTAATTTAGCTACCCTTTGAAAGTGCATGTGGGAAATGTTTGGGGAGGGGAACTTCTCATGCTTCAGTGATGACAAGGGATAATTACCGTGAGCAGTGTAGGTTTGGGGTTTTGTTTGTTTGGTTGGGTTGGGTTGGTTGGGTTTTTTCCCAGTGTAAATTTCGCTTGTATTGGTAACTACAACTTGTAATAATTTTATGTTTGGGTATTTTTTTTTCCCGTAGGGTGGTTGAATTTGCCTCTTACAGTGATTTAAAGAATGCTATTGAAAAGCTTTCTGGTAAAGAAATTAATGGAAGGAAAATCAAACTAATTGAAGGCAGCAAAAGGCACAGGTACGGATTTCTACTCTTTCATAATGGTTAAGCATTCAGTGAGAAACTCTGAAGTCAGGGACCAGGCAGCTGAGCTGGAGAGCAGTGGATTGCCTGGTCACGGCCAAGGCCCGTGAGGGTGCGTAGCTGACGCTGGTGCTCTCTGTGTCCTCAGTAGGTCCAGGAGCAGGTCGCGGTCACGCAGCAGGAGCTCTTCTGGGTCTCGCAGCCGCTCTCGTTCCCGCAGCCGCAAGTCCTACAGCAGGTCACGGAGCAGGAGCCATAGCAAGTCTCGATCAGTTAGTAGATCTCCACTGCCCAACAAGAGCCAGAAACGTGGTTCTTCCAGCAGATCCAAATCTCCATCATCCGTGGATCGGCAGAGGTCTAGATCAAGGTCCAGATCTGTTGACAGTGGCAACTGAACTATAAATAACTTGGCCTGGGGGCCCTTTTTTAAACCATACTTGCTAAAACTTGTGGTAAGTATGTGACTTTCTGTGGGGAAGGGTTTGGATGGGGAGGGGGGAGGGAAGGGGAAACTTTGTAGATGTGGACCATGGTGGGAAGGGTTATTGACTAATTGTATTAAATGTTTTTTGATAACCCTTTTCTTGCTCACATTTTTTGTGAATGTCTGAAGTGTATAGTTTGTGTATATTGGCAGAGCTCTTTATAACTAAAGCAGACAAATTTTTTTGTACTCTAAAGTCATCTGGACACTTAATTCTCAGTATATTCAACTGTGAATAGCAACTCAAAAACATTAGTTTAATATCTCAGACTAATAGCTTTAGGCATCTAAGAGCTCTATATGTGCTGTACATAAAGCTTTATTTCAGAGGGTATTTTTTTGTGCTTTTGAGACATTGTTTCAGCTATAGGTCAGCAGATTAAGTGCTGGTCGGTACTGGTAATAAAACTTTATTTTAAAATATTTTCATTTAATATGACTTGCACTACACTAAGAAAATGCCCATTTCACTGCCCTGTGGTAATAATATTCTATGAAGCACTCTTTATTTCTTGATACCTAAGAATGAAATAGCTCAAATAAAGTATAAAGAAACATTTCTGCTTCTAGTTTGTTTTTCAGTGTTAATAAAGAGTGGTTGTGACTGTGTTAAAATGTTTCTTGAAGATGGAGCTGTGGCAAAGTGATAACTCTTTTGGGCAGAGGGGAGAAGTAGCATCCTTTGAACCTACATCGTGTGATGTCTTTGGATGTCTCTGTTCTGAAATAAGAACATTGATAATTAGGCTGTCATAGTTCATAGCAGAAAGTGGAGTGGATGAGTCATTTAGCTTTTAATCACTTGGGATAATAAGTGTGGAATGTTAAAGACGTAGTCAGCATCTTTCATCAGTGTGTTTGTGCACATGCGTATGAGAACATTGAGGTCTAGATAAACCATTTTTGTAGGCCTTAGTCCAGCTTCTGGGGGAAGGGGGATTTTTAAGTTGGGTAGGAGTACTGCAGCAGGGGTGCTCAGAGGTTTTGTGTTTCAGTGTTTGTGCCTTCCAGTGGCAGCAGTCCTCTGCAATCCCTGTATTTCTCAAGCCCTCACCCACAAGAGAACTTTGGAATTTAATTCTAAAAATGTGTTTTCCTATAAAGTGCTTAACAAAGCTATTCTAGTAATCTGTTCAAACCTTTTAAAAGATCTTCATAGCCTCGGCTAGAATTTGGATAGATCGTAGGAGGCGCAAGGTGGTTTCTCTCAGAGCGAGGTCTGGCCTTGTGGGAGGTCAGGCAATTGGCCTCTGCAGCAGTGCTGCCCGCTCCCTGCTGCTGCAGAGTTCTTGGGTGCCAAGCTAAGGAGGGAGGAGGAGCTCTTGTGTCTGTTGAGGTGGCGGTGTACGGGCTTGCCAGGCGCTCCCAGGAGCAGGCATCGAGAGGGGGTAGGATCCACAGTTAACTGGATCGTTAACAGTCAGCTCTGGGGCATGGGAGGCTTTGGTCTCAGAGCCTTAGTGGTGCAGATGTTGGGCCTCACCCCAAGAGGTGTGGAACAAGGAGGCTTTAACTTCCAGGGGTAAAGGCAGCATTCACACTCACCAGGGTGGAAGGTCAGCTGTGTTGAGATCTCAAGACAGTTGATCCTTACTTGGATGATAATGGGTATCTGTGTCCAAGTGGGACTTGGCTTCAACTGGAACTCACGTAGCTGAAGGTACTTAGTGTGATGAGAGGCATCATAGACTTCTCTCTCTCAGGCTAAATGTGGAGTATTATGTGCTCTATAGGTAGTTACTCTGAATTATGTTTCTAGACCGCACCGCTTACTTGCCTTGCAAGCAGCATGAGTATGTGTCTGCATTTTCCCAGGGGAGGTGGCTGTTGTAATGATGAGTTTTCTGTTAAAAACGAACTCCCAGGCTTTGCAGTATGGAGGCTTATGTTGATTTCTGGCCAGAAATTACACCGTGTTTATTAAGTGTAGGTTCTTGATACAAACCTGTTTATTCTTAGTTAAGATGAGCTACAGTAGTTTGGACATTGGAGATGTCGATGCCAATCCTTCCTGGTACTGTGTGTGTAGTGTGACCATACCTGGGTGGTGTCTAGAGCAGGTGTGGTATTGAGTTCACTGACTGCTACAAAAGAAGGCACATTCAAGGTTCATCTGGGTTTGGAGGTACAGCTTGCGGGGCCCAAACTCCACATACAAAAGCAGTTTGTGCAGCCGTGATCATGGTTTGTGTGGACCCTGCTGTGTAGGATCACTGGTACCACATGGTACCCATTGGAAGATGGGACCAACCAACAGCCCGTGGGCTGCTTGGCTGTGCATTGAGTCTCACTGGTTTCTGCACGGAGAAACTTCCACGGCTCATTCTGGGTCTGTTACAGAAATTACATTAGTCTGCAGTGGTATCGTCTGGATCTGCTTCCATCGTGTGCTAGCAGGACAGTTACAGGTAAGTGAAATTAAGAAAGGGAACTGATGCTGGCAGTGACTTTCTTACAGGCAAAACTGGGACAGTCACTTGGCAGCATGTTCTTCACCTGTCCCAAAGGGTTGTCACAGTGACTTTGAAGTCACTGAAAGCCTCCTTTCTGGGCTGACAGAGCCAGGCTTAGTCTGGAGCATGGTCTTTGGGGAATAACAGTGTGGGTGCAGATGGTTCTGTGGCTGGTGTGTAATGAGCATATAGATAAGTCTTTGACACAACAGCTGGAGACCTATGAGCTGGCTGCAGAAGGTGGAGCTTGGAGGGTTGGGAGAGTAGCTGCTGCAGAATCCATATGTTGTTTTCCTGGTTTTCCACTGTTTCTGCAATGTCTTGACACTGATTCTGTTTCTTGAGCACTAATTGTGTCCACACCTGCATAGATCACTTTTGCTGCATCTGAAGAAAGAAAAATGTGAGAATAGGCAGTTCTGAAACCAGGTTAGGGAAAGGTTGTGACAGCTACAACTGGGATTACTGAGTCACTTAAAACAAGAGGAAGGCGCTTGCGAGCCTTGCCAGAAGACTGAAGCCATTTTGTTTCCAGTCATTTATGACTTGGAGGGTGGAAAACAACCCTTTTGTTACAGTAGTGTTGCCAGCACCTGCATGGCTGTTTCCAGTATCAACTGCTTTGCACTGAACACACACCCGAGGATCCACATGAGTGTGGTTTTCCCCCCCCCTTAAGTTATTCTTCAGCACAGCTATAAGATGTGGTAAAGTGATCCCGAAGCAGCTCTGTAGCAGCTACTCTGCTGCGTCTCTGTCTCAAGGCACTGGAGAAAGCTGGACTGGCAGCATCAGAGGGGTGATGGGTGGAGGATCTCATTCAGCAGTGCCTCCTTCAGCCATCTGTGCAGTTAGTTAGCTGAGCTTTGGCATTATGGACCTGCTGGAGTTGGAGAAGTCTACTTCACATCTATACCAATATTGTATATATTTTTAAATTAAGTTTCAATCTCTTTATGTACTTCTCTAGCAAAAGATCCAAATGTTACCTTCCTTTGGCTGCAGTACTTGACAGTCCTGTCCTCTTCCTCACCCCACTTCAAAAGCAACGCCCTTCAGGGAATCACTTAGCAGCTCAGAGCAAAGCTGGGATTTGTTGCATTAAAGAATATGTAGTGTTTTTGTGTAGTTTCAGCCACCTGCAAACACCCCTGTTCTTTGCATGTGCTCAGTGCAAGTCATGACTTTCGCAGGGTGTCCAGTGTAGCTTAAAGCACTGGACTGTGAAAACCTGAGCCCTGATAGTTTTGATAGTATGTAGCTGTATGAAACATTCTGCTGGTGCAAGAAGTCCATGAAATTTCCAAGGTCTTCAGTTGCCTCTGAATTTTTGACTCTGATTTGAATTTAATGTATTGGGTATGTAATCCCGAGTTAAAGAGCGACTGGATTCTGACTTCATTTTAAAGCAGCGATTCATTGGTAGTTATATTGTAAGCATGTATGGCTTAGCTTGAAAAACATAAAAAAGAAAGGAGCAAAACTGTTACTTGCCATTGGCTTTCTTTATTCTTTCATGGATCTGAAAGACCAGGATGAGCAGAAATCCCTCTCCAAGCTGGAACAGCAAGTAGAGTAGTGGGAAGAAGTACAGGGGCCCAATGATCTCTGGGGCAAAGGTGACCTTGAGGATAGCTGAGCAAAGCTGAACATTCTGGCAGCCAGTTTCCATGCACACTGTCTGCCTGCACCTGAAGGAGAAAAAAATAGATTACAGATTTAAATTGCTTTCAAACAACTGAAAAAGAACCCTGCCCACCTTGCTGGTGCATCTGCCTGTGGCTAAAAGCTGCTCTGTCAGGAGCAATACTGCAACCCCTAGAAGGTTTTGCCTCCTGCTCCCCTTGCAATGGGCAGAGACAGCTCACGTTACAAATGTGAACTTTGTTCATAATGCTGTTGGAGGCCTTATGTCCTGCTCTGAACTCTGCATCTTCCTGCAGGGAAGGAATCTCCTTCTAAGGTCATAAGAGTCCAACATGAAGGTATAAAGTAGGACTAGGAGGATTCCTAGCTGGTTTAGGTAGCATGAGGAAAAGAAGGCGGAGCAGGTTTTATATGCCAGGTTTTCATTCTATGTTCTTGGGGCTGCAGCTGAATGCACTGACTGGTTTGGGGTAGCAATCAGCTGGGGACTAATTGTGTCACTTGGGGTTTGAGCTCTGTTGGTATTTCTCAGTTCTTTGGATTTTGGGTTTTTTGGGTTTGAGGTTTCTTTCGGTGCTAATAATTCTCTTCCCCCAGCTTCATTACTGAGGGCAGAGGTTGGAAATGTGTTTAGCAGGTCACTAGTGACCTTAAGACAAAACCATCCATCTACTTGTTCAGTGAACCTTCCATGGTGATCAGGTGCCTGTGTCAAAAAAACCTGCTTAGCTATTCCTCCCCTCTCAGATAAGCCAAGCAGAGGTTAAAGTCATTTCTCTTCCCACTCAGGGTATGAGAGTCAGTGGCTTGGGACCAGCTTGTACTGTGTCTGGTTGTGTTCCTAGGTCCTATTTTGGGTGACTGGGGTCAGTGTCCTACAGAAGTATATCCCTAAAATCCATGTTTTCACCATTGCTCTGCAAAGCAGAGCTGCCATACCTATCTGTTCCTGATGAGAGAGGGGAGGTAGGTGTGGAAAAACATACTGGTCATCGAGCTTGAAGGCTGCAGAGACAGCATAGCCCAGCAGGAATCCAGTGAGAGGCATTAAGGCAGAAGATGCCAGGAGGAATGGTGAGAAGAGTACCATGATATTGCTTCCCATAGTGGCCACAGACAGAACAATTATAGCAGCAGATGACAGTAGAAGCATAACCATCCCTGCCTAAAATAAAAGTGATTGAGATGTGGACAAGAGAGAAACCCCCAGCAAAATTGGCCTCAGCTGTTACAAGCAGCTGTACCCAGTTCCCCGTCCATCACATGTGAAGTACACAGAGGGCATAAGTGCTTTTCATGGACATCAATGTTATCAGTAATCAACAAGAGACCGTCCTGGGCTATTACCGAGAGAGACCTTAAATAACCAAATACCTTTCTGGTCTGTATGCAAAATGACTGGTCGTGCTGCACAAGCTGCTTGTTTCTCCGGTATTGCTACGTGTCTCTGTCCAGGTCCTTTTTTGGCTCTGGTCCACCCCAAGCAGGTGCCAAGGAAACCACTTTACTCACAGGTAGAGCCTGGTGGAGTTCTTGAGTTAGATGATGGTGTATGTGGTTGCCTGGATTTCTGTTTTGCTGTTTAAATGCCTGATGTGTAAAGGAGGCAGGGACATGATTCCAGGCATGAGTGGAAACTTGGTGATCTAGTGGCTTCTGTTGGATAGGTATCTCAATGACTTCAGCAGCAACTTTGTGATTTGGTTTTTGCCTAGTGCTAGACGTCTGAGAACAGTGGGGTGGGTTTAATTTGTTTTGGGATGGTTATTGTTTGTTTGGTTTTTATCTGGGTTCTGCTTTGGTTACAGCAGTAGTTGGGGGCAATGCCTATGAGGTTCATTAGTGCTGATATAGCAAAAAACCCCCAAAGTTAAAACTGAAGCCAAGGAGAGCAATGTAGGAAGTTGGCTACAAAATGTCTGCCTGGAAAAGATGGAGGACTTCTCCTTGGGCAAATATTTTAACCATTGAAGTGGTGAAGTGGATGTCTTGAGCTCTGTCCTCAACCCTGTCATTGACTTGTGGCATGTCTTAAAGAACTTAGTATGTCTGTGATTCTATGTTTGAAAACTTCCTCAAGGCCCTTGATTGAAAGGTGACTAGCACAGGATAGTTCTTACCTTGGTGATAAAGCCTCTTCAGGCAGCATGACCAGCTTACACAGAACTGCATGGACAGACACAGCATATATATATATGCTCTATGTAGTGCTACATGGAGCTGAAAAAGTGTTCCTGCATCCATGTCAAGAGCAGTATGCCAATGCTTCAGAGAAAGGTACAAAGTCCCATTGTAAACAGGGACAAATTAACTTATTAAGCAAAATGGGTCCTTTAAAAATGTTTCGGACTTAGTATTTCAGTCTTTGTCCAGCTTCTTGTGGCCTCCTAATGTTGATTAAATTAGTTTCTGAACCAGTCATATGACCAGATTGGCCTGGACAATGAACAGGTACGTAGCTTTTCTTACCTGAGGTTCATGTCCTCTCTCAGTGCCAGGCGAAAGATGTTGGAGAGGTTTCCCCCTGGGCAGCAGCTGCAGATGAGGATGGCCAGGGATTCTGAGGTGCCCAGCTGGAAGAGTTTGCCCAATATGAATGCTGGCAAGGGCATGATGCTGTACTGAGCCATTATGGCTATTGCCACACCTTTAGGTCTCCTGAGGTGAGTTGTGATCTTGGCTATCTCCATTGTACATCCCAGAGACACCATGTTGATGAGGCGGACCACGACAAGGATTACATTCAGGGCTGTGTCTGTAGCCTGCTGTCCAAATGCAAAGGGTGGTGCCACACTGGTCAGAGGGGTGCTGCTCTGCATGCAACCTGGGCTCCGGAATTCTGGGCTAGCAAAAGCTCCCTTGGTCTCGTTCATCTTGCTGAGGGGTTAGGAGGTCCCTACTTCTGTAAGTGGCTGGGAAGGTGAGGGAAGGATTGATTCAAAAGTCCAATAACGTAACATTAAATTAAATAACATTAAATCAATGCAAGCAAAACATGAGCTCTCTCTCAGGACACCACTCTTACCCTTCAGCAGCTGTTGAAACGGAAATCCGTGTTTAGAGCAATCAGCTGCGAACCCCATTCACTTTGGAAATATCCTGTGCAGTTTGTGTAGCTTCTGCTCTGGTCCTCCACCTCCTCCAGCATCCACCCTCACGATGAGACAGCTGGTGAGAGTAAGAGGGAGACAGTTCAAGGTGGGTAGAGACGACAGGTAAAGATGGGCACTTCATACAAAGGAAAATGAACCAGAGCTCCTCTCATCCACAAGATACTGCTGAGGCCAATGCTTGAAAACATGATGCAACCAGGGTACTTTTTAAAAATGAGATTATAAAATACTTATTCTTCTGGACATAAATAAATCTTTTGATAACAAGGTCTAGGAAGAAATTACTCTGTGCATGAGTAATTTCTCTTGTAAATTCTTAGGGGCCTTCATGTCTCTTTTCCTGATGTGTTAAGTCTGACACTGTCTAGAAATTTTTTTGTTGCATATAGGAATTAGTTCTCCGAGCCTTACCAACACTGAAAATATTATTCCCTCCTTAGCACTGAGGGAAGGTTCTGCATGGTAGGAATCTCAAGTGACCTCTGCAGTGCAAGGCTGGGCTCGATGGGCATCCAGGTCATTCAGGACTTGGGGTGTTCTGCACTGAGATCCAGCCGGGGCTGCAGACATGACACAAACTCTCCAAGCAAAGGCAAACAGGCAGCTGCCCCCCAGCCCAGACTGGTCCCTGCCATGTGCTTTCAGTATAGGGCTGCATGGCGTGATGCACTCAGTGCTCTGGTGTGCGGAGAAGCAGGGCCTGGGCAGCTGCTGCTGGGGTGGGAAGAGGGACTGGAAAGGTGGTTGATCCTCCAGCTTCTACAAGGGTGACAGCTGCTCATCCTGTTGCTGCTCCCCGTCCCTGGCTTCCCTACACCTGCCATGCTGGGGAATGGCACGCTGCCTGCCTTGCCCTCAGGTGCCATGCTTCCTGATCCCTCGGCAGGTTTTGCCTTCATTTAAGGCATTTCTTGCCTTCAGATTGACCTGAGCCATCCCCTAGGTCAAGAGAGGGACTCTAGAAACAGGCAGAGCCGAGCACACTAAACTAGAACAAAATGGATGCTGTTACCTTAGCGCCAGTGGATGCAGCTGTGGGAAGCTCTGGCAGATCACCCGCTGCTCCGTCCTTTCCTGGCTGAGCTTGGTGAGCAATTGTCGCTGTCCTCCCCACGGATGAGTAGAGAAACGACACAAGAGTCCAGGCTCAGGGATAAATGGAAGCGATTTAATTATCTTTCTGACGGCTTTTATATGTTAGTTCGCAAAAGTGTATTAAATGGCATAAGGTAATTGTTTTTTTGGCCATCCACCCCTTGAGGGGATTGGTCAAGTTCTAAGACACCCATCTCTAAATGTTTTTCTAGTTAGAACCATAACAATTCTGCAAAACAACCTGCAGCTGCAAGAAGTTTACAAAACTGTAACATTGTTTTGAGTTACTTGCATGGGAAAGACAGAACTCTCACAAAATGCTGCAGAGAGCTGAAGAAATTCTCTGCTGAAGCTTTTTCAAGCATCCATAAGCAATAGTACTCTTCAGTCCTTCTGCTTCAAGAAAATCCCCCTGGTAAAACCCTGTCCTCTGCTTGCAGGATATAAAGCCTGGGTCTAAAAGCAGCCTCACAGATAGGGAAGTTGTTGTTATATGATAGTTGTACTAACAGGACTGGGGAAGGGATTTTAACCAGGGAGATTTGCTGCACTATGGCTGAGCTCTAATTCCTTTGCTGAAGGGCATTATGATGCTGCAGTAGCATGTCCATTGCTTCTATTCATCTGGGAGCTCAGCAGGCTCAGCCTCTGCAGCCCTATTGCTCTGGAAACACTCCTGGAGGCAGGCAGGAATGTCAGAGCTGTTCTCTGTGTTCCTCCCCACGTCCTCTTGATTTGGTTGGGAACTTTGTTTTCCAGGCTGGCAGCCAGGCTGGAAAAGCACCAACAACAGCTCAGGAGGCCAGCACAGGCATCCCCCATCGGGGGGAAAGGAGCAGTGCCTGCAGCTCCCAGTGGCTCAGCACTGCACATCCACGCCCATGGCTTCTCCTACACCTTTGTGAGCACCACACCGCCGTTCTTGGGGACAAGGATCCCTTCAACAAGTCACAGGTGGTGCCTTGAGCCCCCTGTGTCACTGTGGTGGCAGAGTAGTGCCTGGGCTCATTGCTGGGCCCTGGCTGAGCAGGTGGGGGGAGGTGACCTGCAGCACTGTGTGCATTTCGATTTTCCGTGGGCATCTGCAACACTGCCAGGCACAAGCAGGGGCTGCCCAAGCAGCACATGGGCAAGATCCATAAGAATTGAGAGAAAGTGCAGGAGCAAAGCTCACAGCAATTCCTTATCTCTTTCTATCTCTCTCTTCAGGATTTTTTCCCCCTGTGAATCCCCAGCCTTGCTAAAGAGTTGCTTGTTTTTCACTGTGTTTGCCTCTTAGCTGTGTGCTGAATTTTGTAAGAAATGCAAAAGAAGTCAAGACAAGCAATTAAGTGGTTACAAATTGTCACTGCCTCGGCAGCACCCCCTCTTCCCCTAAACTCAGTGTAGCTCAGGTTTTTAAAATGACGGTGTTCTAACACTCTCATCCTTTGTCTTTGCAGGGCTATAGAAGAATGTTTCAATGACTCTAATAATTAAAAAAATGCCTGCTAGTTGTTCATTGTTCAAACATTCCTGCTGGTTCCCTGTAGTTAAGGGATGGAACATCACAGGAGCCAAGGAAGAGGCTGGTTGAGGAAAGCAGAATAAATTAGGGTCATTATTTCACCCTGGCTTATGCTTCGACATCCAGTTACTTGACATGGGCACCAGAGCTGGGAGTTAGCATTCAAGAGCCAAAGAGCTGCATCTCAGCTGTAAAGCTGCTGCTCCCTGCGGTGGGACCTGGGAAGGGGGCTGGCTGAAGGGATGGTTGGAGGAAGGAGCGTTCTCCCATTCCGGAGGGCAGCGGGCCCGGGTGTTGCATGGGCATGCTGCTGACCTGGTGCCCAACTCGTCTGCCTCGGTTCAGAGGATGCTTTTGCCTTGCAGAAGCCGTCTCTTTAATCCCTGGGCAAAGCATGCCTTTTCCTTCCTTCCTTCCTTCCTTGGGCCACTTCCCGGAAGGGCTGAGCTCCCAAAAGGCAAACTCCCAGCTGCTCCTGCGGTGCTGTCCGCCCTGCCCCGTGAGCGGAGGGGTGCTGCCGCTACACGCCGGCTGCGGCAGGGCTCTCCCCGGCGCTGGCTCCGCGGAGCCGCGGCGGGTCCTGCGCGGCTGCTGCCGCTGGAGGGCAGTGCTCGCATGCCCAGCGCCTCGATGCTCGCCCCGGGGAGCACACCGCCCAAAACGCACCGCAGACTGTTTACATGGCCTTTGCGAAGCGAGATGTTCCCAAATTCAGAGGTACGGTCTAATGCAGCAGGCATCAAGGGATGCTCAACAAGCCGGAGGCATTGAAGGAAGTATTTTAAAAAAGAATAAGAAAATGTATACAACTTTGCAGACTTCCTGTTGGAGCTCAAAATGAGCTGTGTTGTGGTTTTTCTTTTTTTTTTTTTTTGAAAGGAGTTAGTGCTTCATGCTTTCATAATGCAGCTTCACAAATTCATCTGATAAATACAAAATGGCTTATGTGCACCTTTCAGTGGTGGGGAGCTGAAGTCCAATTTCTTAGTTTGCAGCTGGGATCATCATCTCTTCTGTGTTTTTACAGTATTTAACATAAGCTGAGCTCAGTCCAGTGGTTGCCCAAAGGCCATGTTTCAGCAGATGTGCCCAACAGGAGCAGTGGTGCTCGATTATGTCAGATCTCACACTGTTGGCCCACAATGCAAGACATGACTTTGACCTCTGGTGCCCACATTTTGCTCAGGTAAGGTTTGTTAAAACAGTGAGAACTGTACAGTTATGTGCTTGGCTAATGAATTTGCTCATTTCTGTGTGATTTTGAGGCAATTTGCCACCACAGGCCTGCCCACATGTGGGCACTACGCTGCAGTGAGGATGGAACAAGGAGAGCTTCTGCAGAGACAATCATGATTTGTTATGACTTGTTCCAGCTGTGGCTGAGGGCTTCATCCCAGTTGGAGATCCAGGCTGGACTCGGCAATGTCAGCCAGAGCATGCTTCAGCTGGTCAGCAGTGAAAAATAAGCTTGCTCTGATGCCTCTTCTCTGTTAGGGAGGTTATTTTAAATTTGAGTTTGCTGGGCAGGTAGGCATTGTTTATATCTTGAGCAGTGTAGGAAACTCTGTAGAAAGAAATGCTGCTCCTGAGAGCATGAGGTGCTTCAGCCATTTAGACTAACATTTCTATGATACCAGTACACTGAATCTTCCTCTGAATTTCTAGAGCGAGGATTTCCACCAGCACTGGGAAGTACCTGAAGGCCTTGGTGGGTGGGAAGGCTCCTACCCCATCCTTCCAGTGGTGTTACTACCCTAAGGGATTTTAAGTTACTCCAGACAGAGAGCTCTGGAGAAGGGTGATGTTTATGGTAGGCAAGCCCAGGTTGCCATGGATTTCTGGCTGCTGTGATAGATTCTCTGTTTCCCTAAGGAACCTGTAGCAGTGGGCAATGAGATGATACATGGGAAAGACTCGTTTTCCCTTGGTGGGAAGCAAGCTGCATGTCTGGGGCAGAAACCCCTGTGCTGATGGGTTGAGGGGAGCACTGGGGGCACCCCATGTTCCCAGATACAAAGGGTGTTTCTGGTTCTTCCTACCTCTGCCTGCAGGAAGGGCGTCAGTGTGGTATTGAAGCAGGGCAGATTTTTTGTGAAAACCTCTACAGAAGGAAGCGCGCTCATGTCTGTGATGGTTATTTTTCTCTGCAGGAAGAGATATTTTTATTGTCCAATGTAGTTAGTTATTTACTATGTCATTAGTGGGTCTAGTTAATCTTAAATGTTTAATTTCTTTAGGGAATAGATGTCAAAAACGTCTTCAGAAAAATTTGACAGCTTAAGTTTTCTTGCAGCTTTGATAAAATGCTGTCAGCCGGACATTCCCTAAACCTGTCTCCAATCTGTATAGCCTTGACTATTGGTCTTAGTTTCTCAGGAGAAATGAACCACCTTGTCTACTGTTCATTTGACCTTTGCAGGGTGATAACTATACAGAAAATCCTGTGTTCTCTCTGGGTCACGTGATTGTCACCTCTTTGTCATGAGCTTGTGAGAGCTGCTCTGGGCAGCAGAAGGTTGCCCAGTCGCTTGCCTAACTTCCAGCTGTGGATGCTGTACACCTACAAAGGGCAATTGCTCCTTGGGCTGAGGCGAGTGTGTTCTTTTGTATCAAAGGTTATATTTTAAATTATTTCATTTGGTAGATTGTGCTCAATGTCATAGCTTTAAACCGCTCTGTTAGTGACATGAACTAGTCCTCCTTCCTACGTATTGAATATGAAGATTCAATACAGGAGATGGTTAGGAAAGTGGAAAGTAAGAAATAAGGTGTTCAAGAATAGCCAAGGATTAATGAAAGAGTCCAAGACCCTTATGCAAGCCCCTGGGGAGAACCAGGAAGTCTATGACAAGGTAGACTCATCACCCATTTTTTCCCCTCCTGCTACTCCCCAAGCTCCCCTATGAAGAGCAGCCAAATTAACTTTATAAGTGAGAGAAACTTCCATGTTAAGGAGAATGCATGGAAACTACCACAAGAGTTACCTTTAGAAACGAGTGCCCAGGTGGCTGTGTGGGAGACCTCTAAAATCATGAGGAGGAAAAAAATCTCTTTTGGAAAACAGAAGAAACATTTTAAGTAATGCTGTCCAAAACAGAACTATGTTTAAAAGCATACCTGACCTTGCAAGACCAAGCTGACCCTTTGGAGTTACAGGGCTAATAAGGAGGAAAATGGTGCTGCTACTGTGGAGCCCGTGGCTTTGCTTGGTTCTTGCCTGCCCCTTCAGGCATCCTGGCGTCACTGACTGCCATGCCTGGAAACGACCTTGTCTCTCTTCTCTCCTGCACTTGTGGTTACTCATGGACTTTGCAGGGAAGCCGTAGGCTGTGCGTATTAAGAGGTCAGACTTCTCTCTCTCTCTCTCCCAAAGGTGTCAGGATGTTCAAGAAGACAACATGTCAGTTTGCTTAGCAGCAAAGGACTCCTTGAGAGGTAGAAATGGCTGCAGCAGCCACACTGCGCATTTTTGTGAGGCTCAGGAATGAAACACCATTGACAGGATGGTTGGAGTCACTCTGGATCTTGCTCCCTGCTCTGTTGCCATCATCCATGTGGGAAAAGCAGTGGGGAAAGCTTCTGAAGTGATTTGAGCTTAATAAGAGATAAGCACAGCACATTCTTGGTAGATAAGCGTTTTCTTCTAAGCCTTCTTCTGTTTGCATGCACAGAAAGGCTGGTGTGAAAGCCTGGCTCCCACAGGACACTCACGGGGGCATTCTGAGTGTTCCAGCCCAAGGCAGCACCCCAAGCGGACATGGAGGACAGCAGGGATTCACAAGGCAGCACCATAGCTGAGGTGGGGCACCTGAAACCACATCCCAAGGGATGTTTGAAGCCTGGGTAGTCCCGGACTGCTGGCCAAGCTCTTGTGATCCGCAATCCATCAGTGGAGAAATCCTAAATAAGTGTCTGTACGTTCAGCAGCACTTGGATGTGGTGACCTGTTTGTTTACAGAGTAAGCTCTGTGAGTGCTCAGTGCTGTGGCTCTGCCAACGTTTTTTAGTTTGGATTTGTGCACTCCATTTACTTTGTTCCCTTTTTCTTCAACCTGTACTTGTTGTGACTGGACCCTGATTCAGTCTGAAGAGGCAGGATATGCAGAGTTTATGGTGTTCACTTGCAGGGGAAGAGAGCTGGACCTACTTCCTTGCTTAGCGTCCTGCTGTAGGATGCAGGCAAGCCAATTCTGCCTCTCTTCCACCATCCTGCTAAAGCCCTGTTACCACTTCCTGGACTGAACTATTGGCTTTTCTGCATGGTACAGATGTGCCACAAAAATTTCAAGAGGACTATCGAAAAACCTTTGCTTATTTGTGTACTTTACCCATCTGCGATCTTTGGCAGCTCCTTAGGCCCACGTGGGCTGAGCTCTGTCTAGAACAGCAGCCTCTGGGTGGCTGGATCCCAGTTTGGGTGCCAAACATATTCCCGGTCCTCATGAATGTTTTGCTGAGTTTCTGGGCTGGTGGAAATCTCGTGTATTAGGCACTGCTGTGTTATTGGTATTCCTGTGGTCAGCCCTTGTGCTTGGGGCTTGTCCAGGCACCCAGGCAATGGCAAGCCAAACCCAGCAGTGCAGTGCTTTTGTCTTGCTTTAATTAATTAGAGTAGGACACAATTATTAGCAGCATGTTTTTGTTTCCATTTGTTCATTCTGACAGCAACCGAAGGAAGCCATTATCTCTACAAGAGGATGTTTCAGCAAGCGTTATGGCACATAAAGCTAACAGGATCAGTGCAAAGGAGAGGATCGCATTCTCTTAAGGACAGCAATCGATAATCAGGCTGTTACATGCCAAATCCCTTCAAGAGGCATGATAGCGGGTTCACACTCAGATCAGCCTTTAATCTTGGAGGATCACTGACCTCTTTACTGGCTGATACATTTCCCACAGTCTACCTGCCCTGTAACACAAGTCTCCCTGTAAGACATGTAGCAGATCGTTCAGCGCCTTCGGACACAAAGAAAAGAAGTTGATGGCACCCACCTGCCTCTTTTGGCCAAGACATTTCTATATGCATCAGGCTAAAGATGGAAGGTCACGTGTGGACACTGGATAATGTTTCACAACCTTCCCTGCTCCATGAGCAGCAGCAGCATTGAGCCCACCATAGGGTCCTAGAAACTGTGTACTCCTCTGGCCTCTAAGCCAGGGACAGCAGCCTTAGTTTTAACTTTCCTGCAGCGCTTGGCTGCAAGCAACATTATTACTGGAAGCAAAATGACACTGAAGACCTGTTCTTCATGCTGACAAATAAAATACTTAAGAAATGTGATGTTGGTTAAAAAATCTTCTTAAAATTTTTTTGTGCATCCCTGGAGGAAAACGATGAGACGTATACTACAGGGTGCTCATTCTTGAGATCTCCAGTGTTTCCTATACCCCTCATATTAGTGTAAGTCTTTTGATCTTTGCTGTTTGGCCCAAAGCTGTGGGCATTAGGTGAGCTACTCAATTTTATTTTATATAAAAAAAGAAGTTTGTAGCCCTCAGGGATTTGCAGAAAAGTTTGAAAATGTGATCATAAACTTCAGGAAACCAGAGTGCAAGTAGGAAAAGCTCAAATGTTTATAATTTTCTTTAAAAAACAGAACAAAATGCCTTGCAATTTTAAAGCTGTGATTCTCTGGAGCCTGATGCATAATTTTTGAGTATGTGGGGTTGGCAGTGCTGGAAAGGATGCTTTTCTCTGCCCAGATCATATTTTTCTGCTGGGAATTTTAATTACCAGCTTTAACTGTTTCTGCACCTTTTTCTTGGCCGGCGTCTCCTGCAGCTGAGGAGCCTCTCCCATCTCTGGGGGCTTGGAAGGGCAGCCAGAAGTGGTGGCAGTGGCCAGGATTGCCTCAATGGCAGAGGCTGGGCTGTTCTGCCTGGTTGTGTCTGGCCACGTCCTTCAGACCTGCTGGGCAGCAAAGCCTCTCCAAGGTCTTGCAGCCCGCTGTCCTGGTGGAGAAGGTCCAGGGACCTCACCAGGGGCAGCAGCACTCCTTGTCCCTGACTCAGCTGCAGCCAGGCTGTGTGAACAGCTTGGCTTGCAGGATTGTCTCCCACCTGCAAAGCTTGCTGTAGGGATGTGATGTTCCCTGAGGGCTTAAGAAGGGCAGGAGCTCTTTCCTCCAGGGGCTTGTTTGCCCCTGGTGGATGGTGACTCCTGGGAGTGGAGCCCCAGCGTGACCCTGCTCTCGGCAGGGCACAGAAAGGCATGGTGCCTTCCCAGAAATCCTGCAGGGATACAGCAACACTGCTGGGCTCTTCCCTCTCTGCTTCTCCCTTCCCAAGCCACCTCCCTTGGGTACTGCTCTTTCATATTTTTAGAAAGCACAGTTGATGTTTTTCAGTGCTGGCTTTGCACGTCAGCAGCCATTGCACAACGAGCTCTCAGGGGCCATTTATTTCGCAAGCAAGGGCTGTACCCTGCGACAGTGTTTTCCACCACCTCGTCAGGAGCACTCTAGGCTCTAGCTGCTTCAAAATGGCAGCTATTGTTCAGTGTCCCATGCCCTGCTTGAAACCAGGCCTCCCTCAGACGTGTTTTAATAGCTCTTCTCTGTGATCTGTTTATCCCCACGTGCCTTCAGGGGGAGCGGGGAAGAGCTCAATCCTATTTTAGGGACCAATGCACCAACATGCTGCAAGCAGCCCCTTTCTGTGCCTCCCAGCTTTGAGGTAGACCTAATTTAATCTAGCATGAGTGCCTTGCAGAGCTGTAGGGTCTGGAGGCTGGCCATGCTCACTATACCAAGGTCTGTGCTGCATGGGCACGGGCCAGCCCATCCTTTACAGAATGGTGCCTGCAATAGGAAAGTTATGCTTTGGCCTGCTCAATCAAAGATTGGAATTTATAGAAAACAAAATATCAGCCCTCTGGATAAAGGAGGGCAACAATGAGCAGTGCTTTGGTTTACAGCTAGAGGATGACCATGGAGACTTGGGGGAGCCATTTATTACCTTTGGTAAGAGAACTGGCAAGTCGAGTAGAAAACTTTGGAGGCTACAGGCTGGCTGGGCAAAGTTCAGATACCCTTCCTCACTGGCTGGGCTTGGGGACTCTGTATGTTAATAAGGTGCACCCATATTAACATTTTATATCCATAATTTCCCACAAAAGTATCTTATTACAGACAGCTTGTTTCTCCACCCCCCTATTGTAAGCACCTGTGGGTTGTGTGGGTCCTGTGAAACCACCCTTAGCTAACCCGTGCCCATCTCCAACTAATCTTTCAGGGGTCTGACTGTTTTCACATTTTCCCAGCTGGGCTGAGCGCCGTTCCAAATTGTCAGCCTGATGCCACCCACACTGATTTATGTTCCCTGAGAAATACAATTGTAACTATTTCAATTACAAGAGACCTCGAAACCATAAATGTCTCCAAAGTTGTGAAGAATGCCCCAGTCTGGGACCACAATAATCCTACCTCCCTAAATTTTTCCCACTGTATTTTCCTGAATTTGCCTGCATCTGATACTTCAGCTAGAATGATGTATTCCATTCCAGATGCACTTCCAGCATGTGCAAATCTGCATGGCACACTATCTGCTTCCCCCGACATGATGCCCACACTTCCAGACTATACCAGGACTCCTTTCTCCCACTAAGGCTTCTCCCAAGGAAAACACCTTTTGGTTTGTCCTGTTCCTCCCTGTATTTGCTCATCCTCTTTGAAAATAAGCTCTCCATGACCCAGGATATTATTCGTGTTTGTTTTGGACTTGTTCAGGGTTTTGCTAGCAAAGAGGGCACAATTCTGGCAGGTTCTTAGGACAATGTGCTTTATTTCAGGCACAAGCAAACCCGTTGCACTTAGCATGTGCAAGTGGCTGTGCAGTGCTGTATTCACCTACAGAGGTATATAAAGGGTAATGATAATGTTGCCCAGAAGGCTAACACATCAAAGGCCAAGGAGCACTTAAAATGTATTATGAGCTGTTGGCAGTGATTGTGGGGGGTATTCGTGTGTTGCTGATTTGGAAGGCTCAAGTAAATGAAAACCCTCTGGATTAATTGGTACACCAAAGAGATTTGGAGGAAAATGGAGGCTGATGGAAAATGACAAACAAGGGAAAACACAGATAGCTGTGTGTGCTGACCTGCTGCGGGGCACTGCTGATTAACTTGCAGCTCCTTACTGTGCCCTGGGAAGCCAGGCAGAGCTGGGGGTGCCCCTCCAGCTGCTCACCCAGCACTTTGGTGGGAACAGACTGAGCCCCACAGGCAGCACCTGCAGCGCTGCTATTTCAGCACAGCCAAGTGGGTAGTTAGAGGTGAGACTTACCAGGTGTCTTGTGACACCTGGACACCACGGGACAAGAGTTTAATTACTTTTAATGATGTGGGGTGCTGGGGGAGGGAGAGTAGGCTCTGTGGTGCCTGGTGTCACAGAGCAACTGAAGCTGGGAACTTCAAAATGGATTTGCACAGAGGCTGCTGGCTGAATCAGATGACAACCAGAATTGAATGATACGCTTCCATCTTTAACTAGGATACCCACATTCCAACTACTATATTGTGGTTTATTATTAATGCTTCAATTTCACAAAAATGGCATCCCACCGAAGTGTTACACTGGCAGCCATACAGACTCCAATCGTACCAACTCACTCACATGCTAATTGAGCAGCTGGAGCAGGAGCACTAAACACAGCACCAGGTAAGCCATGCCCTTGCAGACCACCTTCCTGGTGGTTGGGGCAGGGTACTCGTGCTGGGAATAGTGGGCAACTGGGGCTGACCTGGGGGTCTTTCATATGTCCACACTGGGGCTGCAGAAGAGGGTCCTTGTCTTCTTTCTGATCAGCAGCTGTGTTCACCAATGGGTTTCTAAAAAAATTGTGCCAAAGCCAACCTGCCAGAACTTGTGCTGGTATCAGTGATATCTCATCTGGACATCACATAGTTCGTCCTGCCTAGTACTTCCTCTGTCTTGCCATGGTCTGACCTACTCGTTGCTGACTCTGGTAGAGACACTTTTTTACTGCTGGTCTTGACTAGGCACCTCCAGTTTGGGTGGTTTTCTGTTCTGTTCTACCAGTTCCTCCTGCATCTCAGGAGTTTGTTTCATTCCTGTGCTCAACTCCACGCTTTGCATATTTCTCTCTTGCAGACTTGAGGAATCCTTGTCATGGGAAGAAAAGCACAGAAGGTGATATGCTTCTGGTCACCTGATGATTTACGAGGTCTCTTTCTTCTCTCATAATCATTTCAGTGCATGGAAGAGGGGAAGAAAGAGGCTGCTTTAACTGGCAGGTTCTCCCAACCACGTGTCCTTTTGGCAGCTATGTGGGTGTGATGGGGATTGAAGATAGAACAACACAGTTCTAGAGGGGTCTTCTCTGTCCTTTTCCTGAATATAATTACACAAAAAATAGTCGGGTAAAGGTGGCAGAAAGACAGAGAAGGAAGGGTGTTGCTGTATGCACAGGTAGGGTTGCTCCTCTCCCTGAGACCTCAACCCAAGTCCGTCAGGCTCCCGTCTTGTCTCCCAGCTCATGGCCATGGATTATTTAAAGCATGGCCCAGCTCTGCAGCCTCTGTCACTGCCCATCCCACTGTCCTTCTGCTGGCAATCTCCTCTTCTGTGGGTGTCACAGGAAAAATCTTGCCTTCTGCTTGTGTCTGGGGGCATTGTAGCAGGGTGGGAGAAGCAGCAGTCTTCTCCACATTTTTAATATAGTGAGGCCATGAGAATGAGCATCACCAACTTATTTCTGACATGATTCTGAAAAATTCCTTGCTTCTCCCATAAATCCGAGACATATATGAAGAATTTGTTTTCAGTCTTGAAGCTGAAGACAAGCATCAATTTAAAAATCTATTTTTAAAGCAAATAGCATTGTAATTTATAATGTTATAATGTTAAACTGAAGTTTTTGAATTGCTCTCATCCTTGGAAAAAAGAGAACATTTCAGTTTTTCGTGACTAATGATGAAGTGTTTTCTAAAGGTGACTGAGCATAGCACAAAGAGTCCTAAATATATTTATTAGCTTATTAAACATAATTAATTGAATCTGGTTGCTAATGGCTATGACTTTGCAAGTGAAAAGCACTTTTGGTTAGCTAGACAGTTTCTTATCAAAGAACAAACATCCAACATTAAAACATATGCAGCTTACTGAATAATCATATTATTTGTCAGACAAGCAGAAGTATCATCACTGAAGTGCTCCCAAAGTGCCAAATTGGGTAATATACATAATTAGGCCCCATTTGATTAGACATGTGCCCATGGTAACAGCCACACTCAAGATCCATATATTAGTACAGTCTTGAAATAATCTTCAAGGGGGATGATGGCAACATCTGAAGCTTCACTGAGCAGACTTTTGGAACATAACCTACACACCAATTTTCTCTGTTCCTGTGGTTTTTCTTTACTTTATCTTACTATCTTCTATTTTTAAAACAATGCATGCCTTGGTTCTCAAAGGTGATATACTGCTTCCACAAAGTGTCACTACACTTTTACCCCTACAAGGAAGACCTCTTTCTCATCTCCATCACATTTTAAAGCCTAAAACCTTCCTATATTTAGGGATGAAACCCAACAATTGGCAAGGCTGCTGCAAGCTTTTTCTAGGAGGTGGCAACAATTATCACCTGGAAGGCAGCCCATCTCAGATCCACTCTCCTCTTGCAGCCCGGGACAGCCCTGTGATGGATAAAGTTTTCTGCATGTTCTTTCAGGCTTTTGCAGAAGCCTCGTGAAGAAACTGCAAGGTCTCAGCAAGAAACTGATTTTGCATGAGATACAAGCCTCAGAGAGCCTGTAAGACCTGAGCTACTGCCAACCCACAGGGAACGAGTCCAGAGGGTACTGTTTGGGCAACAGTGGAACCCAAGAGAGTGTTTAGCTGTAGATGCAATATGAATTGTCCCTGCAGTTTATTTTTACATGCTTAGAGGGTGAATGAGTTTGGAAGTGTTGGAGAGAATCCGAGAATTAGCAGAATGAATTATTAGTATGCATTATTTATAAAAAAAAGAGATAAATATATATCCTGGTGAAACACTATGTCCAGGGTTGATGAGGGGTGCTGCTTTTGCAGAAATGCTGGCTGGGAAATATTTAAAAGAAGCTTTTTTTTCCCTCAGTAAGGACAAGATACAGAAAATTCCCTCAGGTGAAGGTACCAGGGAAAGACTGGTCTATAGCAGGGAAACCTAGGCAATGGGTGCTGAGAATCTGGCAGGAGAGGAGCATGGAGTCTCAGTCCTGGCCAGTTTGGTCTAGAGGGCTAAGGTGTGGCTAATCTGGTCATGTCAGCTATCCCACCAGTGCAAGAGAGCCACAGCGCACCCCTTACAGTGTCCTCACCTTAATAGGAACAAGACAGGACCTGGCCTCAGGGGACTCTATCTGAAGATATGTCATGGAGAGGAAGTCAGCACTGAAGGACTGTGAAACATGAATGTATGAAGATGTTTTAGAATGTCTTTCAGCTTTTTGGAAGAAGAAGGCTATCCTAAGCAAATGGGAAATAGAACAGCTAAAAAGCTTTGCTGGGCAGAGAAGGGAGCACAGGGGAAGATTTTATTCCCTGGTTTAGCTGTTACTTGGCACAGAGAACGAGAGCACTTTCTCTAAGGGGCCAGTGACACAGCCAGCCATATTTGTAGCCCTCAGCTGGACAGCAAGAACACTGTGTCCATACAAAGTCGTCAAACTGTTGCTGGATGCAATGTTAGGATTACACTTACTGAGGTGAAAGTAGATACGTGGATCCACCTTGGGGCAGCAGGAGCATGTCATCTTTCTCCATATTAGCATGTTCTTAACTATGCTCAGGAGAGAGGATCCTCAGCAGTACAAATTAACATCACAGGTCAAATTATACTGAAGTTGTGAAATTCCTACACCCTTCCCTCTTTTCTTTAAGTACGTGCTGTTTTTAACACTGGTTCCCAAAACAGGAGATTATTCAAACCAGTTTCTTGTTATTCACATCAGCACCGAACTATGAGGTCTGAAATTAGTCAGACCAAACCCTGGGTCCACCCTGGATGAGAGCAGGAGGACTCTAAACTGGGTTGTGTGTGAGCCCTGTGGTGATGATAGTGATGACTGTGCCAGCCCTGAACACCCTGTTTTTAAGGTATCTTGTGGACAGCCACCCCCCGTGTTTGACAGCACACTTGTACTGGATATTCCCAGGCACATGGGACCTCCTACAGACTGAAGGGCATTCTCTGGTCATGGGGCTGGAGGCCTAGCAGCTCTGTGGTGGTGAAACCAGCCCTGAGAGAGTCTTGGGGGTGCCACTGAAAGGCGTAGTGGATGTGCTGTGTGTGGGAGTGAGAGTGCTCACACACATGCGTGTACAGGCAGTATTGGTCCCTCCTGTGATAAATGGCTCTAAGTAGAGCTTTGTGAAATTCTGAATTTCTGTTTTTCAGAACAGAACAAACTGGGGCAAAAAATAGGAAAAATTGTTTCCTGGAATTATAACAGTCATGTTCAGAAATGTTTCCGTGTTCTGTTTTGACATTTTTTTGGATCAAAGTGAAGCATTTTGACATTTCTGAGGTAGGAATGTTTTGTTTCAATTTGTTGAACTGACATGAAATGTTTAGTTTCAAGTCTGCTTAACATTAAAGTAGGCGGTGCCTTTCCTTGGGTTTGGGTCCCATTCTCTCCTCTGGGCTGTGCTCCCTGGGAGCTGTGCCCGGCTCCCATAAAGCTTGGGCAAGGTCCACGTTGTTCTCAGTGAGTGCTCAGCCACAAGCCCCATGCACAGGAAAAAAGAGAGGCCTTTTCAGGAAAGTTCCTTTCCTTTCCATGCTGAACTCAACTGAAAAGAAAAGATTTGTGGCAGTTGAAGTAAAGTGCTCTGTTCCAGTTCACCGCCACGAAACATAATTTCTTGTCAGCAGCATCCCTGTCTTCCCATAGGCACTTTTTGTGTTGCAGTAACTGTTTTCCAATTAAAAAAGATGTCCCAGTGAGTGCCCACATAGGTGTTGATGTGATCTACACCAGTAAGCTCCAGGAGGTCTGCAGGCTGGACCCCTGGACTTAGTGGAGGAGCTGCCCTTTGGTGTTGGTTGAGCAGATTTCCCAACAAGCTAAAGACCCTAAAGACCCCCATTTGCCTGCTTGGGGGCTGGCTGGGGCTGGGGCAGCCTCTGGCTCGGCTGTCCCCAAGGGAGGTGAGGGGGCTGCAATAGGGACCAGGAGTGTGTCCTGGGAATTCAGCAGACTCTGCTCTTTTCTGCAGGTGGCTCTAGGATCTTCCTGGGATTTCTGATGAAATTTACGTAAAAGTCAATTGAGAAGTTGCTTCGGCTCATTCTCAACAGCTCTGTATAGGACCAGGCAGGTCCTACTACTTACTGTGAGGGATAATTGAACTCCTTGCCCTCCCCCTTTCCTGGGCAACAGCTTCAAAAGATCTCTGATTTTGCTCACCAATCAAGCAATCTCATTTGCAAAACAACTGCAAGGGCCCTGCAAAAGCAGAAGGACAGCTCCTTTGTTAAATAGTGCCTTTTGGTGACACAAAGGAATCATAAAGGTGATGGAGCTGCAGCCTGGACAGCCACGTTTCCTGGACTGTGCAGGCTGGCTTCCCTCCCCCTCCCCGCTGTAATTTCAGACCCCAAATCTAAGGATTACGCAAGGCTTGAGCCCAAGGAGAACAAGGTGCATTGCAACTATTCTTAGCTCCAAAAATTATTCCTGGCTTTGCTTTGAAATCTGAACCAGGGTTAATTTCTCTCCCCCTTCCCCCCGTCTGTTTCCTCTCCTCTTTCATGTACCTATTTGCATAGACTGTCATCGTAAGAATTTCCATTAAAATTGAAAGCCTCCTTCCTGCATGTCACCTCTCGCAGCCCCCTTCCGCTTGCCCTGCGTGACTTTTGGAGGGCTGGAGAGCAAAGGTCCTGTGCTAGCATCGCCTCCTGAGCCCTGCGTTCCCCCTGCCCTCAGTCCTGCTCCTCTGTTGCTATAGGGACGTCCATCAACTTGGGAGTGCCAGAGAAAAAGAACAGAGAGTTATCTTAATTATTTAATGATTGATTAATATACATTTATAGAGCACTTCAAAACAGTGCATAATTTTGTGAATTGTTTATTAACTGGGCAAGCAGTATAATTTGCTGAACATCCTCCACTCTCATTGTTTCAATGGGAGGAAAGGGTGGTAGGCAGTTTGCAGATTTTGTAATAGTTGTATTACTAAGAGTACTAGTAAATCTGCTTCAGGAAAATAATCTAAACAAGATCCTTCACTTCGAGTTTTCATAGGCAGGGCTGCTCTCAACACCTGCCACTAAGGTTACTCATACACCTCCATTATAAAGACCTATGTTCAGCTGTTCTTTGGCAAGTTTCACCCACCTGGAAAGAAGGAGTGAGCTTACTTCTCCTTAAGGCTGAATAAAAAGAGGAGGCAGAGAGTGCTTGCAGCTGGTGGTGAAACACAGCTGGCTGGTACAGGAGCCTCAGCTGCACCACTCTGCTGAGTGACGGTGTTTTTGTCAGGAGGCCATGGAGGCCTTTTGATAAAATTTGTGTGATCTGTCCCCTGTAGTATCAGCTTGGAAGAACTGTGTAAGCAGACTCTGTCAGCTGGTGAGGAAGGATGGGATGAGGAGCATGGTGCTGGCGTTGTGGTGTATTGCCGTGTCCCCACATCCAGCTGGGGATGCCAGCTAGACCAATATCTGTTGCCTGTGCTGGTTGTAAATCCTGGGATCTCCCCAGCCTGACCGAGGTAACCTGCTGCAGCCAGCCTGCCTCTGCTCTCTCCAGCCCCCAGGGCCTTCTTCGGGTCTGACTTTCCCTGGTGCCTGACTGCTCTCTGGCTTCCTCCCTCTCCCATTAACAAGCTGTGACTATAGCACAGCGGGATGCAAGGTAAATGTAGACTGGCCACCTGAAGAGCTCTGTGTCACTAAGCATGGGAGGGTCTGGGGCATACAACACACACTGCCTTGCATGCTTGAGAAAGAAGACTTGCAGTCAGCATGGTTTTGGTGTGAGCTGTCATGCACCTTGGAGATCTGTAGGGCTGGTATGCCCTTGGTGTCAGGCCTGATGGTCCCTATAGGTGCAGGAGGTGAGACAGGATGATGCAATAGAATACAGGCAGCTGATGAAAGCTGCTGCTTTCTGTCTCACTCAGCCAGGCTCCTTACCTGAGTAAGGCCTGCAAGACCACTGCTGCTGTGGTGGAGGATGATTGGGAGGGTAACAATTATAGCTGGTGCTCTTGGAGGGGCTGTTTTGCCCCAGTGCTTGGTATGAAGCACTACAGACCTGTGGTGCCATGGGATATGCGTTGATCAGGTGTGTGATGTGTACAGCCCCCTAGTTTTTAAGAGGAAGTACAGAATGAATAAGGAGACTTGCTAAATGAAAAAAATTTGTCTTGGATTCACACTGGTATTTAGGAGGTATCAAAACCTTGTTAATTTTAAGGATTCTTGGACTTCAAGGCCTCTGTGAATCCATCTTCTGTAGAGCAATCATCCTGTAAAGATGCCTTCACATGTAGCAGCTACCCTTCAGGTTTTTTTATGGGGTTTAATTATGGATTGCTGCAGAAAATTCTCTGCTCCATCTGAAGAAAGCAGTAGCAGTATTATGTTGTTATTCTGTAGTAGTTCAGCACTAGAGGGGGATGTAGCACGTGCTTTACATCCAGCAGGTTTCCTATGTGCATGTAACAATATTTTACAGTGGTGTTTATGAGGAGGCTGTTTCTTTAATTGCCAACATAAAGATTTTTGTCTTGCAGGGGCAATTTTCTTGCGTAGGATAAAAATCAGAGAGGCTGCTATTTGCCAAGCCTTAAAAGACTGTGCTTGTAGTCAATTAATTTTGTTGTGTTTCATGTGCGTCTTGGATATTGGGGCCTCAGAACTTCAGGCGATTCTCATGTCCATTTTTTTTTTGGTTTTGGTGTATGGCTGACATGCGAAATCAGAGGCTGCTCTTTAGTTTGGCTGTAGCTCTAATCCAGGCTGCTGGCTGGAAGGGTCTGAGCTCTGCCCTTCTTACCAAGGGGACACTTCATGTGCTGTGCTGGGGGGCTGCAGTCTGTTGTGGTAGTGAGTCCTGCAAGTAGCTGAACAAAGATGTAAAGCCAAATCCATCCAGCTCCGCTTGCTTGGAAAGCTGCACGTTTCTGTTTTCAGCAAAAATGGCTCTTTGACTTTGAAGATGTCCCAGTAATAAAAACCAGTTGTCCACTTCATGCATGAACAAAATACTTGGCAAAAAAAGCTGCTGCCTTGAGGTTTTGCAGAAGCTGGTCAAATTCCTGTCCTCTTGTTTTCCTTCCCATCTCCAGTGAGCAATTCTTATTCCATGTTTTACGCAAGAATGCAGAAGTGTGCCAGTGTGAGGAGGTGACTTGCTAGCCTGTTAGCCAGGGAATTTCTCTGTGTGCCTTTGGCTATGATATTTTGTGAGAAGAGCAGCCAGGCTGGTGTATGCCATGTATATGCACAAATGTGGCTGTAGTAAGAAGGTGAGAATGTCAATTGCTGAAGAAAACCTGTATTCAGGCCAGTGGCTAAGGACTCTCACAGATCCAAATTTTGGCAGTTTGCTCTATGGGAGATTGTCATGTGTGCCCCCATGCCCTCCTCTCTTTCTCCTGCTTGTACCCTGGAATTGCATGCGGCTGTGGTTCCCACCTCGCGCTGAGAGAAATGCCAGCTAGCCAGAAAAGATGTCCCCATTCACATTTCCACACAGAAACTTTTCTTTCCCTACTTTTAGTGCCTGTAATTACTTCTTTACTCCAGTGCCAGCAATCTTCCATCAGGCATCGTTATTAATGGAGAGAAAAGAGAAGGGAAGGGAGGGAGAGAAAGAGAGAGAGTGCCACAAAACTTAATTTAATCGCAGCACCCCATGCTCAATTTAACAGACACAACAGCTCAGAATGGGGTCCCTGTGCAATGGGAGGGCAGGCAGTGGAGCGTCCCTGGAAAGAATTAATTGTGGATGACAATGTGTAAACAGTGCAGATGAATAGGGCATGCAGGTGTGAGGCACCGGGGCCATCCCAGGGACTTTTTCACACGAATTTCAGCTCCTTCACTGCTGACCTGCTCCCAAAAACGTGATTAGTGTCGGCGTTGGGAAACCATTCAGGGTGTCAGGATTTGGCACATATTAACTAGCCCTGGGGAAGAGGGGAGGGAGTGCATGGGGGCTATGAAAGGAGGAAGTCTGGTGGACAAGGGGATTGTTAAAGGGCCAGAAAACCCTCATTGCTCTGAGGTGCCCTTGCTGCTTGGAAGAAAATGGAAGGGAGCCAAAGCAGAATAGAACTCCAAGGCACTCTAGCCGTTACTGAGCTATGTGGAAAACAAGATAATGCCTTGTGGAATACTTTTCTTTGAGTGTCCGTCATAAATATTAGTGATGTTTGTATTAATGACTCTTCTTGACTGTGGCTTTCCGAGTTCTAGACACTTCAGTTTGAGAGACAAACAGTCAAAACAAGCAACAAAGTTAATGACACAACAGTGCTGAGAGCAGGGAATATCTCCTGGGTATCATATGGAGGTTATTCAGCAGGCAAAAATCCTGCTTCATCAGTATGTACCCTATATGTACAGTGATACAGACAGGGGGTTGTGTAATGGGCCCAATTTACCAAGCATGAGGTTAGACGCTCTTAAATTACGTTCCTTGTGCCAGCCTGGCCTTCTGCATCCAAGCAGGGGAGTTACATGCAGAGAGTACACAAGGTTACTGATTTTTTTTCCCACTCATAAGAATGATGCAAAGGGAAGGACAGAACTTGATGAGGACTACCATGAATACCAGTGCCTCTGCTAGACTCTCTTTTGTTCTTTCTTCCTTGCTGGAAATCCTTTCCCTGCCTGTCTTGTGACTTGAGCAGCATGTGGATGTGAAGGTTGGATTCTTGCTGGCCTGGTGATGAAAAAGGGTATTGCCAGTGGTGCTGGTTTTGCAGAAATCTGTGTGGGAGGCAAAGTGGATCAGCCCCTTCGTAGGCTGTTTTGGCTTGCAGAGATGGAATAGGTGGTGAGGGGGGGACATGAAATATCATCACAGAAACCATGAAGGCAAGTGTATGCAGTAGAAATCCCACCTCAAATTCAAAATTGCACTCAGTCGCTGTCGGAAAATTACCTACTTATTTTGCTTAGTAACTCACACTTTTATGACAGACTAGTTCAGCATCCATTTGAGAAAAGTCTGGTGGCTATTGCTGCCTTCAAGGCATATTGTGGGGCTGAGGGAACAAAAAACTTCTGTGCTTGGGCAAGGGAAGTTATGCCCTTGGTCCTGATTGTGGCAATTGTAGATGATTTCTCTGGTAAATCTCTGGAAAATAGCAATGGCAATGTGGGAAAGGTACTCCTTAAGCACTAAAGTAACTGGGCAATGCTTGTATGCTCAGTTAAATTGTTGGAAGAAGGGCAAAACTTGTTTTCTCTTAAGCCCAGTGATATCTAGATTCATAAGGAACAAGAAATAATGGGACAGGCTTTATGTAGGGCAAGCCTACAGCTTTGAGATGAGACCCTCCCTGCCTAACAAGCTTCCTAAGAGCTGGATACCCAGCTGAAGCCATTCACCTCAGTTCTCTGGGACTCCAGAGGCTGTAGCACCTCACTTATTTACAAGCCATCTACAGGAATGAACAACACTTGTTTCGTTGTAATCTGCTTGACTGACTTCTGTTTCCAAACATGATGATTAGTGCTATCAGAATGTCTTCCACTCGTCTGCCTCCCAACCAAATATTCTTGCCTCCTGGCACCCAGATATCAGACCTCTCAGAGTGCAGCTGGGAAACCCTACACTGAAAGGACTTTCTTCCTATGAGCTGTACAAGATAGTTCTTTTAAAAATCATCAGAAATACGGTAATTATGTAGTGGCTGTTCTTGCCAAGGTGAATGTGATGTTTTTAGCCTTGTTGCCCCAGACAAATTCCAAGACACTGGCTTTCTGTGGCATTCAGGACAGGGAGCTGCATTTGCTGTTTCTCAGGGCCAACTGCTGCTCATCCTTTTAAGTGCCTTTTTGTTTGTTTGTGTTTGGTTTTGGGTTTTTTAAAATCATTATTTTGAGAGACATTTGCTCATCTTTCTAATTCTGCTTTTCATTGAGGAATAATGATGTGCTAGAAATCTCACCAGTAACACAGCTGGTAATTTACCCTCTGGAAGGGAGAGGGTTGCAGGAACTAAAGAGATCAGCTCCGCAGACACCTGACCTAGAGGCTATTGCAGGACTGTCTCCAGGCAAACTCTCTGTATCCTACACCAACAAAGACTGGTTTCTCAGGTTGTAATACTTCATCAGTTAGACAATCCAGCAAATGTTCTTCATTTGTGCTTACAGCTGGATCAGTGGACCTTCACTTGTACTATATTTAAGCCACCAGCTGCCACAGAACCAAGAAAGGCGATGTTGAGTTGTGTTAGTTCAGGCGTGGAGGAGATGGGTCTACGGGAAGATCAGTAATTTGCAGGCAGTGAAAATGGGACAGCTGAAGAAAGTGAGGATGTGGGTCCCCAATCAGTTGTGTTAAGACCATAGCTCTAGCTCAAAATTTCACAGAATCCTCACACCAGCTGTTTAACATGGTGCTGCGTGCGAAATACACTCCCGTGGTAACAAACTGCCCTTTCTTTTAAGGCTCTCCAATTAGTGCAGAGGTTCTCAGGCTTCATGAGAAATCAGAGCAAGGAGGGAACTTTAGAAGTGATCCAGGGAGGTACCCTTTGTCCAGGCAGTCCTGTTGTTGTCTGTGGTACCAAGCATGGGGCCGAGGCCTGGGCCTGGCCAGGGTGGCGGTGAAGTGGCTGGGCTCCTGGGCATTGTGATCTTTGCAAAGGTGCTGGTCAAGTTGTGGTGCAGGTGGGAGGATCTGCTGCCCTTCCAGGCTGCAGAAACCCTTGAATACAAGCTCGTTGTGAGTTGAGTGATGGATTTACCCACAAAAATTTGAACTGTTTACATTAGAATTCCTGATGGTATTCCCAAGTTATTGCGCAGTTTATATTGCTCTTCTTCTTAGTGCTTTTTCCTGACATCAGCTGCCCTTTTTCAGGCCTATCAGCTTGCTGGTCAAGCCTAGACTCCCAAGTATCCTGAGCCATGTCTTCTGATCCATCCCACTGGTTAACCAGGCAAAGAGCTCTGATCTAAAAGCAGATATAGCTGAAAACCAACTTGGTTGCCTGACTTTTCTTTTTAATGTGAGAATGTAGCTTGATGTGACAAAAGGAGAAATGTACCCTTCTCTCAAACCAAGGCATTAATATTGAAAAATCCCCATAACAGTGGGAAAAAAATCTCTGAGGCAGCAAAAGGGATGTTGCTTAAAATTAAATAAAAAGGCAACTGGGTAAATAGTTCAAATTGTGTAGAATTCTTAATGGTGGTTCATTTAGCTCTGCTAAAGGTCCCCAGCTTTCTCTTGCTTTCTCACAAACACTTCTGCAGTTGGTAGTGCTTACCATATCTGATGAATTCATGATACACTAAGTCCAGCTTTGCACATGTTTTTGTGCTGTGAGAGAGCATTCAGCAAAAAACTTGGCTGCTTTCAGCCCGCTACCAGTGTCTTGGCAACACTGGAGTTTTCCAAAGTGCTCTTAAATACAGAACCTAAGTAACTTATTTTCGTTGTAGCGAGGGTGGAGCAAAAGACGCCTTCAGAAGAGGTTACAGCAGGGGGCAAGGAATTGGGAGCTCTAAAGCGAGATGGAGCAGCCTGCCCCAGGAAAGAAGACTGGAAGCTCTGGGTGCATAGGGCTACTGGCACCCAGGCTATGACAAATCCTGGATCTGCCAAGGGAAGGAGACCTGGGAACATCGAGAAAGGCTGCGAAGTTAAATTCACTGCTCAATATTCAGGCCAATGAGAGATGTCTCACAGCTTAGTCTCCGCGGGGTCATTCATCACCTTTTCTTAGCTAGTCTGCTTGCAAGTAGGGCTGGTCTGGCTGCAGCACAGAAATGCAGTGGTATGGCAACACCAATACAGAGAAATTATGAAAAGCACAGCCTCTGCTGGTTTATGGGTGATCTGATGTACAATGAAATGTTGTAGAACTTAAAGACAAGATATATTTCTCTCAAGTTGGAGGTGGGTCGACTAATTTCAGTAAAATAAGTCTGTATCAAACCTTCAGTCAATGCTCAGATGAAGTACAGTCTGAGTAACTTGCTTTTTTTCTCACAAGTTGTTGAAGTCTGCCTTTATAGCTTCTGCTGGGAGTGCTTGCAGAACTTCTAAGTATCACTTCATAGACAGGCTTGTTGCATATTTTGTATTTCCTAATCAGTGCCTACACTAAGGTAGAGGACGTGCAATACTGATTTCTCAGTGCAAATGATTTTCCTGGAAAATATTTTTCTTGGATGTAGACCATGAGTTTGAAGGTAAACAAGGCACTTTCTTTAGTTCCAATAGTTCATCTGTATTAATTGAACTGAAAGCCAAAAAAACATTTAATCCTAGCAGTTACACAGTGCTGGGCAGTGGTTAAGGCCATCTGCTCTGGAACAGGCACCAAACTGGTTATGCTGGGATGCTCAATCTGTCTGTCCAGCCAGTGAAAGCTAATCCCCTGCACTGCCAAGCCCTGTCCTCTGGCTGGGGTGGAAGCAGGTCTGACTCTGGCAGCATGGCCACAAATACAGGATTTGGTTCATTGCTGGCTCCAGCTGCAGTGGTCAAGTACAGGGCTGCTTGACAAATGCCCCCAGATATATGAATCGTGTATCTTATTATCCATTTCTGTGTTTCTTGGACTCTTTCTTTACCACCCCTGCATCTCCATTTCCATTCCTCAGTTGAGGGAGACAACCTTCACCTAACTAGTTTTTCCTCGTAATCCTGGTTTTGCCATATATCCATTTCTGAGTTTGCTATTTCTGATGCTGCTAACCAGGTTATCTCAGGCTTACGTGCTATTATGGGTAGGGTTACCAGGCACGCTGGCCTGGCAAGGCTCTATTTCCCAGAATGTCCCCAGTGCTCCACTCCAGCTATCTGTGTGGTTCGGCTGTTGCTCACACACGTTCCCTGTAACCACATGAGGGGAAGAGCCAGCCCTCACAGCACCACCTGTACCTTTTGCCAGCTTCTCACAATATTCTCTCTCACATTCAGCTTTCCACGTCATTATCCACTCTCTTGCCCGTTAGCTTCCAGACTCTTTCCAGGTAGCTCAGCCTCAGGCCATGGCCCTGCTGGCAGCTTGGTTCCTACAGTGTTAGCCCCAACCACCCACCTGTGGAGTTATTTGCTTGTAAATGATCCATACGAAGACTATTAATATATTTATTTGATTACACAAATCAACTTGTTACTGAAAACTCTTGCCGTTTTGAGGATATATGACAAGAAAGCCAAGGCAGAGGTCCTGTCTGAGCAGTTGTATGTTCTGCTTTCCAGCTAATGCCAAAACCCAGGACTGTTTAATAACAAAGCAGGCTCAAAGAAGGTGGTCGTGAAATGTTTGTGGATGTCCTTGCGTGTTCCTTGGCAAGTCTACGGTATCACCTCTAGTACCCTGAGAGTAGTGAAACGATTCAGCTTGGTTGTTTCTTTCACACCTTAAAGAATGTGTGAGGTGTCATTTTGGATCTGCTAAGCGATGCTGGATGCCTGCCCAAACAAAATTGCTGGCCATGGGAACAGTTGAAGTCCTTATGAGAGAGGCTTGGGGGAGAGGGTGCGAAAGCAGCCAATGGCAAAAGCACCCATGAGGTATTTGCCTGTGTCTCTGCCCTTCCCTCAGCACTCCAATTTTGCACATCTGCTGAGCCCCAGAGGAACCAGTTCCTCCTGCCGAGCCAAGGGCAGCAGGAAGTTTTCTCCATTCAGGGGTGCTGGGTGAGCTGAAGCACCTGCAGCCACACTGCTCGCTCCCAAGAGGGACAACTGCTGCAGCTCTGCTCTCGCCCTCCTGCCATCCACCCGCTCACCTCCAGCTCCCACTGGCAGCAGTAGCCCTCTGCCTGGCACTGCTGGGCTCTTTATGCCCTGGAGGTTGGCACACCCGGGGAAAGATCCTTTACAAGGCAGGCTCTCGTGAATCTTGGGCACGAGGACCACAACATTTGTAATAAGGTAAAGAACTTGTTGTGAGGCCACGAATGAGTAGGTAACCCACACCTGAGGGGAACTGGTCTACCTTAGTTTTCTGCCTTGAAAGCTAAGTGAGATCATCCTAGCTGTGAGTGCCCATTAGATTTGTATCCATCCATGGCTTCAAATGGATTGCAGCAGTATCACTGCTTAAATCTCAACGTTGCAGACTAAATTCCTACTGGATTAAGCCTATTAGAGAATATGGGCTCTTTATGCACAAACAGTCTGTTTGACCTCTGTTTGCATGGCAAGATTTTGGCCTGTAGTTATTTCTCAAATATGTTGGGCTACTGTGTATCCTAGGTAATAATAACGTAATTTATATTACCTACTTAAAAAAGCCAGAGAAATTGGATTTTTTTTAAGAGAAGGTAATGTTTAGAGAGAGTGAGACGCTGAAAGATCTGAAAATACCTCCTAATAGAAATGCACAGAAAGCCCTGTTTAACCACACCAAAGAGTCTCATTCTCTCCATATTTTGGGCACCTTTGTCTTCCTTTGCATATACAAAAGGGGAAGTATTTGGCTAGTTCCCAGCCAAGACTGCACACCCAGGATTCCACCCAGCTTCTCCACTCCTGTCATGCACACAGTTTTACCTGTTTTGCCAATGAAGGCACTGGTGGGCTGTGCAGCCTTGGCTGGTGCCAATGCTCAGCCTCAAAAATTTGAGTGGTTAGGTGTTGGTGGCCACACTCTGGGACGGCTGCAGAAAGTTTGGCAGAAAATGTTTTCTGAAAAATGTATGAGGATCAGTCCTCTGACAGCATATACATTTCTGCTTTGCCAGCTAATCTCAATTTACTGAAGAATCAACCTTTTCTTTGATGCTTGGTGCCTGGCAATGTATTTCCATTTTTGGGTCACATTCAGGAGACATTACTACTGCAGGCAATGAGAGAGGACGTTTTACAGCAGGCTTGATGGCTTGCACAGCTATTCAGGGGCCAGACCAGAGACCAGTGCCAGTATCTGACTCATCTAGTACTGCCAGAC
The DNA here is from genome assembly GCA_014706295.1 of Lycocorax pyrrhopterus obiensis. Taxonomy (NCBI): domain Eukaryota; kingdom Metazoa; phylum Chordata; class Aves; order Passeriformes; family Paradisaeidae; genus Lycocorax; species Lycocorax pyrrhopterus. The sequence continues at coordinate 29,943,230 of JACSVZ010000007.1, read as the reverse complement.
CTGAGACAGCCCCACGGGTGCCCCTAGCAGTGATGTCCTATCTGGGCTTTTTGGAGCCCAGAAGGGACTTCTAGGCTGATTCAGGTATCAAAGGGTCAACCCACCATCAGTAAAAACGGATGTGTTGCACATATAAGTGAGGAATGGCTGTCTCTCTGGGGGAGGGCAGCTGGCACATGAACAAACTCCTTTCATACCTCAAAGATGAAGAGAGGCCTGTGGTTCTAATATAACGCCTGACCAAAAGCTTGTTTTAGTAAATGGAGATCACTCAGAAAGCTTTGTCGTAGGCCTGAGGCAAAAATAGCACATGCTTTGGGGAGGACATGTACAGTCCAGAAGCAATGGAGGTTCTTCAAGAGAGTGGGGCACGTCATGTGCTGCCAGTGAGTCCCTGCACCCACATAGATATTGTCACTATCACCTACATGCCTCTCCCCCAACAAGTAGCTTTGTGGAAGAGAAGTCTCTTTGGCTATGCTGGAATGACATGGGAGTGTATTCCTCCTGCAAACTGGGAGCATTTCTGAAGAGCTTCATGGACTGTGTGGATCAGGAAGAGACTCTGTAATGAGCACAGTTCAGGAGATTTGCAACTTCTGAGGAGATCATAGATATGCCCCCCAAGAAGTCTGCTCTTTAGGTCAAGTGGCACATTTTGTGAGGACTCTTGTTTTCTAAGGAGCACCCTTTGGCAGAGGTGCCATATGCATGGGGCTCTGGCATCCACCTGCCGTGCTGCTAAAGCAGGTGTGTGTATTTGGGAGGCATGTCTACACACACAGGAGGGGTGCTTGTACACAAATATATATCTCTGTCTCTTATGTGGCTGTGTTCCTTTGAACTGATCCAGTACCCCACTGAAGTGAATGGGAGGTGGGTAAAGCCTACAAGCCTACTCATGGGAGTACCAATTTGCATGAGCACATCCTTGTTTTGAAGCAGGCTACTGTTCTCAGCAGACTGCAGCCTTTTCCCCTTCTCCTTTTGTATTTTTCAGTATGAAAACACTCCATGTACTTTGCCTCTCTGAGGTGTTCCTTGCGGTACAAGAAACACATCTCTGTCAGTGCTTTATGTAGCCTTAGCACCTGAGGAAGCAAATGGCAAGTACTGGGGACTGATGGTGCTCAGCACACTCCTGGGAAGTCTTCTTGATCAGTCCCATAAGCTGTGTTCTCTCTTCCTGCTCTCCACTTTATCCCCAGTGTGTATTACACTTGCCCCAGCTTTGCAGAGATAATTTGCACTCTCCTAGTTCATTAGCTGCTACCCCCTCCTGTCCATGGGCAAAAAAAAGCCCTTACTGTTCAAAAGAACACATGCAGCAATCATTAATGCTGACCCTAATTGTGCCAATTCAAACCACTCAATAGCTCTAATTAAAACCTCTCTTGTGCAGGGCACTGAACAGTAACAAAACTGTCACCCTGAACAATCAAATCATGGAGCTAAGAAATTTTTTTCCCCCTGTTGTTCAAATGTTGTTGCTCCTGTCGGAAGGGTCATCTGAAGGGATTAAGTATGGGGCTTTTGTAGCCTGCAAAGTTGGCAGGAGCAGGGGGGGAAATATCTAAACCCAACCAATATCTTTTGGTCACAGTTTGAAATCAGAAGACCCCAACTTTTTTCCAGGTCTCCTTTCATCCACTTTACCCACCCCCACGCAGCAAGCAACACCTGCAAAGTAGACAGGCTGTTGGTTATGAGACACATGGACACCACAAGTCAACTTAAACATCTGCAAAGGAGGGGGTGAGGGGGAAACCCAGGCGTTCCTATCCCTACAACCTTGTTTCTCAGGGTCCCTGACTACACTTTCCTGTGTGCCATAAATAACTCTGCAATTACATTAATTGGTTGCATATTTGTTGACACAGGGGTGGACAAGGGTAGGTTACGGTGGGAGGATTTTTGCTTTCAGTGCAATTTTATACTACTTTCTTCAGATGTCCTTTAATCCCCACTCTCCCTCCCCCCGTTATTTAGAATTCTCATGTCTTTCAGAATAACTTTATAAGCCTGTGGGTGGGAGGGGGGAGCAGGAAAAAAAGAGTGTTAAAATTAATTTGATGGCACCCATGCACACACATCTGTTCTGCTGTGTTTCCCTAGCAAAGTCTATCAATCAAATTGAAAAGGTTGATATGTATCACAGTGGGATATTTCAAAAAGCTGGATGCAAACAATTGTGTGCCAGAAGGTCTTATTCTGCACCGAGTTTCTGACAGGAATCGAAAGATCAAAATGGTGTGCATATACACCTATATTTTGTTTTACATTTCCCATTTTTTTAAGAAGATAGTGAAATTAATAGAGCAATAGAGTTAACTACTAAAATTCCAGTCTCAGTATCTTTTGTTCTATTTATTGTTGTGCATGTCCTGAAGCCTAAACCTGGGACAAAATGTAAGAGCCTGACAATGCTGCAAGTACTTTTGTATCTGTGCTGCTATTTTAGATCATTACAGGAACACATGCTAGCTACCCTATGTGGTTCTGGGTTCAAACCACCATGTCAGAGTATTTGGTATGGGGTACTTCACTGAGTCTCTCGTTCCAGTACCTCCTTGAATTGCTTTCTTTTGCTAGTAGTAATCTGAGTTGCAGTGAGAAAGTTCATGGCATGTTGTGTTTCATCTTTCCTTTTTTCTTCTCTCCTTAGCTGCTGTCCCAGCTGAGAAGTAGGGAGTAGGATGACACAGCAGTGAGCTGGCAGTCTGCCTCCTCAAACACCCTGAGTATTTTCTGTCAGAAACCACCTTCATTGTTTCTTGTTCTGACTGCTGGGCTCTGCTGTGTGCTGTTACATTGCCTCATCTCAGCAGTGAAGCCGTTTCATTTACTGATGGATAAAATAGCCCATACTTAGAGTACTGCTTGACTCAGCCTTTAAGTATTCAGCATTGGTTGGTGACGAAGCACAAAATCTTGATGTATAAACACACATTCTTTATGTATAGAAGCTACAGGACAAAACCTAAGAATGCTTTTAAAACATTTTGAGGTGAATAGTCTCCTCTTGTGCAAAACTCCTTGCAAACTTGGCCATATGAGCAGATATGTTCAGGATATGGTCTATTTTCACCAGTTTGCCTCAGATCCTGTGAGTACTAGCTAGGAGTCAGCAGGGGGACCACAGTCTTTTCTAAAAATGGGGGTGTTGCACTGTGATGTGTGATGGTGCTGACCCACTTCTGCCTTTGTGCCACCACTGAGTGGTAATGCAACACTCTCTAGTTTTCAATGGCAATGTGCTCTCACAATGGGATGAAGAGAAATAGGTGACACTACTTTATGGCATTCAAATGAGTGCATTTCAGAGCAAGGTCCCTTCTTCATCAGCAGCACTGGAGAAAAGAAACCAGAGCTCTTTGACCGTTTTGTTGTTTGTTGGGGGCAGTGGGACAAAGCAAAACATGTCTTACACTTCTTGACACTTGCTTAAGAAGGGGAAATAAGGCACAGACAGGGTTTTTGACCAGCTCTAGGTGTTTTCAGCCAAGCTGAGAACAAACCCTGGGAACCTAGTATCTTGTCTAGCTTTTGGAAAACAGCAGCTCTTTTTCTGAGCTGATTCTTGCCTGTCTTCGTATAGGAAGCTCTGTGTGTCTCTGTTGATCTGTTGAGCTGAGGGTAGGGGATTTCTGTAAAACACACCCCAGTGTAGATTCCCATCGCTTTCTGTATGGATCTCCCACGGTCCTGTCTGCCCTTCTGTCTCATTCCTTGCCCCCATTTTCTAGGCAGCAATGCTGGAGTCTATCCTCTTGACTAAGCTGTTGCACTTTAATTTTCAACAGGCCCCTATTGCTCTTGCACCTTGTGTGTGGTCTTTGAACGTTATGTGGCTCGGCAGCTGGGAATAGTGAGTGGGTGGGCAATTTAAAACAGAAAAGACTCTGTATCAGCACAGGGCTGAGGTTTGAACTCTGCTCAGCTTTGGATACGTGTAGCTGGTTCTCAGGGCTGTGATTTAAGTGCCGTTTCGCTGGTGTCAGTGTGAAACTTAAATCAGTGCTAAGAAACTGGTAGGGAAGAAAAAACAAACTGTGCCTGTCCGATAACGAGTGTTACTCTTGGCCCTGATGAAAAATTGTGGGATCAAGACATCTTAGAATGTATTCTGCTGTTTCGTCACCATTTTGCCTCCATAACTGAGAAGACAAAAAATGTCTAATTTGATGTCAGGGTTTCTTTGCTGGAGTATATTTCTGAGCTGTTTCATGCCATTTAGAACACAAATCTGATTCTGAGTTTCCTGAAGATATGGACTGCTAACAGAGAGAGGCAGATGAGGGGGGTGCCAACCCGTGGGACGAAATACTTTATTGCATTCATCTGAGCGTCTCTCTGAGACAAGGTAAATGTGCTCAAGCAACAAAATATAGTCCCAATGTCACGACCTGTTGAGGTCACAGGGCCTGGTCCTCAGCTGCTTCCTCCTTTTTGTTGTTGTCTGTGCTGGTGGAGGATCACATGCAGGAGAGGTCAGGCAAGAGACCCTGCCTTCCATGTGCCCTGGCATGATTCCCACACACACACACAGAGTTCTTCTGCACTTTCGATGGTGAGCCCACTCTGCATGGGCAGAGAGTTCTTATGTATGGGGGATTCACCGGTTGCTCTCCTTTGCATTTGCAGCCCAGAGTACCAAGTCCTCAAAACTTCAGTGCAGAGGTTCTTTCCCCACCCACTTTCCATCTATCCCACCCAGGTAGACAGGATGAGCAGAAAGAATCCTTGCCTTGATAAGATTGATAAATGAGGTTGGAACAGAGCTCCTCTTTTCTGGAGTCCATATGGAGTCCAACCAACTTCAAACTCATAGCTGACAAAATAAAAAATTGGCAAGTCCCTAAGTACTTTTAAGGATTCTAAAGGTTAAAGATATGGTTGATTGGCATTCTTTTTAGAGCCTGGAGTGATGTTATATTTGTTTCACAGAATTCAAAGGAGTGCACAATTAACATTAGAAATATATTAGATATTTGGAACAGTCATTCAATTTTCCAGTGCCACATATATACCCATCATTCACCACCACTGTAGTGGGCCTTATATTGATTTTTAGCATTATTCCCTATAATTTGCAAAACATAAGTAAGAGTAAAAAGGCCAAAAAAGGAGAATATCCTTGTTTTCAAAGAGCTGGCAGATTACAGACCAACATCAGCTATGTCATTGCAGTGGTTCCACCCTTAAAAACAGGTATGTGCTGCAGTACCATGAAAAAACACACTGAAGAGCAAATGAGCATTACAGCCTCTTTACTACATCTTGCACTTTACTCCATTCCTTTCTTTTTGGTTTCATTTTGTTTTGTTTTCATAATAATACTGGTGTATGGACAACAGCCTCTTCCCATGATGGAATAACATAGGAGCATGAAGGTATGGCTGGGTAATAGGACCAGATGGATGGGCACTAGTGAGAGGTGAGGGTCTGGCAGTGGTGGGAACTAATAAGGAGTACTAGCAACCCTGGGAAACTAAAGTAGTGCTGCCAGGACCAACACAATCTAATATGCTTTACAGAGAAAAAATCTGAACAGAATTTCTGCATGAAGTATAATGAATGAAGTGGCAGACTCTAGATGGATTTCATGGAAAAAGGCTTGAAATCCTGTAATATTTTTGACAAAGCTTTCTGTTCAAGTATAAGTGAATATTCTGCAAAGAGGTTCCAGGATGAAAAGCCCAACAGGACACTTATTTTTTACTAACAGGGTTTCTGTTTCATTCAGGCACACATATATATACATATACATATATATATATAGCTTCCATAAAAAGCTGAGACTCCTTTTTGTTGACATGATCCAGCAAATACACCCCAAAACATGCTGAACACCCCAAAACATGCTGAACACCCCAAAGCAATGTGTCTCTGCTTCTTAACAAGTGTGAATACTTTGCACTCAGCAGCAACTGACTGTTATTCCATCATGGGAAGAGGTTGTTGGCCATATTACCAGCATTATTATGAAAACAAAAAAGAAAGGAATGCAGTAAAGCGCAAGATGTAGTAAAAAGCTGTGTTGACAGTGGGATGACACTGTAAAATTGTTGTATGCTGTGATGTGAATCCTTTCGAACCCAATGATGTCTGACTTCCACCCTCATAATCAATGAGTCAAACTTACTCCTCCCCACACTCCCCATATTCTACCTATGTCTGGGAAGCTGGGGAAATTGTATTCTACCTCATTTTAGGGTGACTGGACAGACTTTCTCTTCCTGTGGTTGCTTTTCCTAACTGCACAGGGTCATGAGTCTGTTCAGTTGTGGCTTTTCAATCTTTACTCTGGACTGCCCTGAACTTGCCTCTAGATGGAGATTTGCAGGTGTCAGCATAGTAGAAAAGGTTCTTCTGTTACTGCAGGTTCTCAGCAATTAAGGCCTGGCAGCAATGGATAATTCTCTGATTAAAATGGTCCAAACAATTCAATGGGCAAAAAGTTACAAAGAAAAAAAAAAACAGCTCTAAATTCTGCATTATTACAACCTACAAAAATGAATCTTACAGCAAATTTCCCATGTTCTTCTTTACCCCTTTTATTAATTGTGACAACAAGTGAAATCTAAACCTCTTGCAGGAGTGATCGTAGCATCTACTGACTTAAAAAAGAATTATCTTTAACTGTAAATTAGTCCCTAAAAGCAATTACCTCATATTTGGAGGCAGCAGATTATTCTCTATTGAAAGTTGAGTAATCATTTCTACTAAACATGTGCAAGAGGGGATTCATGCCCTGATGGAAGCTGTGGCAGATAAATCCCATGATGGTTCTGAGTGCCAATACTGTTCAAAAGAGGACAGTGATCTTCCGAAACTTGTTTGAGGACAAGACAAGTAGAAGCAGAGGCAAATAATCAAAGCAATCAAACAGTTCTCCCTGAACAGCTGTCAAGACCACCAATATACACGTCCTGTGCCATGAGTTTGTGGTGGTGCACATGATATGCAAGCACCATGGCAACAAGATATTAATCATCAACAGAGATGGGCACAGGTTGGGGTAAGTCTTCAGAGGTGCAAGTTGTAGGCTGTATCTCATGTACACAACAAGCCCCAACGGTACCAGTTTCAGCGCTACCTCAGCAGCATTGCATAGTTGAATTCATTGTGGCTGAGCTTATGTCTCCTCTGAAGGATCCATGTGTTGGGCCTGGTATACAAATGCCTGGACATGAAGAACAACTTCTCTTCCAGTTCTGTATCCCTCTCTCTTTGTGGTTTTTGGTTACAGACTATGGGCAAGTTCTTTGCTAGTGAGACACCACTGATTGAAGTGGCACTGTGCCAGCAGTATTTGGCACTCTGAGTGATGGCAGGGATTTTCAGAAGCGTTCAAGTGAGAAGATTAGGTGCCCAATCCCTCTTTTGTTTGGTCAATAGCCTTTTCTTGGCTCATCAGCTTCTCCGCAAGGCCACTGATGCTCAGTGCAGGCACTTCCTACTTGCCAGCAACCTGAGAGAAATAACAGACAATTTAATGGCACAAAGCTTTCTGTTTCTGTAATTTATTTTATTTACCGAGATTTTTCTTTGACAATGCCACGCCAGTAAAGTGCACCTATACTAACTAGAGTACCAGGCCCAGTGTGCTGAAGAGTAAGGCATACATTTTCAATGGTGAAAGTGACTCACCACTGGAAAAAAACAATGTATTTTCTCTCTTAATTGTGTCTTTAAACAGAGCTTGGATGTCCCTCCAGCCTCCTGAACGGTGACCTGCTGAGATTTTTGGGCTTGGAACAGCTCAGTAAAATTTAGTGGTGACACACAGGCAGGCTATGAAGTCTCTTCTGCACTAAGGCAGTTACTATCCACAAAGGAAATATTTCTCCCTACAGAGAGACACCTGGCCATGGCTGGAAGTACAATGTGGCAAGGTTATGAACAGCTTTGACCATGAAGGGGTCAACGGGTTCTGCTGACCCTCTCTGGAACTTCTACTTGGTGTTAAGATGCTGCTGGTGTCGAGGCCTCATAGGCATTGGTGGGTTGGTTTCTGGTGTAGCTGGTATTGTTTATCAGGGATTAAGAAAACAATTACTTTTTCATGGTGGTAACAAACATTTATCTAGCATAGAGATCCTGATATCCTTGTGTTTGTGTGTGAAAAATACACCAAAGAAAGACATTAATGTTTAAAGTACAAGTGACAAAGAACACATGAAAGCAAAACACAAAATAGGTCAGATGCAAAAATCCCCCTATGAAATTGGAGAGGAGAATGTAGGCAAGTGTAATATTGTTATCTGGACTGGAATTTAATCAAGACTTAAGCATGAGGTGATGTGGTACTTCGGTGGTGGGATCACCGCCTCAACAAAACTGTACTAGATTCTGCCTGTCTTTTCATAGATTCAGGTGTGCACCGGTATAACTTGTCCAACCTCAACAGAGCTGATCCTGATTTACACAAGGACACTCATATTCAGATTTCCCAGCTCTTCCCCTCCTCTTCCCTTCAAGGTCTCTCTACTCATGTCGTGGAATGGCACAAGTTCAGGTGTGGATCAGAGAGACTTTGAAATGGAAAATCAGAGGATACCACAGGCCATACTGGAGAAGAGCTGGCAAAGCTTAGAACCAGGCTAGCAGAGTGGTGAGGGTTAGGACTAAGGTAGGCTTGTATGGGGTACTGTGTTTGGAGTCCCAGAGAAATCTGCAAGCCAAGAATAATGAATACTGGCAGAGCTCCATGTGAGTAACAAACGGCTTATCCTGTCTAGGCTAATGACAAAATGTTACACATTGGCATTTTTAATTTTTATTATTTTTTTTTTTTTTTTAGGAAAAGAAAGATTAAAGCAACCGCTATACCTAAACACTCTGCTTTGCTCTGATAAGATGCCAGAATTACATGACTTCTACTGTGTAACAAGGTTCTTTGTGTGGGCGTAGCAGCCCCTCCCCATACCTAGCGGATACACTCTAGGGAATTTTTGCAAGTGTGAGTATTGCCTCTTGTAAGGTTACTGAATTAAGAAAGTTAATACATTGTATGAAAAAATGTCACGTTTTGTGTGTTTCCGTAAGAACACCACAAAACGGTCCTACATAAAGGTTGTTATCACTATTACATGCACAGCAATGACCCCCCCCCATGCATATTACTCTGCAATATGTTGAGCTTCTGCCCTGTCCTCCATCAAACTCAAGATGGTACTTTGAAAATTAAGGACTTGATGTAAATGCAAGCCAGTCTAGTTCACAAGATATCCCCACCACTCAGTCCCTCTGTCAGGTAGAGGGCTTGACATTACTCTCTGCCTCCAATGCTCAGGGTCTACAGCTTGCTGCCATTACCATGCCATGGTATTGCTCCCTCTTTAGACATGCCTGTAGAGACTGGGCCTTGCTGGTAGATGTATCTCCATTTTCCCCTCTTCTCCTGCTTCTGCTTCACAGCTGCACTAACTTGCCTGTTGTGTGACGGTGCTCACTTTCTGCCCAAACTTCCCATTACTGAGTGCCTGGTGCTTGGACGAACTGGGACCCATGCACAGTCTGTAAGGGCTTGTCATCTCAAGAGGTACTAAACTTGAATTTGGGATGGTTTCCCACGTGCAAGGCATGTATTACCAAAGACCCCGAACACATCACCTGCACGAGGTCTGCAGGATGTGCTGGGCAATGCAAAGCAATGGGCTGGGGGCTAGGTCTGCAGCTGGGAACGCAGAGGACGATCTTCAGGGAAGGGTAGACTCTGTGGCTGGGGGTCAGCCATGTCCCGAGTCTCGGCATGGGGGTGGCACGACGACCTGCACTCCCTGAGACACGAGCTTACTCCTACAGCAGCCTTGGCCCCAGAGCGCAGGACCAAACGAACACGGTTCGTGGACCACGAGGTGATTTCCTTCGCCAAATTTACTTGCTCGCTAACCCGGCCCGGCTGCACGGCTCAGCTGTCACTGCCCCCGCCCGGGGCTCGGGCCGTGTATGCCCTACAGAGCTTTGAGGCGGGCGGCACAGCCCGGCAGCCCCGCGGGGAGTGCCCGCCCCGCTGGCTGGCCGCCTCCCGCGGCCTCCCCGGGGCTGCCCGGCGCCCGCGCACACGTCCGGCCGCCGGGGGCTCCAGGTGCCGCCGGGGGCTCCAGGTGCCGCCGGGATCTCCAGGTGCCGCCGGGGGTTCCAGGTGCCGCGGGCACGGGGACGGCGCCCACCGCGGGCCCTGCGCCGCGCCGCCCGCCGCCAACCTGCGCCGCCCGCCGCCCGCCCGGCGGTGGGGCGGAGCGAGAGGCGGCGCGGCTCCGGCATTGGCCGCGGCCCGCAGCGGCCGCACGGCGATAGGCGCGCGGCGCGGTCAGTGCCGGCCGGCCCCGCCCCGCCGCGGCTTTATAACGGGCATCCCCATGGCCGAGGGGGCGAACCTGCTGTGGGGCCATCGGCACCGCCGCGCAGCTCGCCGACGGACACGCCGCCGCCCGGGAGAGCCGCCTCCGGTGGCCGCAGAGCCGCCCCGCCCCGAGGGACGATGGTGCCGCGGGCCTGGCGCAGAGCGGGGGCTCGCCCGTTCCTGCTGGCGCTGCTGCTGGTGCATCTGCCGCCGGGTCGCAGCCACCGAGCCACGGGGCCCCGGGTAAGTGAGCTGCCGCCCCGGCGCGGCAGGTTGCCGTGCCCTGCTCCGGCCCGCCGCCCCCGCGCCCTGTCAGCGCCGCAGGTGGAGCCCCGGCCGCCGGGCAGCGACCCCGGCCCCGCTCCCCCCGGGCGCGGACCCTCGCAAGGGCCTCCCCGCTCGCTTATTAAAAGCCGGGTATCGGCTGTATGCGAGAAGTTCATACACCGGTATTAACGTGTTGGTATTTATTGCAGAAAAACACGGGAGGGGGGAGGTTGGCAGTCTGTGTTTTTATATTGCTCGACTTGCATTTAATGTAGCCCCTGTTCCCAGCACATAGCTTTAGGACTTTTCTTTTTTTATGTTCCCGAGCAGGGATTAAATGAATCCCTGTAATAAAGCTAGATGCCTTCAGCCCAGGCTTCTCTCTGTAGGAGTCTAGCTCTGTTTTTTTTAATCTGACAGTGTTTGACTCTTACTGGGGCTGTTCATTTCACTTACCAAACTATTACATTGCTCTGGGGGAGAACGCAACATTTTTCTAAATATGGTTCTCCCAGTGAGTGAGTGTTACCACTGCAGCACCACTACGGAGTAGTGTGAGAGTTTTCAATTATAAAGCTGCAAAACAGTAGCTGTTCTTCAGCCAATATTGCAATGAAAGCACAGCTCTGGGTAAGTGGAAAAACGTATCTCTCTGCAGGCGTGTTGGATGCGTTGGCCTTGTGCATTCTTGACCCAGCAGTCTAAAATGCTATGAAGTGTAGTACCTAATTAACTTAGACCATAGTTAGGCAAGACCAGGAGTCTTTGAAATCCCTACTCAGCCAAAGTATAGCAACAAGGGACTTTAGTGAAACGTTCTTTTTTTTTTTTTTTTCTAATTGAAGTGTTTGACCATGATGGCTATTAAATGCCTCTCAGAGCTATGGAAAGTGTACAAGTGGCTGCACTGATGTTGTTGTGTTCAGCTGTGCTGTGTAGCCTCTTTTATGGCCAGATGTGTAACAGCAACTGTGAGTTCTGATCTCACCAGTTCTAAGTCAGAACTGGTGTGTGCCATAAATTACTGGAGACCTGCTTTAAAAGATCAGCCAACACAGGGGTCCTTATGCATATGTCTTTATTACCTGATAGCAAGCATAAACCTCAAAATTGGAGTGATTCCACTTAGAGAGGAGCTTTAAAGGTGATATGTAAGAGTCTCGCTGGATGGCTAGGACCTTCATCAGCACCAGTATCTAACTGCTTTAATGAAGCACAATTGAAACAACAAAATAAAAAAATCCTGATAATTGTACAATGAGCCTGTATACCAAACAGTTTTCCTATATACCATTTTTTATACTGTGCTTTACGAGGTAGTTTAATTGCTCCCTGTGCTGGGTTGTCTTGGAGTGGGAGCTACTTCAGGAGAGTGGAAAACCAAATACAAAGGACTACTGATTTACTTTTTGCTTGAAGTAAGTAAACTGACTTGGCTATTTCTTCCTTCATGACTGGAGAGAATATCAGCTGTGAGCCCTAACATCTGCAGTTCTGTAGGAGGATGTGCCTTAAAGTTTTAACTTAGTGTTTTAACTTATGAGCTCTTAAATGGAAAGCTGTATATTTCCAGGATGTCTAACTCATGAAATCTGCCTTTTTGCACCTCAAAGTGTCATGATTAAGTGCGTATGAAGGTGAGGAGTTTGGTTTACTTGGTTGCAACCAGGTTGATTGATATAAGCTCGTGAGCTTCGTCTCTTGCAGCGATTAGACATTGCCAGTAAAGTTGTCATTAGTATAAAGGTGCCATACTTTAGATTCCAATAAAAATAAAAATACTTTATTATTAATTTCTTAAACAATGACCAGGTTACACCAGTATGTATTTGTCATGTGGGGTTGTGATTAAGAGTGTATTCCTGTCAGGAAATCTCCCTGGGCGGGTGTCAGTGTTGCAGTTCTGGGGGTCTGATCTTGTAGGTGTTCAGTTGCTAGGTGTGATACCTGCTCTTTCACACTCTTTTCTGTATGGTGAGCACTAGAACTACAGTATTTGCAAGCTGAAATGCTTTTAAAGGTGAACAACAGTTTTTAGTCCTACTCAGTGAATTCAAATGACCAGCAATAATGCTTGAATCAGGTCCTAGATCTTCCTCCTTGCATTTCCCTTGCTACTGTAGTGTTCTAAGATAGGCAGCCAGCACTGTTACTGAATACATAAGCAGAAGAGAATGGCTTGCTACTGTTTGCAGAAAATGTTGAAAAACTAGAGGTATTGAAGAGAAATAGGTATATCTACATCTCTTGTGCCAATAAGGGATGAAACTTTCAGATGAAGTGAGTTCAGGATAATTACTTGAATACCAAGGTAAATTACAAGTGCAGCTAGTACCTACAGGTCTGTTGAGGAGCTTCTGGCTCTCAAAAGGTGTATGAAGCTTGCTGTTTCTTGTTACAGTGAAACTATGAGCAGTGATGTGAATTCCTTAGGCTTGGTGTCAGTGACTTGTAGGAAACATCTGGCTCTTGCATATGTGCTGTTGCCCAATGATAGTTAATAACAACTGTCCCAAGTGGAGCCCCATAGGAAGTCTAATATCTTGTCCTAGAAATAACTTGGAAGCCCAAGGCTGCTGTGTGACTTGTTTCCTCAGCTGACAGACTCTAGTAAAGCTTCTGCTGTGTTACACAGTCACCTGGTCACTTCTGTAGCTCAAAAGAGCATTGTGGGACTATACTTGAAAAATGTCTGTTTGAAGGATGCTACCTTCTGGAAAAAGATAATCAGGCTTTATTTTCTATTCATGTTATCTTGTGTGCCTCTTGCTCTCTGCTGGCATGAGATCTGAGGTGTGTGACAAGCCAGGTCTTGCTGTTTCCCCCCTCCTTGATCCCAAAGCGATAGATGAGGAGCTTGACCGGGCTGGCTCTTGCATCTCCTACTGTGTGGTGCATTTAAGCAGTATTCTTTCATAGCAGATTAAATAGACTGTGCCACTAAGCTCCATTTTCCTCCATCTGGATAATTAAGTGTGACCTTTGTTTTTTCTAGTTCAGAGAGAGATCTGTGTCGGCCCTCTGCTATCTGAGTATAACTCCTGACCGTTACGAGCATCATCCATTAATGGCAGAGAACTGTTGGTGACAGTAATGACAAATACGAGCACGGAGAAATGGTGAATGCTTGCAGAAGGCCCAGAATGTCACTGCAGCAAGTCAAAAGCTGTCCTACCAGCAGGCTTGGATTTCTGGAAGACTGGGGACCTGTGCCCCTCCAGTGACTTCAGAGGACTAAAAGATGGTAGGGGAGGACAGGGTATCACTATAATTTTCTTCCTAGTTTCATGCATGGAAACATGTCATATCTTCCCTTGAAAGGCATGCTGGGGGAGGACCTTACAGTTCAGTGCTGTTACAAAGAAAGGTAGTAAATAGTAAAATTGTGAGGCTACCAACAGATTCCAGTGCATAAACTGGAGTGCCACAGAACATGGGGAATTTCCTGCTGCAGTTGGCTACTAGTTAGAACACCAAATAAGAATCTTGATAAAAAAATGCTGAAAAGGCTCCTGCAGCTTTGTTGATAGGTTTTCAATGACTGAATTTTGTTTCTTGGTTTGAGCTTAATCACCACTCTGCATTGCAAAGGTGTACACTAATAATTAGCAACTGAAGCACTTTAGTGCTTTTAGATTTCTGTACCATTGGAGAGATTCATTTAATGAAGAAACAAATACCCAAAGGCATGTCTTTAGAAAAGAAATAGGACAGATTTGTTACTCTATGGCAAACAGCTTTTGGTTACAGACACCCTGTTTTTGTTGGCCGAGGGATGTTTTTTACCCAAGTGGAAACTCTGGAGCTATACTGCTTATTTCTTCTTCTCCTTGCTCCTGTTTAGACCTTTAATGTTGGCTGAATTAATTTTTGTGTACTAAAGAAACTGCTGTGACTTGTGTTTTTTAGACAGTATGCAACTGTGGTGAAGAACAGGATTAATTCTTGTGCAGAGAAGTATTAAAACATTATGTTCCTATTGGAACAGCGGGCCCTGTTCTAAACAGAAAAATGCTGTACGATTTGACTTGCTCTGTATAGTCTTAGAGTTGGTGTTTTAACTGCCTGAACTTCAGAGTTGGCCACAAGAATATTTCCACTCATGTTAATGAGCTGTGCTGTTAATGAAAGATTTCTGGCCAGCAAAAGATTAGGTACAGAAAAAGAAACGGCTCATGTATTTTTCCTGGTGGTGGCAGCAAGCTCTGTATCTGGTGGAACACCTACAATGATAGCCTCTTGGACTAGTTTTCCAGTTTCTTGCTCTAGTCATGTGCTAAGGTAATCTTCATAGTGAAGAGCAGATGCTCTCTTGGCTTCTTTCATTTCCAGATGGCCTGAAGCGATTGGTAAGATGACTGTAAACTCATTTCAGTAGTATAGTAGCTCTGAAATATTAATACTGCTATTTAAATATCTTAGATGTTCTTATCCTGCCATCTCAAACTAATTGCGACATTACTATGTCAAAAAAACCCCAAACAAACAAAACCCCATTTGTCTCTTACTTGGCTGGTGAATCCCAGTTCTTCTGGTGCTGGCACATCTGACAGTGCAGTTAAGTGTTACACAATAAGCTTTATGCTAACATTAAAAGCTAAACATGGAAGCAGTACAGGTGGAACTAAAGCTGATCCCTGAAGGCTGCTGTGCTGACTGCCATACTTAAGCATCCTGTGAGACAGTGTGGTGGCTTCCTGTCGGAGTCCCCTGGTAGCTGCCACGAGGTCTCTGGTGCTGATGCACTATCCAGGGACTTTGTGGCACAGCAGACCTTGAGCCAAGCTTGGTGTGCAGTGGGAGTAGTTTACTGCTTTGGTCCTCAAGTGACATTCTGGCAGAGTAGCAGCTGTTGTGACTTCAACTGTGAAGCTTACAAGCTTAAGTACTGTCATTGCATTGGTAGGACTCTAAGCTTCCTGTGCTCATTTGTGAGAAGCTCTTCTGTTTGTGAAGTTCTTGCTCTGACAGTGAAGGCTGCCATTGATGTGGGTGTATTCATTCCATGCTAGACCTTTCTGGATAAGGAGGGAGGTCAGTGTGAGATTTGCTTATGCGGAGAAACTACCAGGATGTCATGGAAGTGGTAGGTAACTGTCTGCCTCTGCTGACTGGCTCACTTGAGCAGCGACAACTTGTGTTCGGCAGCTTATATGTGAACCATGTGAAGCTTTCTGTGTGTGATGACTTTACTGCTTGTAGGTATGAGAGTATAAGGAGTATTCTGGCACCAAAACCCTAACTGAGAATGCAGCTCTGTGCTTTTCTTTTTTTTTTGGTGGTGAGGGGAAAAGGCATTGTAGCTTTAAGAGAATAACAACAGGAAAGCATAGCTAGTCACACCAGGGTGTAAAGTTTTATTCAGGACAGTGAAAACCACCCACCATACAAAAGAGTTCTTTGTATATGGCCTCATGTAGGCTATCAGCAGCTCTTCAGCCTGAGAGCAGCTTCCCTAGGATAAGGCCTTCCCTTGAAACCAGCCTCATGCCTCCTATCCTGGATGTTTTTTCTCTTTATTAAAGTAGGTTCCTAATGCAACTTAGGCTCCTGTGGGATGCTGCAGTAACAATATAGATGGTGTTAGCAATATTCATGGGTGTTATAAAAGAGTTTTCTGCTTGTTTAGTGAGGGAAGCATTGCCCCATATAATGGGCCTGCCCTCTGACCAATGCTATTTATTAAAAACTTGAGGTGACAATTATGGTTGTTATGCTTCCCTACAAGAACTGCTCCAAGGGAAGCCAGTGCTATCTGAGTAGAAGGCCTTCATGGAAGTGCAGCCTCTACAGTGTTGTGAGTGATGATGGAGCAAACCTGCTTTGGCTTATGAAGGGATTCACTCTAGTCTGTGTGGCACTTTTAGGGTAGTCTGAACACTGGCCTGAGCCTGACTGGATGATGCCAAGGTGACAGCAGCAGCCTGGAGTAACACCCTTGGTGGAAGGTTGTCCTGTCTCCCTCACTGGAGATATTCAAGAGCCATCTGGATGCAACCCTATGCCATGTGCTCTTAGATGACCCTGCTTGAGCAGGGAGGTGGGACCAGATGATCCACTGTGGTCCCTTTCAACCTGACCCACTCTGTAATTGTCAGATGTTTCTCTTGTGTGTCTGTCCTTAGAGCAGTGGCCTAGAAGGCCCCATAAACGTCCTGCTGCCTGGACTGTCAAACTCTTTGCTGGTGGTCTCCCAGCTGTAGCCTGCTCAGAAGGCTATATCTGCATGTTGGGTTTGTGCATTTTTGCCTCCCACTGGCTTGTGGCTGGGCCAGCTGCTTTTGAGGGCCCACTGACAGAGGTTTTCATTTGGAGTGGCATGTAGCTATGCAGTGGGCAAGTGAGTGGTAGGTGTGAAATGAGAGCAAACTTGAGTACTTCCCCCCCCAAGGTCTGTGCCTAGAGATAGGAAAATAATGCTGGTTACTATAGTAACAGAGGCTGCATCATTAAAGGTTGGCTCAGGGTTTTGGCACGTAGAGTCTGGCAGCAAAGCCTAGACAAGCAACCCACCAGTGCTGCTGGCAGACTCCGCGTGCAGGTGGAGGAAGTCATACAGATACTGGTGTGTGTAGGCAGATCACTTGCTCTGCCATGGGCACCTATACTCCCCTTTTGGGCTGGAGCTGGAGTTCTGTTGCCTCTGGATGAAGTAGATGGATGAATGTGAGCAGGACATCATACCTGAGTAACTGCCACAGAGGACCATACTGCTCACTGCTTGAGTATAGACCCAGAACATGTGCCAGGGTTCTGTAAACTGGGTTGCCTTGCCCCATACACTCTGACTTGAAGTGGCTAAGGGGAAAGAAGCAGACTGCCTGCAACATTCCTTCTCTGCAAGGCATAGACTATTGAGATTCTATTCTATGAATCTATTGAGATTGGCTCTGTAGGCTACGTGGCAGCCCTTGTCAATCTGAAGTTAAATTTGATTCACTGCTACAAGAGCATTGGCCTAATATAATTTTTCTCTATTCTGAGTCTCATGACAAACTGGAAGAATGTAATTTTATCCTATTCAGAGTGGAAGAAGCGTGCTCTTTCTGTGCCACTGAGATGATTAAAGCTGGGGTTGAGGGGGTGATAAAAGTGAGGGCTTTCTCATGGGAGAGCCTCTGACAAAAAGAATCATAGTAAATGGAGGGGAAGCTGTGTAGGGATAAGAAAGATGGGGAAGTAGCACAGATGAAATAACTTGTTTTTCTAAGGTTTTTCTTGGCCACTAGTCCAGTTAATGATAGTTGGAATCATATCCAGAGAGAAGTGCTGATCCTCAAGTAGGGAGGAGAGGTTCCAAACTCTTAGTGGGCAGATTCTGTTTCAGAGTTTCTCTTGGCCACCAGTCCTCTGTAACCATTACTTGGGTCACAGACTAGAAGGAATGTGGAAAATGTTGTCCATCCCTGTTCTCTTCTGTTCCATGACTGAGAATTATCACTTGAATTGCACAGGGAAGCCATATTCTGCCTTCTGATGAACAAAGTCCACTAACTTAGCTGCTATATGTAGGCTTATGATGCATGGAATAGTGCTTGTTCTATAATTTCATGGAGTCCAGAATAGTTGATTGACAACTTTTTCATTGGTTTATAGAGAACCCAAAATACAAGATCATATGATCCTTAGTTGTGATTCTTATACTTTAGGGTTTGACACTCCAACAAATTAAAACAATCCAATACAGCCTTTGTGTAAAGGTAACTGTCTCAGGTTCTATGGCTATTGTGGGTTGCACAAGAAGTAGTGTGACCATGTATGGTATGGAGGGGGAGTGAACTGGGAATCAAAGAGATAAGGAAGCATCCTTAGGTGGAAACACCTGGTAGAGGTAGTGGTATCCTTTAATGTCCAGATGTACACTATCTCTAGATCTTGCTTCTGTGTGTACCATATACATGCTAGTCAGAAATATGTAGTATGGTAATCTTTTGTTGCAGCATGGACTCCCTTGAGTAGCATGAAGATTAAAGAACCTACTCTAGCTAGTACATCAAACCACTTCCCTTCCCACTTCTTTGAAGCAGATTTGTATGCATTCTACACTTGGGCTTAAACAAATACATGGTGGAACTAGGTGCAAGTTAAGAACTAAAAAGCCAGAAGCTCTTGGGTGTAATTTCCAAGTGGAGGATATTAAATGAATTGGAGTTTGTGGATACTAGCCAGATAAAGGGGTTTCTGTCTGAGCCAAGAAGCTGCTTCTGATTTGGGTCTAGTTACCATACAGAATGGTGGTAACTCTTGTTGGCTTCTGCCTGGAGTTTTGCATTTGGCTTATTCCTTTGCCCTTAAAAGTGAGCAGACAAGTGTTGCAAAAGAAGATAAGCTGTGTGCAAAATAAGCTTTTAAAAATGCGTATGCATCTGGAACACTAGAGGATTATCGTCTCCAAACTTGTAGGGAAATGGGAGTTTTAATGTGTATGCTTCTCAGGCTCAGTGGAAGCAAATTACTTTTAACATAGAAATCTGGTATGTGTAAAATGAACAGGGGTGTTAGTGCAATGGTTTTTTTCTCCACTTTTTTTTTTTTTTTTTTTTTTGCTCCACGGTTCTAGAGATTAGCTTATTTCCCTTTGTGTGTCTTAACCTCAAAATATGTAAATCTAGAAGAACTTGATCCACCTTTTAAAATTGAAAACAATACCAGTATCTACAGCCAAGGCTTTGGAGTTCTGTCAGGTAAGGGATTGGGTGTAAGTGCTGCCATATCTTCCTGCTGTTGTAGTAAACCGTGGCAAATTGGACTCTCTGTGCTGCTGGTGGTGGTGGTATTTGCCCTCAATTAGCTGCAATGCACCTGAAATATTCCTGGAAATTAGGCTAGATGCAGAAATCTGTCTGACTAGAGCTTTAACATAACTTCTGAAAATGCTTGCCAGTTTCTGACTGCAAGAGAATGGTGCTTCTGGCTGCTGTACCTGAAGGCCTCAGGTTATTCTAGAGATGCTGTCCTGCAGCTTGGGCCAGGTGACACTGCTTATCTGGATAGGTGATACCTTATTCCACCATTAGGTATTTCAGTGGTGGCTGTGCTGCCTGTCTCATGCTTTCCATAAAGAGGGTGAACACTGAAGAATTTTGCTATGATTTTTTATCAGGGTTGCTAAAGTAGCATTCCTCTGACTTTGTCAGTGTCTATGGGCTGTCTTTCCTTCTTTATTATTGCATAGGTACAGAGAGTATTTTTATGAGCAGGAATCGTACCCCTAGGTCTAGGTTTGAAAGTCAAAGCTGTCTTCTATGGGCTTTAGTTTGTTAGGTGCTCTGTAGAGCCAGGGATGTTCTGCTTCATAGAGTCAGGATGTGCTCTCAGTGGCAGTAACTGCTCTTGTGCTCCCTTTACTTTTCCAGTTTAAGCTTGAACTGTAGAAGGAATAGTAGGTGCAATTTCTATGGACTTTTACAAAATGGACATAATTTGCTGGTGGTAGCATATTAATAATTGTTAAATCCATTGCCAAAAGTATGGTGAAGTATGTCAGCCCACATTTTTTTTGGATGCTCATCTTCAGCAGCTCCCAGGGAGCTGATTGTTCTCTTCACAGTGAACTCCGAAAGTGCTTTATGCTCCAATTTGGTGGTGGTTTTCTTTTTCCAAATTAAGGACTCTTACATCGAGGTAGTCTAGTTGGCTCTGAAGTAATCTGGATGTTACTGTTGTAGCTGTTGAAGACTTAAGTTTTCCAAGGCTGTCAGGTTTTGTCCTCTCCTCAGTTCCTCTGAAGTAACAAATGGGTTGGTAGAAAAAAAATTGTGTTCTGCTGTACTTGAACTGTCACCTAAGCTACTACCCTTCTTAAAACTTGAAGAGTTGTTAAAATCTAACTGTTGGAGCTCTTCTGAACTTCCTAGCTCACCTATCAGTTATGCATACCCTGAAAAATCAGGATTACATTTAAGGTGGCTGATAGAGCTTTAAATAACTGGACAAGTTAAACATTCGCCATTTTGTTACTAAAATAGGGTGTTTCTTAAGGGTTAATAAGACAGGGAGTGGAAAGCAATCAGTGTGAAACCTCGGCTTTTCTTGTCTTCGTCTTCAGTTGTCAATGAGACTATATAAATTTCAGGATTTTTATTGTGAACAATAGATACCTAAGGGAGTTCCAAACTAGCTGGATTGTGGAGAGAAGTTGAGCTTTTTCTTACCATGAAAGTGCTTCTTCGCCTGAAGCACTTTGGCAGCAGTATTGGAGCTGAAACTAGCTGTTGCTCATCAGCATACTGCAGTGTATGTTTTGCAGATTTCTAATCTGGATTTGAAGGCACCCATGGGGCAAAGCATCCTAACTCAGCTGCACTGTTTTGTAAAATCTGTCGGTGTGTATCCAGGTATGATGTGTCGCTGTTAGCTTTCCTCCTAGGATAATGAAGCTATCCTGGTTTGTGTGTATGTGGCTCTTGCATGGAAGTAATTTAAAAAAAAGTCAGTCCAAACTTCCAAATCAGGTTTTGCCTGTGTAATTAACTTAAGAAAAATGCAGTGTATCTTCTAGAACACTAGGGTTTTTTGGTGCTGAAACTGGAACTGAGTCGGAGGAAAAAAATTTACCACACTTGAGTAAATTTAAGCATTCCTAACACCTGTCCCTCAGCATTTCTGGATTTGGCCCAATTGTATGACAAGTACATTTTGAGCCCAAAGATTTGAGAATCGGATCTAGCTTGAATAGCTGGTGTCAGAAAAAAACTTAGTTTTTAAGTTTTCTGTTAGAACTCTAAGAATTTACCTAAAAGTCTTCAAGTTTTGCTTCTAGTTCTGTTGATAAACAAAGCCAAAAATGCTTCAGCAGTTGCTTTACATAATCGAGGGACTTTTCCCCTGGCCCCTACTGAAGTCCAAGAATCTGGAAGAGTTCAGTGGTAGAACCTCATGCAATTTGAAGAGAAAGATTTGATAAAAATAATCAAGCAACAGTGTGCTCTCCAGTGAATGACAGTCCCAAATAGAAAGTTTGACTTCAGCTCTCAGCAAGTTTTTCTCTGTAGCAAAGAACACTGAGTTACAAAGACATATCTCATTTTTCCCCCTATGCTTAAAAAAGGTAGGTATCTTACCATAATAACTGTTCTTTCTGTTAAACTTCGTACCTTCTCAGGTATCCCATGCAACTCTTAGCTCTTTATTCCTTTTGTTAAGGAAATTTCCACATCTGACCTTAAGTGGTGGGCCTCTACTATAACTACTTCCACGTTAGCCTGCTCACTAATAGTGTCACCTACAGAACAGCTATAGGTGAAAAGCTTCTGACTAACTTTTCCTTTGTCTAGACTCCTGTCAAAATCTGCTTCATTTCCTCTAAGATGCGTACTCTCTGGGTGTGCCTCTGTTCAGACAGGACAGCCAGAGTGGGAGAACAATTCTGAACTTGGTAGTTTTTGCTGAACTCTGCCTGAAGCCTTCCTCCTGGTAAAGGTGTGTCCAATTTCAGGAATTCACGCTTTTCTTTGGAATCACTGGGGCAAGTAAATCAAGTTAAACTGCACATATATATTCCACTTGACATGTTTTCCTTCAGTTTGTTCAGCATTGATAAACTCACTTGTAAAGATATAACCAGCCTTTCAGGGCAATGATTAAGTGATGCATGTCAGAGCAAAAGCTGAAGATGACTTTTCACTTCTTTCCTTGTCTTCACCTTGCATGAAACTGTGGAGAATATAAGCACTTGTATTCAGGAAGTGCCAGAAGGCTGATTATAGACGTGATGAGGTCACCTGAGATTAAGAGGACAAAATAGGGTATTATCTTTGGCTTATCTCTGGTTAGTATTTATTAGAAAGCAAACCTAGGGATTACCACAAACAGCCTAAGCCAAGCATGTCAGTTCTTCAGTGTATGGTACACTGATGTTCACGCATATCCATGCATTTCCTAAGGCAACCACTTAGGTTCAAATGAGAAGAGATAATCTTGTTAAATCTCATGCCAGTTTTCAGATGGGTAGAACTGTACTTATCTAAAATTGCTTTAGTGGGACTTGGTAGTGGCTTTTGTTTCGCTAGCAGATGTTGATGTAAAAATACAAGACTCTCTTGGCATCTGTTTTATTGTGAGGTGATTGACACCAGTGCTAGGCATTGTTTACACAAAACATCTGAAAGTAGTCGCAACTGTATTCAACAAGATACTAACTGAAGACAGCATTTATAGATGCTGACACTGATGAAGCTTGTTTAGCTGATGACCTCTACTAAATTGCAATCATGATTTAGTGGATTTGAATAAAGGAAACCTCTTAAAATAGGCAAGGGACAGAGTTTGAGGAAGCATTTCTTACCCAAAGAGCAGCGAGTACTTTCTCTTACTTTCCCCAGCTCCGACCTTGTTTTTTCTGATAAAGCAGCTGCTGCAATATCAACTCTAAATGAAACTCGTATCAAGCTGCTGCCCTGGTTTCCTATTCATCTTGAGCACTTGGCTTAGAGCTTCGCATCTGTGAAATGAAGGAGAAGCACCAGGAAGTTTCCCTTTACTTTAGGGAGTGACATGCCTCTATCTTAGGTATTCTTTGGGGAGGAAGTTGATGGTACCCAGTGACATCTTGTTCTCAGTTGGGGATTATTAGAATGTACAGCTGACTCTTGGGAAATCTTTCTAGATATATTACAGGGCAACATCTATGTTATATCTAGTGCTGTATGCAGAGTCTGCTCGGCTTGAACAGTTTTAGTTGGACCTACTGCTTTCAGACCGTAGCTTGACTTTGTAGGAGGCTTCCCTACAAATGTGATTGCTGTTTGGGTAAAGTTTTCATGGAAATTGAGCAAGATTGGAAAGTCATCCCACTTTAAAGCTCAAATGGCACTGATGCACCAAACATGACAAGATACTAAAGAGACAATTGTGAAGGGCTGAATGAATATCTGGCAAGTGTCTGTCTCAGTTGAAGCTTGGAATCCACTTTGGTTATTGCAATGTAAGCTCTTAGGCTAGAAAAGGTCAACAGTTCTAGAAAGACAGGATAGCTCAGAATCTCTGAGTTGGTGTCAGACAATGACAAAATGAAACAGAACTGTAATTAATCACTTGCATTCACTTAATTCCCCATTCCTTCCCTTGGCTGATTTATTTACTGGTTTATTCACTTACGCCAGGGAAAAGCTGCCTTTCTAGATTTCAGACCATCCCTCTATTTCTTAAGCCTCACTTATGCTACAGTATCTCTAATGACAAGCAAGTCGGCACCAAGTTATCCACAGGACCAAACAGCATGGGCTGTTCTTGACTGTAGTGTGAGGATTGTGCCTAGAATCTGGAAACTGGAAATGTTTCTGCTTTTGTCCTTGCTTATGTGGTTGGTTGACCTTGCCCAGCTGCCAGACCCCTCCTCACTTCTTCCCATGCTCCAGCATGGGTTTTTTCTTAGAGACTGCCGTCTTTCATAAAAAAATCTGCTCCATCTAAGCCACTGCAGTAATTCACAAACACTTATTGACCTTACGCTTTAAAGCACTAATGAAACTCTATTACTTTACTTGCATTGCGTGCTTCCTTTTGGCAGAATATTGTGGAAAGTACAAGCTTTAAGTAAAATGTAGTAATTTTATTTAAAACAGAAGATCTACCCTAGCTATACTAGTACCACTGCTTGAGTTAAGATTGTTGGCAATTAAGTGCAACAGGCAACAAGTTTAGTTGGGTACTCTCAAGCTGTAACAGCCTCCTGTTTCCAGGCTGTTTTTCTGCCCATAAACAATCATTTATGCTGCATCCATTCTGTGGTCTGTGTTTCCAGGCTCATGTCCGGACATGTTTTCTGATCCCTGGCTATGTGTTGAACATGTTGTTTTGGCCTGCTGTGAGCTACAGGCGGACAACTGCTGTGGCTGGACTGATGAATTTTGTCTGCTGATTGTATGGCAGGAGCTGGATTTAGTCACTTGTCTTGGTGTCAAGTCTGGACGAAGAACAGCTACTGAAGGTGGTCTAGACAGCTGTAGCCTCTTGGTTGAAGTGCTGACATATTGTGGAAGTGGAGCAGCTTTTAGAGTGTAGAGCTCTCATTATGATACTGCAGCTCCTGATAGCCAGCCTGTGCTGGCTGTAGGGATGGACCATGCTGAAAATGGGCTCTTTGTTTCTACTGGCTAGCACCTGTAGCTATCAGGCAATTTAAAACACTTGGAAGTGCTTCAGGTGTTCCTTTTGTGCCACATACCAGTGAATGAAATAAAGTTAACTTTTGAAATAGCTTCTAAAAGCACAGTAATTAAAAAATCCATGGCTACTTGCAGCTGTTATCTTTTGGAGACTGGACACTCAACTTAGTGACAGTAGGTACATTTCTCCTGTTTCAGAAACCCAGCTTCTTCACTGCTCTCAAAGAGCAGTTTATTAACTCATCCCACCATCCATATGCTTGTATAACACTGGGTCAGAGATGTTGGTTCAGTGATAG
The DNA here is from genome assembly GCA_014706295.1 of Lycocorax pyrrhopterus obiensis. Taxonomy (NCBI): domain Eukaryota; kingdom Metazoa; phylum Chordata; class Aves; order Passeriformes; family Paradisaeidae; genus Lycocorax; species Lycocorax pyrrhopterus. Next base: position 29,918,205 of record JACSVZ010000007.1, on the reverse strand, counting down.
TACCTGGTATTTGTCTCTAAGTAAGAGGCAATGGCGTGACTTATGAACACTTAAGTGCACCAGCTGCAGTCTGGAAGTGCTAGTTATGAACTTTAATGCTGTCCTATTATATAACCCCCATGAAAAAAGGATTTACAGCTCTGAGGTTCTGCTGCAAGTTAAAGACAAAACACTGCTTTCCTTTCCTGTACTCTTAAGAACTATACTGACCTAGCTATGCTTCTTACCCTCTGTTCAGAGTAATGAGTTCCACTTTCTTTTTTCTGTTTGTAATACAAAGTTCTTCATGCTGTCTCCTTAGAGAAAGCAGAACTTGTGTGTACTCACCACGAGTTGATAGCTGATAATAGGAACAAATGTTAATGTCCACTAAAATCACAGTGGACCCCCAGTCCACCCAGATTTGTGTTAGAAGTTGCAGTGTTCTGTTATGATGTTCCAGTCAAGTGTTACATGCATGAGAAGTAGCTTGACTTCCAAGGAAGTGTAAGACAAGCTATTTCTTCAGCCCTTTGGAGGCTGAGGGTCTATATAGAACTTGTTGAATAGAGAGGATTAATTCCCGCCCCCCCCCCCTGCCAACAGTATCTTTGTCTCAAAGCAATAGTAGATGATTTCTTTGCTAATGTGAGACTAGTTAAGAGTGTCTGGGCTAACTTTAGTTGAAGACTCTACTTTCATGACAGGCACACTTTGCTGGTGTCCTGCCTGTGCTGGTGGAACTTCCTAACTGCGCTGCACTTAGAGTAGGTGTAATTGAACACAGGGTTATCTACAGGAGTTTATCTGCTAAAAGAAAACTATCCACCTCTCCAGCAGAGATCCAGGGTGACTTGTATGTCCCAACCTTGGCATTATAACTTGGCATTATAATTAGTTTTATCCTGCCACTTGTCTGGAAGCTTTCCCTGCAAACCTAGTACAGTGGTTGGTGGGTAGATCCAGACCATTTACATGTACTTTTGAACTCTGCAAGGATGCCCACCTTTGCCAACAGCTGTAGAAGACTCACCTGTGATCTGATAAGGGTATTGCCTGGACTTCATGAAGTTGGGTTGATGACCTGGAGATGCTTTGAACTGGCGTACCTGGTCATGTTGTACTTCCCCTTAGTGAACTGCACAGTGTGATTGTATCACACTGGTTATGACATTGCTGTGTGCTGCCCTGGGCAAGCTGGTTTCAAACTGAATGTGGAGCAGCACTTGACGGTATGATGTGGCTCCTCAGAACATGGAAGAGTTGTCCACAGTGCACTAGGAACTGAATTTTCAAGAGGTATTGGTGGATGGCTTTGGCCCCATATGTACCCTGAAAAGTCTTTGCTGAATAGGGAAAGAAAATTTAGCCCTCAGGTGTTATGGACTAGATCTAGCCTAGCTAGGGCACGCTATTAATTTAGGCTCTTAACATCTACATTCTATCTGCTATTAAGTCCTATGGCCAAGCTGTGCAAGGCTCTTGACAGCTGCTTTTTATTTTCCATTGTCAAATATTTAAGTACTTCCTTGAAATAGAATAGTGAGATGATTCTGGTGAGTGTAGGGCTTCTCTGTTCAGCTGTTGCTTGTTAAATGTGAGTACAGGATTGTCAGTTGCCTTCAGTTCTTCTTGTTTAGGTTTGCAGCATGGGAAAGTGGAAACCTGTGATGGGTGTCCATAAACACAGTATGTTAAAACATTGTCTGCAAGCGTGAACAAGACCCTTGATGGGAATGAGGGAGGTAGAGCTGGAATTTGTAGCGATGTTGAATTTAGCCCGGAAAGAAAGAAGAGATTATTTTTTTTCTGCATATGAGGCAGAGAGTGCTCAGAAATCCTTTCTGCTGTCTAAATTACCAAATAACTTGAAATGAGATGGCAAAAGCTTGACAAATATACACAGTGGTGTGTCAGGGTGGGAATATCTGGGTTGATGTGATTTCTGGCTTGATTACGCGATGAATTGGCTGATGTAAGCTAAAGGCTGGAATCTTGCATGGAGGCAGTTATGATAACCATGGGGTGTTTTTCATGTGGTTCTAGGCATGAGCATCCAGTGGTGATGTGATCCCTGTGGAGTGAGAACTTCGTGTAGAGGGAGCGGATGGGGAAGTCTGAGTTCCCTATAAAGCAGAGGGCCAGGTGTGTCCCTCGCCCGGAATCCTGCCCTCTCGTGGCTCTGGCTGTGCAGGGAGTGGCTGCCTTGTGACCCGGAGCACCAGCCTCGGGTGTGCTGCTCGGCAGGACGAGGGAGCTGTAGGGGTGTGCTGGGCACTCAGCTGTGCTCTAGCCATGTGAGGAGCAACAATGGAAATCATCCAGGAAAGACTTCCGAAGTGGAATTATTAAATATTATGGGAGGCTAAGTATTGCAGAAGCAAGATCTGGGGGTACTTACACCTTTTTAGTCTGGGAATAAACCATTTCTGAGAGGAGCCCACTGCGGAAGAGTGGCAGCCTTCCCTTCTCTAAGTGCCTGGAGGTTTGAGCAAAGGATCAGATGCTTTGATGATAAAATGGAAAGCTAGCCAAGACAGAATTTCAGAATCACACAGTGCAGAACTGCATCAGCAGTGTGGTAAAACCTGTTTTACTTCAAAACATGTAGATAAAATGCGCACCACTTTATTTACAGTGCCATGGAAGACTGTACAGGGAACTTGGAGCAGTTGGAGGTCTGTATGTGCAAGTTAGCTACAGGTGTGCTCTCCTAACCTTTAGGTTAATATGCTAAAGGAACTGCTTAGCTTTAAATGCTGTTGCCTGTGTGCTCTCTTACACTGTTTCTTGTTGTTTTGAATAATAAAACTTAGGATGTTCAGTGTTTGTGTGGCTGTAGAAGGTTAAAAGGTGTTTGGCTGCCTGACTGACTGGCTGTACTTGCTTACTACCAAGGAGGAAAACTGGTATGTGCCGTGACTTTCCGAGATCAAAACTGCTTGCAAGATTCTGCCTTTAAATCTAGTCTTCAAATTTACTGTGGTTTCTAATAATGTATTAGTTCAACTTTCATTCGGCATGTTGTTGGTTAAAGTCAATTAGATGCTTTAATTCCACTTGAATAGTCTGCCTGACCAATAATATAATTAATTGACCATTTGTGCCATTTAGAGGTGTAGGCATTGGTGTGCAGCATACTGAGAAGGTATCTCAGACATGGCTTTCTTCCATGCTTAGTTATAAAGTGCTTTGTGTTGGAAATCGAGCAATTACCTCTGGAAGCAACTGAAAAAGGCGAGTGGAAGTTGTAGCTAGATGATAGTACTGAATGAACAATTGATTGGGTTATGCATGTGGCTTTTGAAGACAGTCTCAAGTCCCATCTGAGTGTGCTTGTGGATTGGAGAATCTCTGTTCTGGTAATTTGCTCAAGTTGTTTTATGGTGGACACTCCTAAATAGCTTCAACATGGTAAAAAAAAAAAAAAAAAAAAAAAGAAGAGCCTAAAATGCAGTAAGACTTGTATTTTCTGTTTAGATTGTGTTCTTTGAAGTGGTGCTCCCCCAGTGTGTTGAGGCTTTGTACCAAGAATTGAAGGATTTAAATTCACTAGGCTTAGGATCTTTATTATTCAACAAAGTAAATCACAGGCTTGGTAAGAACTGTGTTTTAAGGGTACCTTGTCCTAATACAGTGGGTGTATAATTGCCAAAATACACGCCTGATGCTTATTTTTGATGTTCAGTGATTTTACTACAGTAGTGAGAGAATAAAGCTCTTGAACAAGCTCAGTGTGGTGATCAAGCCTACTGCAGCTTTGCATTTCCTAGTTATAAAGTATCTAAACTTAACTTGCCTTTTAGTACTTCTGCACTGACAGGGCTGGATGACTGAGGAGTTAAGCACATGCTGACTACTGCGTCAGTCTGTACGACGTGGGCTTGCCCAAATAAGAAATAGGTGAAGAGGGAAACTAGTCAGGCTTCTGCTCAAGTCTAGTAACTGAATCATTATTTAGCAGGTGAGAAAATCCTTTAAGGCTCTCAATCACTCTTTCAGCAGATCTTTGCTCCAATAATTAAGTGTTGAATTGGAACTGTTCAGCTTCTGGTTTTATCATGGATACTACACTTGATTGTGGTTGTGTTGCTGCATTTATCCAGTCAATCCTGTTTGATACTGAACTTGGTGGACATTCCTGTGCTGGATGGGGAAGGGCAATACTGAGATGGCAGAACAGTTTCTAAAGCAGGCGTGCAACTTCTGTAGCTTCTTTGAGCAGTTGGCTTGGGTGCATCTGCCAAAGCCTGTAAGTGCTGGTCTCCCATAAAGGTACATGCCTGAGATGTGATATTTTTAACTCTGGGCTTGTCAGCAGCTGAGTGGATTTCTTTGTGAAAAGGAATGATGTCAACAGTACTCCTACTTGATCTTCTCTTCCTACATGAGTATACTAAGCTGGATTGTCAACAGTGTATATATTCCGCCACTAATTTGTAGAGTGGAAACAATCCAAAGGAATTGCCCTGAAAGTTTTCAGGAAGAACCTATGCAAGTTGTGAGCCATCTTGAGAATTAAATGCCACATCAGGCTGGATACTTTTTCTGTTCTTGTCTGCCCCAATTGAGAATTTGAAGGAGGTCTTTGCCTTTTTGCATGTGCTTCCCCATTGCTTGTTTTGGGGTTACTAGTTAGGTGGATGACTGTTTATTTTTTCTTTTGCAGAGGAGCTACCGTGTGTTTCTAGACTTAGAGCTGAGAGGAAGTGCCGTCACTGGAAGCAAAAACAAACTCATCCTTCACTGCCTCTCCCAGTGCTTTCTATCCCACAGTTTAGTTAGGTGATAGGAAGGGACAGTGCCTGGATCTTCTGTGTTGTGCTAACCTCAAAGGGTACTCCTCTGAGATCCTAAATGGTACTTGGCTGTGCTGTAGTTGGGTTGGTGCCCTGTTTACACTTGGCTTGCCCCAAAGGTGGGAAAGAGAAGGGAGGAATGTCAAGTATCTTCAACTTGCCAGAGGATGTGATTAGGTAGCTTAAGAGGATTTTCAAGTCTTTCAAATGATGAGTAAACATGTCAAATGTAATGGAAAGCTCCAGAGTCTTACATGGATGCTCTAAGTCTCTGTCAAAATTGGAGCATCAGAATAGTGTTGAATTTCTAGTTTTGAGCAGTCTCCTTTGATGGGGAAGGTACCACCTGTTGTTGGAGGGGCAAGCAGGCTGTTGCAGCTCAGCAAAGGAATAACTTGGCTCTCTACTAATGAGGGTTAGTATGCTGTGGTTTTTGGGTAAGCTACTAATGAAATTGTAAGTTAGTTTTATAGGAAAAACTGGCGTGTTACTCTTAAGTGGAATTGGAGACTTGGATCCATGCAGTTTAATTGTTGGATTTAGATTATTACATATGTAACCTCTTTAAAAGCCCAAACAAGTCAAGTAACTCCACAATAAGCATGCCACATAGTCACTCAACTGGACTCACTCTAGCTTTGGTACCTTTGCATATTTCTACCTAACCTTTCCTTGACAGATAAAAAATTGAGGACACTACATAGTGGTAATCTGTCTTGCCTGCAGTGCAACACTCATACAGCAGTATAAGAGAACAGTGATAGGTTTTTGGATAACCCTCCCTATTGAAGGGTGTTGGCTGTACTGGTTAAGTTAAAGCAATAGCACTGCTTCATTCCCTGCTGTCCAGTGTTATCCACCTATTTCCTATGTTGGACGCTCAGGCTGCATCAGCAAGTGCCTCCCTATAGTTCAAGCACTGCATATAAATGAAGCCACAGCTGTAATTGCTCAGAGCTAAGAGAAAACAGCTCTGAGGTCTAAGGAGTTAACTACATGCTACACCTGACCACAGTGCTGCATTATCTACTCTTCTCTTGAGTGTGCTTTTGGTAACTATGAACATGACTGGAGGCTGAGGGAGAATAGCTTTCCAGGCATTAAATGCCTGAAGAGTGGTGGTAGATTGTGCTCTCTTTTATCTTTTCTACTAGCTTGTTTTGTGGATTTGAGTGAGTTACCATCTCTAAAGCTTTTCACCTAGAGTGGGATAATGCCTGCCTTACAGGTATGTGTCAGAGCCCTTTTCCTAGTAAATATGCTGTAGTCCACAGATAAAAGAAGTCTTAGAAGTGCAAAACCTCTGAAGCTGCACAGCATGTGTATAAAAATCCCCATTAAACAGCTGTTTGGCAATGTCTAATGCAATTTCCAGTTAATGAGGGATGTTTTAAACTGTTTTTTATAGTCTTCTTTATTTCATAAGGGGCAGCCAAGTATGTATCCTGTTGCATTTGATGGGATCCTAGTCGTTCCTGTTCCTAAGTGGGACCTCAAATTACTCTTGTTCCAGCGATGCACAGCACCTAAGAGAATTCCTGCCTGAAAGCTCAAACAAGAGCCAAGAATGTTTGGGGTATTTTTGTGTCTGTGTTGGCTTGGGAACTGCAGAGGAGAAACTCTTCCAGTCTCGTTCCTGCAGTCTGGTAAAACTTGGAATAAGATACACTATGGGGTCTGGTTTATCCTCACTTCAAATTTAAGAGCGGGAATGTTCTCAATAGGAAAAACTGCTCCTCCACATAATCACAAAAGCATCTCATGCTTTCTAATAAATCTGAACTTGATAAAGATGCTGATGTGAGTAAGCACAGTCCTTTGTAATTCAGAGAGAAAATGAAGATTTTTGTGCAGACAGGCTAGAAACATATGATGGGGGGTGAAGGCCAGTGTCTGTGAGAGAACTGGAGGATTAGTGTCTACTGAAGCCACTGGCTATTGGGAAAGGGAGACAGGCTTGAGGGCGGGAAGAATGAGGGCAGCATATCTGGTGCATAAGGCTTTGCTTGTCTGCAGGCAGTCTCACTGTGGTGCCTTGAGACTGGTTTGCAGCCTCTGAAGTAGCAGTGCCTTGCAATGGAAGTGTAGATGTCTGTCCCTCTCTGTTTCTTCTGGAGGATGTTACTGGGAACACCGTTTCCACTGCACGAATATACAGCAATGCTTGTTCGCTCAGAGGTGTTGGTTAAGTCAAGGGACAGGCTAATACTGTAGAACTTGCCCTTCCCCTCCACACCACAGAGCCCCTGTGCAAGGAGTAGGCTTGCTGAGTGGCAGGAGATGGTTTGGCCATCTTGTCTGGATGATGCAGCTTGTAGGCTACCAGTTGAGGAGTCCTGACAAGTTATTATGCCTGAAATGGCAGTAGTCTCTCACTGTTTTCTGTAATCCTCAGTTATTTTGGGCTACCTATTTATAGACATTAAGTGTCTGAAACAGAATTCATGCTAATTGAGGTATTGACTTGCTGCAGACGGACATGCTTGCTTTGTAAGAATTCCTGCAGAGGGGAAGGAGTTCAGAGCTAGAAGAGTGATACTATCTGTGAGCTGCCTTGGCACTAAATGTGCTGTCTTACTGCTTCTAAAACATCTCAGAAGGAAAAAGGCTTATTTTTGGCCTTGTTTCCTCTTCATTGTAAAGCGCAAGAGGCTAAATCTTGAAAGATTGCGGACAAGGGCCTTGGACTGAGGCTCAAGCAGATACAGATCACTGCTGATAAACCATATTTGGGTTGGCTAGAGATGAGTTGTTAAAAAAACCTTTGTGGTGGGCATTGTTTGGAAAACCTCATACAGTCTTCGTAAAGATCTTCACAGTTGAATTCTGTGACTCTTTTACTGGGCTTTAATTTGACCCTTTCCTTTTCCATTTTGCCTGCTGTCCTTTAAAGTTCTGTCAGTATCTTTCCTGATGTTCAGTTTGTTTCTGATGCAAGTTTTCTTTGCAGGTATGATACTTTTTCCTTAAATGCAGACCTGAAGCTCCTTGCTGATGTAGGCTTGGGTACCAAGCTGGTGCCATATACTACCACCATGTAAAACAGTTCTTAAGACAGTAAAAAAGTTACACGATTTCTCTGGCATTTCTGATTTATTAGCAGTCTAATTTCATTAAGAATAATGACTTAATCTTTCTCAGGCAACATTTCTCCACCCTTCTTGAGAAGGAGAACTTAAGCTTCGCCAGCTGAAGAGGTCAGTGGACTTGAGAATCCCAATTTCCTGTGGTTAAGACACAGGTATTCTTCCAGCACTTGAACCTAGTGCAGGCAGTTTAGCAGGTGGGAGGAGTTCTAGAGGTTAGCAAATGGTTCTGCTAATGATGACCATAAGAATAAGTTCTCTCACAAACAAGCTGTTAAAAAAACCTTGAGCTGATTCCTATATTAAAAAGGCACACAGCAACAAGAAATGTAGGGAGTTGTCCCATGCAACTACCTACTGTCTTCTGACTACCAGTTTAGCTCTTTGATACTTGACTCTACAAAAATGAAAGTAACTTCTGCATTTGGATAAATACCCTTTGCGTATGTGGGCGTTGCATAAGGGTAATAGAAATTTGTAGCTGAGTAGTCGGAACACCTGTGAAGAAAGTTATTGTAGGAGTTTATCAACTGCTTATTAGGTGCCTCAAAACAGACCTTTAGTGATATTTCTGCAGTAGAAGTGTGGTATATATTTGTGAGGGACAGTTTGCTGTGGCTCTAGCATCCTGTATTCCAGTTAATGAAACCAGACTGTGTGAATGCAGAAAGCAGCGTGTTCAGGGTTGTGGTGCTGCTGCTTTTGGTGGGCTGGTGCTGATCAAAGGAGGGAGGAGTATCTGGTTTTTGGTGCTCATGAGGAGAAGAATGACTGGTGTGAGCCTGAAAGGGGTAAATTTTATCAAAAGATACTGTTATGTTGGGGAAATGATTTTAGGTATAAAATGGAGTGAGATGCCCAGGGACAAGGTGACAAATCTTAAGTCAACAAGCTAGCTAGAGTGACTCTGCCAGGCAGGTCCCTCATTATGCATTGCCTGCATTAATCCATATTGGCACAAATCCATTTGGGTAGCTGTTGCTATGGATGTTGACTCCCTGTTTTGAGGAATCCTGGCTAAGTACTGAGAAGAAGATGAGCAGTTCCAGTATCTAGTTATGAATCTATCACATGGCACCACCCTGAGGAGTTGTGCTACTCCAAACCAGTAACAATCTCTTTCTATCTGGACTATTTAGTACTATGGGGAAGAATTTTCTCTGAAAATAATGTTTGTCATGGGCTGCCTCAGCTGCTAAAGATGACTTATGCTTAAGTAGAAAAAAGATGAGGAAAGAATAGGATTAACTAGTAAGAGTGACTTGATGGGGTTGGTTTTTGTATGTACTTACTATATACCTAATAAATTTGACAGTGATTCAGGTTAATTACTACCCATTTAACAATATGGTCTAGGCTGTAAATTTTTGCAAAGGCTAGGTGATTTATGCATCCTCCTATAAGAGCAATCTCCTGGTTTTGAGCTAAAAAGGAGTCTTTTCGATCTTCCTCCTTGCAGAATGCTGTCTTGGAGAAAGTACACTATTTCTGCCTCTTTGAGATAACATAAATGCTGGACAAGAGCTCTCTTCTATATAGAAATATTAAAATCGGGGCTGCTGCCATTTTACAGAATCGTCAGGTCCTTAAACTTTCCTGGAAAAGCAACAGTAATCATCTTCTAACAAATCTCATCTCTAAATTCACATTGCACTGAGTTTCTATGAGGATGCTATTTTCACTCCTTGGTTTGTTCTCTTCCCAGTTTAAGCTAAGCCTCTTTTTCTTAGTACTTAGTCATCTGAAGCATTACACACCTTCAGAGCATGCCAGTTCAAAGAACTGACTTGAAGAAAAATGTTTGGGCAAGTGTTACTATCACAAGGTGACCTGTGTTTTGAAGAGACCAGGCACTCCAGCTTTGCTCTCTGCTCTTTAGCAATTCATTCAGTAACAAGCTTTTAAGGATTCATACTTACATTCTGGCACTTCTGAAAAAGCTTTGTTCTATGCTCAAGGATATATGCAGGTCCTGCTTCAGGCTTTCTCATTAAAGTTAACTCATAGAAGTAGTCCATTTATTGACTGCAAGCCCAGGGGTTGTCTAATTTAGGGGACTTCAAGTGATTCCATTTTAAGAATTCTTAGATGAGGATCCCTCTCTGATGCAGTCCTCACACTCTGTAATGGAATCTACTTCTGGGTATGAGCATGGAGAATGGTGAAATAAGCAAGGGATATAAATCTGTATTGTAGCCAAAAGCTGCTGTCAGCCTCTTTGCGTGCAAACTTAACACTTCTCTCCCTTAAACCTTGCTCACAGGTGTTCAAAATCTGGCTCTGGTTTTACCTCTTAAAGTGTTCCCTCCCTTTTACCTAGGGGTTAATGATGACTAAATTTTCTTGCAAACTTTTTTCTAAGAAGTTTGTGTTGGGCTCCGCTTACTAGCGAGGGAATTCCAGTGAGGGAGGGAGAGGGAAGAAGGAAGCTCCTTGGCAGAGCCTTCACAGACAGACTTGGGAATTGCAATAAGTCCTAGTCCTGTGTGAACCCTAACGTACTTGTGCTCTTAGCAGGCTCTGGTGACACAGGATGAAGCTAGCTGAATCCAGAGAGTGGAATCTCTGCAGGACAGCTTAATATTGTTTTCAGATGGTTTGTATTTTCTTATGGATAATTCGAGTTTGCATTTTTTTCATGTTCTTTTCCATTCTGCTTTTATTTTGGGTAATGCTAATGCTTTCTTGACACTGTCTTGATATCCAGGTGTAACTGTAGTGCGGTGCTTCTAAAAATCTTTGCAAGAAACTAAGCTACTGATTCACTGCCCTGTGGCCAACAACTCTGTGTCATCCAGGGCTCGTTAGTAATCAGATACTAGGCTACACTTACCTTTCTCTGTCACTGAAAACTAATAGGAATAAAATCTCAGATTTCAAGATGTAAAATTTGTCATCTGGCTTGATTGATCAAAAACACACCAGCATTGAACTTCCTTATTTCTCTTCAGTCAGAAGTCCTGGGAAAACAAAAGAATATGGTGGTACTTGAGCTGTAACCAGTAACAGAGGACTGGGGATCGAAACAGTATCCAGTGATAGAGCTGAATTACTGAGTGTAATTAGGGTTTTTGAGAGGCTGGTTAATAACTCTGTCTGTCTGCCTGAATTCTAAATGAGAAGCTGGCTGGTGAAATTGCTTGGGTTTGTAACTGTAACTGGGAAGAGAGAAAAGGCCTAGGAAGCTGCAAAGGTTCAGAATGGATGTGGTGGACCTGGAACAGTGATGAGGGATAGAAGTGAGCCAGCAGCCTGGCATGCGAATAAACCTGGGGACAAGATGCCTGGTGCAAGAGCGGGTAACAACATCTGTATATGTAAGATGTTACTGTAATCGCCAGGGGTAAAATGTCTTTCCAGAGTCGGGTAAAGAGTGGTCTTTCTCTGTGTGAGAGCTGGCAGACTTCAGCTGGGAGGAACAGAGATGACTCTTCTTGATTTTAATAGTTTCCTCAAAGGTTTTAGTGTTTTCCAATTAGGCACTGAGAGCAGATGAAATATGTAAGACCTGTCAGAATCTTAAGAGAATTGGAATTAAAAAGGAGCAAGGACAAAATGTGAGCACGTAAGAGTGAGAAATGGGGAGTGTCTGGTTACAAGGAGACTTGACTGGAGAAATGTGTGGAGCAAACAGTCACAGCAAAATCAGGATTGACAAGGATAAGCAACTTGGTTCAGTCTGGAATCTTTAGTGGGGCCTACGTCTTTAAGGTTCTTGAAACCTTGTAGCAAGGCCAGACACAGAGCCATTTCTCATGCACCCATTAAACCAATTTTAATGAAACTGTCACTCCAAGTTCTTAAACCATATTTCTTCTTGGGTTGCAGTTGACCCAAACTGACTTAGTATCTGCCTGGAGTCCTATCAAACAACATAAAATAATTTTTTCTCAACTCTTCTCTTCCTATTTGTACAGCTGGATTTCCTTAAATTTCTTAAACTTGATTACCCCTCCAATTACCTCTTGCTTCCTGGTATAGACCAAAAAGCTTGTAAGAAGTAGAATGATACCTGATTCAGCATGTCAAGATTTTTTTCAGGTGAAACTAGGATTTAGCAATGTTTGCTAAGACAGCTAGTGCTTGGGATAACTCTCTAGCTTGAAGAGGTTCCCAAACTCAGGAGAGAGGAGAAGAGAGAGGCCCTTTGCACCAAAACAGGCTCCTCCTCAGCCAGAAGCCTGCTGAGAACAGTCTTGCTAATATTTGTACAGTTCTGAGCTGCTTTTTGGGGTGTGCATGCCAATCACCACAATCTAGGCCTTCGTTATTGCCATCTATTCTACCTATTTTTAAACAAACCTCAGCTGAGACGTGCAGCACTTACAGCTTAGAGTAACTAGAGCCCTCCTGAGGCTTACGTCTGAGCAGAGTGAGGGAGTGTAATTTGTTCTTGTTGTCTTGTTTGGATTAGGAAAAATATATGGTGTAATTCTTGTATGGGTGGCTGCAGGTGAATGGGGAGAAGTGATTACTAGTACTTCATCTCCCTTGTTCCCTGCCAATGCTTGCCTGCTGTCCCCTCAAGCAGTAGAGTACCACGTGAGCAGTAAGCAGTCTACCCTTCATTCAGTGATAAAGCAAGTCCTGCTTCTTCTGATCCTTTCTACTGGTGTCACTTCTTCCTGGGATCATGTTCTTATTGGCCACAGTCCAGGCTGCTGTAAAGGTTGGCAATAGCCTCCAATGAGAAGAGGAACCTCGATTATTTGGGTCAGAAAAGCAAATTTCTTCAGATGAGATTGGCCCAGTAGCCTCTTAGGCTAGAGAATGCATGAAGAAAGAAAGAAAACTGCTTAACCCTTTATAGAAGCTCACTGTACTCTTCAGATGTGGTGATGGTGTGAGTACTACTTACTCTTCATAGTCTGAAGTAGTCACAAAGCTGTATGTGGAAGCTGGTATCACTGCCTGCTTTAAGTCTGTCAGCTAAAAATGTCGGTTTGGTCTTTGTCCACTCTGAGAAGTCTGACCAGTAAGCCTGAGTATGTATTTGTACTGAGGCCAGGTCTTAGACCAGACGGAAAGAGATCCAGAAAATCTGAGGAATCCAGATAAAACCTCAGATGTTTTCCCATAGCTTTTTCAATAACATGCCCTGAAAAGGAAGATGAGAGACTGCAATAATCTTGCCAATTATCTGTGTCAAAGATTTATTGTGCAAAGGTCTCATATTTGCTTATATTAAGACTGATATCCTGCTCCCTTCAGGGAGGCAGACAGCAAAAATAGACTGATATGTATATTAGAATTTTTTTTAGCTTCCACTAGAGAGACACACAAATCGCAGCACAAAGTTGGCTGAGCACTTCCAGAACCCCAGTGAAGTGCAATTAGAGGAAAGTTAACCTGGTGAGTGCTGTGTGAATTTGGACTAGAGATGGCTACTTGTGTGGAATGCTGTCAGTCCTAGACAGAACGACTCATGTATGAAAATACCAAAAAAGATACCTAAGATAACCAAATATATCCAAGCCCACTGGCTTGGATAGCTTTTAACTGCAAGGGGCTTGGTGACAATGAAAATTAACTTCACTTGTGTTTAAGGTGAAATACTGTAGAACTGGAAATACTCAACACTTATTTCCCCAGAAAATAAGGAAAGCATGTCTGCTTCTAGCAGTAAGGAAGCAGCATGAGTATTCTGCAGCTCCTCAGTGGAAGTGTGAAAAGTAGTTCAATGTAGCTAGAGTTGCCCTTTCTGCAACTTGAAAATAAACACACTAAAATAAACAGTTCTGTAGTACAAAATCTTGTGAAAAAGCTGTCGACCTGAGAGCGAACAGCCTGTATGAAGATCAGTCACTAACACCTTTTTGCTTGGGTGTGGGGGTTAAATGTCTGTATAACACTGTGGGGAGGAAGGGAAGTGCTTTGGTGGGAAAGGGATTTTGTATCTTGCTGGAGAAACTCATATCAACAGTCTGGTGCAGCATCAAAATCCCTGTAAATGCTTCTTCTTTTGAAGACACCACCGTCCTTGCTTCCCATTCTACATAATAAAACTGCAGACCTCGTGGCAGTGACAGCTTGGAGATGCTTCCCCTTGCTACAAAGACACTGAAGGGCTGAAGTGTGTCCAGAGAAGGGCAATGAAGCTGGGGAAGGGTCTTGAGCACAGATCTGAGGGGCAGCTTAGGGAACTGGGGTTGTTTAGTCTGGAGAAAAGGAGGCTTGGGGTGACCTTACTGCTCTCTACAACTCCCTGAAAGGAGGTTGTAGCCAGGTGGAAGTCAGTCTCTTCTTTCAGGTAACAAGTGACAGCACAAAAGGAAATGGCCTAAAGTTGCACCAGGAGAGGTTTAGATTAGATATTAGAAAATTTTTTTTTCGCTGAAATTGTTGCCAAGTATTGGAACAGGCTGCCCAGGAAAGTGGTTGAGTCACCAACCCTGGAGGCATTTGAAAGATGTGTAGATATGGTATTTAGGGACATAGTTTAGTGGTGAACTTGGCAGTGCTGGGTTAATGGTTGGACTTGATTATAGAAGTCTTTTCCAAGCTAAATGATTCTGTTCTATGATTCCTTGTAGATCTCAGCAGGAGAGGTTCTGCTGGGAACATCATACAAACCACATCTGTCACTTCAGTATGAAAAATATGCCTGACCTGTGTAAACAGATTTTCATGCTAAAGCAGGTTTTTGTGCTAGTATGTAGTAATGATGCTGGGTAGTTCAGCAGTAGTGATAAAATGCAACCTCTTACTCCCAGGCTATTGGAAGGTATGTGAACTGTACTTGAACAGTCTGGAAAACTTTGCACACTAACAACTTACTAGTTTGAAGTGGTGTTGCCTAGTTTGGCTCTTCAGTGAATGGCAGTGCTGTAGAGGTGCTTGACCTGTTTTTCTTTCCTCTCCAAGTTCAGCAGTCAGCACCTTGGTTACTGCTACAATTTTTAAGAAAGGCACAAGTAATTACTGTAAACAAATCCTGTCTGCAGAAATCAGGAAGTGTATTTACTCTTCTGAATGTTGTCTGTCACTGACAGCAGATGATGGCATTAGAGCTAACCATGGTGCCGCTAACAAGGGTCCTTCCTTCTTGCCTCACACAAGCATTTTATCTTAGAAGTGTTTCTCTGTAGCGCTTCCAGCTCCTGGAGCAAGCAGTTCATGCATCTTGTCTGTTATGGAAAGGTTTTTATCATATATTTAGACTGTCGTATTAACTGACTGGTTTTTTGAGGCAGGAGTGGAGAGCAGAGAGTTAGTTTCATACCAGCATAACTGAAGTTCCTATCCTGAAGCTTTTGTGCACAGCAGCTTCTTCAATTTGTGATCCAGAAAGATTTTGGTAGCGGGGAAAACTCTGCTACTTCCTGTGCTGTCCCAAAAGGCTATAACTGCCTGACAGTCCGAGAAAGCATTCTCCAGCACTTTCTTTGTACACGGGGCTAAACACTGGATGGTTACCCCTACAAAACTGAAGGAAGCATTTAGTTTAAATGTGAGTAGAAAGATGAGAATTACTGTTAAACACTGTAAAATACAATGCAAACAGAACTACAGAATGAAGTAATGAAACAATGAATCTTTCCCTTGGGAAGTTGGGAGGAAAAGTTTATTTCTTCTGACTTTTGACAGGAGTTTCATTTCTGTTTTGTACTTCCTTTCCTGATTCTTTCCCTCTCAGTCTAAATTCCTGGCTGGTGCATTTTTTTTCTTGGCTAGCAGGATTGGGTTATTTCATTCTGAATTTAAAACTTGCCTTGCATTTAATGTGTCTGTTTGGGTCACTGTGGAATACACTAAGGTGGGTTTGGCACTTGAAGCAGTGAGTGTTAAGCCAAGCCTGGGATCCTTATGATGTCAACAGCATCCTACTGAAGGGCTATTCAGAAGAGTCTCTGCTGGTCTGCTGAAGCAAGAGTTAAGATTTCTAAATGGTGTTTTTAAAAGTTATCGTCTGCCTTGTATAAAGCTGAGTCTCTGAAACTACTTGTCTGTAGATCAGATGCATGTGATTTAGTGTCAAATAACTAAACGTGTTGGCGTTGGCATGTGTTGGTAGGTGGACATCACTATTGCAGTGATTTTTAGGAGGAGTGAATAGTACCTCATAGCAATTAAATGAATAGTTAATTTATCTAGTAACTGAACAGTTAATTCTCTTCTGCTAAGGAGAATGTCTTTATTGTTGCCTCTTAATCTATTGACTAGAAGTTCAGGGATAACACATCGTCCATGATGTTAGGAAAACCCTTTCTTTTTAACAACAGTGGAATAATGTTAGTAATATGAGAGCTGCTGCTGCTTTTGCAAGCTACTCTGTATTTAATAAGAGTACATTATGTATGAACAAGGTGAAATTCCAGTCTTTTCTTCAATTTTGCGGTATCTGACACTTCAGAGGAGTAATAGAGCAATAGGGGCAACTTCCTTTGTTATTCTGTATAGCTTTGAGGCCTTTGGGGGCTGCTAAGGCTATTACTCTGTATAGCTGATCGGGCCAGAACCCAACACTGAACATCTCTGGAAATGGCAAGGTAGGCCTGTAGAAGGAGACATGTCAAAGTTCTGTCCCCAGATACTGCTTCAGAAGCTTTGGCTCTGAAGTGCTGATGATAATACATATGAAGCCACATGAAATGGGGAGAAGCTCCTGATGCAGCCATCTTTGGTAAATCATTGTCTTTGGATCATATAAGGGTACGAATGTAGTTAAGGGAAGTGAACCCTTGAGTGTTCTCAGTACCTTCTTTTTTAATATCCTTTCTGTGCAATGGAATTTCAGACTTGGCATTCATTTAGTATGCGTCTCCTGATGGGCAGCCAGCCCTTGATCGGTTTTGAACTAATGAGATCAGCTATTTCTAATATCTACTTCTTGGTTCTGCTGTTGGCAGGAGTTACACCAAACATAATGAAGGCTGGATGCCAGATTCAATTTGAGTGCCCCTTTCAGCATTTCTGAGGAATTCATTTAGGGACCAAAGCTTGTAGAGCTATTGAGTTATAACTCTCCATCCTGGAAGATCTACAAGGGCAAATAATTTGTAATGGAAGAAGTGCCTTTGTATAGTTTTATTTCCATTGGAGCTCAACCCTGAAGGTGTGGCTGCCAAGCTGTGTTTGTAAACTGTGTTCAATCATCATGTCTCTATACTGAGATTATCTTCTAGCAGAATAGAGCAGTTCCAGAGATGGTGGTGGTCTTCATACACCTGCTTTGTTTACAGTAATAGTGTCTGATACATATGGCGGTGACTGAAGGGCGACAATGGTTGTGGCGTAGACTAGAATGTGGGAAAAGGGTATCTGGCTTGAGGTAAACTCAGGTGTATCTGTCTCGCTGTGAGTACTTACAGAGTGTGGCTTGTGTGCATGGCAAAGGGAATGGTACTTATGTAGGAGACAGTGTTCAGGAGGTGACAAAGCCATCTTTGGTATGGCTTGGTATCTGATTTTTGCAGTGGACACTGGCATGGATGGGAAATTTTGTCTTATTGGGGAAAAGGGGTTACAGGAGGAAAAAATATCATTTTTATCTTGCTAGTTTGGGATGTTTAGAAAGCTTATCAACTAACTTGGAGACTCCATTTAAAGTAGGTGCCCACTCTTCAGCAATAACACTGTAAGTAAAGGGCAAAGTACTCTGAGTTGTTGAGAGAAAGCATGAGGAGGTGCTTAAGAGAAGGGGATGCAGATGAATTGATTTCAGGTGACGAAGACAAATTTTAGGGGCTTTGGATTTAAAAGGAAGCACTTTATACCCATCAGGCTACTGATGGAAAATCAGCAGAGAATTTGTACTTCATCAAACAGATTATTCATTTAAGACTGCTTCAGCAAAACTTAGTTGTCATCAGACATGCTTGCAGTTTGTGTAACCCCACAGAACACAGCAAAGACTCGTGTGAAAAGCGCTTATCAAGACCATTCCAGTACTCCAAGCTCTTGCAAATGGGGAGGGTGGTTTCCTAGGCTGACTGCATAGCCAGTCTTGCTAAAAGTAGTACAAGATGGAAAATAGGCTCAAGAAAGTATTATTTCACAGCCACTTTCTGTAAGTGGCTAGACTTCCATGCCAGTACAGAGAACTCTACAAATCATGGAACTGACTTTCAGTGGTTTATGCAGTGGAGGGTAAGAAAGTACGTACTTCAGCCTCCATGGTTCAAGAGAACCGGGGTCGAGAAGGAAGAGTCTGTGCAATGGTTTGAAGCATTCAGTATGCTAATATTTGGGTAAGTGTGGGGATCACTCTTCATGGACATCTTGCTTGAGTTACTGTCCTTTGTTGAAGCATACACCTGGTATTACTTCAACCCTTCTGCTTTCCTGAGAGCTTCTTTTGAGAAAAACATATCCCATTACGATGGAATAGCTGACTTCTCACCTAGTGACAGCACGAAGTTGTAATCTCCTACATTTGGTAGTGGAGATCAACAGCTTCAACTATCATTATGACAGACTGAAGTAGGGGATATAGTTACTGAGGGATTAACTTGGAGTAAGTTATACAGAAGGATGTTTTGAGTTTGTTTTTTGAGTTATGCTGAATAAGCACAGGACTCCTTGAACTGGAAAGACTGGATCGTATTATTAAACACTACAATTTACTGGAGACAAGATTCCACCTTACATATAAGTGGAAGTTTTGCTGTTATTGTCTTGGGACAAGAAGTTCATTGCCTGTCTGTTCAAACATTTGGATTTTCTATCTGGTTCGACATGTATAGTAGCAAAGGTAAAGAGAAGAAATAGTCCAAGTTAAACATACCTTCTCTTGTCAGTGTGTTTGACAAATTAAATTTAATCTTAAATTTGTTCTAGGCTTACATGTTACCTTGGCTGCAGGAATACTCTGAGTAGGAGAGTGAGCTTCAACAGAAACTGAAGTAATTACTTCAAATGAATTAAATCAGTCTCTACCTTAATACTGCCAGACTTACTAGAAAGATTTAGAAGTTGTGTGTTAGAAATGTGAGATTTAAGATGAAATTTCTGTTTTGTGTTTAAGTTTTGGTTTCCTCCTCTACTCAGATGATTGGTGCACTGAACTTATGAGATGCTTAAACTTGTGGCTTACAAAATTGAAATTTGATTTTATGAAGGTGATACAGACATGTAGATATAAAAATTGTGTGGGAGAAGGGATTATTTTAAAATATGAAATGAACTTCTTGTCCCTTGTGTCTCTGGCATTTTCTTTCCCACAAGTCAAATGTAGTTAAGCACTTTCATAAACCTGCACGTCAAAAGCAAAAAGATAAAATTTTAAAAGTTCACTCCTTGACTGCAATGACTTTTTTTTTTTCTATGAACAACAAAACCACAAGAAAAAACTGAGAGAGCTGCTCTGAGATGAAGTGCGGTTCTAAGGGTTTCTCCTGAACCCTTGGTGGGCTTTTCTCCCAAACCTTTGGTGGGCACTTCAAATACTCCAGTAGGCAACTTCTCTGGATCCAGTACCTCATCTTCTAAAAACAGAACACAGCTGCTGCATCGTGTTTCGGGATCAGTTTGCAAAGAAAACGAAACTATTATTTCCTAGCTAAAAGTCATCTAACAGATGAGGCATAATATTTAAGTGCTGCCTTTCATTGTAGTGGCTTATACAAAGCAAAGGTTGAGGGAGGATAGTGTGAGGGAAGGGAAAATCTCTGTAGAAAAATGAGGTTTCTAGCCTGTAAGAGCAGAAAACTGTCTTGAATTCAACTCATACAAATAAATCTAGAGTTTGCCAGCTTTGCAGTGGGATCCTGTAGATTTGCCCAGCCTTTACCATCCTCATGCACAGGCTCTGTGCTTTGAACCTATTCTTATTTGCACAGCTGGAGGCTTAGGGTTGAAACATAAGTGGTGCTTTAACTTAGGCTAGACTCTTCACATTGCACAAGGTGTGACTCAAGGAATAAAAGTATTACAATATCTTTCTTGTAAGTACCTTCTGCCTGGGGAAAGTGCCCTTCTGAAATTTGTTGGGAAAGCCTTAAGCCTTGGTATAAAACTGTAGGATGCTAGAAAACCCCACCTAATGACTGGAACTTCTTAAGATGCAGGACTTTGAGAAACTTTGTCTTAAAAACATATTCTTAAACCAAAGTTATCCAGGTGCCAGTGAAGTACAAAATCGTGAATGTTTCCAAAAAGGATATATTAAAATAAATCAATCTCTTCCTTCCCCTGCTCTGAAACACGATAGACTTCCCAGGAAACTCACTTCAAAAGCCTTTTATCACTTGCTAGATTCTGAGGCTGCATGGGCACTTTCAGGACAGAGGCTGGACAGCCTGGTCAACTATTGGGAGTTTGATGGCTCTGGCTGTTTGATATCTTTCTGCACATGTAATACTGCAAACCCTGAGAGAGTTTTTTAAAGAGTTTCAGATTTTCCTCTTTGTATTCCTAGAAGCGAGGCATTTCGGGTCTCTGGCTCAGAACAGCATCTCTGACCCCTGTGAGACCTGCTAGGCTTATGGTTCTATGGCAGGAAACTTGGCTGAAGTCCAAAACCAGTGGTTGAAATTGAAGTGCTTGTGTCCTGTAGGCAACCTGCCATGGGGCTGAGAGTCTAGCCGTGATTAAAACTGGAACTTGGCTCCAGCTCTGCCTCCAGAATGGCTGGTTGCACCAGTTTGGAGCCTGAAACCAAGGCATAAAAATGTGAAGTGATTCTTTCCAACAGCAACAAAAATGTTGAGAAGTTTATAGTCTCCCTTAATGTGTAAAATGGTACAGTTTTCCTGGGGAATTCTCTCTGGGAAGGACTTGCTCATTTGTACTTAAGTCAGGCCAGTCTGAGTACTTTGACTAATGAGTGGGTGACCTGTGCCATATGAATGTACCTAGATGAATCACACTTTCCCAAGACATGTTCTAAGGGTCTTCAAACTTGAAATCTGCCAAAACAGGAGTAAAGTAGTGCATGTGCTGTTTTGTCTGTCTCAGTTTTGTTAGGCGGCAGCACTCTGCAGTACTAATCTGAAGTGAAGCTGCTAAATAGCAGAGGCACCTCTGTTTTGATCTGTAGTGAACTCTAGATTTGTTTCTCAATAGATTTCCACTTTCTCACGTTCATGTCATTTGTGTCCCTTGCTCCCTCTTTTCCCTGAAGCCTTGCTAAGGCATGTTACTGTGGTACTACAATGCCTTGGCCATTTCTCGTTACCTCCATCACAAAAGGCTGTGCTGTTCTGTTTGTGCTTATAATGTACCCAGATGGTGAATAGAATGAGTGACCACCAAGCTCATTTTCACTTGTGGGGTCAGACCTTTCTCTGCTAAATAACACAAGTGTTCCCAGCTGCTGTGCAGCTGCAGGGAGTCTGCTTTCCTTCACAGGCATTAAAAACCCTTTAATCAGTGTTTGTTGTTTGTCAGCAGTGGTGTTGAGGTGTGGAGAAAAAGAACAGATATGCTTTGTTGGCAAAGTTAACTTCATTCTGACCTCTTATCTTTCCTTTTTCTTTTCAAGTCTGAAGAAGCAGAAAGCAGTTTGGGAAGTGGTTTCTGCAAGCACCTGTGTAAATGTATTTGCTAAAGGAGGAGGTTTGTGTCCTTATACAGATAGAACATTTGACATAAAAAGATGCTCTGAGAGTTGCATTTAACTGGAAACGCTTTAGGGCAGTGACTCAAACTGACTGGAATAGGAGCTGTGCAGACTCCCTTAGTGTAAATAAATGTTACATATATACAGATACTGTTGCTTAATACTAGTGTTACTTATTTTAGTACTGAGTCTGTATTCAACGGATCCCATTTGCAATCTGGTCAATTTTAACTTTTTCCTGTAAAATAGATTATTCCTTCTAGTTTGGGGAGGGAGTTTGTTTTATTGTTTGTTTTGGGGTTTTTTTTAGCCGGGGTTTTGTGTTTGTGGTTGTTTGTTTGTTTTCCTTTTAGTTCTACTTTTAATAGCTTTCTCCTCATGAAGGAAAAGGGAGGAGATAAAGAACTGATAAGCTGTCTCCAATCCCATTTGCTTTGGATGCAGTCTGTTCTGAAACAAATGGGAACACAGATCAAGAAGAAACTTTGAGAAATTTCGGAGCTAAGATAATTATTTTCCTCTTCTTTCTAGATGAAGCTTGGAAACCTGCTGGTGCTGTGTATGTTTGCAGGGTTGCTTTTTCCCTGAGTCCAGGTTTGCTCATGTTGTGTCTGTGTGTAGAGCACCAAGCACTGCTCTGTGAGTAGGGATTCTGTTGTTTGCAAAGCCTGTTAGTATGTGCATCCTGAAGCTGTTGGGACATCAGGCTTTGATTTGAGCTTCAAGGATCATCGTAGGACATTTGGCATTAAAGGCAGAATACTTACCTTGCTGCTCTTCCCCTGGAGGGACCAGAGGATCACATTCCTGTCTGGGGAGGGTGGGTACCAGGCATTAGGGCACCTTGTGCATGTTGCTCACAGCCCTCAGCCCAGCTCAGCAGTACCTCCAGCAGAGACCAAGGGGCCCTTCTGGAGTAGGGCTGTGCTCTTGGGAAAGCAGTGCCTGCTTGCTCAAAGTAGGAATTATAAAATAAAAGTAAATCCAGCTACATATGGATTGTGGTCCTAGCTGTTGAAATTATAGAACCAAATGGTCTCCCCGTGGCAGACACGTTTCAGCATTCATCCATTCTTTTTCTTCATGCAGCTGAGGTTGCTTACAGAGGAGGACACGCTCTCAGACTGGCAAAATGCTAAAAGAAGACTTTAGAACTTGTGCCGGGCAAGAGGGAATGTACACTCAAAACATCTAGTGTATTAAATGTCTCTGGGTGGTCTGTATTGACCATCACTTCTGTAGCATGAATGCTTACCTGCTAGAATTGGGACAAAGAACCACCATTTTATACCTGAACGCTGTCAGGGCTGCTAAGCAAAGAGAGGGGCTGTGAGCTACAGTGGAGCAGGTGCCCGACTGTAAGGGGGAGTTTTTGAAGCCCTTCGGATCTCCTGGAGATATTTCTGGCCTTTCTGGCAGTGCTGTTTGCTTGCGTGAGAAGAACTCTGATCAGACAGGTGGGGTCCTGAATCCTTCTTGAATTTAATGCAGACTTACACAGTTACAATCTACCTGAACAAAACAAGCACCATCTTGTGCAACTACGTAAACCATAAACTTTTTTGGCAAGGCAGGTGTGGCATCTTCAGTGTCTGGAAAGCACCGAACATGCTGTGTGGGCTCCCTACTGTAATCCAAATTACAAATGCTAAAAAGGCTTTGATTTTTTTTTCTAATTTTTTTTTTCTAATAACGTGGTACTTGGCTTAATTTGGATAGGCAAGAACTTCACAGACTGCATTGGGGTGCTCTGCATGTTTCCTCAGGCCCTCATATTTAATCAATGTCGAGTTGTTTCTCTGTCTGCAAGGAGGCACCTGAGAAAAGCTCTTCCACAGCCTTAGGTTTAACTTGTTTGTCAGCCCTAAGAACAACTTTCTATTCTTTAGCGATGCCTTTTCTGGAAGAAGGGGTGTTCTTGAGGTACAAGCCCTCTCTATACTAAGTATTTTGGTACAGGCTGCAGAAGGCTTAAGTGAGTTTTCATGATACGAGATGACTTTAAATAAGTTAGTAATATGGTTTGATGCTGGGAACCAGGATTCTAGATTTTTTTATTGAACCTCTGGATAACTCATATCTGTGGAACTCAGCTTCTGGCCAGGAATTTGCAAAAAGTTTCATGCTATTAGCTCAAGCCTCCAGTTGTGATAAATGGTGTAATGATTTGTGTGTTCCTTCTAAACCAGAATGGCTCCTGTGTTGAACTGAATATTTAATTGCTGCATGTGCACCATACTGTCCTGTCAGGCAGCTCTGCTTTGAAAGTCTGTTTATACATACAGAAACCTGAAAAGTCTTGTAAATCTTTCGGTGTCTCTAACATCACGTGCTGGGAGGAGGCTGCAGCATCTACAGTCTGTTGCTTTTTGCTGTGTGTTTACAGTCGCTACTGACCTTTGCATTTTGGGGGCGACAGAAAGACATTACTGTAGCCAGAGCAATTCCAAGTTAAGTTGTGATAGTCCAACCTCTGAAAAGAAAAAAATCCGGTCCAGCTTTACAGTGTTTTTATAGTCTAGTCCAGGTCTCTATAAACCATTTAAAATTGCCTTCAGGTTTAAATTTTCCAATTTCCCATTTGGAGCAGGTGTTGCCAGGTTGTAGAATGTGTTGCAGAAAAGGAACAAAAACATTTCAAAAACACTGTGCTGTAACAAATATGTCAAGTCTGTGACAGATGAGATTTTTAAAAAAGTTTGCCCCACCAAAAGTAAAATGAGTGCAAACCTTGCTTACTTTTCCCAGCTGTCGTGTTTAAATAGGGGGTTTAGTAATGCATTAGTCTTCAAAAGATCCAGCAGTATAGTATGAAAATATGAAATTTTTCAATTGTTTTTCATTTAACTGGGGAGGGAAGATTTTTTGTAATGAAAAAAACCCACCAACAACCAAATTTCAGAGATGCATGTTCTCGGAGTGGTTAAAAACTAACCCAAACTAGGCTTCAGGCAATGTTTTTTCAACAGCTTTAACCTCAAAGCATAGAGCAGACAGCTTTGTAGGAAACTGTAACACCGAGGTGATTATGGCAATGACTCACACTTCCCTGTAAGGCATCCAGCTATCAACACACTTGGAGAGCTATGGCTTTGTGCATGCAGGCAGGGTGTCAGTCAGTGCCCATTTGCCAGCCAGCTCTGAACTGCTGAGCTCAGAACTGCTTTGACAGCGAGCTGGGATATCAGTGTTAGAGAGCAGCTCTGGTGCCCCCAGGCTTTCAAGAGGCTGTAGAAATGGGAGGTAGGGAAGGGGAAGTGCAAGGCAGGTTTGACTTCCCTTTTCTTTGCTTAATCCTCATGGAACTTGTTTGAAGAGTCCCCTGAAATCTTCCTGTGAGCAGGTGATTGGGTTTGGGTAATAATTAAAGGTCTGATGAACCACTAAGTGGAGTAGTATGGGAAGAGAAAAGGGCTGCTACTATCATGCCTTACCAAAAATTTCTGCACGTGGTTTTGGAAAGATGTCTGTCAGTTTGGATCCTCAGGAAAACGATATGAACTTGGGAAAGGGACCTGGGTGTCCCTATAGGCAGTTCAGAGTAGAGTTGAGGGTACAGCAGTAAACTACTGCCAGATGTTGGGATTTGCAGGGAACAAGCGGACAGAAGATGGGGACTAGTGCCTTGTGGGTTTCCCCATCCCCAAAAATACGGCAGAACACCAAGGAAAACAGTAGTGATCATCATATGGAGGGAAGTGGTCTGGGTGAGAAATTGGAAGGTTGGGATTGTTCAAAGTACAGAAGACTGATAAGGAATGCCACATTTGTACAAAATGGGTTGCATCATAATGGAATGCTCAGGAAGAAGAGGTGTGCAGAAAGATGATATAAATTCAAACTTCTGAAAGGAAATAGGTTTTCACCTAGTGTGCAATTAGATTGTGGGATGCATGGAATGCAATTGCCAGCTGTGCTGGATGTCATCAGGAAGGAACGTAAGGTGACTTTGGGAGTGTGCAGGTATGCTCTTGCAGGTGGTATTTACAGATGATATAAACAATGTTTTCAAAAACATCACTGGTCATATAAAACTGGTCACGTGCATGAGTCAACTACCAAGGCCAATCTTGATAGGGTATTTGGATTCCTCTATCTTTGGTGATAAGTTTTTCATGTCTCTGACTAAAATCGTCTAGTACCTCTAGTACCAGATGCTGTTTGTGGCACAGCACTGGGCATGCTGGGCTGTTGTGACTCAGTATTGCCCTTCCTGTGTGGGTTGTGTTTGGCTTTGCACATCTTACTTCTTTAGAGGCGAGGCAGAGTGAGTAATGTTTCCGTTTTATTAAAGAAAATGGAATGGCAAAGACCGTTATTTTTTTTTAAAGATGTACGTGTTTCATTTAAAGTTCCCTTCAGGCAAAGTCAGCTTTGGTAGGCAGCTTAAAATGCATTATAGTCATATCGCTATTGTCATAAAGAAAAAAATACACCATGTTCTGTTTTGGGAAACCAAACAAAACCACTCTTTTTTTTCTCCCTCCCTTTTTCACTTCCTTCAGTTTTTAATAAGCGACCGTGACAGAGACCCTCAGTGCAACCTGCATTGCTCCAGGTCCCAGTCCAAACCCCTGTGTGCCTCTGATGGCAGAACGTACGAGTCGATGTGCGACTACCAGAGAGCCAAATGCCGTGAGCCGAGTCTCAGCGTGACACATCGTGGCCGCTGCAAAGGTAGGTGGATTTCACGTGCCTCTGAGAGGCGAAATGGGAGCCCTACCTCGTAAGAAACTGAACTCTCTTAGACCCTTGAGTTTAGTACCATGTTCTGAGAGTAATCTGATTTGGAATTGTGCATTCCTGCAAGCATGGGTATCTGAGTCTCCGTTTAGGCAGTAGAGTACGAGCTGACTGAATTATCAATGAAAGAAGGCAAAGGAGCCACAGACATCACTGAAAAGGGGCTGAAATATGTGTCTGCAGACAGAAACAACTGGCCCCATGTAAGCACAAAACCAAATCCTGAAAGCAGACTTCTTCCTTGCTACCTGTGCTGATGAGGAATCAAGATACCTTTGACCCTTTGGCTGACAGGAATGTGGAGTGGGGAAGAATATGATGCACACTAGATGTCTAGTCGCTTTTCAGACATTTCAGCCTTTCTGTGCTGAGCTAATTAAGAAGACAGTGCATGCAAGGCGCTTTACAAAAGCTTTGCATGGCTTTTTTGATTTTTTCCTGTTTGCTGTTACATATCTACTTAAAAGTGTGAATACTGTCCCTCAGTTCAGCTCTTCAGCATAGTCTAAAGATGAAGTTGAAACTTTTTAAAGAATTATTGGTGTCTTGTCACACAAATGGTTTGCATTTGCCATGAAGTGAAAAATAAAGTGGAGTCCATTTTCTGAGAGCACAACTGACTCAGAGGGCAGGTGGCACAGGTGTTTTTAGCAGTGGATCAAAGTGACAGGAGAAACTCATTAAAATCCGTGTGACAGAATAAATAGACATTCATTTAAGCCCGGCATTTGTTTGTGAAGGCTGTTTTACTATTGTAAAAATGTATTTTGGTGCATATTGTGATTCCAGAGTCCCAAAGAAGTAACTGAGACTTTTTTGTCTTGGACACAGGTAAAGTACACTTTCTTTCTGCTCTCTCATGCAACTGAAATGTTTAGTTGAAACTAACTTGCATTCTCCTTTCCTTTTTCCTCTTAACCTGTGGTACTGTACAGTACCTAACAACCTGGGAGTGTTTGTAAACTGCAAGTCTTGCTTTTAACCCACTAACACTCCTGCCAATCCCTGTGAAGTAGGAATATTCTTTCAACTATCACATGCAAATTTAACCTAGCTGGTAATTTCCATATGTGCTGCTCTTGAAAGGTATTTCGGTTTTTTAGCTGCCTTAGGAACATGACCTCTGGTGCATAAAGATCACAATTGTTGGCAAACCTGGGCAGTTGTGGGACAGCTGTGCTGAACTACAGGCTGTTGGCCGGGTCTGTGTTGTGTACTTGCAAAAAGGAAGGTATTGCCAACAGTGTTCAAGCACCTTGAACTGCAGCAGGACACTGGGTGTACCCTGAACAGCCTTCACTCCTACATGACAGATGCTCTACAGGAGAGCTCCCATGGAGCTCTAAGGGATCCCATGGGCCGTCAAGCTCAGTCACATACAGTTGTGATAGACACTTTATCCAAGAACTTATCCTTATGAAATGAGAAATTTTAATTTGTGCTTCACTGTCTGAAAGGGGAAAAACAACAGGCAACTAAAATAAGTAGAAGAGAGTATATTGTGGACAGCAAGGCATAGTTCTGCACCCCAGATTACCATAGGCTTCCGGTGTATAAGCTGATGATTTGAACTGTGCTTGTGCCAAGGAAAACAGAACGGTTTCCATAGTGAGAACAGAACCTTTTTGATTCAACTTAATGCTCTGTTCTCTCTCAAGAAACTGAGGACCTTTAAAGATGAAATCTTGCCAGCCCTTTGGGAGCTATAACCCTTATTCAGCTCTTGTTCATATCTAGCTTCCTCACATGCTTTTCAATGAAATTCCTTCAGTGCTAAATGATCTGAACTCCCTCCAAACCCTCACTCACACATCACAAAGGGTTAAAAGTCAGGAGTAGCTTAAAATGATCAAATTATGGCATCCCTGACAAATGGAGCCTCACTGATGAGATTTTAGAGAATAGTTCCAGATGGTATAGCTGTGTCTGAAATACACAGCCAAACAATCCTACCTGGATCTTTTCTCAGGAGGCATCATAATATTTGATGTTAAATAAGAGTTATACCTCAAAACTTCACAGGAGTGAAGGACAAATACTTGTTAATCTTGACAGCTTGGCAAGAGTTATTTATGCAGTGATTGTTATATTGGTATATATCTGTGGCTTAGAACACATTTAAGTTCTGTATTAACTTCTAGGAACTTGTTTGGCTTATTTAATTCTAGGAACTTGTTTGGCTTATTTAATTTAATTGGCTTAATTAATTGTGGGAGTGTTCTAAAAGTTCTCTTTGAATTTATTAATTAGATGAATAAGTCTGCTGGTACAGAGTTTGTTCTTAGATCACAAGTCACTGTGTAGAGTGAACCTATCTGTAAGTTACTGGTGGAAATTGTAACAGGACCTGCAGCCTTTCTCCTGGGACACAGGAAATGAACACAGCTTTTGGCTAATATGCTAGAAAGGCAGGTTTTCTGACTGATGGGTTATTTGAAGATAATCTTCTCTACCTACTATTTCTGTTGGACGGGAGATGATGTTTTGAAATTACTTTCACTGCTTGCTAGATCCACGTGTTTTGTCTTCAAACTTGCTTTATTTTCCCTTGACTGTGAATAAGAATGTCCTTCCTTGGCAGCAGTTAGTAAAATCTAAAATGTCGCTTTCAGTGACTTCGCAAATTTAGGCATGTTCTGAATAAATTAGGGAACTCCAGAGTAGAAATGGTATGTGGATATCAAAAAAGGAAGAAATTGCTTCAGCATGAAAGGAAGACAAGAAGGTGATCAGGAGTAGTCAGCGTGGATGGGGAAGTCATGCTTAACCAACCAGATTGCCTTCTACGGTGGGACAACTGGCTGGATAGATGAGGGAAAAGTAGTGGATATTGTCCACCTGGACGTTAGCCAGGCTTTTGACGCTCTCTCTCATGATATCCTCACAGGAAAGCTCAGGGAGTGCAGACTGGGCCTGTGGACAGGGAGGTGGTTTGAGAGCTGTGTGAATGGCAGGTCTCAGGGGATTGGGATCTGTGGCACAGGGCGTGGTTGGAGGCCTGTCGCTAGTGGTGTCCCCCAAGGTTCAATATTGCCTCCATTATCATTTAACTTGTTCATCAGTGACTTGGATGAAGGGACAGAGGCCTCTTCAGCAAGTGTGCTGATGACACAAAGCTGTGAGGTCTGTGGAGCTCTTCAGAAAGATCTGCAGATTGGAGGGATGGAGGGAGTGGAACATTTTGAAATTCAACAAAGTATGGGGTTCTGCACCTGGGAAGGAGTAACCTCCTGCACCAATACAGGCTGGGGGCAGACCTGCTGGAAAGCAGCTCTGTGGAGAAGGATCTGGGGTGCTGGTGGACAACAAGCTGTCCCTGAGCCAGCAGTGCCCGTGTGGCCAAGAAGGCCAATGGTGTCCTGAGCTGCATTAGGAAGAGCGTTGGCAGCAGGTCAAGGGAGGTGATCCTGCCCCTCCTCTCAGCCCTGGTGAGGCCTGACCTGAAGTGCTGTGTCCAGTTCTGGGCTCCTCAGTACCAGAGAGACATAGAGATTCTGGAGAGGGTCCAGCAGAGGGTGACAAAGATGATGAGGGGACTGAAGCACCTCACTTATGAGGAAAGACTGAGGGAGCTGGGCCTGTTTCTTCTGGAGAAGATATGACTGAGAGGGGACCTCATCAGCGTGTGTAAGTATCTTGAAAGGAGAGTGTCAGAGGATGGATCCAGGCGTTTTGGTAGTGCCAAGCAATAGGACAAGAGTCAATGGGCAGAAACTGGAACACAGGTAGTTCCACCTGAACGTGAGGAAGAACGTTTTTACTGTGAAGGTAACTGAACACTGGAACAGCTGCCCAAAGAGGTTGTAGAGTTTCCTACCCTGGAGATATCTGTAGCTGTCTGTACTCAATCCTGAGTCGCGTGCTCCGAGGGACCCTGCGTTAGCAGGGAGTTTGGACAAGATGACCTCCAGTGGTCCCTGCCAACCTGAACCATTCTCTGTGGGTGAAAGAGGTTTGAGATTCCAGGTGTAGGACTTGACCTCAATGAAGTGGAAAACAGTGGGGAGAATGAATACTGATTGATACCCTGTACAATAGATAGGCATGTTTTTGTAGTTTGCTCAGGTTCCATTTTTGCCTGTTTAGTGCAAATACACAGATAATTGAGTAAATGGGTATGAACCTGCTGACTTCAGTGTAGCTGAACTGCTTCATGTCTGATGGAGACCTGGCCTGTAGGTGAGACAGTTACCTAATGGAACTGAAAATAGTTAAAAAGCTGCTTGGATCAATTTTTGCTTTTTAAACTTTGGATACAAACATAGAAGAATTAAAATTAAATAGCTTAAATAGATTTTGGTGGTTGCATTGTATTGATTTGCTGCTAGCGTTATGTGAATCCTGGAGATGTTTTACTTTGTGTTATTGGGAGAGCTTGGGTCTTTATACCATGATGTTGTATGGTGTCAATACTGCCTCTGCCTGTTGAAGAGAGGATGCTGGAATTCTTGGAGCCTATTCAGGAGTGCAGTGTGTATATTATGAGGGACATGGTGGTCTTGTTTGAATAAACTATTCATGGATAAGATCAGCCATGGTAACTAGCCAACTTCATTGCAAAATCCAAAATTATGTGCACCTGCATTGTGCCAATTAGGCCAGGGATGTCAAAAACATTACTTATAGTTAACAATCTCCTGGTTGCCAGCTGCCAGCTTGAGAATTAATTTTCTTTAAAAGGCAGCTTTCTGGGCTACAGTAAATCTGTCCCAAGTTTGAAGATATTTAAAGTAAAATTAAGCAGGTCTGCTTTCAAAAGAAGTTATGCTGTTTTGGTTTTTCACCTAATGTAATGGAGGTAAAAGTGTCCAGTTTAGTCTGCTTGAACCGTGAAACTGGAATGCATTAATGCCATTCTGGTTTATAAGCATGGTGTTTGATATTCCAGAGAACATTTCTAAAAACAGGGAAGAAAGTGCTGAAACACTTGGGTAAGCAGTCGAAATGCAGAATAGGGTATATGAACCTACAATCATAAGATCAGGCTTTAGTAAAATTTGTAATGCATCTTATTTGGGGTGAGCTATTTGGCAGCTACTTTTTAAACACTTGGCACTTATGTAATACTTTACATTTTCTAATTAACAAAGCAAAAATAGCAAGGTGAAGTCATCCCACTGAAATCACATGTTGGTGCAAACATTATAAAAATACCAGCCTGTGGAGTGAGGAAGAGAAGGATTGACAGTCCTTTTAAAAACAAACTGGTAAATGTTGATCTTAAAGGCACTGTTTTTACTGGAACCTATCTGTGGAAGACTGACAAAAAAGATAGCAGTATGCATGCACCTCTCCACCCAGCGTGGTATATAGGTGTTTGTTCCAAATCAAGGCTGTAAAAGGACTGGCATGACCTTTGGAAATCAGTGAGAGAGGATGGGAGAAGTAATCAGTCCTGAGTGTCCATGATCAGGAGAAAAACTCTGTCTTCTCTGTACTTCAGCAGCAATTTGTGAGGAGTCACCACGTGAGCCAAGGACTGAAGTGCAAAAGATGCTGCAACAATGATGAGCTCTTAGACACCGTGGTGTAGTGGTGGTGTGCTACGAAGTGTGCTCTTCTGGGTGGGAGTAGAGAGTTCAATCTATAAAGGCCAGTTAAATTTGCCAGGAGGGATATGGTAGCCTTAGCAGTAATGTATTTATATTATCTGCTTAAAGTAAGGGCTTGATCTTGTGCCTGTTTCTCTGTTCATTAGACAAATTAGCCAAAGATCTGGGTTAGTTTCCCTTCTGCCTGGGCTTCTAATGTATTTGTACTGCAGGGGGTATCACAAAATGTTTGTTTTTACCAGCTCTGTGCTGAAGCATCCGGTTTGTCGTGTAGTTGTGAGCGTGCCAGCGCTAAAGCAGATGCTGTGTGTAAGTGCTTTATGCTTCTGTTTTATGTTCAGGAGGGGAACCAGAAATGCCTGTCTGCAGTCTTGTATCCTCAGAAGCAGAGACTAGAAAACACTTTCATTTGGGAACTTGTGGTTTGATTGTCACATAAGAAATTCAGACCTGTTTTTTTCCTTGCAAGTGCATGTCTGCATTATCTATGCTGATTTTTTTTTTTTGCTACTTAGTTGTCTCCTGTGAAGCAGAAGTTGAAAGTGTTTTCAGTCAAGCAGCTAGCTATGAAACAGTGCAGGCACACCGTCTGGTTTTGTAGTAATGTCCTCTGTCATGCCAAGCAAGATTAGACTCTTAAGCTTGCACAGGAGGTCTGCAGGTGATAGGTGTTCCAGTTAACAGCATTGCCAGTGCTTCCTTTTCAGCTGAAAGAGTGAGCCTATGTTTGGAAGGGTCAGTTGGCAGGACTATCCTCCACTGGAGATGTGCAAACGAGGTCTGATCATCTGGTCATGTTGGCAGGCAGGCGAAAAGGAAATTCCATGTCAGAGTTCATGGATAACTAGAAAAAAAATACGGTGTAAATTTTATTCAAGTCTTTTACTCTGTAACAATTTCACTCTTTATACAGGTGCATAATAGGCCCACCTGAGATCAAAGCTCCATGTGCTTTGGTATTGTGCACACACCCAGCAAACAGATTAGTCTAAAGATAAGTGACATAAGATCAGAAAGTGGCATGAGGTCACAGGGGGGTGAGGTGACCAACTTGTAGTCACTCAGTGGTCAGTGGCAGAATTGATATAGGTACTGTTGCTTTCTAACCCAGTGCCTAAGCAGCTGGCATCTGTACTGTATACTATTGCTATGAATCATTCTTTTTCCAGAGAGAAGGGTTTGATTTTTCATAATTTCAGAAGCCTTGTGAAATCCTTCTTGGGAAGCGATGTGATATGTTTAAAATGAACTGTGTTGGCAAACTGGAAACTTAATCTCTCTGGTCATCAGTTGTGTAAATAAAGTACTTGGCGTGAAAGCTTTGGTCTATGTCTTTATCAAAACTCTACAGCATTGTCATTGATTTCTGTATCTAGAGATGCCTAGATGGAAGTTACTTCTATTGCCACGCAATGTGAATTCAGCTGATCTAAGAACCCAGACTGACTTTCTAATTTAATGCTGGTATTAGCGATTCTGTTGTCAAAGCTCACATGGTCTATGAAACAGAATGTGATCTTCAGGGATCCAGTGGAATTTTTTGTCAACCAATATTACTTCCGTGCCTAGTAAAATGGGGATTGAAACTTGTTCACTCTGTATGGCGCTGCTAAAAGATTCTGGTGATAAGATTTTTAACTTTCTGCACTGAAAATCTTTAGTCAGTGGATTCATGGGTGAAGAAAGAAGGTGCTAGTTCCTGTGTCAAGAGTGCCATGGAAACAGATGTTCACTGTTTTCCTTCTCTTTCTAGACTGAACAGCAGTATTGTTAGACCTCATGTTTTTAAATGTAAACACTGAGACAATCTGGATCTCTGCAGGGCAGAACTTTCCTCTTTTGACCCATCAGTCATCAGAGTTAGACTTATCTGGGTATACTCTGTGACAGTGAGCTGGACCTGGAAGGGGTTAAGGTCATGCTACACTTTGCCATCATCTGAAGTAAGAACTGAGATCTTAACCCCTTCAAACACTGTTGGCAGAGCAAATTTTTTCTTGGTTCTAAAGTGAGTAACTGATATGACAGTTATAATGCACACCTGGTTGTAAGCACTGGGACTAGAGGTAAAAGCTGAGTTTCAGGAAAGCACAGGAAATGGCACATCTGCCTCATCTGAACCACACAAAGGTGGAAGTTCATATGGGTGACTGGCTATTTCGGTATCTTCCTGGGAGAGTTGCTTGGAGAAGAACCTTTGAGGGGGTCATCACTTCTTTTCCACATTGCTCACTGCTCGGCCTGAATTATTTGGTTTATACACAGCTGTCCAGTTTCAGGCTAATGGCCTTTCACTGCATGAACATTGTGCTCCAGAGCTTGTTGAAAGAAGCTTCCAGGATCCTAGGATGACCATAAAAACTATTGACTAGGAAATTAGGCAGCTCTTAATTAACTGGCTTGTAGTTTGTTTGTCTAGGTTCATATTAGTCTTTAGGATGATGAGTGCTAACTCCGTATCTACCTGGTGAACGAGTGGGTAATGGTCCTTTATGCTTTATATTTATTTGTTTGGGGGGTTTTTCCCTTGCAGCTGTGTGGTGCATCTGGTAGCTTTTGAAGAGGCCAAATGATGTTTGCGATGTAAGTGGGTTTTGCTTTTCTCTTTGTAGATGCTGGCCAAAGCAAGTGTCGATTAGAGAGAGCTCAAGCACTGGAACAGGCAAAGAAGCCCCAGGAAGCAGTCTTCATCCCAGAATGCAATGAGGATGGATCATTCATGCAGGTAAAATTTCTATTTGCTTCATTCAGCCAGGCTTCAGGTGTCTGTGGGAGATTCAGTGCTAAGGCATGAGCCAAGCGATGATAGCAGAGTGGGTGCACACTCTGACTCAGTTACTCAGGTAAAAGTTTGAGA
Source organism: Lycocorax pyrrhopterus obiensis (assembly GCA_014706295.1). Lineage (NCBI taxonomy): Eukaryota > Metazoa > Chordata > Aves > Passeriformes > Paradisaeidae > Lycocorax > Lycocorax pyrrhopterus. The sequence continues at coordinate 29,883,688 of JACSVZ010000007.1, read as the reverse complement.
GCTGGGGACTTCCTTAACCAAATGGAAGTTTTGATTCAGTCACAATACCTTAAAAGACATATACATATGCAATAACATCCAGCTCCAAGCTGTATCCAAGACATATACATATGCAATAGCATCCAGCATCCAGCTCTGTAGAACAGAAACAAATGGCATTAATCTTCAGCATTGCATAGAAAATAAAACAGTTGCAGGGGAGGTCAATTTTTCCATGAAGAGGAGCTGTAAAGAGAGCTGTGGCTTACACAGAGCAAGGTGGACCTAGCTGATTCTGCTATCTCTGCTTCATCTATCCCAGGAAAAAAGCAGTCTGTTCAGCCCATTCCTTCTGCAGGGTACTTCTTGTACTATATGTCCTGTAGTGATTTTGGCAGAGAGGAGATGAGACTGCTTTGTTTGAGTTTTTGATTCTTCACTGTTCCCTTGCTGAAGTTTGCCAAAACAGGGTAGAAATGAAGAGTGATACTTGGTTCTGTTACTGCTAGCATATTGAATAGTATCCTAGTGCTGACTGAACTGGCTGTTAAAAATGGCTCACACAGTTTCCTGACACAGTTTTCGTGCTGTCTGCTCAGTTTTACATGCATCTAAAAAGCCAAAAATCTGCAACCCTGTGACCTCTACTTTGTGAATTTAGGTAAACCACAGAATGTTTTTTGCCTTACCTTCCATACATTGAGTACTGCTCTAGACACCTTCTTTCTCAGAGAAATTTTAGGATACATTGGTTGTTTGCACAGTCTTCTGAAGGTAAAAGAAATTGCAAAATAGAATCAATATTAGCTTTAAAAAGATGAGAAAGGCAGAGAGCTTTGGGTTTGGTTCAAACATTTTGTGATGCCTGAGGGAAAAGCAGAGGAAAGATTTTTTTTTTTTTGTGATAACCCACCAAAAATTTTATTCCCCTCCTCAGCCTTACCCTCCCATTATCTGGTGTGTGGGAGTGTTTTTGTTTTGTTTTTGATGATGAAGTGGAAAAAGTTGTATTCATCCTGCAAACTTCGCATGCTTCTTTGGAGCAGCATTATATTTCTGTAGAGTGTGGACCGTCATGGGAAGGTTGGGATGAGAGAAGATGGCTGCAGTTTCTTGCAGTTTAACTGCACTTTCAGTTGTTGAAATTTGATTTTGTGTAGAGCTGCTCAGATTGTGTTGGCACTGGAGGCTCATGTTTATAAAAGCTAGCACAGTGGGCCAACATGGAACGAAGTGTTCCATATTAAACTTCATAGTTCAAGAAAAAAGGGGTAAGGAAAGCTAACTTTGAAATGTCTGTTCACCTGTCCATCAACCTCTTGGAGAGTAAAGTAGGTGAAATTTTTATCCCTATAAGCTGGACTGATAGTATAGTTGATAAAGCTTTGTCTCAGGTTTATTTTGAAGGTTGGTACCAGTGTCTGGATTGTGCCGAAGTTGCTGGACTTTTCCTTGGCACATTCCTTAGCCAGTGTTGGTTGCCAGTTGAGGGGCTGCATGAAACTGCTTACAAAAACTGTGTGTTGTCAGTAGGCAGCCAAGTGATATTTCACATTCTTCCTCCATTCAGTTCTATCTGTGAACACTAAAGTGCTTTTGTTTTACCTGGCATGCTGAAGGAAGCCTCTGATCTCTTTGTGTCTGGAATTAACTGAAATTCATATCATTCCTTGGTTCAAAAAAATACCCTATGTTCCACATACCTCATGAACCAGCTTCATCAGTTATATTGCAGCATTTAAGGTAATTGTCCCTGCATAAGATTTAAGTGAAAAATAATGTCCAAGAAAACGAACTAGTTTCAACCTGCATTTGAGACAAATGTTTCCTTTAGCTTCTGGTCAAAATGAAGTAAATTTTGATTTTAAAAGGATGTATAAAAACCAGAATTTTGGTGAACAATCCAAACAGTTTTGCTTCCAGCAGCTCATGACTAGATCTCATCTGGAGGAGGTATTTTGGATACTGCATCTCTTGTGCAGAGAATTGATGCTCCTGGGTTCTGCTCTACAGGGAGGCTGTGTTCTTGAAGTCCCTGAGGCCTTGATGAAGTCAGCTCTGGACTGTTGTTAGTTTATTCTGGTTCAATACCCAGAGTGTTGCTCCATCTTAGACTCCAAAATCTCAGCTGGGAAGTCTACAGCAGAACAGCATCTCTCAATGAAGTTTCTAGGAGAAATACCCACTCTACTTTTCAATATGGAATCCCCATCCCAACAACAGTCTAAGCAGATGCACATGTTTCAGGGTATATACTCTGTATGTAGAGTTGGCTAGAGAGACTTTTTCAACAACTTCCCCCTTTCTGCGTAACTGTTGTTGAAAAGGTGTTTTATGTAGAAGAAAAATTCTGATCAGAGAGGAAACAAAGATGCACGCTTGTATTTAGAATATCAAATGTCTGAATTGTCACAGCACTCATTCGAGATGCAGATGACTTGCTTTCAGGTCGTCTTGCTGAGCCTACTGAGTGGATGTTCAGGCCCACATCATTGTCCTTGCCATCAGACTTCAAAAGAGTCTGATTTTTTAAAATCTAATTAATTGTTGGAAATTCTTGAAATTTTGTAGGACTGAAAAACAAGAGCAGTACAGATGTGGGAGAATTTGGTGGTAGTAACTATGTTCAGAGAACTTGCTTGGCCTTAACTAGATTGAACTGTTGCTTTTGTAGTTCATCATAATTATCTTGATTAGAAACCAAATTGCAGTCACTCTGGGTAAACACTGAAAGTGGGGCTGTTCCTCTGAAAGCAGCTCAGGTTTGCCCTTCCCAGCTCTAGAATTGTACCCAGTTCAATGCTGAATTTGGGGCTGGATCCACTGCAGATTGGATGGGGCTGTAGGGCGGCGAGGAGAGCACAGCTCCTCTGCTGCTCCGTGAGTGGCAGCATGCGCCACATGGGCAGCGGCTGCAGGAGGAAGACCATGTTCACCTTCCTCCTGCTTCCCTGCAGGGTCGGATCTACCAGTTAGATGTGGCAACAAGGGTGAAAGGGAGGAGGGCCTAAAGGCAAAGACCTTTGTTTGGCTTGCATTTAAACCGCTTCATAGAGAGACATCATGCATGTCTTAAACACTTGTATGATCTACCTGGTTTTCATTGCCTGTGAAATTTAGGCTGAAAGCAGTGTTGCCACTGATTCTGTTGCTCAGCTGATCAGTTTTCCAGTTTTCCTATGCATGACTAGGTATAATGGGGTTTGTGTACTGCATCAAGTGGAGCAGGCACTTGTCAATTCACTGGTTGTCGTAACTGTTTCTATGCAACGTGTGCTGCTTCCCTTATTGTTGAGTATGTGTATTGCAAAGATCTTATCAAATCCCCTCTTAGTGCTAAAAATGTGACATGGATTTGCAGCATGAAGAGGTGGTGGCACTGCAGGCATGATTGGATGACTGTAAATGGGGAGCAGACCTGATTAATTCCTCTGGAATTGCCATGTCCTTATATTTCAGTCTGTGTGGGGAATATTACTTCCTATAACAAAATCTCTCTACACTTAGCCCACAGTAATATAAGCAGGCAGATAAAATTTGAGTTATTCACAACATAAGAATGTTTGTTAGATATGAGTAATTTGATTAATTGTAGAAAACTGAGGTCATGTACTGTTGTGCAGAATTGAACATGACTAAAACCAGTTTCTGTTCCCAAGACTTTTGCCTTTTTGCTGTTATGCTGTATTTTGCATAAATGCCATTCCTTTTCCGTGCTGCACTTAACCTGCTGTGATCTGTTCTTCATAAACAACAGGCACTAGTGGTTAATCTGCACACTTTCTTTTGCTGCCTAGTGCCGTTGGGCTTGTTGCCATGGGCTGAGGGAGACTTGCATTCTTCATAGTTTTCCCCCAAGCAGTTTTTCAGAAAAGGTTGCTGAGATTTTAAATGGGATCTGTTTCAGACAGATTAATATAAACATGAATAATGTTAATCCTGCCTTGGGGGTGTAGTTTTGTGGGACTTTGTGGTATGTCTTGCTGTTTGCTGCCACCTTCCACTGTCTAGTTGTGGTTTCTTTTCCTCACAAGTCTGCATACAAGTGTCTGAGTTCTTTGAGTTTAGGGTTCTTAAAATCTGGCTCCTGGTGCAGTTCTGACACAGCGCTGAGATTTCTCTTAAAGTGAGTATGTCAGTCAAACCTGTTGTCTTATGACAGGATCAGTGAGTGGGCTGACTCTCAGAGCAGTTCTGCATCATCAGATAGCTTCCAGAGCATTCCCAGAGCTCGTAAGATAAGTCTGCTTGGAAAGAGTGATCTGTATTATGGTCCGTACCAATAGTTTCACTCCACACTATGCTAATGCCCATATAAAGTTCTGTTTTCTCCCAAGTTCCACAAACAGCTCTTTCTAAAGATGTGGAGAGCCCTTTCAGCCTTCAGTGTGACTTCATGATCCAAGTCTGCCCCTCTGTATTGGCTAGTGTAGTATGGTGCTGGGCACAATTACAAACTCATGTCTAAATGCAGCAAGGTACTGTGTAGACATGTCCTTCATTCCCTGGATGCTGTCTATTGTCCCATTATTCAGTGCTCAGATTCCAGCAATACTAAACTCTCAAGGAGTTCGCCTCACCTTTCAGAAGAACACAGTCAATCTTGCTAGATTAAAGAAACTCTTTATAAAGTATCTGGTAGGGGGTTCTGGCTTTTTTTATTAAAAGATATCCCTTCTAAAGATGGTAGCTGTAGCTTTCTGTGAGTACTGTTCTGCAGGTTTGCTACTTAAACACTTGCTTTCTTCCTGTGGCTTTCATTGTGTTTCTCATTTGCATGTTGTGCTAAAGATAAACCAGGAATGGGTAAGGAGGTAAGAACTTTGGTTATTTATGGTGCTTCTTCAAAGAAGTCGAAATAGCAAAGGAACAGGTTCTTAAAGCGGGAGTGGACATACTTAAGGAGAGTGACAATGTAAGGTCATTCTTAGCTTCAAAGTGTCACATTCTGTGTCAGAAGCAAAAAGCCTGTCTTGGGGACCCTTTTCTTGAGCTAAAAATATTATATGTGTCAGCATGTGTGATGGGAATGCCCTTGATCATGACTAAGATTCTTCTGCTTCAGATAATTTCTTTCCCTGGTTATATGAATAGTGAAATTCCTGTGGAGCAAGCATTTCTTGAGGGGTGCATAGACTTGAGGGAGGTGGGTGCTGTATAAAGCCCTGGTGGGAATATTTGCACAACACCATTTGTGAAGAATTAAATATGAGTGGTGAACAGAAAAAGTGACAAAAATTATTTAAGAGGCTGCAGTCCCAAAGAGGCTTGAACACAAGATGCAGACTGACTCATAGCTCCCTAAAATTGCCTATAAATGTTAGCAGCCTTCTGACAATAATCTGCTGACTCTTAATGGAGCAAAAAGTATGACAAGATCCAGGGTCTCAGCATTACAGCAAGAAATGTGAACCAGAACAGAGGCATCACCACGTAGAGTTAAGATAAATAGCCATCAGGCCAGTGTGCCGGTTGTGTACCACTGACTTGGGTTCAGAGGAATTTCTAGCTGAGCCTCAATGGCTTGAACAAAGGAAAGACTTGATTAAAGAATTGCTGTGTGACACTGGCTTCTGCTCCCTGGGTCAGACTAGATGACCTGCTGGCTTGGAGCTATTTATTTAGCTGTTTTTACAGTGTTTACAAGGAGCACCTGGATGCAACCAGGATTTGGAGCCTTGCCTGGTGCTATGAGTGCAGTCAGTAGCTCTACTGCCTGCCCCTAGCCTCAGCAGTACCATTCAAAAACTGGATGTGTTTTTTCTTTTCTCATAGCAGTATAGCTTTGAATACAGAATGAATGTTCTTCCCTTCTCATCTCGGCCCTCCATTGTGGAACGAGCCAGGAAATGTTTGTTTTATCCATGATGTGATAGGAATGGGTTGCTAAACTTTTCATAAGAACAACAAGCAGTGAGGCTAGTCTGAGTGTTGCTGTTCCTGTGGTCAGCCCAGTGCTTGTCCAAGGTGCTTTCAAGCCTCTTACAGCGAACTACCTCTTTCTGTAACTCCATGGAAACAGAATTACTGCTTTGCCTCTGTTCTCTCTGTCATATATGTGTATGCAATTTCTCTCTCCCTTCCAGCTTATATTTGAGTAACAACCCCTTGATCCTCCTTTGTCAAATAGCTATAAAGGGATGCTGCTTGCTTGTTTAGAAGGAATCTGATTCTGGCATTGCCAGTGAGATACTGAAGAAATCCAAAGAATGGCTTCTTTTTCCCCTGAGGAGCTTAAGAGGCAGAGTCATCTGCCAGTGACTACTCTTTTAATGTTTACGTATTGTAAGGAGTTTTATGAGAGCAGGTATTTAATCATATGGCCAGTATATTGGCTGCTGTTTGATTTCACACATTGTAATGGCAGGGTGGAATAGAGAAGCTGCTGCTGCACTTTTAATTTGGGGAGTTGTGATGGAGCAATTTTTCCTGGGTTTGTCCCTCACGCTTTTCATCCTTCAGTTGAGACACAGGTGAGATGTCCTATCTCTCCATGAAAAATAGGAACAGTGTCCTTATGCATGATCAGGGGTTTGGCTGCTTGTAGTGCTTTAAAATGCAATTGGATTTTTTTTTAATGTAGATGTTAATGGGGAATCTGTTGAAGACCTCAAATAATTTACAGGTTTTATTTGTCTGATTTCCTGTTATGTAACTTAAAATGCTCAGCTGTTGGACAGGTGTATGTTAATTTGAGATATCAAATTGTGTCATGTGCCTTTCCAGCAGTAACAGGCACTTTGTAGCTTCAACTTGATTAACAATCAAGTCTATTAAGTATATAAGTTTGTATTTTAGTATATAAGATTGTATTTCCTCTGCCTCAGTGCTTGGCTTTAGAAGACTGAGAGCCAAAAAAGTCAAACACACATTTTCTAGCATGTATTTTGGTAGAGTCAAAATTAACTCAGTAACTGAAGATTAGATCTGTGCAGTAAACATCTGTCATGCTTGTGTAGTTACTCTTCTGATTATAAGTGTTTACAAGTCTCACTACTTTGGGAGTAGGATTAGAATGAGGTTGAATTTCATGTTGACAGATGAAATCTTACTTAGAAATAAAAGCTCAAATGTAAGATAAATGGAAAATTTTAAAGTAAACCCCCACATTTTGGATATTCCTTACTGTATGTGCTCTGAAATAGTCGACATTTTATGTTTACACACAGTACTTAGGAATGGTACTGGATCAGCTATTGCCTTTACACTTTTTTCAGTGTCATACCAGTCCTATGTGACTGATGAAGAGTTACCTTTCCCCCCAGCCTTTAAGCTGCAAACTCTAGGCTGTAGGCCACTGTTGTTATGACACCTAAATATGCTGAGACCTGGTCAGGTATCACGGTGAAAGGTAGTGTGTCTCAATGTGAAGACATTCAGGAAAAACAACTGCACTGATTCTTGAGGTTTCTGAAGTGTCTATTCTTTATGGGTAGCTGTTTGACCTTCAGGATAATGGCTGAGATTTAATTGCAGTTGTTATCTGTAGAAGGGAAGTCCTTTGGTGCTGCAGTAAAACATGTGGTTGTGGTTGTTGTGAAAGTGCTGCCAATCTCAGATTTTTTTTTTTTCTTCCTTTTTTTAATGGCAACATGGGGGAAGAAAGGGTCATGGGATACTAGTCCAAGGAAGACTAGCATTCCTTAGCCTAGTTATTTACAAAATTACTTCACTTTTTTATGGATGTAGTGTGCTTGGCTTGCATAAATGAGTGTATGTAATTGTTAGTTCTCCATTGAGGTGAGTTACATAACGTACTCTTAGTTAATGCATCTATCCTGAATTTGTGTCAATACATTTTTTTTGACTCCTCTGCCATGTACTTTTTTATTTTTCTGAAGGCTTGGCTAAAGGACTATCAAGTGACTAATACTTGACTTTTTAAAATACTGAGTACACTGGATGTTTTTATATAATGTAACATGGAATGGTCTTGCCATATGAATTCAAGACTATATCCTGGAATTTAGCTTTATCCCTTGACAGGATTTTTACAATTCATGCTCAGATGTAAAGACAGCTTCTTGTGCTGTTGGGAATGTAGTTTTGTGTGTGTATGTGATCAGCAAAGATAAGCTCCAAACACAAACCCAAGCAGTTCCATCACATTTGTTTTGAGTGTTCAATTGATTAGATTGAGCAATAACAAATATTTTCTAACTCGTTTATTGCTAATTGTAGTCACAGTGCTTTTGAGTAATTTGCAATCAATTTTGTGATCTATTGAGAGAACAAAAATGAATCTGCAAATAACAGTGACAGTGACTGCAGTAACGTGGGTACATGAGATTACTGTTGATTTTGGCTACTAAAAGTAAATGCTTGAGGCAAAATGATTGATTTGCACTTTAGTAAAACCCAAGATAAACAAGTAAAACCCAAGATAAACGCGACGTACCGTGTTATAATTGCTCTTAGATCATGTTTTATGTGATATTCAAAGCCTTTTAAAAAACTGTCATTAAGTCTCTGAACAAACTTCGCTACCTTAGGGCATTGAAGCCAGCTGTCAGCGAGGGGGAATGACTGGTTTTGCTCTGAAGGACCCCTAATGAGAGGAACAGCACAAACACCCCATCACTCTTCTCTTCTGTGTGAAGAGGACTGGAATGGGAAATTGGTTTCAATGAACTTTTTTGGAAAAAGAGAGAATGGACAGAATTCATTTTACAAGTAAAATATAAAGTCAGTTTCTGAAGTGGTCTCATTTCATGGCCTTTTTTCAGAAATATGTTGAAGGAGTCATCTCTAGTTTATAGCAACATAGGCACTTCCATACCATTTCAAGGTACTGATGTGCACATTTGAAAAAATGAAAAGTGTGTTTGCTAGAAAGGATTTTGGGACCTGTTAGTATTTACACAGATGCCTGTACAGTGATAATTTACTTTTATCTCAAAGATGTCAAAGGCATCCTGAATTTCATCCAAATGCTGGCCTCTCTAAAAGCTGAGGCAAAGGCTGTAATTAGATTTGTTAGGCTGAATGAAACTTTAGTGCTGCTGAATTAATATCTGCATAGATGTTACTAAGATCAGTCTTGCTAGATCAGGACTTACCTATTCTTACTTGAGAGGTTCTATGTCTGAATTAGTAATTCTGGTGTCTTTCTGTGGTGAAGGAAGGAACTGGGCAACTCTAGATGTTCAGTTCAGAAGCAGAGCTTTAAAGTCAATCAGGATGAATTTTACCCTGTGTACCTTTTGACTCACTAGAACCTTCATCAAATGTTCTTAAGTCCATGTCAATATATGAGGAGTAAATATGTTGGATCTTGCTTCTGCTGTGTAGTTTGACATAGTAACAGAATAGGGCTTAAATCTATCTGGAGAAGGTTTGTGAACATAAGTCAGTATTGCATTTTTCCAGCCATGTTTACTGAACAAAATGCTTTTGAAATGCCTACAGATGCTGCTCTCAAGCAGTGGCTATGGAATTTGGGATAGGGTGGCCTTTCCATAACCCAGCTGGGATGCAGCGGGACAAGTTTTTAATAGTAAACAGTAAGTGGGATATAGCAGAGGGTGGAATGAGCTGAGACACAACTGCTGCATCCCCTAAAGTGTTCTCAGATGATTACTTGTAACTTCATTTGCCTCCTGAATTTCAGCTACAGGAGTTGGAGTAGGAGAAACAACCTTTCTTTGGGGGTGGGGGGGAGGTGAGGGAAGAAAAGATAATGATATCAAAGATAGTCTTCTGTAAGACCTCCTTGCTCTGAAGCATGTCTTTGTGATACATCTGGGTTGGTACTTCCAATAAGATGCTGAATTATAATGAAAGTGGTTGGTGATAGAGTGAGAAATGAAATGCCTGCTCTTTGTTTTATTAAACAGGTGCAGTGCCATACCTACACTGGATACTGCTGGTGTGTGACACCTGATGGCAAGCCTATTAGCGGCTCTTCTGTACAGAACAAAACTCCTGTATGTTCAGGTACTGTGGGAGTGGCTTCAACAGATACTCACTTTGTAACCAAAGAGGGTTGGGGTGAATGCATCCTTTTGAGAGAGCCTAATCTTTTCAGGTGGTCAGTTTACCCCACTTAACATTGCAGTTTGGGCTCTGGCATGTCCACCCTGCAATTAGGATACAGACACTTCTGCAAGGCGCAGTAAGAAAAACCACTAAGGTAACAACCTGTGGCAGCCAGGGAAAGAGTCAGTGTTGCTGTGTACACCAAAACCAAAGATCTGCTGAACAGATGGGATAACTTTTTTCTATGAGCTATACTTTAAAGAAATGGTTTTTGGGCTGTATTTTGCGGGACATAGAATAATTTTTTGTACAGAGTGATTTCAGTTAATTCATGAAGGTGGTTCTGTGCAAAACTGTCAGTTTCTGGGGTCCTGCTGTTATAATGAATTTGGGTCTTTTGGCCATGTTACTTAGTTTAGGATCCATATGTTTGTGTTGTGGGGTGGGCAGCACTGGGCTTGGACCACAGCTCTCAAGAGGGAGGTCCAGACCCAGGCTGTTACTCATGTTTATTAAGTGATGTGTTTCTGGGCACTCAGCCTGGCATTACTTTGTCACCCAGCAGTCTATTGAGACCAAATCCACAATTTTCTTTAAAACAGAGTAATGCTATTTTTCTTGCTTCTCCTCGCCATTCAGTATGGTAGCCCATGGCTCAAGTGGAATGAGATTGGGCTCTGGATTTTCATGTGGCCCTGATCAGTAGTGGTCTAGCTTTGTGAGCTGTGGTGAACAGTGCTGCTGTGACAACACCACAGTAAACACAGGCAGCATTGGGAAGTGGTTCTGTACTTTGGGGGGAATTGAAGGGCAACAGTAGAATTGTGCTGCCCTTCTCACTTTCCTCTCTCCCCCCCAAAAAATTAAAGAAGAAAGAAAAGGCGGTAAACATAGGAGTGTGCTTCTAAAATCTTCAGTGATGCCACATAAACACTGCTGCTACATCTGGCTTCGTGCTCTACAATCTGCACCTCAGAGGTTTTTAATATAGTTTTCCTCTCACACCTTGCAGTGTTTGCCCTTTAGGTGGAAGCATGACAGCAGTCAAACCTTTGGGGTTTTGAATTTTTCTCACCTTATCCAGTGTCCTCTTGGCTGTAGTGTGTTCAGTGGTAATAAGCAAATGTTGAGTGACTTGCATAAGGGTTTGAGTTGAGTGGGAGAGCTGTCTGAGAACCAGTGAGCCAACGTACCTTGAGGAGATGCTTGGTTTTTCACAGGCATGTGGAAAGAAAAGAGTATTAATATCCTATTTTAGTGTAAGGTGCAATGCTACAGTAATCTGGTTTAAACCTTTAGAATATGACTTTGACACCATTTCCAGTATATGATTTTGGTAGGGCGTGTTTTAGAGTTTTACTGATCTATTCAGTTGGTCTTGTGCTGTTTATAAAATTGTGTTGCAGAAAAGTAAAGTCATGTTGTATTGCAGGACACAGATGTTAGGCATATGATGACTAATACTGAGTTTGTGCTCACTACTTGTAATTCAGCAGTAGTCTGTGATGAATTGATCTGCAAGTGAAAGTGCCCAGGCAATAGAGTTTACCATCAGAGTTTGTCTTGATCAGATTCTTGGGCCTGTCAGAGCCGCCTGCTTTAAAGCTGACTTTTGATCCATGTTTCCTGACTGTTCAATAATCGCTGGAGCTGTTAGTAATGGTGCATGAAAGAATCGGTTTCCTGTGAATAAAGCTATTTAAAAAAAAAAGAAAAAAAGCTTATCATGGTTTCTTATACACTTTGGTAATGGATTTATTTGAAAAGCTTTTGTTACCTGTTCAAGTTTTAGTAGAAAACTGTGATGAAGCACTAAAGCAGGGTACAGAAACAAGCATAGAATCATACATACTATGTGATGATCTAAGTTATAGTAAACAACCCAAGATGTGTTCTATTCAAGTACATGCTGGATCTTATTCAATGTCCCATTTCAAGCAGCTGGGGATGTTCAGGGGTTGGTTGAAACCCATTTTCTGCAAATTGTCCCACTTAATCCCTTTCCTTTGGAATACTGTGCTTGCATTCCCTGCACACTCTCCCCATCTGTTTTTGATTTGTTCTTCCTGACATTTGCAAACGAAAGAAGTGACTCTTATTGATCTTTCCTTCTTGCCCTTGGATTTTTTTCCAGGTTTCTTACTAGCATGCTGCTCTGTTGAGGTCTTTCAAATCACTAGATCCAGCTACTAAAGATTTCTTGTTTACCCTTATCCCGATTTAACGTCTCAATGCATGAAACTTCCTTATGCTTTTCACATTGGTTGAAGCCACAGGCTTTCTGAGTCCTAAATGGAGCTGTTGACAAGTAAAATAGATGCTTTATGGGTTGAGATATTGACTGTATTAATGCGATATCGTATGTTCTGTGTGATTGTGCAGCATCTAAATTGATGTCTTTTTCTTTTTTTCTTCTTTTTATTCTCCCCTTTAGGTTCTGTAACTGATAAACCATCAAGCCAGGGTAATTCAGGAAGGAAAGGTGAGTGGAGTCCTGTGCTGCACCAGCTTGTTTTGTAGTAGCAGCTGCCCAGCCAAGTCCCTTAAGATAGCTCAGAACATGGGTTCCTAACCAGCTCGGGGTGCGGGGGTGGGTGTGCCATTGGAGCTCCCCTTCAGGAGGAGGAATAAGATGCCCGTTCTGCTCCCTGTGGAGTAGAAAAGGGTGCGCTCTGCTCTGTGCTCCTCAGCTGAGTTGAAGTACAAGAAAGCTGAGCTTCCCAAAGGAGTGGCTGGCCCAGAATACCCTCTGCTTGTTCACCTTGAAATAACATACTGAGCATTTCTCAGTAGAATCCCTAGAGATTATGGAGGCTGTCAGTAGGACTTGTACTCCAGGAAACAGGAGTGCCAATGTCATGGCTGTGGCTTTGTATACATTGAAAGGTGGGGTTTTTGACAGTGCATAAAGCCCTCTGGCCAGCTGGATTAAACCTTAGTGGTGCTTGGAAACCTCACAGTCACTGATTCTTCTTCTTTACGCTCCTGTCTTCAGTCCTTGCCTTTCCTGAACAAGGCATTAGGTGGGTCATTGTTCTTCTCCTGTGAGTATTTGTAGCTCTTCCCTGTGTCCTCTGGTTTGCATTCACTGAAATGGTTTTGGGAGGGTTGACCGCTGAAGTATACATTGAGGAGCAGCCAAACATGTCTTTAGGCCTTTTCCACACCCTAATTTTCAGCCTGTCTCCCCTCTAGCCCCAGCTCAGAGTCAACTTTTGAGTTTGTCTCCATACTCCAGGAAAACTGTGCTGCATGCATCCTCACTTCTGCTGGTGAGGATGAATGCTCTTTCCTGGGAGAAGTTCCTGTTTTGATAACTGAAGCAGGATTTTTAGCGCTAACTCTCTAAACCAGTTATTCCTGACACTTCAAAACCCAGGAAAACACTGACTTTGATCCCAATACTTTAATTTGAGGGACATCTTCCATGCTGGGAATGTCAATCAGGTCCTGAAAGCACTTAATAGGGATTAGATTGCTCTGTTCAGAGCAGAGATGTATTTTGAGCGTATCTGCTCTCCGGTCTATTGCTTGTATATAATAGCTTAAGAAAAGTAAGGAGAAGAAAGATGCAAGGAAAACTACTTAGCTGAGACTGAATGCTGAAGTCTGTTTCTTATTTTAGGTAAGGATATGTCTCTTTAAACCTGTAATTATGCATTAATGTGTAATTGGCACCTGAACACATGGTTATAATTCTGTTAATGCAGTCATTGCTAGTCTAGCCTGAAGTACAAGCAAATCAAATAGCTCTTGAAATCTGCATTATTCTTGAGTTATTTGTAGGCTTTTTACCTGGGTAGTCCTGGTCTGTTGTTCTAGAATTGAAAGCAGCTGACATTGAATTTCATGAGAAACAGGAGCAAAAGGGGAAAACATCTGAACTTGTTTCTTCTTCTTCACTCTGTTTATTAACTCAGAGGTTGGAACATGCAAAAAGAAAACTGTAAATGGTATGAATTAATTTAAAATTTGTAATATAAATTGATCTTCCTTGGTGCTGCCTGTGGCATCCTGTTTCAAGGATGGTATGCTTGGTCATGTGGCTGCAGAAATGTCCTGTGCAGTAGCTGTCAAAGGGGAAACATTTCCCTTTGGGCCAGCATGCTTCAAGCAGTCATGTAAACTTTCTGTCCCCTGCAGTTCTGAATCTGTTCATATCTGCTGGAAACCCACACACAAGCAAGTTTGGCCCTATTCCATTATGTTAGAAAAATACTTATGAGCAGCTATTTAATGGGTCTTTTAAAATCAAGAGGGCTTTTAGAAGCTGTAGTAATTTGGTTTAAAATTTGATGGACATAGCATTACTTTTTAATCTAGTGATAAAACTGACTAATCTAAAAATGAATTCGTCCTTCTTATCAGTGTTTTTTCTTGACTTAAGTTACCTTCATTCAAATTTCCAGTATCAGGTCCTGTTGTAAGGAAGCTGGAATCAAGAATAGCCTGGCTTTCTTGAAGTAAGGCAGTTGCTGCATGTCTGGCTTCTCTGAAGGCTGATGGCAAGCTAGCATGCACATAACCATCTGTTCTAGCTGAGTGTTCAGACACTTGTTGCAAAGATTGTCCTTTGCAAGGTGACAAAAAGGGTGGGATGAGGAGGGGTCCAGCAGGAACTGGGTCAGTGATGACCTTTCTATTGTAGAGGCGCAACCTGGAAGCTTCTGATATGTCTTTGGGCAGCTGCCATCTGATTTGAGAGCTTTTGGAATTTTCCCATTGCACAGCAGACTCCTCCCTCTCTCCATCCCTGAGTGAGGGTCTTATAGTCAAAGAGCATATCTGCCACAGATATGCTCTTTGGAAGGTAAAACTCTGAGGAAGACAAAGTATAGCTAAGACTCTCAAAAGCGATTTCTTTTGTCTCATTCATACAGGAATGTAAAATATGAACTAATAAACTTCATGCCTTTCAAGTCTTCAGGGCAAAAGGGTGGAGGCTGCTCTGCCTTAGAAACAGTGTGGATGGGGTAGGCTTATGTTGCTGGGTAATAAATGAAGACTTAACTAGCATATTAGCTCTCCTTTAGAAGAGGCAAATTAATGTTAGAAGGAGAAAAAGGCTGGTTATCGGTAATGACTCTTTCTCCAAATCTTTTGCCCTCTTTTCCTTCCTATTTAGCTCTAATTTCTGGGGCTCAGTAGATATGATGGAGTACCAGAAGATGTGAGGTAACATATGATTCCACTCATAGGCTCTCTCACTACTGATGAGAAGAAAACAAAATGGCTTTGTGTTCATGTGGCTTGGCATGTAGTTCCAGAAGTGGAGCTTTCTGCAGAGAACAAGCAGCAAGAGATACTTCCTATTTTTAAATTCCATGCTCTGATTATCCGTATTTACATTGCTGCTATTTCTGTATGGTGCAATGCCAGTTACTCATACAATTTACCCCATGAGGTAATTTAAATGAAATTAAATTGGCACCAAACTTAAAACTTTAAAATAGGCCATATTGATTTGTTCTGTCTCTGAGAAGCATTCAGTTGCTGGAAGTCAGTGCAGACGTGGGCCTGGGGAGGTGGAGACATGTTTGCATGAGGTGGAATGGAAACCCAGGCGCTCCAGAAGATGCTTTGCAGCTCAGACGCTTACCACTGACCTTTCTATGCTGAATTTGTCCTGCAAATGAAGAACAAGTTCCCAAGACCTTTGCCAAGGAATGCAATTATTCTTCTGTGGGATTAGGCTATCCAGAACCTGCAGATTTCTGTTGCTGTCTCTTTTTTTTATTCTGACTTGTTCTTTGTACAGTCCTTTCTCATAAGGAGCTTCTTGCATTAATTTGCTCCAGTTGCTGCTTAGTTTGAAGGTCCTGAGACACTTGGAAAATCCATGCTGTCCTCTAGAGGTCTGGATCTCCCCAGTTTCTCCCTCTAGGATGTTGTTAATGTTTTAAGAAGCGGTGAAAGGCATCCTTGGAGCCAACGTTACTGGATTTCTTCCCTGCCTAAAGAATGCAGGACATTTCTTTCCAGCCAAAGGGAAATTGTGCCATATTTTGAGACAAAAGAACTAAACATGAAACAAAATAAAGTTTTGTTTTCTCTATCTGTGAAATGTTGGGGCTTTAGCTCAGATTTAGCATATTGCAATCAGCAGTAGTGTCTTTTACAGCCACCAAGAAGGTTTTAAAAGCAGGCTGGTTAGGAATCAGAGGGATATAAAAATCAGCCATGTAACTGCTTATCTCTGTAAAGTCACTTGCTCTTCCTTCTTAAAACTGGAATCAGAGCGAATTAAAAGTGAGTGAAGAGGAAATATATTGAAGTGGGGATACTGGTTCATTAGTGGTAGTTTACTGTTCTGGACACTGTATGATACCATTTTTAAATCAACTGAGTGAAGGAAATGGAAGGGGATGGTTGGTTCAGTGATCTGGGCTTTAAAGATGATGCAGCTGCAGGGTAAATTTGGGCTGGAGTAACTTTCAGTGACAGTCATGAAAAGTCTTGAGTGATATGAACTCTGTTTTTCTTTTATAAAGTCTTTTGCAGTGCAAAAAGTTCCAGGCCTGTTTTGACTTGTCTCGTTTCCCTATTGCAAAAGCTGACAGTAGCATCTGCCATTCCCTGAACAGTTGTTGGTGAAATGTAAGCTGTGATGGCCCTGCAGAAAGCAAAGCCCAGGGTGAGCTTGTTGTACACTTACTATCTTACATGTAGACATGACTCTTGCATAAAGCTGCAAAAAGCTTTCCTCAATGAGTTTTGCAGCCTACAAGAAAATGCTGAAGCACTTTGAGAAACCTAAGATGAGCAACTTGAAATTCCTGCCAATTAAACATGTAGAATTGGGTTCCTTTTTGTGGGTTTAACTGTCAGAAATTAGTTTAAAGGCAGGCTTTGTTGGCAGGAAAATTCTGGGCTGCAATTGTGGGCAAGTTAGCTCATTCTGTGGCTTTTTCCCTGCTGTTTTCCAAGAGTCTTACCTCTAGAAAATGCTAAAGGCCCAGTTACGAAGCCAACAGACTGAGCAATTTGAATCAGTAATGAGCCATTAGTGTGAGTCAGTAATTAGGCTGAGCGGTAAAGGGCGAATGCTCTCCTCAGGCAAACCCAAGTGAAGGACAGCTTGTGCCTGGTCTAAGTAAATGGAGCTGCTTGTACCTGGGCACCTGGAAGCTTTGTCTGCTGGTGGTAAGAAGTCAGGTGCAGCTGGCACTAATTCACCTGCCCTCAGCTTGCCGGGAGAGGAGCACATGGCCTCCACAGGGGCTCGAATGTCTCACAGAAGAGATACTATATTGACAAAAACATCAAGTTGAAAATGTGAGTAAAGCACCAGACTGGGACTTTGGTCTTTACCTTCTCCAGATCCTTCTGGATTCAACTAGGTACTGATTAAATCTGAAACACAACTGTGCTGTTACACAAATTGAGCTTCAACTGTGTCTCCAGCCTCATAAATACTGAGAAAATGCTTTGATGTCTTTAGCAGTTTGTGGAGAATACAGGGAAGATAGTGAGATACTGTGTGGCCTTCATCAGTAAGATGAAGTAAATACAAGTTTACTGAGGCAGTATGAAGTCAAGTGATGGTTCTAGCTGGTGAACACCATCTTATGATTAATTTTTTGCAGAACATTAGCAGGTAGCAAGTCTGCAGTGCTACCCAAACAATTCACCTGGATCTCTTATGTGAAGTATATAGACTTAAATAAACAATATATACTAATTTAGAAATCTGGATGAAGGAGAATTTTCATGCAAATATAATTTTCTGAACTGTTTAACTTCATCATGTAATATCCTAGACCAGGGCTGATGTGTTTGTCAGGTCTCTTACAGGTAAAATATATAGGTGTGCTCAAAATGTGCAAACAATTTGATGCTTGTGGATAGAGCTGGGTGTGTAGTGTAGCTATGTGGAAAGTCAGACTGCTATGCATATGTAATAAGTCTGCTTTATGAAAGCAACAGATTTGCTATGTGTGTGTGCGCTACAAGAGTGCTCCAAGTCCTTCAGATGTGCAAAAGCTTGATTTGTTCTACTGCACCCTGATGGTCGCAGTTTCACAGTCTTCCCTGTTAAAATCTGATGGAGTTCAGAAACAATCTATGGGAGAAACATGAATATGTGCTGCTTTTCATGAAACTGGGATAAAAACTGAGTTGACTGAGAAGTTATGGGGAGAGGTTAGCATAACAGAAAGTGTCCTGCAACAGCTGAAGTGGGCTGTGAGCAAATGGAATTTGTAGCACATAAGATTTTGGTTAGCTCATATTTATATTTCCAAGCAAACGTAGCAGTGGAATTGAAGTTCGCTTCCCTATTATAATGTAAAATAGTTCTGTAAAAAATACTAATATCTTAATCAGTAGGTTTGCCAGTTTGTAAATAGTCAGAATTCTCTCTGGTTCGTATTGCTATCTCTAGACTGTATATAATCTACAAAATTATTTATTAAGTTCCAGTTAAATGTAACTGTAGAAAGCAAGTTGATTTCACAGATATGGTAGACTGTAGTTTGCCAATAGGAGAGATTTTATTAGATAGCAAGAACCCAGCTTTTAACTGGGAATTGTGATCAATTTTTTTGAGAACAGAGGAATGTAATTTTACAATACTGTGTATATTGGATCATTTTTCCAGAGCAGAGCAATGTTCTAAAAAGCACTTAGATATATCACATGAAGCAAACAGATTTTTGAAATATTAAAGTCTAAAAGTAAAACCTCAAATTTGTTACATAGACAGTAGAACTAAAAACAATCCTTTTGGTTCCCCAAATCACTGCCTTGTCTGAAATGGTTTAGTTTTCATCGAGACTTTTTTTGTGGGCCTCAGAACACATGTATCAAATTTGAGGCTGAAGAAAGTTTCATTGGCAAGTATAAAAAGAAGGCAAATTCTGTTTTAAAGTATATTTTGTTTGATACAATGCAAGAATTCTGCTTTCATCTATAAAGTAGCAGTTCCAATCGGTAGCTTAGTCTATATAATATGACTTAATAAAATTGTAGTTTACGAGTGTTATTATAGCAATCTACAGACAACTCATGTCTGTAATGTCTTAAGAACAGCTGTAAAGGTTTTTAAATTACTAAGTCATAGTATTGAGCAACCTGGTGAGTAGATCTAATAAGTAGACTAACGATTAAACAACATCTGTTAAGGTATTATTAACTGTTTATGTGCTATACATGGATTTCTGGTGTCTGATCATTACAGCTTGCTGAGAAATGGAATAAATTTGGGGTCTGTGAGCTGGTTTTGTTGTTTAAATACTTTATGTAGGCTCAAAACCCTTTATTTTTTTAAAGAGTTGTTGAAATAATTCTTCTCATGCTCTATAGAATTTAGACATCTGAATGTTAGCGCTGTTTTCTTTCAAATCAGAGTAATGCACCAGGAACTGTGTTTTGTTGTGGTGCAGGTGTTTGGTCAAGGGGCTGGAAGTACTTTCCTTTCAACTCCTTTGCTCCATGAGCTCTGTCAAAGTTTCTCTATAAGAGAGAGAAACTATGAAATTGTGATGGGAAAGCTTGAATGCATGCAGACCATTTGTGCGTGTAAATAAGGTAGAGAGAATCTAGAGAGGCAACCCCAATGTTTGTTCAAGTTTCTGAGACGGCACCTAGGGGAAATAAAGCTTCTTTACAACAGATCTAGCTGGAGTAACAGCTTTCCTCTGTGTACTCATCTGGACTTTTGTTCTATGTTGACAGCAAGGGAGCTGTACTGCAAAATGCTTTGATAAAGGCTAAGGATGGGAGAAGTCTTCCCCACAGACTGAACTTTTCTGGGCAGTGTCTGTGTCTTTTATTACATGTTCCAGTGCTCAGCTTGGTGCTCAGTTTCTGATGGGACCTTTAGGTGCTGCAGCAAAGCAATTTGTGTAAGGACTTGACAGGTTTCATCTTGGCTGCTCAGCTGCTCACAAATATGCCATTAAATGAGGTGGTTCTTAAAATCAGTTGTCTCTGGTTCATTTTGAACAATCCATCTGTAGATGTCTGGCAGTCTGTAACTTGAGGATTGACCTTCATCTTAAAATAAAAATATTTTAATGTTGCGAATGTGTTGTCACTTGTACCCTGTGTACACTGAGGTGCTTTGTTCTGTACATACACATTTCCTTCTGAAACACATTAGATCCCTTGGAGGTCCTTCCAGCAGTACTGTTACCGTATCTGATTCCCTCTGTTCTCCATTGTTTCTCTCATAGAAACTGTTCCTTTGGTTTCATCACCAAATAGAAAACCTCCTTTAGACAAAGTTCAGATCCTGGGCTGAAAAAGCTGGGGCTGTGTAGTTAGAGAGCAAAGTTGTGCTTACTCACTAAAGCTCTGACACTCCCCTTTAATGATCCAGGGAGGAAAAAAAACTGTGGAAATAAGCAGTGGAAAAACATATATTTGCCCCCCCCCGCCCTGTCTTCATTTTCACACACGCAATACAGATATATCAGTGAGGTATCCATTCTCTTTGCCTGCAAGGAAATGAAAAGGCGTATTGTAAGCCCAAGGCTAGTCTGGTTGTCAGCCAGGAATTAGTCCTCTAAAGGAGAAAGGGAGAGGGGCTGGCGAGAGAAGAAGCTGGAAATGAGGAGCTAGAAGGGGGAAACTGCACTCTGAGATAGGTTGACTGCACATGGCTAGAGGTGGAAGGGGTCTTGTGCTTCCTCAGTATGCAGGTGTTGGGAGAAAGGAAGGCAGCTTATACACAGGCATGTGTCTGGGGGAGCAGGGTCAAAAATTTAGACTATTTACTTAATCCCTTGGAAAGGCTTTTTTCTCTTCTGTTTTCTTTTTGTGTTTAACAGACTGCTTTACAGGGGACACGTGTGGTAATTAACACATGCAGCTGTAGGGCTTCAGCCATATGTCTGAATTTCAAATAGCCATTGATCTGGCAAATTTGCTGCCGTCTCCAACCCCCCACTTATAGGCCTTGAAGATGTGGGAGAATTTATAGAGTCTTTACCTTGAAGAGACCAGAGCTGGAAGGAGAGGAGTGAAAGGGAATGTGAGTGATATTGGGTAGAGAAGAAAGGGAGACTGGTATTCTTATCACACCCTTCATGCCCCTTGCCCCAGCTCACCGTATATTTTCAGGTTGCTTCTAAAATGTTTCCAAAGCTAGGGATCTTGTTATTACTATATAAAGCTTGCATAACAATTGTTAATTTTTTTTCCTTGTTCAGCAAAGCAGTCTAAGGTGAGAATCAAAACAATGTCCTTGCAGGTGTTTCAGATGTGCTCCCTTTTCCACAGCTGCAGATATCTGGGCTCTTACACAGCCTGCAAGTGACAAGGTGGTAGTTGATCGTGGACTCTGAGCAGCCTTTCAGGAGAGGTAGTTGAGGAGGGGGTGTCTGTTGGGCTGTATGGAACCAGAGAATACTTGACATCAAAGTGGAGGCTCCTGAAAAAAAAGTGATATATTGTAGGTAGAATAAAACCAGAGAGGCTAAACTAAACAGTCATAAGGTGGTTGTTGCTTTTGCCAGAAGTGATTGGGCAGCTGTTGACAGTGCTGTAGAGCTTTTTTGCAAACTTTGCTTAAAGTCTGGGGCAATGTCAAGTGCTAAAAATCTTGCTATGAGATATGGTGCCTTAAGCAAAATATTTCTTTGTGTGGAAACTTTTTTGCTCCCTGTTTTATTTCAAATGTCACTCAAGGCAGTGAGCCAAACAGAGGATGGTTCAAAATTAAGATACTGTAGCTTAAAATCTTGCAGTATCTGTAATACTTGTAGTGTTTACAGGGTGAGATAAAAATGTGTTCTTCTACCAAGTACGAAGCTATAAAAAAAGTTAAGCATCTCTTCTTCTGCTTCCCCTCCTTCAATCTATTTTTAAACATTCTCAGTGCCAGCTATTGCTGATTTCTTGATCTCATCACTCACTCTACAGTGTAAGTAATGCTGACACTTTGGAGGTGTTTCTGCTTTAGAAACATAGCCACCAACAAACATTTCTAATAGTCTGTACTCCAGCTTTTGCTGACTGTGGTTTACCCAGCCTGGATAATATTGCTACTCTGTTTTTCTGTGTTGTGCTTCTTCTCTCCAGTTTCCCTGTGAAGCTTAGTGCCAGGACTGTCTAGAACAGCCATGTATTACATTGCCTCTTCTAACTCACCTCCCTTTTCTCTGTTTATTACTACGGACAGTACTCCTCCTTGGAACAAGATGGCGTAACATCCCTTCTGTGGATTGGCAATAGCTTTTCCAAATAATTTGGTTGTAGCCTAGATTGATATGTACTTGGATACAGTTTTTGCTACACAGATACAGAACCTATTGCTTCTTTATTCAGTGTTTATTAAAGCTTATTGCCTTTCAATTGTTGATCTCCCTGAAGAAAAAGGTTGTTTCAATTCTTCCTCTCATCTTCGTTACCATGATCCTTTTCTGTAGAAAAAAAAGGGAAGTGCTGGATTTACAGCTGTATGATTGCTGGGATATATTTACCACAGCAAAGCTTTTCTATTCCATTTGACCCATGAAGGTGTCTGCTGGTCAAAATGAGCCTTGGAGACGCTATTTTGAAACTGAGTGCCATCCCTACAGCCAGCTGCTGTTGGTACTTGGTAAACACATCGTCATTCTTCAGCAAGTGTTAGGTAGTCATGATTTTTGGTAACAGGTAGTTTTTGGTGCTGTGTGTTATGGCCAGTCCAAAGAAACATTTAGTTCTCCCTGATTCTTTTAGCTGTGTCTCCATTTTCTCTTGGTATGTGTCTCAGTAGGGGGATGACATTAGACTCTTGAAGGACAGCTTAAGTATACAGCTGAATGAATAATATTCTTTGGTCCCATTGGGAGCCTGTTTCTGCAGCCTGTATGTGTTCTTTAGTTTTGAAGGCATTCCAATAGCCTTCCCAGGTGTTGTAGCTGATTTTTTACCCACTGAAATTGTTGCTGGTACATAAGGAGAAGAGCCACTCTCCATGGTGGTCGAGATTCATTTCTTCAGCCACATTGCTAGCAGCTGGGAAACATCAGTCTGCAATGACAGGCAGGCTGAGATCCTGTCTGAAAACTTACCAGATGACTGAAGCAGAGCCTGGAAGCTGAGCTGGGACTCTGAGCTTCGTTCCCCTTCTCCTTTCTCAACAAGTAGTTGAACTAGAGTGTTTTAAACATTCTTACGTTGCTGGTGAGGATGGGCTCATAGCTTGTCTGCTGCCAGAAACTATGTTCTGAAATTATCTTAATTATTAATTGTTCATTATTATTGTGAAATAAACATACAAGTCAATATATGACACTTACATGTAACATTTCTAGACAAGCTGTTCAGTGGGGCTAATGGACTCTAGTCCAAAGAGGGATTATTTTAGTGTTGTTCCTGCTGCTGCCTAGCTTATTTCAGAAGATATATGAACAAAGTAAAAGAGAATGAATTTGGACACCATGGGATTGAGGATATGGTCATCTTTCAGAGTAAAAGTATTGTATAGCTTATGCAGTCATTAAAAAATGGAAGTTTTGATTATTAACTCAGCAAAGTAACCAGAACAGCAGTTGGATAGAAAAGATGCAGCAATACCAGAGAAATAGTCCATTCTGCCAAAGAACTGCAGTATTTTGCCTATGATAGAAAGGAGGAACTAAGCTCAAAGGGAGAAAGGCTCAAATCTGGTAGAGTGGAAATGGTAGATTAAGAAAAATTACTTGTATCTTAGCAGCTCCCTCAAGAGCCTTTGAATGGATATGCAGGTTCTTTTACATTTTTTTTCCTTTTTGTTTTTTTTTCTTTTCTCTTCTCCTGGCAATTTGAGCCACTCTGGGAGTGAACTTAAGGTTTTTGACTTAAATCAAGACTATTAAAACCATTAGGAACCTAGTTGTCATTCTCTTTAGGGCAGTGACATTAACTGGAGGCTTGGTTCTGTAGGTCAGAGCTGATGACAAGAGCATGTATTTCTAAGTCACAGGATGATTTCTGTCTAGCTCAAGGAATAAAACTGCTGCTGGGGTTGTGGCAGGAGGGTGAGAATAACAAGTCTCTGAGAGTGGGGGAGGGCACAGCGGGGACAGTGTCTTCACAGCTTGACGGTGATTCCATGTTGATCAAAAATAAAGCTTTTTGTGCAAATCTAAACTGAAGATGGTCTCAGAAGTAACCTGACCTTTATTACTTGCTTTGCCTTTGTAACAGATAAGGTTCAAATCTGGCCTTGGGCATTTATTTTTCCTATTACTTCCAAATTTTTGAAGAGACCTGTTTTGCCTTTTGGGAAGGAATTTGGCTGTGAAGTCTGAAAACTGTAAAACTACAATAAGGTAAATCTATGCGCAGTGGCAGGTCTTCTCCATTCAAGCTTCCTTGCACTTGACCTCAGAAATGCTCTGATAACCAAACAAAAATCTGATCATCTGCTTCTTTAACCCATATCTTATGTACAAATTGCTTTTATAGGGAAGATCATCTCTGTGTTGGAGTTTGGCCCAAAAATGAACCAAGAATTCTAGTTCTAAACAACAGGACTGTGTGCAGTTTCCTTATTCTGAGTTACAACTGTACTTAGGCTACCTGAGGGGTACTGCTGCTTCTTGTCCAAAACTCCAAGCCTGTAAAATTGGTTAAGACTGTGGTTTACTGTTTACAATTTGGAGAGAAACTGGCTGCAAACCAAGAAATCTTATTTCACAGGTTTTGAGGTTTTGAATCCCTCACTTATTACTCACTAGAAGAAAAGAGACATCACACAAACTTGTGGCTCCCTGCTGTCCTCTTAAATTAGTTGATTGCACTATATTGGGGATTTTAGCTTGAGAAAGGGGAGAGCAAAGGGTGAGTCTCAAGTTTGAATTAGGTGAGTGCTCTTAAATAATGGCTTTAATAATCTTAAGGTAGTTTGTCTTCTGCATGGAAGCATGCCCATATAGTTGAGAAAAATGTTCTTTGGAATGCTACATTTCTGTAAGTGTGCTAAAACAACAACTTTTCACAAGTAGTGAAGCAAATTTACATCCTGAGAAAGTTCAGTAACAGCTCATCTTAGTTCTCTGATCTTTATAGCTGCTGCTTTTTCCAATAACATGTAGTGTCTCTCCATTGACACCAAAATCCCTAAGTGTTGCCATCGAAGTGGTAAAGTATAATGGCTCAGTTTTCAACTGCCTTGTCTTCCATGCAGCAGTACTAGGAAGATCTTTTTTCTCCCCAGAAAGGTTTGCATACCTTACAGAAGAGACTCAGGTATTTTAAAGGGTAATTACCATAAGGCTTGGTTCAACCTGCAAAGTTCAAGTCTGAATCTGGATCTGAACTTTCCCAGAGGCACGGGGTGGTTTTGAACATTGTATTGGTTTGACCTATTATAGTGCAAGCTCTGAAATGCAGGTCCAGTTGTGGGCTGGGATTTTGTATCTTTCCAAGTATGAGACATTGAGGGTCACTTTTACATGACACATAATTGAAATAATACGAAACTGGATCTCATGTTGAGGAAGGTGTCTACAGCATTATGTTTGAAGGGTAATACCTTGCTATGTCTTTAGTTTTCAAAAGAAGCTGTTTAAAGGCTGAAAAGAATGAGAGGTTAGAGGGCAGGTTTCTTTTGGCTAATCAATGTAGAACTACTTTTAGAACTTATGCAGTAAATAAGGACTTTGGATTTTAGAAAGATTCTGTCTGAATCTCAAGATTGAATAGTTTTAAAGCCACTGAATCCCAGAGACTAGAGCATTGCTATTAATGAGTGCTGCTCCAGACCCCTTTTGACACGTTTGCTTTTGAAGGACCAGGCCTAGGAAGAGGGAGCTCTTTGTTTGTGGTCAGAATAAACTCATTGTACACCCAGACAATTAACTCTTCAATCGACTTGCCAGCCTCTGTAAAGCACTCCACTCCCCTCTCTGTCTACCTCCAGTTCTATTCAGACACTTAAGCACACCAGTGTTTTTTGTTTATTATTCTGAAAAAGTCCTTCACAAGAATAGTCAGAGCAGATCAACATTGTCCTCCCAGCAGCATTTATCTCCGCCTGGCAGTGAGTGTGTCAATCAGGAATCAAAAAGCCAAACAGAGGAGGCTTTGAATTGTGTCACAGGGGTCAGAGTTACTTCCAGCTGTCTGTGCATGGGATAGGCTTTCTTGCAGGGCGAAGAATTGTGCTGCCAAACAAACACTGAGTACATTGGACCACAAAGTCTTTGGGGCTTGAGTGGCTTTTTTCATGTTGATGCACCTGCAAGGGAGATGTGAGAAGGAAGTGGGGGGAACTAATGCCTTCCAGAAGGCATGGGGAAAGGCTCCTTATCCTATCTGGTTGATGCCTGGAATGCAGAGCTGAAATAAAGGCTGCCTGCATCCATATGGCATACAGAATAGTTGACGTAGGAAGAGAAAAATTACTGCAGTGACAGAGCAAGTCAACCTTTGCAGTTAAGAGCTCACTAAGCCATACAGAGCCCTTCCATGTTTAGCACTTAGGCATATTTTCACCTTTTAAAGTCCATATCCAAGTGTTTGGGGGTTGTTATGTCCAAAGGCAGTACATTGCTGCTGTTTCTTAAAATTAAAGCAATAAAGAGTGAGAACTTGGCTTTTGCTGATTTGGTTTAAAAAGCTGGGGCTTTTTTCTTAACAGTTGTGGGATCTCCATGCTCAAAAGTGGTTGGACTTGATGATCTTAGAGGTCTTTTTCAACCTAAATGATTCTATGGACAGGAGTGTGAAAACTTGGCAGGGAAGTCTATCTGCACTGGTGTGTTTTCATTTCAGCCGCTTGCAAAAATTTATCTTGATTGGCCAGATTGTAAGAATTTTTTTTGCATGAATGCTAACTTTCTGCACTTATTGGCAATGTATGTCTGTACATAAAAGTTTGTATACACTATTAAGTTAATTATGACTGGCTGAAATTATTTCATTTAATGTAGGGAAGGATTGTGGCTAAGGCAACAATTTGCTCCGGCTCTACAATACTAGAAGGGACATGTATTTATGTTTAAGACCCTATGTACTGCAAACACAAAACACAAGTTTTGTTGTCTTTTGTCTTTTTCTTTTTTTTTAAAATACTTAAAATACCCTGGACCTGCAGGTAATACATAGAAATGTCAAAGACAAAACTGCATCTTCAAGATTCAGGAACTGCGTGGATACAAGGAGCCTGATTGACCTGGCAGGTCTTTGTTCATCTGACCAGAGTTACTAAAGCCACAGGAATGAGTATGTATGACTTAAGTCCCTCAGGAGTACAGAAGCCTAGGAAAGCTCTTCTCCCTTGCTGTTGACTTGACAGGTTTGCTAAAGGCGGACTTTGCTGCATCGAACAGGACATGCTAAGAGTTCACTCATTGTCCTGGCTCTCTATGCTCTAAGTTGCCTATTTAGCTTCAGCTATGCTCTCTAATGACTCAGCCAAAACCAGATGATGGTAAGTGAAGGAGCCACTTGACACTGGAAGAAGGCTGCCTCTTCTCAGGGCACAGCTAAGCACTTAAAATTGTCATCTGCTTATTCTCTCAGCCTGACTCAAGTCTGGGAAGCATTGATGTTCAAGCTATAGGCTTACAAAAAAGACTAGATTCTGTATAAAGCCTGGATGATTGACTCTGTAAACACCTGTGCTCTTCAAAATGGTAGAAGTGTTTACAGATTGCCTCATGGATTCCAGCGAGAACACAACATTAGCCTCCCATATCACATATCTACCCAGGAAAAATATACTCACTGCACAAATCATCTGCATACTTGCATCATCGCATTAGCAGACCAAGACCTATGTGCTTCCTCAGCAACATCAACCTTTGGTACTTCACTTTTGTCTCCTAACTTTTCCCCTTTCTACAGCTTCCATTAGGTGGCTTGAGTCAAGAATGGTAATTCACAGCAGCAGGCAGTTACTTCACATTTTTCCATAGTAATTAATGCTTTTTTATGTCAAGGAGTTTACTTTTCTCCTGACGTAACTTGAGTTGCTCGTGGCCTCAGTGCTTCTCATTAAGACTAAAATGATCACTTCAACAGTTGTCTTTTGCATGGACTGGATCTCCTTCTCCCTCAACCCCAGTGTACACTACAGTCATTCCAGATGTGGATGCTTGCTAGATGTTTTGCAAGGATAAGACATGGGGAGGGGAATTCTAGTGAGAGCATAAAAAGTTCTTGCCCAGCACCAGTAGTAGATCTGAACATGCAAGTAATTGTCCCTGTTTTGAGTCATTGTCAGTCAAATACAATAAAAACTGTTCTTGCTTATGAGCTTCTGACAGTAGTAGAGCAAGAGGGATTCTGGTTTGTATCCAAGATATCTTAATGTGAAAACGGCTTAGGGAGTTTTGTTTAGACCTGCCTGTTTCACTCTTATCCTGTGGCAAGATAAAAATACCACTTTAAAGTTGACAGCAGTTGACCCAGAAAAATCTGCTTAACTTTTGCAAGTGTATCCTAGGAAAAGGACACCTACTGGAGGAGTGTTATAGCTTTAAAATGTCCCATGAGGAGGTATTCTGTTGAGTGATACTGCCTGTAGTCAGTGGTCTTGAAAGTGGGTATTCATGCTGGGTTGTAAAACTTGGAAGAGAAGTATGCCAGTGAACTCTTCCTCAAGGCTCTGAATATATTCTTCAACCAAGGGATGTGGTTCTGAATTACATGAGTTCCTGATCTGGAAGCATTGCTATCTAGAGGGATTAGGAAGTAACACTTGATCTCTTTAATCTCTCTGTGACATGCTGTGTATAAGGAACTATTGCAGTGACATGCCTCTTTTGAAAGTGTGGAATTTAACAGCTCTTTGAAGAAAGGAGGAGACTGTACCCAGTGAACATACTTCATTACCTTTGTACCCGAAGTAACAGTATTCTGTACTTCTCATGTAATATCACAGGAGACCTTAGGCCTCTGGAATAGTTCGGGTTTTTTTCTATGTTGAAATATTTATTTAAGGAATACAAAATGTTTGTTAAACTTTCAGGTATGTAAAATAGGACTTACTCCTTGTTTGCGAGGAGCAAACAGGCCAGTGGAACAAATGTTCAATGTGACAAACGGAGTATTGAGTGAGAGGAAAAGTCAAATAAGAGTAGGCAAGTACTAGGGTGGTTTTTCTGCTGAAAGGGAACAGCAGTGAAACTTTTTGCCATAAGCTAATTTGAAACACTGAGACTTACTGAGAATTCTCCAGTTTAAGGAAAAAAATTGGTAGTTTCAGAGTAGGAAGCTGGTAGCTGGGAAGTGAGCATGGTGTTTTAATGAAGTGCAATTTTTGTCTTTTATGTGACTATTTCATGACCTTTAAAAAATAATCAGAAATATCCCTGGCTTTTGATTTTTGAAATATGGTGAATGTAATTACAGGGCTCTTGTCTATTGCATTTTTTCTTGTATGTGTGATGAAAGAACAGTACTTGCTTGAACAACAGGGGAGTAATTATACTTCTCTCTATTTGCAAACCCCTTAATACTGTACTGGGTGCTGCTGCAATGTGGACTGAGTGACAGTTTAACCTTAGTAATCCAGTAAGGAAATGATTGTGTAATT
Organism: Lycocorax pyrrhopterus obiensis; assembly: GCA_014706295.1. Lineage (NCBI taxonomy): Eukaryota > Metazoa > Chordata > Aves > Passeriformes > Paradisaeidae > Lycocorax > Lycocorax pyrrhopterus. Next base: position 29,854,275 of record JACSVZ010000007.1, on the reverse strand, counting down.
CATTGAGCCATTTTACTGAGATTATCTTAAACAGTAGCTTTGAACTGAGGGGTTTGTTTAATACTCTCCAGTAGCTTAATGGCTAGCTTCATACAAAAGCTGCTGCAAAATTTTCTTTCTTTAAGAAGAATGTATTTGACAAATTGTAATTGCTGCTGTGTTCCTTGCACGTACATGAATGTGAAAGAACCCCCCTGAACCTGAAACATCCTGTGTTCTGCCAAATTTCAAATAATGATTTGGATCAAGTGCTGTGGCTCAGATCCACTTCTAATTTTCCCCCATTGTTGGCTTCCGGGTTGCTGCTTTAAATCTGAAAAGCAATTCTGTAATTACTTGGTGCAGAAGCATTCATGAGAACAATAAGAAGAAACTTATTATTGTACTGGTCTTTATTTTAACGCCAGGTCTCTTCCTGTTTTGTATAACTTGAGAATTATTCACCTTTCTAGTTGTTCTATGAGTGTCTTCAGCAGTTTTGCGTTGGTTTCTCAATCTGTAAAGCCAATCATGCTAATTACATACTGTTCACTGCTTTGGTATAGTGTAAAGTGCCATCCTAAATAAATAACAAGCCATAGCTGTGGCTCCTGGAATCTTGCAGAAGCAGAGCAACCTATTCTAACATAAAAAGTGAAGATCAGCTATTTACTTCCATCCAAAGAGTCTTTAAAGGGCAAAACCTTCCTCCTTGTAATTTAAGCAATGTTCGGGATTTTTTTTTAAGTCGGTTGCTCAAACTTTAAAAAAAAATAAATACTGCTTATCCAGGTTACTGGTAATGCTCAGTAACAGGAAAGCTCAGAACAAGAGCTGACTGAGGAATGGTAAGTATTTTTTCTTCCAAGTATTTTTTGTTATGCTTGCAGTTAAGCATAAAACCAAATACAATGATGAAGAGGGAAAATGACAATAGGGTGTCTCTCATTTCTGTCAATGTCCTTTACTTCAGTGGATCTCTGAGGTTGAAATGGAATTATCAGCATGTTTTTGCTTTCTGTGAATTAGACTACTTTGTGTGGAAATGCATAAAATTAATGAATTGTGGAAGAGGTGTTCAAGCTTTTCCTCTCTTTAAAAAGTGCAAATACAGGTATGGGTGGAAAAAGTCTACAAGCTTCTGTTTTCTGTCTCTGCCCTTCCCTTCCCCTTCCAATGGTCTCTTACTTTTGTAAATGGAGCTGTTATAAGAGAAGGCTAAGGGCAATTATTGCTACCTCTAGGAAGGACTGTCCCTTGTACCTTTCCTCCAAGGAGTGTTTGCCCTGTGCATCTGGTGGTCGCGGAGATAGAGGCAAGCCTGGCTTTTCTGGCATGGACTCCTCCCTCCAACAGGTTTTCACTGTGTAACTTTACATTTTAGGTTACTGCCCACTTTGCTGCCTGGTGTCATTCTTGCCCGTAACACATACAAAGAATAGTTACTAGAAATTGGAAGTTTTAAGTCACTATATTTCAAACAGGGAAAAAAAACCCCAATTCTAGGTGTAGTAGGTTGACCCTGGCTAGATGCTAGGTGCCCTCCAAAGCTACTCTTATCACTCTGCTCTGGAACTGGATAGGGGAGAAAATGTATCAAAGGTTTGTGAGTTGAGATAAGGTGCAGGAGAGATCACTCGCCAAATACTGTCATGGGCAAAACAGACTCAACTAAACCTAAACTTAATGTAAGAGAAATTATTTTTCCACAATTTTGCCATTAGAAGACATTACCACTGCATTGCAATTAGAGAACACCTTGAAGCAGTCATTGTAAGAAAAAAGATTTGCCTTTGACCATCCCTTTCTAACAGCTCTGCGGTAAATGCTGGTGCCAGGTTCTGCACAGGTAAGTTTGAGAAGAAGAATTTTTCTTTTGAGCAAAAGAAATGAGGAGAAAGACACAATAGGACAGCAATCTCCAGAACCGTTGCTGTCTCAGGAAGTGGCCTGTGTAAAACTAAACAGACCTGAAACTAAAAAGACAATTAATTGCCTTTTGGGGAGATTACCGGGTGATAAACACCAGTGGTTTGTGGAGGGAGCGGGGAGGCTTTTTAAGTGTACTGAAAGGGCTTGATGCATGTTTTATGTAAAATGTTACTGCTTTTAGCATAAAATGATTTTGTTCTGTCTGTCTGCTCTCTCTTCTGGACTTGGCCGGGCCATGTACAAATCCCAATCATTCAACAGTACTGGAGAGTAGATAGTATTTACCTCAATAATGGTAGTTTCTTTTCGATTCTTTTTAACCCTCAATTCAGATGATGGTTCGAAGCCAACGCCTACCATGGAAACCCAACCTATTTTCGATGGAGAAGGTAAGAACATTCCTTAAAATAACAACAAAAAAAGCTATTTCTCTCCCTTTTCTCTAGGATTTATGGTTCAAATGCTTTCTTTATCCTGCAAAGCAGACAAGCCAGGGAATCTCATAAGTTATCTAAATTTTAGGGTGCCCTTGGGACCTCAGGCATTTTCCTTAATCCTTTTACATCCTCCCCACTTTTCTAGAATCCAACAATAACACCAGTTGATCAGACTCCTGGTGTAATCTTGGAGGAAAAAGTGTGTCACAGCAAGTAAAAAAAAAGGTGCATCAAATAGGAGGTGGCCACTTCCTTTAGACTGTCCTTACCCCCTTACTATCTCCATTTTCATGACACTAATGCTGGGAGTTTCGTAACCTCTGCAATGTGTTACAGCTTCACAAAAGGAAGGGCAATGCTAAACCACAGCTTGTGAATGTTGACTTGGAAGAAAATTGCTGGGAGGTTTCTTTATTTAGCAAATGCTTTCATTGACGCACGTACTATTTAAGCAAATGAAGTCATTGTCCTGGGCCCACTTAATTCATGGCCCACCCAGGCAGTTTTCTTCTCAAATAGGCAATCTTGCAATTGTATTATTTTGGAGAGGGAATATCGGACCTTAGTCTATTGGAGGCCTTTAAACAAGGATAAAATGGCTGTCATCACAGAGGTTTCAAGCCTTTTACGCATACAAACATAAATACCAGTGGGACTAGTGGTCCTTTGGTAGTGAATGGGCCTAATAGCAGCTGCTTATATCTTGCATATTGCTTGGAAGTAGTGCCTGTTTCCTACAGGTTTAAACCCACAACCATTATAGTGAAGCTGGGGGCTGAAGTATGAACCACTCTGTGACCCATCTGAAATTGTGGAGCATAGGGCAGTGAGGGAAAGCCTATGCATAGGGGACTGCTGTACTTTGTGCATTTTTTAAACTGGATCAAAGGCAGAAATGGAGACTACTGAGCAAGGGTGTATTTCTTGCCTTCTTGTAAAAACATGTGCTGTGGTGGGGTTTTATTGTTGCTAAAATAAGCTTATTTAATGGCAAGATGCTGTAGTCCTATCACATCATATTTAGTGATCGTAGATTTGTAACAATCTTATTGTGCGCTTTAAGAAACAGCAAGAAAAGCTCTCAGAGGAAAAACAATCTCAAATAAACAAAGGAGACTGAAGCTATGCTGGCTCTCTCTTCTTTACATCAAAAGAAAGTTCCTCCTGGCAGTAAGCTGATATTGTATTAAATTACTGTTGGCAGTCACAAATTTCTGACCTTTAAGTTTCTCCTGAGAGGGTGCCCATAGATATTTAAAGGAAAGAATGCACTAGTAGAATGCAGAAGTGAGATGATGTGGTTAATACAGCCTGTTCAGAAGATCCTTCTAGGAGAGTTTCAATGTTTTGGTCATTCAAACAGAACTGGACAAGGCTCTTGAAGTGATGTAGTGAATACACCTTTTCTGGTTCTTCTGGTGACGGGCAGAATCTGAAAAAAATTGTTATCCTATCTTCTATGAAAAACATTTTCAATCAAAAACCTTCACATTGATTTGTAGGTGAACTCAAGTCTGATAAATGAACTTGGAATGTATGATGAAAGATTGCTCTCACAAACGTTGCAATATATTATTCAAGACCTTATCTCCTCGACTTTGAGAGAGAATGACTAATGCAATGGCTTCCTGTTGTATTAGCAGTGTCCCTTTTGACTCTGGAGAAGAGACTGACAGGCAGGTTATTCAGGCTATGCATCGATGGATAATCTCATCTAAGTTTGTCACTCTGTATTTTCTCATCTCTATTAGTAAAGTAGGACTAAGGAGACTTCAGTGGCGGCTGTAACAATAAACAATTAATGGTGTGATTCTTGGAATGTCCTGTGCAGCACCAGGAGTTGGACTTGAATGATTCTTGTGGGTCCCTTCCAGCTCAGGATACCCTATGATTCTGAAGTCCTGAGCAGCCTGGTCCGTTCTTGTAGCTGACCCTGTCTGGAGCAGAAGGTTGGACTGGACACCTCAGGATGTCGTCCTGAACAATCTATCTGAGCAAATATGTTGCGATACTTCACTAGAAGACTCTCCCAGTGTCTTGAGTAGGTCTTCCTGAGGAATGGCTTGTACTTGGTGTCTGACACAAAGGACAGAAAAGGGCAAAACAGTCATCAATTCACTGTGAGGTCTGAAATCTTCATAGATGTTCAAAGGGGTTAAAGTTCAGATCCCATTCCACTTCACTGAATTTGAGAACTGATGGGTTCCTGTAAACCTACATATTCAAAGTCAGGTGGCCAGGGTGGAGCTGATATCAGCATGAATGGACAATACCAATGTAGATTTTTTTTTCATTTTTTGCCTTTGGTTGCCTTCCTTCCATACACTAGGGGCTGACTTTTTTTCAAAGGGCATTACATACACTCAGCTGCCCCTGAAATGTGTGATACCTTTTGGACTTCAACATCTCTAAGATGAAGGTTCACCTTTCTCATGTTTTCATCTACATTAGAGGATAATGAAAATTCACATTTCATGCATAAGTTCCCCTCCCACTCCCTACCATCCTTCCTGAGGGCATAACAGAGCAGTGCCAGAGATAATGTAAATCAGATAACTTAAATTCTCCCTTCCAAGGTTTGAATCATAACACAGCCATCTCTCTAAAAATTATTTCATATTATTATAATGCAGATCTTAGAGATGCTTATAGTGAATCTTTTCTTAAGAAAACTCTGCTGAGGAGTGTTTTATTAATGTCCTTGGTATAGTTTTAAAAAATTGTATTCTCTCCTGCACTTCCAGGCTCTGTTATTTTGTTTTCTCCATCTATTTAGTTTCCATGTGCAAAGTATAATGATTTCCTAAAGATATCTGCTGTAAACATCTCTTCTTTTTTGCTAAAGTTCACCTCTTAATTCAGTGGGAATCCACTCTTTCCACAGATCTGTTGTTCAGACGTGTCTGTAATCCAAACAAATGTCCAGGTTACCTGGATTGAAAATAGATTTTTATGGTAGATTCCAAGGAATTAATTTCCTTTTCTTTTTCTTTCTCTTTTTTCACAGAATTCCTCTTTGTGCACCTTTCAACCTCACTGAAAGATGTACACCATTGTATTTCTAAAGGCCTTCATGCATTCTTCAGCATCTATTGACTTTGATTGTCCCTCCTTTTTCAGCTGTAGACATACATGGTCCATATGGTGCAGATTCAGAGCTAAATTTCTTCCCAGATTTAGACATTTAAGCCCCTTTTGGGGCGAACTACCTCAAATTAAAATTAAACATTGGGTACGAGCTAGGAAGGGGAGAAGCACAAAAGGAGGAATAGTCCATAAACCAAAGCATATAGGTATATGTATTTATAGAAGTACATGATGGCTGAATGTTGATAAAATAGTGTAGTGAAACTGCCAGATAAGGCAATTTTTGATATTCCAGGAGTAGTAAATTTTGTTTAACAATGTTCAGTCTATACTTCTTTGTGTAAAAAATGCCCTGAACACAATTACTGTAATGCCTCCAATCAATGTGGCTGAAAATATTTGGGAAGGAGAAATTAATTTTCTTTTTTTTTCATGTTCTTGTAGTTTATAATCAGTTTCTCTTTAGTCAGCCAGCTTCTCTCTTTGCTGAGCAGATCCATGTAAATGTCAGCAAGGGAGCAGGAAAACTTATGTGAAAAGTTCTTAGAGGAACTTAAGAAAAACCTCAGGATGTACTATTTAAGTTGTGTTCTTGTGGAGACTGAAAATTTTTTCAGAAAATATCAGTCCTGAAAATATCACTTGAGGTGCTCTAGCCCATGGTAGCAAGTACTGCTTTGCTCAGTTCTAATCAAATGCTGAGGTTATGTCATTTCTGTGGCTTAGGGCAGGTTCAGATGTGTTTTGAAGTTGATTATAACACCTCAGAGGAGGTGCTCTAAGCACTTTTTTTCCACAAATTTGTTTGGATGTCTTGGTTAGTGCATCAGACATGCTTTTCTAAGTAGAACCTATTTCTTTAACAGACTTCCTTTCAAGTCTTTCCAGAAATATCTTCATGTCTCTGCTTATTTATTTCGGATTTTGTTGTTGCTTGTTTTAGGGAACTGACTGTGGCCAGACCTTCTTGGGCTCTTAAAGCAATATTTAAGGTCTGGATTGACTTTGTAAAATCTGGATTTCATATGTACTTTTGGGGGAAACAGCATGTACTATAGCACCCAATACAGTGTTTGTGATCTATGAGTCTTGAGGAAAAAGGCTTTAGACTTGAGAATGTAGGAAGTGGGGGGTAGAGGGAGGAAAAAAAATGTTTTGCCAGCAGAGATATATACTTTCTGGAACAGAAAGATAATGAGAGAACCTTGTGGAAGATTTACAAATGGTGGTTCATAAGAGTTGGAAGACCTCACCAGGGGATGAACCTGTCTGTACAAAGATGATAGATCAGTTAAGGCGTGATTGTAGCCAACATCTTGTTTTTGATGAAGAGAGACTGAGAGAGTTGAGGTTGTTCAGAAGACACCTTCTAGCACCTTCCAGTCCTTGAAGCCAGCCTACAAGAGAGCTGGAGAAGGATGTTTTACAAGAGCATGTAGTGACAGGACAAGGGGGGATGGCTTCAAACTGAAAGAGAGTAGGTTTGGATTAGGTATGAGGAAAAAATTCTTACTGTGAGGGTGGTGAGGCACTGGAACAGGTTGCCCGGAGAAGCTGTGGATGCCTCATCCCTGGAAGTGTTCAAGGCCAAGTTGGACGGGGCTCTGAGCAGCCTGGTCCAGTGGAAGGTATCCCTGCCAATGGCAGAGGAGTGGGAACAAAAGATGATCTTTAAGGTCCCTTCCAGCCCAAACCATTCTATGATTCTGAGTAACAATCGTGTAATTTACTAGTTGCTGCAGTTTATTTAAAGCTGTTATTTTTATTCTTTCAGAAATCACAGCACCCACCCTTTGGATTAAGCACTTGGTCATCAAAGATTCCAAAATGAACAGCTCCAGTATAAGAAATTCAGGTAATGTTCCATCTAAAAAGAAATAATTCTTTCAACTAGTCTGTAGTTTGTCACCATCTATTCTTGTTTCATTCTTTCTTCATTTAGCTCTCAAGCTGCTTGGGGCACTTGCAGCCCAGACTACAAAGTAATTTCAGATAAGATCCTTTTTTGTGTCCAAAGGGCCATAATCAATGGGCCTTCATAATCAAAAGGGCCATAATCATCACACGATGAAGGATGTTTGTTTCCACAAACCATAACTGGGGAATCTCCTAATTTCTTAATCTGTTAATTCATCTTAGCCATCTTTCATCTTTATTCTGTTTGCTGTTCAGCATGGATATATGAACTGATGCATTTGGTTCAAAGATCCGGGCTGTGGTTTTGGTCTAAGCAATTGCAAAAAATACAAAAAGGAGCTTCTTTTCTAGTGAATTCAAGATTCTTCTCTTCAGGGGATATTTTTTGGTGGAGAAATGATTGGATTATTTCACAACTAAAAGTAGTTTAATTATGTCTGGGCCCAAGAAAATTTTGAGATTGTTTTGTGGGTAATGGAGTGGATGAGGGAAGACCCAAGCCTAAAAAACAGCAAAGAAGAGATCATGAACATGAGTGGGAAAAGGGGAGGCAGGAAGATGTGAAGTCACGGTGTAAAACTTGAGATTGGAGATGAGTGCAAAATGGTGGTGTGGAGTCATTGAAATGAGAAGAAACTGGAGAATCTGAAGAGGAAGGTTTGGGATTCTTAATAAAAATGGTTTCTGTCTGATATTTTAACTGAGGTGGGAGACATGAAGAAATTAAAGGGAATATAAAAGAACAAAATTGCTTTAAGAAGCTATGGGTTTACTTTAAGATTTGAATAGGAGATGCTGCTATTACATATATTTTATGAAACATACATGCCTAGAATGGCTGTTGGAATAATTCCAGTCACCTGAACAGATAAATTGTGATACAATTGAAGTGCCTCGTCATCTGGTATTTCTGGATTAGCTAGAGAGCACTCATGAGAGTTCCTTTAACCTCCCTCTGCCACTTCCAAGCTACAGGGTGAAATTGGTGCTAGGTTGGGTGAAACTCTCTTGCTGCAGAGTGAAGAGCTTTTGGCAGGAGGACAGCCATCATTGCCCAGACCACAGTTTTAACAAGTCTCCTGTACTTCACCTCCCAACTGCTTTTGTAGCAGGGTGGTCTGTGTAGGATCCGCCCGTGGGAATCATCCAGAAGCTTCAGATGATGTATAAGTACCAGCATCCTTCTTTAAGGATGCCTTTCAGGGGAGAGCAAAGACAGCTTCTGTTTTCTGTTAGCTGCTGGGACAACCAGCAGCTGACAGTGCAATTGAAGGTGATAGTATAATATTAAAATCCATAGTAATGGGTCCTACCTATCTTGGAGACCAACTTTCCTTCTAATACAGCACACCTCGTAGCTGTGATGAAGAGTGAGTGCTAAGAGGTTGCAAAGGGACTTGGGAGCAGGAGGGTCTGTCTTCTACCCTTTCTTGGCCTGACAGAGCCAAAGTAGGCTGGCTTTCATGTTGTAAAGGCAATCACTTGGATTGTTTAGTCAGGAAGCTGCCTGATGTGAACTGGAATTTTGTCCACAGAAGCGTTCCTTGTGTGAGCTGACTTTTGTCCACTTGTTTCAATTGTTTCTGAGTCAATTCTGTTACTCAAACAAAATTATTGTAAGTGCATGCTACAAATGAAAAAGAAATGATCTTCTGGAAAATTCAAGAGCTGTATGAGAGGTGGTTTATACAGCAAGCAAAAAGGAGACGTGGTTCATCTGACTCAGCCTTACTGACTGCTCTGAAGCTCACTTGCTATAGGCTCACATGAAGAGACTGGGTTGCCAACTTTTATCCCCAAATTTCCCCACTGGGCCATACAAATACACAGCCATCTCAGTTTCTTACAAATTACTGATAATAAGAAATGCTGCCTAGAGCTATGGTTTAGGTGATACAAAGTGTGGGCTGCTTCAGTCTGTTTCTTTCAAATAGTGAAGCCTAGTCACCTTGTTTGGTATCTTTCATTCTTTTCATCCCTTGTAATATATGTTAAAGGCAATGTACAGTAGGTGGGCTCAAACTGCAGAGAACTGGGGGGGGGTAGTTATCATTTAGAATCATGTTTCTTCAAGTGTCTTCGAGTCTGGCTTGGCTGCAGATGATGAAACAGCTATCATGAGATGGGCATGCAAAATTGGGGGATGTTTTTAATTGCCTTTGGCCCAACTTGAAATGCTAATGCTTAGCACATTTCCAATTTTTAAATTTATTTTTAAAGGGTTAAGATAAGTTTTGCTAGCACAAGATTTGGATTCTTGGGTTTGCTATTGCCTCAGCTGTATTGTCTATCCGAGCTTACACTTACAGTCTTGGAGCAGAGATAGCCTTGTATGCTTTTGCAGCGGTTTAATGGGATCACTGAAACTTGAAGTGAGAAAAGAGAAAAGACCTAGTAGGTCATCTGTTCTACTGCCTTAGGGCTAGTGAATGTTTATAATGTAAGGAGAGCAGCATTTTCTACTGTACCATAAATGCCTTAGATAATAAAGATTTTATTTCTTCCCACAGGCAGCTGCTCTGCTCTCTGAATTCAATCTCAGGTTTTTTCTTTTTGTAATATCCAGCCTAACTCTTCTTTTACTTCCTATTCCTTGGAGTTTGAAGACTGAAACACTTAGCCCTGATCTCTCTTCTCCCTGTGGTGATTGTATGGCCCTGTCCTTTGCAGAGAAGAGTGGTACAGATACTGCTGTCAGAGGATGTGTGCTGTTTAATCAGCACTGACACTGGACATCTTGGAAAGCAAGCACCATCACTGTGTCAACCATGAGGAGAATTTTGGGTTGCTATATGGAATCAAACGGCCTCTTTAATTTGCTGTCATTGTCTCTGGTCAATGTTAGGTGAGCCATGCACCAGGCATGAGCTGGTGGCACCCCATGTAATATATGCTGCCTGTATCCTGTGAGAGCTGCATTTGAAATCTGAGTATTCCATCTTCTGTTCAGTGTTGACAAACAGAAGAGGTTCTTCTGAAACTGATCTCTTTTTTTTTTTTTTGGAGCACATTTTGTTTGGCATGTGTAAATCCTAATTAAGCTAGGGATCAGGAAAAGCAGAATGACTCCGGCCTGGTGATTAGAGCACTTGACTGAGAATCTATATGTGTCCAGGCATTTTGCCAGTGAGTTTTTCTATGCTCAGTAAAAGAGCATTGCTAGGAGGGATTGCTGGTGCTGTTACCCCAGCCCACCTTAAAGAATTAAATGGCACTCTTTTCTCAGTAGGGTGAGATGCAGGTTTAAACCATCTCAGCCAGAGGTGGGAGACATGAAGAAATTAAAGGGAATATAAAAGAACAAAATTGCAAAAAAAACCAAAATATGAACATCTGGACTGTTGCACAGCAGAAAAGTTGTTTTTCTATGCTTAAAAACTACATCTTCTGTCTGTCTGAATCCTACAAGTCCCAAATTCACTTTTTCTTTTTGGGGCAAGTGGAAGGTCTAGATCAACACAATATTGTTGTGGCAAGATGACAAAAATATTTTTTGATGCTTCTTCCTTTTCCCAAACATGCACATCTGCATGTGCATGCACATGGATACCTTAAGCTAACTAAGTTACCTAGCACTGCCCTCTGTGATGAGTTGTTCTTAACACTGCCAGAGCAGGAGGTGATTCAGATTGGATTCTTGCAATGGCTGTTGTCTAATCAGCATGGCTGGGAACTGTCTTTTCATTCTGCTTTTACTGTTTCAGCCTCCTCCCCTCACCCCCAACCTATTCCAGCCTGCAACAGTCCAAGTGATTATTTTTTTTTAAAGTTCTTAATCTAGGGAAGGATTTGATAATGTTTTCCACTTCCAAGAAATCTAATGGCTGCTTGTTTAGGAGCACCCCATCTCCACTGAGGAATCCAGGGATTTTCCTCACTTCCAGGGCTGAGTTATCTCCAAATTCATTTGTGCTACTTAGTGATTTGGTTTTAGTTAGCAAGAGTTTCCAGCCTGTATCCAGCTTACCGTGACAACCTTTAAGAAAACCACAGAATGATGTAATGAGCCCCTGCATGGAAAAATAAACAGCTCTGGAGAAACCAGCAGTAGCAGCCTCAAGTAAATATTCTTCAGTCACTGGGGTTTTGAAAATGACGTTATTTGAAAGGAAGAATGAGTAATATATTAAGGTCAGCAGCTGAAGACAGGTTTGTGTGTGCTGTGCCGAGTTAAAAAAAAAAAGAAAAAAGAAAAGAAAAAACCCATAGTTGTTTGTTTCAAAATCTTGCTTGGTGAATGGGGACCAATTCCACGTGGCCTGTTCTGTTCAGCTCTGGCACCCAGGCATCGTGCTGACATCTCATGATGGCATTCCAGTGGTAGAGCTTTCTCCTGTCAGGAGCTCTTATTGGACAGAGTATAACTGAATGAGCTTTGAAAACAAGAATGGTGGTGTTCACATTTCTTTTTCTTAATTGAGTCAACTCAAAGCCCAGACTTAAGGGCTTTTCAAAGGGGGAAACCACTTGAAAACTTCACATCTGTATATATTCCACCATCCACCTGAAAGGGAGTCTCTTAATTCTTGGGTGCAGTTTGTCTCCAGAGATCTACACAGTGAAGTGGGATGTGATTATATCAAGTGTTACTACCAGGACCTGGGTTCTCTGGTTTGTCTGTGTTCCTTAAGGGGTCTTTTTTTCCCACTTGGCAGGAAAAAAAGAAAACAACCATGGCACCCCCAAAAATGTTCTCTCTAGTACTCAGCTAGGAAGTTACACCATTTTGCTGCATGCCTTTCTTAATGATCAGGGTAGTAATTGCCCCAAGGGTTAATGTACTCATGGATATGTTGCCTTATCCATATGGAGGCTTTCTGCAATCCCATGCATTAAAAAGGAGTCTGCTTGAGACTACATTGAGAATTAGTGTAGTTCCTCTTGAGTCAGGTGAGATGAACATATAATGGGACAGAGCTTGAGAAGGAAGCTCTTTTCAAGTTTTAGTGGGGTACCCCAAAAATAGCCAAGGTTAGACAAGAGTTTAATTTGTTATTAGGACTTTCCTTTTCAGAAGTGAGGATAAACACAAAGAGCTTGAATGCCTATATTATTTTCCAGAGTGGGGAGACCTTGCACCTATGTGTTGAATGTATAGTTATCTGGAGTTGGAGCAAATTTTTTTGTGCCTTGGAAATGTGGAACACTGCAGAGAACAGGGAGCCACAAGTAGATTCAGATGAGGTTCTTGAAAAGCAAAAGAGTGTTATTAATGGGGGTAGTTTCACACCTGTCTTTATCCTGTCTTCTCAGCCTTATTGCTTAGGTGTCTTGTCCTACTCTTGGTGCACAGCACTCCCCAACTTGTTACTTAAAGACATGAGACCATGGACTTCTGCTTCTTCTGCTGCTTTTTTCCTATTTTCCGCAATTACTAAACTAGCTGTGTTAGTTCCAAACTGGCTGGCTCTCTCCATGCCACTTCTGGTAATATTACTGTCCAAATGTCTAATACAGGACTGTAGGCTCTTCCCCAAAATCTGTGGCTGGTTAGTGTTAGTCAGGATACCGAGGGGAGGAGATAGCTATCACTTTGGCAGGAAAGCAGGTTGGTTGAAAAGGGGCTGTAGTCAGAAATAATTGTGCTTTAGGAACATCTGAATAAGATGTTATGGTGGCATTTGAATTGGAAAATTTTGGTGCCTATGGACGACATTCTAATGCTGACTTCAGTCCTTCTTGGTAAACATTTTCATGCTTCTGTCTCCTCTGGGCATAACACCTGGGATTAGTTAAAGGCTTTTGAATTTCTCCCTAGCTGAAGAGGAAAAAAGTGTCATTGATGGTGTCGAGAACAAGAGTTCATGGGAGGGAACCAGTGTGTCAGAAGGCTTTTGTCTTTTTTACTGTCTTCTATTAATGTATTCTCCTTGGTTCTTTTCCTGCATCTTGAGCCAGTACCTCCCAACACAGTGCTCCTCTAACCTGTCAAAACTATTGGACTAAAAGTCTGTGACTATTGTCCCATCTGCCACAACTATTTATTTTCAGACCTTTGTATTAGACCTCCCAGCCCTTCTTTTTAAGTGGGTTTGCTTTGGTTTTGTTTTGAATTAATTTTAATTTAGATTCTGGCTTGATATCAAATAAAGCAATTTCAAGAGAAGCTCCTGTTGAGTATGAAATGAAAACTTACTAATTCCATTACATTTTCACAACAAATATATGCTCTTATCTGCTGAGTTCCTGCTTCCTTGCAAGCCAAAATGTGATGTTTCTTCCTTATTTATTATTCCTCCCTTCCCTCTGGCTCCATCTGTGGTTCAGGCATCCTTTCCTGTCTTGGCTGCTGCTTGGGAGGCCTCTGTCTCTTCTTCCCTTTTGGAAGTTCTGAGAAGGATGATATGTGTGGTACCCAAGGGTGATTCTCCCACGGTCTCAGTGTGACAGGTGTGTGTGGTGAAGAAGGGAGTATGTAGGAGAGAGCAGAGGCAGGGGGAATAGAAGAACCTAGGACCAGGACCCTTCCCAGACAGCCAGCAAACAAAGTCATAAATAACATGCCATTGGGGACCAGTTAATCTGCTCTATGAAAAGGTGCAAAGTATACAAGTGGGAAAAATAACATTGTATAATAATCAGCATGCAACCATAGGTGTTAAACCATATGCAGCTAGCCAAATAAATGAAGCTCCCCCTGAGTGCTGTGCAATAAATCATTCCTAAAGAATTCAGTCACTCCCCCCCTCCTTATCCCCCAAAGAAAGAAAACAAATTACTTTAGATGTGGAGTCATAACTACTACTCTGCAGCTGCCAGTTCAGGCGGGTGGACAAGGAGCAGTAGGAGAAGGGGCAGAGACGTAAGAAGCTGGGGTAAAAGGGGAAATAGAAAACAACCCCACATTTAAAACCTCTCGGGATTTGGTGGGGAAGGGAAAGGAAATAAGCTCCAGCACCAGGCATTACCTGGACATACAGGGACAAACTGAGAGTGGTAAACTTTGTGGAATTTGTTTTGCTTTTTAGCAGAAGCCGGTTTGGATTGAAGGGGCTGCATTGATTTGCTGAAGTAATTCCTTAGGAGCACAGTGCTCCTTCCTGTGTGTAATAGCAGCATTCGCCACAGTCTCGTTTGTGAATCTGCACTTCAGACATTCATTTGAATGTATGCTGATGCCTGCAGAAAGGCTGCACATATTGACTCACCTTCCTGCCTCTCTTGAAATGTTCCTGTCAAATTCACCACATTTCTGAGGTACCACAGTTAAGGAGGAGCTGTTTCAAGATAACTGTCTTTACTAGCTCCTAGATAACCTCTGGAAGAGGTTTACACCTAGGTAGGCTTCTCCTGAAACCAAAAGCCCTGGTGGGGCTTGCAAGTGATTTGCAAAGAGACAAGTGAAGAAGAAAAAGGGTTCAAAACACAGCTCAGTGTATCCCTATGGGCATCTGCTGCCCGCAGAGTTGTCCAAGAAGGCCGTGAATATTACCTAGTATGGCATAAGGCTGTGAAGGAGAAGAGCTGCATTCCAGAACTTTGGAAAACCCTACCCCTCCCGTGGAGGTGTCTGTTGATGCCAGGCTTAGAGTGAAGAAGTTCTCTACTTTGGTGGGTCTTGGAGGTGGAGTGAGTAGATAAGGGAAATGTGTGAGGCTCCTGAGTAGGGCTTGTGGAGCAGCAGCATGGGGAAGTGTCATAGAATCATTTAAGTTGGAAAAGACCCTTAAGATCAAGTCCAACCCTTAACCCGGTACTGCCAAGTTCACCACTAAACCATGTCCCTAATTGTGACATCTAAATCTTAAATGCTTCCAAGGATGGTGACTCAATCACTTTCCTGGGCAGCCCGTTCCAATGCTTGACAACCCTTTTGGTGAAGAAATTTTTTTCTGATGTCCAATCTAAACCTCCTTTGGTGCAACTGGAGGCCGTTCCCTTTCCTCCACTCACTTGTTACATGGGAAAAGAGATCAACATCCACCTTGCTACAACCTCTTTGTTGACCATCTCTTTGCTTTCAAACTGACGTTATCAGAGCTATGAGCTGTGTTTTAAGAGTCCTGTGTATAGTTTGGGGGGGTTGTGGGGCTGCCATCCTCGTGTTCCCTTTCCCTTGGTGGTCATCTTATTTTTGTATTTTGCCAGACCACTAAAATAAGCAAGTAGTCAATGGGAGCACGTGAGAACATTTTGTGGTGCAGTTGAGGGGTGGCTTAAGTACATATTTTTCAGACTGTTGAAATGGTGTGTAAGTAGCTGGAAAGACCTTGGCTGGAAGATCCCAGAGGGTTGCATCTAAAGAGGAAAGAAGCTGGGCAGAGAACCCACCTTCAGAGAAAGAGATGGGAGTATGTTTAAAAAGTAAGGTAGCATTCGATCTCATGGGACACTTGAGGGAGGAAGGTGTTAAACTGGCTGGCCTTACTCTGGGTGAATGAAGTGACATTTCTCTGGTTTCCCCAGCTGTTATAATGCAGGGAAGTCTGTGGTCCTGCTGATGTCAGCAGTCTCCCACCTCACCTTAAGCTGACCGAACAGGCTCCAGTAGCACAAAGCTGCAGCTTCTCTCTGGAGCTCAGCCTGCCAGAATGCATGGGCTCCCACAGATGGAGGGACTGTTGCCTGTGTAAGGCTGCAATTCAGAGAAATCCCACTGGGAACACTTAACTTCAGCCATAGTGTCAGTCTGTAGTACTTCCCTTGCCTTTTAAGCTAGAGCAGGGACATCCATCTCATGACATGGATGAAGTGGGAGCAGTTTCTCTGTCCCATGGCTGATGTCTGAATCCCATGTTATGTCATTGAACTTCCAAAGCCTGGATATTCTACCCAGAGTCAACTGTCTCTGGGTAAATATCCAAAAGTGAGTGCTAGCTTCCTGTCAGAGGCAATTGCCTCTGCTTCCTTATAAAGTGCGAAATATTACAGGAAAAATCTGATCTGTCACTGCATGAAAAGGCTCATCACACTATAAACCTGTCTCTCTTGCTTTCTGTACCTCACCAGTAGTAGCATTAAATATAATGTTGCTGTAGGTAGGAAGACCAGTCTGAACCACTTTTTACCTGCCTGTGACAGTTTTCAAAGACTTTCTGTTTGGTGTCCTATAATTGCACAGTTACAATACTGTAAAAACAGTGTGCTTGTATACTCTAGCTAGAAGAGCTAGGCAAGCTCTCCAATAATTGCTTTACTAGCTGTTCCAAGGACTATTAAAAAACAGGTGTGGAAGCGAAAAAAGTTTCCCAATAATGCTGAGGCTCTAGTGGAAACACCTATTGTTGTTTGTCTTACTGAACAGCATTCCTCAATGTGGAAAGAGAGCAGTGAAAAAGGAGTATAGGGAAAATGAATGTGTTCAGAGACAGATGGCTTATGTCAAAGCTAGGTATGCCACAAGCTCACAGTGCTTAGAAACTATGTGAAATGGAAAAGAGGCATTAGGGAAGAAAAAACACAGACTGTGTAGCTTTGTCTCAAAATGACAAGGGCAGTGTCTAAGATTGAAAGATTTTTCTTCTGCTGAGGAACCATCCTGATGTCAAGAAGTGAAGAGGCCGCATTTTGATGCCAAATTTCTCTGCTCAGACTACAGAAACTGTTGTCATTGTGAAGGTACTGCACAGGTACAGCTGTCATACAGGATATGGAAGCCAGGTGCATTAGGGGGGGATCAGACTCCAAAATCTGGAAACTTAAACCACATCAAATATCTTCAAGATTTTAGTCTGTGCTAGCAAAGAGGTTGCCTCAGTCATTGAGGATCTGCTGGAGTTTCTCAGCCTGCGTGAGGAGAGCAAGAAAGACCTGAAGAGATTCAAGTAGTTTTTTCTTCCTATTTTAACTCAGGGTCATATCCAATTAATCAATGACAGCTCTGACACACATAACCTGTTCCTAATGCAACAACAGAGATCCCACTGCCTCTTCCAATTAGTGAACAGTTAATCACCGGGGCTTTTTTATATCAAACCTAAATCTCCTTTCTCCAAGTAAGCTGTCTGATACTTGAACTACCCATGGGGAAGGAAAAAAAAATATCTATGGCTATCTTTTTTTTTTTTAATAGAACAGCTTTTATGTCTCAGAAGACTGAATGTCATCCCTAGACTAAACAAATTGAATTCTTTTAGCCTTTTCTCATAGATCAAGTATCCCAGACCTTTGCCTGTTCCCCTTGCTCTCTCACACCCTCTTGCCAAACAATCCTCCTGTCCCTCAAAGTGCAGTGCCCAGTGCTTGTACACAAGGCTAGTATCTTGTGTAGTACCTGTTAGTTAGTACCTGTTCCTTATGTGAAGCCCCTGTCATTACATTCCACAGCTGGATTTACCTGTTTGGATTTTTTTTTGTTGTTGTTTGCAATGTCATGAAGTTGCAGTCTTTATTGTGGTCTACCTAAGCTGCTGACCACTTTTTCCAAGTCTTGCTGTCTCGCCAGTAATTTCCTCCCCATGTGCTGGATTTTTCCTTGCTGGTTGTTATGGTTTGTACTTGTAAGTTGTGATTACACTGATTTAAAACCATTTATTAAATGTGACTTTGAATTATTTCCTGAAGTTGTCTGTAAATTGGATGCTCTCTTCCACTGGTCAAAGTTGTCATTTAATTTGATACAAGTCTCATGGTAGCTTTCAAAACTGAACAGAGACAGAACTTTTGAGACCTCTTGTCTTGTTGAGCATCTTTTTCTTAACCTGTTGTGTTAGGTAACTATCTCATAGTAATTGTATGTAGTTTGCATTTTCCTCATTTGGTTACGAGAATGACACAACTTACAATATGCTGTAATGAACCAGAATTTATTCAGAGCTCTATGTAATGCATTGTATATGAACATGAAAATACTCACAGGTTTTTTTCCAGGATGGTGTACTACAGCCATAAAAAAAGCATTGTTCTTTTTCTGCCATCCTTCAGCTAGTCTGGCTGTAGCTCTGGGAGGGCTAGGACTGTGTGACTGACTGCTTGTGAGATGGGATGGTATAAAGAGTCCAAGGCCTGCCTGAAAGGCAGTTGAGTTAGAATTGCAAGGACAGGTAGCTTTCAACTGACAGATTTCGAGATGTGCAGGTGTGGATCTTTATTGTTGTGTGGGTTGGAAACCCTGTGGAGCACACTCTTTTCTTAGCTGGGCAGGATGCAGTGCCCACAGGTTCTGCAAAATGAGCACAAGTTGTGCCTCAGAAAGTCCCTCACTAAGTTTGCTCTAATCTGTGAGATGGTGCTTTCTTGAGCCAGTCCTCCTTATTTCAAGCTATAGGGTAGATATTGAATAGGCTTCTCATCATATAACACTGGTGGGAATGCAGTGCAGCCTTATCTCGTAGAGCAGAAGGAAAATAGCAGGGGAAGCATGTGTTCCTGGATAGCTGAAGTTTAACGAGCCACTTGGAATAATGCATTTTTGAAAATTATAACCCACCTGTTAAGCCTTTGCATTGTACTTGTTCAGCACTGGAACATGTAGTAACATCTGCTTCCTCTGTAGCCTATGCCTTGAGAAATGGAATTGAGTGAGTACCAAGGTAAAGCAAAGACTGCTCAACTGGTACAGTGTGGGAACACCTGCAAGGTTTGTTTTTCTTTTTACCTTCACGTTAGCCAGAAAACTCTGGAGGGACCACGATAGCAGACAGAACAGGGTGGAGTGGGTATCAGTGCTGATGACTAACAGAGGTGTGGAGAGATTTATGCTATCCCCATGAGCTGTATTTGCTCAGCTGTTATTGTGCTCCCAGTAAACACAGAAGGGGTTGTTTCTCTCCCTCCACCCACAGCCCTGCTCAGGGGACAGGCAGTAAGGGCCTATTCACTGCGCTGCTGTGCTAGTCCTGCCAGCACTTGTGCATGTGCATACTTAAGGCTTTTCAAATGCCCTTTTTGAGGAGGAAAGGGTGCAGGTTTGGGCTGCTGATGTAACCTGCACTGAACTTGCCTTCTGCCCACAGCTTTTGTAAGCTCCGTGCTGGGATGAGGTACCTGTTCTCCTGGAGTGGACGCGGGTCCTGTTCACATTAGGGCTTCCGTATGCAATGTAAAAGCAGCTTTAAGCTGATGTACATGCTATGATAAAATAACCAGTTCAAAGCTCTTGTTCTCTGCCACAGCAGTGTAAAGGCACATGAGAAATTGACCCTGTCTGAATTAAGGTCCCCTGGGAGACAGGCAAACACTTTTTCTCACTGAAAGGAAAACTGAGGCACAAAGACACTTAGTCCTCATGTTTGGGTTGGCACAGGAGGTCAATAGGAACTTGGCACTAGATATCCACGCTGCTCCGCTTTGTTCTGTGCTGCACTAATGTCTCCCTGAGAGGAAAGTTGGGAGCTGAACAAAAAAAAAATTGAGGGAGATGTGTTTGGGTTTTTTTTTTTAAATGTTTTTTGAAGTGAGGTCCCTGTTGCAGCACTAACAATGGGGATTGGTCAAGAATTCTTCAGTGAAAGACCTTTTCCTCCCCTTGTGATGAATGCTTGTTCATTAAAACTGAAGCTTTTTGTGGGAATTCCATGGGAAAAGCTTTGCTGGTCCAGACAGAATTTCTGGTCAAAAGAAATGTGAGAGAGAGAGAGAGAGGAAGAGAAGGAAATCTGCCCTGCCTGGTACAGCCTGTAGCTCTGGGTTTAGGCTATTCACATGGGTTCATTGGGGCTGGGCAGAAGCGTAGAGGGAGGTTAGACCCTCTCTTTTGCTTGATTTGGAAGAAAGAATCCTGTCTCTTAAGGGTGTAGGAATCTCTCCAAGGTGGCTGGTTTTGGTGCCACAGTCTCTCTCTTCTTTTAACAAGAAAAGATTTGGGTGCAGAAGAGCAATGTTCAAAAAATAATCTTCTGTGGTTGGATGGCAGATGTTCCTTATGTCCCACCCTAATCATGCACAGCCACGGTGAATGATGCTTGGTGCTTTGGCTCTGGTAGCAATGAGAGTTGTTCTGTGTCAGGAGAGCAGCTGGGGGAGGCTGCCTCACCCCCAGTTGCTGCACATAGCCCTGCAAGACGAGCATGAGAACTGTTAAGCACAAGCCTTTGGCTAGATGCTACTGGACACCCTCTCTTCTCAGCTTTGTAGGGTAAACAAGCACCCCATCTCCTTAATAACCGTGTAGTTTATTAGACAGTCAGATGAGTCCCTTACCTCATCCATCATTTTTATTTTTATTGTGCAGGCACTAGATGTATGTTTGAATGTGTGTACTTAAGGGACCAGGAATGAGAGACCTTTTTATGAATCTGAACCACGTGTTCCTCAGAAGGCCATTACTAGGGGAAAACTGTCACATGAATAATGTGCAACTACAGATGTCCAAGCCCTGTTTTCCTGCCGTAGCTCATGGCTTCAGAGACACTACTTTAAAAATATGTTTTAATGAGTGTTAGAAGCAGTCAAGGGTAAGAAGGAATAAACAGTTAGCATTTTAGAGCTGAGCAGTTGTGGTAAAATGGATATTTCTGCCAATGACTCTTCTCTTTGGGTGTGCATACAGTCCCTATTGTTTTTTTCTGTAATTTGGTTTTTTGTAATCTAGATTTGCTGTCTCATGAAGGTTTCACTCCCCAGCAACAGCAAGTTGGCAAGTGTTACTTGGTCTCTTTGTTGATGGTTAAGTCAAAGCAGAGATGGCAGACAACAGTAGAATGTGACAGTGCCTTTTAAATAAATAAATAGATGGGTATAATATTATTATTTGTTCTAGGAAGGCTGTTTGTGTCCCACTGACTTGCTGTCTTAAATGTTCCTTCTCTAAATGTTCAGTTTAGGGAAAGAAGGAAAACCTTTCTTTCTGTGCCTGCAACTCCCATTAACAGGGAATAGGCTTTTAAGTACCCTACATGTATAATAAATACATGCTAGTTTCTAAGATGACAACTTAATTTCATACCTGGCATTAAACTTTCTAGCTTGGCCATAGGCTTTCACTATTCTCCATTAACCTGGCCTTGGCAACAACAGCAAAGTTTCCAGTAAGCAGTTTGACTGGAACAGGAGGACTTCAGTGTCCTGGAGCTGGGATAGCGTTTGATGGTCCCTTTGTTACCCATGAGACCATCTTTCAGGGTGACACTGCACGCAGTTCATGCCAAGTCCCATACTAGGGAAGCTGATGGTATGGGTTTCCCAGCTGATTTTGCTGGCTTTTGAATACCCAACTGTTAATATTAATGTTTATTTTTTAAGGGAATTACGTGCTGTTAGAGTGGTAGCTTGGAGGAAAGAGTCTCTTTGGGGACTAGTGCTAGTTAATACATTCTGCTTACTAGACAGATGTCACTGAAGGAAATTTCCACAAGGCTGTTGTCAGAGTCAATGTGTTTGCTATTCTGATCTCTAGCTCAGGGAAGGCATGGTGAATCCGGAAGGGGTTCAGAGAAGAACCATGCCATGTGGGACTCTTCAGCGTGTAAAAGAGACGAAGCAGGAATCTATAAAGCAGGGAGGAACTTCCACAGCAGCTACTTCTAGATGTGTGTTAGGAATGAGTAAAGTATGATCTCCCTGATGCTTCAGTTGTACCGCTGTCCTTGTTAATGATGGGCTACTGAATGCTGGTGACAATGGCGGAGTTTGCATCATTACATCTATCTGATATCAGCTGAACAAAGCCTGTAAGATTTGTTTCACTCAGCCTTTAAACACCCCTCAAACAGAAACAGCTACCAATTAGTTATGTATTCTGGTAGTAAATGTGACTATTCACTTCCCACAAATTTCTGTTAATATGTGCAGAGAATTTTCTCCATTCTTTCATGGCATAGCACAAATGTGTAAGTATGTAGATTTATTCTGTGTAATTTGCATACCTAACTGCAAATGTTTGTAAAATAAGATACTAATTCATTAAAGACATTTATTATTTTTTTTCTCTTGATTTCAATAAAAGTGGTATATTTCTTTGTTCTGACACACAAAACACAATTTATTTTTTTCAGGGTAATTTTTACTGAGAGTTTTGCAAGACTCAAAGGACTTGAGAAATCTTGGTTTGACTTTGTGCACTCAGGAAAGCTTTTGGGATTTAGATAGAAAAATTCTTGGAATGTAGTCCTCTTTAGCAGAAGTTTTTCTTTCTTTTGCTTAAAATATAATGATGATAGAGAATTTTGCCCCTGCTTTTTTGCTTCCCCCAAGCTGCCTGAGTGATTTGCCTCACCTGATGGCCAAGGTGTGAATTGCTGTCGGCAGACTGTGGGTAAGTGGGGCCCCTTTGATGTAAGTGGTTTGTTAGGGAGCCTGCAGGCCTCTGGCTCAGTGACTTCTCTGACCACATACATCTTGGGAACAGTCTTTTTTTTATTTTTTTTTTTTTTTTTTTTTTTTTTTTTTGTCAGATGTGAAATCTGTCAGCTAAGTGAAGTCAGCTTAAATATCAGCTGAGGCTTGAGTTCCCTTTCAGTTTTTGTTGACTTTATCCCCTCCAGCTCCTTCCCAGTCAAGTTTCTCTCTGCTTGAGTCAGACTTACTGACACTTAAAAGTTTTTATTCTGTTTCTATTGTATGGGTTTGTGTGTGGCAAAATTCAGGTGCCCTTCACATTCTTAGCCTTGACAGTGATCTGAAATGCTGAGGAGAGTGAGACTTTTTGGGGTTTCTGAGGCTCTTTCAGCTGCTACAGTTCAGTTAGAAACCAGTAAAAATGCTTCTGGTACCCAGGCATGCTGTACTCAGGTGATGCTGTGCAGACCTGCTGGAGTCTCTTGTGTCTGCTGTTACCAAGCTGTGAATCGGCACCCCTTCTGTTCCCCAAATATGGAACAAAACTTACTCTCTACAGCATGATGGATCCCCAAAATATAAGATACAACTAATGGTGTACCAACAGGCAGGCAAAATACAAGGAACCTGAGTACGTGTTAGTTGTGTGCTGAGCCAGTCCTGGGAGCAGGATGCTGAGGTTATGCCGTGTCTGCTGGCTGATGATGCAAACATCTACAGATTTGGGATGAACCTATGGTGTCATTGCTGGTCAGTGGAAGCATTTTATATATTGAAAGCTTGAGGTGGCTCTTGGCTGTGGCAAGGAATTACAGGTCTTGTGGCCTATTTATAAGAATAAAATTTAAAACACAGTGAACTGCAGGGGAGAGGAAGGCTAGGGAAGAAGAGGGCAGCTGTTCCTGCTTCTGTTTTTCATCACTCTCCTAAGGATAAAAGTTTTAAGTGAGATTGTTGTCTTTTGTTACGCTAGACTTAGATCTGTTTTCAGCTGTCTTGACTGCTTTCTTTTCCTCACTGTGATACCTTCAGTAGTTTACAAAGTTGAAATAATTTTTCTACTCGACAAAGGGCCAGAATACTTGAAGACTTAAAATTGAGAATTTCTGGCTGTTGAGCCAAATAAGTCTTATCATCCTGCAGGTTCTCTGTGCTTCTCTTCCCCCATAGATGGCTGGTTCATGTGAGAGGCAGCAGCCTGGCACTGTCTGTGCACCCATCACTCCTTTGCAGGCAGTGCTAGGGCTCTGTATGCCAGGCTGGCTGCAGAAGCCACTTCTGGGCTTCCTCCTGTTCTGTGGTGCAGGCCGCTTCTGTTCCCTTTGACAACGTCTTTGGGAATAGCCTTTTCTGTGTAATAGGTTATTAAGGGACAGGGCCTTACCTGTCCCCCAGCAGAAAGCAGCGTCAGATGTCCCTTGTTTCCCAGGTGAGGACAACAGTGGAAAGTGGTGGAGAAGTGATGGCAGTGTGGGTGGAATGGAATATCCCATTCTGTTCCTTGCTGAGGTGTGTGCAGATGCTGTCTGCACTGGGTAAGGCTGTGTTAAAACATAACCTGCTCTTCTTGGGATCTTGGGATCGTGTTGGAGAGGTGCTGTTGAGAGGGAGGGAGTGTTTTGCAGTCTGGAGGAAGAGACAGAGAGGCAGGGCAGGGTGTTTGCCTCCTTTGTTTAACTGGAAAATACAAGTCACAGTTTAGGATCTCTCAGTTTGCAAAAACATAATCTGGGAAATGCTTACCTCATGGCGGCATTAATAGTGAATTATTGTTACCTGACAGTTCATTTCCAAAACCCAGGTGATCAAGAAGAGTTTTCCCTGCTGTTACTGGCATCCTGAGCACTTGGCAGTCAATGTCTATAGTCCATAATCTTGTTGTGTCACAGCTAAATGTAGGAGAAAGCTTTCAACCCAGAAGTCCCAGAGTCCCTGAGGATGCAGACATACTGATGGTGGATGAGAAGGAAACAGACACAAAAGGGCTCCTGATGTGAAGGATACCCGTATCCTGCTGACCTGAAGAAAGTGATCTTGATTTGATTCTTCTTCCACCCCCTCCACCCTCCCTTCTGTCTTCCAGAAAAAGTTCATTCCTGTGACCAGGAGAGGCAGAGTGCCTTGGAGGAGGCCAGGCAGAACCCCCGGGAGGGTATCGTCATCCCCGAGTGTGCTCCTGGAGGACTCTACAAACCAGTGCAATGCCACCAGTCAACTGGGTACTGCTGGTGTGTCCTGGTGGACACGGGACGGCCCCTGCCTGGTACTTCCACTCGGTGAGAGCTATGGGCAGGCCTGGGGAGGTGCCTGGCTGGGGAAGATGAGACTAAAAAAACACAACTGCAATATGAGATCAGTTCCTCGCTCTAGAGCAGTCAGCTCTACACTGCCTTCCCTGTAGCAAGCAATGCTGTATGTGATGTTCCCCGTTGAGCTATGCAGCTCCCCCTCTATAGCACTTGGTGGACATTAACTACTGCCCTTACTTTCCTCTGTGTTAAGTATTCATGCAAAGCAGCTTTTTTTTCTTCTGGCTTGCAGCTTGTGTGAGGTAGGAGGAATGGAGCTTTGCTTAAGAAAACAGATTACGGGCACGAGCAGTGAAAAGACAAGTGTCTTTGTTGCATTATCATCTGCTTTATGCTTCCATGTTGCAGCCACTTGAATCCTGACCAGCAGGGATTTAGAAGACTTCTTGTTGTGCATGGGTGGATTTTAAACCAGTGATAGTGGGTTTTTTTTTCAGTTACTTTCTATCTTGAAACTACTGAGGAATCTTTTCTCACTTGTAGTTTGGAAACAAATTGTGAGTCTGGCAAGTTGTAGAAACAGGCCAGTAAGAGCTGGGACCTAAATTCTGCTGGATACAGTGATTCTGCAGAGCATGGACAGCTTTGAAAAAAAATCTCAGCCTATGCCCACAAGAATTGGAAGAGGGCCCTCTGCTTTTGTGGGTTTCAGTTGATAGCTGGTACTGGACTTCAAAGTATGTTCTTCCTTTCCACTTCTGCTGCTGCTGCTGACTGTTCATAAACAGTCAGATGCTTGAGAATGGTGTTTCTTCTGGAGGTTTATTGGTTTCATCTGCAGTAAGCAGACAAGGCACAACCCATTGACCCTGAGATTAGCTCAGTTGGTCAAAGCATGGTGCTAATAATGCCCTGGATGTGGGTTTGATCTCTATATGGACCACTTACTTGGACTCAATGATTGTTGTTGGTCCCTTTCAGCCCAGAACAGTCTGTTATCAGTGACCATGTGAAGACACTAAACCTGTGTTACATAGTTTAGCTTCTGCTGTTCTCCTTTTTCAGGTATGAGACCCCAGTGTGTGAAAGTGATGCCAGATCGAAGAGCACAGAGATTGATGATCCCTTCAAAGACAGAGAACTTCCAGGTTAGAGGAACAAGATCCTGTCTTTGCCTTCTTACCTTGTCTCATCTTGGGACTCTTAAAGGGCCAAGAATATTGTTGAGAGATGGGGGATTTTCCTCACATGCATGCTTTACCCTGGCGTTTATTCTGTGGTGTTTTTTTTAAGATCACCTCCAGTTTCAGCAGTGAGCTGGAAAAGGCTGGGAGTGTCCTGGGGGGTGCTGTTTATTGCTTGTCTGCCCTTTGAAAAGATTTCTGGGATTAGAATTTTCAGGAGAGAAACCAGGATGCCTGGAGATACCCTGGGGGAAGAATGGGCTCAACATTGAATGTTCCTTAAAGCCTGACCAGGACAAGATCCTTTCCATTTAGCAGGACTTTTCAGCAGCTTGATGCTCCCTGAGTCACAGAAGAGGACAATTGCCAGTGGACTGACTTGCTCCCTTACACTGACTGCATGGGCCAGGCAGGACAGCACTCACGGTGTACTAAGGTCCCTTACCTAATGGTGGCTTCCCACTTAGCTGGACTTTATTTCTCATTTTCTGCCTGAGACACATTTTATTTCCCACTGCTCCTTGTTTTATATTCTGCTTTTCCCTCTTAACAGAGTGACAAGCATAACTTGCTGTTTGCCTACCTTTTTTCTGCTAGGAACATATGCTAGGCATTGGTGTCGGTGCAGCTCTTAAAAATGCTATCCCACCTGCCTGTGCTCTGTTTTCTCCTTCTGTCTCCCTTCTAAGGAGCAGAGTGAGGGGCCTTCACTGACAGGTCAACCATTGCTCTCCTGGGTGGGGACTGCTTGAAAACAGAAGCTACAGTGGGTCCCTCTGCACCATGAGGGAGTGGTGGACACCAGTAATTCTGGAGAAATAGCTGGTAACTCTTGATCAGCTTAACATTCTAAGGCTAGCATAAAGTGAGTTGTTCCTAAGCAGGTTAGCAAAGGAAATGAGACTTGTTCCAGATCTGACTTGTGTGTCTCCTAATTCTTCTCCTGCTGGCACCTGATTTCAGACCCCAGACCTTTCTGCTTAGCAACTCTGCCCTCAGCTGCGCTCTCTTCTATGCAGCTCCTCATTTTCACAAGCCATGCAAAAATTTCCTATTGCCTTCCTTTCACATTCAAAGAAATCGACCAATTGGTTCAAATATTATGTTGTGGGGTAGGGGGAGGGAAGCCAGCTAAATGGATTACATTAAGGCTCATTTCCTTAGGAAATCACACTAAAATAGAATAACCTTACTTCCTTGATTCCCCATCCCCCTCTCACATTGCTTTACTGCCGATCCTCGCACTTCTGCCCTGCCTCTCCAGAAATCCTCTGTGAAAATCCTTTGCTCTTTGGCTTTTTCTTTGAGACTCTATTTCTGGTCTCAAGAAGACAGA
Source organism: Lycocorax pyrrhopterus obiensis (assembly GCA_014706295.1). Classification (NCBI taxonomy): domain Eukaryota; kingdom Metazoa; phylum Chordata; class Aves; order Passeriformes; family Paradisaeidae; genus Lycocorax; species Lycocorax pyrrhopterus. The sequence continues at coordinate 29,826,998 of JACSVZ010000007.1, read as the reverse complement.
CTGGTTTCATTTCCCTTCTCTTTTCCCTTCTCCACTGAAGCCAGACAAGGGGACAGGAACTGCTTGATGCAGAAGAGGACACAGGATACTCTGTAGCTTTAGTGGTCTGGTCTCAATATCAGATTCCAGGGGAGCTGCCCTCTCAGCTCAAGCCAGTTTTCTGTGCCTGTGTAAACTTCAAGCTCCGTGTTTGGCTGCATTGGTTGGTATGATTGTTGCCCATAGAAGTTTTGAATGCCCCATCCCTGAGAGTGCTCAAGGCCAGGCTGGATGGGATCCTGAGCAACCTGATCTAGTGAATGGCATCCCTGCCCATTGCAGGAGGGTTGGAACTAGATGATCTTTAAGGTCCCTTTTAACCCTAGCCACGTTCTATGATTCTGTGATTCCTATCACTGAAAATACCCGTCTATGGAGAGATGGGGAGACGGAGGACCCGATACTGGTTTGTCTGCCTGAGAAATGCTGTGCTGCATGAACTTTTTATGCAGTCTTGAGGTTTGTTTAATTAGCTGCTCTTGTATGCAAAATTTACTGATGAGCCAGAACTGCAGGGGTGAGAGAGAATGTTTCTTTTATTTTTTTTTCTGCTTGTTTCTTTTTTTATTTTTTTTTCTGCTCTTATTTCTTAGCAGAACTGAACGTCAAGAAAAATTCCTGCTTTAATTTGAGACTGATTGTATCATTTGCACTCAGCTCTGTCAGGGGGACCCTTTACTTTATTCCTCTTGTAGAGGTTTGCCTATTCTTTAGACTCTCAGTGCTGCAGGCAGTGCACTTCTTGGCCTGTGTGAAGAGACCCTGCAGAGGCCCAGGTGGGAAAGACATAAGTTCAGATCCTTGCACACCTACACATACTCTCTTCACAACCTGTCATGACTGTAGCCAAAAGTAAAAAAGAAAGAAGGAAGGAAAATGTTGCTTGTACATAGCAAATGGCAAACTGCTAATTCCTGCAGATGGTGAGATGCTGAGAGCCCAGGGAGATGACTTCTAGCAAATAGTTTTTCAGCCTTTTCATTACCTCAACAAAAAGCTCCTTTAATTGAGTGGTCTACTCTGGCTGCAATAGCAGCTTACCCATTACAATGCTGACATTTTCTGGACCATATGCCAAACGAGTGCTGAGGGGTGTGCATGTGTGTAGCGTACATAATACAGAGACAGGCTAGGGACTGTTGGTTAGCTATTGCAGAGGACAGAGCCTGTAATACTGCAAACGAGGGACTTTTGTCAGATCAATTTGCAAGCTGCTTTCAGCTGTCGAGGGATTACAGTAAGTTTCCGATGCTCTGTTTGTGGTACATGTTCTTATTTTCTTGTTCAAGAAAAGCAGAAAGTGTTGACATTGCTCTGTGTTGCTGTGGGAGGCTGTTTGATGATGTCTGCTGCCTAATCAGCTGAGTAATTGGTAGTGCATGCTGGTTTGGGGAAAGAGGTGAAGGATGTGGTGATGGCTTCTCTGTCACATCAACAGAAGACAATCAGATGGGAGGTGATGGGTTTTGGACAACAGTTTTGAAGGTGGTCTGGTGAAGTTAAGCACTCCTGTTTCTTGGTTCCTTGTTCCTTAGCTTGTTCCAGTCTAGAACAGTTGTTACTGTGTTCACGGGGTAGTAAATGAAGCTGACTTTAAGCGGCAAGGAAACAGCATAGATTGCCTTTTAAAGGTGAGGAAGATGGAGAGTTTCATTGTAACAGTCTGGCTCTGTTTAGGATAGGAAGCTCTGTCAGTCTGTGGTTACGATGGTGGGGAGCTAGACGGCCTCAGCACTAAGTAATGGAAACAGTTTCCAAGCTCATCTTCAACCCACTTTGTCCTGCTTAAGGCAGCAGTGGCTGGGGGTGACTACCACATACTGACTCAGTTTGACGTATTTCCTATGTAGTGCGATCATGCGAAGAATGAATTATTGTGGTAGGTGCTGGCAGGCAATGCTTTCTGTGCCTGAAGAGGAGAGTGCAAGCAGCAGACCTTGCCTTGTGCTCTGGGGTACTTTAATCTGTCAATTAGGGCCTCGGAACAGGCACATTTGCCTCAGAAGATGATCCAGGAGTTAATGAATTGTTTTGTAAACTTCTCTGCAAGTGTCACCATGGGAACTCCTGTCTGCCAGGCGCTTCCAGCACATCCCTGTGGTTTTGCTGGTAGAGAACTGGATGAGACCATAAAGCTAACCACACAGTCTTCCTGCCAGATATTGTTGATGACCCTGCATGTGCCTGGACAAAAGCTGCAGGACAAATTGCCACACAGAGAAACCCACTGAGGGATTCTTCTGCCTTTCCTTAGGGACTATGTTGACGGTTGTTGCTGTCTTACAAACAAAGGAGGTTCGAACCAATTCTTGCTGAATTTGGGTAGGAGATCAAGCCTGTGTGTTCTTGCATTAAACCTCCTCTTTTCTTTCTGCAGGCTGCCCAGAAGGGAAGAAAGTTGAATTTATTACCAGCTTACTCGATGCTCTGACTACGGACATGGTACAGGCTATTAACTCAGCAGCACCTACTGGGGGTGGGAGGTGAGTCCAGAAAGCACTCCAGCTGAATGCCACCCAGGTGGCTGCAGAGCTCTGGGTGCCCCTGAGGTGGGGGCAGGAGGGAAAGGTGTTGCTCTGACTGATTTGGGTTCCTCTGGGTTGCTGGGAGAGGATCTGAGGCTGCTTTGTCCTGTCATCCTAGCGCTGCCTGCCTCCTCCCGGCCCTCCTCCCTGGCAGCTGCTCCACCATAAAGGTTAGTATAGCCCATTTGAAGTGTGAAATGAGAGCTCAGTGGGAGGAAGTGGCTTGTTCTTTTGTCTCTTGGTGCATGAAAAGACCTAATAAAATGCAAATGGATTGAAGGAGACCGTGTGGCCTAGTGGCTACCACAGGGAGTGAAGAATGTGAACCAAATTCTTGGCAGGACCAGCGCTGTGGTTTTGCTGTGAGGCTGCAGCCAGCCTGCCGATGAGGAGGGGAGCTGTTTTTCGTGGCCCTCCCCTCTGACCAGCTGCCTGTCCACCCCTTTTGGAAGGAGCAACAGGTCAGACCTGTTGCAAGAGGTGGGCAGAAGTCTGTGTTTCTGGGGAACTGGAGGAAAGCTGAGGCTGTGTCTCCCCCTCTCGCTTGATAACAGCAGATCCCTGCAGCGCTGCATCGTGACAGGCCATTGCAAATGAACCGTGATGGATTTTAAAAGTGCTACACTGCCTCAGCTAGGCAAGGCTTCTGTGGTTCTGGATTTGCCTGACTATAAAAGGAGTCAGTGCTGGGGCAGCTTGCAGGGATGGCACAATGACTGATGTGCTCATGTTCATAGAGGTCTGGAGATGGAAGTCCCTCTGCACATATGTTACTTCCGTGGGTATTGCTCCAACGTGTTGACAGTAATGTTGATCCCCTGCTTTCCTCTTTCATAATGGAGAAGGAATCAGTGCCATCTTTTAACTGTTCAAGACTATTCAAGGTCCTGGGTGGCATAGCTGTGTCCCTTGGCTTCAGTATGGACTACTTGTGAACTCATATGGTTTCAACTTCACATTTGGGCCTTACAAATCAGGCCAGTGACTTGTATGTGTGCCTGCATGCTGAATATTCTGTAACCTGTTGAATTAGCACTATATGCCTAGCATGTCTGTATTCATATAAACAGGATGAAAAATGCCCCAAGGATGGGAAATACATCGTCCTCTCCCAGACTTAAGCATTCCAATGTCAATTCTGTCTAATTTGCATGGTTCAAATGCAGCAGGCAGGGGTGATGGGAAGCCCTGGAGAGTATTTGATGTTTATTTGGCATCTTTGGCACTGGGACTGAAACACAGCCAATGTAATCATCACTCTTAAAATAAAGCTTAATATAAACCAATGTTGTAGACACCAGAGATGTATGTCCCCACTGCACTTCTATAAACCAGCAGGCTTGCTTCCTAATGTTCCCCAAGCTTTGTGTATTTCTCAGCTTTCAATGCAGGCCTTTCTGGTGGAATTTTTCACTGCCCAGCTCTTCACACAGTCGTCACATTGATTTATTTTCCACTCCAATGTCGGCAGCCCAGTTGCGAGGGGAAAATTAAATCTTTTAGCAGGCTGTCCTTGGTAAGGCGAAAGACTGCTACCACCCAAATACTCTGCCTGCCCACAGCCATGATTAAATTCTGATAACTGCTCTGGTGTAATTTTCATGTGCCTCAGCTAGACTAAGCGTGTACCCCAAAGAACATATCTCAAGCTTTTCTAGCCCAACAGGCCATGATGGGACCATTTTTATTTTTTTTAAAGTCATTTAAGGGAATTTTTGATATTCTTATAAAAATTTCATCAGTACATCTTTCATTTCATATGGGTTTGTGGAGTCGGGAAGCTGTCTCTGTGCAGTGAGTCCTGCTTTCCAAGAGTCCCAAGGGGAGTTCTCTCTTCAGGAATTGGCTTCTGATGGTGTAAACAAGTGGATTCTTTGCTGAGTAAAAAATGGCTGGACCCAGAGAGTGGCTGGTGGCTAGTCACAAGTGGTGTTCCCCAGGGCTCAGTACTGGAGCCAGCTCTGTTTAATATCATCTTCAACAACCTGGACGAGGGGATTGAGTGCCCCCTAATCAAGTTTGCAAATGACGCCATGTTGAGTGGAACGCTGATCTGTGGGAGGGCAAGAGGGGTCTGGACAGGCTGGATTGATGGGCCAAGGCCAATTGTATGAGGTTCAGCAAGGTGAAGTGCCAGATTTTGCACTTGGGTCACAACAGCCCCATGCAGTGCTACAGGCTGGGAGATGAGTGACTGGAAAGCTGCCTGGCAGAAAGGTACCTGAGAGAGCTGGTCAGCAGCAGCTGAACATGAGCCAGTGTTTGCCCAGGCGGCCATGAAGGCCAAAGGCATCCTGGCCTGTATCAGGAACAGTGTGGCCAGCGGGACCAGGGCAGTGATTGTCCCCCTGTACTCAGGACTTGTGAGGCCACACCTCAAATCCTGTGTTCTGTTCTGGGCCTCTCAGTACAAGAAAGACATTGAGATGCTGGAGTGTGTCCAGAGAAGGGCAGTGGAGCTGGTGAAGGATCTGGAGAGTAAGTCCTTTGAGGAGCAGCTGAGGGAGCTGGGGTTGTTTAGCCTGGGAAAAAAGGAAGCTCAGGAGGGACCTTATTTCTCCCTACAACCCCCTGACAGGAGGCTGTAGTGAGGTGATGGTTGGTCTCTTCTCCCAAATAACAAGTGAAAGGATGAAAGGAAATGGCTTCAAGTTGTGTCAGGGGAGATTTAGGTTAGATATTAGGAAAAACTTTTTCACAGAAATGGTTGTAAAGTATTGGAATGGACTGCCCAGGGAAGTAGTAGAATCACCATCCCTGGAAGAGTTCAAAAAACGTGTGGATGTGAAACTCGAAGACATGGTTTAGTGGTGAACATGGTGGTGATGCTGGGTTGACAGGTGGACTTGATGATCTTGGAGGTCTCTTCCAATTAACAGTTTTATGATTCTGTGTATATCTGAAATCGTCTAGGTGACCTAACTTGACTTTGGCACTGGAAATGAAAGCTCTTTTCCAAGATGAAGGGATATTTTACCTATTGGGTTAGTTTAATTACTTTTTAGCCTTAACAACTAACAAAATAACTATTTATGACAGTGATTATCCTGTATCTCCATGGCCCAGATTTACTGAGAAGTTCATGTTGAAAAGAAAAGCTAGAGATCTGGCTATCTGATATTTCTTAATATCAGTCATGTCAGTTTTAATGTCTTAATGTCAGTTTTCTTATTTGTGAGGCAAGCTTCCTTTTGCAGGCTCTTCTTCATCTTGATGCCATCATGATGGCAGAAAAGGTTCTGTATTCAAACACACACTGTAGCCTTCTTTTTTTGCTCCTTTACAGCATTTCATGCTCCTGGGCCTTTTTTTGATTTTGAGCAAATGCATCCCATTATCCAAGGTAAATTTTTAACACATCACCAGCAAAGCTTATGCCTGATGCAGGGGGCAGGCCAGGCAAACAGCCAGCTGTACCCTCATGTCAACTGTATATTGTCTTATCTATTTTAACCAAACAGAGAAGCCACACGTAGGAGTTTTAGGGCAAGGGGGTGGAGTATTCCCATTTCTCTGTGGCAGCAGAGAGATGATACAGGCATACAATATGCATCTTCAGTATCAATATTAAAGTAAAGGACCAAATGCAGAGAAGAGCTTTTCCAAAGTGTCAAGGACTAAGAAGGCTTAACAGTGAGAGTCTTAAGGAGCTCAGACTTCCTTAGGGTATTAAAAGAAACAAAACAAAGAAAAGGTTGGAAGTTGATTTTGTAAAATCTGAGTATCTCTATAGGGACAAAGGCTCTGCAGGCTCTTTAGTCTAGCAGGGAAGAACATGATTAACTGAATATAAACAAACTTGTGATCAAAATTTCTTTAAAGCGAGGGCAATTCTAAGCCAGAATGAAGTCATTAGGGAGGTGACTGATTCCCTCTCTCTAAGGCTTTCATCTTAGGCCTGATGTGTTTCAGAAAGACTTGCTTTAGTCAAACCTGAGTTATGATCCCAAGAATAATTTGATTCACGTTCTGTGGGTACGATATGCAGGAAATCAGATTAGATTACCCTACTGCCTTCAGTCTGAATCTGGGTATGTGAGTGAAAACGTCTGTGTTTGCTGAGTGTCTTTGCAATTAATGTCCATATTCTCTTCTTTTTTTTTTTGGGTGGGCGGATGAAGGAGTGAGTGGGGTGATGAAGGAGAAGCATGGGGAGACACTAGAGATTGGCGTTTGAAATGCTACATAGAGCTGTGCTAAATTGCACCCAAAAGCAATCTAATAGCAGCAAAGTGAGGCAGTAGCTTGGATTCTTGCAGGCCATGTAAGCAAAACCTGATAAGACTTTTTTTTTTTTTTTTAAACTGGGCATGCTTAAAACAACCTTGTAATCCCTTATAGGTCTTGTCTTGTTTAAGAAAGTTCAAAGCTATTGACTTAAATTGAGTTACTCTTGCTTTACAATAATGTAAATGAGATGAGAACTTCCCTTCCTCATGGCCGTGGTTTATATTACAGCATAATAGCCAAATAGACTTCATTTAGAGTTTTGAAACAGAAAATCTCTGGTAAAATTCATTCTTAATTTTAAGTTTATGTAATAACTCCAAGGCACATCTTGTTACTGTATGTTTTCAAAGTAATTAAGGGAGCACTTGTAGGGAATTGGTTTATTAGCCAGTGTTTGGTATCCCTATTGAAAAAAAAAAAGCATTACTGAAATTGTTCACAAGTAAGTACTATGTAATAGGAACAGCACTTAAAAATTTAGACTTATCTTTAGTACATTTTAGTCTATTTTCTGATTCTGACGTAGTCGTATTACACAGGGCCTAAACTAAACTAGACCAAAGGGAATCCCAGCCTGTGTTTCTCTTATCTGAGAAATTCTCTTTGGTCCCTGCCAATTCAGAAATGAGTTTTAGTTGCCAAAATGTGTGCATTATAGCTTGCTACATTATCAGCAAAAATATTACTGCCCTGTGGAATTTAAGGTAAATGGGCAGCTTACAACAGCCACCCTTATCATGTAACACAGCAGCTATCAGTCCCTTAATTTAAAGTTGCCAATTATTCCCCACTTAATAGCCTCAAAAAGTACTCCAGAAAATGACCCCGAGGTTCCTTTTTCACGCTCTAGTTGAGCAGTTTGAAGCAGGCAAGCACAGCTCAGCACATCTCCAGGGTGTTCTGAAGCCGATCCATGTTTTAATAAAGATTGACACTTTTAAACAGTGCAGGGAAGTTGATGCTCAACTCCTATTGCATTTCAATTGAAGTTGGATACCAACTTCTCTTTGTCCTCTTACGGAAATTCTAGCCTAATTAAAGATACAGGAGAGTTCATGTAAGAGGAGGGTCTTTGAGCAGTCAATGAAGAGTGAAGGGGGGTGATTTTTTAACCTTCTAAATTATTTATCCTACAATCTTTAGAAAAGTTGTGTTCAGAATAATGTTTCATATACAACTTAGCCTAAGGAGAGGAAGAAACTGGCCTGTAATAGGGAGATAAGTTTTAACTGTAGAGGAATTATGCGCTTCCCATAATGAATTTGGACTGGGTAGTACCCTTTTGTTTAGTCTGAACACAGCTTAGTTTTTTTGTTGGCTTCTTGATTCCTTGGCTACAGGAAAGGGGGAATAATAAATACAGGATCCTTTTGCATTTCCATTAGAGTAATCCTCTCTGATTCAAACCATGTTCCACTATTACAGACTTTAGGCAACTGCAAAGAACAACAAAATGAGAGTAAGAAGTGGAAGCAGAGCAATAACAATTTTGAATTTTACCTCAGTTTGTTAAACTCATTGCTTTCCACTGCTTAGTGCTGGCATGGACGTTGTCTGGAGGGGTCAGTCCTTCTCCATCCATTCTTCATTCAGCAGCAGCACCAAGCAAGGTATATGTATCCTTGCAAAATATTTGTAAGTCATAGAAACTTACAGCTTTAACTCATTTAGACATCCTGACCACAAACATGCCTTGTGTATTGGGAATGAAAGCTGGACTAATTTATTTTTTTACTCTGTTGCATTTGCTAGCAGCTTCTCGTCCATCAAGTGTTCTTTCATCCTGGAATAGCTCCCTCTGGTTTATAGGCTCTGCAGTCCAGCTAGATGATGGGCTGATCTTACGGCCCTTCCCTCCTTCTGCCTCAGCTGCTAGTGTTGCTACATAAAATTTGTATTACAAAAGACTAGATTTTCTAAGTCTTCAAAGAGGTGATCACCTGATGGGTACTTCAGAGATTGCAACCTTGCTTTCTGTCCAAGCAGTAGTTTGTATTAGGATTTTTTGTCGCTGCAACAGTGCTGTGGATCCATGCAGCCTGTGCAGTGCGGCTGCAAGTGTTCAGGGAGCAAATGACCAGCTTTGGTAGGAGTGGACTTCAATTTATTTAGTAAAATTGAGTGGGACATATTACACTTTGACAGCATGGTTCTATGGAGCATAATGTGATTGCACACTGTACATGGTTCTGTAGGGGAGTAATGTCTCACATTTGCTGCTCTTGTGTACTGTACCCTATATCCCTCCTCTTCCTCCCTGCTCCTTCACAGGGAGCTAACTGCTCCTTTCTTACAAAGGGCCTCAAGGGCTGAAAAGCATTACAGATTGCATGCAAAGTGCAAATTCAAGCTGCCTATTTGATATTTTGGCAGTCATTCTCTGATCCAGAATTTAGTGCAGCTTACAAAAGTGTATGCCCATGTTTTTGCACAGCCTCTTTGCATTCTTCCAGTTACACCAGATGATGTGAAGGTATTCTGTGGAAGTGTGCCTCATCTGGAAGATAGTATTGTTAAAAGTTGCAGTACCTTAACACACTTATCTCCAAGCATAAGCCACCTAAGAAATAAATGTTCTGCTATGAGGGAGCTCTTAGCACATTATACAGAAGGAGGAGCAAGAGCCTACTTGGAGAAGAATCTATACTTGATGCCAACAATTTTTTAAGGAAGCTGAGAGCCCGTTTGCTGTCTTAGGCTGTTAATGACAGACCATGCTTTCTTCATTGTTGGAATATTGGTGGTCTTGTGCTGCATAATTGAGCTAAACTTTCTGGCTTGTGTACAAAAGCAGTCCAGCAAAAGCAGGTTACATTTGGAAAATCAGCTTACACAGACCTCCTTTCTTCCCTAGCACTCATTCTTTAGGATTGATTGCTTTGCCACAGAGTGCTAAAGAGGAGCCATTAGGAAGAAAAGTAAGTACAGCTGTAATGCAGTCAACATGAGAAGGCTGAGAAGGCTGTCTTCATTTTGGTAGTGCCTGTTCTTAGTATGTCTTACAAAGCTGCTACAGCACTGAAGCGAGGTACTGGAATTCAGTGGATTTTAGTGTGATTGGTGTTAGAGCAAGAGATGTTGGAAATTGAGAATGTACAGGACAGCTTTGTTCGTCTTGGTTTTTCTGATTCCTTTATGGTCTGAATGAATAAATGAAGTTTGTATCTGAGGGCTGACTTACTTCTCTTGAAACAGTAATGGGGAGGAAATAGAGGGACAGTCTCCTGGAATACTGCCAAGTCTGTGCTCACAGGGCAGGTAGAGCCCCAGACTTACCTGAGCTGACCCAGCAGGCAAGGTTGGTGTCATGGCACATCAGCAAAGCTAGGTGGCCTAGCAGCGCTGTGTAGTTGCATTAATTCATGTCTCATGGGCGGTGCCTGAGTGCGTTGCACGGGCAGCGGCCAAAGTCAAGAGAGTTATGTACGGCATTGTAACTTCATCCTTCTGTAGTGTATCATGGAATTTCATGAGCCAGGGAGATATGGCTCCCCTGAGATGATGGGGATGCTTCCTGTGCTAGGATTCTGGATGATAATCAGAGAGGGCAGGCAACCAACCATCTCAGGAACTGCAGTCATGCTAAGCCAGCCAACAGAAAGTGGTAAAAATTCAGAAATGGCTGTATATTCCTTTTTCCTAAAGTCATAGCCATTAAACTAATTCCTTTTAGCTCTATTAGCATGCTGCAGTTTTCAGCGTGAGCTCTCAGCATGTTTGTAATGGCAAAGATTGGTTTATTGTCACCTCATGAGTCAATGTATTTGTATTAGCCTGTGAATTTTCCCGATTCTCTTTGTGGAAGTGCTGAAGAGAGCCATGTTGCCTTTCTTGATAATTCATAAGAGCTCCTCCTTGATGTGCCCCTGGAAAAGAGGCACTTTTAAATCCTGCTTCTGAGTGCCTCTTCAGTAAGTAGTGAGAAGCTCTTGTCTGTTGTCTTTCTGCTGTTAGTTCTAAGATGCTCTGCTATTTTCTCCATTTCTGCCTCTCCAGTTGTGGGCCTTTAGTAAACGAGGGCAAGTCAAGGTGTGGACAAGGGGAACCTCACATGCAAAAGCTCAGGTTTTATTCTTCTATCTCAGCAGAGTATTGCCCCTGGCAATACAGAACTTCTCTGAGGCTGTTGGAAATATGCTAGTCTTCAAATGATAGCCAGCTTCTTTCCAAAAGGGAGAGAGGCCAATAGCTGTGTTAATAAATGTCATAAAAACAAGTCACAGGATGTGTTTCTATTCTCTCCTGTCATCCTGGTCCTTGCATACAGTTTAGAAAATCCGGACACTCCCTTAACTTCTGGGGGAGAATTTTGCAATTTTTGCTTGTCCATAGGTGATTCCAGGTGCTTACCTGGTATTTTGGCTCCCCAAACAAACCAGACTTATTCCTAACCCCTTCTTCCTCCTGCACAGTGTCTATCCCATTGTACATTGACCAGATGCTATGACTGAATGCCAGCCTGCCTCTCAGTTAAGAATTAAACGAAGGAAATAGTTTCAAGTAAAATCCTGGGAAAAATGTTATGCAATTTATTTGCCTCTCTGTACTGTGTGTGTTTACTTGTTGCAATGATTCATGTGTCTCTGAATAGGGGCTACCTTTTTAATTTCTATCCTCATTTGTAAAAGCCATCAGAGAAGGTTAATGAGGATCTCAGTTCTCCACCTAAACTTCAGTTCTTGCTTTCTGCATGCTGCAGATTCCCCCTCACAAATGATTTAATTTACCATGGGGGTAGAATGTATGAGGGAGTATTTTTCAGGCTCTGTAGCTGAATTTTAAAGGCAAACTGGCCACACCAGAAAGTCAAAAGAATTTTCTCTCTCCTAGTTCCCAACAAAAAAAAATTCAGTGACCATATGAGTATAGATCCTACTAGTTTCTGAAACAAGGTCAATGGCAGTCTTGGAGAGCATTTTATAAGGTACTTGGGTTCGTATTTCTCCATCAGCTAGAATGCCCCAAACTCACACCAGAATCTGGCTGCCTGCAGCAGGCAACTGTTCCTCTCTCCTTCCTGAGGAAGGAATTTATGCAGCAGCTGGATATGTCTCCTGGAATAAGTCAGAGCAATTAGTGCCAGTGTAGCATGTCTGACTACCTATCCACTAATTTCCATGCACTGAAATGCTTTATTTTTGGAAGGAAAAAAAGGCTCAGGTCTCAGCCTCATTTCAGCATCTTTTCAGCTTTCTCTGTTGGCACACTCATCGTATGGAGAAAGGACAGACTAGCTTAGAAAGAGTTTCTTCCCTGGTTCTCAGTATCACTGAGGAATAACCCCCTTTCCCACTGCTGCAGCAGAGCACCAGACACTGCTTAAATGGTGTGACATAACAGTGCCTGTTCAGTGATGGCATGATGTTGAAAGGCAACATCCTCTATTTGTGTGTCTATAGCTGTTGCTGTTGCTCCTTTTTTTCTTCTCTTCCTCTCTGGTATTGTTGTTGTCTACAGAAAGAAAAAGTGAGTCAAATGGCGTCAAACTTGTAATACCACAATGAGTAAGAAATGAAACAAACTGAAGTTGCCAGCTCTGTAGTACTGCTTTTAATGGATTTGTGGTGTTTGTCTGCTGTGGAACTCTTATGTGTAAATCAGCTATGTGAAAAGCATGAAAAACGCTGAAAATACAGCACAGGAGTTCAGATTGTATAAACAGATACTGGGAGAATATTGTGTCTTGCCAAGGACATTTTCAAATAATGAATGTGCCTTGCATTAAATTAATTTGTTCCCTTTCTGAAGTCTAGATGTTATGGTCACAGAAACTACCATGACAGCTGACACTCATGGCTCTCCTGATGGCAATTTGTATGGGAGCCCAAGGGTCAAAAGGACCAAGGAGATTGTCTCTTGCCCTCTGATGAGGGTCGTTCTGGGATTAGGCAGAATTTCAGCAACTGGTGTGAGGAGAACCAGAGCTACTAAGGGTATCAGACTCCAAGATTCTCTCAGCAATTCACTTGTTAATGCTAAAGGAGATTTTTAGAAAAAGTTCATCTGTCTCAAAAGAGCCCAGCTAAAAGGAGGAGATTAGAAGACCTGTGGTTTTTGCTTTCTTTAAATATGGCATAGCACTTGCCTGATTCGGTGAGCAGCTCTTGCTCCTCAGCTTGTGCTTGACAGTGTTGGTGAGAGCACCCACTTGTCGGGGGCCTGTGCTTGCTCTGTTCCAGGTTCTCTGAGCCAGACCCCAGCCACACGCTAGAGGAGCGAGTGGTACACTGGTATTTCAGCCAGCTGGACAACAACAGCAGCAATGACATCAACAAGCGGGAGCTAAAGCCTTTCAAACGCTATGTGAAGAAGAAAGCCAAGCCCAAGAAATGTGCCCGGCGTTTCACTGACTACTGTGACCTCAACAAGGACAAGTCAATCTCGCTTCAGGAGCTGAAAGGGTGTTTGGGAGTCAGCAAGGAAGGAGGTGAGTGCCTTTTCTTCTTTTATTGCATAACAATCAAAACCGAGTTACAGCAAACTCAGGAATCTGTTTTCTCCCAGCTGTTTCAAAAGTGCCGCAGTTTGTGTGAGCATGTGAGTGGGATTAATATACTGCCATGCAAATGTAGTTTGTTACTTGTGTTTTGGCTCCATCTTCTATGCCTTATCACAGACCTTTGTGCTAAGCACTATACAGAAACAGGGCAACAGATGAGCCTTGGCCAGAACTCTGCTTGTACTGTAAAGTCCTTGGAAACTGTAGTTCAGATCAGGTCTCTTCTGAATAATACCCTGCTAACAAGATTCTGTTGTCTCAGCCACGCAGGTTGGATGATGTATGAGCCAGCACAGACCCAGTCCTTCTCTGGAGACCCTGTTGACTAACAGAAATAATATTTATTTTCATTGCTAAATTCAGCATGCAGGGAAGTGGATGATGCAAAGAGAACAACTCAGAAAGAAAGCACAGGGCTGTACTGTTGCCCTTTTTCTAAATTGTACTTCAAGATTGGGCAAGAAATAAGGCATGTGAATAACCTGTTTTCCTTTCTGTTTAGTGTCTGAGCAATCAACCCACCCTCCTGCCTTTTCTTCCTTTTTTCATCTTCACCTCATCATTTGTTGGGACCTGAACCAAACTGATATTTTTGGAAATTTTAGGAATTGAAACTGTTCAACCCAAATTCAATAATTATCAGTCATTCTTGACTGTGGGCAGACTTGCTTGGCAGGAGTAGGCAAACAGGGAGATTCCAGGGGACTAATTTCCTGTGCAGGTGTTTCAGCTGTGCAGACAGCTGTTGTTTTAAGTGTTATGGTAGTTGGGAAGGGTGGATAGCTTTTTTTTCTCCCATCTTAATCTTCCCTTAGTTCTTTTCTCAGGTTTAGCACAAGTGGGAAGGGAGTCAGTACATTTGGGAAGTTGCATTTTCTAGGTGCTTTGCAAATGTTTTAGTTGCCATAATAAGCATATAGCGTTACTTGTCAGCTGTGAGAAGCATTCAGCTTCCCTAGCCCAGTGGAGGTGTTTTTTTAGTCATCAGTACCTTACTGAGGAATGACATACCAAAATAGCAATCCTTAATTTTATTACCTTCCCAATAAGATGAATATGCCAAATGAGTTTTATTGCTATTTGGCCTGGAATAAGATACTCTGGAATCTGCTGCCCTGGCCAACTGACTGTTCAAAATTTCGTTTATGGAAGGGGAAAAAATCAAAGGGAGGGAAGAAAGAAAATGTGCCCATGTAAAGGGGAAAGAAGGCAGCAAGACATTGTTGTGAGTGCCTGTTTGTCCATTTGCTGAGAATACAGCCTTGAGCTTTCATGGTTTCTTCTGTTGTATGAGGACAGGACTGTGGTCAAAAAGAGGCTCTGATCTTGTTCTATCATACAGCTCCACACACCTCCTACAGACCTGATAATCCTTGAGGATCAAAGATAAATGGGTAAGTTAAAGGATGATGAGGACTAAAAAGCAGTGCAGGGGGCAGTGTACTAACATGTAAGAAAGAACTGAGGGAGAGTGCTCTAGATGTGCAGTAAACAAGTTTGTGATGGATCTTTTTTAAGAAGTCATGACGTTGTGAGGAGGTAGGTGACATCTTTTCATGCTTCCTATTCATAAGAACTGCTAAATTTAGGAACAATCAGTATCTTTGCCTTTGACACAGTCCCCCACAAATCCTCTCTAGATTGGAGGGAGATGGTTAGACTATTAAGTGAATAAGGAATTGGTTGGATGGTCACATCCAGAGGGTAGTAGTCAATGGCTCAGAGTCCCAATGGACATCAGTGACAAGTGGCGTCCTTTGGGGTCCATACTGGGACCAGTGTTATTTAATTTCTTTATTAATGACATGGTGGGATCGAGTGCACCCTCAGCAAATTAGCAGGTGACACCAAGCTGAGTGGTGCAGTTGCCACACCTGAATGATGGGATGCCATCCAGAGGGATGTGGACAAACTCAAGAAGTGAGCCATGGGAATCTCATGACATTTAAAAAGACCAAGTGCAAGGTCCTTTGACTGGTTCAGGGCAACCCCCGGTATCAACACAGGCTGGAGATGAACAGATTGAGAGCAGCCCTGCCCAGAAGGACTTGGGGGTGCCGGTGGATGAGAGGCTGGACATGACCCAGCCATGGGCACTCCCAGCCCAGAGAGCCAAGTGTGTCCTGGGCTGCATCCAAAGCAGCGTGGGCAGCAGGGAGAGGGAGGGGATTCTGCACCTCTGCTCTGCTCTGGTGAGACCCCACCTGCAGTGCTGCATCCAGCTCTGGGGTCCCAGCAAAGGAAGGACCTGGACCTGTTGGAATGAGTCCAGGGGAGGGCCACCAAGATGATTAGAGGGATAAAGCACGTCTGCTGTGAGGAAAGGCTGAGAGAATTGGGATTGCTCATCCTGGAAAAGAGAAGGCTTGGGATGACCTAATTGTGGCCTTCCAGTACCTGAAGGGAACCTCCAAGAAAGATGAGAGGGACTTTTTACAAGAGCACAGAGTGACAGGACAAGGAAGAGTAACTTCAGACTGAAAGAGTAGGTTTAGATTAGGTATGAGGAAAAAATTCTTTACTATGAGGGTGGTGAGTCACTGGAACAGGTTGCCCAGAGAAACTGTGAATGCCCCATCCTTGGAAGTTCAAGGCCCTGCTGGATGGGGTTCTGAGCAGTCTGGTCTAGCGAAACGTGTCCTTGCCCATGGCAGGGGGGTTGGAACGAGATGAACTTTAAGGTGCCTTCCAACCCATTCTATGATTCTGCGATCTTACCCCTTCTCTAACTCCCCCTTTATCCTGATCACAGATTCATGTAGTCAGTTCCTGTATTTTGCTGTCTGTTTCTTTCTCTGTACCATGGTCTCCAAAGATCTGCTGGCGCTGAGGTCACTGTGGGTTCAAGCCAATACTTTCAGTTGTAAACTGCTAGTCAGATGAAAACAAAACTTTTCATGGAAATGTTTGTGTTTCAGGAAAAGCTTTGTTTGAAAGGTCCTTCTGGTCTGGCTTGGACGAGGAGGGGTTGGAGGGAGGCAAGGAAAGTTATAATTTCCCCTTGATATACTTCATTACAAGTGAACTTAGCTCAGATGTTCCAAATCCCGTTTGGGTATCCAGTAGCATAAGGACTAAAATGAATTGGGTCATCATTCCAGGTGAGTATGCCTCTTGCTAGGCAAATTGAACACTTGTAATGGTTTTGAAAATAAATCATTATACAAATTTTCTAGTATTTGGAATGCTGAGGAAAACAGATATTAAGTGTTCTGCATTTTTATCAGTGTTTTGCTTTTTTTTTTTTTGGTGGCCAGCTCCACCCAAACGTGGAAATAGAGTTGCTTAAAGGAAGCATAGGGCATAGATAACACATTACTGTTATATGCCTCTCAGGGCCTAGAGAGTCCAAATAAGATTTATATGTGGGGATTCAGCTGGGATATTTGTAAGGACAAAGCTGAATCTGAGCTCTTTCCAGCTTAGAATCAAATCTGTCTGAGATGCATAGTTCTGTCTGTCTTCCCTTCCTCAGCAGGCTCTTCATGCCTGTGGTAACCTAGTATGTGGGTACTGCCTACCAGTGGTTCTCCAGTGAGGAAAACAGCTGCCCAGTCTGTCAGAAACCCTTCCTCTTTTCCATCCTTATGGTGACCCAGAAAGCTGCTGGCAAATCTGCTAGGTCTGGTGTCCACTTTGCACAGCTCTTGTCCCTCTCTTTAAACCAGACTTGTTTCTATCAGGTGCCATTTGCATGGAAAAAATGCCATTCTTGGATCTCAGAATGGAATAGCCACATAAGAGTCAGCCTTTGAGTGTTTGCAGAAGCCTGCAAATAGTTTCTTAAACTGGGGCAGAACAGGCAGGCAGGGCTTTTAGCTTGGAGTATGCCAGAAAGTCTTTGCCATCACTTGATCTAGGATTGTCTGTTTGAGGGATTGTGGAAGGAAAACAGACTGATTTACAGCCTGTTAAAAGTTAGCATTCCTCAGTGTAGTCTGCACAGCCTGAGTTAAGGGGGGAACCATCTGTGATCAAAGAACAAATTTAGCTCTCTGCATTAGTCAAAAGGCAAGATCCTTGAGAGGAGATAGACACACATTGTAAAGCTTTGCTGGAAAGTTACTGGACCCAAGATTAATTGGAGTCCAGTGATGTTGGAGAGGAGGGCTATAGTTCTGAGTGAGGCTTATGCTAGTTGTGCTGGCTGCAAAATGCTGGAGTTGAGTTTTACCTCTATATTCTTCCAAATTCAGAAGACAAAGTCAGCATTTTGTGCCTGCCCAAAGAGGAGCTAAGGGAATAAGCAGCAAAGAAATGTCCCTCTGCCAGCTGACGGGAAGTTCCCTTCTGCCAGCTCAGATCCCGTGATTGCTTTGCTATCCAAGAGCTTGTCAGATGGTAGGTGTTGGGCGCGCTTCACAGGCCATGAGGACGTCTGAGGTGGAACCCAGCCACCAAGAGTGCAGTCCAGAAACAGGATTGAAATATCTTAATTAAAAAGTGTATGCGTGTGTAATTAACAGTATGTCACTTTCTACTGCGTCTGAGGAAATATTACAGAAAGAAGGAAAAGTAATGGACAATCTGAACAGCAGATTTCATTCTGTGATGTTTTGGACCTTTCTTATTGCTATCTTCAGAAGTAACTGCATGCTTGGGAGGCTGGGAATGAAGTTGCTCTATATCATTACTGTGCAAGCAGCTGTGTGGGAGAAGGTAGCAAAGAACAGTCACCTGGGAAAGGCCTCTGGACCAATGATGATAGAAAATAACAATCTGAGTGGCCATGAGAAAACTGTAACCAGGTAATGACTGAATTAAAAAGGAATTTCAAAGTACATTTAATTGCTATTAGATTAGAATCAAAGGAGCTGCACTGGTTCAGTGCTTGGTTTTGTTCGACTTGTTCAGATATTCCCCTTTGGAGCTTTGTAGAGGTGCTATAATTTGCCTTTAATCTTGACAAATGTAAGTGATAGTATGAATCAGGACATCAGTATTGTGTTGAGAACACAAGATAAGGCTGTTTCTCTCCCCAAAAGGTGAAAGGTTTGCTCAGTATGTCTGAGGAATAATTTCTTCCTGTAAAAGCTGCTGGGGTTTCCTTGGGGCTTTTTCTTTTGAAAGATACCTGGCCTAATCCAATGTGACTAGAACTGTTATCCAAAACAGTGTACTTGTGAGGATGAGCAAATACTCTGCTTTATGAAACTTGCTGGATGATGGGATGTTACCCAGTAATACCCAAGGGTTTCCCAGCTATATGTTAGTAACCCATGGTCACCACCTGCCGTATTCCTTCCTCTCTTTTGTGTCAGCAGTGCAGTGTTGTTGTGGCAGGGTTTTGCCCTCGACAGATATACATGGCTGGCCTGGTTTGTATGGCAAGCAGGCAGCTGAAGGCTGCTCTCTGCCCTGCGGAAGGCAGCGCTCTCTCTCCCCAGAGTAGCAGGGGATGAGCCGCAGCGCGGTTTCCCTCACGGCTGCACGGGGCCGTGCCCTCAAGCACACTGGCCGTGGCAGGGAGGGATGCTCCTGCCTTCTGCACACACCGGCCTGGAGCTCCCTGCCTTTTCCAAAGACAGATAGTGCTCTCTCAGATCTTTCTGGAGATGGATTGTGCTCATGCACAACACTGTGCTGCAGGCTTGCCTGCACTGGGTGTTAAAGGCGAGAGGGTTCTTTTGGTTGCTCTCTGGACATGACCTGGCAGTGCCCTCTGGGGCCCTGGCAGCCGCTCATGAAGGGCCCAGGCTGTGAGTGCTAGTCAGCCCAGGCAGGTCCTCTGCCCCTGGCAGTGGAGCCTCTGCCCATGGCAGCAGAGCCGTGTTTGACACACGGGCATCAGCGAGCCGCGGTGCTGCTGATCCCGGCAGGGCAGGTGGCTGGTACTGGGCTGGTGTTCGGGGGCCTTGGAATAACTTACTGTGCTTACACAGTTTCTCTTACTAATGTTCTCTAAAGCCAACAGGCTGTGCTTTGCGACCCGTTTCAGTCTTTCTCTCCCCCTGCCTTTTTCTTCCCAGCAGCTCTGCTCCCATCTTGCAGCCCGGCCTCCTGCACCTCGCCCCTGCCCTCTGAGCTTCTGCCCATCTCATCCCTGCACAGAGCGGCATGTGCTGTAGAGTACTTGATGTGCAGAGCGAGCTGTGCAGTCAGGTCATGTGCATGCACAAATCAAAGTCATAGGCTGGAGTGGAGGGTGGCAACAGGCTTACTGCTGCTGGCTGGGAGCAGGAGTTCCCATTTTCAGCTAATCCCTCCTCTGAAATCAGACGAAGCAGCTCACAGGAAATGTGACATGCTTTGGAGAGCTCCTGTAATCCCTGAGCTGTCTGTACCCAGTGCACAGTAGGAACAGGTTTATTTCTGAGGTGAGAGGCCCTTGCCATGAGCTCCATCTGGTGTAGGGCATGTGTGCCTGTTATCTCATAATGCAATCACAGCTCTGCCTTTCTGCCAAGTATAAGTTCAGGTCTTTGATTTTAGGCACCTGTTTGTTTGTTTATTTGTTTGGTCCAAGGGAAAGATTTAATAAACCTGGGCTATCTGTATTGCCTGCACCTTCACTGTCTTCTGGCTGCCCCTTTTCTACATGGCATTATTTTGATTGCTTGGGGAAACCCTGTGATACTACTTCCATCCTTCCTTTCTTCTTTCTCCTTCCACAGTTCAGTTTAACTTTGTAATTGTTTCTTGCCCATGCAAAACCTCTGGATTTCATGATACTCAGCTACTGCAACACCAGGTATTTAACATCTCTCATCTCAGGCACATTGGTTAGACTCTTGCACGTGAATCTGAAAGGAGTGTTGGCAGGACTTGCTGTGAGCATGCTCAGAGGGGCTCCTTTGAACCTGCCCTCTGGCAACAAACAAGGGAAGGCTCCTTTGTCATGCCATAGCATTTACTACCTTTAATGTGGTTCTTGGATTTTACAGGTAGCCTGAGCAGTTTGCCCAATGGAAAAAGACAAGGCCTTAACCCTTTCAGTGAGTATCTTGTCAAAATGTTTTCTTTTTTCTGTGAAAAGCATGTATTGCAGAATTCATTCTCCCCTGCTGTCCCATGTTCATGAACAGCAATATAGAAACAGCTGGAAACCAAAGTTGTTCTTAAGAGGTATAAACAGACCAACATGCAGCTCCACTGCATCATTTCTAAGTCCAGCTCTATGTCTTTTGCTGGAATAGACAATACATTGCTAAGGAATTAGAATAGGATAAAGCAGCTATGGGATGAATACTCTCCTATCCTACTCTCCTTTCTTCTGTCAAGCAATAATTTAGGTGATTTGTTGTGTTTACATCACATTACTCCATGGACAAGTTCCCATGAAGACTCTTCTCTGTCGTGGTGAAGGTCTGCTCTCCCCTGTATTTTGTGGCATTGAATCACATAGACCCTTTCATCAGGCATGAACAACAACATCATTTCCTTTGCTTTTAGACTTGCTGCCTCATGGTTTTGTTGAGTACTTCTCATTTTGGATTGTAAGAAGCAGTGAGAAGTTCTCCCCTGCCTCTATCTTTAGCCACTTGTTCTATAGCTGTCCTACATATGTCTGGTTAGACTCCTTTTTGTGTTGAGAAGACCTAGGCTGTGTATTTGTTAAATGCCAGAAGTCTTCCTATACCTCTTGCTGTCCTCCTTATCTTCCTGGGGAACGTATCTGGTCCTGGTGAGATGGGCTGAACAGAGAACTGAAGATAAAGATCAGCTATACCTTGTACACTGATGATGTGATGTTTCCTGGTGTGTCCTCCATTCTGAGTACGTACTTGATTTTTGCCTGCTGCTAACAGCTGAGCAGAGGCATTTGAACAATTGCGTGCTGTGGCTTCAGCCTCTTCCTCGTCACTCAAAGTGCTCAATGTAGGACAGGTCATCCCCACTCCCACGCTGCACTGCACTTATAGACATGGAAAACAATCTGTTGTTTTTATGAGCTGGTCATTGAGCACTGCAGGCACCTTTTGCAGAGCTGTGCAATCAATTGCAAATATGGCTACCTGAAATAATTTTGCATTTGACAATATTTGCCCCCTGTGACAGGGCACATGGATCAGCGCTGATCCCACTGAGGCCTTTCCTCCCAGTGAGTTAACCTTTCTCCTCTTGGAAAATCAAATCCCTACTTGTGCTTTGTCTTTAGCATGTTTTCACCTGTAATTAATCCACAGAGCTCTAGCTCTGATCCCGTGAGAGCTTTGGTTTTTTAAGAACCTTTGATGAAGGGCTTAACAAAAGCTTTCTGAAGAAAGGCCTCCTCCAAGACCTGCTTGTCTGCTAGGGAAGGAGGCAGCTGGCTGTGGCTGATGGGGAGATGGTGGCAGGGCAGCCTGGCAGCAGTGGGTTTCTGCATCAGCTGTGCCAGGCAGAAGAGCAGAGGAAGGGATGTTGGACCAGTTGTTTCCCTAGACTGCATGCCCATTTCCAAGGAGGGGGAGGAAAGTGGTGTTTTGTGTTTAAAAATATGTCAGTCCCTAAGGCTCCATGTGACTCATTCAATGCTTTTTTCAGCAAGGCTGTCTCATTAGCCCCTGGTTGTTTTCAGCCTCACAGCTTACTCTGGGATCTCAGCTTTCTGGGGCCATGGCTTCAGCAGAGGCTACACTGGATCTTTATCAGTCAGGTTTCTTTTTGTTTTAATTTGCCTTTTTCCCTTACTTGTTCTGCTTCTGTTCTGTCTTTCTCCTCCTTGCTCGCCCCACCCTACCCTTTCAGTAGGTCGCCTGGTGTAGCAGCAGAAGACAAGAAGGGAAGGCAGGAGCTGACCCAAAGGAAGAAAAGATCCAGTGACAGACAGACACCTTGCTGCTTGTGAGCAAGCACGCAGCATCAGCAACATCCAGCGTAGCAGAAGTGGCACCCAGAACGTTTGCACTTTTTAAAAAATGGTTTGGGTTTGTTTTTAATTGCTTTTCAATGCCATTATCTAATACTTTGGAAAGTGGAGGGAAGCAGGATCATGACTTTTTAAAATTGGAACAGCTACTGATGATGTAAAATTGAGTTCACTGGGACTCAAAGAATTTTATATACTGTATATAAATATATATGTAAATTGTACAGTTGTCTTGTACAGGGGTTGGAGTCACTGTTCTGTTCCTCCCTTTGCTTTTGAAGGCTGTTAGGGTTAGAGGGACACTTTGCATTTAATGGATTACTGTAATGCATTCATTTCTGCCACCAAACCATCATTCAGTGGTGAGCCTTAACACCCCCATGCAGAAAGGAGCCAGTGTGTCAGCATGACTCGTTCTTGCAAATACGCACACAGTGCCCCAGATATCAAATGCTTCTTGAGAGCAGCTGAACCCCTTTTCTTACCGTAAAGCCCTCTGCAACTCAGGCTGTTGGGCTTTTGAGAGCACAGATTTCACGTAAGTATTGGTGCACTGCAAAGCTGCTTAAAGTAGGGGTAGAAAAGGGTTGTATTAGGGATGTACAGAAGTAGTTTGTGCACCTGTTGCAAGTTGGGCAGAAATGAAATACAAATGCATTGCTTTTCAGGCTCAGATAATATGCTTAGCAAAGATGTGCCATGCCTCTGGAATCTAAAGCTGTAGGAAGGGTGTGGGAGCCATAGGCCTAGTAGAGTCAGTGGAGTGAAGTCTTGCATCTTCCTCTCTGACAAAGTGTTCATCTATATTTTGTACAACAATAAACGTTTTGAGAAGCCTGCTAAAAGCAGCATTAGCCTGCCTTGTGCTTTGCT
Organism: Lycocorax pyrrhopterus obiensis; assembly: GCA_014706295.1. Lineage (NCBI taxonomy): Eukaryota > Metazoa > Chordata > Aves > Passeriformes > Paradisaeidae > Lycocorax > Lycocorax pyrrhopterus. Next base: position 29,804,041 of record JACSVZ010000007.1, on the reverse strand, counting down.
GAAGAGCAAAGAATGTACTTGTCAGTGCAGACAGACACAGCCAATGCTGCTGGTCCCCAAGAGTCTGCTTTACTTATGTTTCAACAGTACGGCTTGGGCCGTGCTCACTGGTGAAGGTCTGTCAGCAGTGACTTTTCTTGTCCTTGGTGGTTGTGTATCCAGGCTCCCCTCCTGCACAGTGGTGTGCCTGCCCACTTCGCCTGATTTGCTGCTGCCAGTACCTCCTGGGTACTGTGACACTGGGGTCTGATTAGCAGTAACAATGAAGGCTCGGAGTGAGGAGTCTGGCGTTCTTGGAGGCCACAGGGGCTGTTTCAACCACTAGTAGTTTTACCAAAGTTGTTTCTTTGGCAGGGGCGCCCATGTCAGCAACCCTAGGTTTGGGCAGAGTGTGGTGGGACATGCAGTGTTTTGCTTTGTGTATTTCCAACCACTGGCAGCACGCGCCTGTTCTGAGCAGCCTCCCACTTCAGACCTGGTGATCCTTCTGCCACTTATCTCTGGACCAAGAACCTGTTAGAAGAAACTGTAGTGAAGGTGACGAAATGACATGCTAATATGAGATCACACCAACAATTGCTTGTAACAGTGATGGGTTACTGTAGAGACTGGACTCATCCCTCAAGGCTCTGTTGCTTTGGTAAAAGATGATACAACACAGCATCTTCACTCAGTCATGTCATCATGACAATAGCATGAGATAATACATCACCACAAAAAAGTGTCCTGATGCAGTAAGTTAGTGCTTGTTGACAAAATGGAAAGGTAAAAAAAAGAAAAATTAACAAGCTTTTCTATAAATAACTGTTTAAGAGTAGTAATAACTCTTCCTCTGGGAAGTATATTGGAGCTAATGAAAACATATGACATGGTTGAAAACACCTCTGGTAATATCTGAAATATACATCACACCACCATAATATAAAGAAGTCATCTCTTCAGCAAGAGCAGATCCTGCTGCTGGATCTTCATGGTTTCTCACATACAACATATGTGCTTTTTTGGCCTGCAAGCTCCCACCTTCTTGATTGCTTCTTCTCTTTTTGTTCATTGTTATTTTGGGGTTTTTTTTAATGCCCAGGGCACATCTTTTGTGTGTTGAAATAATTTGGTTTAGTGTATAGTTAGAATGTCCCTGTCACACTCACTAATTGTAGGGAGTAAAGAATGAAAGACACTGTATAAAAAAAACCCCTCTCCATTTTAATATTCTAGTTTTAGGGATTAAAAGTTCTGGCTGCTGGGTTGGTTGGTGTTCGGTGGTTTGGGGTTTTTTGGGTTTTTTTGGGGGTGGGTTTTTTTTTTGTTTGATTGGAGTTTTTTTTAATGTATAGTTACATCCAGCAGAAGCAGACAATTGGATGCCTCTAGGAATTCTATCAGCCAGGCGCTGGGGCTGGGCCATGCCCCACAAGATTGTGGGGGGAGTGCAGAGCTGCTAAAACTCACTGCATCTTCTGGAAATAAACTAGCCAGCCACCACTCCTGCTTGTCACATAAATCCTTCTGCTGACCTTCTTTTTCTCATCCTTGTGTCCGTCCCCTCCAAAAGGCCTGTATTCACATGTGGTTTGCAACTAACACTGGGTCAGTTCTTCAAGGAAGGCAAACAAGGGGTGGCTGTTGGTTAAATTTGGTATTTGTGGGTATTCCTGTTGCTAGGCCAGGCTGACTTTACGGATGGATTGAGGACCAAGCATTGCATTGCTTTCCCCTTTCACAAGACAAGTCCAAGTCCCCACATCCTGACTTGCTGAATTTGTGTGGGTCTCCGAGCAGCTTCTGGCAACACTTGTACCTTGCCATGGAAGGCCCAACCAGCATGACTGTGGTAGAGGTCAGGTTACTTGTTCTGGGTTTGTGTTGGAGGATCGTGCAGACTGTACTGGTCCTGATTCACACAGCCCATGCTGTGAGCTGTCCAACAACCTGTACTCATCAGATGAGAGCAGTGCCTCAGCTGCCCACTTCCCCTCTTGGTTTTATTGCCAGTCCACCTGGCTGCCAGGCCAAATTGTCCTTATCCAGTGATTGTAAGCAGTCTTCTGCTCTGCCTTGCACCAGTAGCATCTTCCTGAAGCTGGGGCAAAGGGAGTGTCAGTGTTGTGCCTGAAAGCAGACCATAGGCTTGTGTCTCCTCATCCTTCAAGTCCTCCTGGGCCTCTGCAGCTCTACTTTGAATGATGGCTGAAAACAGCTGGGACAGAGAAGAGTCCCAGGACTCGACAGTGCAAGTCATCTGTTCTTCCTGCCAGAAGTAAAAAATCTTTCCTTTCTTGCTGGTCTTCCAAGGGCATAGTGTGTTGTAGGAAATTGCATTACAGTGGGATTCATACATGTGAAGGCACTGCTTTCCATGGCCTGAGTTTATATTGAACTTACCCTGCCCCAGCATATTTCTGCCTATGGCATAATTTGTTGAACTGAAAGGCATCTGTTTGGTTTTGGTTTTGTAATAAAATAGATAACTTTTGCTCCAGTGTCTTGTGGTCATTTCTGATTGAATCTTGATTTCCAGTTATCCCTACAGGGCTGTAGGAGAGGGAAGGGGACTCTCCTCCTTGCAGAGTTAAGTGTCAGTCTTTGGTTGGGTTCGGAGGTCTGTGATGTTTCTCCCCTGTGTGTAAGCCTCTGGGCTGAATAAAAACAAGCTCCAGAGTGCATCTCTGTGGTTTGATGACAGCTGATCTGCCCAGCCTGCTTAGAAAGGCTGTGAAGCTTCAGCAGGATTGTAGAGGTGATTGCAGAAGGTGGGGCCTGGGATCTCGTAGCACAGTCTCCCCCACCACGGCTAGGAGACGGGCACTGCACCTTGTGTGTCCTCGCCCCTCCCCTTTCACATGGGAGCCTTTGTACTTTGCTTTGCAGGTCGTGCCTTGCTACATGGGAACCTGAAATAGTATCTTCTAGCTGTTGTCTAAAACCTTTTAATCCTCAAAGATGGTAAGTAACAAGCCATGCTGGAAAGCTGCTGCTATTGTAAAACATAGGTTTTTCTAGGCTACAAGGAAGTGGCATTCATCAGAGGCTGCAGCACGAGGTCCGTGGCAGAGGAGGCCACACACTATTCCCTTCAAGTGCATTTGACCAGCTTTCTCATCACTGTAATTTCACTTGATTGCATGTAAATCTCTTGCAATGAATAAGGAGCCAACTCGTTTATGGCACGTGGAAGGCAAGGCAGTTGCAGTCCCAGGGGAGGGTTTCTGTTTGTATGGTAGTCACAGGCTGGATTGTTTGTAGATGGCCAGAGAGGGCTCTGCTAAAGTCTTCAGGTGCAAATTCAACTATAAAAGAAGGAAATGCAGAGATGTAACAGCCAATGTGCATCTGTCAAGAATGAACTAGCAAACCAAGCTAATTTCCTTGTATTACCAAGGGTAACAAGTTCTTGGGCTAAAGGAAGAGCAGCAGTTGTCTCTGGAGTTCTGCAAGACCTAACTGAAAACAGGAAAAGGATCTTTTGAAAAAGAAAAGACCAATTCCTTGGTCATGCTTCCTGGTTCTGGAGTTGACATAAGGTACCCCAAGAGGCCTTCACCCTTTTCCTGGCATTCTTGCCATTCTGTAAGCAAGTCAAAAGAACTGCAAAGGGCTTGCTTCTGCTTCTGCTTCTGACAGTGATATTGCCAGAAGACTTTTCATTCTTTTCCTCCTCCCCCTGCCTTCTTTCCTCTTATCTGTAACATAACTAACAAAATTGACATGCAGAATGTTGACCTTCTGAATTCTCAGCTGCCAGCCCTTTACAAGCCATTTCAGGCAAAATAACTTGGAAACTGTTCAAAAGCTGATAGTAAACTGGACAGAAGGATCTGCAGAAGTGATGCTCCTTAGTTTGGAAAACACCTTGAATAGAAAGAGGGTTAAAAAAACGCCACCTTAGGAACGAGGAGTCTTAACAGGAAGTGTTTGTTATGGAGTGTTTGCCAGAAAACCCAAGACTGGCTACTTTAGGAAGCAGTTACGCTTTCTGTAATTCTGCTGATGGCCTCCTTACTGATTTTAATGGTGGGTTTTGTTTTGCAAAGGGGCTTTGCCTGTGCACTCCAGGAGTTGTCTAGCTGTCTAGTTGTTCAGAAAATACCACAAGCTCTATGCTGTGTGTTGTAGCACAAGCCTGTATCACCATCTCCTGCAAAAGCATAAATAAACATTTATTCACATTATGTTTTCTTTCAGCACCTTGGCACTGGGCTGGGGGTCTGCAGCTGAGGCAGAGGAGCCATGGCCCCGTGGTGTGCTCAGCCAGCCCAGACCCACAGGCCAGGCAGGGTGGTGGGTGGCTCTCTGCCCCCAGCTGAGCTAGACCTGCACTGTGCTGCAGGCAGAGGGGAACACAGGGTGTACACTGGGTGATGAGGGAGGCAGCTGCATGAGGCTCCAGTGGAGATTGAGGTTTCCACACCTTGCCTCCTCTCTGGTGCCAGCAGGAATAGCTCAGGTCTCCTGCACATGACTCACGACTAGGTGGCCCTACTTTGGACCTCAGAGGAGTGTCTTGGTGCAAGGTCTGGGAGTCTGCAGTACAGATGAATACAGCTCACCTTATTAAAATAAATTCAGTGCCAGTACAAAACAGATCCTTAACTCATTGCTTCATGGTGTGTGGTGAAACCATTCTTCTGTAGCATCTCAGTGCTGTGCTTCAAGCACTTAAAAACTGCAGTTTGAGTGCCCAGTGTCTCATTTCACAGCACAGCTCTGGCCTTGCATAGCACAAAGTGCCACTGCTACCTCCCTCAGTCATTATTTTGGCTGGGACCACTGAAGTGATTCCTGCTGGCTTCACCATGTCAGAAAAGAGCTGACACAGCATCTGGCTGAAGAGAGAGAGCTATTTCTGAAGTGACTTGGATGTTCCCACTCCGAGCTGGCAGGTTGTTTCAGAGAAAGCTGTATGAAGGTGGCTGAGGCTGGATTTGTTCACCTGCATCTTGCCCCATGAATGTTGGAGCCATCAGCATTCCAGCCTCTCTTCCAATATCACTGGTGAATACATTCTTCTCCCCAGACCTGGGATGACTGGACAAAAGTATCCCCTTTATCTTATCTCAAGTTTCTGTCACAGTTCAAATTCCAGTTAGCAGGCATATTTAGGGAAGGGTGGGTTTCCATGGTTGCAGATGGACAACAAGGTTTCTTTGCAGTCTGCTACAGTGGGCAAAAGTCCTCTGATAATTTTAGCAATGTTTAAGCCATTAACTTGAAACAATTTTAACAGCTCCAGAGATGCAAAAATTTACTTTTATGTTGGGCTGCAGGTGAACAAATCCAGCCTCAGCCACCTTCATACAGCTTTCTCTGAGACAACCTGCCAGCTCGGAGTGGGAACAGCCAAGTCACTTCAGAAATAGCTCTCTCTCTTCAGCCAGATGCTGTCTCAGCTTTTATCTGTGATACTGAAAGAGGCAAACCCTGTGAGGAGGGTACTGTCTCTTTGTCCTTACTCAAGTGAACTCAGCTGTGATAACTCCCCTGCCGGGGAAGTACCCAGACATTCATACATAGCCTGAATGTTTTCATCTCTGCTGATGGGCCATAATGGGCCATAATGGACTCAAATGCAATAATGTTTGTGCAGCTGTATCATCTTAGAAGGTGTCAAAGACTCCCGAAGTGATCCACAACACCACATCATCCAGGGAGTTTAAACTCCCTGCCCCAGGGAAGGTACCAGGGTGTTCCTACCTGAACCATATAAACCCAACAGATGTTGTGTTTTGGGGATTGCTCCCCAACACTTCTTCGGGAGTTCCCCCACCACCCGATGGATCCAGTCTGCAAGAGACATCAAAATTGCAACAACCAAGTCTCATTGTAAGGCCTAGAGGTGAGACCTTTCTCCTCCTATCCTTTCCTTCTCTTTCTTACGCATTTTCTTAAGCGGCATTTTTATGCTTTTATATTGCCATATTACTATATGTAGTAACCAAAATGGCTACATAGCTGTTTTACAGTGCAACCAAATGGTTCTACAATAAACCCTACATGTGTATATTTACAAACACCACTCATTCAGCGTCATTTCACTCTAGTTCGCCCCAAGAGATCTATTAGTAAGAACCTGGGCTACCCTTGCCTTCTGCAGTGGGTTCTAACAAGCGTTCAGGTGTCTGCTGCAAGCTTTTTCTCCTCAAAATGCACTTGGATACCAGACGTTTGTAAAGTGAGTTAATCTAAAGTACTTAGACTCAAAAAAACCAAAACATCAAATATAAATGAATTCAGAGTAGGCAGGATCTGTGAAGAGATGTCCTAAATGATAAAAGAGATCTGGGGGCTGATAAAAGGAGTCAAAGTCCAAATAAGAAACTATCCTGCTGCAGTAGAAATGAAGGGAGTGTAAGTAGAGATCAGTAAAGTGGATCAAGAGCTCTTCAACAGCCTGAAGCATAAGAAGAAAAAATATGAAACGTGGGATGGGTGTTGGAGCATTGCAGACTACACGTGAACTGCCAGGGGACTTAAAGAGAGCATGGCAACATCACCTAACTAGTGATGAAGAAAAACCTAGAGAATTACAGACCTGGTATCTCTCTGTGAAAACTTAAAGGAGCAAGTTACTGACCAGTTATTCTCTAATCCTATAAGGATGTATAAGTTTGTAAATAAATGGCAGGAATGGGTTTGTTGAGGTTTCACTGAGGACAAATCATTTCAAACTAATTTGATTCCATTCTTTGACAGGATAACTCGCCTCGTGGCTAGGGGGGAACAGCACTAGATGTGATATGTCTTGACTTTGGAGAGGCTTCTGGCACTGTCCCAGAAGACAGTCTCCTAAGCGAGCCGAGGAACTGCAGCCTATTAAGATGCACAATACGTTGAGTTCAGTGTCAAAGTCAGAGAGCTTTCTGGGGAAATCTTCCCAGTGATGGTCCAGAGTCCAGATCTATTCAGTATTTTCAGCAGTAACTTTTGGAAATTGCTTTTCTATAAATTTTCCTGGTGATATCCAATGTGGGGTGGGGTATTGGGAGGCACAGGGGAGGTGTCTGTCTGCACCTGTGGAGGGTAGGACATGAATGGTTGATAAGTTGAAGAAACAATCCCAGTCAACAGGATGAGTTTCAGCAGAGGCATGGGATGACCTGCCATGAGGCAGCTGTGAGAATGTGCAAACACAAAGCGAGACCCACTGGGCAGCAGTCCTGTAGAAACGGCTTCTCAGAGGCTGGAAAAAGGGAAAGTGGAGAACCTGGAGGACTGTGCCCCATACAAAATCCTCTTACTATAAGGATAACAATGAGCTGTTTTCTATGCCCTTGTCAATAAAATAAGAAGAAAAAAATTAGCTATGCCAACAGAAACCTCACATTTGGCTTTGCTTTAGTTTCTGCCCAAGATGCTCCAGAAGAAGAGGAGGCAATCAAATCTCTTTTGGTAGCTTTAAGAACTTATTTGGACACCCCTTGTGTTAATAGAGACACAGAAGTGCTCTGTACAATATGTCTTAGTGCCAAGGATGTGCCATAGGGACTCAGGACACCTTTGAAGCTTTTGTGTTGAGATGTTATTCTCCCTACAGCTTTTTCATACACCCAGCTTATACTCATAATTCCTGTGGAATGGGATCAGTGTTTCTGTAATGGAAGCTTATTTTCTTCAACAGCAGAGACATCTTCCTGTAACTTCACAACTTACACCCTAAAATAAAATCTTTGTTTGAAGGGTTTATTTCTTTAATTCACCCTAATTTCACATGTTTCAAAGTACTTCCTAGGCCTGTGGAGTTTTTTATTGCATTCTTGAAACTGGGCCAATGTCTGAGTGCATGCCCAGCGATGACTAGTAGGTGGGTCACAATAATTCTTTTAGCCACAGCTCCCACTCAGCTTGCCATGTACATGGCAATAGCAATGGTACAGCCTGGGACATGGGTGAGTGCTTACATTTAAGCGCAGTGGGAGCAGCTGCTGAGCTCCTCCACCTCACATCATGCCTTTAGACTCCATGTCTAAGCTCAAACTACACCCCAGGCCACACGTAGCTAAGTGCAATGTGGAAAAGGCACCAGGGGTGTCTGCTGTTGGCAGTGGGGCAAAAGTATGAGCAAACCCTACCAGCTACCTGCAGGAATGCCCTGGGGCTGGTCTGCCCCACCACTTACCTCTGGGTAAAGCACAGACCTCCTGGGTGAAGGGAAGGCAGGGAGGAGGGGTAAATCTACTCATGGTGTTAATCATCTATGAATTTTAAATGACTCATTTAAATAGCAGGAGGCACTGAATCCCCCCCTGCTGCAGAGGCACGTTGGGAGCACTGTGTGCTCTGCTGGGCGCTAAGCGGCACTGGCACACACAGCTCTGTCATTAGCAAGCTGGCTGCTGCCAGCACATGCACACAGATGACAACGTCATTAAAAACATTTTTTTCCATCTAATACTCCAAAGGTTATTCTTGGTGACAAGTGCTTTCCAGCTTGTGGCCGGGGCTGAGCAACTGCTGCTCCCATTTGTGCAGGCTGGCTCCTACACTGAGGCCATATTCAAGCATGACCAGATCTCTCAGATGCCTTTCTGTTACCGTCTAGATCTGTACCTATGTCCTGTTGTGCTGTCGAGAGGTGGATGAGGTGAACTGTAGGTGAACAAAGGTCTTGTTGCCTCTTGTTTATCTCACCAATGTCCAGGTACAACAATACCGGGTGTCCTCCAAAATGTTTTCCCAAAGCAAAGGGCTATCCTGGTGGAGACATGCAGGTAGGCATCATCCCACTACAGCAGCTGAAGCCTGAAGAGGCACATGCAGCTGATGGAGGCTTCTCCTCACACATGGTGCAATGAAGAGGCAGCCTGTTGGTACTCTGGGATGGAGAGTAGTGGAGGGGTGCTTCCATGCCAGGGACAAATGACTTACAAACCAGTCCAGCAGCCCCAGACATGGCATCAGAGGAAATATACATCACAGAGTATTTTTGTGGTTTGTCTGAACTCGTCCAGAAGAGCCCTGATCACACCAACACCACAGTAATTGCCAGAAAGGTGACAAAACCCAATCCACGTGCTGCAACTGCCTCCTTCCTAACTTAAAACCTTTGCTCAAACACTTCCATTTCTCACTGTACTGTACCACAACAGATTCCTGATGCTTGCACACTTCTCTTACTCATCCCAGCCTTCTCTGGCTTGGTCCCCTTTGGTCCTGGATCTAAGCCTCAGAACCTGTGGGGACCAGAATACCTCTGTGCAGCAGTGGCAGCAAACGAGGCCCAAGGGTCCCAACACCCCCCCCCCACCCCCTCCTGGTCCCATCACTGGAGTCAAAGGCAATGAGCCAGAGCCAGAACTGGAACTTTTGTGTTTCCCCTTAGGTCAGAAGTAGGTGTGGGCAGGAGCCATCCAGCAGGGCAGGAGGTGGGAAGTGACCCCACAGGCCTGTGGAAGGGGGTGGGAGTGTGCAGGACCCAGTACAGCAGTGATCTCTTTGTGGCTTTGCCCAAAGGAAGCGACATCCAGGGCAGCCTTCCCATGGCTGCTCTGCCGGGGCCGCCTTTCCTACTGCACGAGTGCCCAACCAGGAATCCTTCCACTCCAGCTGGGCATTTTGCATTGCACTGTGAGGTGCCCAAGCCCCCGTCTCCCCTGGAACCCCAAAGGTGGGCCCCATGCTGTCAGGCAAAGATAGGAGACTGGGGTTATGGGCTGCACCAGCTGCCCCTATGCTGTAGAGGGCAGGTAAGAACAGTTCTAGCTCAAGGGCCACTGTAAAGGGCACTCTGAGGGTCAGGTGTCCAAATACAAGTGGAAAAAATCAGTCAGTGATGACATTGGGTGAGGAGGCAGCATGGTACTGGCCAAAACTGGGACACAGTTCCTGGAGAGATTTAGAGGGACAGGTGAGTGTCTCCTCTTTGCAAAACTCTTCTTTACCCAAAGGCTGATTTTTGACTACCATCCATGCAGTGCAGCATCACCAGGACAGCAAAACCTGTGGGGTGCTGTGGGTGCCCTCTGTGGCAACAGTGATGGGAAGGCAGCCAGAGGTACCACTGGCCCCACACCAGCATGGCCCTTAGACGACATCCCCATACCACGGTAGGCCCCTGGAACAAAGCAGCTCCTTTGATCACCTTTGCTTTTCCCTCCTGATGTCAGGATGTGTTATTTACTCTCAACCACAACAGTGATGCAGGAGGCAGAAAGGGAAGATGTGCAAAGCCCAAAGCACGAGGGCTGCTGGGAGGGGCCAGCTGCTGTTATTGCAGGCTGCCATGGGAAGCTGATGGGAGAAACGAAGGGGAAAGATCAGCAGCAACAAAAACAGCAGCAAAACCTCCTCTCTGCCACCTAGGCAGGGGCAAGTGCTGCAGGGTCCTCCCAGCAGTACTCAGTCGGAGGGGTGGGCTGGGGAGGTGGGGGGGAAAACCAGCCAGAGCCATTGCAACCAAGTCCAGGCAGCTGCCCCAGGGAAAACAGAAGCAAGCAGATAGCTAGACCCGAAATAAAACATAACAGCTTCAGAAAAAAAAAAATCCCCAAAGGCACCAAACCTGTTGGTTTTTTTTTAGCTTGCATATTTTTTAATGGAGTAAAAAAGAAAAATAGAAGGAACATGCCACACATGTCAGCCTGGCGCAGATCACCCTTCTGCATGGAGGGCACCAGGGTCCCCATACAGTTCCCTCATGGCAGCCAGTCCTACCCCCACACCTCTTCCCTGCAGTCAGCTGGAGAAGGAAGTGGATGAAAAGCACATGGTGGATACAGCACAAGCACAGAAGAAGAGCACAGCAGCGCCCCAGGCCTGGCTTTAGCCAGGGATGGCTATGCTGGCACAGGTAAAAAAAAGCTCAACAGATTCTCTATGTACCAATTAAAAACAGCAACAATAACAATCTCCCCTTGAGAGCTGCACTTTAAACCCCCACAAGAAACATGTGGAGACTCTTGTAATTTTTCTTTTAGTGTCACACGTGAGCTCTGAGGCTGATGAGCAGCGCGGCAGTGGCAGCAGCTGCTCTTGGTGGCTGCTGGCACTACTGCAGCCAGAAGGACCAGCAAGCTCAGCGAGAGCCTGGCCTCAGGGTCTCTTGCCCATCTTTTTCAGACCCTTCCCAAAAGGCATGGCAAAAGGAGGGTAAGGAGGCAGGATGTCAGATGTTTGTTAGCTTCAAACCCAGTGGCTTTCACTCATTGTGGGCTCCCACCAACAAAGCTCTGGCTGCTCGTCTGAGAAGGATCCCTCTTCTCTGCCTCACGTATACACATTTATATAGAGATATAGCTATCTGGTAAACATTTTGTAGGAAAATAAATACTTCATCTGTGTGGTAAGAACCATCATTGCCTCCATCAAGTCACCTGTTATGTTACATCTCTTTTTGTCCATGACAATCTTGTTCCCATTGCTTTTTCCCTAACCCATGGGCACCTCCTCCCTGCCTCCTGGGGCAGCCAAAAGCAAGGGAGCAGGCAGAACTGTATCTTTTGGCAGCCCCTCTCTTACTTGCTGCCTCTCAAATTTTGGCTTATTTTAGGGAACTTGATGAAAATGGTTCCCTTTTACAGCACCTGTTTCTTGGTAGAAGAAATGATCTTCATCTCAAAAACACTTTACAAAGAGTAGGATTTTAACGTTCTCTTCCAGGGCCCTCAATTAAGAAATATGTTTCTAGATAGCACTGTTTATATAGCTATAGGTATAGTTTTTATTTATTTTATTACCAACCCAACATTTCAATTTGCAGCTGTTGATGTAACTCATGACATACTCTCATGGTGGTGGTGTTTTTTCTTCTTTATCCTTAAAAAGAAATGCATTTCAAATTAAAATTACGCTTTTTTGTCTGTCTGGTGTTCCTAAAAGGTACTTGAGATGACACAGGAGTCCTGACGTGGGTGGCAGTTTTTAAGCCCGTACCTGTCAATGGCCTGGAGACCACCAACGAGGTGCAGGTGCTGTGAAAACTGGGATAGCAACTGAATGGAACGGCAGCCATGCCACAGCTCTGGGTGGGATGGTGCTGGGAACATACGGGCACGCTATCCACGTTTTCCTGAATTCATTTCCACCTCTGAGCAGGAGGACCATGCAGCAAACCTGCCACCACCACCATCCCAAGGAGCCAGTGCTGCTTTCCCTGGCCCCCTTGCTCCCCCCAGAGCAGGCTGTTTTATTTCTTTAACAGTTGTAAATTAACATAATTTTCTCTCCCTGCAGTACCACAAGCTCAAAGTTAATTATACAAAGAGAAATGCCATAGTCAAAATATACATGACACGTATTGTATTAAGAGGGTTGGGGGGTTTTTTCCCTTCTTTTTTTTCTTAGCCCAGGCAGGTGATTGAGATGCTACATGCTCCAGCCTTTGTCACTAAATGTGTGTGACTGTGTGTCTGTGTTTGTATTAAAAATATATCAGTCTTGTGATGTTCTTAAAAAAGAAAGAAATGGAAGGCGGCAGGGGAGGGAATGGGTAATAGTGAAAAAGTTTTTTGACTGTGTCACAGTCTTTTGTGGCTTCAGAAATACACATGTTCAATTCCAGCACTGACGGCAGCTTGAAGCTTTGAGTTTAAATTTTAAACATTTTTCAGATTAAGTAGTAAAAAAAAAAAAAAAAAATCAATCAGCGTGCTCCCCCAGAACCAAAAAGCAACGAGCAAACAGGAAAAAAAAAGAAAAAACCCCCACAAATTCCTGAACCAGACTTCTGTAATTCTCAACCAGTAAAAGTAAGGAAACATCTCCTTACAGTGGAGGGGTGCTCAGCAGGAAAGGAGACAACCCCTGTGGGAGAGGTGGCCTTTGGAGATGGTTGAAACTTCATAATTTCTTTGAATAGGGTCAGTGCCTGGGTTTATTGTGTTTTATTTCAACACTTGCCATTGTTGCTTTCTTTTGTACCATTTTTGGATGGGTTTTGTCTCTTTGTTTTTTTCCCTCTCTGATGGTTTTGCCCTCCTTGGCACGCAGCTGTCCGACCGTCTGGGCAGTGGCAGCCCCCACAGCCAGCCATACCCTCCAGTGAAACCGCGCTTCCAGGACTGGTGTCCGGTGAGGTAACGGAGGAGGGGTCCCTCCCCCGGCAGCACCGTCCCTCCACCGCCTAAAACCCCTTGATGTAGCAATAGGCCTCGAGGGTGGCGAAGAGGATGTAGAGCAGCCAGAGGCTGACGAAGAGCAATGTCGTGGCCACTTTGCACCCCCGGGGGCCGCCCAGCTCCCCCCCAAGGTGGGGTCGCCGGCGGTAGAGGAGGACGCTGATGCAGATGAAGGCGAAGATGGTGAAGAGGGTGACGGAGAACGCCAGGGTGCCTGCTGACACCTGGAACTCCTGCCCCTGCGACGCCCAGTAGATCGCTGCCACTGACCACGCCAGCCCGATGCCCAGGAAGACGTTGACAGCGTTGCTGCCTGTGACATTGGTGATGGAGGCGTCAGCGTACGTGTCCTGGATGGCTGCGGCTTTGCTGGCGAAGGTGTCTGGGGTTGAGGGAGGAGGGAAGGAAAAATCACTGGGGGTCCAACAGGAGAAACAGACAACACTTCAAGTCTGGGGAACAAGGGAGGCTCAAGTGTGGCACCGACCAGGTTAGGACACAGACCAAGAGGTGCACAATCCTCTCCTAGGTTCAGAGATCCCATGTTGCCACGAAGCAGGGTGCAGACCTTGCCTGGGGACAGGGCTTTGAGGATACCGTTCCCAGCCTGAACCCCATCCCATGACAGAGCTTCTCCCCTGAAATCAGGAGTATCTCCAGAGGACTCACCTCCCACCCCGCTCCCTCCCCGCGGCCACTCTACCTGGTACAGAAGTGCCGAAGGCGACGAAGACGACGGCGGTCACCGAGTCCTTGAGGCCAATGGTGCAGCCGAAGTGCGAGGCGAGGTCGCCGATGACGGCCGTGAGCATGCCGATGATGAGGATGGAGACGACGAAGCAGGCCCAGCCATTGCAGTACTCAGTGGGGGGCACGCAGGCAAACAGCACCTTCCAGAAGACGGTCAGGAAGTGCATCACGTAGTCAAAGCAGGACGGCAGGCGCTCCTCGCCAGACTCATCCTCATCCTCATCGCCTGCTGCAAACAACATGGAAGGAGAGGTCCAGCATTCATTCCATTGGGACAGCTCGTGCTTGTCTCCTCCACCCCAGGGCTCCAAGGATTCTGCTCTGCTGGGACAAGGTGGTATGGCACTGGCCATGACAGTGAATTCAAG